>CM057342.1:355363606-356652931 GCA_030015575.1 Agapanthus africanus | reverse complement strand
ATAGGGTTCAAATCGAATCAGTTGCCTACCACTTTATATGTGATATGGAAAGGGAAGAGCCCATTTCTTAAGTTAGTTAAGATTTGGGGTTGTCCGGCCTATGTCTGAAAGCAAAATCTGGACAAGCTCGAGGCAAATACTGTAATGTAGAAATGGAAATGTTCCAACTATACAAACTGCAGCTGATGATTAGACAGAACCAAAGGATTTAATAGTTTCCAACGAACCTCAGCCTCTCCGCCGATCTAGTAGGGTTCCTCACCCACCTGAGAGTTACTCCGGTTTCTCTATGACAGTGGGAGCGAGGATTGCATCATGGGATGATGACCCAACTAGTTTCGAGGTGGCCATCAGGAGTAAGACTCTGTAAGAATGGCTGGATGTTTAGCGATCTGAGATGGAATCCATGTACACGAGCAAAGTATGGACTTTGGCTGCTATATCTGAAGGGTTAAATCCCCGTCAGGAGCAAGTATATCTTGAGAAGATTACTTGGTATAGATGGAAAAGTTAAGACTTTCAAAGCTAGACTTGTTAAAGGTTTTCGTCATTGACCAGGCGTGGATAATGATGAAACCTTTTCCAGTACCTATGCTTAAGTCCATCCAGATACTACTTGCCACGGCTACATACCATGACTACGATATCTGGTGGTTGGGTGTCATGACAGCTCTTCTAAAATGATGATTTAGAAGAGAGCGTCTATAAGTACACAGCCAGAGGGCTTCGTAGACAGTGGGAGCAGCAGAAACGTGTGCAAGATGTTTTATATGATAAAGCAGGCATCGCGGAGTTGGAACGTCTGTTTTGATGTAATAGTCAAAGAGTTTGACTTCATCAAAATGGTAGATGAACCTTGTATAAACAAAAAGGTTGTAGGCAGTATGGTGGTGATCCTCGTAGAGTACGTGGATGACATACTCTTGATAAGAAAGGAGTTTCTTATGCTACACTCGATCAATCTCCGTTTATCACAAAGATTCTCCGTATAGGATCAAAGTGATACCTATTAAATCCTGGATTTTGGATCTATGAGATAGATCTAATTGGATGTTAGGATACTCACTAGCTGTAGTGAGAACGTATCAATCGATCCTGGGGAGAATCACTGGAAGTGTTCCAGAGTGATAAAGACGACTGAATGTCAGTCGCAGGCATTGCCTTTACCCTCAGTAAAGGGACGGTATGTTGGAAGAGTTCCAAGCTAGATACCGTGACATACTAGACGATAAAGGCTGGATACATCGCTACTAAAGATGCTACCAAAGAGGCTGTTTGGGTGTATATTGGTTCATGAGATGAACTACGTTCCTTCCATTGTGTGACAATGGAGTTGTGGCTTATGCCAAGGAACGACCGTCCCATCAGTGATCCAGACATATTCTAAAGCAGTGTCACCTGATCATGGAGATGACTGATCTCCAAGATGATCGAGGTTAGGAGAGTACACACAGAGGATAAGACGGCGGATCCACTCAAGAAGGCCTATTCCCAGAGAGAGACTTCTATGGGATGGTTGAGTATGAGAGACTACAACCACTGCTACAGATGGCCCTAGTGAAAGTGGGAGATTGTTAGTTATATGTATGCCCTAGAGGCCATTACTATATATTGGATGTATATTGTAGTGGATGCTGGGACATATATTGGGAGGACTTTCTTGCTCGACATGATAGTATGCTATCTGGTTACTCTTTACCCTAACGTGTACACTGATTGGCTCTCTGTTACATGTTGGTAAAGCCCTTAGGATGTGTACTTGACAACCTGGACTATGATGCGGATCATACTAGTGGGGACATGGTAGTCCATAAGTACATCCTTCAAGGTCCCTAGTCGTGGGTGTATCGAGACGGGGCATCGATATACCAGAGTAGACTAGCGTATACCTTCTCGACCCATACAGATGGGCGATGGATGATCCCATTGGTGTTTGACATCAGAGATGATATACGGGTGCTCAGTGGAGACTGGGTACACTGGACGGACTCGCCGAGAACTCCCAGATGGTATTATACCTCACGTCAGATGGCAGTTCTCTTGTGACACTGGTACAGAGTAGTCTGTTGTCCCGAGATCGTCATAGAGTCTTGTGTGGTTCCCGCTGTGATTTGATTTCCATCTTACCACATCCAAGAGGGCGTACAAAACGGTGGTTTTTGGGTACAGTCCCGAGTCACATGGAGGCAATGAGCGATAGGAGGGGATTCGTCTCTCCCGGTATAGGGGGTTGATGTTGCGCTGTGTTCGATTGGCTATAACAGGAAATCCCTGGCCAGGGTTGCTGAGATTTACTGGTAAGTGTTACCAGTAGTTTCTCGAATTGTTATAGACCTCATATCGACACGACTTATCGAGCTATTGGGGTCTGACGTTTACCACCCCTAGGCAAGATATGCGACATATCAGACGGACAGACCGGACTGTACGGTAATGTTACTGGTTGGATTCACTGGAGTGTGAGCGGGCTTGCTCGTCAATCTTCTGATCGCTCAATATCCGGGTGGCCGTTACGTTTAGCAGACCGCTTGCGGCTTGTGGGTGTTTGATATGATCATCATCTGCTGCCGACGTATTGACGAGTCTTTAGAGTCCTACACAGAGGTTTCCTGGCTCAAGCGAAACGAAATAGGAGCGCATATGAGATATGTGCGGGACCGAGAATAATGCGTGTATGTGATACCGTATTCTCTTCTTGCGATGAATGTATCGACAGGTTGTATGCGATATAACCTAGTTATCGAATCAAGGGTTGGTTCGGTAAGCCGATACATATGATACTAGTCGGTTATATGCGATATGACCGGATCGTTAAATCAAGTGTTGATTTAATGATTTAATGTATAATTATGTATTTGATATATTACTTTGCATTAACTAGTATTGGTTCACTTTAAATGGATTTTCTCACTTGAATTGTGCAAGTTGTATATGTGATATACTTTTGTGCACATGATTGTATCATGTTTGATGATACATGTTAACTTGGTTAAGTATAAAGATTAAACCATGGTTTACTTAATGATTAGGGTTTTGATTATCTTATTCATTTGTTTATTTATTTATTTTTGTTTTGGAAAAGATAAAGAAAGAATGGTGGCTTTGTTTGTTTGTTTGTTGAAGATTCATGAAGCTTTGACTTAGTCACCCTTCTTGTCTTCATTCTTAACCCTAACCATTTAAACAAACCATGGTCTATTCTCTACACTTAACTAGGGTTAGGTTATGATAAGTATTCATTTACTTTTTATTTTGAATTAACTTATCATAATATTCTTCTTCTTCTTCATCTTCTTCTTCCATGAAGAAGCTTACTTCATCAATGGTGATTGATGAAAACAAGTGAGAAATCCAATTCTAAAGTCTACCCACTTCCTATTTCTTCATCCTCTACCTCTTGCCAAGTAGCAGAGTGTGTTTCCTTCATAAGTTTTCATGGCTTGGTGAAGGTGGAGCTTGATCTAGTGATGCTTCGACGTAGATCATCTTCGGCACGTCGTCGATGACCTAGCCCGTCCATCCTCCGATGAAGCCGACGCTAGAGCCCGGGGTTCGACTTGGATAGCTAGGAGACTTCATTGCGGAGCTATGGAGGTGGAGAAATGGATCTACAAAGGTTGTATATCCGTACTTTTAGTTAAAGTAGTTAACTAGTTGCTTTGTCGCCTAAATATCTAGCCAACGATCCGTACACTAGGGTTTCTCGGCACCATATTTTTTGAAATTGGCATGGTTGATGCCTTGTGAGACCTCCTTGGTGTGCCTAGGAACCCTACAGACCCCTATGGGTGCGGCAAACTACCCACCAAGTACCCGAAGTGAAGCAACCTCCCTCAACACCGTGAGTAGGCCATTCGGCACTTCGAGATACCCGGTAGTTTGTGCACCCCACCTTGGGTCTATCCTAGGAGCAAAAACAGTAAAAGAAATTATACAATGACGGCTACAACCCCATCCCGGTTGTGCGGCCATACAAATAATATTACATCAATTACAAATTACATGAATTGAAAGAAAAAGAAAACTCTCATCTCACAACCCCCCGGCTATTCATCCGCGACAATCCAATGAATTCATATACACATACCATCAACATTACAGATCACAGATATGTATTACCCCCACTAATCGATGTATAGCGATTAGCAGACGTTCAATACATATATCACATCACAGATATAACCCATTAGCTTAAGTCTTTAGAAGTTCGATCAAATTACGAATTTTTAAACCCCAAAAACAAATTTTGCTTTCTGGAAAATCTGGGCAGAAAAATTATATTCCAAAAAAACCCAAAACACCCCCAGAAATACACTGCAGCAAAACCGATCCACGGCCGAGTCAACTCGGCCGCGGTTCCGCGGCAAGAAGCTCTTCTTGCCGTATTTCCGCGGTGAGTTGGTCGGTTCAGTGGATCGTTTTTCTGCACTGTTCACTAAAAACCCTGAGCAGATTTTTGGTATATGTCAAATAATTTTTACAGCAGTTTCAAAATCGACAGAAAGTTCTTGTTCCGGGCATGTTTCGTGACTTTTTCTCCGATCGAACTTCTAGTTACTTTGCTAACATGTTAAATAGTGTTTAACTAGGCTCTGATACCACTGTAAGTCTACGTTACCTCTCCCGGTTCTTTCAGGTTTGCGGAAATGATGAAAACCGATTTTTCTTTTGGTGGTAACATGTACTCAAAATACGGATCTTTCTTAAACAACTATCTAACAACCTAACTAGGAGTTTTACCTACTCGGTTAGGGGTTATATCTTAACTTGAACTCCTTCTCTTGGACTCCTTGTGGTGGTCGGATGGTTCTCTCTTCGTCGTCCCTTTGTGTCGAAGATGGATCCACCTGAAAGCTTCTACCTTTGGCTTCAACCTCAATCTTGAGGAAACTAGAACACTTGGTTTGCTAAACCTTATATACTTGGATGAGTAGAGAAGTGTGTTGGGCATTATCTCTATGGTTCTTGCTTCTCAATACATGAGACAATAGAACCATGAACTAGAGAGAGAGAGCAAGAGGAAGAGGGAGAGCTTGAGGATGAGAGAGAATGAGAATGATAGAATGAGCAAGACTTTTCTCACCTTACTCTCATAATCCAAAATAATCATAACTCATAATAATAATTGAGTATTATGTGATGGTTGTTATCATATCAAATGGCCATATCATTTCATGCATTAAATGCAATTTGTGAACAAACAAGCAAGCCAAGGTCAATGCCAAGAAATGATAGCCATTGTCATGATGATGGTCAACAAGTCCAACCTAGTCAACCGGTCAACTAAGTCAACAAGTCAACAAAGTCAGCCTTTCAACCCAACCATGGAACAATAATGCTTAATTAATATTATCATTAATCATATTTCTTATTCTCATTAGGGTTTAGCAAAAGTCAACTGTCAACAACCCTAATAAGAATCCTCTGCCTCTGTCTCTGTCAACCGTGTATACACACCCGCATCCGCGTTCCGAGGAACACGAATACAAACGAGATAAAACCAATCCCAAAACCTACACTAGGATCTGGCTTAAACTAAAGCCCGCTAGTGATAACTGCCCGGACACTAAACGTGCACAAGTGCACGGATGTGACCGAACCCTGTCACAAAACCATGCGACTTCTACTCTTTTGCTTAAAGGCGAATAGCTCTATGTGTGGGACTCTGAAGACACGACACTACGCTGGCAGTGGGTTTAACCACAGACCGCAAGCGGCACTATATGTGCGTAACGGCCTCCAGGTAGATGCCGATAAGAAGACGGACGAGGTGAAACCCATCTGAACTCCTACTGAGCCTGAATGTGACAATCTGCGTACAGTCCGGTCTGTTCGTCTGAGAATATCGCTTGGAGGGCCTAGGGGGCGGTAAATGTCAGTCCCCTAATAGCGGTACAAGTCGTGTCGGAGTGTAGCCCAGAACACCCTGAGATAACACTGGAAACCTACCAGTATATCTCGCTTGCCCTGGCCCGGGACTTTGTGTAATGGCTTTCCTAGACACAGCGCGATATCAACCCCCAATACCGGGAGAGACGAATCCTGTCTAACCTTCACTACCTCCAAGTACTTCGGGACTGCACCCAACTACTACCTGTTTGCTCGACTCCTTTGAGCCGTGGTAGGGTAGTAATCTAAGTACAGTGGGAACACACTCGAGGCGAAGTGACAGTGTCAAGTTAGCGGACTAAGCTGTACTCATGTCACCTGGGAACTGATAACTGACGATAGGTATAGTACCAACCAACAGTTCCCGATGAGTCCTGTCCAGTGTACTCGTAACCTAACGAGCACCCGCATACTATCTCAAGTACGACGTACTGACGGCTGCGGGACAGACCATCTCCCATGCTCGGATGAGAAGCACATACGCTAGTCTACTCCGGAGTATCGATGCCCTGTCTCGATAGTCCTTCGACTGGAGACCTGCATTAGGATGTGCTTGTGGATTACCCAGACTCCATGAGTGTGACTGCCATCACAACGCTGGTAATCGAGCAAAGATTCTAAGGGTCCACTAATGTGTATTGGTGATATACTAAAATAAACACATGTACACATTAAACTAGAAACAAACCAAGTAGCATACTACTATTTTGAGCAAGATTGTCTATACAACTGTGAATATCCCAAGCTTCCATTAAGTAATATACAAACTAGTATGATACAGTAATGGCCTCTAGGGCATATACACTAACAGAAATGACATTGAGGTACACCTCCTACAATGTCAAAAAATAAATCGGTGCACCTAACACCTGCAGAACAAGAACATCTGCTTGCCTCCTGCTCACGGTCTGGCGTCTTCTGTCTCTGGGTCCTCATCTTCTCTGTGGATTTACCATTCTCGCAATCCATAAGCTCATTGGCCCGGTTAGGTGTGCTAATGGAAACGATTCCCCTTTGGCACTTCTTTGGTCATCTCTCGGCCAATTATCACGACCACTCGAAAAGCATCACGTCACTGGCGTCGGCCTCTGGCCTTCTGAATACACGCGACACAACTGATCCTGGGTGCAAATCTCATTGCAGCAGTGTCCTGGAAGGAATCCTGCTCAAGGTCTCTTCCAATCTCGCCTATGCCGAACTGTACGGAGGCTGGTACTCTTACATAATCTTTTCTTGCTCTCTGGATATTTGCGTCCTCAGCATAGCATTTCCTCGGGAACTGGTCGCATCCCAACGCCTCTGTAGACATATCTGATCTTTAATCTTAACGGGGAGTAACAACAGCTCGTCATCATCTCGCACGAGCCTCTTGTTCCACTCGTCTTTATCATCGTCCACTTCGATGTTGTTGGAGATAGTGCCCTCAGAGTCAATTATTGGATCACAGGCACGTGATTGCAATGATTGAGGGAGGACCTATCCCGGTAGGACAGTCTTACTCGAGATGATAGTATGCTATCTGGTTTACCTTTATCATCGTGTACTGCTTTAGGTGACATGACAGGTCACTATTGCACGTTGATAGAGCCCCTAGGATTCTTGCTTGACTACCGGCAGTATGAGGGCGATCATATACGTGGGAGCTGGTAGTCTATAAGCACATCCTTAAAAGGTCCCTAGTCGTGGGAGTTTCGAGACAGGGCATCGATACTCCAGAGTAGACTAGTGTATACAGTCGAGACCCCGACGAGGGGCGGTGGCCGGTCTCACAAGCCACTGGTGTAAGTTGGTTCACCTAAGATGTATACATGTGCTGATTGGGTTATGAGTACACCGGACAGGACTCGCCGGGAACATGCTAGTTGGTCTTATACCTGACGTCAGATAGCAGTTCCCTGGTGACATGTGTACAGGTTAGTTCATCGACCTGAGGATCGTCATTTGTCTCGTATGAGTTCCCACTGTGCTTTGATTACTACCCTACCACGGCTCAAAGGAGTCGTGCAAACAGGTTTTAGTTGGGTACAGTCCCGAGCCACATGGAGGCAGTGAGCGGATCTTCAGGGGTTCGTCTCTCCCGGTATTGGGGGTGAGGTCGCGCTGTGTCTAGCAGAGCCATTACACGAAGACCTTGGCCAAGGCAGGAGATTTACTGGTAGGTATTCCAGTAGTATCTCAGGGTGTTCTGGGCTACACTCCGACACGACTTGTACCGCTTTTGGGGGTCTGACTTTTACCAACATCCTAGGCCCGCCATGCGATGCTCATAGACGAACGGACCGGACTGTACGGATATTGTCACTAACAGGCTCAGTAGGGTGTCAGGATGAGTTCGCTCATCGATGTCCCTTTTAGTCAATAGCTGGTGGCCCGTCACGTATTGGCTTATACCTCTGACGTGCTAGTTGTTAAATCCAAGCCATAGTATTGACGAGTCTTTCGAGTCCACCACACTTTCAGTTACTCAAGCTTTCGGGCGAAACGCTGTAGAGGCCGTAAGAAGATATGGCAGGGTCCGATCAGATACGTGCGGTATTGCACGGATCAGGATCGGACGGTTTGCACTAGTGGCCGTATGGTTATATGGCAGGGTTCGATCAGATACGTGCGGTATTGCATGGATCAGGATCGGACGGATATTACTAGCCGGCTTTGGTTTAAGCCGGATCCTAGTATAGTACAGTGTAGATTTTGTCTCATTGCATTTGTATCCGGTCGGAATACAGATGCGGGTGTGTATGCACAGTATCGGGGTTTTCCTGTAATTTATTACGGGACCAGTTTTCTGGAGTTGCCAGTTTGCATTCCGTTCCGGCCGGTTTTCCTTTGTTCTTTCCCGGCCGGACTTTTTCGATGGAGGGTGTTATTTGGAAGTTTGCAAATAACACTTTGTGGAGGGGTTTATTGCATAAGGATTGATTATGAAAGCATCTTTTCTTTTCATGCATTTATTGGGAAGTGAATGGATTTGATATGGATTTGAGTTTTGTTATCATTATATTTAGGATGTGGTTACCCCTTGCTTTTTCCCTACCATCACCTCCCTCTTGCATTTTGTTTTCACCCCACCACCATTTCCCACTGGAATGGCCGGCCACATTTAGATGAGGAGAAAAAATGAGAGAGGTTGATTTTTAGTGTTGCATTTTTGGTCATCACATTTTTGCTTGCTAAAAATTGATAGCATCATTTCCCTCAAAGTTCATTCTTCCTTCACCTCCATCAATGGCAACATAACCCCAAAGTGAGACATGCACTCTACACTACATTCTACAGCAAATCTTAGGCGCGTCGGCTAGCCAACTTCGCGCCCGAGTTGCCTCGGTATTGAGGTGGGAGCCCGTATAAGTACCCGGCTTCGTGGTGCCCTTTCCTACGAGGAGGAGACGGACGGAGTTCCCGCGAGGAGATCGGAGTGGAGATGAAGACCGGAGGACTCGGATCTGTCGGTATATCTCTTCCTTTTCTTGTAGTTGCTAGATCTAGTTTAATGGCACGATCCGGGTGTTTAGTGCGCAGTGGTGCCGGCTTGCTAAGTCCGCAAAATTAAAGTTTATCACCGCTTCCGCATTCCGGCGTCGGATTGACGGCCGGGGCGCCGCCGTGCACTTACAGTGGTATGTTTTTCATCCGTGCTAGTCCAGTCCCCGCTCTGCCGTTAGTTAGCTAACCTAACGGGTGATGACGGGACCCAGTGGCGAATGCGGATGGCATATACGTACGTCAGTATATTTTCGTTCTTTGTGGTGTGATCAATTGATGGGACTGCGTTGATTCGAATCAATGCAAGATAAACAAACCTATTCTGATGTTGTTGGAACACTTTTCAAAAAAGCTGTTATTGCAAGGACGTTCACTTTTGTTTTGCATCGTGGTATTCATTTGGAATACCCTGCTCCTCAGTCGACGAGGCAAGGGCCGAGATCCCTTCACCGGGAGTGACCCTTTGGACAAAAGTTTGCGTCAGGGCAGTAACTTCACTATAGCCTATTACTTTTGCTTTGCATCGTGGTATTCAGTTGGAATATCCTGCACCCCATTCTACGGGGAAAGAGCCGAGATCCCTTCACCGGGAGTGACCTCTTTAGTAATGGTTTTCGTCACTATATTTTCTAAAAAGCTATCTGTTCCTTCAACGATATCAAGTTCTTTACGTTAAAGGTTTTCGCCAGAAGCCATTCGTAGCCCTCCGTCGTTTCATATGGATAGTCAATAGTATTCAAGCTGTGTTTGTTGGCCTTAGTCAAGGCACAGTGTTTGGTAGCTATTGGGTATTCATATGCTGCATAGATAGATGCGTTGGTTTGGGACAGTCGTATAGCCTTGTTGGCCCTAGTCAAGAGCTTATACGGGTGGGTTCAAATCAACCTGGACAATGACGGGTAGAACTTGACATGTGACTTATGATTTGTTGGCCTTAGTCAAGGTCATAAGAGCATGGGGCAAAAATCCATTTCGGGAGTTTCAAAAGAACTGAAACTTTCCAGATATGCGCATACCTTCTGGAGTGTGATACCGTGAGCGGATTCCGTCACGTTGTCATGCGATGAGAGTTGGATCCCGATTCCCACTGATGAGTTGGTTTACTCCTCGGGTGACCCCGACTAATTCTTCTTTCAGGTTTGGAGGAGAATTTGAGGTACAGTGGGAGGTTTCCTGATTAGAAAAAGTGATAACCATTCTGATCTAGGTTAGAGTGCACGCTGAGTGTTTCTTTTCTCTCTCTCTTTGGCAGCGACCATTGACCCGACCCTAGACTATGACTCAGTGACCAAGTTGACCGAACCTACTTAACACTGGCTTTTGGATTGTCGGAGTTGCAGACCTCGTTGCCACTCCTACTTTTACCCTTTTCTCCGGGACACCCCGTATTACTACGAACGTCCACTTCCATTGGACAAAACCATCGTATGGTTAGATACGAACTCGAAGGAATTCGAGGATGGTTTCTGGTTCTGGAGAAAACGGATAGGACTATTCAGTTGTCTTTTCTTTTCACCTTCTCTCAGGTTGCGAGTACTCCTTGGTTTAGGAGTAGTACACCTATTACGCAAATTGGATAGTCTTCTTCCAAACCATAGACTGGTGCCGACCGGTAGGGAATGAAGAAAACCGGTTAGCCTAAACGGTGTACAGAAGGTATTAAGTTCAGACAAAGCAAGGGATTAGTAAGAAGGCAATGTAAATTGCGACTGCTATTCACGACCAAACCAAGTATTTCTTCGCCAATCCTAAATCACCTTTGTATTTCTCCAGGACACTCCGTATTACTACGAAGATCCCAGTTTATTGGATAATCCATCGTATGGTTATATACGAACTCGAAAGGAACTTGTTCCAGTTCGGGGATGGATCCTGGTTCAGGAGAAATAGGAATAAAGTACATTCAGGTGTCTTTTATCTTCACCTTCTCTCGCGTTGCGAGTGCTCCTAGGATTAGGACAGTACACCCTTTATGCTTTTTGGATAGTCTTCTTCCAAACCATAGGCTGGTGCCGAACGGTAGGGAAGGAAGAAAACCCTTTGGCTTAAAGCGGTGTACAGAAGGTAATGACTAAAGACATATAAAGGGATTTGGAGAGGTGGCAAAGAATTATACGGTTATAGTTGTGAATCTGGATAATGGAAGAGGCATTACTAGGAATACCAGGATACCCCATCGAAACATTTCAATGTTTCAGGTTTACTGTATACTGTTAACAGAAAACTGATTTCCCAATTAGACACTTGCTTCAGGGTATGTATTTACCAGGTTGGATTCTCACATCTGTATGGTTTTACAGATGATGAGTGGGCGTAAGTTGTTAGGAATTGGATGATCATCCTCATTATATCAGGATTCGTTGTAATTGGTGATATTTGAGGAAGTCACCTGGGTTGTTTGCCGGTCGGTAAATATTTGGTTTTGAATATCCGTTGTTATGCACCAATTTCAAATTGATATATCTGTACGTCTATTTTCATAGAGTGAGATATACCTTTTGATATTATGTCGTTGACATTTACCTATATCAGTGGATGGTTAGGTAAGGAGCATTAAACAGCGGTGTAATTCTTCTTAACCATAAGTACGGATTTCAACCTACGACACACAGTGAATGAGTTATCAGACTCAAGGGACTTATACAGAGTATTGTATGTTGTCCAGGGTCCATCAGGACAGAGGGGTTGGTCCTCATACTATATTCTGTTTACTTTTAACTTCTCTAGTTCTTAGACATGTGTTTCGTGGAAACACAGGGTCTAAGTTTTGAGGAGTTATAGGTATTTGAATAGAGTAGAGAACCAGGTATAGCAAGTATCGGGATTCTTCAAAGTGATCGAAGATGTAGATACTTGTGTATGGTATTCAGTTGATAGTAATGATAAAGAGAAATTGCTTCTCTTTCAGGTTACTCATAATTGGAAGCATTCCTAAGTTGAGTAACGCTGATCGGCCTCCTTCCATTTAGTTTACATGCACTGGAGATAGCTGCATGATTTGAATCTGGTTCAATTGAATCAGTGCCTCTGGTTCTATATTGGATATAGAACAGTTCATATCTTAACGATGTTAAGGTACGGGGAGTTGTCCGGCTTATGCTTAAAACCAGACACTGGACAACTCAAGGCACGTTTCTGTAATGGTTGTTTGCGGGTTGACCCAGGTTATGACGAGGGTTGACTTTCTACCATCTGGAAGATCAATAGAGATATTGTTCTTGACTCGCCACATTTTTAAAAGAAATGGATTTCAGAAAACAGTAGTGGGAGTATGGTAGAACTGGAAGTGATTCTAGAACCGCAAACGATTACTGAAGATTTGATAAGAACCTAAAGATTCAATCTTGTTTGACATTCCATTGGCCACTCCGCAGATAAGGTGGGTAACTTCAGGCACCCGAGAGGTACTCCGGTAGCCTCAAGGACGGTGACAGGGAAGTTCTTGTTTACCCTGACTTACCATTGCTGTTGTTCCAGACTGTGAGACCCAGCAGGAGGATGAGTATAGCGTCGTTCTAAACTAGCTTTAGAAGTGCATGTCTATATGACTCTGGCACAGGGTTGTCGTAGTCAGTGGGAGCAGCGGAAGCATTGGTGGTCATCAGGCTTATGTCTATTTACAGACTAAAGCAGTTACAGCGGAGATAGATCATCTATTTCTGATGTGACAGTCATAGGTTTGACTTCATCAGAATATGGGATGGATCTGTTGAGAAGGTAGTAGGGTGTGATGTCATGGTATTTGGATGACATACACAGAGTAGGAAGTGATATTCCTATACTACGATCGGTTATACTTTGGTCGTCACACAGTGTTTTCTCCATATAGGATTTGGACATTATATCAGACATACTGGTTACTAGATCTATGGTTTTAGATCTAGATTTGGGTGGTTTCCCAATCTGGGTACCTTGACAGCATTCTATGAGTATTTAGAATGGACGACTCCTGGCACGGTAGTGTACCTGCAGGTGATGGAGTCACCCTCTCGAAAGGTGTCTTACAGACTAAAAGGGAGAGGGATATTCATGATTGGCATATCACTTGCTTAGGCAATTAAGTCAATCATGAGATGTCAAGTACCACACCAGATGTTGTTCTTGCACTAGATGCAATAAGTTGACATTGATCCAATCCTGGAAAAACAGTCGGAAGAAGTTTTAGAACATAAGTGGATGTTCTAGGGATATGATAACGACAGCCTCATTCGAGAGACAGTTATCATTCCAGGCTTCCAAGGTGACCTGGACGACAAGGAGGTTGTCAGAGTTATAGTTATCCTTCTGACGAGGGGCAGTATTTTGGACAGATGGTCCAAGGTGATACTGAGGGAGGCATGGCGCAGGATACTGATTAAGTTCAGTTGACGATACAGTCTAAGAAGTTTGGATTTGGAGTTCATTTATGAGCTAGGTCCCATCAGACATCCAGACATTCTAAGACAGGTATTGCTCATTTCGGGAGATGGCTTTCTCCGCGAATATGAAATATAGAGAGACATAGAAAGAAACACCACAGGCGGATCCACTCACTGAGGCTATTCCTCGAACGCAATAGTTTCGCAAACGAGTTTTGTGAGACTGACAAGTAGAGGAGTTGGGTGTTCGGTATCACACGGGCTGTGAGTATGCGACATCGCAATAATTAGCCTTGAGTGCAAGTGGAAGATTGTTGGAGATAGTGCCCTCAGAGTCAATTATTGGATCACAGGCACGTGATTGCAATGATTGAGGGAGGACCTATCCCGGTAGGACAGCCTTACTCGAGATGATAGTATGCTATCTGGTTTACCTTATCATCGTGTACTGCTTTAGGTGACATGACAGGTCACTATTGCACGTTGATAGAGCCCTTAGGATTCTTGCTTGACTACCGGCAGTATGAGGGCGATCATATACGTGGGAGCTGGTAGTCTATAAGCACATCCTTAAAAGGTCCCTAGTCGTGGGAGTTTCGAGACAGGGCATCGATACTCCAGAGTAGACTAGTGTATACAGTCGAGACCCCGATGAGGGGCGGTGGCCGGTCTCACAAGCCACTGGTGTAAGTTGGTTCACCTAAGATGTATACAGGTGCTCATTGGGTTATGAGTACACCGGACAGGACTCGCCGGGAACATGCTAGTTGGTCTTATACCTGACATCAGATAGCAGTTCCCTGGTGACATGTGTACAGGTTAGTTCATCGACCTGAGGATCGTCATTTGTCTCGTGTGAGTTCCCACTGTGCTTTTATTACTACCCTACCACGGCTCAAAGGAGTCGTGCAAACAGGTTTTAGTTGGGTACAGTCCCGAGCCACATGAAGGCAGTGAGCGGATCTTCAGGGGTTCGTCTCTCCCGGTATTGGGGGTGAGGTCGCGCTGTGTCTTGGAGAGCCATTACACGAAGACCTTGGCCAAGGCAGGAGATTTACTGGTAGGTATTCCAGTAGTATCTCAGGGTGTTCTGGGCTACACTCCGACACGACTTGTACCGCTTTTGGGGGTCTGACTTTTACCAACCCCCTAGGCCCGCCATGCGATGCTCATAGACGAACGGACCGGACTGTACGGATATTGTCACTGACAGGCTCAGTAGGATGTCAGGATGAGTTCGCTCATCGACGTCCCTTTTAGTCAATAGCTGGTGGCCCGTCACGTATTGGCTTATACCTCTGACGTGCTAGTGGTTAAATCCACAGCCATAGTATTGACGAGTCATTAGAGTCCACCACACTTTCAGTTACTCAAGCTTTCGGGCGAAACGCTGTAGAGGCCGTATGGAGATATGGCAGGGTCCGATCAGATACGTGCGGTATTGCACGGATCAGGATCGGGCGGTTTGTACTAGTGGCCGTATGGTTATATGGCAGGGTTCGATCAGATACGTGCGGTATTGCACGGATCAGGATCGGACGGATATTACTAGCCGGCTTTTGTTTAAGCCGGATCCTAGTATAGTACAGTGTAGATTTTGTCTCATTGCATTTGTATCCGGTCGGAATACAGATGCGGGTGTGTATGCACACTATCGGGGTTTTCCTGTAATTTATTACGGGACCAGTTTTCTGGAGTTGCCAGTTTGCATTCCGTTCCAGCCGGTTTTCCTTTGTTCTTTCCCGGCCGGACTTTTTCGATGGAGGGTGTTATTTGCAAGTTTGCAAATAACACTTTGTGGAGGGGTTTATTGCATAAGGATTGATTATGAAAGCATCTTTGCTTTTCATGCATTTATTGTGAAGTGAATGGATTTGATATGGATTTGAGTTTTGTGATCATTATGTTTAGGATGTGGTTACCCTTTGCTTTTTCCCTACCATCACCTCCCTCTTGCATTTTGTTTTCACCCCACCACCATTTCCCACTGGAATGGCCGGCCATATTTAGATGAGGAGAAAAAATGAGAGAGGTTGATTTTTAGTGTTGCATTTTTGGTCATCTCATTTTTGCTTGCTAAAAATTGATAGCATCATTACCCTCAAAGTTCATTCTTCCTTCACCTCCATCAATGGCAACATAACCCCAAAGTGAGACATGCACTCTACACTACATTCTACAGCAAATCTTGGGCGCGTCGGCTAGCCAACTTCGCGCCCGAGTTGCCTCGGTATTGAGGTGGGAGCCCGTATAAGTACCCGGCTTCGTGGTGCCCTTTCCGACGAGGAGGAGACGGATGGAGATCCCGCGAGGAGAACGGAGTGGAGATGAAGACCGGAGGACTCGGATCAGTCGGTATATCTCTTCCCTTTCTTGTAGTTGCTAGATCTAGTTTAATGGCACGATCCGGGTGTTTAGTGCGCGGTGGTGCCGGTTTGCTAAGTCCGCAAAATTAAAGTTTATCACCGCTTCCGCATTCCGGCGTCGGATTGACGGCCGGGGAGCTGCCGTGCACTTACAGATGTCACGTCACGCTATCTGCGTACTGCAATGTTCTCGGATACGGTCGATCCGGAGACTCTCACACAGACTCGAAGTTACGAACTCGGTATCTTCATCTCTCTGTAGAAGATATCTAGCCGAACACGTTCTCGGGAACTCGTCCCAACCATCGGAGGAATACTCAATACTCGTCCGTTCTCGATCAACTCACAACACATCTAAGTGAGGTCCTCTATCCGAAGCTGGTCAGCTTGCTGATCTCTTATCACACGATATCTGGACGACGTAAAACTTTTCGATCGAGTCATCAAAGTCCCATAATTTCCCGAAAACTCAACAACTGAGCGCAGTCTAATAATATCTGGTACATACCACAGTACCTATGGACCAACCGTAAAAGGGCAAAGCTAAGCCTCACTGATGGCACCGCTAAACTGCCGCAAACCCTAAGGTTCAAAAGCGGTTCCATGGTCATCATGTCGAGTTAGGGTTTCATTCTTCTAAGGGGTCTACAGAATTACCTGCATGTTCTTCTCAATACTTAAACTTGGAAAAAATGGATTTCTGACATTCGTTCGAACCTTTTTAACTTCGCCTATACAACATGTGAATATCCTTCGTCCGCATGCTAAACAATGCCTCAATCTTCCAGAAGAGGCGATACATCACGGTCATCTCTGGATCTGAGTAAGACTCTCCACACTGGAAATCTTCAACTCAACTGGGCCTGCGTCGGCGCATCAATCTGACGAATCACCTTCGTCACTCAAATCGGGATAGACTAGCTATCATCTGTCACATTTCTGCCTGGAAGCTCCGGCGATCTCAGCCCATAAGCTCTGGAACCGACATCCTATCAATCTCAGCA
The DNA here is from genome assembly GCA_030015575.1 of Agapanthus africanus. NCBI lineage: Eukaryota > Viridiplantae > Streptophyta > Magnoliopsida > Asparagales > Amaryllidaceae > Agapanthus > Agapanthus africanus. Next base: position 356,635,831 of record CM057342.1, on the reverse strand, counting down.
ACAACTGGGTCATCTGTATGCATGGTAGGTGGCATCACAATCTCTGAGGTATGCTGTACATCAACAGTCCTCTCGCAACAGGCAACTCTATCAATGGCCCGATCATCCAGTGCAACGCCAAACACTCGCCTCAGATAAGAGTTCACGACACAAACGCTAACTCGAGACGTTCTCATGTCACCAGAAAATACAACGGTTAGCCCTAGTCCATAACGAGCTCGCCCTGACCGCAACATTAGCAGCAGCTCAATCTGCGCTCAAACTATGGTGACAAGAACCTCAATCGAGTATCAAAGAAAACAGATCAAAGGCATAAAAGGAAACGACAGATCCAGAATGGATACATGATCATAAGAAGGAACGACATCAATGAGAGTATGATCATGGAAACAAATAGAATCAAGTATCTCAAATGGATGTATAATCATGGATACGAAGAGAATCACTGATCTCAAAATATGTGCATCCTAAGGTTTCTTAAGTGGTGTATCGTATCGTAAATATGCCGCGGAACATACATACGGTTCGTCAATCTACACAAGCTACCTACTCCATTAATCAGGGTCAGCCTATGAAACGAAAGTTTGGGTCTAATACCCCTTGTTCAAGTCTAAGTTCCGTAAGGTCAAGCCTAGGTTCTGAAATAATTTATGCCCCAGACTCCACATAGTCAAACCTAAACTCGAACCAAGGTTAAACCTAGCGCTCTGATACGAACTTTGTCACAACCCGAAATATTAGCTCGTGACCAGCACTTGAATCACGCAATGTCAAAAGGCGTAACGGAATTCAAGTAAGCTGAAACCCAGAAATCTAAACCTTTTTAAGAAAATAAAAGTGGTGAAGTTTTGAAATAAAGAAATAATGAAATCAAGTTTTCTTAAATGAATAGAAAAGGAACTTGAATAATGCAAGTGAAATTTACTAGTTTGAAAACATATTTCGTCTTTTAAAAATTTGGGCAGCACCTCCTATGTATATTTTGATCCGAAACCACAAATACATAAAAATAACAAAGGCATCCCCAAGCGGGAGCTAGCTCTTCGCCAACCGGAGTATCACAACCACGCTAGACAGTATATATAAGTATACGACGCCCAACGGCGAAGTTCACCACAAAAGATAAAGAAAAATAAAGACATGAATCCCCAAAAGCGAACATAAAACCCATCGCTCTAGTCTCGCACTACAAGTCTTACTAAGTCTCATTACTTATACAAATACTAGTTTGATTTGATGGAGTTGACTATATACAATATGAAATATAAATACAAGAGTGGGCACGATACAAATGTCCTACCTACCAAAGCAAAACACCCGAATGCAACTGTGTGCCAGCGATGCCGCTACTGATTCGTGCGGTCAACCTGCAAGAACTGTGGCACAACGGGGGTGAGTTGCCAACTCGTGAGTAGAAAAACATCAATAAGCAGAAATCGAATAAACAACGATTTCTAGGTCAACTATATCATAAAGGTAATACTATGATATCTAGGGTGACCGGGTCTGTATAAGAGCCAACACTAAATATAAATGCCTATTAGCATATGGATATCATCCAACAATATAATCAATGTATGTATGCATGTGGACCTCGTCCAAACATATAATCAATGTATGTATGCACCATAAAAGCATACGCATGAAAGTATGAGGATATAATTCAACAGGTATCCCTCGCGACACCTCAAAATCATGAAACATGGGTGTCCAACATCGACACTCGAAAACATCTTGAAACCCGTGTCCAGCATCGACACTTAAATCCTCATATCTCGGGCTCCGTCGGTCCGGATCGGCCATCGGGCTCCGTCGGTCCGGATCGGCCCATATCATCTCTCGACTTCGGTCGGTATCCTCCGGATATCCGTCGAGCCCAAATACTATCACCGGTAGGTAGTGCTCCCCTGTCAGGCTCATCGTCATCCCCACAAAATCTCTCTCTCGCCCCGGGGTACCATACCTGGTCTACCATGAACCCGCAAACGGAATCATCCACCTCCTCGAATCGGGTTTCACATGTCACACGTCTCAGAACCGAGAAAACACATGGTGGACGCACTGAAATATCATATCAAGAGAAACCGGGTTTTTAAACAATACATACTTTCTTTTGAAATAGCCACGGTTCTCAAATCCAGATATCTCATGAAAACAGCATATCTCAACGCGTATAATCACAAAGCATGATATATGCTATATAAAACAGGAATGTAAGTATATCCGTATATCATGCAACATGGAATAGTAATATGAACTTACTAAGGGAGGACCGCTCTTTTTAAAATGAATCTAGTTTCAAAATATATCCTGCGGTTTCCCCAATTTCTTCAAAGTCAATGCAACATCGTATAAAGGTTCATAAGCAATTATAGCAGGTAATCTATGCAGGGAGTCATATCATGATGCAGCAATTCTACTGTGTAGTGACATGGCAATTATTGATGATGAAGTGTGTAAGCCGGCAAATCTGTGTACGTGTAACATACACATCATCGATAATAGTGCAGGTGTACTAGCACAGGTATAAGTAATGCAATGCGAATAACATGAATGCAGCATAAGGTAAATCATATGCAATGCTGACGGGTATACGTATCTAACATGACCGAGTTGGTGAATCTACCAATCGGCATCTAGCCACACAACATCACGTACGGTATAATCCATCGTACGGCATCCTCTAGTCAAGGGTATGGATCAATCATCAAGCCCAACTCATCACGTACGGAAAATCATCGTACGGCAGCAATAAACCATCGGGGATCCTATCCTCCTATATGACAATGAGGGGTACAGACCTAACGTATTGTACGGCATAACACTCATGATTCACGACATTCTATATATATCTATATAACTATGTCCCAGGTCGCATCCATAACCATATCATATCAGGGGACCGGCAAAGGTATCAATCATCTCAATCGACTCGCATCCGTATACCGACATATCATCAAGTCATCATATCACATCGTATATCATTTTCAACACATCAAAATCTTATTAAGTCATCTTACAACAAGTCATTATATATATATATATATACACACACATCTACCTTATACATCAAATGTCACACTACTCTAAAACTCATACCTATTCTAGTGTAACTACATGTCTATAAGTCGCTATTCACATTCACTTTCATATCCCTAAATCCTTCTCATATCTCAATATATATATATATATATATACATCCAAACAATAACATCATTTCTAACTATCTTTTAAACCATATCCCTAGTTTCCTAATCTAGGTTTCCTTAACTATATTCTAAGAATCGATTTCCATCAAAACTTGCGGGGGTGTTATACACCATCCACCCGACTTCCCCCGTAGATATAGATCTACCCACCTTGGTCTTCGCTTGCCGAAGTCGATGACGCCACGCTCACCTCGTCGTCTGGAGTTCTACGTGGGGTACCTACAACCAATACACAATCGCAAATGCGTATTAAAAAAACAAGGCGGAAAACCAAAACGGCATACGCTTCGCTCATAGGTTAAAACATATAGCCTTGCATGCAAAACACGACCAATAGCCCTAGCCGTTGACGTTCAAACGCCACACGACGGAAACACAATATCAAGTACCAAATCCAAATTCATAAAAAACCTCAAAACAAAATCAGAAACTTAGAAAACATGCTCCAGATTTTACCTTAGGTGAAATTAACCAATTTTGTATACATGGAGGGTCTATTTTACTGCAACTGGAGCCATGGACCAAATACGGATCAAATCACCATCACTCTGGCCGCAAATTGCGGCCAGAACTATTAAATTTAAGGCTATGGGTTAAGGGTTGGGGCTCTGGTCTTTAGGGTATGCTCCATATCACCTGCACATCTTTCTGTGATCGCTAAATAATTTTCAGGTCACCTGAGTGTTAGCAGTTCACCAAACACTATCACAAATCCAACAATTTTCCGATATTGGGGTTTTTAAGTTTGTGTTGCAGGGTTTTAGTCTATGGTTTATGTCTCTAATCACACCTTAAAGGGGTTGTATGGTCTCTACTGACCTCAATTACACCATAGCAACTCAAGAATCCCTCAAACCCTAACTTGGAATTTTCTAAGTTCGCAAAACCACTCAATATCGATTCTAAACTTCACTAGAATATAACAAACTAAAAACTAAACTAATTGTTAGAGATTATACCCCATTAATGCCACCAAGCACAACCCTAGAAGTCTTAAGTCTTCAAAATCTAACTTTTCTTGGTCCAATGCGATGAGGGTGAGGAGGGGATCAACTTTTGTGAAGGAAGTGTAGGGTTGCTAGGCACACGCACAAGGGTCTACGAGGCATCAACCATGCCCGATTAAAAATTTAGCCGTGCCGAACAACCCAAAGCCGGATCTTTTAAACTAGAGTTTAGCGAAAAACAAGCATGTTAAACACTTTAACACTAAGTGAGATGGATTACAACCTTTGTAGATCCGATCCTTCACTTCTTAAGCTCTGTGTTGAAGTCCCTTCGCTGCAATCATCGTGTTCCGGACTCTCGAGAGGTTCCACGAAGAGAAAGATGCAAGCTTGCTTCCGATTTTCGATACAAAGATGATCTACCTTGAAGTTTCATTAACACAAGCTAACACTCACCAAATGAAGTGAACACCCTCATCTAAATGGCAAGGATAGATGAGAATGATGAAGTAGGATTTTTTCTCTCATTTGTTTTCATATTCTCACGCACTTTCATCACTTAGCAAAAAGCTAGAAAGCTTTTTCAAAGAAAGAACTCAAGGAAGAAGATGATAGAATCCTTTTTGTGATGAACAATGAAAGAAGATAATTATGATGAATAATGCAACCATGGTCAACTAAACCCATGTAGAGAATTAACTAGGGCTAGGGTTTGGGTTGGGTTAAAAGTGAGTCACATGAAAATATCAAGCAAAATATCTTTTTCAAGACAAAAGAAAAACTTCCAGAATCTACTAGAAGTCTTAACCCTAATCCAAACCCTAATCATGTTTAAACTCCACTAAACATGTTGCATTAGTTATCATATCATGTTACAATATTATATATCACATATACAATATTTATTGTAACCAAATAAAATAATACAATTAACATATATCGCATATATATCAATGTATTACCCGAGTGAGAAAAAGAATTTTTTAGTGAGCTAATATTAGTTATTGTAATTTCATATATCATATATATTATTATACGTTAAATCATCGAATCAACACTTGATCCGACAATCCGTCTATATCGCATATAACCGACTATTACGATGACCCGGCTATATCACATATACCCGGACGATATCTCATATCAAGAGAATCCAATACGGTATCACATACTGCATTATCCTCGGTCCCGCATGTAGGGTTCCTAGGCACTCTAGTGAGGTCTCACAAGGCATCAACCATGCCAATTTCAAAAATCTAGGTGCCGAGAAACCCGACTACAGATCGTTGGCTAGAAATCTAGGCGAAAAGATAACTAGTTAACAACTTTAACTATAAGGAAACGGAAATACAACCTTTGTAGATCCGGTGCTCCACCTCCATAGCTCCGTAACAAAGTCCCCTCGCTGTCCAAATGAATTACCGGGCTCTAGCGTCGGCTTCGTCGGAGAATAGGCGAGCTAGGTCGTCGATGTCCATGCCGAAGATGATCTACGTCTAGGCATCGCTAGATCAAGCTCCACCTTCACCAAGCCATGAAAACTTGTGAAGGAAACACCCTATACTACTTGGTAAGAGGTAGAGGATGAAGAAATAGGAAGTGGGTTCACTTTAGAATTGGATTTCTCACTCTTTATCATCACTTGCCATTGATGGAGACAAGCTTTCTTCACTTGAAGAAATGAAGAAGAAGAAGATGATGAAGATAAAGTTATGATAAGTTAATTAAAATAGAATATAAAAACAATACTTATCATAAATCTAACTATGGTTATGTGTAGAGAATTGACCAAGGTTAAAGGAATGGTTAGGGTTAAGGATGAGATAAGAATGGTGGACTAAGTCAAAACTTCATGAAGCTTCAACTAAACAACAAATAAAGCCACCATTCTTTTCCCTTTTCCATTTATTTTCCAAAATGTATAAACAAATAAATAAATGAATAAATAAGTAATGGAAAATAAAACCCTAATTATATGTTTAACCATGGTTTAATTCTTTACACTTAACCAAGTAAACATGTATCATCAAACATGATACAATCAAGTGCACAAAATCATATCGCATATGTAATGCGTACATCCGAGTGAGAAAATCCATCTTAAAGTGAACCGATACTAGTTAATACAAAGTAATATATCAAATATATAATTATAAATTAAATCATTAAATCAACACTTGATTTAACGATCCGGTCATATCGCATATAACCGACTGGTATCAAATGTATTGGCTTATCGAATCAACGCTTGAATCGATAACTAGGTTATATCGCATACAACCATTCGATACATTCATCGCGAGAATGGAATATTGTATCACATACACGCATTATTCTCGGTCCCGCACATATCTCATATGCGCTCCTATTTCGTTTCGCTTGAGCCAGGAAACCTCTGTGTAGGACTCTAAAGACTCGTCAATACGCCGGCAGCAGGTGATGATCATATCAAGCACCCACAAGCCGCAAGCGGTCTGCTAAACGTAACGGCCACCAGGGTATTGAGCGATCAGAAGATCGACGAGCAAGCCCACTCACACTCCAGTGAATCCAACCAGTAACACTACCGTACAGTCCGGTCTCGTCGTCTGATATGTCGCATATCTTGCCTAGGGGTGGTAAACATCAGACACCAACAGCTCGATAAGTCGTGTCGATATGAGGTCTATAACAATTCGAGAAACTACTGGTAACACTTACCAGTAAATCTCAGCAACCCTGGCCAGGGATTTCCTGTTATAGCCAATCGAACACAGCGCAACATCAACCCCCTATACCGGGAGAGACGAATCCCCTCCTATCGCTCATTGCCTCCATGTGACTCGGGACTGTACCCAAAAACCACCGTTTTGCATGCCCTCTTGGACGTGGTAAGATGGAAATCAAAGCACAGTGGGAACCACACAAGACTCTATGACGATCTCGGGTCAACAGACTACTCCGTACCAGTGTCACCAGAGAACTGCCATCTGACGTGAGGTATAATACCATCTGGGAGTTCTCGGCGAGTCCGTCCAGTGTACCAAGTCTCTACTGAGCACCCGTATATCATCTCTGATGTCAAACGCCAAAGGATATGGGATCATCCATCGCCCATCTGTATGGGTCGAGAAGGTATACTCTAGTCTACTCTGGTATATCGATGCCCCGTCTCGATACACCCACGACTAGGGACCTTGAAGGATGTACTTATGGACTACCATGTCCCCACTAGTATGATCCGCATCATAGTCCAGGTAACAGAGAGACAGTCAGTGTACACGTTAAGGTAAAGAATAACCAGATAGCATACTATCATGTCGAGCAAGAAAGTCCTTCCTATATATGTCCCAGCATCCACTACAATATACATCCAATGTACAGTAATGGCCTCTAGGGCATACATATAACTAACAATCTCCCACTTGCACTAGGGCCATCTGTAGCAGCGGTTGTAGTATCTCATACTCAACCATCCCATAGAAGTCTCTCTCTGGGAATAGGCCTTCGTGAGTGGATCCGCCGTGTTATCCTATGTGTCTTCTCTCCTAACCTCGATCATCTTGGAGATCAGTCATCTCCATGATCAGGTGACACTGCCTTAGAATATGTCTGGATCACTGATGGGACGGTCGTTCATTGGCATAAGCCACAACTCCATTGTCACACAATGGAAGGAACGTAGTTCATCTCATGAACCAATATACACCCAAACAGCCTCTTTGGTAGCATCTTTAGTAGCGATGTATCCAGCCTTTATCGTCTAGTATGTCACGGTATCTAGCTTGGAACACTTCCAACATACCGTCCCTTTACTGAGGATAAAGACAATGCCTGCGACTGACATTCAGTCGTCTTTATCACTCTGGAACACTTCCAGTGATTCTCCCCAGGATCGATTGATACCATCTCACTACCACTAGTGAGTGTCCTAACATCCAATTAGATCTATCTCATAGATCCAAAAATCAGGATATAGGAGGTATCACTTTGATCCTATATGGAGAATCATTGTGATAAGCGGAGATTGACCGAGCGTAGCATAGGAAACTCTTTTCTTATCAAGAGTATGTCATCCACGTACTCTACGAGGATCACCACCATACTCCCTACTACCTTTTTGTTTATACAAGGTTCATCTACCATTTTGATGATGTCAAACTGTTTGACTATTACATCAAAACAGACGTTCCAACTCCGCGATGCCTGCTTTATCATATAAAACATCTTACTCACGTTTCCGCTGCTCCCACTGACTACGAAGCCCTCTGGCTGTGTACTTACAGACGTTCTCTTCTAAATCATTATTTAGAAAAGCAGTCATGACACCCAACCGCCAGATATCGTAGTTATGGTATGTAGCCGTGGCAAGTAGGATCTGGATGGACTTAAGCATAGGTACTGGAAAAAGGTTTCATCATTATCCACGCCTGGTTGATGACGAAAACCTTTAACAAGTCTAGCTTTGAAAGTCTCAACTTTTCCATCTACACCAAGTAATCTTCTCAAGATATACTTGCTCCTGATGGGGATTTAACCCTTCAGATATAGCAACCAAAGTCCATACTTTGTTGGAGTATAAGGATTCCATCTCAGATCGCTAAGCATCCAGCCTTTCTTACAGAGTACCACTCCTGATGGCCAGTTCGAAACTAGTTAGGTCATCATCTCATGATGCATTCCTCACTCCTACTGTCATAGAGGAACCGAAGTATCTCTCAGGTGTGTGAGAAACCCTACTAGATCGGCGGAGAGGCTGAGGTTCATTGGAATCTACTGAATCCTTTGGTTCTGTCAAATCATCAGCTGCAGTTTGTATAGCTGGAACGATTCCAGTTCTACATAACAGATTTTGCCTCGAGCTTGTCCGGATTTTGCTTTTAGACATAGGCCAGACAACCCCAAATCTTAACCAACTTAAGATATGGGCTCTTCCCATTCCATATCACATATGAAGCGGTAGGCAACTGATTTGATTGGAACCCTATTTAATAGGTATGCAGCTTCTCAAGTGCATAACTCCCAAAAGGAAATAGGTGACTCAGTAGTACTCATCATAGAGCACACCATATCAAATAGGGTGTATCTGCTCCGCCCCGATATACCATCGTGCTATGGTGTATACGGAGGAGTAATGCTGAGAGAGAATCTCATTCTCCTTTAGAAAAGTCCAAGAATTCCGTGCTCAAGTATTCTCCTCCTTGATCTCATCAAAGGACATAATACATATACCCGTATTTTGGTTCTATACTTCTAAATCATATTCTGTGAATATCTCAAAAGGTTCGGACTTGTGTTTCAACAGGAACATAGGTCTGAATCTCGAAAGATCATCAGAGAATGTAATGAAGTATAAAGAACCAGTCCTGGCATGTGTAGACAGGGGACCTTACATACATCATCATGTATCAGTCCCAAGAGTTCATTAACTCTTTCTCTATTTCCAATAAACAGAGCTGGTGTCATTATATCTTTGTGACATGACTGGCAAGTTTCACAAGATGTAAATTCAAACTGATTTAAATATGCATCTATATGTAACTTCAGCTAGTCGGGTCGCATTGATATGACCTAGTCTACAATACCTCAAGAAGGATCCGTTCATTTCTGAACTGTTCCTCTTGTGTGTGTTCCGTATACTAAGAACTGTAGTTTGATTTAGAACGTCAATGCTTTTAGATAACGTGCCTGATCCGATCAACTTTTGATATAGGAAATGTTCAAAATATTATCCAACAATACAAAATTTTATCATTTCTTTACTAATAAAGAGACTGATATGATTTTGTATATCAGGTTCGGTATCTAATAACATTCGTTCAGAATCAATGTATCGATAATACAGGGTGACAGTGACCAACAGACTTGGCTGCAACACTTGCCCCGTTTTCTGTCTCATGAAACTTATCACCCGTTCTCAGTTTTTCTACCCTTTTGTAGCCCTATGTAATAGATTACATATCTGGGATCCTGATCCGGTATCATATACCCAGGATGCGGAGGATACTGAGAAACAGTTCTTTGTAATGAACACACCCGAAGATGATGCATCAACATGCACTCTATTCGTTTGGGCGGCACGGGAATTCTGGTAATCCCCAATTTCCTGCTCTGTCTTATAACAATTATAAGTTGGAGCGGGACCAACGTTCCCCAGCTCAGTATAACAAGCAGGTTCGGTCAATAATCCGTATTATTATCTTGATTAAGGCGTGATATGGTCGCTACCAGGAGAGAGAGAGAAGAAAACACTCAGCGTGCACTCTTGCAAGAATAGATTGGTTATTATTTTATCTAATCAGGATGGCTCTCACTGCTTTTTATCAAATCTTCCTTCAAACCCTAAAAGGAAAGACTAGCCGGGATTAATTACACACTACAAGTTCGCCAATCTTTCAGCCAGGCCAGTGTCGGTACTTTGAGGGAGGTCCCTCGTGCTTTCGCACGAACCTAATTAATGTAAACCTCGTTTTCCCAGAGGCATAACCTCGTTAACACCTTTCTAGACACCTACTTGATCGTCTAATTGTAATGTGTAAAACTCTCCCAGGAGTAACAATTACTCGCAGTGGGTATCGGGATCCAACTATCATATAGAAGGTATGCAATCTCATTGCAAGTTTCAACACTTGAAACTCCCGATAATGGTTTTTACCCCTAGCACCTATGACCTTGGCTAAGGTCAACAAATCATAGGTACTAGTCAAGTTCTACCCGTCATTTCGTGATTAATTAGTCCCACCCACATGACCCTTGGCTAAGGTCAACAAAGCCACATGACTGTCCTAACTAATCGCATCATATGCGGTGTAGGAAGACATCACTTAGCTACCGTACACTGTGCCTTGACTATGGTCAACAAACACAGCACGAATACTAAGTACTCTACTTCCTAAAATGACGGAGGGTTGCGGCTGGTTTTTGTGAAAACTTTTAACGCTTTGAACTTGATCTCGTTGCGGAATCAAACGGTTTTTAAATGGAATGTTTTTCGGAGCTTTTCTAGTTTTGCTAAAGGGGTCACTCCCGATAAAGGGATCGTCGGCCCTTTCCTCGTCGAATGAGGTGCGGGATATATCATATATATCGCTGTGCAAAGCAGAAACTATAGAAGCTATCAAAAGACAAACCGAGTGATGTAGCATCTGCCAGTTATTGCTAAAGGAGTCACTCCCGGTGAAGGGATCTCGGTCCTTTCCTTATCGAATAAGGTGCAGGATGTTCTACAAGGAACAACTCGATGCAAAGCAAGAACTGTAGCTACCTGTTTTTATTTTGAGATTCAATTCCACAACATCAATTAGGTTTATTTTCTTTCACTAATCTCATTAATGAATATCCCATCATTTAAATTACCTAAACATCATAGATAAATATGACGTACACTTATGCCATCCGCATTTGCCTCGATGTCCCCTCGTTCACCGTTAAGTTAGGTAACTAACGGCAGAGCGGGGCAGGGCTAGCACGGGTGTAAAACATAAGTAACGTCTATATAATATATCATATATACTATATACTACATCTATCTGAACAGAGCACAGAACATCGCATGATCACATCACAGATAAAGCACAGCAGAAGAAACATATGAAATATTGGATATACTAGGACGTCCGTGTTTTCAATACGAGCCAGTATAAAACATGGATTCCACAGTAGTGATGAATAGCCAATCCCACACCCTAAGACCCCTACGAGAGCGGCAAGCAACCCTACCAATTCTGGAGTTAGGAGACCCGGACTCGACTCCTCGAGTTGGTCTCCCACTGGACCCCAGAACCCGGTTACTTGTGCCCTCCTCCTTGGGTCTATCCTAGTGCGGAAAAGTAAATAATATACAAAGGGTGACAACTTCCGCAACCTGGAAGTGCCCCAATAAAAGAATATTACATACAAGTTTTTACATGAATGAAAATGAAAAACACTCATCTCACATAAAACCCCCCCGGCTATTCGAACACGACGATCCAATATAACATATCCAGCAACACATAACATCACATGTCATCAACGTAAGTAAATATGTCCATCCCAATTGTCGTTGACATATAGCAACGAAATCGGCGATATGACATATTACACTTACGGTCACAGAAAAGAAAGTGTAAAACTACAACAGTTGGAATCCGCAACCTGCATAGACATTGCATGCCTAATCAAATGAATTACTTAGACATCGCATGCCTAACAATTATAAACCCCGCATTTTAGTCTCATTATCAAAAACACTTTTCAATATCAAGTCGGGCAATTCAACAGGATTCCCGACATTTTGATCGAATGCTCGTCGTTAACTTCAGTAGGCGGCCGCACCCCCGATGCCGTCGACGAAGTGCACTAAGGCGGAACACCGCTACCGCGAGCACCCGAACGGATGCTTTCGGCGACGGGGTTCTCCTACAGTCACTTGGTCGGGTCTATGGGGCGAGGCTGTCTATTAAGTTTACCCGGCGAGTATCCGCGTACGCTACGTGATTGCGACGGACTTTTGATCACATCAAAATTCCGTGGCAACCGATCAAGTGAGACTAAACTGCTATGTTTATAACATTCATTCAGTTATCTCATAACTGCTTGTGAATTCCAATTATTGTATCACATTCCGGATAAATAGAAAATGTTAAACTTTCCGATCGAACAATCGAACACCCAAGTTTTCCCGATACAGCTCAACACATGAAATAAGTCTAACGACATTCAGTTCGTGCCTCAGTACCAACGGTCCAGCCGTAGAAGGGTCAAGCCAACGCCTCACATGTGGCACGCCGTACTGCCCCAAACCCTAAGGTTCAAAGGGTAGTTCAAGACGGTCACATAATCGAGTTAAGGTTTGTTGTCTTCTAGAGGGACCATCGCGTTACTTGTACTAGTTAGAACGTCGTTAAACCACGGAAAAATCCAACACTTGGAAATTTCCCAATAGGGGAAAAATTGGGTATTTATATCCGGTCAAACTTTTTAACATATTCAAAAAAAATATCCGGAAAAACATATAGACGAAGTTGAATAATCCGATCGAATGTACGAACTCCCAATACAAACCAAAATACTCAACTCTTGATTTCAGATTAAAAATTCCCAGGAAAACCAGCACTGAAAAGTAGGAGTTACTGTGCAAATTTCAATGGGAGATAAGACAAAAGGGCCGCGGAACAGCCGCATTAGCACGCTAATGCCGCGGTTCCGCCGCACTTTAGAAAGATCATTAGGTAATTTTTGCATCGTAATTCTTAGAATTCCCTGATGATTTTTCTGCATATTTTTAATTTGCAAAAACCCACATTTTACAAAAATGTCCAGAGAGCATTTTAAAGTCGGGATTTCGGGTCGATCGGACTTCTAACTCCGTCTACGCTTCGCCTAAGGCTCTAGCTAGGCTCTGATACCACTGTAGGGTTCCTAGGCACTCTAGTGAGGTCTCACAAGGCATCAACCATGCCAATATCAAAAATCTAGGTGCCGAGAAACCCGACTACGGATCGTTGGCTAGAAATCTAGGCGAAAAGATAACTAGTTAACAACTTTAACTATAAGGAAACGGAAATACAACCTTTGTAGATCCGGTGCTCCACCTCCATAGCTCCGTAACGAAGTCCCCTTGCTGTCCAAATGAATTCCCAGGCTCTAGCGTCGGCTTCGTCGGAGAATAGGCGAGCTAGGTCGTCGATGTCCATGCCGAAGATGATCTACGTCGAGGCATCGCTAGATCAAGCTCCACCTTCACCAAGCCATGAAAACTTATGAAGGAAACACCCTATACTACTTGGTAAGAGGTAGAGGATGAAGAAATAGGAAGTGGGTTCACTTTAGAATTGGATTTCTCACTCTTTATCATCACTTGCCATTGATGGAGGCAAGCTTTCTTCACTTGAAGAAATGAAGAAGAAGAAGAAGATGAAGATAAAGTTATGATAAGTTAATTAAAATAGAATATAAAAACAATACTTATCATAAATCTAACTATGGTTATGTGTAGAGAATTGACCAAGGTTAAAGGAATGGTTAGGGTTAAGAATGAGATAAGAATGGTGGACTATGTCAAAGCTTCATGAAGCTTCAACTAAACAACAAATAAAGCCACCATTCTTTTCTCTTTTCCATTTATTTTCCAAAATGTATAAACATATAAATAAATGAATAAATAAGTAATGGAAAATAAAACCCTAATTATATGTTTAACCATGGTTTAATTCTTTACACTTAACCAAGTAAACATGTATCATCAAACATGATACAATCAAGTGCACAAAATCATATCGCATATGTAATGCGCACATCCGAGTGAGAAAATCCATCTTAAAGTGAACCGATACTAGTTAATGCAAAGTAATATATCAAATATATAATTATACATTAAATCATTAAATCAACACTTGATTTAACGATCCGGTCATATCGCATATAACCGACTGGTATCAAATGTATCGGCTTATCGAATCAACGCTTGAATCGATAACTAGGTTATATCGCATACAACCATTCGATACATTCATCGCGAGAATGGAATACGGTATCACATACACGCATTATTCTCGGTCCCGCACATATCTCATATGCGCTCCTATTTCGTTTCGCTTGAGCCAGGAAACCTCGGTGTAGGACTCTAAAGACTCGTCAATACGCCGGCAGCAGGTGATGATCATATCAAGCACCCACAAGCCGCAAGCGGTCTGCTAAACGTAACGGCCACCCGGGTATTGAGCGATCAGAAGATCGACGAGCAAGCCCGCTCACACTCCAGTGAATCCAACCAGTAACACTACCGTACAGTCCGGTCTCGTCGTCTGATATGTCGCATATCTTGCCTAGGGGTGGTAAACGTCAGACCCCAATAGCTCGATAAGTCGTGTCGATATGAGGTCTATAACAATTCGAGAAACTACTTGTAACACTTACCAGTAAATCTCAGCAACCCTGGCCAGGGATTTCCTGTTATAGCTAATCGAACACAGCGCAACATCAACCCCCTATACCGGGAGAGACGAATCCCCTCCTATCGCTCATTGCCTCCATGTGACTCGGGACTGTACCCAAAAACCACCGTTTTGCTTGCCCTCTTGGACGTGGTAAGATGAAAATCAAAGCACAGTGGGAACCACACAAGACTCTATGACGATCTCGGGTCAACAGACTACTCCGTACCAGTGTCACCAGAGAACTGCCATCTGACGTGAGGTATAATACCATCTGGGAGTTCTCGGCGAGTCCGTCCAGTGTACCCAGTCTCTACTGAGCACCCGTATATCATCTCTGATGTCAAACGCCAATGGATATGGGATCATCCATCGCCCATCTGTATGGGTCGAAAAGGTATACGCTAGTCTACTCTGGTATATCGATGCCCCGTCTCGATACACCCACGACTAGGGACCTTGAAGGATGTACTTATGGACTACCATGTCCCCACTAGTATGATCCGCATCATAGTCCAGGTAGTCAAGCACACATCCTAAGGGCTTTACCAACATGTAACAGAGAGACAGTCAGTGTACACGTTAAGGTAAAGAGTAAACAGATAGCATACTATCATGTCGAGCAAGAAAGTCCTTCCTATATATGTCCCAGCATCCACTACAGTATACATCCAATGTACAGTAATGGCCTCTAGGGCATACATATAACTAACAACGCACATATCATATATGTGCTCCTACTCCGTTTTGCCTGAACCAAGGAACCTCTGTGTTGGACTCTAAAGAATCGTCAATATGCCCGCAGTAGGTTATGATCATATCAAACACCCACAAACTGCAAGCGGTCAGCTAAACGTAACAGCCACCCAGGTATTGAGTGCTCAGAAGATCAACAAGCAAGCCTGTACATTCTCCTGTGAATCCAATCAGTAACACTCGCGTACAGTCCGGTCTCGTCGTCTGATATGTCGCATATCTCGCCTAGGGTTGGTAAACGTCAGACCCCGGTAGCTTGATTAGTCATGTCGATATGAGGTCTATAACAGTTCGAGAAACTACTGATAACACTTACCAGTAAATCTCAGCAACCCTGGCCAGGGATTTCCGGTTATAGACAATCGAACACGGCACAACATCAACTCCCTATACCGGGAGAGACGAATCCCCTCCTATCGCTCATTGCCTCCCTGTGATTCGGCACTGTACCCAAAAGCCACCTTTATGCACGCCCTCTTGGACGTGGTATGATGGAAATCAAAGCACAGTGGAAATCACACAAGACTCTATGACGATCTCGGGTCAACAGACTACTCTGTACCAGTGTCACCGGAGAACTGCCATCTGACGTGAGGTATAATACCATCTGGGAGTTCTCAGCGAGTCCGTCCAGTGTACCCAGTATCTACTGAGCACCCATACACCATCCTTGATGTTAAACACCGATGGATATGGGATCATCCATCGCCCATCATATGGGTCAAGATGCGTATACGCTAATTTACTATGGTGTATCGATGCCCTGTCTCGATACACCCTCGACTAGGAACGGTTATAGGATGCACTCGTCGACTACTGTGGCCCTACTAGTATGATCTCATCATAGTCCCAGTAGTCGAGTACATATCCTAAGGGCTTTATCAACATGTAATATAGAGACAATCAGAGTACACGTTAAGATAAAGTACAACAATATAGCATACTATCATGTCGAGCAAGAAAGTCCTCCCTATATATGTCCAAGCATCCATTACAATATACATCGTATGTACAGTAATGGCCACTAGATCATACATATAACTAACAATCTCCCACTTACACTAGGGCCATCTGTTGTAGTATCACATACCCAACAATTAGCTGTGGCTGAAGTATCTCATACTCAACCATCCCATAAAAGTCTCTACCGGGGAAAAAGGCTTTTGTGAGTGGATCTTCATTGTTGTCCTCTGTGTTTACTCTCCTAACCTCGATCTCCGTGGAGATCATCCATCTCCATGATCAGGTGATACTGCCTAAGAATTATATCTGGATCTCTGATGGGACGGGGGTTCCTTGGCATAAGCCACAACTCCATTGTCACACAATGGTAGGAACAAAGTTCATCTCATGAACTTATATGTATCCAGACTGCCTCTTTGGTAGCATCCTTGGTAAAGATGTATCTTGCCTTTAATCGTCTAGTAAGTCAAGGTATCTAGCTTGGAACTCTTCCAACATACCGTCCCTCCACTGAGGGTAAAGACAATGCCTGCGACTGACATTCAGTCGTCCTTATCACACTGGAACCATTCCGGTGATTCTTCCGAGGATTGATTGATACCATCTCACTACAACTAGTGAGTATCCTAACATCCAATTAGATCTATCTCATAGATCTATAACTTAAGATTTAGGAGTTATCACTTTGATCCTATATAGAGAATCCTTGTGATAAGCGGAGAATGACCGAGCGTAGCATAGGAAACTCCTTCCCTATCAACAGTATGTCATCCACGTACTCTACGAGGATCACCACCATACTCCCTACTACCTTTTTGTATATACAAGGTTCATCTACAATTTTGATGAAGTCAAACTCTTTGACTACCACATCAAAACAGACGTTCCAACTCCGCGATGCCTGCTTTATCACATAAAATATCTTGCACACGTTTCCGCTGCTCCCACTGTCTACGAAGCCCTCTGGCTGTGTACTTATAGACGCTCTCTTCTAAAACATCATTTAGAAAAGCAGTCATGACACCCAACCGCCAGATATCGTAGTCATGGTATGTAGCTGTGGAAAGTAGGATCTGGATGGACTTAAGCATAGCTTTGAAAGTCTTAACTTTTCCATGTACACCAAGTAATCTTCTCAAGATATACTTGCTCCTGATGGGGATTTAACCCTTCAGATAAAGCAACCAAAGTCCATACTTTGTTGGTGTATAAGGATTCCATCTCAGATCGATAAGCATCCAGCCATTCTTACAGAGTCCCACTCCTGATAGCCAGCTCGAAACTAGTTGGGTCATCATCTCATGATGCAATCATCGCTCCCACTATCATAAAGAAACCGAAGTATCTCTCTGGTGGGTGAGGAACCCTACTAGATCGGCGGAGAGGCTGAGGTTCGTTGGAAACTACTGAATCCTTTGGTTCTACCAAATCATCAGTTGCAGTTTGTATAACTGGAACTACTTCCAGTTTTACAGAGCTTACCTTGCCTTGAGCTTGTCCGGATTTTGCTTTTATACATAGTCCGGACAACCCCAAATCTTAACAAACTTAAGATATGGGCTCTTCCCTTTCCATAACACATATGAAATGGTAGGCAACTGATTTGATTTGAACCCTATTCAATAGGTATGCAGCTTCTCAAGTGCATAACTCCCAAAAGGAAAAAGGAAACTCAGTAGTACTCATCATAGAGCACACCATATCACATAGGGTGCTATTTGCTCCGCCCCGATACACCATCGTGCTATGGTGTATACGGAGGAGTAATGCTGAGAGAGAATCTCATTCTCTTTTAGAATAGTCCAGAAATTCCGTGCTCAAGTATTCTCCTCCCTGATCTCATCAAAGGATATAATACTTATACCCGTATTTTAGTTCTCTACTTCTAACTTATATTCTGTGAATATCTCAAAATCTTCGGACTTGTGTTTCAACAGGAACATATGTCTGAATCTTGAGAGATCATCAGAGAATGTAATGAAGTACAAAGAACCGGTCTTGGCATGTGTAGACAGGGGACTTTCAAACATCAACATGTTTCAATCCCAAGAGTTCACTAACTATTTCTCTGTTTCGAATAAACAGAGCTATGGTCATCTTATCTTTGTGACATGACCGGCAAGTTTCACAAGATGTAAATTTAAACAGATTTAAATATGCATCTAAATGTAACTTAGCTAGTCGGGTCGCATTAATATGACCTAGTCTACAATGCCTGAAGAAGGATTCGTTCATTTCTGAACTGTTCCTCTCGTGTGTGTTCTGAATACTAAGAACTGTAGTTTGATTTAGAACATCAATGCTTTTAGATAATCTGCCTGAACCGATCAACTCTTGATATAGGAAATGTTCAAAACCTTATCCAACAATACAAAATTATATCCTTTCTTTACTAATAAAGAGACTGATATGATGTTGTATATCAGGTTCGGTATCTAATAACATTCGTTCAGAATCAATGTATTCTGGTAATACAGGTGTAGGGTTCCTAGGCACACACTAGAGGTCTCACAAGGCATCAACCATGCCAATTTCAAAATTTACGGTGCCGAGAAACCCTAGACTACGGATCGTTGGCTAGAAGTTTAGGCGAAAGATGCAACTAGTAAACTACTTTACTAAAAGAACAGAAATACAACCATTGTAGATCCGGTCCTCCACCTCCATAGGTCCGCAATGAACTCTCCTCCCTGTCCAAATGGAATCCCGGGCTCTAGCGTCGGCTTCATCGGAGAAATGGGCGGGTAAGGTCGTCGGCTTGGTGCCGAAGATGATCTACGTCGAGGCATCACTAGATCAAGCTCCAACTTCACCAAGTCAAGAAACTTGTGAAGAAAACACACTCTACTACTTGGCTAGAGGTAGAGGATGAAGAAATAGGAAGTGGGTAGACTTTAGAATTGGATTTCTCACTCATTTTCATCAATCACCATTGATGAGGCAAGCTTTTTCTTCAAGTAGAAGATGAAGAAGAAGAAGATAATATTATGATAAGTTAATTAGAATAGAAAAGAAAAATAATACTTATCATAACATTAACTATAGTTAGGTGTAGAGAAATGACTAAGGTTAAAAGAATGGTTAGGGTTAAGCTTGAAGACAAAATGGTCATATGGTCAAAACTTCATGAAGCTTCATCAAGCTTCATGAAAGAAAGAAAGAAAGAATGAAACCATTTTGTTTTCTTTTGTCATTTCATCTTAATCCAAAATAAAAAGATAAATGAATGGACAAATAAATAGAAACCTTAACCATTTACTTAACTTAGGTTTAATTCTTTACACTAACCAATTTTGCATGCATCATCAAACATGATACAATCAAGTGCACAAAAATATATCGCATATACAATGCGCACATCCGAGTGAGAAAATCCATCTTAAGTGAACCGATACTAGTTAATGCAAAGTAATATATCAAATATATAATTATGCATTAAATCATTAAATCAACACTTGATTTAATGATCCGGTCATATCGCATATAACCGACTAATATCAACAGTAACAACTTATCGAATCAACACCTGATCCGATAACCCGGCTATATCGCATATAACCGATCAATGTCACTAATCGCGAGAATCGAATACAGTATCACATACTGGTATCATTCTCGGTCCCGCACATATCTCATATGCGCTCCTATTTCGTTTCGCTTGAGCCTGGAAACCTTTGTGTAGAACTCTAAAGACTCGTCAATACACCGGCAGCAGGTGATGATCATATCAAACACCCACAAGCCGCAAGCGGTCTGCTAAACGTAACGGCCACCCAGGTATTGAGCGATCAGAAGATCGACGAGCAAGCCCGCTCACACTCCTGTGAATCCAACTGGTAACACTTACCGTACAGTCCGGTCTGATCGTCTGATATGTCGCATATCTTGCCTAGGGGTGGTTAACGTCAGACCCCAATAGCTCGATAAGTCGTGTCGATATGAGGTCTATAAAAGTTCGAGAAACTACTGGTAACACTTACCAGTATATCTCAGCAACCCTGGACAGGGATTTCTGGTTATAGCCAATCAAACACAGCGCAACATCAACTCCCTATACCGGGAGAGACGAATCCCCTCCTATCGCTCATTGCCTCCATGTGACTCGGGACTGTACCCAAAAACCATCGTTTTGCACGCCCTCTTGGACGTGGTAAGGTGGAAATCAAAGCACAGTGGGAACCACACAAGACTCTTTGACGATCTCGGGTCAACAGACTACTCTGTACCAGTGTTACCAGAGAACTGCCATCTGACGTAAGGTATAATACCATCTGGGAGTTCTCGGCGAGTCCGTCCAGTGTACCCAGTCTCCACTGAGCACCCGTATATAATCTCTGATGTCAAACACCAATGGATATGGGATCATCCATCGCCCATCTGTATGGGTCGAGAAGGTATACGCTAGTCTACACTGGTATATCGATGCCCTGTCTCGATACACCCACGACTAGGGACCTTGAAGGATGTACTTATAGACTACCATGTCCCCACTAGTATGATCCGCAACATAGCCCAGGTAGTCAAGTACACATCCTAAAGGCTTTACCAACATGTAACAGAGAGACAATCAGTATAAACGTTAAGGTAAAGAGTAACCAGATAGCATACTATCATGTTGAGCAAGAAAGTCCTCCCTATATATGTCCCAGCATCCACTACAATGTACATCCTATGTACAGTAATGGCCTCTAGGGCATACATATAACTAACAATCTCCCACTTGCACTAGGGCCATCTGATTGCAGTGGTTGTAGTATCTCATACTCAACCATCCCATAATAGTCTCTCTCTGGGAATAGGCCTTTGCGAGTGGATCCGCCTTGTTGTCCTCTGAGTCTGCTCTCCTAACCTCGATCACCCTGGAGATCAACCATCTCCATGATCAGGTGATACTGCCTTAGAATACGTCTGGGTCACTGATGGGAACAGGGTTCCTGGGCTAAAGCCATACTTCCATTGTCACACAATGGTAGGAACCTAGTTCATCTCATGAACCACTATACACCCAAACTTCCTCTTTTGTAGCATCTTAAGTAGCGATATATTCAGCCTTTAATCGTCTAGTATGCCACGGTATCTAGCTTGGAACTCTTCTAACATACCATCCCTCCACTGAGGGTAAAGACAATGCCTGCGACTGACATTCAGTCGTCTTTATCACCCTGGAACCCCTCCAGTGATTCTCCTCAGGATCGATTGATACCATCTCACTACTACAAGTGAGATTCCTAACATCCAATTAGATCTATCTCATAGATCCAAAATCCAGGATTTAGTAGGTATCACTTTGATCCTTTCTGGAGAATCCTTATGATAAGCAGAGATTGACCGAGCGTAGCATAGGAAACTCCTTCCCTATCAAGAGTATGTCATCCACGTACTCTATGAGGATCAATACAATACTCCCTACTACCTTCTTGTATATACAAGGTTCATCTACCATTTTGATGAAGTCAAACTCTTTGACTATCACATCAAAACAGATGTTCCATCTCCGTGATGCCTGCTTTATCTTATAAAGCATCTTGCACACGTTTCCGCTGCTCCCACTGTCTATGAAGCCCTCTGGCTGTGTACTTATAGACGCTCTTTTCCAAAACATCATTTAGAAAAGCAGTCATGACACCCAACAACCAGATATCGTAGTCATGGTATGTAGCCGTGGCAAGTACGATCTGGATGGACGTAAGCATAGATCATTAGAAAAGGTTTCAACATAATCCATACCTGGTTAATGATGCAAACCTTTAACAAGTCTAGCTTTGAAAGTCTCAACTTTTTCATGTACACCAAGTAATCTTCTCAAGATATACTTGCTCCTGATGGGGATTTAACCCTTCAGATATAGCAACCAAAGTCCATACTTTGTCGGTGTATAAGGATTCCATCTCAGATCGCTAAGCATCCAGCCATTCTTACAGAGTCCTACTCCTGATGGCCAGCTCGAAACTAGTTGGGTCATCATCTCATGATGCAATCCTCGCTCCCACTGTCATAAAGCAACCGAAGTATCTCTCAGGTGGGTGAGGAACCCTACTAGATCGGCGGAGAGGCTGAGGTTCGTTGGAGTCTACTGAATCCTTTGGTTCTATCAAATCATCTGCTGTAGTTTGCATAGCTGGAACCTTTCCATTTTTACATAACAGACCTAGCCTCGAGCTTGTCCGGATTTTGTTTTAGACATAGGCCGGACAACCCCAAATCTTAACTAACTTAAGACATGGGCTCTTTCCTTTCCATATCACATATGAAGTGGTAGGCAACTGATTTGATTGGAACCCTATTCAATAGGTATGCAACTTCTCAAGTGCGTAATTCCCAAAAGGAAATAGGAAACTCAGTAGTACTCATCATAGAGCACACCATATCACATAGGGTGCTTTTGCTCCGCCCGATATACCATCGTGCTATGGTGTATACGGAGGAGTAATTCTGAGAGAGAATCTCATTCTCCTTTAGAATAGTCCAGGATTTCCGTGCTCAAGTATTCTCCTCCTTGATCTCATCAAAGGACATAATACTTATACCCGTATTGGTTCTCTACTTCTAAATCATATTCTGTGAATATCTCAAAAGGTTCGGACTTGTGTTTCAACAGGAACATATGTCTGAATCTTGAGAGATTGTCAAAGAATGTAACGAAGTACAAAGAACCAGTCCTGGCATATGTAGACAGGGGACCTTACATACATCAACATGTATCATCCCAAGAGTTCACTAACTCTTTCTCTGTTTTCAATAAACAGAGCTGTGGTCATCATATCTCTGTGACATGACTGGCAAATTTTCATGAGATGTAAATTCAAACTGATTTAAATATGCATCTAAATGTAACTTAGCTAGTCGGGTCGCATTGATATGACCTAGTCTACAAAGCCTCAAGAAGGATTCGTTCATTTCTGAACTCTTCTTCTTGTGTGTGTTCTGTATACTAGGAACTGTAGTTTGATTTAGAACATCAATGCTTTTAGATAACGTGCCTGAACCAATCAACATTTGATATAGGAAATGTTCAA
The DNA here is from genome assembly GCA_030015575.1 of Agapanthus africanus. NCBI lineage: Eukaryota > Viridiplantae > Streptophyta > Magnoliopsida > Asparagales > Amaryllidaceae > Agapanthus > Agapanthus africanus. The sequence continues at coordinate 356,612,045 of CM057342.1, read as the reverse complement.
AACACTATCCTACAATACAAAATTTTATCATTTCTTTACTAATAAAGAGACTGATATGATTTTGTATATCAGGTTCGGTATCTAATAACATTCGTTCAGAATCAATGTATTCTGGTAATACAGGGTGACAGTGACCAACAGACTTGGCTGCAACACTTGTCCCATTTACTGTCTCATGAAACTTATCACCCGTTCTCAGTTTTCTACCTTTTTGTAGCCCTATGTAACAGATTACATATCTGGGATCCTTATCCGGTATCATATACCCAGGATGCAGAGGATACTGAGAAACAGTTCTTTGTAATGAACACACCCGAAGATGATGCATCATATGCACTTTCTTCGTTTGGGCGGCACGGGAATTCTGGTAATCCCCAATTTCCTGCTCTGTCTTACAACAATTATAAGTTGGAGCGGGACCAACGTTCCCCAGCTCAGTATAACAAGCGGGTTCGGTCAATTATCCGTATTATTATCTTGATTAAGGCGTGATATGGTCGCTACCTTGAGAGAGAGAGAAGAAAACACTCATCGTGCGCTCTTGCAAGAATAGATTGGTTTTTATTTTATCTAATCAGGATGGCTCCCACTGCTTTTTATCAAATCTTCTTTCAAACCCTAAAAGGAAAGACTAGCCGGGATTAATTACACACTACAAGTTCGCCAATCTTTCAGCCAGGCCAGTGTCGGTACTTTGAGGGAGGTCCCCCGTGCTTTCGCACGAACCTAATTAATGTAAACCTCGTTTTCCCAGAGGCGTAACCTCGTTAACACCTTTCTAGACACCTACTTGATCGGCTAATTGTAATGTGTAAAACTCTCCCAGGAGTAACAATTACTCGCAGCGGGTATCGGGATCCAACTATCTCATAGAAGGTATGCAATCTCATTGCAAATTTCAACACTTGAAATTCCCGTTAATCTTTTGCCCCTAGCAGCTATATAACCTTAACATAGTCAACAAATCATAAGTGCTAGTCAAGTTCAACCCGTCATTTCCCGATTGAATTAAACCCACCCGCACGACCCTTAACATAGTCAACAAAGTCGCACGACTACCCTAATCCAATCACATCATATGCTTATGCAGATAAGCACTAATTAGCTACCGCACACTACGCCTTAACATAGTCAACAAACGTAGCACGAATACTAACTAGTACTTATCTGAAATGACGGAGGGCTACGACAGGTTTTTCTGAAAACCTATTGCGTAATGAACTTGATATCGTTGTAGGATCGAATGAAATTTGAAATGGAGTGTTTTTTAGGCTTTTCTAGTTTTGCTAAAGGAGTCACTCCTGGTGAAGGGATCGTCGGTCCTTTCCTCGTCGAATGAGGTGCGGGATATATCATATATATCACTGTGCGAAGCAGAACTCTTAAAAGCAATCAAAAGACAAACCGAGTGTGTAGCATCTGCCAGTTATTGCTAAAGGAGTCACTCCCGGTGAAGGGATCTCGGTCCTTTCCTTATCGAATAAGGTGCAGGATATATCATATATACCGCTGTGCAAAGCAAGAACTGTAGCTGTTAGTGTTTATGCCCTAGAAGGCCATTACTGTATCATACTAGTTTGTATATTACTTAATGGAAGCTTGGGATATTCACATGTATATAACAGTCTTGCTAAACATGGTAGTATGCTACTTGGTTTTTCTATCTTAATATGTGAGTATACGTATTGATAGAGCTCTTAGGATCTTGCTTGTCTACCAGCGTTGTGATGGCAGTCACACTAGTGGGGGCTGGGTAGTCTACAAGCACATCCTTATTCAGGTCCCTGGTCGTTGGATTATCGAGACAGAGCATCGATACTCCGGAGTAGACTAGTGTGTAGGCTTCTCATCCCAGTTGGGGAGATGGTCTGTCCCACAGCCGTCAGTACGTCGTACTGGAGATAGTATACAGGTGCTCGTTAGGTTACGGGTACACCGGACAGGACTCACAGGGAACTGTTGGTTGGTTTTATACCAGTCGTCAGTGAGCAGTTCCCAGGTGACATGAGTACAGCGTAGTCCGCAGACTTGACACTGCTACTTCGCCTTGAGTGTGTCCCACTGTTCTTAGATTGCTACCCTACCACGGCTCAAAGGAGTCGTGCAAACAGGTAGCAGTTGGGTGCAGTCCCGAGCACTTAGAGGCAGTGGCGGTTAGACAGGATTCATCCCTCCCGGTATTGGGAGTAGATATCGTGCTGTGTCAGAGAGCCAATACGCAAAGTCCCTGGCCAGGGCAAGCGAGATTTGCTGGTAGGTTCCAGTAGTTTCTCAGGGTGTAATGGGCTTCCCTCCGACACGACTTATACCGCTATTAGGGGACTGACGCTTGCCGCCCCGTAGGACCGATATGCGATAGTCTTGGACGAACGGACCGGACTGTATGGAGATTGTCACAGCAGGCTCAGTAGGAGTTCGGATGGGTTTCCTCATCGGCCTTCTTATCGACAACTACCTGGGGACCGTTACGTACAGCTAGTGCCGCTTGCGGTCTGTGGTTAAACCCATTGCCAGCGTACTAGTCGAGTCTTTAGAGTCCCACATAGAGAGTTTCCTATTCCAGGCGAAACGATATAGAGGTCGTATGGTTTTACGACAAGGGTTCGGACGCATACGTGCGTTTACGCGCGTACGACTTTCGGACAGTTTTTACCAGTCGGCTTTGGTTTAAGCCAGTTACTGGTATTCGGTTATTGGATTTTTACAGTCTAAAGTTTTTCCGTATTTTTGCGGATTGGAGGGGCGTTCTGGTAATTGCGCGAGAAGCTTCTAGAAGATGGTGACTAAGGAGGTTTAGGTGGCATATACTTTGGATAAGATTAGTGAGTCATGAGAGTGATTCATCATTGTCATTATTGCACCATAAATGATTAATGACTCATGCTAATGAATCACCACTTAACATTTATGAAGCATGCTTATTCATCACATTTATTCATTTATTCTTTAATGAGAATGCTTCATAATATGTTATGATACTCACAATCTTATCTCATAATTTATTCTCACATTCTCTCTCCTCAAGCTCTCATCTTCAAACCCTAATCCTTACACCTCATGTGTTGAGATCAAAGGATTAGAAAGACTAAATCAATCCATAACCATCACTCTATTTCAATCTATCTTCTTTGATTAGCAATCCAAGAAGATTAGTTACCTCAAGTTAGAGGTTTAGTTTGGAGTTTTGCTCTCGGGTGGATCGTCTACTACCTAGAGAAGGCCGAGGAGAACAAGGAGATCGTAAAGACGAAGGACTGGTTTCATTAGGTATAATCCCTAAACACAATAGTTATGAAACTCTTTGTGTACGGTTATTTATAGTTTAGCTTCGATTCAAGCGGTTAGTCGATGTTCGTTCACTAAACAAGATCGTTTTTGAAAATTCCGCCTCCCCACAAGTTCTGGGGTGTAGTACATCGACTTACAGTGGTATCAGAGCCTCGCTAAACAATAAATAACTTTATTGCAAATTTGTACGAATTTCGAACGGAAAAACGAAGCCGGAAAACCCTAAAAATGTCAAGTTTCTGTCGAAATTTAAATGAAGTCCAAAAATTTTTCATGTGAGTTCAGAGAGCTTGAAAAGACACCAGAAGAACACCCAAGAAATTTGAGCTCCTGAATCGGCAACGCGGCCGCGGAACCGCGGCGGATCGCACCGATCCGCCGCGCTTCCGCCGCCGAGTTGCCGAGTCAGGAACTCAATTTTCCTGTGCTGCTTCTCTGTGCCATTTGGGATTTTCTGGGATATTTAATATTTGCTCAGGTTACAGTTTTACAGAGCAGTTTTTGGAGCAATATTAAAGATGTTTAATCGATCGAAATTGTACAGTATTTGCATATTGGATTATATCTGTGATTGTTTAATGTGTTCGTAAACCTCCCATAACTGCTAGTATGTCAGTTGGCAGGGGGTTGCATATTTCTGAAATGGTTTTATCTGTTTGTGCATATGAACTGTAATTGGACTGTTGTGGTGTATAGCCGGGGTTTAGCAATAGGTTATTACTTAATTCATTTGTTGTAAATGTAATTTGTTGTAATATTATTTTGCGGGGCACATCCAGGTTGCGGTTGTAGCCACCGTTGTATTATTTCATTTTACTGTTTTTGCTCCTAGGACTGACCCAAGGTGGGGTACACAAACTGCCGGGTGGGTAGTTTGCCGTACCCGTAGGGGTCGAGGGTGGGGTAATGGCTATTCATCACAACTGTGTAATCTGTCTTTTCTTGCAGGCTCAAAAGAAATACAGATTGCTTGCAAATCCAATTAAGTTCATCTGTGAATCTGGAATGTATATCATTGCGTCAGACGAATGTAAAATATCTATATATATGATTGCTATTTAGACGTCACTTATGTTTTGCACCCGCGCTAGCCCAGTCCCCGCTCTGTCGTTAGTTAAGTAACCTAACGGGTAATGACGGGACCCAGTGGCGAATGCGGATGGCATAAGAGGACGTTGTATTTTCGTTGTTTTCTGCAATGATAGGTTAATGATGGGACGCATTATCTATAATGCAAAGAAAAATAAACCAAAGTTTTAATCGTTGGAACAATTTAAAAGAAACCACTCGGTTAATTTTAAAAACAGATATTTTTAAATGCGGAGCTTTAACCACTCCTTTTAAAAGCTATCAGGTTCCTTCGGTTATATCAAGTTCACTACGTTCACGGTTTCGCCAAAACCATTCGTAGCCCTCCGTCATTTCATCTGGGTATTCAGTAGTATTCAAGCTATGTATTTTGACCTAACGCCAAGGCATAGTGTTTGGTAGCTACTGGATATTCATTTGTTGCATAGATAGATGAGTTGGTTTGGGACAGTCGTATTATCATTTTGGCCGAATGTCAAGGATATATACGGATGGGTTCAAATTGACAAGATAATGATGGGTAGAACTTGACATGTGACTTATGACATTTTGACCTAACGCCAAGGTCATAAGAGCATGGGGCAAAAACTTATATCGGGAATTTCTAAAGAAACTGAAATTTGCAAAGAGTTGCATACCATTTGGAGTTTGATGAATGTTGGTAGCATTCCTTCAACATTATCATACGATGATATTTGGATCCCGATCCTACTGTGAGTATATGCTACTTATCAGGATATTCGTCACTTAACGATCAATGCTATAAACCTAGTAGGTGTCCAGAAAGGTGTCAGCGGGGTTACGCCCCCAGAGAAAAGAGGTTATTTAATTAAGGAACTTCGCGAAAGCGTTGGAAAACCTCCCTCGAAGTATCGACACTGGCCTGGCTGAACGGTTAAGCAAGTATTGTACGGTGAGAATAGTCCTGGCTAATTCTTCTTTTATGGTTTGAGGAAGGATTCGAAAAACAGTGGGAGCCATCCAGTTTAGATAAACTAAAAACCACTCTAAACTTGCAAGAGCATCATGCTAAAGAGTTTTCTTCTCTCTCTCCTAATTGCAGCGACCCTGAAAATGACTGGACTTAAGTTACTTTTAGAGAAAAATATACCGATAGGGACAAACTATAAAGATTGGCTGCGGAATGTCAAAATGGCTTTGACCTATGACAAACTGGGGTACGTCCTCACTGCTACGGCACCTGCTATCCCTGGTCCCAAATCCAGTAATGCGGATAAGGAAATCCGCAAAACCTGGGATTTAGATTGCGCGAGAGCCAAGTGCATCGTGCTTGCCTCAATGAACAATGAACATCAGAGGAGGCACGAGGATATGTCCCTAGATGACATATTTCTCCATACAAAGGAACTTTATGGAGAGCAATCTCGTATAGCAAGATACGAGACCTCTAAGAACTTGTTTCGAGCGAGGTTGGCTGTCGGGTCATCAGTAGGAGAACATGTCCTAAAGATGATCGGCTATATTGAAGAGCTCGCAGACCTTGGGACGACTTTGGATAACGAGCTCTATACAGACCTTATTCTCCAGTCCCTTCCTCCCACCTATGCCCAGTTTATCCTCAACTTCAATCTTCAAGGAAAAGAAGTTGAACTTGCGGAACTCCTGAACATGTTAAGGAGTGCAGAGGGCACCTTGCAGAAAGCAAGGGAAACACCCGCTATGTTTGTTGGCGGTGCATCTTCTTCCGGGTCCAAGGCTAGGGCCAAAGGAAGGAAGAAGAAGGCCGCACCCAAACCTAGAGGAGGTGTTTGTAAGGTGGGAGGGAAGGGAAAGAAAAAGATTGCAATACCGATAGTTGGCCAGGATGAGTGCTTCCATTGTCACAGGAAAGGGCACTGGAAGAAGGATTGCAAGGCGTGGAACGCCAAGAACCAGGAACCGAAGCAAGCGGTGGCTTCGACTTCAGGTGTGTTTGTAATTGAGAATTGTCTGTCGATCAACTCTACTTCCTGGGTATTGGATACCGGATCAGGATCTCATATTTGCAATTCATTGCAGGCACTGAGAAACCGTAGAGTGCTGAAGGAAGGTGATATGACCCTAAAGGTTGCTAACGGAGCTAGCGTGGGAGCTGCGTCCGTCGGGGATTATCACCTAGGATTGACGAGTGGACACATTTTGGTTTTACATAACTGTTATTTTGTGCCAAGCTTAACGTGTAATATCATATCAGTTTCCTTGTTATCAAATAAAGGTTATGATTTCACGTTTGTAAGAGATGTTGTCAACATCCACCTTAATCATGGTTTGATTGGGTCAGGTACACTAAATAACGGAATATATGTTTTAAACCAACTCCAAATTTTCAATGTCCAGAACACACTAAAAAGAAAGTCTCCAGATTTAAATAAAGATTTCTTATGGCATTGTAGACTGGGTCACATCAATGAGAGAAGGTTGACTAAGTTGCATAGAGAAGGATATTTGGACTCGTTCGAATATCAAACTTATGACACTTGTCAATCTTGTCTCAAAGGAAAGATGACAAAGACTCCATTTACTGGACAAGGAGTAAGAGCGAGCGAGCTCTGAGGACTCATACACAGCGATGTATGTGGTCCAATGTCTACACATGCGAGAGGTGGTTATTCCTACTTCATTACTTTCACGGATGATTACTCAAGATATGGATTCATTTATCTGATGAAACATAAATCCGAGGCTTTTGAGAAATTCCAGGAGTTTAAGAATGAAGTAGAAAACCAAACCGGCAAAAGTATCAAGACACTAAGATCTGATCGAGGTGGTGAATACTCGAGTGCCGAGTTCCTAGGTTACCTAAAAGAGAAAGGAATTCTCTCTCAACTTACTCCTCCATACACTCCACAGCATAACGGTGTATCGGAGAGACGGAATCGAACCCTATTAGATATGGTACGATCCATGATGAGTAATGCTGAGTTACCACGATCTTTCTGGGGTTATGCGCTAGAATCAGCGGCATATCTTTTGAACATGGTACCTACCAAGACGGTGCCTACCACTCCATATCAGATGTGGAGCGGGAAGAAACCCCATCTACAGTATGTAAAGATTTGGGGATGTCCAGCTTTTGTTAAAAAGCAGCATGTGGACAAGCTCGAGGCACGATCAGTAATGTGTAAGTTTGTGGGATATCCAAAGAACTCCAGGGGATATCTATTCTATTACGCAGAGGAACAAAAGGTATTTGTTTCTCGTAATGCCCATTTTCTAGAACATTAGTCTTTAGAAAAGGAATCAAATGGGAGCGAAATATAACTGGAAGAAATTCCAGAACCACAAGCTAATACTGAAAGTTTGGTAGAACCAGAGATTCAAGAAGAACAGAACATTCCCGCACCCCTCCGCAGGAGTAGTAGGCCATCTCATCCGCCTGAGAGATACTACGGTTTTCTCATAGATGGGGATAGAGAGGATTGCATCATAGATGATGATGAACCTACTGACTTCCAGCAGGCCATCCAGAGCGGCGACTCGGTACGATGGCTAGATGCAATGCGGACCGAAATGGAGTCCATGTACACCAACAAAGTATGGACTTTGGACTTTGCTCCAGATGGGGTAAAACCCATAGGATGCAAATGGATCTTCAAGAAAAAGATTGGTGTAGATGGACAGGTGGAAACCTATAAGGCTAGACTTGTTGCAAAGGGTTTTCGTCAAAGACCTGGTTTGGACTATGACGAAACTTTTTCTCCAGTGGCTATGCTCAAATCCATTCGGGTCCTTCTTGCTATTGCTGCCTTCCATGATTATGAAATCTGGCAGATGGGCGTAAAGACGGCTTTTCTGAATGGAAATTTAGAAGAGAGCGTCTATATGGATCAGCCAGAGGGTTTCAATCAGAGTGGGAGCAGCGGGAAAGTATGCAAGCTGCTTAAGTCTATTTATGGACTAAAGCAGGCATCACGGAGTTGGAACATCTGTTTTGATGAGACGGTCAAAGAAAAAAATCCAGATGAACCGTGCATATATAGTAAAGTTGTGGCCAGAAGTGTCGTATTCCTCGTCTTGTACGTGGATGACATTCTATTGATAGGAAATGACATTCCTATGCTACAATCTGTCAAAGGATTCTTGTCACACAGGTTCTCCATGAAAGACCTGGGTGATGCCACTTACATTATGGGGATCCGGATCTATCGTGATAGATCCAAAAGGATGTTGGGACTTTCGCAGTCCAGGTATATCGACACTGTACTGAAAAGATTCAGTATGGAAGATTCTAAGCGCGGTAATCTACCGGCTTGTCACGGAATCACCCTCTCCAATAATGTATGCGATGTTGTGTACCAGACCAGATGTAGCTTACGCACTGAGCGTGGTAAGCCGGTATCAGTCAGACCCAGGGGAGAAGCACTGGATAGCAGTAAAGAACATTCTCAAGTACCTGAGGAGGACTAAGGAGATGTTCTTGGTTTACGGCGGAAAAGACCTCAGGTTGGAGGCCTTTGCTGATTCCGGCTTCCAAAGTGATAAGGACGATTCCAAGTCCATGTCGGGTTATGTCTTTACCCTAAATGGAGGGGCGGTATGCTGGAAGAGCTCCAAGCAGGACACCGTTGCTGACTCGACGATGGAAGCGGAGTATATAGCTGCTTGCGATGCCGCAAAAGAAGCAGTCTGGATGAAGAAGTTCCTAACAGAACTTCAGGTGGTTCCTAACATAGTTGATCCAATACCTCTGTATTGCGACAACAACGGAGCTATAGCTTTAGCGAAGGAACCAAGGTCCCATCAGAAGTCCAAACACATCTTGAGGCGGTATCACCTGATCAGGGAGATCATTGATCATCAGGAGATCGAGGTTCGGAGAGTTACTTCTGAAGAGAACATTGCTGATCCATTCACGAAGGCCCTACCCCAGATTCAGTTCGAGAGGCTACTCGAGATCATTGGTCTATGATACGCCAGTACATGGCCCTAGAGCAAGTGGGAGATTGTTAGTGTTTATGCCCTAGAATGCCATTACTGTATCATACTAGTTTGTATATTACTTAATGGAAGCTTGGGATATTCACATGTATATAACAGTCTTGCTAAACATGGTAGTATGCTACTTGGTTTTCTATCTTAATATGTGAGTATACGTATTGATAGAGCTCTTAGGATCTTGTTTTTCTACCAGCGTTGTGATGGCAGTCACACTAGTGGGGGCTGGGTAGTCTACAAGCACATCCTTATTCAGGTCCCTGGTCGTTGGATTATCCAGACAGAGGATCGATACTCTGGAGTAGACTAGTGTGTAGGCTTCTCATCCCAGTTGGAGAGATGGTCTATCCCACAGCCGTCAGTACGTCGTACTGGAGATAGTATACAGGTGCTCGTTAGGTTACGGGTACACCGGACAGGACTCACAGGGAACTGTTGGTTGGTTTTATACCAGTCGTCAGTGAGCAGTTCCCAGGTGACATGAGTACAGCGTAGTCCGCAGACTTGACACTGCTACTTCGCCTTGAGTGTGTCCCACTGTTCTTTGATTGCTACCCTACCACGGCTCAAAGGAGTCATGCAAACAGGTAGCAGTTGGGTGCAGTCCCGAGCACTTGGAGGCAGTGGCGGTTAGACAGGATTCGTCCCTCCCGGTATTGGGAGTAGATATCGTGCTGTGTCAGAGAGCCATTACGCAAAGTCCCTGGCCAGGGCAAGCGAGATTTGCTAGTAGGTTCCAGTAGTTTCTGAGGGTGTAATGGGCTTCCCTCCGACACGACTTATACCGCTATTAGGGGACTGACGCTTGCCGCCCCCTAGGCCCGATATGCGATAGTTTTGGACGAACGGACCGGACTGTATGGAGATTGTCACAGCAGGCTCAGTAGGAGTTCGGATGGGTTTCCTCATCGGCCTTCTTATCGACAACTACCTGGGGACCATTACGTACAGCTAGTGCCGCTTGCGGTCTGTGGTTAAACCCACTGCCAGCGTAGTAGTCGAGTCTCTAGAGTCCCACATAGAGAGTTTCCTATTCCAAGCGAAACGATATAGAGGTCGTATGGTTTTACGACAAGGGTTCGGACGCTTACGTGCGTTTACGCGCGTACGACTTTCGGACAGTTTTTACCAGTCGGCTTTGGTTTAAGCCAGTTACTGGTATTCGGTTATTGGATTTTTACAGTCTAAAGTTTTTCCGTATTTTTTCGGATTGGAGGGGCGTTCTCGTAATTGCGCGAGAAGCTTCTAGAAGATGGTGACTAAGGAGGTTTAGGTGGCATATACTTTGGATAAGATTAGTGAGTCATGAGAGTGATTCATCATTGTCATTATTGCACCATAAATGATTAATGACTCATGCTAATGAATCACCACTTAACATTTATGAAGCATGCTTATTCATCACATTTATTCATTTATTCTTTAATGAGAATGCTTCATAATATGTTATGATACTCACAATCTTATCTCATAATTTATTCTCACATTCTCTCTCCTCAAGCTCTCATCTTCAAACCCTAATCCTTACACCTCATGTGTTGAGATCAAAGGATTAGAAAGACTAAATCAATCCATAACCATCACTCTATTTCAATCTATCTTCTTTGATTAGCAATCCAAGAAGATTAGTTACCTCAAGTTAGAGGTTTAGTTTGAAGTTTTGCTCTCGGGTGGATCGTCTACTACCTAGAGAAGGCCGAGGAGAACAAGGAGATCGTAAAGACGAAGGACTGGTTTCATTAGGTATAATCCCTAAACACAATAGTTATGAAACTCTTTGTGTACGGTTATTTATAGTTTAGCTTCGATTCAAGCGGTTAGTCGATGTTCGTTCACTAAACAAGATCGTTTTTGAAAATTCCGCCTCCCCACAAGTTCTGGGGTGTAGTACATCGACTTACAGTAGCTACCCCTTTTTATTTTGAAATTCGATTCTACAACATCTTAGGTTTCTTTTATTTCATTAATCACATTAATGAAGTCCCATCATTTAAATACCTAAACTTCACAGATAAATACGACGTACACTTATGCCATCTGCATTCGCCTCGATGCCCCCTCGTGCACCGTTAGGTTAGGTAACTAACGGCAGAGCAGGGCAGGGCTAGCGCGGGTGTAAAACATAAGTAACGCCTATATAATATATCATATATACTATATACTGTATCTATCACAGAACATCACATGATCACATCACAGATATCGCAGCAGAAGAAACATATAAAATATTGGATATACTAGGACGTCCTTGTTTTCAATACGAGCCAGTATAAAACACGGATTCCACGGTCATGATGAATAGCCAAACCCACACCCCTAGACCCCTACGAGAGCGGCAAGCAACCCTACCAATTCTAGAGTTAGGAGACCCGGACTCAACTCCTCGAGTTGGTCTCCCACTGGACTCCAGAACCCGGTTACTTGTGCCCTCCTCCTTGGGTCTATCCTAGTGCGGAAAAGTAAATAATATACAACAACGGTGACAACTTCCGCAACCTGGAAGTGCCCCAATAAAAGAATATTACATACAAGTTTTTACATGATTGAAAATGAAAAACACTCATCTCACATAAAAAAAACCCGGCTATTCAAACACGACGATCCAATATAACATATCCAGCAACACATAACATCACAAGTCATCAACGTAAGTAAATATGCGCATCCCAATTGTCGTTGACATATAGCAACGAAACCGGCGATATCACATATTACACTTACGGTCACAAAAAGAAAGTGTAAAACTACAACAGTTGGAATCCGCAATCTGTATAGACATCGCATGCCTAATCAAATGAATTACTTAGACATCACATGCCTAACAATTATAAACCCCGCATTTTAGTCTCAAAATCGAAAACACTTTTCAATATCAAGTCGGGCAATTCAACAAGATTCCCGACACCCTGATTGAATGCTCGTCGCAAACTTCAGTAGACGGCTGCACCCCCGATACCGTCGACGAAGTGCACCAAGGCAGAACACCGCTGCCGTGAGCACCCGGACGGATGCTTTCGGCGACGGGGTTCTCCTACAGTCACTTGGTCGGGGCTATGGGGTGTAGCAGTCTATTAAGTTTATCCGGCGAGTATCCGCGTACACTACGTGATTGCGACGGACTTTTGATCACATCAAAATTCCGTGGCAACCGATCAAGTGAGACTAAACAGCTATGTTTATAACATTCATTCAGTTATCTCATAACTACTTGTGAATTCCAATTATTGTATCACATTCCAGATAATTAGAAAATGTTAAACTTTCCGATCGAACATTCAAACACCCAAGTTTTCCCGATACAGATCAACACATGAAACAAGTCTAAAAACATTCAGTTTGTGCCTCAGTACCAACGGTCCAGCCGTAGAAGGGTCAAGCCAACGCCTCACATGTGGCACGCCGTACTGCCCCAAACCCTAAGGTTCAAAGGGCAGTTCAAGACGGTCACATAATCGAGTTAAGGTTTGTTGTTTTCTAGAGGGACCATCGCGTTACTTGCACTACTTAGAACTTCGTTAAACTCCGGAAAGATCCAACACTTGGAAATTTCCCGACAGGGGAAAAGGTGGGTATTTATATCCGGTCGAACTTTTTAATATATTCAATGAATATCCGGAAAAACACAGACAAGATTAGACAATCCGATCGAATCACCGAAGTCCCAACACAACCGCAGAAAACTCAACTGTTGAGTCCAGATTAAAACTTCCCAGAGAACATAGGAAACAGATATGGGCATTACTGTACTAAAACGACACCCCAATCATTACAGACGGCCGCGGAACCGCCGCAAAAGGAGGCTATTGCCGCGGTTCCGCGGCGCATTGGTAGAGTTAGTGGCTCGTTTTCTACAGTAACTCTTATAATTTCCTGCGCTATTTTCTGCGAATTTTTAATTTTGAAAAATCCCTGTTTTTGAAAAAAGTCCAGAGAGCATGGAAAAATTGGGGTTTCGGGTTCGTTCGGATTTCTAACGCCGTCTAGACTTCGCCTAAGGCTCTAGCTAGGCTCTGATACCACTGTAGGGTTCCTAAGCACACACTAGAGGTCTCACAAGGCATCAACCATGCCAATTTCAAAATTTACGGTGCCGAGAAACCCTAGACTACGGATCGTTGGCTAGAAGTTTAGGCGAAAGATGCAACTAGTAAACTACTTTACTAAAAGAACGGAAATACAACCTTTGTAGATCCGGTCCTCCACCTCCATAGCTCCGCAATGAACTCTCCTCGCTTTCCAAATGGAATCCCGGGCTCTAGCGTCGGCTTCATCGGAGAAATGGGCGGGCAAGGTCGTCGGCTTGGTGCCGAAGATGATCTACGTCGAGGCATCACTAGATCAAGCTCCAACTTCACCAAGTCAAGAAACTTGTGAAGAAAACACACTCTACTACTTGGCAAGAGGTAGAGGATGAAGAAATAGGAAGTGGGTAGACTTTAGAATTGGATTTCTCACTCATTTTCATCAATCACCATTGATGAGGCAAGCTTTTTCTTCAAGTAGAAGATGAAGAAGAAGAAGATAATATTATGATAAGTTAATTAGAATAGAAAAGAAAAAGAATACTTATCATAACATTAACTATAGTTAGGTGTAGAGAAATGACTAAGGTTAAAAGAATGGTTAGGGTTAAGCTTGAAGACAAAATGGTCATATGGTCAAAACTTCATGAAGCTTCATCAAGCTTCATGAAAGAAAGAAAGAAAGAAAGAATGAAACCATTTTGTTTTCTTTTGTCATTTCATTTTAATCCAAAATAAAAAGATAAATGAATGGACAAATAAATAGAAACCTTAACCATTTACTTAACCTAGGTTTAATTCTTTACACTAACCAATTTTGCATGCATCATCAAACATGATACAATCAAGTGCACAAAAATATATCGCATATACAATGCGCACATCCGAGTGAGAAAATCCATCTTAAGTGAACCGATACTAGTTAATGCAAAATAATATATCAAATATATAATTATGCATTAAATCATTAAATCAACACTTGATTTAATGATCCGGTCATATCGCATATAACCGACTAATATCAACAGTAACAACTTATCGAATCAACACCTGATCCGATAACCCGGCTATATCGCATATAACCGATCAATGTCACTAATCGCGAGAATCGAATACAGTATCACATACTGGTATCATTCTCGGTCCCGCACATATCTCATATGCGCTCTTATTTCGTTTCGCTTGAGCCAGGAAACCTCTGTGTAGGACTCTAAAGACTCGTCAATACGCCGGCAGCAGGTGATGATCATATCAAACACCCACAAGCCGCAAGCGGTCTGCTAAACGTAACGGCCACCCGGGTATTGAGCGATCAGAAGATCGACAAGCAAGCCCGCTCACACTCCTGTGAATCCAACCAGTAACACTTACCGTACAGTCCGGTCTGATCGTCTGTTATGTCGCATATCTTGCCTAGGGGTGGTTAACGTCAGACCCCAATAGCTCGATAAGTCATGTCGATATGAGGTCTATAACAGTTCGAGAAACTACTGGTAACACTTACCAGTATATCTCAGCAACCCTGGCCAGGGATTTCCGGTTATAGCCAATCGAACACAGCGCAACATCAACTCCCTATACCGGGAGAGACGAATGCCCTCCTATCGCTCATTTCCTCCATGTGACTCGGGACTGTACCCAAAAACCACCGTTTTGCACGCCCACTTGGACGTGGTGAGGTGGAAATCAAAGCACAGTGGGAACTACACAAGACTCTATGACGATCTCGGGTCAACAGACTACTCTGTACCAGTGTCACCAGATAACTGCCATCTGACGTAAGGTATAATACCATCTGGGAGTTCTCGGCGAGTCCGTCCAGTGTACCCAGTCTCCACTGAGCACCCGTATATAATCTCTGATGTCAAACACCAATGGATATGGGATCATCCATCGCCCATTTGTATGGGTCGAGAAGGTATACGCTTGTCTACACTGGTATATCGATGCCCTGTCTCGATACACCCACGACTAGGGACCTTGAAGGATGTACTTATAGACTACCATGTCCCCACTAGTATGATCCGCATCATAGCCCAGGTAGTCAAGTACACATCCTAAGGGCTTTACCAACATGTAACAGAGTGACAATCAGTATACACGTTAAGGTAAAGAGTAACCAGATAGCATACTATCATGTCGAGCAAGAAAGTCCTCCCTATATTTGTCCCAGCATCCACTACAATGTACATCCTATGACAGTAATGGCCTCTAGGGCATACATATAACTAACAACAGGGTGATAGTGACCAACAGACTTGGCTGCAACACTTGCACCGTTTTCTATCTCATGAAACTAATCACCCGTTCTCAGTTGTCTACCTATCTGTAGCCCATATAACAAATTACATTTGCGGGATCCTGATCGAGTATCTCATACCCAGGACGTAAAGGATACTGAGAAACAGTTCTTTGTAATAAACTCACCCGAAGATGATGCATCAACTTGCACTTTCTTCGTTTGGGCGGCACGGGAAATCTGGTATCCCCCAATTTCCTGCTCTGTCTTATAACAATTATATGTTGGAGCGGGACCAATGTTCCCCAGCTCAGTATAACAAGCGGGTTCGGTCAATACATCCGTATTATTATCTTTAAGGCGTGATATGGTCTCTACCTGGAGAGAGAGAGAAGAAAACACTCAGCGTATGCTCTTACAAGATTAGATTGGTTATCTAATATATCTAATGAGGATGTCTACCACTGTTTTAGTCAAATCTTCCTTCAAACCCTAAAAGGAAAGACTAGCCGACATTAATTACACGCTACAAGTTCGCTAATCTTTCAGCCAGGCCAGTGTCGGTACTTTGAGGGAAGTCTCCCGTGCTTTCGCACGAACCTAATTAAAGTAAACCTTGTTTTTCCAGGGGCGTAACCCCGTTAACACCTTTCTAGACACCTACTTGATCGGCTAATTGAAATGTGTAAAACTCTCCCAGGAGTAACTCTTACTCGCAGCGGGTATCGGGATCCAACTATCTCATAGAAGGTATGCAATCTCATTGCAAATTTCAACACTTAAAATTCCCAATAATATTTTACCCCTAGCGTCCTATGACCTTGACGAATGCCAACAAACCATAGGCTACTTGTCAAGTTCAACCCGTCATTTCCCGATTGAATTAAACCCACCCGCACGACCCTTGACGAATGCCAACAATGTCGCACGACTACCCTAACTCAATCGCATCATATGCTTATACAGATAAGCATAAATAGCTATCGCACACTACGCCTTGACGAAAGCCAACAAACGCAGCACGATCACTATGAAGTACTTATCTGAAATGATGGAGGGCTACGACAGGTTTTTAAGAAAACCCTTTGCTTAATGAACTTGATATCGTTGTAGAATCGAGTGATTTTAAATGGAGTGTTTTTTAGGCTTTTCTAGTTTTGCTAAAGAGGTCACTCCCGGTGAAGGGATCGTCGGCTCTTTCCTCATAGAATAAGGTGCATGATATTTCACAAATATCGCTGTGCAAAGCAAGAACTATAGAAGCAATCAAAAGACAAACCGAGTTTCTAGCATCTGCTAGTTTCACTAAAGAGGTCAATCCCGGTGAAGGGATCTCGGCTCTTTCCTTATCGAATAAGGCGCTGGATGTTCTACAATGAACACCGTTATGCAAAGCAAGAACTAGAGCTTATTGGAGATAGTGCCCTCAAAGTCAATTATTGGATCGCAGGTACGTGATTGCAATAATTGAAGTAGGACCTATACCGATATGACAGTCTTGCTCGAGATGATAGTATGCTATCTGGTTTGTCTTTATCATCGTATACATGCTTTAGTTCACTATTGCATGATGATAGAGCCCATAGGATTCTGGTTGACAGCCAGCAGTATGATGGTGATCATATACGTGGGAGCTGGGGTCTATAAGCACATCCTTAAAATGTCCCTAGTCGTAGGTGTTTCGAGACAGGGCATCGATACTCTAGAGTAGACTAGTGCGTACAGTCGAGACTCCGACGAGGGGCGATGGCCGGTCTCACAAGCCATTGGTGTCAGTTGGTTCACCTAAGATGTATACAGGTGCTCATTGGGTTATGAGTACACCGGACAGGACTCGCCGGGAACATGCTAGTTGGTATTATACATATCGTCAGATAGAAGTTCCCTGGTGACATGTGTACAGGTTAGTTTGTCGACCTGAGATCGTCATTTGTCTCGTGTGAGTTCCCACCGTGCTTTGATTTCTACCCTACCACGCTCAAAGAAGACATGCAAACAGGTAGTTTTTGGGTACAGTCCCGAGCCACATGGAGGCAGTGAGCGGATCGTCAGGGATTCGTCTTTCCCGGTATTGGGGGTTGATGTCGCACAGTGCACGGGTGGCCATCACTAGAAATCCTCGGCCGAGATAGTGGAGAATTACTGATTTGGATCAGTAGTTTCTCAAATGGTGATGGGCTTCATGCCGACACGATTTATCGCGTTATTAGGGGTTTGACTTTATCCACCCCCCTAGACTCGATATGCTATACTCTTTAGACGAACGGACCGGACTGTACGGATATTGTCACTATCAGGCTTAGTATGGTTTATGGATGAGTTCGCTCGTCAGCTTCCCTTCCAATCAATACATAGGAAAACGTTACGTACAGCTTGTACCTTTGACGTGCTAGTACCCAGTGCCAATGTGTTGATGAGTCATTAGAGTCCCCCACAGACACTTTCCCAAGTTCAGGCGAAACGTTGTAGAGGCCGTATGGTTTTATGGCAGGGTTCGGAAAATGCACGTGCGTTTTCGCACGTATCATTTTTCGGGCAGATAATACTGGTAGGCTTTGGTTTAAGCCGGATCCCAGTATTATACTATATAGATATAATATATTTGTCTCAGTTGCATTTGTATTCGGTCGTAATACAAATGCGGGTATGTTTAAACTGTTACGGGGTTATCCTGAAATTCGTTTCAGGATCACTTTTGGAAGTTGCCAGTTTCCAGTTTTCTATCAGCCGTATTTAACATTCGTTTAAATGCGGATTTATCTTTTCTTGAGATGAGTGTGGAAGCTTCTAGAAGGTGACTAGGATGGTGAGGTGTTAAGTGACTCATTAGTGCATTTAATGATTCATTTATTGCAAGGGTGACTAGGTTTATGATTCATCCTTTGCTTTTAATGTGTTCATACTAAGTGTCATTAGTGAGTCATGTTTCTTTATGTGTGTTATGATAAGTATCATATCATTATGGTCACCATTCCTCTCCTGCACTCACCCCCTCCTCCTTATATATGGACGGCCCCTCTTCTCATTTGATTATGGTTGTTCATTTGGAAAAAGGATTAGGAATTTGTTTCATGGAAATTTCATATGCCCATTTCTCATTTCCACGATTCAAAGGGCAACTTCATTAACCGTTCGTCCATGGCTTTGGACGAAGCGAGACAAAGTGTTCTATTCATTCTCTACATCAATCTTGGTCATCTCTTTTAGCAAACTTGATGATCGAGTTGCCTCGGTTCAGAGGCGGGAGCCCGTTTAAAGATCCGTCGACATGGTGCCACCTGGACGAGAAGACTGGAGATCGAGGAGATCGGAGCAGCCGCAACAAAGCGTGGGATGATGGTTGAAGACCGAAGGACTCGGATCGTTCGGTATAACATTTCTACCCACTTTGTAGTTTGTTAGTTTAGCTTTAATGGCAGATCCGGGTTATAGTACGCGATAGCGCCAGTTGTAAAAGTTTTTGTTCCGCATTTGGCGTCTGTTAGATGGCCGGGACGCTACCGTGTACTTACAGAACTACCAGTTTTTAAACATGTTTCTACAACATCTTAGGTTTCTTTTATTTCATTAATCTCATTAATGAAGTCCCATTTTAATATGCTTCGCAAGCATCAGATATGAAACGAAATCAACAATATATAATATATATCTCATATATATAATATAAACATTCATCTCAGGCAGTAATATGATCTCATCACAGAACATTGCTGCAGAAGAACATATATGAAATGTCGGATATACTAGGACGTCCGTGTTTTTAATACGAGCCTGTATAAAACACGGATTGCACGGTCGCAACGAATAGCCAAACCCACATCCCTAGACCCCTACGAGAGCGGCAAGCAACACTGCCAATTCTAGGGTTAAGAGACCCGGTCTCGACTCCTCGAGATGGTCTCCCACTGGACCCTAGAACCCGGTTACTTGTGCTCCCCTTCTTGGGTCTACCTAATGCGGAAAAGTAAATAATATACAATGGTGACATCATCCTCAGCCCGGAAGTGCCCCAATAAAAGAATATTACATACAAATGAATTTTACATGAATGAAAAAAGAAAAACTCTCATATCACATAAACCCCCGGCTATTCAAACGCGACGATCCAATATAACATATCACAGCAACACATAATATCACATATCATCAACGTAAGTAAATATGCGTATCCCAATTGTTGTTGATGTATAGCAACGAAACCGGCGATAAACCACATATTACACTTACGGTCACAGAAAAGAAAGTGTAAAACTACAACAGTTGGAATCCGCAACCTCTTTATGTTAGTTATATGTATGCCCTAGAGGCCATTACTGTACATAGGATGTATATTGTAGTGGATGCTGGGACATATATAGGGAGTACTTTCTTGCTCGACATGATAGTATGCTATCTGGTTACTCTTTACCATAACGTGTATGCTGATTGTCTCTCTGTTACATGTTGGTAAAGCCCTTAGGATGTGTACTTGACTACCTGGACTATGATGCTGATCATACTAGTGGGGACATGGTAGTCCATAAGTACATCCTTCAAGGTCCCTAGTCGTGGGTGTATCGAGAAGGGGCATCGATATACCAGAGTAGACTAGCGTATACCTTCTCGACCCATACAGATGGACGATGGATGATCCCATACCCATTGGTGTTTGACAACAGAGATGATATATGGGTGCTCAGTAGGGACTGGGTACACTGGACGGACTCGCCGAGAAATCCCAGATGGTATTATACCTTACGTCAGATGGCAGTTCTCTGGTGACACTGGTACAGAGTAGTCTGTTGACCCGAGATCGTCATAGAGTCTTGTGTGGTTCCCACTGTGCTTTGATTTCCATCTTACCACGTCCAAGAGGGCGTGCAAAACGGTGGTTTTTCGGTACAGTCCCGAGTCACATGGAGGCAATGAGCGATAGGAGGGGATTCGTCTCTCCCGGTATAGGGAGTTGATGTTGCACTGTGTTCGATTGGCTATAATAGGAAGTCCCTGGCCAGGGCTGATCAGAGAATTGCTGGTAAGTGTTACCAGTAGTTTCTCGACCCGTTATGAGCCTCATTTCGACACGACTTATCGAGCTATTGGGGTCTGACGTTTACCACCCCTAGGCAAGATATGCGACATATCAGACGACGAGACCGGACTGTACGGTAGTGTTACTGGTTGGATTCATTGGAGTGTGAGCGGGCTTGCTCGTCGATCTTCTAATCGCTCAATACTTGGGTGGCCGTTACGTTTAGCAGACCGCTTGCGGCTTGTGGGTGTTTGATATGATCATCATCTGCTGCCGGCGTATTGACGAGTCTTTAGAGTCCTACACAGAGGTTTACTGGCTCAAGCGAAACGAAATAGGAGCGCATATGAGATATGTGCGGGACCAAGAATAATGCGTGTATGTGATACCGTATTCCATTCTCGCGATGAATGTATCGAAAGGTTGTATGCGATATAACCTAGTTATCGAATCAAGTGTTGGTTCGGTAAGCCGATACATAGGATACTAGTCGGTTATATGCGATATGACCGGATCGTTAAATCAAGTGTTGATTTAATGATTTAATGTATAATTATATATTTGATATATTACTTTGCATTAACTAGTATTGGTTCACTTTAAATGGATTTTCTCACTTGATGTGCACATTGTATATGTGATATACTTTTGTGCATTTGTTTGTATCATGTTTGATGATACATGCTTGTTTAGGTGTATGTTTAGTTTAAACCTTGGTTAAGTAAATGGTTAGGGTTGTGTTTAAATTTCTTATTTTTTTATTTTTTTATTTATTCATTATGGAAATTAAAAAGAATGGTGGCTTATTTTGTTATTTTGTGGAAACTTCTTGAAGTGTTGAAAGCTTAACCATTCTTGTTCTTTTCCTAAACCTAACCATTAACTCTAACCATGGTCTATTCTCTACACCTAACTTTGGTTAAAATTATGATAAGTATCATATTATTTCTTACTCCAAAAAGACTTATCATAATATTATCTTCATCTTCTTCTTCTTCTACACATGAAGAAGCTTGACTTCATCAATGGTGGATTGATGAAATGAGTGAGAAATCCAATTCTAAAGTCTACCCATTTCCTATTTCTTCATCCTCTACCTCTTGCCAAGTAGTAGAGTATGTTTTCTTCACAAGTTTCTTGACTTGGTGAAGTTGGAGCTTGATCTAGTGATGCCTTGTGAGACCTCTTGTGAGTGCCTAGGAACCCCACACTTCAGATATCGCATGCCTAACAAAATGAATTACTTAGACATCGTATGCCTAACAATTATAAACCCCGCATTTTAGTCTCTTTATCGAAAACACTTTTCAATATCTAGTCGGGCAATTCAACAAGATTCCCGACATACAGATCGAATGCTCATCGCAAACTTCAGTAGACGGCCGCACCTCCGATGCCGTCGACGAAGTGTACTAAGGCGGAACACCTCTGCCGCGAGCACCCGAACGGATGCTTTTGGCGACGGGGTTCTCCTACAGTCACTTGGTCGGGGCTATAGGGCGTGGCTGTCTATTAAGTTTACCCGGCGAGTATCCGCGTACGCTACGTGATTGCGACGGACTTTTGATCACATCAAAATTCCGAGGCAACCGATCATCTGAGACTGAACTGATAGATTTATAACATTCAAATTAGTTATCTCATAACTACTTGTGAATTCCAAATATTGTATCACATTCTAGATAAATAGACAATGTTGAACTTTCCGATCGAATAATCAAACATCCAAGTTTTCCCAAATAGTTCTCAACACTTGAAATTAGTTTACAAACATCCATCACATGCTACAGTACCAATGGTCCAGACGTAGAAGGGTCAAGCCAACGCCTCACATGTGGCACGCCGTACTGCCATAAACCCTAAGGTTCAGAGGCAGTTCAAGACGGTCACATAATCGAGTTATGGTTTGTTGTCTTCTAGAGGGTCCACCGCGTTACTTGCACGACTTAGAACGTTCTTAAACTATGAAAAAATCCAACGCTTGGAAATTTTCCGGCAGGGGAAAAAGTGAGTTACAGATATCCGTTCGAACTTTTTAACACGTTCTAAAAATTACCCGGACAAAAAAAAACAAAGTTAAATTATCTGATTGAATCAATGAGTCCCCAATACAACCCTAGAAAACTCAACTTGAGTGGAATTAAAAAATTCCCAGAAAAAAATAACAAGAAAGGACCTAAGAATAAATATATGAAATACGAGGGACCAAATCATAATTTTGGCCGCGGAACCGCCGCCAAACCCTTGGTTTGGCCACGGTTTCGCGGCCATTTGAGAGCAGTAATGGTCCATACTTCACAGTAATTCTTAGTTTTTCCTGCTTTATTTTATGAGTATTTTTAATCTATAAAAATCACATTTTCAAAAAAATATCCAGAGAAGGGTATAATCGGGGGTTTCCGGGTTCGATCGGACTTTAAACTGTAAGTCGATGTACTACACCCCAGAACTTGTGGGGAGGCGGAATTTTCAAAAACGATCATGTTTAAAGAACGAACATCGACTAACCGCTTGAATCGAAGCTAAACTACAAATAACCGTACACAAATAGTTTCTTAACTATTGTGTTTAGGGATTATACCTAATGAAACCAGTCCTTCGTCTTTACGATCTCCTTGTTCTCCTCGGCCTTCTCTAGGTAGTAGACGATCCACCCGAGAGCAAAACTCCAAACTAAACCTCTAACTTGAGATAACTAATCTTCTTGGATTGCTAATCAAAGAAGATAGATTGAAATAGAGTGATGGTTATGGATTGATTAGTCTTTCTAATCCTTTGATCTCAACACATGAGGTGTAAGGATTAGGGTTTGAAGATGAGAGCTTGAGGAGAGAGAATGTGAGAATAAATTATGACATAAGATTGTGAGTATCATAACATATTATGAAGCATTCTCATTAAAGAATAAATGAATAAATGTGATGAATAAGCATGCTTCATAAATGTTAAGTGGTGATTCATTAGCATGAGTCATTAATCATTTATGGTGCAATAATGACAATGATGAATCACTCTCATGACTCACTAATCTTATCCAAAGTATATGCCACCTAAACCTCCTTAGTCACCATTTTCTAGAAGCTTCTCGCGCAATTACGAGAACGCCCCTCCAATCCGCAAAAATACGGAAAAACTTTAGACTGTAAAAATTCAATAACCGGATACCAGTAACTGGCTTTAACCAAAGACGACTGGTAAAAACTGTCCGAAAGTCGTACGCGCGTAAACGCACGTATGCGTCCGAACCCTTGTCGTAAAACCATACGATCTCTATATCGTTTCGCCTGGAATAGGAAACTCTCTATGTGGGACTCTAGAGACTCGACTACTACGGTGGCAGTGGGTTTAACCACAGACCGCAAGCGGCACTAGCTGTACGTAACGGTCCCCATGTAGGTGTCGATAAGAAGGCCGATGAGGAAACCCATCCGAACTCCTACTGAGCCTGCTGTGACAATCTCCATACAGTCCGGTCCGTTCGTCCAAGACTATCGCATATCGGGCCTAGGGGGCGGCAAGCGTCAGTCCCCTAATAACGGTATAAGTCGTGTCGGAGGGAAGCCCATTACACCCTGAGAAACTACTGGAACCTACCAGCAAATCTCGCTTGCCCTGGCCAGGGACTTTGCGTAATGGCTCTCTGACACAGCGCGATATCTACTCCCAATACCGGGAGGGACGAATCCTGTCTAACCGCCACTGCCTCCAAGTGCTCGGGACTGCACCCAACTGCTACCTGTTTGCACGACTCCTTTGAGCCGTGGTAGGGTAGCAATCTAAGAACAGTGGGACACACTCGAGGCGAAGTAGCAGTGTCAAGTCTGCGGACTATGCTGTACTCATGTCACCTGGGAACTGTTCACTGACGACTGGTATAAAACCAACCAACAGTTCCCTGTGAGTCCTGTCCGGTGTACCCGTAACCCAACGAGCACCTGTATACTATCTCCAGTACGACGTACTGACGGCTGTGGGACAGACCATCACCCCAACTGGGATGAGAAGCGTACACACTAGTCTACTCCGGAGTATCGATGCTCTGTCTCGATAATCCAACGACCAGGGACCTGAATAAGGATGTGCTTGTAGACTACCCAGCCCCCACTAGTGTGACTGCCATCACAACGCTGGTAGACAAGCAAGATCCTAAGAGCTCTATCAATACGTATACTCACATATTAAGATAGAAAAACCAAGTAGCATACTACCATGTTTAGCAAGACTGTTATATACATGTGAATATCCCAAGCTTCCATTAAGTAATATACAAACTAGTATGATACAGTAATGGCCTTCTAGGGCATAAACACTAACAATCTCCCACTTGCACTAGGGCCATGTACTGGCGTATCGTAGACCAATGATCTCGAGTAGCCTCTCGAACTGAATCTGGGGTACGGCCTTCGTGAATGGATCAGCAATGTTCTCTTCAGAAGCAACTCTCCGAACCTCGATCTCCTGACGATCAATGATCTCCCTGATCAGGTGATACCGCCTCAAGATGTGTCTGGACTTCTGATGGGACCTTGGTTCCTTCGCTAAAGCTATAGCTCCGTTGTTGTCGCAATACAGAGGTATTGGATCAACTATGGTAGGAACCACCTGAAGTTCTGTTAGGAACTTCTTCATCCAGACTGCTTCTTTTGCGGCATCGCAAGCAGCTATATACTCTGCTTCCATTGTCGAGTCAGCAACGGTGTCCTGCTTGGAGCTCTTCCAGCATACCGCCCCTCCATTTAGGGTAAAGACATAACCCGACATGGACTTGGAATCATCCTTATCACTCTGGAAGCCGGAATCAGCAAAGGCCTCCAACCTGAGGTCTTTTCCGCCATAAACCAAGAACATCTCCTTAGTCCTCCTCAGGTACTTGAGAATGTTCTTTACTGCTATCCAGTGCTTCTCCCCTGGGTCTGACTTATACCGGCTTACCACGCTCAGTGCGTAAGCTACATCTGGTCTGGTACACAACATCGCATACATTATAGAGCCTACCGCAGAAGCGTAGGGTATAATAGACATGCGTTCCCTTTCCAAATCAGTCTTGGGAGACATCTCTTTGGAGAGGGTGATTCCGTGACAAGCCGGTAGATTACCGCGCTTAGAATCTTCCATACTGAATCTTTTCAGTACAGTGTCGATATACCTGGACTGCGAAAGTCCCAATATCCTTTTGGATCTATCACGATAGATCCGGATCCCCAGAATGTAAGAGGCATCACCCAGGTCTTTCATGGAGAACCTGTGTGACAAGAATCCTTTGACAGATTGTAGCATAGGAATGTCATTTCCTATCAATAAAATGTCATCCACGTACAAGACGAGGAATACGACACTTCTGGCCACAACTTTACTATATATGCACGGTTCATCTGGATTTTTGATAAATTCATATTCTTTCACTGTCTCATCAAAACAGATGTTCCAACTCCGCGATGCCTCCTTTAGTCCATAAATAGACTTAAGCAGCTTACATACTTTCCCGCTGCTCCCACTCTGATTGAAACCCTCTGGCTGATCCATATAGACGCTCTCTTCTAAATTTCCATTCAGAAAAGTCGTCTTTACGTCCATCTGCCAGATTTCATTATCATGGAAGGCAGCAATAGCAAGAAGGACCCGAATGGATTTGAGCATAGCCACTGGAGAAAAAGTTTCGTCATAGTCCAAACCAGGTCTTTGACGAAAACCCTTTGCAACAAGTCTAGCCTTATAGGTTTCCACCTGTCCATCTACACCAATCTTTTTCTTGAAGATCCATTTGCATCCTATGGGTTTTACCCCATCTGGAGCAAAGTCCAAAGTCCATACTTTGTTGGTGTACATGGACTCCATTTCGGTCCGCATTGCATCTAGCCATCGTACCGAGTCACCGCTCTGGATGGCCTGCTGGAAGTCAGTAGGTTCATCATCATCTATGATGCAATCCTCTCTATCCCCATCTATGAGAAAACCGTAGTATCTCTCAGGCGGATGAGACGGCCTACTACTCCTGCGGAGGGGTGCGGGAATGTTCTGTTCTTCTTGAATCTCTGGTTCTACCAAACTTTCAGTATTAGCTTGTGGTTCTGGAATTTCTTCCAGTTCTATTTCGCTCCCATTTGATTCCTTTTCTAAAACCTGATGTTCTAGAAAATGGGCATTACGAGAAACAAATACCTTTTGTTCCTCTGCGTAATAGAATAGATATCACCTGGAGTTCTTTGGATATCCCACAAACTTACACATTACTGATCGTGCCTCGAGCTTGTCCACATGCTGCTTTTTAACAAAAGCTGGACATCCCCAAATCTTTACATACTGTAGATGGGGTTTCTTCCCGCTCAACATCTGATATGGAGTGGTAGGCACAGTCTTGGTAGGTACCATGTTCAAAAGATATGCCGC
This sequence comes from Agapanthus africanus, assembly GCA_030015575.1. NCBI lineage: Eukaryota > Viridiplantae > Streptophyta > Magnoliopsida > Asparagales > Amaryllidaceae > Agapanthus > Agapanthus africanus. Next base: position 356,585,074 of record CM057342.1, on the reverse strand, counting down.
TGATTCTAGCGCATAACCCCAGAAAGATCGCGGTAACTCAGCATTACTCATCATGGATCGTACCATATCTAATAGGGTTCGATTCCGTCTCTCCGATACACCGTTATGCTGTGGAGTGTATGGAGGAGTAAGTTGAGAGAGAATTCCTTTCTCTTTTAGGTAACCTAGGAACTCGGCACTCAAGTATTCACCACCTCGATCAGATCTTAGTGTCTTGATACTTTTGCCGGTTTGGTTTTCTACTTCATTCTTATACTCCTGGAATTTATCAAAAGCCTCGGATTTATGTTTCATCAGATAAATGAATCCGTATCTTGAGTAATCATCCGTGAAAGTAATGAAGTAAGAATAACCACCTCTCGCATGTGTAGACATTGGACCACATACATCGCTGTGTATGAGTCCTCAGAGCTCGCTCGCTCTTACTCTTTGTCCAGTAAATGGAGTCTTTGTCATCTTTCCGTTGAGACAAGATTGACAAGTGTCATAAGTTTGATATTCGAATGAGTCCAAATATCCTTCTCTATGCAACTTAGTCAACCTTCTCTCATTGATGTGACCCAGTCTACAATGCCATAAGAAAGCTTTATTTAAATCTGGAGACTTTCTTTTTAGTGTGTTCTGGACATTGAAAATTTGGAGTTGGTTTAAAACATATATTCCGTTATTTAGTGTACCTGACCCAATCAAACCATGATTAAGGTGGATGTTGACAACATCTCTTACAAACGTGAAATCATTGTTAGTGTATATGCCCTAGAGGCCATTACTGTATCATACTAGTTTGTATATTACTTAATGGATGCTTGGGATATTCACCTTGTATATACAATCTTGCTCAAAATAGTAGTATGCTACTTGGTTTGTCTCTACTTCAATGTGTACTTGTGTTTATTTTACTATATCACTTATACGCATTAGTGGAGCCCTTAGGATCTTTGCTTGATTACCAGCGTTATGATGGCAGTCACACTAGTGGGGGCTGGGTAATCTATAAGCACATCCTTATACAGGTCCCTAGTCGCAGGACTATCGAGACAGGGCATCGATACTCCGGAGTAGACTAGCGTATGCGCTTCTCATCCCAGTGTGGGAGATGGTCTGTCCCACAGCCATCAGTACGTCGTACTGGAGATAGTATACGGGTGCTCGTTGGGTTACGAGTACACTGGACAGGACTCGTCGGGAACTGACAGGTTGGTATTATACCTATCGTCAGTTATCAGTTCCCAGGTGACATGAGTACAGCTTAGTCCGCTGACTTGACACTGGCACTTCGCCTTAAGTGTGTTCCCACTGCACTTTGATCACTACCCTACCACGGCTCAAAGGAGTCGTGCAAACAGGTGGTGGTTGGGTGCAGTCCCGAAGCACTTGGAGGCAGTGACGGTTAGACATGATTCGTCTCTCCCGGTATTGGGGGTTGACATCGCGCTGTGTCTAGGAGAGCCATTACACGAGTAGTCCCTGGCCAGGGCAAACGAGATATACTGGTAGGTTTCCAGTGTTATCTCAGGGTGTTTTGGGCTTCGCTCCGGCACGACTTGTACCGCTATTGGGGGACTGACGTTTACCGCCCCCTAGGCCCGCCATGCGATGTATCAGACGAACAGACCGGACTGTACGGAGACTGTCACATTCAGACTCAGTAGGAGTTCAGATGGGGTTTCACCTCGTCAGCCTTCTTGTCGACATCTACCTGGGGACCGTTACGCACAGCTAGTGCCGCTTGCGGTCTGTGGTTAAACCCACTGCCAGCGTAGTGTCGAGTCTTTAGAGTCCCACACAGAGGGTATTCGCCTCTGGGCAAAACAGAGTAGAGGTCGCATGGTTTTGCGACAGGGTTCGTTCTCATCCGCGCACTTGTGCACGTTTGGAGTCCGGACGGATTATACTGGCAGGCTCTGGTTTGAGCCAGATACTGGTATATATATTTGGGGTTGCTTTTATATCTTGGTATTCTTGTTCCTCGGAACGAGAATGCAGGTGTGTATGCACAGTTGCTTGAGGCGGAGGATGAGGTATTTCATTAGGGTTTCGGAACGGGTGCGTATGCACAGTTGACAGTTATCTTTTTCCAAACCCTAATGGATTTATGGATTATCTATTTATAATAGTAATTAAATGAGAATTTTGTTATGGTTGATTTTGTTGACTTGTTGACCATTGTTGACTTGTTGACCATGGTTGAAAGTTGACCACCATCATGCTTCAAAAGTCTTCCTTGATTTATGCTTACATTTTTAAATGAAGCATGGTTGTGGTCATTCCAAATTGCCATCAACTATTCTCATTTTCAATTATTATTATTAGATAATTCTTTTCTTTTGCATTATGGTTGCAAGAAAGAAAAGATATAGCTCATTCTATCATTCTCATTCTCTCTCCTCTCTTCATCTTCTTCTTCCTCTAGCAAAGAGAAACCTTCTCATGAGTTGAGAATCATTCTCTTTAAAAACAAAAGCAACCCTTAGACACTCTCTACTCACTCTAGGATCAAGGGTCTAGCAAGCCGGCGATTCTAGTTCACTCCAAGTACGAGAAAGAGCCCAAAGGTCGAGCCTTCGAGGTGGATCCATCTTCGACGGAAGAAGGCGACAAAGGAGAACCATCAACCTCTACAAAGTTTGAAGACGAAGGAGTTCAAGTCTAGGTATAACCATCTTCATCCGAGTAGCTAACTCTCTTTAGCATAGTTTGCTAGTTTTAGTTTAGACAACGATCCCGACCATAGTTTAGTCCATGTTGCCTCTTGCGTTAAAATTTTGATTTTATACCGTTTCCGCCTCCCCGTAAGCACCGGGGGTCGCAATATGGACTAACAGTGGTATCAGAGCCTAACTAAACTTAAACTAGCTTAGTAGTGAAGTGTAACGAAGTTCGGAACCGAAAAAATCACAAAACCGGATAATCACTAAAACTGAGTTTCTGTTGAAATTTTTTCTGCTCAAAATAAAAAACTTTACACTTGTAAATTCGGCTCAGGGTTTTTTGTGAACACCCAAGAAAAACGATACAGTGATTCGCCTAAAGTGCCGCGCTTCCGCCGCGTAATCCTTCTTAGCCGCCGCGGAACCGCCGCGACTTGGTGTCTTCTCTGCATCGTTTTTCGTGCAGTGTGTTTGTGTGTTGGTTTTGGGATTTTTGAAATATATTATATGTGCCCAGATTTTGCAGAAAAGAAATTTCCTTTTGGGGTCCTATAATTCCGTATTTTTTCCGAACTTCACTACACTTTGACTATGATGGTTATATCTGTGATGTTTGCATGTATTGAACGTCGGCTAATCGCTATAAGACGATTAGTCGGGGTTATACATGATCTGTAATGTGCTGGAATGTGTATATAAATATGTTGGATTGTCGCGGGTGAATAGCCGGGGGTTGTGAGACGAGAGTTTTCTTTTCTTGCAATTCATTGTAAATGTAAATTGATGTAATTATATTATTTGTTTGGCCGCACAACCGGGTCGGGGTTGTAGCCGTCATTGTATAATTCTTTTTACTGTTTTTGCTCCTAGGATAGACCCATGGAGGGGTGCACAAACTACCGAGGACTTGGCGGGTAGTTTGCCGCACCCGTAGGGGTCTTGGGTGGGGATTTGGCTATTCACCGCGACCGTGTTATCTGTTTTTGTTACAGGCTCGTACAAATTACAGATTGCTAGTATATCCAATGTATTTATCTGTGATCTGAAATGTCTATCATTGCTTTCTATTTAGGCGTTGCTTATGTTTTACAGACGCGCTAGCCCAGCCCCCGCTCTGTCGTTAGTTAAGTAACCTAACGGGTAATGACGGGGCCCCGTGGCGAATGCGAATGGCATAAGCGTACGTCATATTTTGGTTGTTTTCTGCAATGGTAGGATTAAATGATGGGACGCATTAAAAGTACTAATGCAAGAATATCACGCATTAAAAGAACTAATGCAACATAATAAACCAAGTTAAAGTCGTTGGAACACTTTCGAAAAACCACTCGGTTCTTTTCAAAAACAACTTTTAAATGCGGAGCTTGAGCCACTCCTTTTAAAAGCTATCTCGTTCCATCGACCAAATCAAGTTCACTACGTTCACGGTTTTGCCAAAACCATTCGTAGCCCTCCGTCGTTTCGTATGAATATTCAATAGTATTCAAGCTGTGTTTGTTGACCTTCGTCAAGGCATAGTGATTGGTAGCTATTGGGTGTTCATATGTAGCATAGATAGATGCGTTGGTTTGGGACACTCGCATTACCTTGTTGACCTTCGTCAAGGGTATATACGGGTGGATTCAAATTAACCTGGATAATGACGGGCAGAACTTGACATGTGACTTATGATTTGTTGACCTTCGTCAAGGTCATAAGAGCATGGGGCAAAAATCCACATCGGGAGTTTCATAAGTACTGAAACTTGCTAGATTTGCATACCATTTGGAGTGTGGCGATTCTGGTAGGATTCCTTCAGTTTCGTCACGCGATGATATTTGGATCCCGATCCTACTGTGAGTATATGCTACTCCTCGGGAAATTTCTCACTTAACGATCAATGCTATAAACCTAGTAGGTGCCTAGAAAGGTGTTAGCGGGGTTACGCCCCCAGGGAAAAGAGGTTATTTAATTAAGGAACTTCGCGAAAGCGTTGGAAAACCTCCCTCGAAGTACCGACACCGGCCTGGCTGAACGGTTAAGCAAGTATTGTACGGTGGGATTGATCCTGACTAATTCTTCCTTTATGGTTTGAGGAGGGATTCGAGAAACAGTGGGAGCCATCCTGTTTAGACAAACTAAAAACCACTCTAAACTTGCAAGAGCATCATGCTGAGTGTTTCTTCTTCTCTCTCCTAATTGCAGCGACCAATCAACATGACTGGACTTAAGTTACTCCTAGATAAAAACAAACTGACAGGGCCAAACTACAAAGATTGGCTCAGGAATGTCAAGATAGCAATCACTTATGACAAGCTGGGGTATCTTCTTACCACCAAAGCTCCCCCTGTCCCTGGTCCAACTTCCAGTGTCGCGGATAAGGAAATCCGCAAGACTTGGGAGATTGATAGCGCGAAGGCCAAGTGCCTCCTGCTTGCCTCGATGGACAACGAACATCAGAGGAGGCATGAGAATATGGACATGGAGTCCATATTGCTCCATACAAAAGAACTGTACGGAGAGCAATCACGTATCGCAAGATACGAAGCGTCGAAAAAGTTGTTTTCGACAAGAATGGCCGTCGGATCATCAGTAGCCGAGCACGTGCTAAAGATGATCGGCTACATTGAGGAGCTCGCTGACCTAGGGATCACATTGGAGAGTGAGCTATATACGGATATAGTTCTCCAGTCCCTTCCTTCCACTTACGCCCAGTTTATACTGAACTTCAACCTACAAGAAAAGGAGGTTGAACTATCAGAGCTCCTCAACATGCTGAGGAGCGCAGAGGGCACCCTACAGAAAAGTAGGGATACATCCACTTTGTTTGTAGGAGGATCATCTTCTTCTAGGTCCAAGGCGAAAGCCAAGGGAAAGAAGAAGAAGGCCCCCGCCAAACCAAGGGGCGGTGTTAGTAAAGTGGATACGAAGGGAAAAGGGAAAGCAACAAAGATAGCGGGGAAGCTTGTGGATAAGGAAGAATGCTTCTTTTGTCATAAGAAAGGACACTGGAAGAATGATTGCAGGGCCTGGAAGGCCAGAACACAGGAATTGAAGCAGGTTGCAGCTTCAGCTTCAGGTGTGTATGTTATTGAAAACTGTCTTTCAATAAACTCTACTTCCTGGGTATTGGATACCGGATCAGGATCTCATATCTGTAATTCTTTGCAGGCGTTGAGAAACCGTAGGGATTTGAAGGCAGGTGACATGACCCTCAGAGTTGCGAACGGAGCTAGCATGGATGCTAAAGCCGTGGGGGACTATCACCTGGGAATGTCAGATGGACATGTTTTGGTTTTGCGTAATTGCTTTTTTGTACCCAACGCAACTTGTAATATCATTTCTGTATCTTTAGTTTCTAAAGAAGGTTATGAATTTGCGTTTGTAAGTAATGTTGTAAACATTCACCTTAATCAAGTTCTGATTGGGTCAGGTACATTGAGTAATGGTATATACGTGTTAAACCAACCACAGATTTTTAATGTCCAGAATACACACAAAAGAAAGTCTCCAGAAATAAATCAGACTTTCTTATGGCATTGTAGATTGGGTCACATCAATGAGAGAAGGTTGACTAAGTTGCATACAGAAGGATATTTGAATGCGTTCGAATATCAATCATATGCCACTTGTCAATCTTGTCTCAAAGGAAAGATGACAAAGACTCCGTTTACTGGACGTGGAGTAAGAGCGAGCGAGCTCTTAGGACTCGTACACAGTGACGTGTGCGGTCCAATGTCTACACATGCCCGAAGCGGACATTCTTACTTCATTACTTTTACGGATGACTTCTCAAGGTACGGTTATGTCTTCTTAATGAAACATAAGTCCGAGGCTTTTGGAAAATTCCAGGAGTATAAGAATGAAGTAGAGAAACAGACCGGCAAAAGTATTAAGATTCTAAGATCGGATCGAGGTGGAGAATACTTAAGTGCCGAGTTCCTGGACTATTTAAAAGAGAACGGAATTCTCTCTCAGCTTACTCCTCCATACACCCCGCAACATAACGGTGTATCGGAGAGACGGAACCGCACCCTATTGGATATGGTGCGGTCCATGATGAGTAACGCTGAGTTACCGCGATCATTCTGGGGATATGCACTAGAAGCAGCTGCGTATCTCTTGAACAAGGCTCCTACCAAGACTGTGCCCACCACCCCATATGAGATGTGGACTGGGAAGAAACCCTGTCTTAATTATCTCAAGGTATGGGGATGTCCAGCTTTTGTAAAAAAGCAGCATGCGGACAAGCTTGAGGCACGTTCAGTACAGTGTAAGTTTGTGGGATACCCAAGAAACTCCAGGGTGTATCTTTTCTATTCCGCTGAGGAACAAAAGGTTTTTGTTTCTCAGCATGCCCGCTTCTTGGAAACTGAGTTTTTGGAAACCCAGATAAGTGGGAACACAATAGAACTGGAAGAAATTCCAGAACCACAGACTGTTACTGAAAGCTTAGTGGAACCAGAGGGTTCAACAGAACAGGACATTCCTACGCCGCTCCGCAGGAGCAGTAGGCAGTCTCATCCGCCCGAGAGATACTGCGGTTTTCTCATAGACGGGGATAGAGAGGATTGCATCATAGATTATGATGACCCTACTAGCTTCCAGCAGGCCGTTCAGAGCGTTGACTCAGTGAGATGGCTGGATGCAATGCGGACCGAAATGGAGTCCATGTACACCAACAAGGTATGGACGTTGGACATTGCTCCAGACGGGGTAAAACCCGTAGGATGCAAGTGGATCTTCAAAAGGAAGATTGGTGTAGATGGACAGGTTGAGACCTATAAAGCTAGGCTGGTAGCAAAGGGTTTTCGTCAAAGACCTGGCTTGGACTACGACGAAACCTTTTCTCCAGTAGCCATGCTGAAATCCATTCGGATCCTTCTTGCCATTGCTGCCTTCCACGATTATGAGATCTGGCAAATGGACGTAAAGACAGCTTTTCTAAATGGAAATTTAGAGGAGTGTGTCTATATGGATCAGCCAGAGGGTTTCATTCAGAGTGGGAGCAGCGGAAAGGTGTGCAAGTTGCTTAAGTCCATCTATGGACTAAAGCAGGCATCGCGGAGTTGGAACATCTGTTTTGATGAGACAGTCAAAGAATTTGGCTTTATCAAAAATCCAGATGAACCATGCATCTATAGTAGATTTGTAGCGAGAACTGTAGTATTCCTCGTTTTATACGTGGATGACATTCTCTTAATAGGAAATGACATTCCTATGCTACAATCTGTCAAGGGATTCTTGTCACAAAGGTTCTCCATGAAAGACCTGGGTGATGCCTCATACATCCTGGGGATCCGGATCCATCGTGATAGATCCAAGAGGATATTGGGACTTTCTTAGTCCAGGTACATCGACACCATAGTGAAAAGATTCAGTATGGAAGATTCCAAGCGCGGTAACCTACCGGCTTGTCACGGGATCACCCTCTCTAAAGAGATGTCTCCCAAGACTGATTTGGAGAGGGATCGCATGTCTATTATACCCTACGCTTCTGCGGTAGGCTCTATAATGTATGCGATGTTGTGTACCAGACCGGATGTAGCTTATGCACTGAGTGTAGTAAGCCGGTATCAGTCAAACCCTGGGGAGAAACATTGGATAGCAGTAAAGAACATTCTCAAGTACCTGAGAAGGACTAAGGAGATGTTCTTGGTGTATGGCGGAAAAGACCTCCAGATCGAGGCCTTTGCTGACTCCAGCTTCCAGAGTGACAAGGATGATTCCAAGTCCATGTCGGGTTTTGTCTTCACCCTCAATGGAGGGGCGGTGTGTTGGAAGAGTTCCAAACAGGAAACCGTTGCAGACTCGACGATGGAAGCGGAATACATCGCTGCATCTGATGCCGCAAAAGAAGCTGTCTGGATGAGAAAGTTCTTGAAAGAACTTCAGGTGGTTCCGTCCATTGTTGATCCAATACCTCTGTATTGCGACAACAACGGGGCTATAGCTTTAGCGAAGGAACCCAGGTCCCATCAGAGATCCAGGCACATCTTGAGGCGGTATCACCTGATCAGGGAGATCGTGGATCGCAAGGAGATCGAGGTTCGGAGAGTCGCTTCAGAAGACAACACTGCAGATCCATTCACCAAGGCCTTGCCCCAGACTCAGTTCGAGCGGCTGATCGAGATGATAGGTCTTCGATACGCCAGTACATGGCCTTAGTGCAAGTGGGAGATTGTTAGTGTATATGCCCTAGAGGCCATTACTGTATCATACTAGTTTGTATATTACTTAATGGATGCTTGGGATATTCACCTTGTATATACAATCTTGCTCAAAATAGTAGTATGCTACTTGGTTTGTCTCTACTTCAATGTGTACTTGTGTTTATTTTACTATATCACTTATACGCATTAGTGGAGCCCTTAGGATCTTTGCTTGATTACCAGCGTTGTGATGGCAGTCACACTAGTGGGGGCTGGGTAATCTATAAGCACATCCTTATACAGGTCCCTAGTCGCAGGACTATCGAGACAGGGCATCGATACTCCGGAGTAGACTAGCGTATGCGCTTCTCATCCCAGTGTGGGAGATGGTCTGTCCCACAGCCATCAGTACGTCGTACTGGAGATAGTATACGGGTGCTCGTTGGGTTACGAGTACACTGGACAGGACTCGTCGGGAACTGACAGGTTGGTATTATACCTATCGTCAGTTATCAGTTCCCAGGTGACATGAGTACAGCTTAGTCCGCTGACTTGACACTGGCACTTCGCCTCAAGTGTGTTCCCACTGCACTTTGATCACTACCCTACCACGGCTCAAAGGAGTCGTGCAAACAGGTGGTGGTTGGGTGCAGTCCCGAAGCACTTGGAGGCAGTGACGGTTAGACAGGATTCGTCTCTCCCGGTATTGGGGGTTGACATCGCGCTGTGTCTAGGAGAGCCATTACACGAGTAGTCCCTGGCCAGGGCAAACGAGATATACTGGTAGGTTTCCAGTGTTATCTCAGGGTGTTTTGGGCTTCGCTCCGGCACGACTTGTACCGCTATTGGGGGACTGACGTTTACCGCCCCCTAGGCCCGCCATGCGATGTATCAGACGAACAGACCGGACTGTACGGAGACTGTCACATTCATACTCAGTAGGAGTTCAGATGGGGTTTCACCTCGTCAGCCTTCTTGTCGACATCTACCTGGGGACCGTTACGCACAGCTAGTGCCGCTTGCGGTCTGTGGTTAAACCCACTGCCAGCGTAGTGTCGAGTCTTTAGAGTCCCACACAGAGGGTATTCGCCTCTGGGCAAAACAGAGTAGAGGTCGCATGGTTTTGCGACAGGGTTCGTTCTCATCCGCGCACTTGTGCACGTTTGGAGTCCGGACGGATTATACTGGCAGGCTCTGGTTTGAGCCAGATACTGGTATATATATTTGGGGTTGCTTTTATATCTTGGTATTCTTGTTCCTCGGAACGAGAATGCAGGTGTGTATGCACAGTTGCTTGAGGCGGAGGATGAGGTATTTCATTAGGGTTTCGGAACGGGTGCGTATGCACAGTTGACAGTTATCTTTTTCCAAACCCTAATGGATTTATGGATTATCTATTTATAATAGTAATTAAATGAGAATTTTGTTATGGTTGATTTTGTTGACTTGTTGACCATTGTTGACTTGTTGACCATGGTTGAAAGTTGACCACCATCATGCTTCAAAAGTCTTCCTTGATTTATGCTTACATTTTTAAATGAAGCATGGTTGTGGTCATTCCAAATTGCCATCAACTATTCTCATTTTCAATTATTATTATTAGATAATTCTTTTCTTTTGCATTATGGTTGCAAGAAAGAAAAGATATAGCTCATTCTATCATTCTCATTCTCTCTCCTCTCTTCATCTTCTTCTTCCTCTAGCAAAGAGAAACCTTCTCATGAGTTGAGAATCATTCTCTTTAAAAACAAAAGCAACCCTTAGACACTCTCTACTCACTCTAGGATCAAGGGTCTAGCAAGCCGGCGATTCTAGTTCACTCCAAGTACGAGAAAGAGCCCAAAGGTCGAGCCTTCGAGGTGGATCCATCTTCGACGGAAGAAGGCGACAAAGGAGAACCATCAACCTCTACAAAGTTTGAAGACGAAGGAGTTCAAGTCTAGGTATAACCATCTTCATCCGAGTAGCTAACTCTCTTTAGCATAGTTTGCTAGTTTTAGTTTAGACAACGATCCCGACCATAGTTTAGTCCATGTTGCCTCTTGCGTTAAAATTTTGATTTTATACCGTTTCCGCCTCCCCGTAAGCACCGGGGGTCGCAATATGGACTAACAATCATAACCTTTATTTGATAACAAGGAAACTGATATGATATTACACGTTAAGCTTGGCACAAAATAACAGTTATGTAAAACCAAAATGTGTCCACTCGTCAATCCTAGGTGATAATCCCCGACGGACGCAGCTCCCACGCTAGCTCCGTTAGCAACCTTTAGGGTCATATCACCTTCCTTCAGCACTCTACGGTTTCTCAGTGCCTGCAATGAATTGCAAATATGAGATCCTGATCCGGTATCCAATACCCAGGAAGTAGAGTTGATCGACAGACAATTCTCAATTACAAACACACCTGAAGTCGAAGCCACAGCTTGCTTCGGTTCCTGGTTCTTGGCGTTCCACGCCTTGCAATCCTTCTTCCAGTGCCCTTTCCTATGACAATGGAAGCACTCATCCTGGCCAACTATCGGTACTGCAATCTTTTTCTCTCCCTTCCCTCCCACCTTACTAACACCTCCTCTAGGTTTGGGTGCGGCCTTCTTCTTCCTTCCTTTGGCCCTAGCCTTGGACCCGGAAGAAGATGCACCGCCAACAAACATAGCGGGTGTTTCCCTTGCTTTCTGCAAGGTGCCCTCTGCACTCCTTAACATGTTCAGGAGTTCCGCAAGTTCAACTTCTTTTCCTTGAAGATTGAAGTTGAGGATAAACTGGGCGTAGGTGCGAGGAAGGGACTGGAGAATAAGGTCTGTATAGAGCTCATTATCCAAAGTCGTCCCAAGGTCTGCGAGCTCTTCAATATAGCCGATCATCTTTAGGACATGTTCTCCTACTGATGACCCGACAGCCAACCTCGCTCGAAACAAGTTCTTAGAGGTCTCGTATCTTGCTATATGAGATTGCTCTCCATAAAGTTCCTTTGTATGGAGAAATATGCCATCTAGGGACATATCCTCGTGCCTCCTCTGATGTTCATTGTTCATTGAGGCAAGCACGATGCACTTGGCTCTCGCGCAATCTAAATCCCAGGTTTTGCGGATTTCCTTATCCGCATTACTGGATTTGGGACCAGGGACTGCAGGTGCCGTAGCGGTGAGGACGTACCCCAGTTTGTCATAGGTCAAAGCCATTTTGACATTCCGCTGCCAATCTTTATAGTTTGGCCCTGTCAGTATATTTTTCTCTAAAAGTAACTTAAGTCCAGTCATTTTCAGGGTCGCTGCAATTAGGAGAGAGAGAAGAAAACTCTTTAGCATGATGCTCTTGCAAGTTTAGAGTGGTTTTTAGTTTATCTAAACTGGATGGCTCCCACTGTTTTTCGAATCCTTCCTCAAACCATAAAAGAAGAATTAGCCAGGACAATTCTCACCGTACAATACTTGCTTAACCGTTCAGCCAGGCCAGTGTCGATACTTCGAGGGAGATTTTCCAACGCTTTCGCGAAGTTCCTTAATTAAATAACCTCTTTTCTCTGGGGGCGTAACCCCGCTGACACCTTTCTGGACACCTACTAGGTTTATAGCATTGATCGTTAAGTGACGAATATCCTGATAAGTAGCATATACTCACAGTAGGATCGGGATCCAAATATCATCGTATGATAATGTTGAAGGAATGCTACCAACATTCATCAAACTCCAAATGGTATGCAACTCTTTGCAAATTTCAGTTTCTTTAGAAATTCCCGATATTAGTTTTTGCCCCATGCTCTTATGACCTTGGCGTTAGGTCAAAATGTCATAAGTCACATGTCAATTTCTACCCATCATTATCTTGTCAATTTGAACCCATCCGTATATATCCTTGACGTTCGGCCAAAATGATAATACGACTGTCCCAAACCAACTAATCTATCTATGCAACAAATGAATATCCAGTAGCTACCAAACACTATGCCTTGGCGTTAGGTCAAAATACATAGCTTGAATACTACTGAATACCCAGATGAAATGACGGAGGGCTACGAATGGTTTTGGCGAAACCGTGAACGTAGTGAACTTGATATAACCGAAAGAACCTGATATCTTTTAAAAGGAGTGGTTAAAGCTCCGCATTTAAAAATATCTGTTTTTAAAATTAACCGAGTGGTTTCTTTTAAATTGTTCCAGCGATTAAAACTTTGGTTTATTTTTCTTTGCATTATAGATAATGCGTCCCATCATTAACCTAACATTGCAGAAAACAACGAAAATACAACGTCCTCTTATGCCATCCGCATTCGCCACTGGGTCCCGTCATTACCCGTTAGGTTACTTAACTAACGACAGAGCGGGGACTGGGCTAGCGCGGGTGCAAAACATAAGTGACGTCTAAATAGCTATCATATATATAGATATTTACATTCGTCTGACGCAATGATATACATTCTAGATTCACAGATGAACTTAATTGGATTTGCAAGCAATCTGTATTTCTTTTGAGCCTGCAAGAAAAGACAGATTACACAGTTGTGATGAATAGCCATTACCCCACCCTCGACCCCTACGGGTACGGCAAACTACCCACCCGGCAGTTTGTGTACCCCACCTTAGGTCAGTCCTAGGAGCAAAAACAGTAAAATGAAATAATATAACGGTGGCTACAACCGCAACCTGGATGTGCCCCGCAAAATAATATTACAACAAATTACATTTACAACAAATGAATTAAGTAATAACCCATTGCTAAACCCCGGCTATACACCACAACAGTCCAATTACAGTTCATATGCACAAACAGATAAAACCATTTCAGAAATGTGCAACCCCCTGCCAACTGACATACTAGCAGTTAGGGGAGGTTTACGAACACATTAAACAATCACAGATATAATCCAATATGCAAATACTGTACAATTTCGATCGATTAAACATCTTTAATATTGCTCCAAAAACTGCTCTGTTAAACTGAAACCTGAGTAAAATTAAAATATTCCAAAAAATCCCAAATTACACAGAGAAGCAGCACAGGAAATTTGAGTTCCTGACTCGGCAACTCGGCGGCGGAAGCGCGGCGGATCGGTGCGATCCGCCGCGGTTCCGCGGTCGCGTTGCCGATTCAGGAGCTCAAATTTCTTGGGTGTTCTTCTGGTGTCTTTTCAAGCTCTCTGCACTCACCTGAAAAATTTTTGGACTTCATTTAAATTTCGACAGAAACTTGACATTTTTAGGGTTTTCCGGCTTCGTTTTTCCGTTCGAAATTCGTACAAATTTGCAATAATGTTATTTATTGTTTAGCGAGGCTCTGATACCACTGTAAGTCGATGTACTACACCCCAGAACTTGTGGGGAGGCGGAATTTTCAAAAACGATCATGTTTAAAGAACGAACATCGACTAACCGCTTGAATCGAAGCTAAACTACAAATAACCGTACACAAAGAGTTTCTTAACTATTGGGTTTAGGGATTATACCTAATGAAACTAGTCCTTCGTTTTTACGATCTCCTTGTTCTCCTCGGCCTTCTCTAGGTAGTAGACGATCCACCCGAGAGCAAAACTCCAAACTAAACCTCTAACTTGAGGTAACTAATCTTCTTGGATTGCTAATCAAAGAAGATAGATTGAAATAGAGTGATGGTTATGGATTGATTAGTCTTTTTAATCCTTTGATCTCAACACATGAGGTGTAAGGATTAGGGTTTGAAGATGAGAGCTTGAGGAGAGAGAATGTGAGAAAAAATTATGAGATAAGATTGTGAGTATCATAACATATTATGAAGCATTCTCATTAAAGATTAAATGAATAAATGTGATGAATAAGCATGCTTCATAAATGTTAAGTGGTGATTCATTAGCATGAGTCATTAATCATTTATGGTGCAATAATGACAATGATGAATCACTCTCATGACTCACTAATTTTATCCAAAGTATATGCCACTTAAACCTCTTTAGTCACCATTTTCTAGAAGCTTCTCGCGCAATTACGAGAACGCCCCTCCAATCCGCAAAAATACGGAAAAACTTTAGACTATAAAAATCCAATAACCGGATACCAGTAACTGGCTTAAACCAAAGCCGACTGGTAAAAACTGTCCGAAAGTCGTACGCGCGTAAACGCACGTATGCGTCCGAACCCTTGTCGTAAAACCATACGACCTCTATATCGTTTCGCCTGGAATAGGAAACTCTCTATGTGGGACTCTAGAGAATCGACTACTACACTGGCAGTGGGTTTAACCACAGACCGCAAGCGGCACTAGCTGTACGTAACGGTCCCCAGGTAGTTGTCGATATGAAGGCCGATGAGGAAACCCATCCGAACTCCTACTGAGCCTGCTGTGACAATCTCCATACAGTCCGGTCCGTTCGTCCAAGACTATCGCATATCGGGCCTAGGGGGGCGGCAAGCGTCAGTCCCCTAATAGCGGTATAAGTCGTGTCGGAGGGAAGCCCATTACACCCTGAGAAACTACTGGAACCTACCAGCAAATCTCGCTTGCCCTAGCCAGGGACTTTGCGTAATGGCTCTCTGACACAGCGCGATATCTACTCCCAATACCGGGAGGGACGAATCCTGTCTAACCGCCACTGCCTCCAAGTGCTCGGGACTGCACCCAACTGCTACCTGTTTGCATGACTCCTTTGAGCCGTGGTAGGGTAGCAATCTAAGAACAGTGGGACACACTCGAGGCGAAGTAGCAGTGTCAAGTCTGCGGACTATGCTGTACTCATGTCACCTGGGAACTGTTCACTGACGACTGGTATAAAACCAACCAACAGTTCCCTGTGAGTCCTGTCCGGTGTACCCGTAACCCAACGAGCACCTGTATACTATCTCCAGTACGACGTACTGACGGCTGTGGGACAGACCATCTCCCCAACTGGGATGAGAAGCGTACACACTAGTCTACTCCGGAGTATCGATGCTCTGTCTTGATAATCCAACGACCAGGGACCTGAATAAGGATGTGCTTGTAGACTACCCAGCCCCCACTAGTGTGACTGCCATCACAACGCTGGTAGAGAAGCAAGATCCTAAGAGCTCTATCAATACGTATACTCACATATTAAGATAGAAAAACCAAGTAGCATACTACCATATTTAGCAAGACTGTTATATACATGTGAATATCCCAAGCTTCCATTAAGTAATATACAAACTAATATGATACAGTAATTGCCTTCTAGGGCATAAACACTAACATAAAGTTCGTCTAGACTTTGCCTAAAACTATAGCTTGGCTCTGATACCACTGTAGGGTTGCTAGGCACACGCACAAGGGTCCACGAGGCATCAACCATGCCCGATTAAAAATTTAGCCGTGCCGAACAACCCAAGCCGGATCTTTTAAGCTAGAGTTTAGGCGAAAACAAGCATGTTAAAAACTTTAACACTAAGTGAGAGGGATTACAACCTTTGTAGATCCGGTCCTTCACTTCTTAAGCTCCGTGTTGAAGTCCCTTCGCTGCGATCATCGTGTTCCGGACTCTCGAGAGGTTCCACGAAGAGAAAGATGCAAGCTTGCTTCCGATCTTCGATACAAAGATGATCTACCTTGAAGTTTCATTACCACAAGCTAACACTCACCAAATGAAGTGAACACCCTCATCTAAAAGGAAAGGATAGATGAGGATGATGAAGTAGTATTTTTGCTCTCATTTGTTTTCATATTCTCACTCACTTTCATCACTTAGCAAAAAGCTAGAAAGCTTTTTCAAAGAAAGAACTCAAGGAAGAAGATGCTAGAATCCTTTTTGTGATGAACAATGAAAGAAGATAATTATGATGAATAATGCAACCATGGTCAACTAAACCCATGTAGAGAATTAACTAGGTCTAGGGTTTGGGTTGGGTTAAAAGTGAGTCACTTGAAAATATCAAGCATAATATTTTTTTCAAGACAAAAGAAAAGCTTTTAGAATCTACTAGAAGTCTTAACCCTAATCCAAACCCTAATCATCTTTAAACTCCACTAAACATGTTGCATTAGTTATCATATCATGTTACAATATTATATATCATATATACAATATTTATTGTAACAAAATAAAATAATACAATTAACATATATCGCATATATATCAATGTATTACCCGAGTGAGAAAAAGAATCTTTTAGTGAGCTAATATTAGTTAATGTAATTTAATATATCATATATATTATTATACATTAAATTATCGAATCAACACTTGATCCGACAATCTGGCTATATCGCATATAACCGACTAATACGATGACCCGGCTATATCACATATACCTGGCCGATATCTCATATAGCGAGAATCCAATACGGGATCACATACGACATTATCCTCGGTCCCGCACATATCATATATGTGCTCCTGTTGGAGTTAGTGCCCTCAGAGTCAATTATTGGATCACAGGCACGTGATTGCAATGATTGAGGGAGGACCTATCCCGGTAGGACAGTCTTACTCAAGATGATAGTATGCTATCTGGTTTATCTTTATCATCGTGTACTGCTTTAGGTGACCTGGCATGTCGCTATTACACGTTGATAGAGCCCCTAGGATTCTTGCTTGACTGCCGGCAGTATGATGGCGATCATATACGTGGGAGCTGGTAGTCTATAAGCACATCCTTAAAAGGTCCCTAGTCGTAGGAGTTTCGAGACAGGGCATCGATACTCCATTAGTAGACTAGTGTATACAGTCGAGACCCCGACGAGGGGCGGTGGCCGGTCTCACAAGCCACTGGTGTCAGTTGGTTCACCTAAGATGTATACAGGTGCTCATTGGGTTATGAGTACACCGGACAGGACTCGCCGGGAACCTGCCAGTTGGGTTTATACCTTATGTCAGATGGCAGTTCCCTGGTGACATGTGTACAGGTTAGTTCATTGACCTGGGGATCGTCATTTGTCTCGTGTGAGTTCCCACTGTACTTTGACTACTACCCTACCACGGCTCAAAGGAGTCGTGCAAACAGGTTTTAGTTGGGTACAGTCCCGAGCCACATGGAGGCAGTGAGCGGATCTTCAGGGCTTCGTCTCTCCCGGTATTGGGGGTGAGGTCGCGCTGTGTCTAGGAGAGCCATTACGTAAAGCCCTCGGCCGAGGCAGGAGATTTACTGGTAGGTATTCCAGTAGTATCTCAGGGCGTTCTGGGCTACACTCCGACACGACTTGTACCGCTTTTGGGGGTCTGACTTTCACCAACCCTCTAGGCCCGCCATGCGATACTCATAGACGAACGGACCGGACTGTACGGATATTGTCACTGACAGGCTCAGTAGGGTGTCAGGATGAGTTCGCTCATCGACGTCCCTTTTGGTCAATAGCTGGTGGCCCGTCACGTATTGGCTAATACCTCTGACGAGCTAGTGGTTAAATCCACAGCCATAGTATTGACGAGTCTTTAGAGTCCACCACACTTACAGTTACTCAAGCTTTCGGGCGAAACGCTGTAGAGGCCGTATGGAGATATGGCAGGGTCCGATCAGATACGTGCGGTATTGCACGGATCAGGATCAGACGGTTTGTACTAGTGGCCGTATGGTTATATGGCAGGGTTGGATCAGATACGTGCGGTATTGCACGGATCAGGATCGGACGGATATTACTAGCCGGCTTTGGCTTAAGCCGGTCCTAGTTTAGTACAGTGTAGATTTTGTCTCATTGCATTTGTATCCGGTCGGAATACAGATGCGGGTGTGTATGCACAGTATCGGGGTTTTCCTGTAATTTATTACGGGACCAGTTTTCTGGAGTTGCCAGTTTGCATTCCGTTCCGGCCGGTTTTCCTTTGTTCTTTCCCGGCCGGACTTTTCTGATGGAGGGGGGTAATTTGCAGTTTTGCAAATTACATTTGGTGGAGGTTTTATTTGTAAGATGATTAATTATGATAGCATCTTTTTATTCCATTCTTTTCTATCATCTTGTCTTGCTTTATGATGATTAGATTTGAGATGAAGTTTGATGTAAGTTTGATGATGATTATGTCTTGATGTGGTCACCACTTGCTTTACCCTACACTCACCTCCCTTCTTGCTTCATATTACCTCCTCCACCATTCTCATTTGGATGAGAAGTTTTTCATTAGAAAAGAGAGAAGAAGAAAAAGAAAGAGAGAAGAAGAAGGAGAGAGTTCTTCATTCTTGAGAGTTTCATCTTCTTGATCTCATTCATGCTAGAAAAATGCAAGCACCATTTTTCTTATCTCATTTCCTCCATCAAGGCAACCAAAACTCAAGTGAGACACTACACTACACATTCTACAGCATATCTTGAGCATGTCGAGTTGCCGGCTTCATGCCCGAGTTGCCTCGGTATTGAGGCGGGAGCCCGTAAAAGACGCAGGCGTTGTGGTGCCCTTTCCGGCGAAGAGGCGACGATATGGAGACTACACTTTCCGCGGGAGATCGGGACGATGACGAGAAAACTGGAGGACTCGGATCACTCGGTATACTTCTCACCCTATATCTTGATTGCTAGCATTAGGTTAATGGTAAACGATCCGGGTTTTCTTTGTCCGCGGTAGCGCCGGTTTCCGAGTAAGGAAAATTTTTGATTCCGCTTTTTGGCCTCGAGTACGAGGCCGGGGCGCTGCCGTGGCGCAACATGGTATCAGAGCCACGCCATTAACCTTTCCTAGCTTGTTCTAATGCGTTTTGCTTATCCGATCGACCGAAATCCCAAAAACCACATATTCCTTCACATCAGTTTTCTGTTGGAATTTTTTGGTGTCTAAAAATTTTTCAGGTTGCAGAAAAATAATGTGCAGGCAATTCTAAGACCACTGTAAAATTTCGACAGTGTATGTCGTACAGTGGAGCGCGGATCCGTGGCCAAACTCCCCTTTGGGCCGCGGTTCCGCCGCACTACTGTGCTCACCTTGTCAAAATTTTACAGTGGGCTTTTGGGCTAATTTTGTGGGTTTTGGAATATTAAATTTGGGCCCAGGTTTTCTGTGACTGCTACAGTATTGGTTGGGGGCCCACTTGTTAATTGTTTGATCGATCGGATATTTTAAACACATTATTTCACAGTATTTACATTATATCTGCGACCGTGAATGTCACTTGATCGGTAAATCCCGTCTAACTGCTATAGCCCGGTTAGACGGATTTGCGAACGTGACTTTCACGTTGATGTGCTATGTTTATGCTGTGTTGTTGCGGATCGGTCGTGGGGGATAGCCTGGATGCAATGCTAGTACAGTTTTTGTT
The DNA here is from genome assembly GCA_030015575.1 of Agapanthus africanus. Lineage (NCBI taxonomy): Eukaryota > Viridiplantae > Streptophyta > Magnoliopsida > Asparagales > Amaryllidaceae > Agapanthus > Agapanthus africanus. Next base: position 356,565,127 of record CM057342.1, on the reverse strand, counting down.
GTGTTATGTACATTTGATATTGCGGGGCGAGCGTCCGACATGTGGACTGCCGTCACTGCCTGTTTGTATTATTCTTTTGGGGCACGACCTGGTTGCGGTCGATGTACCCGGTGTATGTATATTTTACTTTCTGTACTAGGATTACCCCGCGGAGGGGTGCATGGATAGCCGGGTTCTAGAGGGCAACGGGCCCGCATCTCATGGCATTGAGACGGAGGGGGCTTCACTCTAAGATTGGCGGGCTATTCGCCGCACTCGTAGGGGGTACAGGTTGACCCAGGAGGGGTGCCCAAGTTACCGGATTCCGTGAAGTGCTGGGTGGTCCATTCACTGTGCTGAAGGGGGCTGCCTCGCTTCAGGTTTTGGCGGGTGACTTGCCGCGCCCGTAGGGGTCTAGGATTTCATTGCACAGGCTATCCACACGACAAGGGGAACGTCGGGTTTCAGCAGCGGCTCTGTGAAACCCGGGGCTTCCAGATATCTGTATTGTTCTGTGATGCTGTACATTTCTGTGATGTTGCATTTTATCACGCCTTGAGCGAAATATAATATATTGGTATATATATTAGTAGATGTTGTATATGTTTTACATCCGCGCTAGTCCAGTCCCCGCTCTGCCGTTAGTTAGCTTACCTAACGGGTGATGACGGGACCCAGTGGCGAATGCGGATGGCATATACGTACGTCAGTATATTTTCGTTCTTTGTGGTGTGATTAATTGATGGGACTGCATTGATTCGGATCAATGCAAGATAAACAAACCAATTCTGATGTTGTTGGAACATTTTTCAAAAAGCTGTTATTGCAAGGACGTTCACTTTTGTTTTGCATCGTGGTATTCATTTGGAATATCCTGCTCCTCAGTCGACGAGGCAAGGGCCGAGATCCCTTCACCGAGAGTGACCCCTTGGACAGAAGTTTGCGTCAGGGCAATAACTTCACTATAGCCGATTACTTTTGCTTTGCATCGTGGTATTCAGTTGGAATATCCTGCACCTCATTCTACGGGGAAAGAGCCGAGATCCCTTCACCGGGAGTGACCTCTTTAGTAAAGGTTTTCGTCACTATATTTTATAAAAGGCTATGCAGTTCCTTCAACGATATCAAGTTCTTTACGTTAAAGGTTTTTCGCCAAAAACCATTCGTAGCCCTACGTCATTTCTTATGAGTATTATTTAGTATTCGTGCTGCGTTTGTTGACTCCGTCAAGGCGTAGTGTACGGTAGCTAAGTAGTGCTTGTTTGTTGCATAAATGGGATTGGTTAGGACAGTCGTGCGGCCTTGTTGACTCCGTCAAGGGCACGTACGGGTGGGTTTAATGCAATCCAGATAATGACGGGATGAACTTGACTAGGACTCTTTGATTTGTTGACTCCGTCAAGGTCACTTGAGTCCTAGGGGTAAAAATCACATCGGGAGTTTCAAAAGAACTGAAACTTGCCAGGCATGCGCATACCTTCTGGAGTGTGGTGACGTGAGTGGATTCCGTCACGTTATCATGCGATGAGAGTTGGATCCCGATTCCCACTGATGAGTTGGTTTACTTCTCGGGTGATCCCGACAAATTCTTCTTTCAGGTTTGGAGGAGAATTTGAGGTACAGTGGGAGGTTTCCAGATTAGACAAAGTGATAACCATTCTGATCTAGGTTAGAGTGCACGCTGAGTGTTTTTTTTCTCTCTCTCTTTGGCAGCGACCTTTGACCCGACCCTAAGACTTTGACTCAGTGACCAAGTTGACCGAACCTTCTTAACACTGGCTTTTGGATTGTCAGAGTTGCAGACCTCGTTGCCACTCCTACTTTTACCCTTTTCTCCAGGACACCCCGTATTACTACGAACGTCCACTTCCATTGGACAAAACCATCGTATGGTTAGATACGAACTCGAAGGACTTCGAGGATGGTTTCTGGTTCTGGAGAAAACGGATAGGACTATTCAGTTGTCTTTTCTTTTCACCTTCTCTCAGGTTGCGAGTACTCCTTGGTTTAGGAGTAGTACACCTATTACGCAAATTGGATAGTCTTCTTCCAAACCATAGGCTGGTGCCGACCGGTAGGGAATGAAGAAAACCAGTTAGCCTAAAACGGTGTACAGAAGGTATTAAGTTAAGACAAAGCAAGGGATTAGTAAGAGGGCAAAGTAAATTGCGACTGCTATTCACGACCAAACCAAGTATTTCTTCGCCAATCCTAAATCACCTTTGTATTTCTCCAGGACACTCCGTATCACTACGAAGATCCCATTTTATTGGATAATCCATCGTATGGTTATATACGAACTCGAAAGGAACTTGTTCCAGTTCGGGGATGGATCCTGGTTCAGGAGAAATAGGAATAAAGTACATTCAGGTGTCTTTTATCTTCACCTTCTCTCGCATTGCGAGTGCTCCTAGGATTAGGACAGTACACCCTTTATGCTTTTTAGATAGTCTTCTTCCAAACCATTGGCTGGTGCCGAACGGTAGGGAAGGAAGAAAACCATTTGGCTTAAAGGGGTGTACAGAAGGTAATGACTAAAGACATATAAAGGGATTTGGAGAGGTGGCAAAGAATTATACGGTTATAGTTGTGAATCTGGATAATGGAAGAGGCATTACTAGGAATACCAGGATACCCCGACGAAACATTTCAATGTTTCAGTTTCACTGTGTACTGTTAATAGAAAACTGATTTCCCGATTAGACACTTACTCCAGGGTATGTATTTACCAGGTATGATTCTCACATCTGTATGGTTTTACAGATGATGAGTGGGAGTAAGTTATTGGGAATAGGGTGATCATCCTCATTATATCGGGATTCGTTGTAATCGGTGATATTTGAGGAGATCATCTGGGCTGTTTGCCGGTCGACAAATATTTGGTTTTGAATATCCGCTGTTGTGCACCAATTTCAAATTGATATATCTGTACGTCTATTTTCATAGAGTGAGATATACCTTTTGATATTATGTCGATGACATTTACCTACATCAGTGGATGGTTAGGTAAGGAGCATTAAACAGCGGTGTAATTCTTCTTAACCATAAGTACAGTTTTCAACCTACGACACACAGTGAAAGAGTTGTTAGACTCAGCGGACTTATACAGAGTATTGTATGTTGTCCAGTGTCCATTAGGACAGAGGGGTTGGTCCTCATACTATATTCTGTTTACTTTTAACTTCTCTAGTTCTTAGACATGTGTTTCGTGGAAACACAGGGTCTAAGTTTTGAGGAGTTATAGGTATTTGAATAGAGTAGAGAACCAGGTATAGCAAGTGTCGGGATTCTTCAAAGTGATCGAAGATGTAGATACTTGTGTATGGTGTTCAGTAGATAGTAATGATAAAGAGAACTTGCTTCTCTTTCAGGTTACTCATAATTGGAAGCATTCCTAAGTTGAGTAACGCTGATCGGCCTCCTTCCATTTAGTTTACATGCACTGGAGATAGCTGCATGATTTGAATCTGGTTCAATTAAATCAGTGCCTCTGTTTCTATATTGGATATAGAACAGTTCATATCTTGACATTGTTAAGGTACGGGGAGTTGTCCGGCTTATGATTAAAACCAGACACTGGACAACTCAAGGCACGTTTCTGTAATGGCTGTTTGTGGGTTGACCCAGGCTATGACGAGGGTTGATTTTCTACCATCTGGATGAACAATAGCAATAATGTTCTAGACTCGCCACAGTTTTATTAAAAATGGATTTTTTTTTCAGAAAAAGTAGTGGGAGTATGGTAGAACTGGAAGAGATTCCAGAACCGCAAACGATTACTGAAGATTTGATAAGGAACCTAAAGATTCAATCTGATTTGACATTCCATTGACCACTCCGCAGATAAGGTGGGTAACTTCAGGCATCCGAGAGGTACTACGGTAGCCTCAAGGACGGTGACAGGGAAGTTCTTGTTTACCCACAATTACCATTGCTGTTGTTCCAGGCTGCGAGACCGGTGGGAGGATGAGTATAGCGTCGTTCTAAACTAGTTTTAGAAGTGTACGTCTATATGACTCTGCCAGAGGGTTGTCGTAGTCAGTGGGAGCAGCGGAAGCATTGGTGGACAGGTAGCTTATGTCTATTTATAGACTAAAGCAGATATAGCGGAGATAGATCATCTATTTCTGATGTGACAGTCATAGGTTTGACTTCATCAGAATAGGGGATGGATCTGTTGAGAAGGTAGTAGCGTATGATGTCCTGGTATTTGGATGACATACACAGAATAGGAAAAGATACTCCTATACTACGATCGGTTATACTTTGGTTGTCACACAGTGGTTTCCCCACATGGGACTTGGATATTATATAAGACATACTGGTTACTAGATCTATGGTTTTAGATCTAGATTTGGGTGGTTTCCCAATCTGGGTACCTTGACAGCATTCTATGAGTATTTTGAATGGACGACTCCTGACACGGTAGTGTACCTGCAGTTGATGGAGTCACCCTCTCTAAAGGTGTCTTATAGACTAAAGGGGAGAGGGATGTGCATGATTGGCAGATCACTTGCTTAGGCAATTGAGTCAATCATGAGATGTCAAGTACCACACCAGATGTTGTTCTTGCACTAGATGCAATAAGTTGATATTGATCCAATCCTGGAGAAACAGTCGGAAGCAGTCATAGAACATAAGTGGATGTTCTAGGGATATGATAACGACGGCCTCATTTGGGAGACAGTTATCATTCCAGGCTTCCAAGGTGACATGGACGACAAGGAAGTTGTCAGAGTTATAGTTTTCCTTCTGACGAGGGGCAGTATTTTGGACAGGTTGTCCAAGGAAATACTGAGGGTGGCATGGCGCAAGATACTGATTAAGTTCAGTTGACGATACAGTCTAAGAAGTTTGGATTTGGAGTTCATTTATGAGCTAGGTCCCATCAGACATCCAGACAGTCTAAGACAGGTATTGCTCATTTCGGGAGATGGTTTTCTCCGCGAACTTGAGATATAGAGAGACATAGAAAGAAACATCACAGCGGATCCAATCACTGAGGCTATTCCTCGAACGCAATAGTTTCGCAAACGAGCTTTGTGAGACTGACTAGTAGAGGAGTTGGGTGTTCGGTATCACACGGGCTGTGAGTATGCGGCATCGCAATAACTAGCCTTGAGTGAAAGTGGGAGATTGTTGGAGTTAGTGCCCTCAGAGTCAATTATTGGATCACAGGCACGTGATTGCAATGATTGAGGGAGGACCTATCCCGGTAGGACAGTCTTACTCAAGATGATAGTATGCTATCTGGTTTATCTTTATCATCGTGTACTGCTTTAGGTGACCTGGCATGTCGCTATTACACGTTGATAGAGCCCCTAGGATTCTTGCTTGACTGCCGGCAGTATGATGGCGATCATATACGTGGGAGCTGGTAGTCTATAAGCACATCCTTAAAAGGTCCCTAGTCGTAGGAGTTTCGAGACAGGGCATCGATACTCCATTAGTAGACTAGTGTATACAGTCGAGACCCCGACGAGGGGCGGTGGCCGGTCTCACAAGCCACTGGTGTCAGTTGGTTCACCTAAGATGTATACAGGTGCTCATTGGGTTATGAGTACACCGGACAGGACTCGCCGGGAACCTGCCAGTTGGGTTTATACCTTATGTCAGATGGCAGTTCCCTGGTGACATGTGTACAGGTTAGTTCATTGACCTGGGGATCGTCATTTGTCTCATGTGAGTTCCCACTGTACTTTGATTACTACCCTACCACGGCTCAAAGGAGTCGTGCAAACAGGTTTTAGTTGGGTACAGTCCCGAGCCACATGGAGGCAGTGAGCGGATCTTCAGGGGTTCGTCTCTCCCGGTATTGGGGGTGAGGTCACGCTGTGTCTAGGAGAGCCATTACGCAAAGCCCTCGGCCGAGGCAGGAGATTTACTGGTAGGTATTCCAGTAGTATCTCAGGGCGTTCTGGGCTACACTCCGACACGACTTGTACCGCTTTTGGGGGTCTGACTTTCACCAACCCCCTAGGCCCGCCATGCGATACTCATAGACGAACGGACCGGACTGTACGGATATTGTCACTGACAGGCTCAGTAGGGTGTCAGGATGAGTTCGCTCATCGACGTCCCTTTTGGTCAATAGCTGGTGGCCCGTCACGTATTGGCTAATACCTCTGACGAGCTAGTGGTTAAATCCACAGCCATAGTATTAACGAGTCTTTAGAGTCCACCACACTTACAGTTACTCAAGCTTTCGGGCGAAACGCTGTAGAGGCCGTATGGAGATATGGCAGGGTCCGATCAGATACGTGCGGTATTGCACGGATCAGGATCAGACGGTTTGTACTAGTGGCCGTATGGTTATATGGCAGGGTTGGATCAGATACGTGCGGTATTGCACGGATCAGGATCGGACGGATATTACTAGCCGGCTTTGGCTTAAGCCGGTCCTAGTTTAGTACAGTGTAGATTTTGTCTCATTGCATTTGTATCCGGTCGGAATACAGATGCGGGTGTGTATGCACAGTATCGGGGTTTTCCTGTAATTTATTACGGGACCAGTTTTCTGGAGTTGCCAGTTTGCATTCCGTTCCGGCCGGTTTTCCTTTGTTCTTTCCCGGCCGGACTTTTCTGATGGAGGGGGGTAATTTGCAGTTTTGCAAATTACATTTGGTGGAGGTTTTATTTGTAAGATGATTAATTATGATAGCATCTTTTTATTCCATTCTTTTCTATCATCTTGTCTTGCTTTATGATGATTAGATTTGAGATGAAGTTTGATGTAAGTTTGATGATGATTATGTCTTGATGTGGTCACCACTTGCTTTACCCTACACTCACCTCCCTTCTTGCTTCATATTACCTCCTCCACCATTCTCATTTGGATGAGAAGTTTTTCATTAGAAAAGAGAGAAGAAGAAAAAGAAAGAGAGAAGAAGAAGGAGAGAGTTCTTCATTCTTGAGAGTTTCATCTTCTTGATCTCATTCATGCTAGAAAAATGCAAGCACCATTTTTCTTATCTCATTTCCTCCATCAAGGCAACCAAAACTCAAGTGAGACACTACACTACACATTCTACAGCATATCTTGAGCATGTCGAGTTGCCGGCTTCATGCCCGAGTTGCCTCGGTATTGAGGCGGGAGCCCGTAAAAGACGCAGGCGTTGTGGTGCCCTTTCCGGCGAAGAGGCGACGATATGGAGACTACACTTTCCGCGGGAGATCGGGACGATGACGAGAAAACTGGAGGACTCGGATCACTCGGTATACTTCTCACCCTATATCTTGATTGCTAGCATTAGGTTAATGGTAAACGATCCGGGTTTTCTTTGTCCGCGGTAGCGCCGGTTTCCGAGCAAGGAAAATTTTTGATTCCGCTTTTCGGCCTCGAGTACGAGGCCGGGGCGCTGCCGTGGCGCAACATGGTATCAGAGCCACGCCATTAACCTTTCCTAGCTTGTTCTAATGCGTTTTGCTTATCCGATCGACCGAAATCCCAAAAACCACATATTCCTTCACATCAGTTTTCTGTTGGAATTTTTTGGTGTCTAAAAATTTTTCAGGTTGCAGAAAAATAATGTGCAGGCAATTCTAAGACCACTGTAAAATTTCGACAGTGTAAGTCGTACAGTGGAGCGCGGATCCGCGGCCAAACTCCCCTTTGGGCCGCGGTTCCGCCGCACTCTACTGTGCTCACCTTGTCAAAATTTTACAGTGGGCTTTTGGGCTAATTTTGTGGGTTTTGGAATATTAAATTTGGGCCCAGGTTTTCTGTGACTGCTACAGTATTGGTTGGGGGCCCACTTGTTAATTGTTTGATCGATCGGATATTTTAAACACATTATTTCACAGTATTTACATTATATCTGCGACCGTGAATGTCACTTGATCGGTAAATCCCGTCTAACTGCTATAGCCCGGTTAGACGGATTTGCGAACGTGACTTTCACGTTGATGTTCTATGTTTATGCTGTGTTGTTGCGGATCGGTCGTGGGGGATAGCCTGGATGCAATGCTAGTACAGATTTTGTTGTATTATGTACATTTGATATTGCGGGGCGAGCGTCCGACATGTGGACTGCCGTCACTGCCTGTTTGTATTATTCTTTTGGGGCACGACCTGGTTGCGGTCGATGTACCCGGTGTATGTATATTTTACTTTCTGTACTAGGATTACCCCGCGGAGGGGTGCATGGATAGCCGGGTTCTAGAGGGCAACGGGCCCGCATCTCATGGCATTGAGACGGAGGGGGCTTCACTCTAGGATTGGCGGGCTATTCGCCGCACTCGTAGGGGGTACAGGTTGACCCAGGAGGGGTGCCCAAGTTACCGGATTCCGTGAAGTGCTGGGTGGTCCATTCACTGTGCTGAAGGGGGCTGCCTCGCTTCAGGTTTTGGCGGGTGACTTGCCGCGCCCGTAGGGGTCTAGGATTTCATTGCACAGGCTATCCACACGACAAGGGGAACGTCGGGTTTCAGCAGCGGCTCTGTGAAACCCGGGGCTTCCAGATATCTGTATTGTTCTGTGATGCTGTACATTTCTGTGATGTTGCATTTTATCACGTCTTGAGCGAAATATAATATATTGGTATATATATTAGTAGATGTTGTATATGTTTTACATCCGCGCTAGTCCAGTCCCCGCTCTGCCGTTAGTTAGCTAACCTAACGGGTGATGACGGGACCCAGTGGCGAATGCGGATGGCATATACGTACGTCAGTATATTTTCGTTCTTTGTGGTGTGATTAATTGATGGGACTGCATTGATTCGGATCAATGCAAGATAAACAAACCAATTCTGATGTTGTTGGAACATTTTTCAAAAAGCTGTTATTGCAAGGACGTTCACTTTTGTTTTGCATCGTGGTATTCATTTGGAATATCCTGCTCCTCAGTCGACGAGGCAAGGGCCGAGATCCTGTAACGTTTTAAAAATAATTAAATAAATAATTAAATGAATAAAAGTGTTTAAGTGAATTTTAGGATTTTCGGTAAAGTAAAACGTATTTTTCGTAAAACCAAACCGTGATTGTTTTTCATTATAAATTCAAAAATACCTATTTAATTATGTAATTACTAGTAAATAGTGTTTATTTAGCCACTTATAAATTTTTAGTTTAATTAAAAAAAATTCGTAAATTAATTATTTTAAATATTAACATAAGCTTTATTTTTACACTAAATTAGTGTAAATTACAAATTTAAATGGTTTTAATTTGTAAAAATGAACCATGGCATATTAGAATTTAGTGTGTATCATGCAAAAATTATTTGCAAATTTTTCCTAATTTCTAGAGCTTTCTTGAGTTGCTATAGTAAATAAATAAATAAATAATTAATTAAACCATGAAAAGACTTTAAATGATGATTCTTTCTTGAAACTTCCACACTTTTCTTCACTCTTTTCTCTTTCTCCCTCCCCATGGCCGGCCACAACTCATCCATGGCAGCCCCCACTATTTTCCACCTCATTTTTATTCAAAAATACATCAAAAATTCAATTAAAATTCGACAAAATCATATATATTTTCATACCCTTTATTCTCTACTCTTCTTTACATGGAATTTGGAGTGGGAAAGCATGTATTTTTGAGGCTCATTTTCAAGTTTGGACATGAGGTTGTGGAGGTATAAATCCTTCTCTTTTATTTTATTTCTATTAGATATTTCTTTTAAAGTTTAATTAGATTTAATCTATTAATTCTATTTACTACTTTTAAAATTCAAGTTAGGGTTTGAAAAATCAAGTTGTGATTTTTATTAATTAATGAGGGTTATAATCACTAGTTTAACATATTTAGAAGTGGAAATTCTTATAGGGATGATATGTTGTAAATTGTTAACCTAAAATTGATTTAATTATACTTTTTAGCTAACTAGTTTTTTATAAAATATGTTTATGGGTAATATAAAATTCCAATTAAGATTTCTATCATTAGATTGTAGTTTTAGTGAGCATATTAACATGTTAATGGAAAGAAAAACTTAGTTTGATCACTAGATTCAATTGATAATTGGAAAATAGTAATAAAATGCTATTATTTTGTTAACTAGATTTTGGAAAATTCTAAATAAAAGGGATTTAAAATATAATATTGGTTTCATTATATCATTATCATCATAAATTGTGGTTTAAGTCATTAATTTATGCAAAATCATGTTTTGAGGTGGAATTGTGGTATTTTGCTTGGAAAATGTTGAAAATTGTTAAATGTTGTAAACTAGAAATTTCAAATTTATATAAATTTGTGTAATAAAAATATAGTAATGGTTTGTATAGTCTAGTAATGCTATTTAATGAGTTTTATGACCATTAGTTTCATTTAAATGTCAAGTTTTGATGAAAAACGGTATATTGGCATTTCGGGTTTTTGCGAAATTGGACAGTTTGATAGATTTTAGGGTTTCGATGGATTTAATCGTGTTTTATGGTATAAGTAATGTGTTTTTAAACTACAAGTTGTTTGATGATGTTATCTCGATCCATCGGAGTTTGTACGCCGATATCGAGCGGTATTTGGTTCTTTTGCGTGGACGGGACATAGGTTTTAACCTATGCTTGTTCTTTGTATCGTTTGACTTTTGTATGTGATTCAGTTTACGATGCTATTTAAATGTTTGCGTCTAGGTACCCCTCACGTGGACTGCGGGCGATGAAGAGGAGGATGGCGACACTGTCTTCGGCAGACATGGACCAGGTGAGTAGATGTATATCTACGGGGGGAAGTCGGGTGGATGGCGTTTAGCACCCCCGCAACGTAGAATAGGAATAGTACTTAGTGACATTAGGAAACCCGATGTGACCCTAGATTCTTACGAGCAGGACCCTAGTAATGACCCTAGGCGGGACTAGACTGATTTAGGAAAACCATACCTGAGGATGAATACTTTGGGAAAGGTTCGTAGGTTTCTGATAGAAACATACACGCACACACTAAAACTTGACTTGGCGTATACGTATATGTGTGTATATATATAAAACTAGGTATAGGTGTATATATATACACCACACGTATATGGGATTCATTGATGTGATATGATATCCGAGGTATGATGAAACAGTATAACTGGGCTTGATGCCGTGATTCTTGACTATACAGTCGTAATAAAGTGTTAGCGGATCATTAGAGAATGAGATAATGAACATGCATATATAAATTATAAAGAGTGGTGGTGATATTGATGTACATGGGACGCTAGAATAGTACCCGGACTGTAACTGGTGACTGATCACAATATGATATATGTATAACTTGATTACGACATGATATTTCTGAGGATAAACTAATGATGCTTATCATGATGACATTACACGAATGAGGAGACACCTAGGAGATACTTGACCGTACCCCGATATTGGGATGCCGTACGATGGATTTTACCGTACGAGGCTTAGATTTGATGATTGATCCGCACTCTTGATTCGAGGAAGCCGTACTACGTACGTGACGCTATTGAGGCGGGATCGCCGACTATTAGAGATATTGATTAAGACCTTAGGTAGACTCTAGTTTCTTACTGACTAGTCTATTAGGTTTAATTCCTTAGGATGTTAGATGGATACTGGTTTAGGTTCGACTCACATAGTGGTAGTTGTACTCGTATCTCGCAGAGGAGTGGATAATGCACATCTGTATTTACATTCATACTGTAATCATCATGGTGCATGTTCTTTTATATGTTGCTATAATCAGTATAAACTTTACCTGTTAGGACACCAGCACTATTACCGATGATGCGCATGTTCCACGCACACTTATTTGCCGGCTCACACACATCATCATCGGTAATTGCTATGTCACGTACACTTTAGATCATATTGTCTTTTATGGATAGAATCAGTTAACAACTAGACAGATATAATATTGTGATTATTTTCTGACATTTGTATAAGACATGATATTTATTACTTAGACATTGATGCATTCATATTTCATGTTATCGCACAGTAGTATGGGCATATGCTGACACTTATCATATACTTACTCATGATTTTGAGATTTGGATTTCTATGAGATTTCTGGATTTTTGGGGAAAACCGCAAAAATATATAAAAACTTCTCTCTCTCTCCTCTTCTCTTTTTAAATAAGATGCGGTTTTCTCGTGATGTATGAGTCGTCCACCATGAGTATTTCATGTTTTCTGTTGGATTTCGAGACCCGATTCGAGGAGTGGATGAACCGTCTCGGGTACATGGTGGGCCCGGTATGGTACCCCGGGGCAAGAAGATCGAGTTGTAGACGATGAGCCTGTCAGGGGAAGGCTACCTACCGGTGATGTCTGGCGCGGCGGATATCCGGAGGATACCGACCGTTGTCGTGAGATTTGATGATATGGGCCGATCCGGACTGACGGAGCCCGAGATATTGAGACTTGAGATTACATGTGTTGTGTCGATGTTTGACACGGATTTCCATGGGTTTCATTATTCAGATTTCAGATTCTTATACACATTCTACTATGATAATAGCTAAAGATTTCTTATACATATATATCTGGATTTCAGGATTTGTTACTTTACCTTCATGGTGCATGCATTTCATTCATATGACATAGTATTATATGAGGCACTGACACGACACGGAGTATTTGCACTTACACGTAGTATTACCCTGCTATTACTAGATGATTGGGATATTATAGTGTATTAGTATTATGACCTAGGATAGCGTCGTGCATTCGATTTCTTTTCGTAGATGTCTTCTACTCACGAGTTGGCAACTCACCCCCGTTGTGCCAAATTCTTTACAGGTTCGATGTACAGGTTTCCGTGGCAGCTTGTTGGCACATCTTTTCTTCAGGGTGATTTGCACGGTAGGTTGGTTCACTTGTATCCGAACCACCATTGTACTTTTATTCATTCATTTGTATCTAGTAAGCTCCATCAACCATATTTGTATTACTTGATAAGTTTATTGGACCAGTTGTTTATTTCGACCTTAGAGTCGCGCATGTGTTATTCAGATCTGGTGGTTTTGTTTTCTTTTGAGTTTTGAGCCTCGCCTATTGGCGTTGTATATTATTGTGCTTGCTGTGGTTGTTTCCGCCTGTTGGCGTTGATGCTAGCTCCCGTTTGGGGATGCTTTTTATTGTTTATGTATATTATACTTGTTGTACCCGTTTGGGGGCCAGTTCTTACAGAGGAGACTCTGCCGAAATTTTTGGGAAAATTGCTGATGCTTTTAAACTTGTTTTCTTTTTCTTCTTCTTCTTCTTCTTCTATGGTTTAGATTTCTGGGCTTCGGCTTACTTAGGTTACGTGGCGCCTCTAGACGCTTCGTAATCTAAGTGCCGGTCACGTTCCGTACTTTCGGGTCGTGACAAAGTTGGTATCAGAGCGCTAGGTTTAACCCTGTATAAGTCTAGGTGACCCTTGGTTGATGGAGTAGGCGATTTAGGTAGAGTAACGTACCGTGGGTATGGTTCGCGGCATACTTACGATACGCTACTCTGCTTAAGGAGCCTTAGGATGTACATTGTTTGCACCGTATTCCATTCGTTCCTTTGATCTATCTTCATCGATGTCGGATGGTGGTTTCTGTTACCACGGGCAGAGGGAGCTGCGGCTCGAATGCGATAACCATTAGAGTATTGGTTATTCTTGAGGATTGAAGCATTGCTTAGCATGCGGATGAAGGGTATTCACATGCTGTCCGGATGAAGTTAAAGGGTTCGAACGATTATCAGAAAACCATTTTCCTAAGTTTAAAGTATTCGGAAGAACATGCAGGTATTTCGATGGACCCTCTAGAAGAATGAAACCCTAACTCGACATAATGACCACGAGAACGCCCTTGAACCTTAGGGTTTACGGCAGTTCCGCTGTGCCATTAGTGAGGCTTGGGTTTACCCTTCTACAGCTGGATCATCGATGCTGGGGTATGTACCGGATATTTTTAAACTGTACTTGAGTGTTGAGCTCTCGGGGAATTATGGGATTTTGATGGATCGATCGAAAAGTTTAATGTAGTCCGGATATCAGGTGAAGGGATCGATTACATGGGAGACTCTAGATATGAGTGTTGCCGTTGGTAGCGCAGTCTGCATAGCTACGAAGAGGCGAGTTTAAAGCAGCCGACATCAGAGGAAAGAGGCGCACATTGACGATAGTGTTTACGATTGTGATTTAGTGATTTGAATTTCATATTTTCATTGATTGGATTTTGGTATTTTGAGGACTTTGTTCTACGATTGGTATTTCATGTGTGTACCTTCATTCTATTTGTGTTTCATATATCAGTTGTATTGATTTTGTTTAGTACACAACCAGTACACTTGATTTGGTTTTATATATTTGGGATTTTTGATTTGATTTCGTGCATAGGGGTTACACGTGATTTTGACATATGTTTCGACCTAGTTTTCATGCATTTTTGTGCTGTGATTTCGATTTTGATATTCGATGTATGTTTTCGTGCACCATGTGCACCTGATTAGGATTCTTGCGCATACTTGGCGCACTTGATGCGATTTTGTGCACACCAGATGCACTAAATCGGGGTTTTGTGCAGATTAGATGCACCTGATATTGTGTCGTGCACGCCCGTTGCACTTGACAGATATTTTTGGTGCACACCTGTTGCACTTAGTTTTGTTTTGTAGGTATTCAAGGTATCTGTAATTGGTTTCGATTTCAGTGCGCACCGGACGCACATGACATTTTATTGATGTGATTGGGATTGATTTTAGTTTGAGCAGTATGTTTTCCTAATTATTATTATTGATTTAGTAACCAGGCGGGACGTGTATGTTAAATAAACGATATATATATATATAGTTATTTTTTTTTTAAAATAAACGTCCGCTACTTATGCCGTGACACGTGCATCACACGGCAATTTTCAAAAGGGGTTTTTGTATATTTCCTTATCCAGATATTTGTACAGTTTCACTATGATGCACACTATATATAAGTTGTAGATTGATGTATATTATGTTGGTTTTCATATTGGGTTTTGATATTTTATTCTCGCCATAACTCCGATGATTTCGTTATGCTTGACGGAGTTGATTTTTGTTATGTATTGATGATTTCGGAGCCCCGATGATTTGAGTGTTTTGGTAAATGTTTTAGTATTTGGAGGGAGAGTTTTAACTTGAATTCGGGGACCGAATTTCTTAAAGGGGGGAAGATTGTAACGTTTTAAAAATAATTAAATAAATAATTAAATGAATAAAAGTGTTTAAGTGAATTTTAGGATTTTCGGTAAAGTAAAACGTATTTTTCGTAAAACCAAACCGTGATTGTTTTTCATTATAAATTCAAAAATACCTATTTAATTATGTAATTACTAGTAAATAGTGTTTATTTAGCCACTTATAAATTTTTAGTTTAATTAAAAAAAAATCGTAAATTAATTATTTTAAATATTAACATAAGCTTTATTTTTACACTAAATTAGTGTAAATTACAAATTTAAATGGTTTTAATTTGTAAAAATGAACCATGGCATATTAGAATTTAGTGTGTATCATGCAAAAATTATTTGCAAATTTGTCCTAATTTCTAGAGCTTTCTTGAGTTGCTATAGTAAATAAATAAATAAATAATTAATTAAACCATGAAAAGACTTTAAATGATGATTCTTTCTTGAAACTTCCACACTTTTCTTCACTCTTTTCTCTTTCTCCCTCCCCATGGCCGGCCACAACTCATCCATGGCAGCCCCCCCCATTTTCCACCTCATTTTTATTCAAAAATCATCAAAAATACATCAAAAATTCAATTAAAATTCGACAAAATCATATATATTTTCATACCCTTTATTCTCTACTCTTCTTTACATGGAATTTGGAGTGGGAAAGCATGTATTTTTGAGGCTCATTTTCAAGTTTGGACATGAGGTTGTGGAGGTATAAATCCTTCTCTTTTATTTTATTTCTATTAGATATTTCTTTTAAAGTTTAATTAGATTTAATCTATTAATTCTATTTACTACTTTTAAAATTCAAGTTAGGGTTTGAAAAATCAAGTTGTGATTTTTATTAATTAATGAGGGTTATAATCACTAGTTTAACATATTTAGAAGTGGAAATTCTTATAGGGATGATATGTTGTAAATTGTTAACCTAAAATTGATTTAATTATACTTTTTAGCTAACTAGTTTTTTATAAAATATGTTTATGGGTAATATAAAATTCCAATTAAGATTTCTATCATTAGATTGTAGTTTTAGTGAGCATATTAACATGTTAATGGAAAGAAAAACTTAGTTTGATCACTAGATTCAATTGATAATTGGAAAATAGTAATAAAATGCTATTATTTTGTTAACTAGATTTTGGAAAATTCTAAATAAAAGGGATTTAAAATATAATATTGGTTTCATTATATCATTATCATCATAAATTGTGGTTTAAGTCATTAATTTATGCAAAATCATGTTTTGAGGTGGAATTGTGGTATTTTGCTTGGAAAATGTTGAAAATTGTTAAATGTTGTAAACTAGAAATTTCAAATTTATATAAATTTGTGTAATAAAAATATAGTAATGGTTTGTATAGTCTAGTAATGCTATTTAATGAGTTTTATGACCATTAGTTTCATTTAAATGTCAAGTTTTGATGAAAAACGGTATATTGGCATTTCGGGTTTTTGCGAAATTGGACAGTTTGATAGATTTTAGGGTTTCGATGGATTTAATCTTGTTTTATGGTATAAGTAATGTGTTTTTAAACTACAAGTTGTTTGATGATGTTATCTCGATCCATCGGAGTTTGTACGCCGATATCGAGCGGTATTTGGTTCTTTTGCGTGGACGGGACATAGGTTTTAACCTATGCTTGTTCTTTGTATCGTTTGACTTTTGTATGTGATTCAGTTTACGATGCTATTTAAATGTTTGCGTCTAGGTACCCCTCACGTGGACTGCGGGCGATGAAGAGGAGGATGGCGACACTGTCTTCGGCAGACATGGACCAGGTGAGTAGATGTATATCTACGGGGGGAAGTCGGGTGGATGGCGTTTAGCACCCCCGCAACGTAGAATAGGAATAGTACTTAGTGACATTAGGAAACCCGATGTGACCCTAGATTCTTACGAGCAGGACCCTAGTAATGACCCTAGGCGGGACTAGACTGATTTAGGAAAACCATACCTGAGGATGAATACTTTGGGAAAGGTTCGTAGGTTTCTGATAGAAACATACACGCACACACTAAAACTTGACTTGGCGTATACGTATATGTGTGTATATATATAAAACTAGGTATAGGTGTATATATATACACCACACGTATATGGGATTCATTGATGTGATATGATATCCGAGGTATGATGAAACAGTATAACTGGGCTTGATGCCGTGATTCTTGACTATACAGTCGTAATAAAGTGTTAGCGGATCATTAGAGAATGAGATAATGAACATGCATATATAAATTATAAAGAGTGGTGGTGATATTGATGTACATGGGACGCTAGAATAGTACCCGGACTGTAACTGGTGACTGATCACAATATGATATATGTATAACTTGATTACGACATGATATTTCTGAGGATAAACTAATGATGCTTATCATGATGACATTACACGAATGAGGAGACACCTAGGAGATACTTGACCGTACCCCGATATTGGGATGCCGTACGATGGATTTTACCGTACGAGGCTTAGATTTGATGATTGATCCGCACTCTTGATTCGAGAAAGCCGTACTACGTACGTGACGCTATTGAGGCGGGATCGCCGACTATTAGAGATATTGATTAAGACCTTAGGTAGACTCTAGTTTCTTACTGACTAGTCTATTAGGTTTAATTCCTTAGGATGTTAGATGGACACTGGTTTAGGTTCGACTCACATAGTGGTAGTTGTACTCGTATCTCGCAGAGGAGTGGATAATGCACATCTGTATTTACATTCATACTGTAATCATCATGGTGCATGTTCTTTTATATGTTGCTATAATCAGTATAAACTTTACCTGTTAGGACACCAGCACTATTACCGATGATGCGCATGTTCCACGCACACTTATTTGCCGGCTCACACACATCATCATCGGTAATTGCTATGTCACGTACACTTTAGATCATATTGTCTTTTATGGATAGAATCAGTTAGCAACTAGACAGATATAATATTGTGATTATTTTCTGACATTAGTATAAGACATGATATTTATTACTTAGACATTGATGCATTCATATTTCATGTTATCGCACAGTAGTATGGGCATATGCTGACACTTATCATATACTTACTCATGATTTTGAGATTTGGATTTCTATGAGATTTCTGGATTTTTGGGGAAAACCGCAAAAATATATAAAAACTTCTTTCTCTCTCCTCTTCTCTTTTTAAATAAGATGCGGTTTTCTCGTGATGTATGAGTCGTCCACCATGAGTATTTCATGTTTTCTGTTGGATTTCGAGACCCGATTCGAGGAGTGGATGAACCGTCTCGGGTACATGGTGGGCCCGGTATGGTACCCCAGGGCAAGAAGATCGAGTTGTAGACGATGAGCCTGTCAGGGGAAGGCTACCTACCGGTGATGTCTGGCGCGGCGGATATCCGGAGGATACCGACCGTTGTCGTGAGATTTGATGATATGGGCCGATCCGGACTGACGGAGCCCGAGATATTGAGACTTGAGATTACATGTGTTGTGTCGATGTTTGACACGGATTTCCATGGGTTTCATTATTCAGATTTCAGATTCTTATACACATTCTACTATGATAATAGCTAAAGATTTCTTATACATATATATCTGGATTTCAGGATTTGTTACTTTACCTTCATGGTGCACGCATTTCATTCATATGACATAGTATTATATGAGGCACTGACACGACACGGAGTATTTGCACTTACACGTAGTATTACCCTGCTATTACTAGATGATTGGGATATTATAGTGTATTAGTATTATGACCTAGGATAGCGTCGTGCATTCGATTTCTTTTCGTAGATGTCTTCTACTCACGAGTTGGCAACTCACCCCCGTTGTGCCAAATTCTTTACAGGTTCGATGTACAGGTTTCCGTGGCAGCTTGTTGGCACATCTTTTCTTCAGGGTGATTTGCACGGTAGGTTGGTTCACTTGTATCCGAACCACCATTGTACTTTTATTCATTCATTTGTATCTAGTAAGCTCCATCAACCATATTTGTATTACTTGATAAGTTTATTGGACCAGTTGTTTATTTCGACCTTAGAGTCGCGCATGTGTTATTCAGATCTGGTGGTTTTGTTTTCTTTTGAGTTTTGAGCCTCGCCTATTGGCGTTGTATATTATTGTGCTTGCTGTGGTTGTTTCCGCCTGTTGGCGTTGATGCTAGCTCCCGTTTGGGGATGCTTTTTATTGTTTATGTATATTATACTTGTTGTACCCGTTTGGGGGCCAGTTCTTACAGAGGAGACTCTGCCGAAATTTTTGGGAAAATTGCTGATGCTTTTAAACTTGTTTTCTTTTTCTTCTTCTTCTTCTTCTTCTTTGGTTTAGATTTCTGGGCTTCGGCTTACTTAGGTTACGTGGCGCCTCTAGACGCTTCGTAATCTAAGTGCCGGTCACGTTCCGTACTTTCGGGTCGTGACAGATCCCTTCACCGGGAGTGACCCCTTGGACAGAAGTTTGCGTCAGGGCAATAACTTCACTATAGCCGATTACTTTTGCTTTGCATCGTGGTATTCAGTTGGAATATCCTGCACCTCATTCTACGGGGAAAGAGCCGAGATCCCTTCACCGGGAGTGACCTCTTTAGTAAAGGTTTTCGTCACTATATTTTATAAAAGGCTATGCAGTTCCTTCAACGATATCAAGTTCTTTACGTTAAAGGTTTTTCGCCAAAAACCATTCGTAGCCCTCCGTCATTTCTTATGAGTATTATTTAGTATTCGTGCTGCGTTTGTTGACTCCGTCAAGGCGTAGTGTACGGTAGCTAAGTAGTGCTTGTTTGTTGCATAAATGGGATTGGTTAGGACAGTCGTGCGGCCTTGTTGACTCCGTCAAGGGCACGTACGGGTGGGTTTAATGCAATCCAGATAATGACGGGATGAACTTGACTAGGACTCTTTGATTTGTTGACTCCGTCAAGGTCACTTGAGTCCTAGGGGTAAAAATCACATCGGGAGTTTCAAAAGAACTGAAACTTGCCAGGCATGCGCATACCTTCTGGAGTGTGGTGACGTGAGTGGATTCCGTCACGTTATCATGCGATGAGAGTTGGATCCCGATTCCCACTGATGAGTTGGTTTACTTCTCGGGTGATCCCGACTAATTCTTCTTTCAGGTTTGGAGGAGAATTTGAGGTACAGTGGGAGGTTTCCAGATTTGACAAAGTGATAACCATTCTGATCTAGGTTAGAGTGCACGCTGAGTGTTTTTTTTCTCTCTCTCTTTGGCAGCGACCTTTGACCCGACCCTAAGACTTTGACTCAGTGACCAAGTTGACCGAACCTTCTTAACACTGGCTTTTGGATTGTCAGAGTTGCAGACCTCGTTGCCACTCCTACTTTTACCCTTTTCTCCAGGACACCCCGTATTACTACGAACGTCCACTTCCATTGGACAAAACCATCGTATGGTTAGATACGAACTCGAAGGACTTCGAGGATGGTTTCTGGTTCTGGAGAAAACGGATAGGACTATTCAGTTGTCTTTTCTTTTCACCTTCTCTCAGGTTGCGAGTACTCCTTGGTTTAGGAGTAGTACACCTATTACGCAAATTGGATAGTCTTCTTCCAAACCATAGGCTGGTGCCGACCGGTAGGGAATGAAGAAAACCAGTTAGCCTAAAACGGTGTACAGAAGGTATTAAGTTAAGACAAAGCAAGGGATTAGTAAGAGGGCAAAGTAAATTGCGACTGCTATTCACGACCAAACCAAGTATTTCTTCGCCAATCCTAAATCACCTTTGTATTTCTCCAGGACACTCCGTATCACTACGAAGATCCTATTTTATTGGATAATCCATCGTATGGTTATATACGAACTCGAAAGGAACTTGTTCCAGTTCGGGGATGGATCCTGGTTCAGGAGAAATAGGAATAAAGTACATTCAGGTGTCTTTTATCTTCACCTTCTCTCGCATTGCGAGTGCTCCTAGGATTAGGACAGTACACCCTTTATGCTTTTTAGATAGTCTTCTTCCAAACCATTGGCTGGTGCCGAACGGTAGGGAAGGAAGAAAACCATTTGGCTTAAAGGGGTGTACAGAAGGTAATGACTAAAGACATATAAAGGGATTTGGAGAGGTGGCAAAGAATTATACGGTTATAGTTGTGAATCTGGATAATGGAAGAGGCATTACTAGGAATACCAGGATACCCCGACGAAACATTTCAATGTTTCAGTTTCACTGTGTACTGTTAATAGAAAACTGATTTCCCGATTAGACACTTACTCCAGGGTATGTATTTACCAGGTATGATTCTCACATCTGTATGGTTTTACAGATGATGAGTGGGAGTAAGTTATTGGGAATAGGGTGATCATCCTCATTATATCGGGATTCGTTGTAATCGGTGATATTTGAGGAGATCATCTGGGCTGTTTGCCGGTCGACAAATATTTGGTTTTGAATATCCGCTGTTGTGCACCAATTTCAAATTGATATATCTGTACGTCTATTTTCATAGAGTGAGATATACCTTTTGATATTATGTCGATGACATTTACCTACATCAGTGGATGGTTAGGTAAGGAGCATTAAACAGCGGTGTAATTCTTCTTAACCATAAGTACAGTTTTCAACCTACGACACACAGTGAAAGAGTTGTTAGACTCAGCGGACTTATACAGAGTATTGTATGTTGTCCAGTGTCCATTAGGACAGAGGGGTTGGTCCTCATACTATATTCTGTTTACTTTTAACTTCTCTAGTTCTTAGACATGTGTTTCGTGGAAACACAGGGTCTAAGTTTTGAGGAGTTATAGGTATTTGAATAGAGTAGAGAACCAGGTATAGCAAGTGTCGGGATTCTTCAAAGTGATCGAAGATGTAGATACTTGTGTATGGTGTTCAGTAGATAGTAATGATAAAGAGAACTTGCTTCTCTTTCAGGTTACTCATAATTGGAAGCATTCCTAAGTTGAGTAACGCTGATCGGCCTCCTTCCATTTAGTTTACATGCACTGGAGATAGCTGCATGATTTGAATCTGGTTCAATTAAATCAGTGCCTCTGTTTCTATATTGGATATAGAACAGTTCATATCTTGACATTGTTAAGGTACGGGGAGTTGTCCGGCTTATGATTAAAACCAGACACTGGACAACTCAAGGCACGTTTCTGTAATGGCTGTTTGTGGGTTGACCCAGGCTATGACGAGGGTTGATTTTCTACCATCTGGATGAACAATAGCAATAATGTTCTAGACTCGCCACAGTTTTATTAAAAATGGATTTTTTTTTCAGAAAAAGTAGTGGGAGTATGGTAGAACTGGAAGAGATTCCAGAACCGCAAACGATTACTGAAGATTTGATAAGGAACCTAAAGATTCAATCTGATTTGACATTCCATTGACCACTCCGCAGATAAGGTGGGTAACTTCAGGCATCCGAGAGGTACTATGGTAGCCTCAAGGACGGTGACAGGGAAGTTCTTGTTTACCCACAATTACCATTGCTGTTGTTCCAGGCTGCGAGACCCGGTGGGAGGATGAGTATAGCGTCGTTCTAAACTAGTTTTAGAAGTGTACGTCTATATGACTCTGCCAGAGGGTTGTCGTAGTCAGTGGGAGCAGCGGAAGCATTGGTGGACAGGTAGCTTATGTCTATTTATAGACTAAAGCAGATATAGCGGAGATAGATCATCTATTTCTGATGTGACAGTCATAGGTTTGACTTCATCAGAATAGGGGATGGATCTGTTGAGAAGGTAGTAGCGTATGATGTCCTGGTATTTGGATGACATACACAGAATAGGAAAAGATACTCCTATACTACGATCGGTTATACTTTGGTTGTCACACAGTGGTTTCCCCACATGGGACTTGGATATTATATAAGACATACTGGTTACTAGATCTATGGTTTTAGATCTAGATTTGGGTGGTTTCCCAATCTGGGTACCTTGACAGCATTCTATGAGTATTTTGAATGGACGACTCCTGACACGGTAGTGTACCTACAGTTGATGGAGTCACCCTCTCTAAAGGTGTCTTATAGACTAAAGGGGAGAGGGATGTGCATGATTGGCAGATCACTTGCTTAGGCAATTGAGTCAATCATGAGATGTCAAGTACCACACCAGATGTTGTTCTTGCACTAGATGCAATAAGTTGATATTGATCCAATCCTGGAGAAACAGTCAGAAGCAGTCATAGAACATAAGTGGATGTTCTAGGGATATGATAACGACGGCCTCATTTGGGAGACAGTTATCATTCCAGGCTTCCAAGGTGACATGGACGACAAGGAAGTTGTCAGAGTTATAGTTTTCCTTCTGACGAGGGGCAGTATTTTGGACAGGTTGTCCAAGGAAATACTGAGGGTGGCATGGCGCAAGATACTGATTAAGTTCAGTTGACGATACAGTCTAAGAAGTTTGGATTTGGAGTTCATTTATGAGCTAGGTCCCATCAGACATCCAGACAGTCTAAGACAGGTATTGCTCATTTCGGGAGATGGTTTTCTCCGCGAACTTGAGATATAGAGAGACATAGAAAGAAACATCACAGCGGATCCAATCACTGAGGCTATTCCTCGAACGCAATAGTTTCGCAAACGAGCTTTGTGAGACTGACTAGTAGAGGAGTTGGGTGTTCGGTATCACACGGGCTGTGAGTATGCGGCATCGCAATAACTAGCCTTGAGTGAAAGTGGGAGATTGTTGGAGTTAGTGCCCTCAGAGTCAATTATTGGATCACAGGCACGTGATTGCAATGATTGAGGGAGGACCTATCCCGGTAGGACAGTCTTACTCAAGATGATAGTATGCTATCTGGTTTATCTTTATCATCGTGTACTGCTTTAGGTGACCTGGCATGTCGCTATTACACGTTGATAGAGCCCCTAGGATTCTTGCTTGACTGCCGGCAGTATGATGGCGATCATATACGTGGGAGCTGGTAGTCTATAAGCACATCCTTAAAAGGTCCCTAGTCGTAGGAGTTTCGAGACAGGGCATCTATACTCCATTAGTAGACTAGTGTATACAGTCGAGACCCCGACGAGGGGCGGTGGCCGGTCTCACAAGCCACTGGTGTCAGTTGGTTCATCTAAGATGTATACAGGTGCTCATTGGGTTATGAGTACACCGCACAGGACTCGCCGGGAACCTGCCAGTTGGGTTTATACCTTATGTCAGATGGCAGTTCCCTGGTGACATGTGTACAGGTTAGTTCATTGACCTGGGGATCGTCATTTGTCTCGTGTGAGTTCCCACTGTACTTTGATTACTACCCTACCACGGCTCAAAGGAGTCGTGCAAACAGGTTTTAGTTGGGTACAGTCCCGAGCCACATGGAGGCAGTGAGCGGATCTTCAGGGGTTCGTCTCTCCCGGTATTGGGGGTGAGGTCGCGCTGTGTCTAGGAGAGCCATTACGCAAAGCCCTCGGCCGAGGCAGGAGATTTACTGGTAGGTATTCCAGTAGTATCTCAGGGCATTCTGGGCTACACTCCGACACGACTTGTACCGCTTTTGGGGGTCTGACTTTCACTAACCCTTAGGCCCGCTATGCGATACTCATAGACGAACGGACCGGACTGTACGGATATTGTCACTGACAGGCTCAGTAGGGTGTCAGGATGAGTTCGCTCATCGACGTCCCTTTTGGTCAATAGCTGGTGGCCCGTCACGTATTGGCTAATACCTCTGACGAGCTAGTGGTTAAATCCACAGCCATAGTATTGACGAGTCTTTAGAGTCCACCACACTTACAGTTACTCAAGCTTTCGGGCGAAACGCTGTAGAGGTCGTATGGAGATATGGCAGGGTCCGATCAGATACGTGCGGTATTGCACGGATCAGGATCGGACGGTTTGTACTAGTGGCCGTATGGTTATATGGCAGGGTTGGATCAGATACGTGCGGTATTGCACGGATCAGGATCGGACGGATATTACTAGCCGGCTTTGGCTTAAGCCGGTCCTAGTTTAGTACAGTGTAGATTTTGTCTCATTGCATTTGTATCCGGTCGGAATACAGATGCGGGTGTGTATGCACAGTATCGGGGTTTTCCTGTAATTTATTACGGGACCAGTTTTCTGGAGTTGCCAGTTTGCATTCCGTTCCGGCCGGTTTTCCTTTGTTCTTTCCCGGCCGGACTTTTATGATGGAGGGGGGTAATTTGCAGTTTTGCAAATTACATTTGGTGGAGGTTTTATTTGTAAGATGATTAATTATGATAGCATCTTTTTATTCCATTCTTTTCTATCATCTTGTCTTGCTTTATGATGATTAGATTTGAGATGAAGTTTAATTTAAGTTTGATGATGATTATGTCCTGATGTGGTCACCACTTGCTTTACCCTACACTCACCTCCCTTCTTGCTTCATATTACCTCCTCCACCATTCTCATTTGGATGAGAAGTTTTTCATTAGAAAAGAGAGAAGAAGAAAAAGAAAGAGAGAAGAAGAAGGAGAGAGTTCTTCATTCTTGAGAGTTTCATCTTCTTGATCTCATTCATGCTAGAAAAATGCAAGCACCATTTTTCTTATCTCATTTCCTCCATCAAGGAAACCAAAACCCAAGTGAGACACTACACTACACATTCTACAGCATATCTTGAGCATGTCGAGTTGCCGGCTTCATGCCCGAGTTGCCTCGGTATTGAGGCGGGAGCCCGTAAAAGACGCAGGCGTTGTGGTGCCCTTTCCGGCGAAGAGGCGACGATATGGAGACTACACTTTCCGCGGGAGATCGGGACGATGACGAGAAGACCGGAGGACTCGGATTACTCGGTATACTTCTCACCCTATCTCTTGATTGCTAGCATTAGGTTAATGGTAAACGATCCGGGTTTTCTTTGTCCGCGGTAGCGCCGGTTTCCGAGTAAGGAAAATTTTTGATTCCGCAATTTGGCCTCGAGTACGAGGCCGGGGCGCTGCCGTGGCGCAACAGCTCCTACTCTGTTTTTCCTGAACCAAGAAACCTCTGTGTAGGACTCTAAAGAATCGTCAATACGCCGGCAGTAGGTGATGATCATATCAAACACCCATAAGCTGCAAGCGGTCAGCTAAACGTAACAGCCACCCGGGTATTGAGCGCTTAGAAGGTTAACAAGCAATCCTATACATTCTCTTGTGAATCCAATCAGTAACACTCCCATACAGTCCGGTCTCGTCGTCTGATATGTCGCATATCTCGCCTAGGGGTGGTAAACGTCAGACCCCAGTAGGTTGATAAGTCGTGTCGATATGAGGTCTATAACAATTCGAGAAACTACTGATAACACTTACCAGTAAATCTCAGCAACCCTGGCCAGGGATTTCCGGTTATAGCCAATCGAACACAGCACAACATCAACTCCATATACCGGGAGAGAAGAATCCCCTCCTATCGCTCATTGCCTCCATGTGATTCAGTACTATACCCAAAAGCCACCTTTTCGCACGCCATCTTGGACGTGGTATGATGGAAATCAAAGCACAGTGGGAATCACACAAGACTCTATAACGATCTTGGGTCAACAGACTACTCTGTACCAGTGTCACCGGAGAACTGCCATCTGACGTGAGGTATAATACCATCTGGGAGTTCTCGGCGAGTCCGTCCAGTGTATCCAGTATCTACTGAGCACCCGTACACCATCCTTGATGTCAAACATCGATGGATATGGGATCATCCATAGCCCATCATATGGGTCAAGATGCGTATACGCTAGTCTACTCTGGTGTATCGATGCCCTATCTCGATACACCCTCGACTAGGAACAGTTATAGGTGTAAGTCCATGCTACCTCTCCCGGTACTTTCGGGAATGCGGAATTTGGTAAAAAACGATTTTTACGGAGGTGGTAACATGGACCTAAAACCCGGATCTTGGTTAAACATCTATCTAACAACCTAACTATGAGTTTCTAGCTACTCGGTTAGGGGGTTATACCTTGCTTGTCTTGAACTCCTTCGTCTTCAAGCTCCGATGGTGGTCCGGATTGGCTTCTTCTCGTCGTCTCCGTACGCCGAAGATAGATCCACCTGAAAGCTCCAACCTTTGGCTCCTTCTTCGTTCTTTGAAGAAACTAGTTCACTTGGTTTGCTAAACCTAGTGAACTAGAATGAGTAGAGAAGAATTAGAATGGGATTTTATCTATGGTTCTTGATTCTCAACTCATGAGACAAGAGAACCATAGATTCAAGAGAGGGAGCAAGAGCAAGAGTGTGAGAGCAAAAACAAGAGAGCTCAAGAACAAGAGAGAGAATGAGCAAGAAAGAATGAGCAAGTATTTTGTCTCTCACCCTCTCATAATCCAAAGTCATGATAACTCATCATATCAAAAAAGTCTTATGTGATGGTTGAAGCAACCATAACCATATCATATCATGCACTCATTTTACACATATGAGCAAGCAAGTAAAAGTCTTTGCCATGAAATGATGACTATGGTTATCATGATGGTCAACTAGTCAAGCCTAGTCAACCGGTCAACAAAGTCAACACGTCAACAAAAGTCAACAAGTCAACAAAGTCAACAAAAGTCAACAACCATGTCACCATAATACTTAATTAATATAATAGTTAATAACATATCATATTCTCATTAGGGTTGAGCAAAAAGTCAAATAGTCAACGGTCAACTGTCAACAACCCTAATGAGAATCCGCTGCCTCTGCCTCCCTGTCAACTGTGCATACACACCCGCATCCGCGTTCCGAGGAACACGAATGCAAACTGGATAAATCCAATCCCAAAAGGTACACTAGGATCTGGCTTAAACCAAAGCCCGCTAGTGTAAACTGTCCGGACACTGTATGTGCAGAAGTACACGGATGTGACCGAACCCTGTTGCAAAACCATGCGACCTGTCGCAATACCATGCGACCTCTACTCTTTTGCCTAAAGGCGAAAAGCTTTCTGTGTGGGACTCTAAAGACTCGACACTACGCTGGCAGTGGGTTTAACCACAGACCGCAAGCGGCACTAGCTGTGCGTAACGGTCCCCAGGTAATGCCGATAAGAAGACCGACGAGGCGAAACCCATTTGAACTCCTACTGAGCCTGAGTGTGACATTCTCCGTACAGTCCGGTCTGTTCGTCTGATACATCGCATGGCGGGCCTAGGGGGCGGTAAACGTCAGTCCCCCAATAGCGGTACAAGTCGTGCCGGAGCGAAGCCCAAAACACCCTGAGATAACACTGGAAACCTACCAGTATATCTCGTTTGCCCTGGCCAGGGACTACTCGTGTAATGGCTCTCCTAGACACAGCGCGATGTCAACCCCCAATACCGGGAGAGACAAATCCTGTCTAACCGTCACTGCCTCCAAGTGCTTCGGGACTGCACCCAACCACTACCTGTTTGCACGACTCCTTTGAGCCGTGGTAGGGTAGTGATCAAAGTACAGTGGGAACACACTCGAGGCGAAGTGACAGTGTCAAGTCAGTGGACTAAGCTGTACTCATGTCACCTAGGAACTGATAACTGACGATAGGCATAATACAAACTAGTCAGTTCCCGACGAGTCCTGTCCAGTGTACCCGTAACCTAACGAGCACCCGCATACTATCTCAAGTACGACGTACTGACGGTTGTGGGACAGACCGTCTCCCATACTGGGATGAGAAGCGCATGTGCTGGTCTACTCCGGAGTATCGATGCCCTGCCTCGATAGTCCTGCGACCAGGGACCTGCATAAATATGTGCTTATAGATTACCCAGCCACACTAGTGTGACGGCCGTCACATCGCTGGTAATCAAGCAAAGATCCTAAGGGCTCCACTAATGTGTATAGGCGATATACAAAAATAAACACATGTACACATTGAAGTAGAAACAAACCAAGTTGCATACTACTATTTTGAGCAAGATTGTATATACAAGGTGAATATCCCAAGCATCCATTAAGTAATATACAAACCAGTATGATACAGTAATGGCCTCTAGGGCATATACACTAATAATCTCCCACTTGCACTAAGGCCATGTAATGGCGTATCAAAGACCTATCATCTCGATCAGCCGCTCGAACTGAGTCTGGGGCAAGGCCTTGGTGAATGGATCTGCAGTGTTATCTTCTGAAGCGACTCTCCGAACCTCGATCTCCTGGCGATCCACGATCTCCCTGATCAGGTGATACCGCCTCAAGATGTGCCTGGATCTCTGATGGGACCTGGGTTCCTTCGCTAAAGCTATAGCCCCGTTGTTGTCGCAATACAGAGGTATTGGATCAACAATGGACGGAACCACCTGAAGTTCTTTCAAGAACTTCCTCATCCAGACAGCTTCTTTTGCGGCAACAGATGCAGCGATGTATTCCGCTTCCATCGTCGAGTCTGCAACGGTTTCTTGTTTGGAACTCTTCCAACACACCGCCCCTCCATTGAGGGTAAAGACAAAACCCGACATGGACTTGGAATCATCCTTGTCACTCTGGAAGCTGGAGTCAGCAAAGGCCTCGATCTGGAAGTCCTTTCCGCCATACACCAGGAACATCTCCTTAGTCCTTCTCAGGTACTTGAGAATGTTCTTTACCGCTATCCAGTGTTTCTCCCCAGGGTTTGACTGATACCGGCTTACCACACTCAGTGCATAAGCTACATCCGGTCTGTTACACAACATCGCATACATTATAGAGCCTACCGCAGAAGCGTAGGGTATAATAGACATGCGATCCCTCTCCAAATCAGTCTTGGGAGACATCTCTCTAGAGAGGGTGATCCCGTGACAAGCCGGTAGGTTACCGCGCTTGGAATCTTCCATACTGAACCTTTTCAGTACGGTGTCGATGTACCTGGACTGTGAAAGTCCTAATATCCTCTTGGATCTGTCACGGTAGATCCGGATACCCAGAATGTACGAGGCATCACCCAGGTCTTTCATGGAGAACCTGTGTGACAAGAACCCCTTGACAGATTGTAGCATAGGAATGTCATTTCCTATTAAGAGAATGTCATCCACGTATAAAACGAGGAATACTACAGTTCTTGCTACAAATCTACTATAGATGCATGGTTCATCTGGATTTTTGATAAAGCCAAATTCTTTGACTGTCTCATCAAAGCAGATGTTCCAACTCCGCGATGCCTGCTTTAGTCCATAGATGGACTTAAGCAACTTGCACACCTTTCCGCTGCTCCCACTCTGAATGAAACCCTCTGGTTGGTCCATATAGACACACTCCTCTAAATTTCCATTTATAAAAGCTGTCTTTACGTCCATTTGCCAGATCTCATAATCGTGGAAGGCAGCAATGGCAAGAAGGATCCGAATGGATTTCAGCATGGCTACTGGAGAAAAAGTCATAGTCCAAGCCAGGTCTTTGACGAAAACCCTTTGCTACCAGCCTAGCTTTATAGGTCTCAACCTGTCCATCTACACCAATCTTCCTTTTGAAGATCCACTTGCATCCTATGGGTTTTACCCCGTCTGGAGCAATGTCCAACGTCCATACCTTGTTGGTGTACATGGACTCCATTTCGGTCCGCATTGCATCCAGCCATTTCACTGAGTCAACGCTCTGAACGGCCTGCTGGAAGCTAGTAGGCTCATCATAATCTATGATGCAATCCTCTCTATCCCTGTCTATAAGAAAACCGTAGTATCTCTCGGGCGGATGAGACTGCCTACTACTCCTGCGGAGCGGCGTAGGAATGTCCTGTTCTGTTGAACCTTCTGGTTCCGCTAAACTTTCAGTAATAGTCTGTGTTTCTGGAATTTCTTCCAGTTCTACTGCGCTCCCACTAATTTCCTTTTCTAAGAACTGGTGTTCTAGAAAGTGGGCATTACGAGAAACAAGGACTTTTTGTTCCTCTGCGTAATAGAAAAGATACCCCCTGGTGTTCTTTGGGTATCCCACAAACTTGCACAGTACTGAGCGTGCCTCGAGTTTGTCCGCATGCTGCTTTTTGACAAAAGCTGGACATCCCCAGATCTTCAGATATTGAAGATAGGGTTTCTTCCCACTCCACATTTCATATGGTGTGGTAGGCACAGTCTTAGTTGGAACTCGGTTCAAAAGGTATGCAGCTGATTCTAGCGCATACCCCCAGAATGATCGCGGTAACTCAGCGTTACTCATCATGGACCGCACCATATCCAATAGGGTGCGGTTCCGTCTCTCCGATACACCGTTATGTTGCGGGGTGTATGGAGTAGTAAGCTGAGAGAGAATTCCGTTCTCTTTTAAATAGTCCAGGAACTCGGCACTCAAGTATTCTCCATCTCGATCCGATCTTAGAATCATAATACTTTTGCCGGTCTGTTTTTCTACTTCATTTTTATACTCCTGGAATTTTCCAAAGGCTTCGGACTTATGTTTCATTAAGAAGACATAACCGTACCTTGAGAAGTCATCCGTAAAAGTAATGAAGTAAGAATAACCGCTTCGCGCATGTGTAGTCATTGGACCGCACACGTCACTGTGTACGAGTCCCAAGAGCTCGCTCGCTCTTACTCTATGTCCAGTAAACGGAGTCTTTGTCATCTTTCCTTTGAGACAAGATTGACATGTGGCATACGATTGATATTCGAACGCATTCAAATATCCTTCAGTATGTAACTTAGTCAACCTTCTCTCATTGATGTGACCCAGTCTACAGTGCCACAAGAAAGTCTGATTTATTTCTGGAGACTTTCTTTTGTGTGTATTCTGGACATTGAAAATCTGTGGTTGGTTCAATACGTATATACCATTACTCAATGTACCTGACTCAATCAGAACTTGATTAAGGTGAATGTTTACAACATTACTTACAAACGCAAATTCATAACCTTCTTTAGAAACTAAAGATACAGAAATGATATTACAAGTTGCGTTGGGTACAAAAAAGCAATTACGTAAAACCAAAACATGTCCATCTGACATTCCCAGGTGATAGTCCCCCACGGCTTTTGCATCCATGCTAGCTCCGTTCGCAACTCTGAGGGTCATGTCACCTGCCTTCAAAACCCTACGGTTTCTCAACGCCTGCAAAGAATTACAGATATGAGATCCTGATCCGGTATCCAATACCCAGGAAGTAGAGTTTATTGAAAGACAGTTTTCAATAACATACACACCTGAAGCTGAAGCTGCAACCTGCTTCAATTCCTGTGTTCTGGCCTTCCAGGCCCTGCAATCATTCTTCCAGTGTCCTTTCTTATGACAATAGAAGCATTCTTCCTTATCCACAAGCTTCCCCGCTATCTTTGTTGCTTTACCTTTTCCCTTCGTATCCACCTTACTAACACCGCCCCTTGGTTTGGCGGGGGCCTTCTTCTTCTTTCCCTTGGCTTTCGCCTTGGACCTAGAAGAAGATGATCCTCCTACAAACAAAGTGGATGTATCCCTACCTTTCTGTAGGGTGCCCTCTGTGCTCCTCAGCATGTTGAGGAGATCTGAAAGTTCAACCTCCTTTTCTTGTAAGTTGAAGTTCAGTATAAACTGGGCGTAAGTGGAAGGAAGGGACTGGAGAACTATATCCGTATATAGCTCACTCTCCAATGTGATTCCCAGGTCCGCGAGCTCCTCAATGTAGCCGATCATCTTTAGCACGTGCTCGGCTACTGATGATCCGACGGCCATTCTTGTCGAAAATAACTTTTCGACGCTTCGTATCTTGCGATATGAGATTGCTCTCCATACAGTTCTTTTGTATGAAGCAATATGGATTCCAAGTCCATATTCTCGTGCCTCCTCTGATGTTCGTTGTCCATCGAGGCAAGCACGAGGCACTTGGCCTTCGCGCTATCAATCTCCCAAGTCTTGCGGATTTCCTTATCCACGACGCTGGAAGTGGGACCAGGGACAGGGGGAGCTTTGGTGGTAAGAAGATACCCCAGCTTGTCGTAAGTGATTGCTATCTTGACATTCCTGAGCCAATCTTTGTAGTTTGGCCCTGTCAGTTTGTTTTTATCTAGGAGTAACTTAAGCCCAGTCATGTTGATTGGTCGCTGCAATTAGGAGAGAGAAGAAGAAACACTCAGCATGATGCTCTTGCAAGTTTAGAGTGGTTTTTAGTTTGTCTAAACAGGATGGCTCCCACTGTTTCTCGAATCCCTCCTCAAACCATAAAGGAAGAATTAGTCGGGATCAATCCCACCGCACAATACTTGCTTAACCGTTCAGCCAGGCCGGTGTCGGTACTTCGAGGGAGGTTTTCCAACGCTTTCGCGAAGTTCCTTAATTAAAGAACATCTTTTCCCTGGGGGCGTAGCCCCGCTAACACCTTTCTAGGCACCTACTAGGTTTATAGCATTGATCGATTAGTGAGAAATTTCCCGAGGAGTAGCATATACTCACAGTAGGATAGGGATCCAAATATCATCGCGCGACGAAACTAAAGGAATCCTACCAGAATCATCACACTCTAAATGGTATGCAAATCTAGCAAGTTTCAGTACTTATGAAACTCCCGATGTGGATTTTTGCCCCATGCTCTTATGACCTTGGCGTGAGGTCAAAATGTCATAAGTCACATGTTAAGTTCTTCCCATCATTATCCAGCTTAATTTGAATCCACCCGTACCTACCCTTGACGTAGGCCAAAATGGTAGTACGACTGTCCCAAACCAACGCATTCTATCTATGCAACAGATAAATATCCGGCAGCTACCAATCACTATGCCTTGGCGTGAGGTCAAAATACATAGCTTGAATACTACCGAATATTTAACTGAAATGATGGAGGGCTACGAATGGTTTTGGCAAAACCGTGAACGTAGTGAACTTGATTTGGTCGATGGAACGAGATAGCTTTTAAAAGGAGTGGCTCAAGCTCCGCATTTAAAAGTTGGTTTTGAAAAGAACCGAGTGGTTTTCGAAAGTGTTCCAATGACTTTAACTTGGTTTATTATCTTGCATTAGTTCTTTTATTCTTGCATTAGTTCTTTTAATGCGTCCCATCATTTAATCCTACCATTGCAGAAAACAACCAAAATATGACGTACGCTTATGCCATTCGCATTCGCCACTGGGCCCCGTCATTACCCGTTAGGTTACTTAACTAACGACAGAGCGGGGGCTGGGCTAGCGCGTCTGTAAAACATAAGCAACGCCTAAATAATATCATATATAGATATACTGCAATGATAAACATTTCAGATCACAGATGAATACATTGGATATACTAGGAATCTATAATTCGTACGAGCCTGTAACGAAAGACAGATTACACGGTCGCGGTGAATAGCCAAAACCCCACCCAAGACCCCTACGGGTGCGGCAAACTACCCGCCAAGTACCCGAAGCGTAGCAACCTCCCTCATCTCCATGAGTAGGCCACTCGACACTTCGGCATACCCGGTAGTTTGTGCACCCCCTCCATGGGTCTATCCTAGGAGCAAAAACAGTAAAAAGAAATTATACAATGACGGCTACAACCCCGACCCGGTTGTGCGGCCATACAAATAATTATTACATCAATTTACAAATTTACAAGAATTGAAAGAAAAGAAAAAAACTCTCGTCTCACAACCCCCGGCGATTCACCCGCGACAATCCAACATATTCATATCCACATTCCATCAACATTACAGATCACAGATTTGTATAACCCCCACTAATCGACAAATAGCGATTAGTAGACGTTCAATACAAATATCACATTTCAGAAAAACGCGTTAGCTTAAGTTTTTTTAGAAGTTCGATCAAAAATACGGATTTTCGGGACCCCAAAATAAAATTTTCGTTCTGGAAAATCTGGGCAGAAAATATATATTCCAAAAATCCCAAAATACCCCCATAATAACACTGCACCAAAGATTGACCTCGGCCGAGTCAACTCGGCCGCGGATCCGCGGCGGGAGCGTGTTCCCGCCGCGCTTCCGCGGCGCGTTGACTCGATCGTGGGTCCATCTTTGGTGGTTATTCACACAAAAGCCTGAGCTGATTTTAGGTGTTAAAATAATCAACTTTTGAACAGTAAAAAAATCGACAGAAACTTGAAATTCTTGGTGTTCGTTTTCGGGACTTTTCTTTGATCGATCTTCTAGTTACTTGCTAACATGTTAGATATAGTTTAACTAGGCTCTGATACCACTGTAAGTCCATGCTACCTCTCCCGGTAATTTCGGGAATGCGGAATTTGGTAAAAAACGATTTTTACGGAGGTGGTAACATGGACCTAAAACCCGGATCTTGGTTAAACATCTATCTAACAACCTAACTACGAGTTTCTAGCTACTCGGTTAGGGGGTTATACCTTGCTTGTATTGAACTCCTTCGTCTTCAAACTCCGATGGTGGTCCGGATTGGCTTCTTCTCGTCATCTCCGTACGCCGAAGATAGATCCACCAGAAAGCTCCAACCTTTGGCTCCTTCTTCGTTCTTTGAAGAAACTAGTTCACTTGGTTTGCTAAACCTAGTGAACTAGAATGAGTAGAGAAGAATTAGAATGGGATTTTATCTATGGTTCTTGATTCTCAACTCATGAGACAAGAGAACCATAGATTCAAGAGAGGGAGCAAGAGCAAGAGTGTGAGAGCAAAAACAAGAGAGCTCAAGAACAAGAGAGAGAATGAGCAAGAAAGAATGAGCAAGTATTTTGTCTCTCACCCTCTCATAATCCAAAGTCATGATAACTCATCATATCAAAAAAGTCTTATGTGATGGTTGAAGCAACCATAACCATATCATATCATGCACTCATTTTACACAAATGAGCAAGCAAGTAAAAGTCTTTGCCTTGAAATGATGGCTATGGTTATCATGATGGTCAACTAGTCAAGCCTAGTCAACCGGTCAACAAAGTCAACAAGTCAACAAAAGTCAACAAGTCAACAAAGTCAACAAAAGTCAACAACCATGTCACCATAATACTTAATTAATATAATAGTTAATAACATATCATATTCTCATTAGGGTTGAGCAAAAAGTCAAATAGTCAACGGTCAACTGTCAACAACCCTAATGAGAATCCGCTGCCTCTGCCTCCCTGTCAACTGTGCATACACACCCGCATCCGCGTTCCGAGGAACACGAATGCAAACTGGATAAATCCAATCCCAAAAGGTACACTAGGATCTGGCTTAAACCAAAGCCCGCTAGTGTAAACTGTCCGGACACTGTACGTGCAGAAGTGCACGGATGTGACCGAACCCTGTCGCAAAACCATGCGACCTGTCGCAATACCATGCGACCTATACTCTTTTTCCTAAACGCGAAAAGCTTTCTGTGTGGGACTCTAAAGACTCGACACTACGCTGGCAGTAGGTTTAACCACAGACCGCAAGCGGCACTAGCTGTGCGTAACGGTCCTCAGGTAATGCCGATAAGAAGACCGACGAGGCGAAACCCATCTGAACTCCTACTGAGCCTGAGTGTGACATTCTCCGTACAGTCCGGTCTGTTCGTCTGATACATCGCATGGCGGGCCTAGTGGGCGGTAAACGTCAGTCCCCCAATAGCGGTACAAGTCGTGCCGGAGTGAAGCCCAAAACACCCTTAGATAACACTGGAAACCTACCAGTATATCTCGTTTGCCCTGGCCAGGGACTACTCGTGTAATGGCTCTCCTAGACACAGCGTGATGTCAACCCCCAATACCGGGAGAGACGAATCCTGTCTAACCGTCACTGCCTCCAAGTGCTTCGGGACTGCACCCAACCACTACCTGTTTGCACGACTCCTTTGAGCCGTGGTAGGGTAGTGATCAAAGTACAGTGGGAACACACTCGAGGCGAAGTGACAGTGTCAAGTCAGCGGACTAAGCTGTACTCATGTCACCTGGGAACTGATAACTGACGATAGGCATAATACCAACTAGTCAGTTCCCGACGAGTCCTGTCTAGTGTACCCGTAACCTAACGAGCACCCGCATACTATCTCAAGTACGACGTACTGACGGTTGTGGGACAGACCGTCTCCCACACTGGGATGAGAAGCGCATGCGCTGGTCTACTCCGGAGTATCGATGCCCTGTCTCGATAGTCCTGCGACCAGGGACCTGCATAAGGATGTGCTTATAGATTACCCAGCCCCACTAGTGTGACGGCCATCACATCGCTGGTAATCAAGCAAAGATCCTAAGGGCTCCACTAATGTGTATAGGCGATATACAAAAATAAACACATGTACACATTGAAGTAGAAACAAACCAAGTAGCATACTACTATTTTGAGCAAGATTGTATATACAAGGTGAATATCCCAAGCATCCATTAAGTAATATACAAACCAGTATGATACAGTAATGGCCTCTAGGGCATATACACTAACAATAGGATGTACCCGTCGACTACCATGGCCCCACTAGTATGATCTCATCATAGTCCCAGTAGTCGAGTACATATCCTAAGGGCTTTATCAACATGTAATATAGAGACAATCAGAGTACATGTTAAGATAAATTACAACCAGATAGCATACTATCATGTAGAGCAAGAAAGTCCTCCCTATATATGTCCAAACATCCATTACAATATACATCGTATGTACTGTAATGGCCTCTAGGGCATACATATAACTAACAGGAGGTATAGGGTTTTGGTGAGGGAATTGAGATGGGTCATAAGGGTAGAATGAGGGAGCTTGAGGTGAATAAGGAGATGAAGGAAATGGTAGGGGAAAATGAAAGTGGCAGTACTCTCTTCCTCTCTCTCTCTTTCTCACTCTCATTCTCTCTCCTAGCAAGCTCACTTTTATCATGATGTCCCCTCTCTCTTTCTTCAAGTCATCATGACACCCTTTTTTCCTTTCTTTTCTCTTCTCACCACAATAAATCCATAACACAACACAACACAAATGAAATAACATGTAACATGTCTTGGTGCACTAACCATGAAAACTGTAGAAACACGGTTTGGCTTAATCACGATTAGCAGTGCACTAATCGGATTTTTATCAAAACTGCTTATAATAAATTTTAAAAATGCCAAATCCTTTAAATATATTTTTAAATGAATAAATCATTTTAATTTCCATTTATTTCATATTTATTCGTATATATTTATACCCTTTTTCGAAAACCCCAAATTTCGCAAATCAGACAGTTTTCGGGAAATATATTATTTTAATATTAAATTCCAAAAATAATATTTTATATTTTCTGAAATGTTACAGAAAGGGCAGGGAAAAAGTTTCGGGGCTAACAGTAAGGAAGGAGGAATGTTTCTATTATCACGGGAAATGGTATTAGCAGAAAGACTGCTGAGCTTCGAAAGATAGAAACCAGGATTCGAAGCACGTTGTGGTTTCGGCTTCCGGTGTGTTTATGATTGAAAACTGTCTATCAATTAACTCTACTTCCTGGGTACCAGATACCGGATCAGGATCTCTTATCTGTAATTCATTACAGGCTCTGAGAAACCGTAGAGTTATCAAGGCAGGTGATATGACTCTTAGGGTTGCTAACGAAATGAGCGTGGACGCTGTATCCGTAGGGGAATATCACCTAGGATTGACAAGTGGGCAGATTTTGATTTTACGTAACTGTTTGTGTACCTAGTTTGAAATGTAATATCATTTCTGTATCTTTTCTTTCAAAAGAAGGTTATGATTTTACATTTGTAAGCAATGTTGTAAACATCCACCTAAACATGCTTTGATTGGATCGGGTACACTAGATAACGGTATATACGTATTAAATCAAGCTCAGGTTTTCAATGTTCAGAAAAAACTTAATAGAAAGTCTCCAGAATTAAATCATGCTTTCTTATAGCATTATAGTCTGGGTAACATCAATGAAACACGGTTGACAAAGTTACATAAATAGGGATATTTGGATCCGTTCGAATATCAGTCCTATGCAACTTGTCAATCATGTCTGAAAGGAAAGATGACAAAGACTTCATTCAGTAGACATGGGGTATGAGCGAGCGAACTCTTGGGACTCATACACAGCGACGTGTGTGGTCCAATGTCTACACATGCAAGAAGTGGTTATTCCTATTTCATTACTTTTACGGATGATTTCTCTAGGTATGGACATGTATTCTTGATGAAACATAAATCCGAGGCTTTTGAGAAATTTCGAGAATATAAGAATGAAGTGGAAAAACAAACAGGAAAAAGTATCAAGACACTTAGATCTGATCGAGATGGTGAATACTTAAGTGCCGAGTTCCTAGGTTACTTAAAAGAGAATGGAATTCTCTCTCAGCTTACTCCTCCATACACACCTCAACAAAACGGTGTATCGTAAAGGCGTAACCAAACCTTATTGTATATGGTACGTTCCATGATGAGTAACGCTGAGTTACCGCGATCCTTATGTGGTTATGCACTAGAATCAGCTGCATATCTTTTGAACAAGGTTCCTACCAAGACTATGCCTACTACACCATATCAGATGTGGAGGGGGAAGAAACCCTACCTTAAGTATCTAAAGATATGGGGATGTCCAACTTTTGTAAAAAAACAGCATGCGGACAAGCTCGAGGCACGCTCAGTAATTTGTAAGTTTGTGGGATACCCAAAGAACTCTAGAGGGTATCTTTTCTATTACGCAGAGGAACAAAAGGTTTTTTTTTCTCATCATGCCCACTTTTTGGAAAATAAATTTTTAGCAAAAGAGATTAGTGGGAGCGCAATAGAACAGGAAGAAATTCCATTAACACAAGCTATTACTGAAAGCATGGTGGAACCAGAAGTTTCGAAAGAACCGGACATCCCCACGCCACTCCGCAGGACTAGTAGGCAGTCTCATCCGTCCGAGAGATACTACGGTTTTTTCATAGACGGGGATAGAGAGGATTGGATCATTGACAACGATGAGCCAACTAGATTCCAGCAAGCCATTCAGAGCAGAGACTCGGTAAAATGGCTGGATGCATTGCGGAACGAAATGGATTCCATGTACACCAATAAAGTATAGACTTTGGACATTGCTCCAGAAGGGGTAAAACCCGTAGGCTGCAAATGGATCTTCAGAAAGAAGATTGGTGTAGATGGACAGGTTGAAACCTATAAGGCTAGACTTGTTGCAAAAGGTTTTCGTCAAAGACCTGGTTTGGACTATGATGAAACCTTTTCTCCAGTGGCTATGCTCAAATCCATTCGGATCCATCTTGCTATTGCTGTATTCCATGATTATGAAATTTGGCAGATGGACGTAAAGACCGTTTTTCTAAATGGAAATTTGGAAGAGTCCGTCTATAAGGATCAGTCGGAAGGTTTCATTAAGAGTGGGGGCAGCGGAAAAGTATGCAAGTTTCTTAAATCCATTTATGGATTAAAGCAGGTATCGCGGAGTTGGAACAACTGTTTTGATGAGACGGTCAAAGAATTCGACTTTATCAAAAATCCAGATGAACCATGCATTTATAGAAAGATTGTAGCGAGAACTGTGGTATTCCTCGTTTTGTACGTGGATGGCATTCTCTTGATAGAAAATGACATTCCTATGCTACAATCAGTCAAAGGATTCTTGTTGTAGGGTTACCTAAGACGACAGCAAGGTTTCGGGAGGCATCGTCCATGCCAAATTCAAAAATTTGCCAGTTTAGCTAACCCTAACAAAGAATCGTTAACTAGAAATCAACGGAAAGTAATGCAAACAACTTTGCAAAGGTAAAGTGAGCTAGGAATACAACCTTTGTAGACTGGTCCTTCTGTTCATTAGCTTCGTGTAGTAGCCCCTTCACTGTGATCGTGAACTCCGGACTCTAGAGAGGCTCCATAAAGAAACGAACATGCTTGCTTTGAAGACTTCGAGGCCGAAGACGATCTACGTCGAGGAGACACTAACCCAAGCTATCTCTTCACTAATTATGGAATTAGTGAAGCAAACACCCTATACTAAATGGCAAGTAGTAAAGGATGATGAAGTAGGAAGTGGGCTCACTTTAGATTTCATTTTCTCTCACTTTTTCTCATATCTCCATTGAAGATAGAAAGCTTTGAGGAGGAAGAAGAAGAAGAAGAATGAACTCATCATGTGAGAATGAGAGTGAGGTTAGAATTGCAACCATGGTGAGTTAGTGTGTCACGACCCGAAAGTACGGAACATGACCGGCACGTAAACTACGAACGTCTCGAGGCGTACGTAATCTAAGTAAACCGAAAACCCAGAAATCCAAACCAAGAAAAGATGTAGAGTGCAGGAAAAACCAACTTAAAGCAAGTAGTTTCAATAGCATAAGCCGAATTATGCGGTTTTTAAAAACATCAAAAATTCCCTGAAAATTTCGGCAGAGTCTCCTTTGTATAAACTGGCCCCCAAATGGGATACAACATGAATAGTATACGAAATCAATAAAAAGGCATCCCCAAGCGGGAGCTAGCTCTTCGTCAATCGACGGTCACAACCACACAAGCAATATAATATACAACGCCAACGGCGAGGATCAAAATTCAAAAGGAAACTCAAAACCACAAGAAAACCACAGAAATATAACACGCGACTCTAAGGTCGAAGGAATAACATCACTGGTTTCTATCTCAAAATAAATACATGTTTGGTTGATGGAACTCCTAGATACAACAGAATAATGATATACAAGATATATAATGGGGGTACGATACAAGTAAACCCACCTACTAGCAAATCACCCGAAGGAAACTATGCCCGCAAAGCCGTAATGAAACCTGTACGGCAAACCTGCAAGAAACTGGGGCACAACGGGGGTGAGTTGCCAACTCGTGAATAGAAAAACATCTACGAAAAGAAATCGCATAAATAACTCAATCCTAGGTCAATGATCATAATGTATCCTCAAATATATAACCGGCAACCCATAACAATGGTTAGGGCAAATATCTAACCCAAGTGTAAATCCAAGTGCCCGTGTCAGTGCCTCAGGTAGCAATGTATGAATGCATGAAACAGAATGCATGTACTGAAGAAAACTGCTTTCATAAATCAGTGAGATTTCTGTATTTTAAAAGTGAGGTACCATAAATGAAATCAGCATAAAACAGTGCCCAGCATCGACACAAAACAAGTGTCCAAATATCTCGATATCTCTGTATCACAATCTCTGTACCTCAATATCTCAAAATCTCAATATCTCAATCACAATATCTAGGACGCCGTCAATCCAGACCGGCCCCTACCATCCATCTCAAGACCACGACGGTATCCTCCGGATATCCGACGCGTCGGGAAAAATCACCGGTCGGTAGTGCTCCCCTGCCAGGCTCAACGTCAACAACACGATCCTCTTGCCCCGAGGTACTGCACCGGGCCCACCATGTACCCGAAACGGTTCCTCCACGCCTTGAATCGGGTCTCGAAATCCATCAGCAAACTCATGGTGGACGACTCATACATCATGGGAAAACCGTACTTTTTATTTTAAAAGAGAGAAATGGTTTATTTATGTTTTTGCGGTTTTCCTCCAAATCCAAGAAATCTCATGAAATCCGAATCCAAGTCATCAATAGCATGTAAACAGTGAAAATAGGCATGAGAATCTATGAATGCGACACAACAGTGAATAATAACATGCATGAAGTAGTAGGCAATAACTACAATGTCTAACTAGCATATAAGGCAAGTACACTAATATCATGTCTAAACTATTAGCTAACAACCTATGTCAAATGAAATAGTATTTTCTAAAGTGTTCGTGATATGGCAATTACCGATGAAGATGTGTGTGAGCCGACAAGTAAGTGTACGTGGTACATACGCGTCATCGGTAATGGTGCTGGTGTCCTAAAAGCATGATATTAATAATAGGATATGAATCATAATATAAGCATGCGATGCGGAGCGAACAACAATAATGAGCGGGAGCTAAATACTAAACAATGGTGCCCTTTGAAATAACACGAATCGTGGGGTTTTGAAAATAAGGGCTACGGTGGTTTTAATAAAGGATACGTCTTTTGAAATA
This sequence comes from Agapanthus africanus, assembly GCA_030015575.1. Classification (NCBI taxonomy): domain Eukaryota; kingdom Viridiplantae; phylum Streptophyta; class Magnoliopsida; order Asparagales; family Amaryllidaceae; genus Agapanthus; species Agapanthus africanus. The sequence continues at coordinate 356,522,381 of CM057342.1, read as the reverse complement.
TCCGTAGATCCCTTGACCTGTCTTTTAAAATACCCACGATCCGTTAGTTTTGAAATAGGTAGAAATCTAATCTAGTCTGACAACTACACTAAACTATACGGCTGAACTAAAGGTAAGGAAACCGCCTAGCATCTGAGTCGATACATATATGAATATATATTAGTCGGTGATCCCGCCTCGATACTATCAATCTGATACCATATCTATAATCAGATATTCCCAAGTCAAGAGTGCGGATCAATCATCAATATATAGCTCGTACGTAAACACGTCGCACGACATCCCCAAATCTGGGTACGGGTCAATATCACATTCATCATACTATTCACCTAGTATCCTCTTTATCAAATATCCTGATCGGGGTACTGATCTACGTCTAGTACAATACTGATACCGCCTAAGTATGCTTGGACGTGTGTGAAACACTACGTCAACGACCCGCTACAACGTCATGTCGTATCTCAAATACGAACCCTGCTATATCGCCGATCTCACGGCCTCAAATCAAATCTCATCGACTCATCTTAAATCCTAAGTACTATCCTCATTATCCATGCATGCGTATATGAATGTACATATGCATAGTCCCATACCCATGCATATATACATATATACACATCCCAATCTGCGCACAAGAAAGTAAAGTATGCAAGTCTGTGTGTGCGTATGTAGGTATAACAACTACTCTAGGGTTTCACAACTAACCCAAAGGTACTCCATGAACACATAAACATAACATGAATAAACATTCTCGTATCATAAAACACCTATATAAACTTATATATATGAGCTACACTATGGACTGCGGGGGTGCTATACGCCATCCACCCGACTTCTCCCCGTAGATATAAATCTACTCACCTGGTCCTCGCTAGCCGGTGCCGACGTCGCCACGCGCTTGCTTGTCGTCTCGAAGTCCACATGGGGGTACCTACATATCGCAACTCATCGTATCGCATTAAAATCCGACACATGACCAAAACGATACACGAATCCCACATAAGTCAAAACCTATGGTTGCTTTCACAAATCAACCCAAAAACCCTCGACGTCGGTGTACAAACGCCAGACCATCGAGAAAAACCCAAATACACTCATTTGCACATTCACGAACACTAGTTTTAATATAAAATAGGTTAAAACTCACAAAAACCCCAATTTCACTTAAAAAGTAATTTTTCCGAAAATCTAGCAAGCACAATTCGCCGTTTTTGTACAAAATATGATATTTTAACAATTCTAGTGACCAAGATGATAACTTAATATCTTAATTATGCCATAGAAACCATTACGTAAATTTTAAACCCACAATTTAATTCGATTTCAAAAACCTAGTTTGCAATATTAACCAATTTTAACAATTTTATAGCAAAAATGCACAAACTACAATCTAGCTTGTATTTTCATGAACTAAAGACATTAAACCACTCAATATAATATTAATAATGCTATGAAACCATAATTATATTTTAATCTAAGACATACAATATTTTTCCAAAGAATCTAGTAAGTAAAATAGCTTAAATATTACAATTTCAACTTAAAAATTTACAACTAACAATTTGATTATGTTTCACATTCCACAAAAAGAAGGATTCCACATGCAACCATAATCATACAACAAAACCCTAACTATAATCCAAAACCATCCACTTGAATTTCTAAACTTGAATTCAAATCCCCTTTATTTATATTTTATTTTTTTAAACACCTTAACAAGTTTGCTTTAAACATATAACTAACAATTAACAAATATGGAAGAATTTTTATACCTCATGATCAAGAGATCAACATGAAGATCATAGCCTCCAAAATGCCAAATTTCCTCCAAGATCCATACTAGCTTGGTTAAAGAATAATGGGTAAATGTTGGATTTGGGATTTGTGAGGTTTTATTTTGATTTTTCGTGGAATTTGTGAGGAATTTTGTGTGGAAATGAAGTGGGAAAATTGGGGGGCTGCTCATGGGAAGCTCTCGGCCAGGATGGGGATTGAATGAGTGAGGAGAGAGAGTGAGAATGGGGTTTGTGGCAAAAGTCAAACAAAACCCATACTTCTTTAATTATAGTTTCATGTTCATTCTTTCTTTTTTTCCAATTACCTTTCTTTTTATCATTACATGTGAGGTGTGTGTGTGTGGGGCAGCCATGGGTTCGGCCAAGCTAAAATTTGTGGGGTGTGTGAGTGTAGGTGAGTGAGTGGGAGCACACACAAGAAGATAAATACCAAACCTCAATTCTATTTAACTTATTTTCACAAAAAAAGCCTTTTTCTTTTATATTTTCTAACACCATATTAACAACTTCTTTTCTTTACAAAAAAATATCTTACATGTTAGTTTAATATGTTATGATGCACAAAATTTGTTTCAACCCATTCCAATTTGTAATTTTCCCTAATAAAATGTATTAGTGACGGCTTAAAATAATATTAAAATAATTATTTTCGGAAAATTTTCAAAAAATTAGAAATTTTACCAGTGGCTCAATAAACACCAAATACTAGCAATTACATAGCCAGAATTTGTATATTTAATTTTATAATAAAAATATTTGTATTTTGACATTTTACAGAAAACCCCCTTATTTTACCGTTTTTTCGAAATTTCACCGAATCGATTTTCAAAACGTTACAATCTTCCCCTCTTAAAGAAATTCGGTCCCCGAATTCAAATTAAAACTCCCCCCAAATACTAAAATATTTCAGCCAAAACCATCAAATCGCCGTGGCTCCGAAATCATAAATACATAAAACAAATCGTAGCGCAACGCATGCGTATGAAAAATGAGCATAAAACTCAAAATCAAAACTCCGTCAAGCATCCCGCAATCATCGGAGTCATGGGGAAGACATCAATGTCAAATCTCAAGCAAGACCGATATGCTATAAATCGGAACTATACATGCAAATATCAGGAGGAAATGCATGCCAAATCCTTTAAGTTGCTGTGCAATGCACATAACACTGCACAGTGGCGGACGTCTATCATAAGAAAATAACTATATACATATATACCTTTGTTTGAAATGTACGTTCCGCCGTTTTGGGAAACAATTTAGAAGGGTTTTTCTTGTTTTAAACGTTTCGCGTCATATCAGACACGTAGGTAAATACTGAGACTATAGCTCGCTTTTTGGAATTCCCTTCAACAGCTATCAATGCATGCAAAATACATTCAGGTACTGTCCTCTGACTAGTCCTGCTTAGTACGAAAACACCTCGTAATTATCATAAAAAAACGTACTGCTCTATAAGAAATCCATCCCAAAATACGCGTATGAATACTACGTGCGTCTGGTGCGCACGACCATCAAAATCCATATACGTGGCATACAAGTGCACAGAAACAAGATCTAAGTGCATCGGGTGTGCATAAAGCATCTGTCATAGGCAACGTGTGTGCCTGACAGCAAAATCAGGTGCATCTGACATGCACGGAAAAAAAAATCTCGATTTAGTGCATCTGGTGTGCACCAAAATCGCATCTCAAGACATGCGCTCAACATGCGCGAAAATCCAAAGCCAGGGGCATCCATCATGCACGAAATCATGAAATCCAATATCAAGCGCTGAACATACGCAAAATCAAATCAGGTGCACAAGGTGCACAAGGTGCACAAAACAAATATCGAGTATCACAATCGAAATCGAAGTCCAGTGCATCTAAGTGCACAAAAGGCGTATCACTGCACTGCAAGCATATATAAACTATACAGAGTGCAGGAACCAAATCGTGTGCGTGCATACGCACAAAATCAACTCAAATGTCTAAAACCGTAAAATCACAAACATGTGAAACCAAAGCACGAAAACGATATCAAGTGCAACACTGTGCAAAGATCGTAAATCCTCAATCATCAAAATCAAATCATGCGAATAAATCACCCAAAACATCGAAATCAATAATGGCGGAATAGTACCGCTCAAGTGCATCCTCTAAGAATCTCGGGCCAACTGTCGCGGTCACTAGTGGGACGTCTCGTCGATGATCATGAACTCTGGCCTGCTGGTGTGCGTAACAATGACCACTCCTGGGTCAAGGTCTTCACTGTGAATTACCAATCTCTCGGTCCATCGGCTCATCGGCCCTGTCAGGTGTGCTAACGGGGATGATCCCATTCTGGCACGTCTCTTGTCATCTCCCGGTCAATCATCGCGACCACTCGTAAGACAGCATATCACTGGCGTCGGCCTCTGGCTCTCTGAATGTACGTGACACATCTGATCCTGGGTGCAAGTATCATTGCAGCAGTGTCCTGGAAGGAATCCTGCTCACGGTCCCTTCCATGTCTCGTCTCTGCCAACTATCCGGAAGTCATCGTCCTTTCCTATATCTGCATCTTGCTCTGGAACGGCTGCATACCCATCGCGACTCTTTCTGGAAAGTATATCCATTACTCTGCCTCAGCATGCGCATCGCATCTCTGATGTCGGCGGAGGGGGACGTCATCATATCCAGATCTTGTACGAACCTCTTACTTCACTTTTCTCTAATGTCGTCTGCTTTGGACTTGTCTCGTTGCGGCTGCATGGACTGAGCTTCAACGGCTATCCTCGTATCGCGAGCTCCCAAGAAATGCATCTCACCACCTAGCATCCGAATTAAGTCGAGCCATCCGATCGAGTCGTCAAAACCTCATAATCCCCCAAGAGCTCAACATCTTGGGCACAGTTTAATAGTATCGAGTACATACCACAGTATCGGTGGTCCAGCCGTAGAAGGGCAAACCCAAGCCTCACTAATGGCGCCGCGGAACTGCCGCAAACCCTAATGTTCAAAGGCTTTCACACGGTCATTAAGTCGAGTTAGGGTTTCATTCTTCTAGAGGGTCCATAGAATTGCCTGCATGTCTTTCCGAATACTTTAAACTTGGAATAATAGGTTGCTGACCTTCGATCGTCTTTGTCGACTCTCAACGTCTCCGCGTGAAGTCGTCTCTAGCTGGAATCAATCTATCTGATGACCTCGGATCAGGGTAGCGAACGAACCACATGTCCTAGTCATTCAACCTTAGTGACTAGCGACCTTCTATCATCTCTTAGTACAACTCGTACTGCAATAGCGCCAACATATGGGGCGATATCTTGTCGCTCGCAGCAACAACTGGCTCACTCGTCTGCACTCTGAACAGTGACTCGACCATCATGAATAAGCAATACACCAACGGTCATCAAAATCTGGCTGGCCTCTGTCAGTGGCTCAATCCTCTGGTGTCGATCAGCACATCCGAGTAACCTCATAAAGGCGATCCGCCAAATGCTCGTTGCGCGGAAACACAGTAAAAAGACACATCTCCGCAATCGTGTGTCGCCGGAATTTCGCCCTGGTCTGTCCTCGTTCGTGACGAGCTCGTGCTGACCGTAACTCTAGCTGTAGCTCTCCTTGCCCGTAATCATGGCAGCAAACCCATAACTGGTACTGATGAGGCTAGATCGGAATGAATATAATACTGAGCAAAGAAATGTACATCCTAAGGGTTCTTAAGTGGAGTAGCGTATCGTAAATATGCCGCAGAACATACCTACGGTACGTCACTCTACTTTAGTCACCTATTCCATCAACCAAGGGTCATCCTACGCTCCGAAGGTAAAACCTAAAGCTCTGATACCAACTTTGTCACGACCCGAAAGTACGGAACATGACCGGCACGTAAACTACGAACGTCTCGAGGTGTACGTAATCTAAGTAAACCGAAAACCCAGAAATCCAAACCAAGAAAAGATGTAGAGTGCATGAAAAACCAACTTAAAGCAAGTAGTTTCAATAGCATAAGCCGAATTATGCGGTTTATAAAAACATCAAAAATTCCCTGAAAATTTCGGCAGAGTCTCCTTTGTAAAAACTGGCCCCCAAATGGGATACAACATGAATAGTATACGAAATCAATAAAAAGGCATCCCCAAGCGGGAGCTAGCACTTCGTCAATCGACGGTCCCAACCACACAAGCAATATAATATACAACGCCAACGGCGAGGATCAAAATTCAAAAGGAAACTCAAAACCACAAGAAAACCACAGAAATATAACGCGCGACTCTAAGGTCGAAGGAATAACATCACTGGTCTCTATCTCAAAATAAATACATGTTTGGTTGATGGAACTCCTAGATACAACAGAATAATGATATACAAGATATATAATGGGGGTACGATATAAGTAAACCCACCTACTAGCAAATCACCCGAAGGAAACTATGCCCGCAAAGCCGTAATGAAACCTGTACGGCAAACCTGCAAGAAACTGGGGCACAACGGGGGTGAGTTGCCAACTCGTGATTAGAAAAACATCTACGAAAAGAAATCGCATAAATAACACAATCCTAGGTCAATGATCATAATATATCCTCAAATATATAACCGGCAACCCATAACAATGGTTAGGGCAAATATCTAACCCAAGTGTAAATCCAAGTGCCCGTGTCAGTGCCTCAGGTAGCAATGTATGAATGCATGAAACAGAATGCATGTACTGAAGAAAAATGCTTTCATAAATCAGTGAGATTTCTGTATTTTAAAAATGAGGTACGATAAATGAAATCAGCATAAAACAGTGCCCAGCATCGACGCTGTTAGTGTATATGCCCTAGAGGCCATTACTGTATCATACTAGCTTGTATATTACTTAATGGAAGCTTGGGATATTCACAGTTGTATATACAATCTTGCTCGAAATGGTAGTATGCTACTTGGTTTGTCTCTGCTTTAATATGTGCATGTGTTTCTTTTAGCATATTGCTGGTATACATATTAGTAGAGCCCTTAGGATCTTTGCTTGATTACCAGCGTTGTGATGGCGCTCGCACTCGTGGGAGCTGGGTAATCTATAAGCACATCCTTATACAGGTCCCTGGTCGTTGGACTATCGAGACAGGGCATCGATACTCCGGAGTAGACTAGCGTATGCGCTTCTCATCCCAGTGTGGGAGACGGTCTGTCCCACAGCCGTTAGTACGTCGTACTTGGGATAGTATGCGGGTGCTCGTTAGGTTACGAGTACACTGGACAGGACTCGTCGGGAACTGTTGGTTGGTAATATACCTATCGTCAGTTATCAGTTCCCAGGTGACATGAGTACAGCTTAGTCCGCTGACTTGACACTGTCACTTCGCCTCGAGTGTGTTCCCACTGCACTTTGATTACTACCCTACCACGACTCAAAGGAGCTGTGCAAACAGGTAGTTTTTGGGTGCAGTCCCGAAGCACTTGGAGGCAGTGACGGTTAGACAGGATTCGTCTCTCCCGGTATTGGGGGTTGACATCGCGCTGTGTCTAGGAGAGCCATTACACGAGTAGTCCCTGGCCAGGGCAAGCGAGATATACTGGTAGGTTTCCAGTGTTATCTCAGGGTGTTCTGGGCTACACTCCGACACGACTTGTACCGCTATTAGGGGACTGACGTTCACCGCCCCCCTAGGCCCGCCATGCGATGTATCAGACGAACAGACCGGACTGTACGGAGACTGTCACATACAGGCTCAGTAGGAGTGCAGATGGGGTTCACCTCGTCAGTCTTCTTATCGACATCTACCTGGGGACCGTTACGTACAGCTAGTGCCGCTTGCGGTCTGTGGTTAAACCCACTGCCAGCGTAGTGTCGAGTCTTTAGAGTCCCACACAGAGAGCTATTCGCCTTTAGGCAAAATGAGTAGAGGTCGCATGGTTTTGCGACAGGGTTCGTTCGCATCCGCGCACTTGTGCACGTTTGCTGTCCGGACAGTTTATACTAGCGGGCTTTGGTTTAAGCCGGATCCTAGTATATGTTTTGAGATTGGTTTTTCTCATTGTGTTCGTGTTCCTCGGTTCACGAATGCGGGTGCGTATGCACGGTTGCTTGAGATTGAGGGAGAGGACCTTGTTTAGGGTTAATGACTATTGTCATTTTATTAACCCTATTGTTTTTGTGTGGATTATTGTTAATTGATAATTAGCTTAATTATTGTGCATGGTTGTTGTTGACAATTTGACTTCATTGACTTGTTGACCATGTTGACAACTTGACCATAATCATTTCATTTGGAAGATGCTCTTTGATCTTTGCAAAAATGAAATGATAATGGTCAATTCATGATTTATCATGACAATTTTCAAGCTAATTATCTAATTAAACTTATCCTCACATATTAGTGAGAATGGCTCACTATTTTTCTCATTCTCTCATTTCTTTTCTCTCTCTTGCTCATCCTCTCCCTCAAGCTCTCTCCCTCTCATGTGTTGAGAAACAAAAAGCTTGAGAAAAACCCTCTCTTGATCTTCTCTACTCACTTCTAGGGTTCAAGTCTTAGCATTTCTTGCACTCTAGTTACTCCTAGCTTGGAGTTGAAGCTAAAGGTGGTGGCTTTCGGGTGGATCCTTCTTTGACGGGAGAAGACAAGCAAGGTGATCCTTTTCTACCATACCTAGGAGCAAGGAGAGAAGGACTAAAGACCAAAGGTATAACCTTTCTTCACTTAGCTACTTTGTAGTTAGGGTTAGCTAGTTTATGTTTAGCAAAGATCCTCACAAGCATAGTCCATGTTGCCTAAGTCATTAAAAATCCGATTTTTACTATGTTTTCCGCCTCCCCGTAAGCACCGGGGTGGGCAACACGGACTTACAGTGGTATCAGAGCCTAACTAAACTCAAACTAGCTAGGTAGTGAAGTGTAACGAAGTTTCGAAACCGAAAATCCAAAAACCGAACTTTTGAAAAACCCTAGTTTCTGTTGAAATTTTTTCTGCTCAAAATGAAAAACTGTATATTTGTAAATTCATCTCAGGGTTTTTTATGAACACCCATGAAAAACGACACAGAGATTCGTTCAAACCGCCGCCCTTCCGCCGCACGAGGTAGGCTCGTGCCGCGGAACCGCCGCGGTTTGATGTCCTCTCTGCATCGTTTTTCGTGCAGTGTCTGTATGTGTTGATTTTGGGATTTTTAGGATATGTTATATGTGCCCAGATTTTCCAGAACTAAAATTTACTTTTGGGGGCCTATAAATCCGTATTTTTCGGAACTTCACTACACTTTAACTATATCGGTTATATCTGTAATGCTTGTATGTATTGAACGTCGGCTAATCGCTATAAGTCGATTAGTCGGGGTTATACATCTCTGTGATCTGTGATTGTTGGTTTGTGGATATGAATGGATTGGATTGTCGCGGGTGAATAGCCGGGTTGGATGTGAGATGAGCGTTATTTTCTTTCATTCATTTGTAACATGTAAATTGATGTAATAATATTCTTTGTATGGCCGCACAACCGGGTCGGGGTTGTAGCCGTCATTGTATAATTCTTTTTACTGTTTTTGCTCCTAGGATAGACCCATGGAGGGGGTGCACAAACTACCGGGTATCTCGAAGTGCCGAGTGGCCTACTCACGGTTGTGAGGGAGGTTGCTTCGCTTCGGGTGCTTGGCGGGTAGTTTGCCGCACCCGTAGGGGTCTTGGGTGGGGTATTGGCTATTCACCGCGACCGTGTAATCCGCTTTGCGTTGCAGGCTCGAACGCATTGCGGATTCCTAGTATATCCAATGTATTCATCTGTGATCTGTAATGTCTATCATTGCTATATATTTATATATAATAACTATTTAGGCGTTGCTTATGTTTTACAGCCGCGCTAGCCCAGCCCCCGCTCTGTCGTTAGTTAAGTAACCTAACGGGTGATGACGGGGCCCCGTGGCGAATGCGAATGGCATAAGCGTACGTCATATTTTGGTTGTTTTCTGCAATGGTAGGATTAAATGATGGGACGCATTAAAAGAACTAATGCAAGAAATAAACCAAGTAAAAGTCGATTGGAACACTTTGAAAACCACTCGGTTCTTTTTCAAAAACTAAACTTTTAAACGCGGAGCTTGAACCACTCCTTTTAAAAGCTATCTCGTTCCATCGATTATATCAAGTTCACTACGTTCACGGTTTCGCCAAAACCATCCGTAGCCCTCCGTCGTTTCATATGAATAATCAACGGTATTCAAGCTGTGTTTGTTGGCCTTAGTCAAGGCACAGTGTTTGGTAGCTGGTGGGTATTCATATGTTGCATAGATAGAATGCGTTGGTTTGAGACAGTCGTATTGCCTTGTTGGCCATAGTCAAGGGTGGATACGGGTGGGTTCAAATTAACCTGGATAACGACGGGTAGAACTTGACATGTGACTTATGATTTGTTGGCCTTAGTCAAGGTCATAAGAGCATGGGGCAAAAATCCACATCGGGAGTTTCATAAGTACTGAAACTTGCTAGCGTTGCATACCATTTGGAGTGTGATGTTTCTGGTAGGATTCCTTCGGTTTTATCACGCGATGATATTTGGATCCCGATCCTACTGTGAGTATATGCTACTCCTCGGGAAAACTCTCACTTAACGATCAATGCTATAAACCTAGTAGGTGCCTAGAAAGGTGTTAGCGGGGCTACGCCCACAGGGAAAAGAGGTTACTTAATTAAGGAACTTCGCGAAAGCGTTGGAAAACCTCCCTCGAAGTACCGACACTGGCCTGGCTGAACGGTTAAGCAAGTATTGTACGGTGAGAATGATCCCGGCTAATCCTTTTCTTTATGGTTTGAGAAGGGATTCGAGAGACAGTGGGAGCCATCCAGTTTAGACAAACTAAAAAAAAACCACTCTAAACTTGCAAGAGCATCATGCTAAAGTGTTTCTTTTCTCTCTCCTAATTGCAGCGACCATTCAAGATGACCGGACTTAAGTTACTATTAGATAAAAACATATTAACAGGGCCAAACTACAAAGATTGGCTCAGGAATGTCAAGATGGCTATCACTTATGACAAGCTGGGGTATATACTTACCACCAAAGCTCCCCCCGTCCCAGGTCCCACCTCCAGCGTCGCGGATGTAGAAATCCGTAAGACATGGGAGATAGATTGCGCGAGGGCCAAATGCCTCGTACTAGCCTCGATGGACAATGACCATCAGAGGAGGCACGAGAATATGGACCTAGAGTCCATATTTCTCCATACAAAAGAACTGTATGGAGAGCAGTCTCGTATCGCAAGATACGAAGTGTCGAAGAAGCTCTTTTCGGCAAGGTTGGCCGTCGGATCATCGGTAGCGGACCACGTGCTTAAGATGATCGGCTACATAGAGGAGCTCGCGGACCTCGGGACCACGTTGGAGAATGAACTCTATACTGATCTGATTCTCCAGTCCCTTCCTTCCACTTACGCCCAGTTCATTCTCAACTTCAACATGCAAGGAAAGGAGGTTGAACTTGCCGAACTTCTGAACATGTTGAGGACTGCTGAGGGCACCCTACAGAAGGGTAGGGAGACATCCACTTTGTTTGTAGGAGGATCTTCCTCTTCTAGGTCCAGGGCGAAAGCCAAGGGCAAGAAGAAGAAAGCCCCCGCCAAACCAAGAGGCGGTGTCGGTAAAGTGGATACGAAGGGAAAGGGTAAAGCAACAAAAGTAGCGGGGAAGCTGGTGGGGAAGGAAGAATGCTTCTATTGTCACAAAAGTGGTCACTGGAAACAAGATTGCAAGGCTTGGAAAGCCAGAACACAGGATTTGAAGCGAGTTGCAGCTTCAGCTTCAGGTGTGTATGTTATTGAAAACTGTCTATCTATAAACTCTACTTCCTGGGTATTGGATACCGGATCGGGATCTCATATCTGTAATTCTTTGCAGGCGTTGAGAAAGCGTAGAGTTTTGAAGGCAGGTGACATGACCCTCAGAGTTGCGAACGGTGCTAGCATGGATGCTGAGGCCGTGGGGGACTATCACCTGGGATTATCAGATGGACACTTTTTGGTTTTGCGTAGTTGTTATTATGTACCAAATGCAACCTGTAATATCATTTCTGTATCTTTATTATCTAAAGAAGGTTATGAATTTGCATTTGTAAGTAATGTAGTGAACATTCACCTTAATCAAGTGTTGATTGGGTCAGGTACATTAAACAACGGTATTTACGTTTTAAACCAACCACAGGTTTTCAATATCCAGAATACACATAAAAGAAAGTCTCCAGATATTAATCAGGCTTTCTTGTGGCATTGTAGACTGGGTCACATCAATGAGACACGGTTGACTAAGTTACATAAAGAAGGATACTTGGATCCGTTCGAGTATCAGTCTTATGCCACTTGTGAATCTTGTCTCATGGGAAAGATGACAAAGGCTCCGTTCACTGGACACGGAGAAAGAGCGAGCGAGCTCTTAGGACTCGTACACAGTGACGTGTGCGGTCCAATGTCTACACATGCGCGAAGCGGTTACTCTTACTTCATTACTTTTACGGATGATTTTTCAAGGTACGGTTATGTCTTCTTAATGAAACATAAGTCCGAGGCCTTTGAAAAGTTCCAGGAATATAAGAGTGAAGTAGAGAAACAAACCGGCAAAAGTATCAAGATCCTAAGATCGGATCGAGGAGGAGAATACTTAAGTGCCGAATTCCTGAATTACTTAAAAGAGAATGGAATTCTCTCTCAGCTTACTCCTCCATACACTCCGCAACACAACGGTGTATCGGAGAGACGGAACCGAACCCTATTGGATATGGTACGGTCCATGATGAGTAAGGCTGAGTTACCGCGATCTTTCTGGGGTTATGCACTGGAAACAGCTGCACATCTCTTGAACCAGGTTCCTACTAAAACAGTGCCTACCACACCATATCAGATGTGGAGTGGGAAGAAACCCTGTCTTAAATCCTTTAAGACATGGGGATGTCCAGCTTTTGTAAAAAAGCAGCATGCGGACAAGCTCGAGGCACGCTCAGTACAGTGCAAGTTTGTGGGATACCCAAAGAACTCCAAGGGGTATCTCTTCTATTACGCAGAGGAGCAAAAAGTCCTTGTTTCTCGTCATGCCCGCTTCTTGGAAACTGAGTTTTTAGAAAATCAGATAAGCGGGAACGCAATAGAACTGGAAGAAATTCCAGAACCACAAACCATCACTGAAAGCTTAGAGGAACCAGAAAGTTCGAAAGAACAAGACATTCCCATGCCACTCCGCAGGAGTAGTAGGCAGTCTCATCCACCCGAGAGGTACTACGGTTTCCTCATTGACGGGGATAGAGAGGACTGCATCCTAGATTGTGATGAGCCTACTAGCTTCCAGCAAGCCATTCAGAGCGTCGACTCGGTAAAATGGCTGGATGCAATGCGGACCGAGATGGAGTCCATGTACACCAACAAAGTATGGACGTTGGACATTGCTCCAGACGGGGTAAAACCCGTAGGATGCAAGTGGATCTTCAAAAGGAAGATTGGTGTAGATGGACAGGTTGAGACCTATAAAGCTAGACTGGTAGCAAAGGGTTTTCGTCAGCGACCTGGTTTGGACTATGACGAAACCTTTTCTCCAGTAGCTATGCTGAAATCCATTCGGATCCTTCTTGCCATCGCTGCTTTCCACGATTATGAGATTTGGCAGATGGACGTAAAGACAGCTTTTCTAAATGGTCATTTAGAGGAGTGTGTCTATATGGACCAGCCAGAGGGTTTCATTCAGGGTGGGAGCAGCGGAAAGGTGTGCAAATTGCTCAAGTCCATTTATGGACTCAAGCAGGCATCGCGGAGTTGGAACATCTGTTTTGATGAGACGGTCAAAGAATTTGGCTTTATCAAAAATCCAGATGAACCATGCATCTATTGTAGATTTGTAGCGAGAACTGTAGTATTCCTCGTTTTATACGTGGATGACATTCTCTTAATAGGAAATGACATTCCTATGCTACAATCTGTCAAGGGGTTCTTGTCACACAGGTTCTCCATGAAAGACCTGGGTGATGCCTCATACATTCTGGGTATCCGGATCTACCGTGACAGATCCAAGAGGATATTAGGACTCTCGCAGTCCAGGTACATCGACACCATACTGAAGAGATTCAGTATGGAAGATTCCAAGCGCGGTAATCTACCGGCTTGTCACGGGATCACCCTCTCCAAAGAGATGTCTCCCAAGACTGATTTGGAGAGGGATCGCATGTCTATTATACCCTACGCTTCTGCGGTAGGCTCTATAATGTATGCGATGTTGTGTACCAGACCGGATGTGGCTTATGCACTGAGTGTGGTAAGCAGGTATCAGTCAAACCCAGGGGAGAAACATTGGATAGCAGTAAAGAACATTCTCAAGTACCTGAGAAGGACTAAGGAGATGTTCTTGGTGTATGGCGGAAAAGACCTGCAGATTGAGGCCTTTGCTGACTCCAGCTTCCAGAGTGACAAGGATGATTCCAAGTCCATGTCGGGTTTTGTCTTTACCCTCAATGGAGGGGCGGTGTGTTGGAAGAGCTCCAAACAGGAAACCGTTGCTGACTCGACTATGGAAGCGGAATACATCGCTGCATCTGATGCCGCAAAAGAAGCTGTCTGGATAAGGAAGTTCTTGAAAGAACTTCAGGTGGTTCCGTCCATTGTTGACCCAATACCTCTGTATTGCGACAACAACGGGGCTATAGCTTTAGCGAAGGAACCCAGGTCCCATCAGAAATCCAGACACATCTTAAGGCGGTATCACCTGATCAGGGAGATCGTGGATCGCCAGGAGATCGAGGTCCGGAGAGTTGCATCAGAGGATAACACAGCAGATCCATTCACCAAGGCCTTGCCCCAGACTCAGTTCGAGCGGCTGATCGAGATGATAGGTCTTCGATACGCCAGTACATGGCCTTAGTGCAAGTGGGAGATTGTTAGTGTATATGCCCTAGAGGCCATTACTGTATCATACTAGCTTGTATATTACTTAATGGAAGCTTGGGATATTCACAGTTGTATATACAATCTTGCTCGAAATGGTAGTATGCTACTTGGTTTGTCTCTGCTTTAATATGTGCATGTGTTTCTTTTAGCATATTGCTGGTATACATATTAGTAGAGCCCTTAGGATCTTTGCTTGATTACCAGCGTTGTGATGGCGCTCGCACTCGTGGGAGCTGGGTAATCTATAAGCACATCCTTATACAGGTCCCTGGTCGTTGGACTATCGAGACAGGGCATCGATACTCCGGAGTAGACTAGCATATGCGCTTCTCATCCCAGTGTGGGAGACGGTCTGTCCCACAGCCGTTAGTACGTCGTACTTGGGATAGTATGCGGGTGCTCGTTAGGTTACGAGTACACTGGACAGGACTCGTCGGGAACTGTTGGTTGGTAATATACCTATCGTCAGTTATCAGTTCCCAGGTGACATGAGTACAGCTTAGTCCGCTGACTTGACACTGTCACTTCGCCTCGAGTGTGTTCCCACTGCACTTTGATTACTACCCTACCACGACTCAAAGGAGCTGTGCAAACAGGTAGTTTTTGGGTGCAGTCCCGAAGCACTTGGAGGCAGTGACGGTTAGACAGGATTCGTCTCTCCCGGTATTGGGGGTTGACATCGCGCTGTGTCTAGGAGAGCCATTACACGAGTAGTCCCTGGCCAGGGCAAGCGAGATATACTGGTAGGTTTCCAGTGTTATCTCAGGGTGTTCTGGGCTACACTCCGACACGACTTGTACCGCTATTAGGGGACTGACGTTCACCGCCCCCCTAGGCCCGCCATGCGATGTATCAGACGAACAGACCGGACTGTACGGAGACTGTCACATACAGGCTCAGTAGGAGTGCAGATGGGGTTCACCTCGTCAGTCTTCTTATCGACATCTACCTGGGGACCGTTACGTACAGCTAGTGCCGCTTGCGGTCTGTGGTTAAACCCACTGCCAGCGTAGTGTCGAGTCTTTAGAGTCCCACACAGAGAGCTATTCGCCTTTAGGCAAAATGAGTAGAGGTCGCATGGTTTTGCGACAGGGTTCGTTCGCATCCGCGCACTTGTGCACGTTTGCTGTCCGGACAGTTTATACTAGCGGGCTTTGGTTTAAGCCGGATCCTAGTATATGTTTTGAGATTGGTTTTTCTCATTGTGTTCGTGTTCCTCGGTTCACGAATGCGGGTGCGTATGCACGGTTGCTTGAGATTGAGGGAGAGGACCTTGTTTAGGGTTAATGACTATTGTCATTTTATTAACCCTATTGTTTTTGTGTGGATTATTGTTAATTGATAATTAGCTTAATTATTGTGCATGGTTGTTGTTGACAATTTGACTTCATTGACTTGTTGACCATGTTGACAACTTGACCATAATCATTTCATTTGGAAGATGCTCTTTGATCTTTGCAAAAATGAAATGATAATGGTCAATTCATGATTTATCATGACAATTTTCAAGCTAATTATCTAATTAAACTTATCCTCACATATTAGTGAGAATGGCTCACTATTTTTCTCATTCTCTCATTTCTTTTCTCTCTCTTGCTCATCCTCTCCCTCAAGCTCTCTCCCTCTCATGTGTTGAGAAACAAAAAGCTTGAGAAAAACCCTCTCTTGATCTTCTCTACTCACTTCTAGGGTTCAAGTCTTAGCATTTCTTGCACTCTAGTTACTCCTAGCTTGGAGTTGAAGCTAAAGGTGGTGGCTTTCGGGTGGATCCTTCTTTGACGGGAGAAGACAAGCAAGGTGATCCTTTTCTACCATACCTAGGAGCAAGGAGAGAAGGACTAAAGACCAAAGGTATAACCTTTCTTCACTTAGCTACTTTGTAGTTAGGGTTAGCTAGTTTATGTTTAGCAAAGATCCTCACAAGCATAGTCCATGTTGCCTAAGTCATTAAAAATCCGATTTTTACTATGTTTTCCGCCTCCCCGTAAGCACCGGGGTGGGCAACACGGACTTACAGACGCAAAACAAGTGTCCAAATATCTCGATATCTCTGTATCACAATCTCTGTACCTCAATATCTCAAAATCTCAATATCTCAATCACAATATCTAGGGCACCGTCAATCCAGACCGGCCCCTACCATCCATCTCAAGACCACGACGGTATCCTCCGGATATCCGACGCGTCAGGAAAAATCACCGGTCGGTAGTGCTCCCCTGCCAGGCTCAACGTCAACAACACGATCCTCTTGCCCCGGGGTACCGCACCGGGCCCACCATGTACCCGAAACGATTCCTCCACTCCTCGAATCGGGTCTCGAAATCTATCAGCAAACTCATTGTGGACGACTCATACATCATGGGAAAACCGCACTTTTTATTTTAAAAGAGAGAAAAGGTTTATTTATGTTTTTGCGGTTTTCCTCCAAATCCAAGAAATCTCATGAAATCCGAATCCAAGTCATCAATAGGATGTAAACAGTGAATATAGGCATGAGAATCCATGAATGCGACACAACAGTGAATAATAACATGCATGAAGTAGTAGGCAATAACTACAATGTCTAACTAGCATATAAGGCAAGTACACTAATATAATGTCTAAACTATTAGCTAACAAGCTATGTCAAATGAAATAGTATTTTCTAAAGTGTTCGTGACATGGCAATTACCGATGAAGATGTGTGTGAGCTGGCAAGTAAGTGTACGTGGTACATACGCGTCATCGGTAATGGTGCTGGTGTCCTAACAGCATGATATTAATAATAAGATATGAATCATAATCTAAGCGTGCGATGCGGAGCGAACAACAATAATGAGCGGGAGCTAAATACTAAACAATGGTGCCCTTTGAAATAACACGAATCGTGGGGTTTTGAAAATAAGGGCTACGGTGGTTTTAATAAAGGATACGTCTTTTGAAATATCCGTAGATCCCTTGACCTGTCTTTTAAAATACCCACGATCCGTTAGTTTTGAAATAGGTAGAAATCTAATCTAGTCTGACAACTACACTAAACTATACGGCTGAACTAAAAGTAAAGAAACCGCCTAGCATCTGAGTCGATACATATATGAATATATATTAGTCGGTGATCCCGCCTCGATACTATCAATCCGATACCATATCTATAATCAGATATTCTCAAGTCAAGAGTGCAGATCAATCATCAATATATAGCTCGTACGTAAATCCGTCGTACGGCATCCCCAAATTTGGGTACGGGTCAATATCACATTCATCATACTATTCACCTGGTATCCTCTTTATAAAATATCATGATCGGGGTACTGATCTACGTCTAGTACAATACTCATACCGCCTAAGTATGCTTGGACGTGTGTGAAACACTACGTCAACGACCCGCTACAACGTCATGTCGTATCTCAAATACGAACCCTGCTATATCACCGATCTCACGGCCTCAAATCAAATCTCATCGACTCATCTTAAATCCTAAGTACTATCCACATTATCCATGCATGCGTATATGAATGTACATATGCATAGTCCCATACCCACGCATATATACATATATACACATCCCAATCTGCGCACAAGAATGTAAAGTATGCAAGTCTGTGTGTGCGTATGTGGGTATAACAACTACTCTAGGGTTTCGCAACTAAACCAAAGGTACTCCATGAACACATAAACATAACATGAATAAACATTCTCGTATCATAAAACACCTATATAAATATATATATATATGAGCTACACTACGGACTGCGGGGGTGCTATACGCCATCCACCCGACTTCTCCCCGTAGATATAAATCTACTCACCTGGTCCTCGCTAGCCGGTGCCGACGTCGCCACGCGCTTGCTTGTCGTCTCGAAGTCCACATGGGGGTATCTACATATCGCAACGCATCGTATCGTATTAAAATCCGACTCATGACCAAAACGACACTCGAATCCCACATAAGTCAAAACCTATGGTTGCTTTCACAAATCAACCCAAAAACCCTCGACGTCGGTGTACAAACGCCAGACCATCGAGAAAAACCCAAATACACTCATTTTCATATTCACGAACACTAATTTTAATATAAAATAGGTTAAAACTCATAAAAACCCTAATTTCACTTAAAAAGTCATTTTTCCGAAAATCTAGCAAGCACAATTCGCCGTTTTTGTACAAAACATGATGTTCTAACAATTCTAGTGACCAAGATGATAACTTAATATCTTAATTATGCCATAGAAACCATTACGTAAATTTTAAACCCACAATTTAATTCGATTTCAAAAGCCTAGTTTGCAATATTAACCAATTTTAACAATTTTATAGAAAAAATGCATAAACTACAATCTAGCTTGGATTTTCATGAACTAAAGGCATTAAACCACTGAATAAAATATTAATAATGCTATGAAACCATAATTATATTTTAATCTAAGACATTCAATAGTTTTCCAAAAAATCTAGTAAGTAAAATTGCTTAAATATTACAATTTCAACTTAACAATTTACAACTAACAATTTGATTATGTTTCACATTCCACAAAAAGAAGAATTCCACTTGCAACCATAATCATACAACAAAAGCCTAACTATAATCCAAAACCATCCACTTGAATTTCTAAACTTGAATTCAAAACCCCTTTATTTATATTTTATTTTTTTAAACACCTAAACAAGTTTGCTTTAAACATACAATTAACAATTTACAAATATGGAAGAATTTTTATACCTCATGATCAAGAGATCAACATGAAGATCATGGCCTCCAAAATGCCAAATTTCCTCCAAGATCCATGCTAGCTTTGTTAAAGAATAATGGGTAAATGTTGGATTTGGGATTTGTGAGGTTTTATTTTGATTTTTTGTGGAATTTGTGAGGAATTTTGTGTGGAAATGAAGTGGGAAAATTAGGGGGCTGCTCATGGGAAGCTCTCGGCCAGGATGGGGATTGAATGAGTGAGGAGAGAGTGAGAATGGGGTTTGTGGCAAAAGTCAAACAAAACCCATACTTCTTTAATTATAGTTTCATGTTCATTCTTTCTTTTTTTCCAATTACCTTTCTTTTTATCATTACATGTGAGGTGTGTGTGTGAGGCAGCCATGGGTTTGGCCAAGCTGAAATTTGTGGGGTGTGTGAGTGTAGGTGAGTGAGTGGGAGCACACACAAGAAGATAAATACCAAACCTCAATTCTATTTAACTTATTTTCACAAAAAAAGCCTTTTTCTTTTATATTTTCTAACACCATATTAACAACTTCTTTTCATTACAAAAAAAATATCTTACAGGTTAGTTTAATATGTTATGATGCACAAAAATTTTTTCAACCCATTCCAATTTGTAATTTTCCCTAATTAAATGTATTAGTGACGGCTTAAAATAATATTAAAATAATTATTTTCGGAAAAATTTTCAGAAAATTAGAAATTTTTCCTGTGGCTCAATAAACACCAAATACTAGCAATTACATAGCTAGAATTTGTATATTCAATTTTATAATAAAAATATTTGTATTTTGACATTTTACAGAAAACCCCCTTATTTTACCGTTTTTTTCGAAATTTCACCGAAACGATTTTCAAAACGTTACATAGTGTCATGCCTAACTCATGTAGAGAATAAACCATAGCTATGAGTTAAGGGTTGGGTTAACAAATATCTTAAGGTTGACAAACAAGTGGACTTAGTCAATGAAACCTATAAGCTTCTACAAGCTTTGAACCATGATTCATTATACAAATGTTTAAAATCCTTAAGAAAAATAAAACCCTAACTTAACCTAGCATGGTTTGAGTCTCATACTAACTATGTTGCAAGTGTAACCTAATATGACACACTTATATATATCACATATATATTTTGTGCCAAAAAGAAAACAATACATATATCACATATATATAAAGTATATCAAATGTGAGAATAGAAATCTTAAGTGAACTAATACTAGTTAATGTAATGTAATATATCAAATATATAATTATACATTAAATTATTAAATCAACGTAATAATCCGGCTATATCATATACAACCGACTAATATTATATGAATCAACTCATCGAATCAACACTTGATCCGATAACCCGGCTATATCATATATAACCGACTGATATCACATATCGCAAGAATGGAATGCGGTATCACATACACGCATTAATCTCGGTCCCGCACTTATCACATATGTGCTCCTACTCCGTTTCGCTTGAGCCAGGAAACCTCTGTGTAGGACTCTAAAGACTCGTCAATACGCCGGCAGTAGGTGATGATCATATCAAACACCCACAAGCCGCAAGCGGTCTACTAAACGTAACAGCCACCCGGGTATTGAGCGATCATAAGATTAACAAGCAAGCCTGCTCGTACTTCTGCGAATCCAATCAGTAACACTACGTACAGTCCGGTCTCTTCGTCTGATATGTCGCATATCTCGTCTAGGGGTGGTAAACGTCAGACCCCAGTAACTCGATAAGTCATGCCGATATGAGGCTCATAACGGGTCGAGAAACTACTGATAACACTTACCAGTATATCTATGAAGCAGCCTTGGCCATGGACTTCCTGTTATAGCCAATCGAGCACGGCGCAACATCAACTCCCAATACCGGGAGAGACGAAACCCCTCCTATCGCTCATTGCCTCCATGTGATTCGGGACTGTACCCAAAAGCCACCGTTTTGCACGTTCTCTTGAACGTGGTAAGGTGGAAATCAAAGCACAGTAGGAATCACACAAGACTCTATGACGATCTCGGGTCTACAGACTAACCTGTACTAGTGTCACCAGAGAACTGCCATCTGACATGAGGTATAATACCATCTGAGAGTTCTCGGCGAGACCGTCCAGTGTACCCAGTCTCCACTGAGCACCCGTATACTGTCTCTGATGTCAAACACCAATGGATATGGAATCATCCATCGCCCATCTACATGGGTTGAGAAGTTATACGCTAGTCTACTCTGGTATATCGATGCCCTGTCTCAATACACCCTCGACTTGGAACATTTGAAGGATGTACTTAATGACTACTCTGTCCCCACTAGTATGATCTGCATCATATTTCTGGTAATCAAGTACTCATCCTAAGGGCTTTATCAATATGTAACATAGAGACAATCAGTGTACATGTTAAGATAAAGAGCAACCAGATAGCATACTATCATGTCGAGCAGGAAAGTCCCTACTATATATGTCCAGGCATCCACTACAATATAGATCGTATGTACAGTAGTGGCCTAGAGGGCATACATATAACTAACACTTATCACAAAGGTTCTCCATGAAAGACCTGGGTGATGCCTCCTATATTCTGGGGATCCAGATCTATCATGATAGATCTAAACGGATGTTGGGACTTTCACAGTCAAGGTACATCAACACCATACTGAAAAGATTAAGTATGGAAGATTCAATAGGAGGTAATCTACCGGCTTGTCACGGAATCACCCTCTCCAAAGAGATGTCTTCCAAGACTGATTTGGAAAGGGATCGCATGTCTATTATACCTTACGCTTCTGCGGTAGGCTCTATAATGTATGCGATGTTGTGTACCAGACCAGATATAGCTTACGCACTGAGCGCTGTAAATAGGTATTAGTCAAACCCAGGGGAGAAAAACTGGATAATAGTGAATAACATTCTCAAGTACCTGAGAAGGACTAAGGAGATGTTCTTCTTGTATGGTGGAAAAGACCTCAAGATCGAGACCTTTGCTGAATCTAGCTTCCAGAGTGACAAGGATGACTCCATGTCCATGTCGGGTTATATCTTTACCCTCAATGGAGGGGCGGTCTATTAGAAGAGCTCCAAGCAGGACACCATTGCTGACTCGACGATGGAAGCGGAGTATATCGCTGCATGTGACGCCGTGAAAGAAGCCGTCTGGATGAGGATGTTTGTAACAGAACTTCAGGTGGTTTCGTCCATTGTTGATCCAATACCGATGTATTGCGACAACAACGGGGCTATAGCTTTAGCGAAAGAACCCAGGTCCCATCAGAAGTCCAGACACATCTTAAGGCGGTACCACCTGATCAGGGAGATCATTGATCGCCGGGAGATCGAGGTGCGGAGAGTAGATACGGAGAACAACACTGCAGATCCACTCACAAAGGCCATCCCTCAGACGCAGTTCGAGGGGCTATTCGAGATGATAGGTCTGCAATATGTCAATACATGGCCTTAATGCAAGTGGGAGATTGTTAGTGTTATATGCCCTAGAGGCCATTATTGTATCATACTGGTTTGTTTATTAAATTTTGGAAGCTTAGGATATACACAGATATATTAACAGTCTTGTTCAAAATGGTAGTATGTTACTTGGTTGGTTTCTACCTTAATATGTGCATGTGTTTCTTTTAGCATATCGCTTATACATATTGGTAGAGCACTTAGGATCTTTGCTTGATTACCAGCGCTGTGATGGCAGTTACACTAGTAGGGGCTGGGTAGTCTATAAGCACATCCTTATACAAGTCCCTAGTCGTAGGATTATCGAGACGGGGCATCGATACTCCAGAGCAGACTAGTGTATACGCTTCTCATCCCAGCATGGGAGTGGTCTGTCCTGCAGCCATTAGTACATCGTACTGGAGATAGTATGCATATGCTCATTAGGTTATGAGTACACTGGACAAGACTCATGGGGAATTGCTGGTTGGTACTATACCTATCGTCAGGTAGCAGTTCCCAGGTGACATGAGTACAACTTAGTCCGTTGACTTGACATCGCCACTTTGATTCGAGTGTGTTCCCACTGTTCTTAGATTACTACCCTACCCCGGCTCAAAGGGGTCATACAAACAGGTAGTAATTTGGTGCAGTCCCGAAGCACTTGGAGGCAGCAGCGGTTAGATAGGATTCGTCTCTCCCAGTATTGGGGGATGATATCGCGCTGTGTTCGGAAAGCCATTACACAAAGTCCCTGGCCAGGGCAAGCGAGATTTACTGGTAGGTACTCCAGTAGTTTCTCAGGGTGTTTTGGGTTCTACTCCGGCATGACTTATTATGCTATTAGGGGTTTGATGGTTACCTCCCCCTAGGCCCGATATGCGATACTCTTAGACGAACAGACCGGACTGTACGGAGATTGTCACAGATAGGCTCAGTAGGAGTTCAGATGAGTTTTCTCGTCGGCCTTCTTATCGACATATACATGGGTGGCCGTTACGTGCAGCTAGTACCGCTGATGTGCTTGTGCTTAAACCCACTGCCAGCATACTGTCGAGTCTTTAGAGTCCCACACAAACGGTTTCCCTGCTTCTGGAGAAACGATGTAGAGGTCGTATGGTTTTACGACAGCGTTCGATCATATACATATACTTGTGCACGGATCATGATTCGGATGGATAATACTAGTGTGCTTTGGTTTAAGACGGACCCAAGTATTAGATTATTGGATTAGTTTCGTCTCTTTGTATTGATATTTTTTGGAATACGGATACAAGTATGTATATACGGTAAGGGGCATTCTTATAATTTACTCAAGAGTGCTTCTAGAAGAAGACACCTCATTTCTTATATAACCATTTAGATTAAATTGTTAGGAATATGAATACCTTAGAGTCCATTATTATATGATATAGTGGATGCTTGGACATATATATAGAGGAATTTCTTGCTCGACATGATAGTATTGTTAGTGTATATGCCCTAGAGGCCATTACTGTATCATACTAGTTTGTATATTACTTAATGGAAGCTTGAGATATTCACCTTGTATTGACAATCTTGCTCAAAATAGTAGTATGCTACTTGGTTTGTTTCTACTTTAATGTGTACTTGTGTTTATTTTAGTATATCACCTATACACATTAGTGGAGCCCTTAGGATCTTTGCTTGATTACCAGCGTTGTGATGGCAGTCACACTCGTGGGGGTTGGGTAATCCACAAGCACATCCTTATGCAGGTTCCTAATCGTAGGACTATCGACACAGGGCATCGATACTCCGGAGTAGACTAGCGTATGCGCTTCTCATCCCAGTGTGGGAGATGGTCTGTCCCACAGCCGTCAGTACGTCGTACTTGAGATAGTAAGCGGGTGCTCGTTAGGTTATGAGTACACTGGACAGGACTCGTCGGGAACTGTTGGTTGGTACTATACCTATCGTCAGTTATCAGTTCCCAGGTGACATGAGTACAGCTTAGTCCGCTGACTTGACACTGTCAATTCGCCTCGAGTGTGTTCCCACTGTACTTAGATTACTAACCAACCACGGCTCAAAGGAGTCATGCAAACTGGTAGTAGTTGGGTCCAGTCCTGAAGCGCTTGGAGGCAGTGACGGTTAGACAGGATTCTTCTCTCCCGGTATTGGGGGTTGATATCGCGCTGTGTCTAGGAGAGCCATTACACAAAGTCCCTGGTCAGGGCAAGCGAGATATGCTGGTAGGTTTCCAGTGTTATCTCAGGGTGTTCTGGGCTACACTCCGACACGACTTGTACAGCTATTAGGGGACCGACGTTTACCGCCCCCTAGGCCCGCCATACGATATTTTCAGACGAACAGACCGGACTGTACGCAGATTGTCACAGTCAGGCTCAGTAGGAGTTCAGATGGGTTTCACCTCGTCCGTCTTCTTATCGGCATCTGCCTGGGGGCCGTTACGCACTGCTAGTGCCGCTTGCGGTCTGTGGTTAAACCCACTGCCAGCATAGTGTCGAGTCTTTAGAGTCCCACACAGAAAGCTATTCGCCTTTAGGCAAAAGTGTAGAGGTCGCATGGTTTTGCCACAGGGTTCGGTCACATTGTGCACGTTTAGTGTCCGGGAAGTTAATACTAGCGTGCTTTGGTTTAAGCCAGATCCTAGTGTACGTTTTGGGATTGGTTTTATCTCATTTGTATTCGTGTTCCTCGGAATGCGGATGCGGGTGTGTATGCACAGTTGACAGAGAGACAGAGGCAGAGGATTCTCATTGGGGTTGTTGACTGTTGACTATTGACTTTTGCGAAGCCCTAATGAGAATAAAAAATATGATTAATGATAATATTAATTAAGTATTATTGTGACATGGTTGTTGAAGGGTTGAATTTGTTGACTTGTTGACTTTGTTGACCGGTTGACTAGGTTGGACTAGTAGACCATCATCATTACAATGGCTATCATTTCATGGCAAAGACTTTTGCTTGCTTGTTTCTTTTTGCAAAATGTGTGCATGAAATGATATGGCTATTTTGACTTGAACCATCACATAATACTCAATTATTATTATGAGTTATCATGATTTTGGATTATGAGAGCTTGGATGGCAAAAGGCTTGCCCATTCTTTCATTTCTTTTCTCTCTCATCCTTGAGCTCTCCCTCATCCTCTTGCTCTCTCTCTAGTCTATGGTTCACTTGTCTCATGTGTTGAGAAGCAAGAACCATAGAGATAAAACCCAACACAATCCTCTACTCATCCTAGTTCACAAGGTTTAGCAAACCAAGTGTTCTAGTTTCTTCTAGTTTGAAGTGAAGCCAAAGGTAGAAGCTTTCAGGTGGATCCATCTTCGGCGCAAGGAGACGACGAGGTGAGGCCGATCCGACCATCGCAAGGAGTTGAAGATGAAGGAGTTCAAGTTAAGGTATAACCACCTAACCGAGTAGGTAAAACTCTTGTTAGGATTGTTAGATAGTTGTTTAACAAAGATCCGTATTTTGAGTTCATGTTACCACCTCTTGAAAAAATTGTTCTTCATCATTTCCGCAAGCCCGTAAGTACCGGGAGAGGTAACGTGGACTTACAGTGGTATCAGAGCCTACTTAAACACTATCTAACCCGTTAGCTTAAGTCTTTAGAAGTTCGATCAAAATACGGATTTTTAGACCCCAAAAACAAATTTTGCTTTCTGGAAAATCTGGGCCGAAAAATTATATTGTAAAAATCCCAAAACAACCCCAGAAACACACTGCAGGAAATTTGTGCCATGGCTGAGTCAACTCGGCCGCGGATCCGCGGCGGGAGCATGCGCATGCTCCCGCCGCGGTTCCGCGGCGCTTTGACCAAGCCAGTGGACCAAATTTCTTGGGTGTATTTTAAAAAGCCTGAGTCGATTTTTGGTGCAAGATTTATTATTTTTTGAACAGAATACAGAATCGACATAAACTTTATTTTTCTGGCGTGTTTCTTGACTTTTTCTCCGATCGAACTTCTAGTTACTTTGCTAACATGTTAAATAGTGTTTAACTAGGCTCTGATACCACTGTAAGTCCGCTTACCTCTCCCGGTACTTACGGGCTTGCGGAAATGATGAAAAACAATTTTTCAAGAGGTGGTAACATGGACTTAAAATACGGATCTTTGTTAAACAACTATCTAACAATCCTAACAAGAGTTTTACCTACTCGGTTAGGTGGTTATACCTTAACTTGAACTCCTTCGTCTTCAACCCCTTACGATGGTCGGATCGGCCTCGCCTCGTCGTCTTCTTGCGCCGAAGATGGATCCACCTGAAAGCTTCTACCTTTGGCTTCACTTCAAACTAGAAGAAACTAGAACACTTGGTTTGCTAAATCTTGTGAACTAGGATGAGTAGAGGAGTGTGTTGGGTTTTATCTCTATGGTTCTTGCTTCTCAACACATGAGACAAGTGAACCATAGACTAGAGAAAGAGCAAGAGGAAGAGGGAGAGCTCAAGGATGAGAGAGAAAAGAAATGAAAGAATGAGCAAGCCTTTTGCCATCCAAGCTCTCATGCTCTCGCAGCGGATCCGCGGCCGAGTTGACTCGGCAGTGGCATAAATTTCCTGCAGTATGTTTCAGGTGTTGTTTTGGGATTTTTACAATATGATCTTTCTGCCCAGATTTTCCAGAAAGCAAAATTTGTTTTTGGGGTCTAAAAATCCGTATTTTGATCGAACTTCTAAAGATTTAAGCTAACGGGTTATATCTGTGATGTGATATATGTATTGAACGTCTGCTAATCGCTATACGGCGATTAGTGGGGGTTATACATATCTGTGATCTGTAATGTTGATGGTATGTGTATACGAATTCATTGGATTGTCGCGGATAAATAGCCGGGGGGTTGTGAGATGAGAGTTTTCTTTTTTCTTTCAATTCATGTAATTTGTAATTGATGTAATATTATTTATATGGCCGCACAACCAGGATGGGGTTGTAGCCGTCATTGTATAATTTCTTTTACTGTTTTTGCTCCTAGGATAGACCCAAGGTGGGGTGCACAAACTACCGCGTATCTCGAAGTGCCGAGTGGCCTACTCATGGTGTTGAGTGAGGTTGCTTCGCTTCAGGTGCTAGGCGGGTAGTTTGCCACACCCGTAGGGGTCTAGGATGGGGTCTTCGCTATTCATCGCGACCGTGTAATCCGCTCTTCGTTACAGGCTCGTACGGATTGCGGATTCCTAGTATATCCAATGTGTTCATCTGTGATCTGGAATGGCTATCATTGCATGTGACGAATGAGTATATCTATATATGATATCAATTTAGGCGTTGCTTATGTTTTGCATCCGCGCTAGTCCAGCCCCCGCTCTGTCGTTAGTTAAGTAACCTAACGGATAATGACGGGGCCCCGTGGCGAATGCGGATGGCATAAGCGTACGTCATATTTTCGTTGTTTTCTGCAATGGTAGGATTAAATGATGGGACGCATTAAATTAATGCAAGAAAATAAACCAAAGTTGAGTCGTTGGAACAATTTCAAAACCACTCGGTTTCTTTTCAAAAACAACTTTTAAAACGCGGAGCTTAAGCCACTCCTTTTAAAAGCTATCTCGTTCCATCAATTATATCAAGTTCACTACGTTCACGGTTTCGCCAAAACCATCCGTAGTACTCCATCATTTCAGTTAAATATTCGGTAGTTTTCAAGCTATGTATTTTGACCTCACGCCAAGGCATAGTGATTGGTAGCTGCCGGATATTTATCTGTTGCATAGATAGAATGCATTGGTTTGATACAGTCGTACTGCCATTTTGGCCTACGTCAAGGGTAGGTACGGGTGGGTTCAAATTAACCTGGATAATGATGGGAAGAACTTGACATGTGACTTATGACATTTTGACCTCACGCCAAGGTCATAAGAGCATGGGGCAAAAATCCACATCGGGAGTTTCAAAAGAACTGAAACTTACTAGCGCTGCATACCATTTGGAGTGTGATGATTCCGGTAGGATTCCTTCAGTTTTGTCACGCAATGATATTTGGATCCCGATCCTTCTGTGAGTATATGCTACTCATCGGGAAATTTCTCACTTAACGATCAATTCTATAAACCAAGTAGGTGTCTAGAAAGGTGTTAGCGGGGCTACGCCCCCAGGGAAAAGAGGTTATTTAACTAATGAACTTCGCGAAAGCGTTGGAAAACCTCCCTCGAAGTACCGACACTAGCCTGGCTGAACGGTTAAGCAAGTATTGTACGGTATGATTGATCCTGACTAATTCTTCCTTTTTGGTTTGAGGAGGGATTCGAGAGACAGTAGGAGCCATCCTGTTTAGTCAAATTAAAAACCACTCTAAACTTGCAATAGTATCATGCTAAAGTGTTTCTTCTCTCTCTCCTAATTGCAGCGACCAAACACCATGACTGGACTTAAGTTACTACTAGATAAAAACATACTGACAGGGCCAAACTACAAAGATTGGCTCAAGAATGTCAAAATGGCAATCACTTATGACAAGTTGGGGTATCTCCTTACCACCAAAGCTTCCCCTGTCCCAGGTCCCAAAACCAGCATCGCGGATAGGGAAATTCGTAAGACCTGGGAAATCGATTGCGCGAAGGCCAAGTGCCTCGTGCTTGCCTCTATGGACAATGAACATCAGAGGAGGCACGAGAATATGGACCTTGAATCCATATTTCTCCATACAAAAGAACTTTATGGAGAGCAATCGCGTGTCGCCAGATACGAAGTCTCGAAAAAGCTGTTTTCAGCGAGATTGGCCGTCGGATCATCGGTAGCGGAACACGTGCTTAAGATGATTGGCTTCATTGAGGAGCTCGCGGACCTAGGGACCACGTTTGAGAACGAGCTCTATACGGACTTGATTCTCCAGTCCCTTCCTTCCACTTACACCCAGTTTACCCTGAACTTCAACTTGCAAGAAAAAGAAGTTGAACTTTCAGAACTCCTCAACATGCTGAGGAGTGCAGAGGGCACCCTACAGAAAGGTAGGGAAACATCTACTTTGTTTGTAGGAGGATCTTCCTCTTCTAGGTCCAAGGCGAAAGCTAAGGGAAAGAAGAAGAAAGCCCCCGCCAAACCAAGGGGCGGTGTTAGTAAAGTGGATACGAAGGGAAAGAGAAAAGCAATAAAGGTAGCGGGAAAGCTTGTGGGAAAGGAAGAGTGCTTTTACTGTCATAAGAGTGGACACTGGAAAAAGGATTGCAGGGCTTGGAAGGCCAGAACCCAGGATCTGAAGCAAGTTGCGGCTTCAGCTTCAGGTGTGTATGTTATTGAAAACTGTCTATCAATAAACTCTACATCCTGGGTATTGGATACCGGATCAGGATCTCATATCTGTAATTCTTTACAGGCACTGAGAAGGCTTAGGGTTTTGAAGGCAGGTGAGCCTCAGAGTTGCAAACGGAGCTGGCATGGATGCTGAGTCCGTGGGGGACTATCACCTGGGGTTGTCAGATGGACACGTTTTGGTTTTGCGTAATTGCTATTTTTCACCCAATGCAACTTTTAATATCATTTCTGTATCTTTATTATCTAAAGAATGTTATGAATTTGCATTTGTAAGTAATGTTGTAAACATTCACCTTAATCAAGTTTTTATTGGGTCAGGTACATTAAGCAATGGTATATACGTACTAAACCAACCATAGATTTTCAATGTCCAGAATACACACAAAAGAAAGTCTCCGGAAACAAATCAGGCTTTCTTATGGCATTGTAGACTGGGTCACATCAATGAGAGAAGGTTGACGAAGTTAAATACAGAAGGATATTTGGATCCGTTCGAATATCAATCATATGCAACTTGTCAATCCTGTCTCAAAGGAAAGATGACAAAGACTCCGTTCACTGGACACGGAGTAAGAGCGAGCGAGCTCTTTGGACTCGTACACAGCGACGTGTGCGGTCCAATGTCTACGCATGCACGAAGCGGTTATTCTTACTTCATTACTTTTACGGATGACTTTTCAAGGTACGGATATGTCTTCTTAATGAAACATAAATCCGAAGCCTTTGGAAAATTCCACGAATATAAGAATGAAGTAGAAAAACAAACCGGCATAAGTATCAAGACACTAAGATCTGATCGAGGTGGTGAATACTTGAGTGCCGATTTCCTGGATTACTTAAAAGAGAATGGAATTCTCTCTCAGCTTACTCCTCCATACAATCCGCAACATAACGGTGTATCGGAGAGACGGAACCGGACCCTATTGGATATGGTACGTTCCATGATGAGTAACGCTGAGTTACCGTGATCATTCTGGGGATATGCGCTAGAATCAGCTGCATACTTATTGAACCGAGTTCCAACTAACACTGTGCCTACAACACCATATGAGATATGGAGTGGGAAGAAACCCTATCTTCAAAATCTGAAGATCTCGGGATGTCCATCTTTTGTCAAAAAGCAGCATACGGACAAACTCGAGGCACGCTCAGTACTGTGCAAGTTTGTGGGATACCCAAAGAATTCCAGGTGGTATCTCTTCTATTACGCAGAGGAACAAAAGATCTTTGTTTCTCGTAATGTCCATTTTCTGGAACACCAGTTCTTAGAAAAGGAAATTAGTGGGAGCGAAATAGAACTGGAAGAAATTCCAGAACCACAGACTATTACTGAAAGCTTAGTAGAACCAAAGGGTTCAAAAGAAAAGGACATTCCTATGCCGCTCCGCAGGAGTAGTAGGCAGTCTCATCCGCCCGAGAGATACTACGGTTTTCTCAAAGAGGGGATAGAGAAGATTGCATCATTGATAGTGATGAGCCGACTAGCTTCCAGCAGGCCATTCAGAGCGTTGACTCGGTAAAATGGCTGTATGCAATGCGGACCGAAATGGAGTCCATGTACACCAACAAAGTATGGACGTTGGACGTTGCTCCAGATGGGGTAAAACCCGTAGGATGCAAGTGGATCTTCAAAAGGAAGATTGGTGTAGATGGACAGGTTGAGACCTATAAAGCTAGACTTGTTGCAAAGGGTTTTCATCAAAGACCTGGTTTGGACTATGATGAAACCTTTTCTCCAATGGCTATGCTAAAATCCATTCGGATCCTTCTTGCCATTGCTGCCTTCCACGATTATGAGATTTGGCAGATGCACATAAAGACCGCTTTTCTGAATGGAAATTTATAGGAGTGTGTCTATATGGACCAGCCAGAGGCTTTCATTCAGAGTGGGAGCAGCGGAAAGGTGTGCAAGTTTCTTAAGTCTATCTATGGACTAAAGCAGGTATCGCGGAGTTGGAACATCTGTTTTGATGAGACGGTCAAAGAATTTGGCTTTATCAAAAATCCAAATGAACCATGCATCTATAGTAGATTTGTAGCAAGAACTGTCGTATTCCTCGTATTGTACATGGATGACATTCTTTTGATAGGAAATGACATTCCTATGCTACAATCTGTCAAGGGATTCTTGTCGCACAGGTTCTCCATGAAAGACCTAGGTGATGCCTCGTACATTCTGGGGATCCGGATCTTTCGTGACAGATCCAAGAGGATATTAGGACTTTCACAGTCCAGATACATCGACACCATACTGAGAAGATTCAGTATGGAAGATTCCAAGCGCGGTAATCTACCGGCTTGTCACGGGATCACCCTCTCCAAAAAGATGTCTCCTAAGACTGATTTGGAAAGGGATCACATGTCTATTATACCCTACGCTTCTGCGGTAGGCTCTATAATGTATGTGATGTTGTGTACCAGACCAGACGTAGCTTATGCACTGAGTGTGGTAAGCCAGTATCAGTCAAACCCTGGGGAGAAACACTGGATAGCAGTAAAGAACATTCTCAAGTACCTGAGAAGGACTAAGGAGATGTTCTTAGTGTATGGCTGAAAAGACCTCCAGATCGAGGCCTTTGCTGACTCCATCTTCCAGAGTGACAAGGATGATTCCAAGTCCACGTCGGGTTATGTCTTTACCCTCAATGGAGGGGCGGTGTGTTGGAAGAGTTCCAAACAGGAAACCGTTGCTGACTCGACGATGGAAGCGGAATATATCGTTGCTGCAGATGCCGCAAAAGAAGCCGTCTGGATAAGGAAGTTCTTCACAGAACTTCAGGTGGTTCCGTCTATTGTTGATTCAATTCCTCTGTATTGCGACAACAACGGGGCTATAGCTTTAGCGAAGGAACCCAGGTCCCATCAGAGATCCAGACACATCTTGAGGCGGTATCACCTGATCAGGGAGATCGTGGGTCGCCAGGAGATCGAGGTTCGGAGAGTTGCTACAGAGGATAACACTGCTGATCCACTCATGAAGGCTTTACCCCAGACTCAGTTCGAGCGGCTGATCGAGATGATAGGTCTTCGATACGCTAGTACATGGCCTTAGTGAAAGTGGGAGATTGTTAGTGTATATGCCCTAGAGGCCATTACTGTATCATACTAGTTTGTATATTACTTAATGGAAGCTTGGGATATTCACCTTGTATTGACAATCTTGCTCAAAATAGTAATATGCTACTTGGTTTGTTTCTACTTTAATGTGTACATGTGTTTATTTTAGTATATCACATCTACACATTAGTGGAGCCCTTAGGATCTTTGCTTGATTACCAGCATTATGATGGCAGTCACACTCGTGGGGGCTGGGTAATCCACAAGCACATCCTTATGTAGGTCCCTAGTCGTAGGACTCTCGAGACAGGGCATCGATACTCCAGAGTAGACTAGCGTATGCGCTTCTCATCCCAGTGTGGGAGACGGTCTGTCCCACAGACGTCAGTACGTCGTACTTGAGATAGTATGCGGGTGCTCGTTAGGTTACGAGTACACTGGACAGGACTCGTCGGGAACTGTTGGTTGGTACTATACCTATTGTCAGTTATCAGTTCCCAGGTGACATGAGTACAGCTTAGTCCGCTGACTTGACACTGTCACTTCGCTTCGAGTGTGTTCCCACTGTATTTAGATTACTACCCTAGCACGGCTCAAAGGAGTCATGCAAACTGGTAGTAGTTGGGTGCAGTCCCGAAGCACTTGGAGGCAGTGACGGTTAGACAGGATTCGTCTCTCCCGGTATTGGGGGTTGATATTGCGCTGTGTCTAGGAGAGCCATTACACAAAGTCCCTTGCCAGGGCAAGCGAGATATGCTGGTAGGTTTCCAGTGTTATCTCAGGGTGTTCTGGGCTACACTCCGACACGACTTGTACCGCTATTAGGGGACCGACGTTTACCTCCCCCCTAGGCCCGCCATGCGATATTCTCAGACGAACAGACCGGACTGTACGCAGATTGTCACATTCAGGCTCAGTAGGAGTTCAGATGGGTTTCACCTCGTCCGTCTTCTTATCGGCATATGCCTGGGGGCCGTTACGCACAGCTAGTGCCGCTTGCGGTCTGTGGTTAAACCCACTGCCAGCGTAGTGTCGAGTCTTTAGAGTCCCACACAGAAAGTTATTCGCCTTTAGGCAAAAGAGTAGAGGTCGTATGGTTTTGCGACAGGGTTCGGTCACATCCGTGCACTTGTGCACGTTTAGTGTCCGGGCAGTTAACACTAGCGGGCTTTGGTTTAAGCCAGATCCTAGTGTACGTTTTGGGATTGGTTTTATCTCGTTTGTATTCATGTTCCTCGGAACGCGGATGCGGGTGTGTATGCACAGTTGACAGAGAGACAGAGGCAGAGGATTCTCATTAGGGTTGTTGACTGTTGACTATTGACTTTTGCTAAACCCTAATGAGAATAAGAAATATGATTAATGATAATATTAATTAAGTATTATTATGACATGGTTGTTGAAGGGTTGACTTTGTTGACTTGTTGACTTTGTTGACCGGTTGACTATATTGGACTAGTTGACCATCATCATTACAATGGCTATCATTTCATGGAAAAGACTTTTGCTTGCTTGTTTCTTTTTGCAAAATGAGAGCATGAAATGATATGGCCATTTTGACTTGAACCATCACATAATACTCAATTACTATTATGAGTTATCATGATTTTGGATGATGAGAGCTTGGATGGCAAAAGGCTTGCTCAATCTTTCATTTCTTTTCTCTCTCATCCTTGAGCTCTCCCTCTTCCTCTTAATCTATCTCTAGTCTATGGTTCACTTGTCTCATGTGTTGAGAAGCAAGAACCATAGAGATAAAACCCAACACACTCCTTTACTCATCCTAGTTCACAATGTTTAGCAAACCAAGTGTTCTAGTTTCTTCTAGTTTGAAGTGAAGCCAAAGGTAAAAGCTTTCAGGTGGATCCATCTTCGGCGCAAGGAGACGACGAGGTGAGGCCGATCCGACCACCGCAATGAGTTGAAGACGAAGGAGTTCAAGTTAAGGTATAACCACCTAACCGAGTAGGTAAAACTCTTGTTACGATTGTTAGATAGTTGTTTAACAAAGATCCGTATTTTGAGTCCATGTTACTACCTCTTGAAAAATTGTTTTTCATCATTTCCGCAAGCCCGTAAGTACCGGGAGAGGTAACGTGGACTTACAAGTATGCTATCTGGTTGCTCTTTATCTTAGCTTGTAAACTAGTATTATTATACTGTCTCTCTGATACATGTTGATAAGGCCCTTAGGATGTTTGCTTGACTACCAAGACAATGATGCTGATCATACTGCTGGGACTTGTGTAGTCCACAAGCACATCCTTTAATTGTTCCTAGTCGAGGGGATATCGAGACAGAGCATCGATATTCCAGAGTAGACTAGTGTGTTCATTTTTTGACCCTGTATGGGGCGATGGTTGATCCCATATCCATTGGTGTTTGACATCAAAGATTGTACACAGGTGCTCATTAGAGAATGGGTACACCGAAAAGAACTTGCCGAGAACTCCTAGTTGGTACTATAACTATCGTCAGATAGCAGTTCTCTGGTAACACTGGTACAGGTTAGTCTGTAGACCCGGGATCGTCATAGAGTCTTGTTTGGTTCCTACTGTGCTTTGATTTCCTCCCTACCATGGCTCAAAGGAGTCGTGCAAACAGGTGGATTTTGGGTACAGTCGCGAGTCACATGGAGGCAATGAGCGATAGGAGGGGTTTCGTCTCTCCCGATATAGGGAGTTGATGTTGCGCTATGCTGGATTGGCTATAACAGTAAGTCCCTATCCAGGGATGATGAGATTTACTGGTAAGAGTTATCAATAGTTTCTCGAACCGTTATGAGCCATACATCGGCATGGCTTATCAAGTTACTGGGGTCTGACGATTCCACCCCTAGACTCGATATGCGACATATCAAACGAAGAGACCGTACTGTACTGTAAGTATTACTTATAGGATTCATGGGAGTTTGGACAAGCTTGCTTGTTCATCTTCTATTCGCTCAATACCTGGGTAGCCGTTACGTCCAGCTAGTACCGCTGACGGCTTGTAGGTAACTGATGTGATTATTACCTATTACCGGCGTATTGACGAGTCTTTAGAGTCCCACATAGAAGTTTCCTAGTACAAGCGAAACGAAGTAGGGCACATATGCTGATATGTGCGGGGGCCTGATTAAATACGAGTATGTGATACCGTATTCTAATCTGGCAGTTATTTGATATCATTTAGGTTATATGTGATATAACCGGATTATTGAATCAAGTGTTGATTTGATAATGTGATATACAGATAAATGATATTATTCTGTTATATGTGATATAACCGTATTATTATGTGTTGATTTAATAATATGATATATATTTATATTTGATATAATTATATATTAACTAATATTATTGCTCACTAATTATTTGCTTATCTTTATATATATATATATATATATATTAATATATATGTGATATATATATATATATATATATATATTATATGAAGCATGGTTGATTTTCTATTTTTAGAAAATAGAAAAAGAGGTGTAAATGGGGAGACGTTGGTGGAATGGTGAAGCATGGCTTTGATGATTATTATATTGGTCTTGACTCGCTATGGAAGTATGGTAATGGAAGTATGGTTCCAATTGTTTATTTGGAAATTGTGGATGCTTCAATGAGTGAGGTATTTTGATGAGCCATTCTTCATATTTTCACAAAACTTGAGTTATTTTTCTACACATGAGCTCTTGCTCTCTTGCTCTCTTCATCTTCTTCCTTACTTCCTCCAAACTCAATCCCTCACATGAGTTGTGAAACCTTGAGCTTGTGAGAACCCTACTGAGCAAACTGCAGTGTTCTGTAGCTTCGCCGCTGGGTTTCGGGAGTCATCGACCATGCCGTTTTCAAAAAATTTGGCGCGCTAAAGAACACTAACCTAGAATCTTAACTAGAGAATTAGACAAAACTAGAATGTAAACATCTTTACATCTAATTGAACAAGAAATACAAACTTTGTAGACCGGTCCTTCACTTCAATAGCTCCGTTTAGTAGTCCCTTCACTCCAAGTAGTGAACTCCCGGACTCTAGAAGGGCTCCATAAGATGAAAGGAACAAGCTTGCTTGAAGTCTTCGAGGCCGAAGATGATCTAAGTGGAGGAGACACTAACCCAAGCTACCTCTTCACTAAGTGATGAACTAGTGAAGAAACAATCCAATCTAAATGGCTAGTCTAGAAGAGCTTGATGAAGTAGGAATTTTGCTCACTTTCGAAATTATTTTCTCACTCATTTTCTTCACCTCCCAAAAAGCCAGAGAGCTTGAGGAAGGAGATGAAGAAAAGCAACCATGGAGAGAAGCCAGTGAAGAATGAATCAAGTTGTAAGAATAGCAACCATGGGTGAGATAACATCTCATACTAACTCATGTAGAGACTTAACCATGGCTTAGGATAATGGTTGGGTTAACAAATATCTCAAGTAAAACAAAATTGGTGGACTTAGTCAATGGTTCCACAAGCTTCAACCATGTGAGTAATTTCCATCCAATTTTAATTTACTTTAAATAATTAAAACCCCTCATTATGTTAAGCATGATGTGAGTCTCATACACCCATGTAGCCTGTAGCAACAAGCATGACACATTAATATATATCATATATATATTAAGTGCACACACTAGTGAGAAAAAGAAATGCTTAAGTGAGCAAATATTAGTTAATGTAAATTAATATATCGCATATATAATTATAAATC
The DNA here is from genome assembly GCA_030015575.1 of Agapanthus africanus. Classification (NCBI taxonomy): domain Eukaryota; kingdom Viridiplantae; phylum Streptophyta; class Magnoliopsida; order Asparagales; family Amaryllidaceae; genus Agapanthus; species Agapanthus africanus. Next base: position 356,484,603 of record CM057342.1, on the reverse strand, counting down.
AAATTATTAAATCAACACTTGATTTAATAATCCGGCTATATCACATACAACCGACTAATATCCAATGTATCAAATTATCGAATCAACACTTGATCCGATAACCCGGCTATATCACATATAACCGACCGATATCACATATCGTGAAAATAGAATACGGTATCACATACACGTATTAATCTCGGTCCCGCTCATATCACATATGTGCTCCTACTTTGTTTCGCCTGAGCCAGGAAACCTCTGTGTAGGACTCTAAAGACTCGTCAATACGCCGACAGTAGGTGGTGATCATATCAGTCACCCACAAGCCGTCAGCGGTCTGCTAAACGTAACGGCCACCCGTTTATTGAGCGATCAGAAGATCAACGAGCAATCATGCTCATACTCCTGCGAATCCAATCAGTAACACTACCGTACAGTCCGGTCTCTTCGTCTGATATGTCGCATATCACATCCTGGGTGGTAAATGTAAGTCCATGTCACGCACCCCACGTGTTCGCGGGGAGGTGGAATATATGAAAAACAATTATCAAAGCTTCGTAACACGGACTTGAGCTCACGGATCGTGTCTAAACCATTACTAGCAAACTACGAGAGGTTTAACTACTCGGATTCGAAGTTATACCTCACGTTACAAGTCCTTCGGGTCTTCATCGCTATTGTAACGTTTTGAAAATCGTTTCGGTGAAATTTCGAAAAAACGGTAAAATAAGGGGTTTTCTGTAAAAAGTCAAAATGCAAATATCTTTATTATAAAATTAAATATACATATTCTAGCTATGTAATTGCTAGTATTTGGTGTTTATTGAGCCACTGCTGAAATTTCAAATTTTCTGAAAATTTTTCCGAAATTAATTATTTTAATATTATTTTAAGCCGGTAAGAAAATACATTAAATTAGCGATAAATACAAATTTAAATGGGCTAATTTTAATCTTTAAAATCATGTTAATTAAAATCTAGTTGTAATATAATTTTTTAGTATTTTATTTCAAGTTTTAATTGATTTATTTTATGGAAAACAAAAATATAGTTATTTTGAACTAAAACTTGCAAATATGGTATTGTGGGGAGTCTTTTTGCATAGAATTTTTTTGTAAAGTCTCTCACACTCACCCTCACTCCCCTTGGCCGGCCCCACACTATTGTAGCAGCCCAAGAATTTTATTTCCCTCTTTTTTACCTTAAATCATGTGAGAAATGGGTTAAAATAAGGTTTTTATATATAGTAAAGTAAATGGGGGTATTATGGTAATTTGGGAAGGGCTTTGACTTGGATTCTTTTCCACAACTCCCCCCCACCTCTCCCCACTCCCTCCTCAGCCGAAATTCCTGCAATAAACAGCCCCAAAATTTCCCCTCTCATTTTTCTTCTAAACTCATCAAAATTCCATCAAAATTCCATTTAAACTTCACAATTTCAAGCCCATCCTCCATCCATTCTTCTTAACCTTTCTTGCATGGATTTTTGATGCTAGGAGGCCATCTTTGGAGTCAAAATTTCTTGCTAGATCTCTAGATCTAGTGGTATAATTCTTACCCATTTAAATTCTTATGGTTAGATTTCTTTAAATGAGTTGTTTTTGTATTAATATTGGTGGTATTTTCATCTAGGATCTTCAAGAGAATGGTTTGAGTTAAACTAGGGTTTTTAGCACACCATTATTAAGTTAATTATTCTATTTTGCTATCTAGTGTTTTATACAAACCAAATCTAAGAGTTTAACTTGCTTTTTGGGCTTCAAATTAGTGCTAATTTAGTGTTTCATGTATAGTTTGGGTTGGATTTTTGTTAGTTATTAAATTCAAGAAAGGGTTTGAATGCAAGTTAGGGTTTTGTGAAATTGGTGTATGGTTGTGTAATGTATTAGGCTCTTATGGCTTGTTAAAACAAAGTTAGTAGCCAGTTTTTAATTGTTAGTTTAAAAATTATGATAATTACGCTAATTTGCTAACTAGCTATTTAAAATTGGTTAAATAATTGGGTTAAAAATGTAATTATATTTTTATGACATCATTAACATTATTATGAGTGGTTTAATATCTTAGGTTATGCAAAACCAAGCTTAATTGTTGAATTGTGAATTTTGCTTTAAAAGGTGTTAAAAATTGATATTTTTGCAAACTAGGATTTTGGAATTTATGCAAATTGATGAGAATAAATTATAGGAATGCTTTATATGACTTTGTTATGATATTTAGTGAATATTGTGGATGCTAGGTTCGTTTATACATCGAGTTTTGTACTAAAACGGTGATTTGTGCTTGCTAGATTTTCGGAAAAATAACTTTTTAAGTGAAATTGGGGTTTTTGTGAATTTTAAGCTATTTTATATTATAATTAGTGCTTGTAATTGTACAAATGAGTGTGTTGGGAGTTTTCTCGATAGTTTGGCGTTTGTATGCCGACGTCGAGGGTTTTTGGGTCGATTTGCGAAAGCAACCATAGGTTTTGACCTATGCGGGATTCGTGTGTCGTTTTGGTCATGAGTCGGATTTTAATGCGGTATGGTGCGTTATGATATGTAGGTATCCCATGTGGACTTCGAGACGACAAGCAAGCGCGTGGCGACGTCGGCACCGGCGAACGAGGACCAGGTGAGTAGATTTATATCTATGGGGAGAAGTCGGGTGGATGGCGTATAGCCCCCCCGCAGTCCGTGGTGGTGTATACGGATGCGTATACACACCAACAATTATATGTTATTTGGGATTAACAATGATGTTAGGATGGATATTGGTATGTTGGATTACTTTAGTGTTGCGAACCCTAGGGTAGTGTTGCACTACACATACACACTTACATACACACATACATACTTGCATACATTCCTATTTATATGTGCTCATGGGATTCTTTATAGTTATGTGTTCACATCGGTATGGGACTATGTGTTCACATACGGATATGAGGACGATACTTATTATTGAGCTGAGTCGATGAGATTTGTTTTGTGGTTGTGATATCGGTGTGTACGAGACTGTCGATCAGTAGTCAGATCATGACTATATTGATGATATTAGTATTGTACTAGACATAGGTCAGTACCCTGGACTATGATCTTGGATAAAGAGGATACCAGATGAATAGTGTGATGAATATGATATTAACCCGTACCCAGATTTGGGGATGCCGTACGACGGATTTACGTACGAGCTATATTTTGATGATTGATCCGCACTCTTGACTTGGGATGTCTGATTATAGATATGGTATCGGATATGATATTATTGAGGCGGGATCACCGACTAATATATATACAGGTATGTATAAGTATCGACTCAGATGTTAGGCGGTTTCCTTACCTGTAGTTCAGCTTGTTAGCTTAGCCTTTTAGTTTAGTTTAGTTGTTAGATTAGATTCGATTCTTACCTATTTCAAAAACTAACGAATCGTGGGTATTTTAAAAGACAGCCCAAGGGATCCTACGGATATTTCAAAAGACGTATCTTTTCATAAAAACACCGTAGCCCCTATTTTCAAAACCCCATGATTCGTGTTATTTCAAAAAGGCACCATTTGTAGGACTTATATTAGATTAATGCAGATTAGTTATAGTTGCGTCTAGTATTCAGCTCCCGCTTATTATTGTGGTTCGCTTCGCATCGCATAATTATGTTATAATTTCTTATTGCAATGTTGATATCATATTGTTAGGACACCAGCACCATTACCGATGATGCGTATTTACCACGTACACTTACTTGCCGGCTCACACACATCTTCATCGGTAATTGCCATGTCACGTACACCTTAGAAAATATTATTGCTTGACTTAGCTTGTTAGTTAGTAATTTGACATGATATTAGTGTGCCTGCCTTATATGCCAGTTTAACATTGTAGTTATTACTTGTCACTTCATGCATACTGTTATTCATTGTTATGCCTATATTCATGGTTTTTACATGCTATTGATGATTTGGATTCGGATTTCCATGAAATTTTCTGGATTTGGGGGGGGGGGGGAAACCGCAAAACTTATATAAACTGATTTCTCTCTTTTTAAATAAAAAGTGCGGTTTTTCCCATGATGTATGAGTCATCCAATATGAGTTTGCTGATGGATTTCGAGACCCGATTCGAGGAGACGGATGAACCGTTTCGGGTACATGGTGGACCCGGTAAGGTACCCCGGGGCAAGAAGCGCGTGATGATGACGATGTGAGCCTGGCAGGGGAGCACTACCTACCGGTGATTTTACCCGACGCGTCAGATATCCGGAGGATACCGTCGTAGTCTTGAGATGGATGGTAGGGGTCGGTCTGAATTGACGGCGCCCTAGATATTGTGATTGAGTCATTGAGATTTCGAGATATTGAGGTACAGAGACTGTGATATAGAGATATCGAGATATTGGGATTACGTTTTGTGCCGATGCTAGGCACTGTTTTATGCTGATTTCATTTATGGTACCTCACTTTTAAAATACAGAAATCTCACTGATTTATGACAGCAGTTTTCGTCAGTACATGCATTCTGTTCCATGCATTCATACCTCATTCATATGATATATTGCTACCTGAGACACTGACACGGGCACATGAGATCACACTCGGGTTAGATATTACCCTAGCCATTGTTATAGGCTGCATTTTATTCATAAATTTAAGGATATATTATGATCATTGACCTAGGTTGCGTTATTTATGCGATTTCTGTGCGTAGATGTTTTTTCTATTCACGAGTTGGCAACTCACCCCAGTTGTGCCCCAGTTTCTTGCAGGATTGCCGTACAGGTTTCTTTACGGCTTTGCGGGCACAGTTTCGTTCGGGTGACTTGCTAGTAGGTGGTTTTTTTTTGGTATCGTACCCATCATATTATCTTCTATATTATTACTCTGTTGTATCTAGAAGTTCCATCAACCAACATGTATTTATTTGAGATAGAGACCAGTAATGTTTATTCTTTCGACCTTAGAGTCTCGCGTTATATTTCTGTGGTTTTCTTGTTGTTTTGAGTTTCTATTTGAGTTTTGATTCTCGCCCTTGGCGTTGTATATTATATTGCTTGTGTGGTTGTGACCGTCGATTGACGAAGAGCTAGCTCCTGCTTGGGGATGCCTTTTTATTGATTTCGCATACTATTCATGTTGTATCCCATTTGGGGGCCAGTATTTACAAAGGAGACTCTGCCGAAATTTTCGGGAAATTTTTGATGTTTTTAAAACCGCCTAATTCGTCTTATGCTATTGAAACTACTTGCTTTAAGTTGGTTTTTCCAGCACTCTACATCTTTCTTGGTTTGGATTTCTGTGTTTTCGGTTTACTTAGATTACGTACGCCTCGAGACGTCGTAGTTTAAGTGCCGGTCATGTTCCGTACTTTTCGGGTCGTGACAAAGTTGGTATCAGAGCGTTAGGTTTTACCTTCGGAGCGTAGGATGACCCTTGGTTGATGGAATAGGTGACTAAAGTAGAGTGACGTACCGTGGGTATGTTCCGCGGCATATTTATGATACGCTACTCCACTTAAGAAGCCTTAGGATGTACATTTCTTTGCTCAGTATTATATTCATTCCGATCTAGCCTCATCAGTACCAGTTATGGTTTTGCTGCCACGATTACGGGCAGGGAGAGCTACGGCTAGAGTTGCAGTCTGCACGAGCTCGTCACGAACGAGGACTGACCAGGGCGAAATTCCGGCGACACTCGATTGCGGAGATGTGTCTTTTTATTGTGTCTTCGCGCCACGAGCGTTGGGTGGATTGCTGTATGAGATTACTCGGACATGCCGATTTGCACTAGAGGATTGAGCCACTGATAGAGGTCAGCCAGATTTTGATGACCATTGAAGTATTGCTTACTCCTGATGGTTGAGGCACCGTTCAGCGTGCAGACGAGCGAGCCAGTTATTGCTGCGAACGACGAGATATTTCCCCAGATGCTGGAGTTAGTGCAGAATGAGTTGTACTAAGAGGGGATAGAAGGTCGCTAGTCATCGAGGATAAATGACTAGGACATGTGGATCGTTATCCTACCCCGATGCGAGGTCATCAGATAGATTGATTCCAGCTAGAGACGACTTCACGCGGAGACGTTGCGAGTCGACAGAGACGATCTAATGTCAGAAACCTATTATTCCAAGTTTAAAGTAGTCGGAAAGACATGCAGGCAATTCTATGGTCCCTCTAGAAGAATGAAACCCTAACTCGACTTAATGACCGTGTGAAAGCCTTTGAACCTTCGGGTTTGCGGCAGTTCTACGGCGCCATTAGTGAGGCTTGGGTTTGCCTTTCTACGGCTGGACCACCGATACTGTGGTATGTACTCGATACTATTAAACTGTGCCCAAGATGTTGAGCTCTTGGCGGATAATGAGGTTTTGACGACTCGATCGGATGGTTCGACTTAATTCGGATGCTAGGTGGTGAGATGCATTTCTTGGGAGACTCTAGATACAAGGATAGCCGTTGGAGCTCAGTCCATGCAGCCGCGACGAGACGAATCCAAAGAAGACGACATTAGAGGAAAGTGAAGTAAGAGGTTCGTACCAGATCTAGATGAGATGACGTTCCACTCCGCCGACATCAGAGATGCGATGCGCATGCCGAGGCATGGTACTTGGATTTACCTTCCAGAAGGAGTCGTGATGAGTATGCAGCCGTTTTGGAACGAGAACAGATCTGGTAAGGAACGATGACTTTCGGACAGTTCGGCAGAGGCGAGATTTGGGAGAGACCTCGACAGGACCTTTCTGGGACAAATTACGAGAAGACTTGGACCCAGGAGTGGTCGTGTTACGCACACCAGTAGGCCAGAGTTCATGATCATCGACGAGACGTCCCACTAGTGACCGCGACAGTTGGTCCGAGATTCTTAGAGGATGCACTTGAGCGGTACTATTCCGCCATTATTGATTTCGATGTTTTGGGTGATTGATTTGCATGATTTGATTTTGATGATTGAGGATTTACAATCTTTGCACAGTGTTGCACTTGATATCGTTTTCGTGCTTGGTTTCACATGTTTGCGATTTTACGGTTTTAGACATTTGAGTTGATTTTGTCCGTATATACGCACACGATTTGGTTTTTGCACGCGGTATAGTTCATATATGCTTGCAGTGCAGTGTTACGTATGTTGTGCATTTAGATGCCCTGGACTTTGATTTCGATGGTGATGTTCTATATTTGTTTTGTGCACCTTGTGCACCTGATTTGATTTTGCGCATGTTCGACACATGATATTGGATTTCATGATTTCGTGCACGATGGATGCACCTAATTTGGATTTTCGCGCATGTTGGGCGCATATTTTGAAGTGTGATTTTGGTGCACACCAGATGCACTAAATCGAGATTTTTCGTGCATGTCAGATGCACCTGATTTTGCTGTCAGGCACACATGTTGCCTATGACAGATGTTTCGTGCACACCCGATGCACTTAGATGTTGTTTCTGTGCATATGTATGGCACATATTTGGATTTTGATTTCCGTGCACACAAGACGCACGTAGTATTCATACGGGTATTTTGGGGATTGATTTTTCTTATAGAGCAGTACGTTTTTATGATATTGCTATGTGTTTTCGTACTGAGCAGGACTAGTCAGAGGACAGTACCTGAATATATTTTACATGTATAGTTTCGAGTTATATCATATTGGTTTTTCTTTGGATTTGGTATTGATGTCTTCCCCATGATTCCGATGATTGCGGGATGCTTGACGGAGTTCTGATTTGAGTTATATGCTCATTTTTCATGCGCATGCGTTGCACTACGATTTGTTTTATGTATTTATGATTTCGGAGCCCCGGCGATTTGATGGTTTTGGCTGAAATATTTTAGTATTTGGGAGAAGTTTTAATTTAAATTCGGGGACCGAATTTCTTAAAGGGGGGAAGATTGTAACATTTTGAAAATCGTTTCGGTGAAATTTCGAAAAAACGGTAAAATAAGGAGGGTTTCTTTAAAAAATCAAAATGCAAATATCTTTATTATAAAATTAAATATACATATTCTAACTATGTAATTGCTAGTATTTGGTGTTTATTGAGCCACTGCTGAAATTTCAAATTTTCTGAAATTTTTTCCTAAATTAATTATTTTAATATTATTTTAAGCCGGTAAGAAAATACATTAAATTAGCGATAAATACAAATTTAAATGGGCTAATTTTAATCTTTAAAATCATGTTAATTAAAATCTAGTTGTAATATAATTTTTTAGTATTTTATTTCAAGTTTTAATTGATTTATTTTATGGAAAACAAAAATATAATTATTTTGAACTAAAACTTGCAAATATAGTATTGTGGGGGGTCTTTTTGCATAAAATTTTTTTGTAAAGTCTCTCACACTCACCCTCACTCCCCTTGGCCGGCCCCACACTATTGTAGCAGCCCAAGAATTTTATTTCCCTCTTTTTGTCCTTAAATCTTGTGAGAAATGGGTTAAAATAAGGTTTTTATATATAGTAAAGTAGGTGGGGGTATTATGGTAATTTGGGAGGGGCTTTGACTTGGATTCTTTTCCAAAACTCCCCCACACCTCTCCCCACTCCCTTCTCAGCCGAAATTCCTATAATAAACAGCCCCAAAATTTCCCCTCTCATTTTTCTTCTAAACTCATCAAAATTCCATTTAAACTTCACAATTTCATGCCCATCCTTCATCCATTCTTCTTAACCTTTCTTGCATGGATTTTGGATGCTAGGAGGCCATCTTTGAAGTCAAAATTTCTTGCTAGATCTCTAGATCTAGAGGTATAATTCTTACCCATTTAAATTCTTATGGTTAGATTTCTTTAAATGAGTTGTTTTAGTGTTAATATTGGTGCTATTTTCATCTAGGATCTTCAAGAGAATGGTTTGAGTTAAACTAGGGTTTTTAGCACACCATTATTAAGTTAATTATTCTATTTTGCTATCTAGTGTTTTATACAAGCCAAATCTAAGAGTTTAACTTGCTTTTTGGGCTTCAAATTAGTGCTAATTTAGCGTTTCATGTCTAGTTTGTATTGGATTTTTGTTAGTTATTAAATTCAAGAAAGGGTTTGAATGCAAGTTAGGGTTTTGTGAAATTGGTGTATGGTTGTGTAATGTATTAGGCTATTATGGCTTGTTAAAACAAATTTAGTAGCTAGTTGTTAATTGTTAGTTTAAAAATTATGATAATTACGCTAATTTGCTAACTAGCTATTTAAAATTGGTTAAATAATTGGGTTAAAAATGCAATTATGTTTTTATGACATCATTAACATTATTATGAGTGGTTTAATATCTTAGGTTATGCAAATACCAAGCTTAATTATTGAATTGTGAATTTTGCTTTAAAATGTGTTAAAAATTGATATTTTTGCAAACTAGGATTTTGGAATTTATGCAAATTGATGAGAATAAATTATAGGAATGGTTTATATGCCTTTGTTATGATATTTAGTGAATATTGTGGATGCTAGGTTCGTTTATACATCGAGTTTTGAACTAAAACGGTGATTTGTGCTTTCTAGATTTTCGGAAAAATGACTTTTTAAGTGAAATTGGGGTTTTTGTGAATTTTAAGCTATTTTATATTATAATTAGTGCTTGTAATTGTACAAATGAGTGTGTTGGGAGTTTTCTCGATGGTTTGGCGTTTGCACGCCGACGTCGAGGGTTTTTGGGTCGATTTGCGAAAGCAACCATAGGTTTTGACCTATGCGGGATTCGTGCGTCGTTTTGATCATAAGTCGGATTTTAATGCGGTATGGTGCGTTATGATATGTAGATACCCCATGTGGACTTCGAGACGACAAGCAAGCGCGTGGCGACGTCGGCACCGGCGAACGAGGACCAGGTGAGTAGATTTATATCTACGGGGAGAAGTCGGGTGGATGGCGTATAGCACCCCCGCAGTCCGTGGTGGTGTATACGGATGCGTATACACACCAACAATTATATGTTATTTGGGATTAATAATGATGTTAGGATGGATATTGGTGTGTTGGATTACTTTAGTGTTGCGAACCCTAGGGTAGTGTTGCACTACACATACACACTTACATACACACATACATACTTGCATACATTCCTATTTATATGTGCTCATGGGATTCTTTATTGTTATGTGTTCACATGGGTATGGGACTATGTGTTCACATACGGATATGAGGACGATACTTGGGATTGAGCTGAGTCGATGAGATTTGTTTTGTGGTTGTGATATCGGTCTGTACGAGACTGTCGATTAGTACTCAGATCATGACTATATTGATGATATTAGTATTGTACTAGACATAGGTCAGTACCCTGGACTATGATCTTGGTTAAAGAGGATACCCGATGAATAGTGTGATGAATATGATATTAACCCGTACCCAGATTTGGGGATGCCGTACGACGGATTTACGTACGAGCTATATTTTGATGATTGATCCGCACTCTTGACTTGGGATGTCTGATTATAGATATGGTATCGAATATGATATTATGGAGGCGGGATCACCGACTAATATATATACAGGTATGTATAAGTATCGACTCAGATGTTAGGCGGTTTTCTTACCTGTAGTCCAGCTTGTTAGCTTAGCCTTTTAGTTTAGTTTAGTTGTTAGATTAGATTCGATTCTTACCTATTTCAAAAACTAACGAATCGTGGGTATTATAAAAGACAGCCCAAGGGATCCTACAGATATTTCAAAAGGCGTATCTTTTCATAAAAACACCGTAGCCCCTATTTTCAAAACCCCATGATTCGTGTTATTTCAAAAAGACACCATTTGTAGGACTTATATTAGATTAATGCAGATTAGTTATACTTGCGTCTAGTATTCAGCTCTCGCTTATTATTGTGGTTCGCTTCGTATCGCATAATTATGTTATAATTTCTTATTGCAATGCTGATATCATATTGTTAGGACACCAGCACCATTACCGATGATGCGTATGTACCACGTACACTTACTTGCCGGCTCACACGCATCTTCATCGGTAATTGCCATGTCATGTACACCTTAGAAAATATTATTGCTTGACTTAGCTTGTTAGTTAGTAATTTGACATGATATTAGTGTGCCTGCCTTATATGCCAGCTCAACATTGTAGTTATTACTTGTCACTTCATGCATACTGTTATTCATTGTTATGCCTATATTCATGGTTTTTACATGCAATTGATGATTTGGATTCGGATTTCCATGAAATTTTCTGGATTTGGGGGGCAGGGGAAACCGCAAAACTTATATAAACTGATTTCTCTCTTTTTAAATAAAAAGTGCGGTTTTTCCCATGATGTATGAGTCGTCCAACATGAGTTTGCTGATGGATTTCGAGACCTGATTCGAGGAGACGGATGAACCGTTTCGGATACATGGTGGATCCGGTACGGTACCACGGGGCAAGAAGCGCGTGATGATGAAGTTGTGAGCCTGGCAAGGGAGCACTACCTACCGGTGATTTTACCCGACGCGTCGGATATCCGGAGGATACCGTCGTGGTCTTGAGATGGATGGTAGGGGCCAGTCTGGATTGACGGCGCCCTAGATATTGTTATTGAGACATTGAGATTTCGAGATATTGAGGTACAGAGACTGTGATATAGAGATATCGAGATATTGGGATTACGTTTTGTGCCGATGCTAGGCACTGTTTTATGCTGATTTCATTTATGGTACCTCACTTTTAAAATACAGAAATCTCACTGATTTATGACAGCAGTTTTCGTCAGTACATGCATTCTGTTCCATGCATTCATACCTCATTCATATGATATATTGCTACCTGAGACACTGACACGGGCACATGAGATCACACTCGGGTTAGATATTACCCTAGCCATTGTTATATGCTGCATGTTATTCATATATTTGAGGATATATTATGATCATTGACCTAGGTTGCGTTATTTATGCGATTTTCTGTGCGTAGATGATTTTTCTATTCACGAGTTGGCAACTCACCCCCGTTGTGCCCCAGTTTCTTGCAGGTTTGCCGTACAGGTTTCTTTACGGCTTTGCGGGCACAGTTTCGTTCGGGTGACTTGCTAGTAGGTGGGTTTTTTTTGGTATCGTACCCATCATATTATCTTGTATATTATTACTCCGTTGTATCTAGAAGTTCCATCAACCAACATGTATTTATTTGAGATAGAGACCAGTAATGTTTATTCTTTCGACCTTAGAGTCGCGCGTTATATTTCTGTGGTTTTCTTGTTGTTTTGAGTTTCTATTTGAGTTTTGATCCTCTCCCTTGGCGTTGTATATTATATTGCTTGTGTGGTTGTGACCGTCGATTGAAGAAGAGCTAGCTCCCGCTTGGGGATGCCTTTTTATTGATTTCGTATACTATTCATGTTGTATCCCATTTGGGGGCCAGTATTTACAAAGGAGACTCTGCCGAAATTTTCGGGAAATTTTTGATGTTTTTAAAACCGCCTAATTCGTCTTATGCTATTGAAACTACTTGCTTTAAGTTGGTTTTTCCTGCTCTCTACATCTTTTTTCGGTTTACTTAGATTACGTACGCCTCGAGACGTCGTAGTTTAAGTGCCGGTCATGTTCCGTACTTTTCGGGTCGTGACAGCTGTCCTCCAGACCTTGTAGGCTCTATGGAACTTGGGTACCTCAACGGTCTCCTCGAGTCAAAGATGATCCACCCGAGAGTCTATAGTCCGAGCTCCTATCTCGAATCTGAGATAACTACGGCTTCTAGTTTGCTAATCTAGAAGTCCTAGAGGGTGTAGATTATTTAGATGGATTACTTAGTCACTTAAACCCTAAGATTCTCAACACATGAGAGCTATTACGGTTTGAGGAAGAAGTTGAAGACTTGAGGAGAGAGAAGTGTTTTGTGATAATGAATGAACCATTCTCATTTGTGAATATCATGAAGCATAATAATATCATCAAAATAATAATCTATCTAATATTCATCATGCTTCATTTAATTCACTAGATGAATCATCTAATGAGTCACCAAATGAGTCATGGATCATTTACTGAAACCTACAACTCATCCTCCACCTTATTTGTTTAAATCCTAAAAAGAATTAAACATAAATGAGTCACCTTCTTCTAGAAGCTTCCGGAGAAATTACGAGACTGCCCCTACCATCCGTATTTCAGAAAAATACGGATAATCTTTGACTGAATAAATCCATCTGTATAATACCAGAATCTGGCATAAATCAAAGCCCGCTAGTATTATCTGCCCAATCATAGTACGTGCACAAGTATACGTAAGTGATCGCGGCCCTGCCGTAAAACCATACGGCCTCTACACCTTTTTCCCGTTGCAGGGAAACTCTCTGTGTGGAACTCTAAAGACTCGACACTACGCGGGCAGTGGGTTTAACCACAGGCCGCAAGCGGTACTAGCTGTACATAACGGTCCCTAGGTAGATGTCGATAAGAAGGACGATGAGGAAACCCATCCGAACTCCTACTCAGCCTGATCTGACAATGTCCGTACAGTCCGGTCTGTTCGTCTAGGGCTATCGCATATCGGGCCTAGGGGGCAGTAAACGTCAGACCCCTAATAGCGGTAAAAGTCGTGTCGGAGTGAAGCCCATTACACCTTGAGAAACTACTGGAACCTACCAGTAAATCCCGCTTGCCCTGGCCATGGACCTTGCGTAATGGCTCTCCATACACAGCGCGATATCAACCCCCAATACTGGGAGAGACGAATCCTGTCTAACCGCCACTGCCTCCAAATGCTTTGGGACTGTACCCAACTACTACCTGTTTGCACGACTCCTTTGAGCCATGGTAGGGTAGTAATCTAAGTACAGTGGGAACACACTCGAAGCGAAGTAGCAGTGTCAAGTCGACGGACTAAGATGTACTCATGTCACCTGGGAACTTCTCTCTGAAGATGGGTATAAAACCAACCTGCATTTCCCGACGAGTCCTGTCCGGTGTACCCGTAACCTAACAAGCATCTGCATATTATCTTCAGTACGACGTACTGATGGCTGTGGGACAGACCATCTCCCCAGCTGGGATGAGAAGCGTATACACCAGTCTACTCCCTAGTATTGATGCCCCGTCTCGATAATCCTATAACCAGGGACCTGTATAGGATGTTACTTATAGACTATCCAGCCCTCACTAGTGTGACTGCCATCACAACGCTGGTAATCAAGCAAAGATCCTAAGGGCTCTACTAATATGTATAAGCGATATGTTAAAAGAAACACATGCACATATTAAAGTAGAAACAAATCAAGTAGCATACTACCATTTTTAGCAAGACTGTCAATACAACTGTGAATATCCCAAGCTTCCATTAATTAATATACAATCTATTATGATACAGTAATGGCCTCTAGGGCATAAACACTAACAATCTCCCACTTGCACTAGGGCCATGTACTGTCATATCGCATACCTATCATCTCGAATAGCCTCTCGAACTGTGTCTGAGGAATGATCTTTGTGAATGGATCAGCAGTGTTATTCTGCGTATCTACTCTCTTCACCTCGATCTCCCGGTGATCTACGATCTCCCTGATCAGGTGATACCGCCTTATGATGTGTCTGGACTTCTGAAGGGACCTGGGTTCCTTCGCTAAAGCTATAGCGCCATTGTTGTCGCAATACAGAGGTATTGGATCAACACTGGTAGGAACCACCTGATGTTCTGTGAGGAACTTCTTCATCTAGATGTCTTCTTTTGCAGCATCGCAAGCAGCTATGTACTCCACTTCCATCGTCGAGTCAGCAACGGCGTCCTTCTTGGAACTCTTCAAACAAACCGCCCCTCCATTGAGGGTAAAGACATAACCCGACATGGACTTGGAGTCATCCTTGTCACTCTAGAAGCTGGAGTCAGCAAAGGCCTCGATCTGGAGGTCCTTTCAGCCATACACCAAGAACATCTCCTTAGTCCTCCTCAGGTACTTGAGAATGTTATTTACTGTTATCCAGTGCTTCTCCTCTGGGTTTGCCTGATACCGGCTTACAACGCTCAATGCGTATGCTACATCTGTTCTGGTACATAACATCGCATACATTATAGAGCCTACCGCAGAAGCGTAGGGTATAATCGACATGCGAGCCTTTTCCAAATCAGTCTTAGGAGACATCTTTTTGGAGAGGGTGATCCCGTGACAAGCCGGTAGGTTACCGCGCTTAGAATCTTCCATACTGAATCTTTTTAATATGGTGTCTATGTACCTGGACTGCGAAAGTCCCAACATCCTCTTTGATCTATCACGATAGATCTGGATCCCCAGAATGTAGGTGGTATCACCCAGGTCCTTCATGGAGAACTTCTGTGACAAGAATCCTTTGACTGACTGTAGCATAGGAATATCATTTCCTATTAGTAGAATGTCATCTACGTACAAGACGAGGAAAACTACAGTTCTCCCTACAATCTTACTGTATATGCATGGTTCATCTGGATTCTTGATAAAGTCGAATTCTTTGACAGTATCATCAAAACAGATGTTCCAACTCCGCGATGCCTGCTTTAGTCCATAAATGGACTTAAGAAACTTGCACACTTTATCGCTGTTCCCACTCTGAATGAATCCCTCTGGCTGATCCATATAGACGCATTCTTCCAAATTACCATTTAGAAAAGCCGTCTTTACGTCCATCTGCCAGATCACATAATCGTGGAAGGCAGCAATGGCAAGAACGACCCGAATGGATTTGAGCATAGCCACTGGAGAAAAGGTTTCGTCGTATTCCAAACTAGGTCTTTGACGAAAGCCCTTTGCAACAAGTCTAGCCTTATAGGTTTCAACCTGTCCATCTACACCAATCTTCTTTCTGAAGATCCATTTGCATCCTACGGGTTTTACCCCATCTGGAGCAATGTCCAAAGTCCATACTTTGTTAGTGTACATGGACTCCATTTCGGTCCGCATTGCATCCAGCCATCTTACTGATTCGCCGCTCTGAATGGCTTGCTGGAAGCTAGTAGGGTCATCATTGTCAATGATGCAATCTTCTCTATCCCCGTCTATGAGAAAACATTAGTATCTCTCGGGCGGATGAGACTGCCTACTACTTCTGCAGATAGGCGCTGGGATGTTCCTTTATTCTGAAACTTCTGGTTCTACCATACTTTCAGTAATAGCTTGTGGTTCTGGAATTTCTTCCAGTTCTATTGCGCTCCCACTCTTCTGATTTTCTAAAAATTCAGCTTCCAAGAAGTTGGCATGACGAGAAACAAAAACCTTTTGTTCCTCTGCGTAATAGAAATAATACCCCTTGGAGTTCATTGGATATCCCATAAACTTACACTGTACTAGCGTGCCTCGAGCTTGTCTGCATGCTGCTTTTTAACAAAAGATGGACATCCCCATGTCTTCAGGTACTGAAGATAGGGTTTCTTCCCACTCCACATCTGATATAGTGTGGTAGGCGCAGTCTTGGTTGGAACCTTGTTCAAAAGATATGCAGCTGACTCTAGTGCATAACCCCAGAAAGATCGCGGTAACTCAGCCTTACACATCATGGAACGAACCATATCCAATAGGGTTCGATTCCACCTTTCCAATACACCGTTGTGTTGTGGTGTGTATGGAGAAGTAAGCTGAGAAAGAATTCCATTATCTTTTAAGTAACCTAGGAACTCAACACTTAAGTATTCACCACCTCGATCAGATCTCAGTGTCTTGATACTTTTGCCTGTTTGGTTTTCCACTTCATTCTTGTATTCCTGGAATTTCTCAAAGGCCTTGGATTTATGCTTCATCAAGAAGATATGTCCATACCCAGAGAAATCATCCGTAAAAGTAATGAAGTAAGAATAACCACATCGCGCATGTGTAGACATTGGACCCACACATCGATGTGTATGAGTCCCAAGAGCTCGCTCTCTCTTACTCCGTGTCCAGTAAACGGAGTCTTTGTCATCTTTCCCATGAGACAAGATTCACAAGTAGCATAAGATTAATATTCGAACGGATTCAAATATCCTTCTCTATGTAACTTAGTCAATCGTGTTTCATTGATGTGACCTTGTCTACAATATCATAAGAAAGCTTGATTTATTTTCGGAGACTTTCTTTTAAATGTGTTCTGAACATTGAAAATGTGAGCTTGATTCAATACGTATATACTGTCATCTAATGTACCGGACCCAATCAGAACTTGATTTAGGTGGATGTGAACCACATTGCTTACGAATGTAAAATCATATCCCTCTCTCGAAAGTGAGGATACTGATATGATATTACAAGTCAAACTAGGTACATACAAACAGTTACGTAGAATCAATATCTGCCCACTTGTCAAACCTAGCCGATATTCTCCCACGAATTCAGCGACCAAGCTCATTCTGTTCGCAACTCTGAGAGAAAAATCGCCTACCCTGATAACTCTACGGTTTCTCAAAGCATGTAATGAATTACAGATATGAGATCCTACTCTGGTATCTAGTACCAGGAAGTAGAGTTAATTGACAAACAGTTCTCAATTACAAACACACCCGAGGCCGAAGCCATAACATGCTTCGAATCCTGGCTACTGAATTCTAAAGCCCTGCAATCCTTCTGCCAATGCCCCTTCCCACAACAATAGGAACATCCCTCCTTACCTACACCAAGTCCCGAAACTTTTGCTCTTCCCTTTCCTTCTACTTCACTGACACCGTATATCGGCTTTGTGGAGGTCTTCTTCTTTTCACCTTTTGCTTTCGCCTTGGATGCAGAAGAAGAAGGTCCCCCATTAAGAAGAGCGGGTGTATTCCTGGTTTCCTTCAGGGTGTAAGTAGAGGGTTGGGACTGTGGAAATAAGTCAGCATATGACATGTTTCCCAACGTGGTCTCTAGGTCCATGAGCTCATCAATATAGCTAGTCATCGTAAGGACGTCGTCCCC
This sequence comes from Agapanthus africanus, assembly GCA_030015575.1. Classification (NCBI taxonomy): domain Eukaryota; kingdom Viridiplantae; phylum Streptophyta; class Magnoliopsida; order Asparagales; family Amaryllidaceae; genus Agapanthus; species Agapanthus africanus. The sequence continues at coordinate 356,466,851 of CM057342.1, read as the reverse complement.
TACAGATGACCCGGCAGCCAACCTCGCTTGAAGCAATTCGTTCGAGGTCTCATATCTTGCGATACGAGATTGCTCTCCATATAAATCTTTGTTATGGAGGAAGATAGAGACTAAGTCCATCTTCTCATGCTGCTTCTGGTATACACCATCAACTAAAGCCAACACAAGGCACTTGGTATTCGCACTGTCCTTTTCCAATGTCTGACGGATATCCATATCCGCGAAGGTAGAAACTGGACCTGGGACGGTGGGGGCTTGAGTAGTAATAGGGTGGTCCAGGTTGTCATAGGCAATGGACATCTGGATAGACCTTGGCCAGTCAAATAAGTCAGATTCAGTCAACTTGTTATCTAGATGTAACCTAGTCATGGTCACATGGTTGCTGCAATTAAGAGAGAGAAGAAAACACTTTAGCATGATACTCTTGCAAGTTTAGATTGGTTTTAAGTTTATCTAAACTGGATGGCTCCCACTGTTTCTCGAATCCTTCCTCAAACCATAAAAGAAGAATTAGTTAGGACATATCTCACCGTACAATACTTGCTTAACCGTTCAGCCAGGCTAGTGTTGGTACTTTGAGGGAGGTTTTACGACGCTTTCGCGAAGTTCCTTAATTAAATAACCTATTTTCCCTGGAGGCATAGTCCCGCTAACACTGTTCTAGACACCTACTTGGTTTATAGCATTGATCGTTAAGTGACGAATCTCCTGATGAGTAGCATATACTCACGGTAAGATCGGGATCCAAATATCATCGCGTGATAATGCTGAAGGTATCCTACCAGCATTATCAAAATCCAAATGGTATGCAACACTTGTAAGTTTCAGTTTCTTTAGAAACTCCCGATGTGGATTTTTTGCCCCAAGCTCTTATGACCTTGACGAAGGCCAACAAATCATAAGTCACATGTCAAGTTCTGTCCATCATTATCCCTGTTAATTTGAACCCACCCGTACATACCCTTGACGAAGGCCAACAAGGTAATACGACTGTCCCAAACCAACGTGTAACATTTCAGAAAATAAAAAATATTATTTGTGGGAATTTAATATTAAAATAATATTTTTCCCGAAAACTGCAGAATTGCGAAATTGGGGTTTTCGAAAAAGGGTATAAATATATACCAATATTTGTTAAATAAATAGAAATTAAAATGATTTATTCATTTATATATATAATTAAAGGTTTTGGAAATTTGAAAATTTATTATATGCAGTTTCGATAAAAACCCGATTAGTGCACTTCTAATCGCGTTTAAGCCAAATCCGCGTTTTTACAGTTTCCATGGTTAGTGCACCATTACATGTTTTATTTTGTTACATGTTTCATTTCATTTGGGCTTTATATTAGGGTTTATTGGTGTAGAGAAAAGAGAAATGATTAAAGGAAAAGTCAATGGAGACATAATGTTTAGGTTAGGTGAGCTTTGGAGAGAGAAAGAGAGTGTGAATTAGTGAGAGAGAGAAGGGGGGCTGCTGCCCATTCTTTTTCCCCCATCTTTTTTTGAAATCCTTCATCTCTACAACTCCACTACCCTCCACAAAAATCCCTAGATCTATCTCCAACCATGCCCCAAAACTCTACACTCCCTTCACAAAACTTTATCCCCATCTCCTCCTCTACACAATGGACCGAGCAAAATGGGATTTTGACGACGTTGGGAAGTCAGTGCTGCTTAGAGTGGGCTAGATGAGGTACAATTTCTTCCCTTTAAATTAGTTTTGTGAGATATCTTGTTTAGATGTCGTTTTGTGAAGATTAGTGGACATTGGGAAACACTAGTGAATGTTTGGGTGTTTGTTTGAATTGGGTGATGCCTTGTAGCTGTTAACTAAACTTAGGTGTTGTTTAGTGACCTGGACCAGACCCTAGAAACCCCAAAACACGGATTTAGCAACCCGACATCGGATAAATGTGTGATCTGTGAAGGTATTTTGGAATTTGGAGCAACCCGGGGACACTAGAAATTATTTTGGAAATACTGGGAGTCGTGCTGGCACCTAGGAAGCTACCACTGTGACCCGAGCCCCTAATTCAAACCTATGGCCACAGATTTAATCATTATGGCCACAATTTGCGGCCAGAGTAGAAGGGAATGTGTTCATTTCTGTTCCAGGGCTCATTTTGCACTAAATTAGACCCCTCCTATATGCAGTTTTGGCTAATTGTCACCTGGGGAAAATCTGGGAGCATTTTGGTGTGTTTTAGGCTATGTTTTCCGTATTTTAAAATGCACTTTCTTGATATTTGGTTTTGTATTCGGTTGTCGGGTGTTTGTACATCGACAACAGAGGTTGTTTGATTGATTTGCACGTTTAGGCCATAGGTTCTAACCTATGAGCACACCGTGCGCCGTATCGGTTTTCTGCCTCGATTTTTAATACGTATTGCGATTGTTATTATTGTAGGTACCTCGCATGGTTTCCCTGGCGAAGAAGCGTGGCGTCATCGATTTCGGCGAGCGAAGACCAGGTGAGTAGATCTATATCTACCGGGGAAGTAGGGTAGATGGCATATAGCACCCCCGCAAAGCTTTTGATGGGAAACCGATTTATAGAGTATGGTTAGAAAACCTAGATTAGGAAACTAGGGTTAGAATATAGATAGCTATGTAGTCATATTAGAAACTAGTGGATAGTTAAGTGTGATATTCTACTACTACTACCCTAGGTTGATGTTTAGCGATATTATCGCTTAGGGTTCTGTAGGATTAGATAGTCGATGTAGATTCGTCATCCGAACCATACCTTTTTCTAAACCAAGGAATCGTATGTATCTTTTAAACGTATATCTTGAGGGATGTTATGGATTTTCAAATGATATCTTTTATTTAAAAACACTGTAACCCCCGTTTCAAAACTACGATTCACTTCTTTAAAAATCTGATTGTATGGTTCAGGTGTGTTTTCTAGATTATATACTATTACTTAGTATAGATAGCATGTTTATGTAAACTTGACATGATATGAGACATAAATGCGATGAAGGAATACAAGGCGAATTTGATGATATGATAAGATGATGATATGATATGATGGTATACGGATGCGAGTCGATCGAGATGACTTATACCCTGCCGGTCCCCTGATATTAGATTATTGCAGATATGACCTGGGACATAAGTATATAGGGTTATATATATATATATATATATATATATATATATATATATATATCGAATGTTGTGAATCATAAATGATAGGCCGTATGTGATATTAGGTCGTACCCTCATTTGTCGTATAGGATGATAGGATCCCTTTTAGTATAATGCCGCTGCACGATGATATTCCGTGCGTGATGAGTTGACTTGATGATTGATCCTTACCCTTGACTAGAGGTTGCCGTATGATGGATTATTCCGTACGCGGTGTTATTGGGCTAAATGCCGATTGATAGATTCACCGACTCGGACATATGATAGTTATGTATACCTTATAGCTGTTAGCTGATGTACCTTGTACTGCATTCATGATATTATTACTGCATCGCATATACTTGTGATAGTACACCTTCACCATTATCGATGATTCGTATGTTACACGTACACATATTTGCCGGCTCACACACTTCATCATCAATAATTGCCATGTCACTATACAGTAGGGTTGCTGCATCATGACATATACATTGCTACATTCATATTTGCGGATATACACATTTGTATATCCATATTCGTGCACATATATATTGATACATTCATACTTGTACACATAACATTTTGTATTCATATTTTGTGCACACATTCATGGTACATCTATACCTGCGCATATACATATGGTACCTACATAGATTGCCGGTTTTATCGGAAAATTGGGAACCGCATGTTATACTTTAAAAACCGGAATCATTTTAAAGGAGCGGTTTTCCCCTTAATATGTTATATCACTGTTCTATGTTGCATGATACACGGATATGCTCGCATTCTTTTTATATGTTGCATACATCATACTCTATTATTTTACGCATTGAGATATGATGTTTTCATGAAATTTCTGGATTTGAGAACCGTGGCTATTTCAAAAGAAAGCATATGTTGTTTTAAAAACCCGGTTTCTCTTGATATGATATTTCAGTGCGTCCACCATGTGTTTTCTCGGTTCTGAGAGTGGCATATGAAACCCGATTCGAGGAGTGGTAGACACCGATTGCGGGTACATGGTGGACCCGGTGAGGTACCCCGGGGCAAGAAGACTCGTATATGTTAGACGGTGAGCCCGACAAGGGGAGCACTACCTACCGGTGATAGTATGTGGACTCGGCAGTTATCCGGAGGATACCGACCGGAGCAGCGAGATGGATATGAGGGCCGACCAGGGAGTGCGGCGCCTGAGGGCCGATCTGAGGATGCGGCGCCTGGGATATATGAGGATTTACGTACCGATGCTGGGCACGGTTTTCATGATGTTTTCGAGTGTCGATGCTAGGCACTCAGGTTCCATGATTTAGACGTGTCGGGAGGGACACCGTTGATATATATATCCTCATACTTTCATGCACGCACTTTCATGATATTTACATGCATGTTATTGTTGCGTCAGTGGTTGACGCGTGGACTGGATCCACATACATACATACATACAATGATATTACTATAAGAGATTATACTCATGCTTATAGACATTGATTCATGGGTGGACGAGATCCACATATCTGCATACCTTGATTATGGTTGTACGATACCCATATACATGCATTGATTATTACTGTTGGATAGTATCCGCATGCATATAGGTAGTGACTACCTTGTTGGCACATATACGATCCAGTCACCCTAGATATCATAGTTTTACTTTTTGATATAGTTGACCTAGAAGTCGTTGTTTATTCGATTTCTACTTGTAGATATATTTCTATTCACGAGTTGGCAACTTACCCCCGTTGTGCCACAGTTCTTGCAGGTTGACCGCTTGGATCTGTAGCGGATTCGCTGGCACACAGCTTTATTCGGGTGTTTTGCATTGGTAGGTGGGACATTGTATCGTACCCACTCTTGTTTTATATTTCATATTGTATCTAGCTAACTCCATTAATAAATCAGAAGTTGTAATTGTATATGTGATGAGACTTAGTGAGACTTGAAGTTGCGAGATTTGAGCGATGGGTTTTATTTCCCTTTGGGGTTATATCTTGCTCTTTTCACTGTCTTTTCGTGGAGAACTTCGCCGTTGGGCGTCGTATACTTATTTATATTATCTTGCGTGGTTGTGATCCGCCGTTTGGCGAAGAGCTAGATCCCGCTTGAGGATGCCATTATTCTTATTATGTATTTGTGTTTTTGGATCAAAATATACAAAGGAGGTGCTGCCAAAATTTTTAAAAGACGAAACATGTTTTCAAACTAGTAAATTTCACTTGCATCATTCATGTTCCTTTTCTATGCATTAAGAAAACTTGATTTCATTATGCCTTATTTCAAAACCTCACCTCCTTTATTTTACTTAAAAGGTTTAGATTTCTGGGTTTCAACTTACTTGAATTCCTTTACGCCTTTAGACGTGACGTGATTCAAGTGCTGGTCACGAGCTAATATTTCGGGTCGTGCAAAGTTGGTATCAAAGCGCTAGGTTTAACCTTTGTTCGAGTCTATGTTTGACTATGCGGAGTCTAGGGCGGGTATGTATTTCAGAACCTAGGCTTGACCATACGTAACTTAGACTTGAACGGGGAGGTATTAGACCTGAACTTTCGTTTCATAGGCCGACCCTGATTGATGGAGTAGGTAGCTTGATAGAGTGACGTACCGTACGTTTGTTCCGCGGCATATTTACGATACGATACTCCACTTGAGAAACCTTAGGATATACATATTTTGAGACCAGTGATTCTCTTCATATCCATGATTATACATCCCTTGGAGATCCTCGATTCTAATAGTTCCATGATCATACTTTCATTGATGTTGTTCCTTCTTATGATCATGTATCCATACTGGATTTGTCGTTTCCTCTCATGCCGTTGATCTGCTCTCTTTGATACTCGATTGAGGTTCTTGTCACCATTGTTTGAGCGCAGTTTGAGCTGCTGCTAGTTTTACGGTCAGGGCGAGCTCGTTTGATACAAGGGCCGACCATTGTGTTTTCTCGTGACATGAGAACGTCTCGAGTTAGTATTGATGATTGTGACCCCTTGCGGAGGCGAGTGCTTGGTTTTACACCGGATGATCGGGCCATTGTTAGGGCTGCCAGTTGAGAGAGGACTGTTGATGTACAGCATACCTCAGAGATTATGATGTCGCCTACCGTGCGAACAGATGACCCAGCTGTTGCTGAGATTGATGGGATGTCGCTCCCAGAGCATACGAGCTAAGACCGTCGGAGCTTCCAGGAAGAAATGCGACAGATGATAGCTAGTCTACCCCGATTTGAGAGACGAAGGTGATTCGTCCGATTTATGTGCCAGAGCAGGCTCAGTTGAGTTGAAGATTTCCAGTGTGGAGAGTCTTGCTCAGATCTAGAGCAGACTGATCCAGAGATGACCGCCAATGTATCGCCTTTCCGGGAAGATTGAGGCATTGCTTAGCATGAGAGCGGAGAATAGTCACATGTGGTATTGGCGAAGTTAAAAGGTTCGAACGAGTGTCAGAAACCCATTTCCCCAAGTTTAAAGTGTTCGAAGGAACATGCAGGTAATTCTATGGACCCTTTAGAAGAATGAAACCCTAACTCGACATGATGACCATGGAACAACTTTGAACCTTAGGGTTTGTGGCAGTTTAGCAGTGCCATCAGTGAGGCTTGGGTTTGCCCTTCTACGGCTGGTCCAGAGGTGCTGTGGTATGTACCCGATATTTTTAGACTGCGCTCAGGTGTTGAGCCTTCGAGAAATTTTGGGACCTTGATGACTCGATCGAAAAGTTTGACGCCGTCCGAAAACCATGTGATAAGAGACCAGCAAGTTGACCAGCTTTGAATGGAGGACCTCGACCAGATACGTTGTGAGTTGATCGAGGACGTGTTCGGCCAGATAGCTTCTACCGAGTGATGAAGATACCGAGTTCGTGACTTCGTATCCGTGCGAGAGACTTTGGTTTGACCGTGGCCGAGAATAGTTGCAGTGCGCAGATAGCATGGCGTGACGTAATAGTGGACGATGATAAAGACGAGTGGAACCAGAAGTTTGTGCGAGACGCTGACGAGCTGTTATTACTCTTCGTCGAGATCAGATACCTGATATGCTTACAGAGGCATTAAGATACGGCCAGTTTCCGAGGGAATGTGTGTGGCACACGCAGAGGTCCAGGAAATGAGGAAGGGTTATGTAAGAATACCATCCTCCGTACAGTCGGCATAGGCAAGATCGGAAGAGACCCTGAGCAGGATTCCTTCCAGGACACTGCTGCAATGAGATTTGCACCCAGGATCAGATGTGTCACGTATTGTCATAGGACCAGAGGCCGACGCCAGCAACGTGCTGCTTTATGAGTGGTCGTGATGATTGACCAAGAGATGACCAGAGAAGAGCCAGAACGGAATCGTCCCCGTTAGCACACCTGACAGGGCCGATGAGCCGATGGATTGCGAGATTGGTAATCCGCAGAGAAGATAAAGACCCAGAGACCGAGCATGCCAGACCGTGAGCAGGAGGCAAGAGGATGATCTTGTTCTGCCGGTTTCTAGGCACACCGATTTATTTCTCGACATTGTAGGAGGTGTACCTCGATGTCCTTTGTTGCGATTTGCGTTTGTGATCTGAGTATCATGCTTATATCGCTTGGATTTGAGTTTTGATGACGAGTTTCCTGATATTGATTTCGTGCACCATGGCTGCACCTACTGAGTATTTACATTTTGTGCATAGTTATTGCACTTGAGATATGTTTTTATACACCATGGTATTGGTTTTTGATTTGTGCATGTTTACCGCACTTGATATCGGTTTTGTGCCTTGGTTGCACAAGTCTATGATTTCGTGGATTTCATACGGATGATTTGATTTTTGCACTCGGTATAACTTATATGTGCTTGCAGTGCATTGATATGTATTTTGTGCACGCAGTTGCACACAATTTTGATTTATACACCTTGGTATACTCGGTGTTGCTTTTGATGCGTTCGAGTTATTGATTGTATTTCGTGCATTCGCTGCACCAGAATCGTATTTCGCACATTGGTTACACTAGATTGCATTTCTTGCATTTGTTGCACCGGACGGGTATCTATGCGTTTGTCGCACTGGATGTATACTCTGTACCTTGGTTGCACCCGATTTACATCATTGAGCATTCGTTTTACCAGAGTGGTATTTCCGTGCACATTGGATACACAGGGTTGAGATTTTGTGCACAATAGATGCACCCGATATTGCTGTCGTGCACATCCGTTGCACTGGACAGATGCTTTGTGCACATCCGTTGCATGTAGTTTTGGGTTTTTGTGCGTATTATGGCACCTGTATTTGGATTTGATTTCCATGCGCACCAGATGCATGTGATTTTTGGATATGCCTTTTAGGCAGATTTTTGCTTTGTGCACTTTGTTTTCATCTTGGGCACTATATTGTGTAGTAGCCAAACATGACTGATACGAGGACAGTACCTGAGTACTTTGCATGCATTAAAGGATTACCAAAGGGTTTTCAAGAGAAGCTATAGTCTCGCTATTTTCTTAAGTGTCCGTGAGCGACACGAACGTTTATAAAGGAAAACCTTTTTGGGATATTTTGAAAAGCGACGGAACGTGTATTTAAGGAAACATATATGGACATATATTATTATTTTAAAATGAGCGTCCGTCAGTTTTGCCGTGAGTTACGCATCCACACGGTGATTTAGAAAAGATTTTGCATTTATTTCATTCAAATTTTTGAGTTTTTCAAAGATGCGTACTATACACGTATTATAGTATTTGACTAGTGTATAATGGATTTTAGTGGTGGATTTCGAGATCTGCAACTCTATTGTAACTCCGAGGATATGCGTGCAAATCCGATAATTTGTGTGATGCTTGACGGAGATCGATTTTGAGTTTTGTACTCCTTTTTATGCGCACTTGGCGCGCTGTGTTATTTCTGCGATTTCCCTGATTTCGGAGCCCCGTTGTTTGAGCCGATAATTGAAATGTTTTAGATTTTGGGGTTTTAAATTTAAATTCGGGGAACGAATTTATTTAAGGGGGGAAGATTGTAACATTTCAGAAAATATAAAATATTATTTGTGGGAATTTAATATTAAAATAATATTTTTCCCAAAAACTGCCGAATTGCGAAATTGGGTATAAATATATACCAATAATTATGAAATAAATAGAAATTAAAATGATTTATTCATTTAAATATATAATTAAAGGTTTTGGCAATTTTAAAATTTATTATATGCAGTTTCGATAAAAACCCGATTAGTGCACTTCTAATCGCGATTAAGCCAAATCCACGTTTTTACAGTTTCCATGGTTAGCACCATGACATGTTTTATTTTGTTACATGTTTCATTTCATTTGGGCTTTATATTAGGGTTTATTGGTGTAGAGAAAAGAGAAATGATTAAAGGAAAAGTCAATGGAGACATAATGATTAGGTTAGGTGAGGTTTGGAGAGAGAAAGAGAGTGTGAATTAGTGAGAGAGTGAAGGGGGGAAACTGCCCATTCTTTTTCCCCCATCTTTTTTTGAAATCCTTCATCTCTACAACTCCAACCCTCCACAAAAATCGCTAGATCTATCTCCAACTATGCCCCAAAACTCTACACTCCCTTCACAAAATTTTATCCCCATCTCCTCCTCTACACAATGGACCGAGCAAAATGGGATTTTGACGACGTTGGGAAGTCAGTGCTGCCTAGAGTGGGATAGATGATGTATAATTTCTTCCCTTTAGATTAGTTTTGTGAGATATCATGTTTAGATGTCCTTTTGTGAAGATTAGTGGACATTGGGAAACACTAGTGAACGTTTTGGTGTTTGTTTGAATTGGGTGATGCCTTGTAGTTGTTAACTAAACTTAGGTGTTGTTTAGTGACCTGGACCAGACCATAGAAACCCCAAAACACGGATTTAGCAACCCGACATCGGATAAATGTGTGATCTGTGAAGGTATTTTGGAATCTGGAGCAACCCGGGGACACAAGAAATTATTTTGGAATTACTGGGAGTAGTGCAGGCACCTAGGAAGCTACCACTGAGACCCAAGCCCCTAATTCAAACCTATGGCCGCAGATTTAAACATTCTGGCCGCAATTTGCGGCCAGAGTAGAAGGGAATGCGTTCATTTTTGTTCCAGGGCTCATTTTGCACTAAATTAGACCCTTCCTATATGCAGTTTTGGCTAATTATCACCTGGGGAAAATCTGGGAGCATTTTGGTGTGTTTTAGGCTATGTTTTCCGTATTTTAAAATGCACTTTCTTGATATTTGGATTTGTATTCGGTTGTCGGGTGTTTGTACATAGACAACAGAGGTTGTTTGATTGATTTGCACGTTTAGGCCATAGGTTCTAACCTATGAGCACACCGTGCGCCGTATCGGTTTTCTGCCTCGATTTTTAATACGTATTGCGATTGTTATTATTGTAGGTACGCTCGCATGGATTCCCAGGCGAAGAAGCTTGGCGTCATCGATTTCGGCGAGCGAAGACCAGGTGAGTAGATCTATATCTACCGGGGAAGTCGGGTGGATGGCGTATAGCACCCCCGCAAAGCTTTTGATGGGAAACCGAATTATAGAGTATGGTTAGGAAACCTAGATTAGGAAACTAGGGTTAGAATATAGATAGCTATGTAGTCATATTAGAAACTAGTGGATAGTTAAGTGTGATATGCTACTACTACTACCCTAGGTTGATGTTTAGCGATATTATCGCTTAGGGTTATGTAGGATTAGATAGTCGATGTAGATGCATCATCCGAACCATACCTTTTTCTAAACCAAAGAATCGTATGTATCTTTTAAATGTATATCTTGAGGGATGTTACAGATTTTCAATTGATATCTTTTCTTTAAAAACACCATAACCCCCGTTTCAAAACTACGATTCACTTCTTTAAAAATCTGATTGTATGGTTCGGGTGTATTTGTTAGATTATATACTATTACTTAGTATAGATAGCATGTTTATGTAAACTTAACATGATATGAGAAATAAATGCGATGAAGGAATACAAGGCGAATTTGGTGATATGATGAGATGATGATATGATATGATGGTATATGGATGCGAGTCGATCGAGATGACTTATACCCTGCTGGTCCCCTGATATGAGATTATTGCAGATATGACCTGAGACATAGGTATATAGGGTTATATATATATATATATATATCGAATGTTGTGAATCATGGATGATAGGCCATATGTGATATTAGGTCGTACCCTCATTTGTCGTATAGGATAATAGGATCCCTTTTAGTATAATGCCGTCGCACGATGATATTCCGTGCGTGATGAGTTGACTTGGTGATTGATCCTTACCCTTGACTAGAGGTTGCCGTATGATGGATTATACCGTACGCGGTGTTATTGGGCTAGATGCCGATTTATAGAATCACCGATTCAGACATATGATAGTTATGTATACCTTATAGCCGTTAGCTGATGATTTACCATGTACTGCATTCATGATATTATTACTGAATCGCATATACCTGTGATAGTACACCTTCACCATTATCGATGATGCGTATGTTACACGTACACATATTTTCCGGCTCACACACTTCTTCATCGATAATTGCCAAGTCACTACACAGTAGGGTTGCTGCATCATGACATATATATTGCTACATTCATATTTGCGGATATACATATTTGTATATCCATATTCGTGCACCTATATATTGATACATTCATACTTGTACACATACACATTTTATATTCATATTTTGTGCACACATTCACGGTACATTTATACCTGCGCATATACATATAGTACCTACATAGATAGCCGGTTTTATTGGAAAATTGGGAACCGCATGTTATACTTTAAAAACCGGAATCATTTTAAAGGAGCGGTTTTCCCCTTAATATGTTATATCACTGTTCCATGTTGCATGATACACGGATATGCTCGCATTCTTTTTATATGTTGCATACATCATACTCTATTATTTTACGCATTGAGATATGATGTTTTCATGAGATTTCTGGATTTGAGAACCGTGGCTATTTCAAAAGAAAGCATATGTTGTTTTAAAAACCCGATTTCTCTTGATAAGATATTTTAGTGCGTCCACCATGTGTTTTCTCGGTTCTTAGAGTGGCATGTGAAACCCGATTCGAGGAGTGGTAGGCACCGATTGCGGGTACATGGTGGACCCGGTGAGGTACCCCGGGGCAAGAAGACTCGTATATGTTAGACGGTGAGCCCGACATGGGGAGCACTACCTACCGAAGATAGTATGTAGACTCGGCGGTTATCCGGAGGATACGGACCGGAGTAGCGAGATGGATATGAGGGCCGACCAGGGAGTGCGGCGCCTGAGGGCCGATCTGAGGATGCGGCGCCTGGGATATATAAGGATTTACGTGCCGATGCTGGGCACGGTTTTCATGATGTTTTCGAGTGTCGATGCTAGGCACTCAGGTTCCATGATTTAGATGTGTCGAGAGGGACACCGTTGATATATATATCGTCATACTTTCATGCACGCTCTTTCTTGATATTTACATGCATGTTATTGTTGCGTCAGTGGTTGACGCGTGGACTGGATCCACATACATACATACATACACTGATGTTACTATGAGAAATTATACACATGTTTATAGACATTGATTCATGGGTGGACGAGATCCACATATCTGCATACCTTGATTATGGTTGTACGATACCCATATACATGCATTGATTTTTACTGTTGGATAGTATCCGCATGCATATAGGTAGTGACTACCTTGTTGGCACATATACGACCCGGTCACCCTAGATATCATAGTTTTACTTTTTGATATACGTTACCTAGGAGTCGTTGTTTATTCGATTTCTACTTGTAGATATATTTCTATTCACGAGTTGGCAACTTACCCCCGTTGTGCCACAGTTCTTGCAGGTTGACCGCTTGGATCAGTAGCGGATTCGCTGGCATACAGCTTTATTCGGGTGTTTTGCATTGGTAGGTGGGACATTGTATCGTACCCACTCTTGTATTATATTTCATATTGTATCTAGCTAACTCCATCAATCAATCAAAAGTTGTAATTGTATATGTGATGAGACTTAGTGAGACTTGTAGTCGCGAGATTTGAGCGATGGGTTTTATTTCCCTTTGGGGTTATGTCTTGCTATTTTCACTGTCTTTTCGTGGTGAACTTCACCGTTGGGCGTCGTATACTTATTTATATTATCTTGCATGGTTGTGATCCGCCGTTTGGCGAAGAGCTAGCACCCGCTTGGGGATGCCATTATTCTTATTTTGTATTTGTGGTTTTGGATCAAAATATATAAAGGAGGTGCTGCCAAAATTTTTAAAAGACGAAACATGTTTTCAAGCTAGTAAATTTCACTTGCATCATTCATGTTCCTTTTCTATGCATTAAGAAAACTTGATTTCATTATGCCTTATTTCAAAACCTCACCTCCTTTATTTTACTTAAAAGGTTTAGATTTCTGGGTTTCAGCTTACTTGAATTCCGTTACGCCTTTAGACGGGACGTGATTAAAGTGCTGGTCACGAGCTAATATTTCGGGTCGTGACACAACTCATCTATCTATGCTACATATGAATACCCCAGCAGCTACCAAACACTATGCCTTGACGAAGGCCAACAAACATAGCTTGAATACTACTGACCATCCATATGAAATGACAGAGGGCTACGAATGGTTTTGGCGAAACCGTGAACGTAGTAAACTTGGTATAACCGAAGGAACCTGATAGCTTTTTAAAAGGAGTGGTTAAACCTCCGCAATTAAAAATTCTGCTCTTTTAAAATAACCGAGTGGTTTCTTTTAAATTTGTTCCAACGATTCAGCTTTGGTTTATTTTCTTTGCATTAATATAATGCGTCCCATCATTTATCCTATCATTGCAGAAAACAACGAAAATAAAATGTCCGCTTATGCCATCCGCATTCGCCACTGGGTCTCGTCATTCACCCGTTAGGTTACTTAACTAACGACAGAGCGGGGGCTGGGCTAGCGCGGATGAAAAACATAAGCAACGCCTACTATATACATATATAGATATTGTACATTCGTCAGAAGCAATAATAGGCATTCCAGATCACAGATGAACATATTGGATATACTAGGAATCCGCGTTTCGTTTGAGCCTGCAACAAAAGACGGATTACACGGTCGTGATGAATAGCCAAACCCCACCCTAGACCCCTACGGGTACGGAAAACTACCCGCCAAGTACCCGAAGTGAAGCGATCTCCCTCGACAACGTGAGTAGGCCACTAAGCACTTCAAAGTACCCGGTAGTTTGTGCACCCCACCTTGGGTCTATCCTAGGAGAAGAAAACGGTAAATGAAATAATACAATGGTGGCAACAACCTCAACCCGGATGTGCCCCGCAAAAGAATATTACAACATATTACAATTTACATCGAATGAAAGATAAAAACTCTCATCTCACATCCCCGTCTATTCATCCACGACAATCCAATGAAGTTCATATACACATACCAAGTAACCATTACAGAAATGTGCAACCCCAAACTAACCGACATACTAGCAATTAGCGGAGGTTTATGAACACATCAAACAACACAATTAGCAAATAACTTAGAATTTCGATCAACAACCTTTTTCCTAGTCTACCCCAAATGGAATCCAGCACTGAAATAACCTGGGTAGAAACAAAATATACAGGAAAACAGAACACCCAAAAATAAGACAAACTGTGTAAATATGAGTTAACTCGGAGTCGAATCGGCCGCGGATCCGCGGAGGATTGCACCAATCGGCCGCGCTTCCGCGGTCGTCTCACCGAGTTAGCAACTCGTATTTCTCCAGTATTCTTATAATTCCCTGCTGTGAATTTTCATACTTCTGAAATAATTTTTTGGACAAGTTTAAAATCGACAGAAACATTAGGGAAGCGGGGTTATGTTTTCGTGTTTTTCAAACGATCGAAGTTCTAATTAGTTGCTAACAAGCTAGTAAAGGTTTAGTAGGCTCTGATACCACTGTAAGTCCATGTCACACACCCCACGTGTTTGCGGGGAGGCGGAATATATGAAAACTAATTATCAAAGCTTCGTAACACGAACTTGAGCTCACGGATCGTGTCTAAACCATTACTAGATAACTACGAGAGGTTTAACTACTCGGATTCGAAGTTATACCTCACGTTACAAGTCCTTCAGGTCTTCATCGCTGTCCTCCACACCTCGTAGGCTCTATGGAACATGGGTACCTCAACGGCCTCCTCGAGTCAAAGACAATCCACCCGAGAGTCTATAGTCTGAGCTCCTATCTCGAATCTGAGATAACTACGGCTTCTAGTTTGCTAATCTAGAAGTCCTAGAGGGTGTAGAGTATTTAGATGGATTACTTAGTCACTTAAACCCTAGGATTCTCAACACATGAGAGCTATTAGGTTTGAGGAAGAAGATGACGACTTGAGGAAAGAGAAGTGTTTTGTGATAATGAATGAACCATTCTCATTTGTGAATATCATGAAGCATAATAATATCATCAAAATAATAATCCATCTAATATTCATCATGCTTCATTTAATTCACTAGATGAATAATCTAATGAGTCACCTAATGAGTCATGGATCATTTAATGAAACCTACACCTCATCCTCCACCTCATTTGTTTAAATCCTAAAAAGAATTAAACACAAATGAGTCACCTTCTTTTAGAAGCTTCCGAAGAAAGTACAAGACTACCCATCCCATTCGTATTTCCGAAAAACACGGATAATCTTTGACTGAATAAATCCATCTGTATAATACCAGAATCTGGCTTAAACCAAAGCCCGCTAGTATTATCTGCCCGATCATGGTACGTGCACAAGTGTACGTAAGTGATTGTGGCCCTGTCGTAAAACCATACGGCCTATACACCTTTTGCCCGGTGCAGGGAAACTCTCTGTGTGGGACTTTAAAGACTCAACACTACGCTGGCAGTGGGTTTAACCACAGGACGCAAGCGGTACTAGCTGTACGTAACGGTCCCCAGGTAGATGTCGATAAGAAGGACGATGAGGAAACCTATCTGAACTCCTACTGAGCCTGATGTGACAATCTCCGTATAGTCCGGTCTGTTCGTCTAGGACTACCGCATATCGGGCCTGGAGGGCGGTAAATGTCAGACCCCTAATAGCGGTATAAGTTGTGTCGGAGTGAAGCCCATTACACCTTGAGAAACTACTGGAACCTACCAGTAAATCTCGCTTGCCCTGGCCAGGGACCTTGCGTAATGGCTCTCCATACACAGCACGATATCAACCCCCAATACTGGGAGAGACGAATCCTGCCTAACCACCACTGCCTCTAAATGCTTCGGGACTGCACCCAACTACTACCTGTTTGCACGACTCCTTTAAGCTGTGGTAGGGTTGTAATCTTTGTACAGTGGGAACACACTCGATGTGAAGTAGCAGTGTCAAGTCGACGGACTAAGCTGTACTCATGTCACCTGGGAACTGCTATTTGACGATGGGTATAAAACCAACCTGCAGTTCCCGGCGAGTCCTGTCCAATGTACCCGTAACCTAACGAGCACCTGCATACTATATTCAGTACGGCGTACTGATGGCTGTGGGACAGACCATCTCCCCAGCTCGGATGAGCAGCGTATACACCGGTCTACTCCGGCGTAACGATGCCCCGTCTCGATAATCCTACGACCAGGGACCTGTATAGGATGTTGCTTATAGACTACCCAGCCCCCACTAGTGTGACTGCCATCACAACACTGGTAATCAAGCAAAGATCCTAAGGGCTCTACTAATATGTATAAGAGATATGTTAAAAGAAACACATGCATATAATAAATTAGAAACAAATCAAGTAGCATACTACCATTTTTAGCAAGATTGTCAATACAACTGTGAATATCCCAAGCTTCCATTAAGTAATAGGCAATCTAGTATGATACAGTAATGTCCTCTAGGGCATAAACACTAACAGTAAACGTCAGAACCCAATAGCCTGATAAGTCATACCGATGTGAGGCTCATAACGGTTCAAGAAACTACTGATAACCCTTACCAGTAGATCTCAGCAACCCTGGGCAGGGATTTCCTGTTATGGCCAATCGAGCATAGCTTTACATCAACCCCCAATACCGGGAGAGACGAAATCCCCTCCTATCGCTCATTGCCTCCATGTGACTCGGGACTTACCCAAATACCACCGTTTTGCACGATCTCTTAAACTTGGTAAGGTGGAAATCAAAGCACAGTAGGAATCACACAAGACTCTATGACGATCTCGGGTCGACAGACTAACCTGTACCAGTGTCACCATAGAACTGCTTGTTGGAGATAGTGCCCTCAGAGTCAATTATTGGATCACAGGTACGTGATTGCAATGATTGAGGGAGGACCTATCCCGGTAGGACAGTCTTACTCGAGATGATAGTATGCTATCTGGTTTACCTTTATCATCGTGTACTGCTTTAGGTGACATGACACGTCGCTATTACACGTTGATAGAGCCCCTAGGATTCTTGCTTGACCACCAGCAGTATGAGGGCGATCATATAAGTGGGAGCTGGGGGTCTATAAGCTTATCCTTAAAAGGTCCCTAGTCGTGGGAGTTTCGAGACCGGGCATCGATACTCCATTAGTAGACTAGTGTATACAGTCGAGACCCCGACGAGGGGCGGTGGCCGGTCTCACAAGCCACTGGTGTCAGTTGGATCACCTAAGATGTATACAGGTGCTCATTGGGTTATGAGTACACCGGACAGGACTCGCCGGGAACATGCTAGTTGGTCATATACCAGACGTCAGATGGCAGTTCCCTGGTGACATGTGTGTGCAGGTTAGTTCATCGACCTGGGGATCGTCATTTGTCTCGTGTGAGTTCCCACTGTACTTTGATTACTACCCTACCACGGCTCAAAGGAGACGTGCAAACAGGTTTTAGTTGGGTACAGTCCCGAGCCACATGGAGGCAGTGAGCGTATCTTCAGGGGTTCGTCTCTCCCGGTATTGGGGGTGAGGTCGTGCTGTGTCTAGGAGAGCCATTACACAAAGTCCTTGGCCAAGGCAAGGAGATTTACTGGTAGGTATTCCAGTAGTATCTCAGGGTGTTCTGGGCTACACTCCGACACGACTTGTACCGCTTTTGGGGGTCTGACTTTTACCAACCCCCTAGGCCCGCCATGCGATGCTCATAGACGAATGGACCGGACTGCACGGATATTGTCACTGACAGGCTCAGTTGGGTGTCGGGGTGAGCTTCCTCATCGACGTCCCTTTTGGTCAATAGCTGGTGGCCCATCACGTATTGGCATATACCTCTGACGTGCTAGTGGTTAAATCCACAGCCATAGTATTGACGAGTCTTTAGAGTCCACCACATTTTCAGTTACTCAGCTTTCGGGCGAAAGGTTGTAGAGGCCGTATGGAGATATGGCAGGGTCCGATCAGATACGTGCGGTATTGCACGGATCAGGATCGGACAGTCTGTACTATAGGCCGTATGGATATATGGCAGGGTTCGATCAGATACGTACGGTATTGCACGGATTAGGATCGAACAGATATTACTAGGCGGTTTTGGTATAAGCCGGATCCTAGTATAGTACAGTGTAGATTTTGTCTCTTTGCATTTGTATTTCGGTCAAAATACAGATGCGGGTGTGTATGCACAGTATCGGGGTTTTCCCGTAATTTATTACGGGACCAGTTTTCTGGAGTTGCCAGTTTGCTTTCCGTTTCGGCCAATTTCCATTGTTCCGTTCATTGGCCGAAGATTGGTGGAGGAGGGCTTATTTGCATTGTTGCAAATAAGTATTTGTGGAGGGGGTATTTGCTTATTGTTGAATCATGATAGCCTCTCATTGACCTTGACTTCTAGCTTCATGATTGCTTGACTTTTAGTGATCATCATGGTTGTTGATGATGAGTTTGGTGATGATGGTTGGATGAGTGTTGGTTTTGCTTGTGATCATTACTTGATATCATAACCATTCCTTTCTCTCTCTCTTTTGATTATGGTTGTGGTTTTTGATCTTTTTGTTTTTGATATATCACTCCCTCACTCCATGCTCTTCACCTCACCTCTTTGGCCGGCCACTAAGGATTGGGGCTGTCCAAAAATTGTGTGGGTGTATCTTTGGTTCATATCATGCTCCAAAATACCCACTAGCTCCTCCACATTGTTCTTGTTTCATCCCTCCACCAAATGGCATCTCCACTACCCCAAAAGGAGACACAAGTTCTACTACACATTCTACAGCGAATCTTGGGCACGTCGAGTAGCCGGCTTCGTGCCCGAGTTGCCTCGGCATTGAGGTGGGAGCCCGTAAACATAGTTGGCGATGTGGTGCACTTCCGGCGACGAGGAGGAGACGGGACTTTTCCGCAGGAGATCGGGACCATGACGAGAAGACCGGAGGACTTGGATCGTCGGTATATCTCTAACCCATCTTCTAGTTAGCTTAGACTTGTTAATGGTTTCGATCCGGGTGTTTAGTGCGCGGTGGTGCCAGTTTGCTAAGTCCGCAAAATTTAAGTTATTCACCGCTTCCGCATTCCGGCGTCGGATTGACGGCCGGGGCGCCGCCGTGCACTTACAGTGGTATCAGAGCATCGCCATTAACTTCGTCTAGCTTTCGTTTGATGTATTTTGCTTTTCCGATCGACCAAAATTCCAAAATCTATGTTTTTGTGCACATCAGTTTTCTGTTAAGATTTTTTGGTGTCCAAAAATTTTTCAGGTGGTCTCAGAATGATGTGCAGGAAATTCTAAGCATACTGGAAAAATTCGACACTGTGATCTCTCCTCATGAGCGCGGAACCGCGGCCTCACCTCTATATTAGGCCGCGGATCCGCCGCAGTGTGGAGAGGTCAGTGGGCCATCTTTTTCCAGTGGGCTTCAGGGTAGTAATTAGGGGTTTTGGAATATTAAAATTGGGCCAATTATTTATGTGAGTGCTACAGTATTGCTTGGGGGCCCACTTGTTAATTTTTGGTCAATCGGAAAATTTTAAACACACTTTTCACAGTATTTACATTATATCTGCGACCGTGAATGTCACTCGATCGGTAAATCCGGTCTAACTGCTATAGCCCGGTTAGACGGATTTGCGAACGTGACTTTCACGTTGATGTTCTATGTATTTGCTGTGTTGTTGCGGATCGGTCGTGGGGGATAGCCTGGATGCAATGCTAGTACAGTTGTGGTTGTATTATGTACATTTGATATTGCGGGGCGAGCGTCCGACATGTGGACTGCCGTCACTGCCTGTTTGTATTATTATTTTGGGGCACGACCTGGTTGCGGTCGATGTACCCGGTGTATGTATATTTTACTTTCTGTACTAGATTACCCCGCGGTGGGGTGCACGGATGGCCGGGTTCTAGAGGGCAACAAGCCCGCATCTCATGGCATTGAGACGGAGGGGGCTTCACTCTAGGATTGGCAGGGCTATTCACCGCACTCGTAGGGGGTACAGGTTTGACCCAGGAGGGGTGCCCAAGTTACTGGATTCCGTGAAGTGCTGGGTGGTCCATTCACGGCGCTGAAGGGGGCTGCCTCGCTTCAGGTTTTGGCGGGTGACTTGCCGCGCCCGTAGGGGTCTAGGATTTCATTGCGCAGGCTATCCGCACGACCAGGGGAACGTCGGGTTTCAGTAGTGGCTCTGTGAAACCCGGGGATCCCAGATATCTGTATTGTTTCTGTGATGCTGTACATTTCTGTGATGTTGCATTTCTTTTCACGCCTTGAGCGAAATATAATATATTGGTATATATATTAGTAGATGTTGTATATGTTTTTCATCCGCGCTAGTCCAGTCCCCGCTCTGTCGTTAGTAAGCTAACCTAACGGGTAATGACGGGACCCAGTGGCGAATGCGGATGGCATATACGTACATCAGTATATTTTCGTTCTTTGTGGTGTGATCAATTGATGGGACTGCATTGATTCGGATCAATGCAAAGTTAAAAACAAACCTAATCTGATGTTGTTGGAACACTTTTCAAAAAGCTGTTATTGCAAGGACGTTCACTTTTGTTTTGCATCGCGGTATTCATTTAGAATATCCTGCTCCTCAGTCGACGAGGCAAGGGCCGAGATCCCTTCACCGGGAGTGACCCCTTGGACAAAAAGTTTGCGTCAGGGCATTAACTTCACTATAGCCGATTACTTTTGCTTTGCACCATGGTATTCAGTTGGAATATCCTGCACCCCATTCTACGGGGAAAGAGCCGAGATCCCTTCACCGGGAGTGACCTCTTTAGCGAAGGTTTTCGTCACTATATTTTCAAAAAGCTATCCGTTCCTTCAACGATATCAAGTTCATTACGTTAAAGGTTTTCGCCAGAAACCATTCGTAGCCCTCCGTCGTTTCATATGGGTAGTCAATAGTATTCAAGCTGTGTTTGTTGGCCTTAGTCAAGGCACAGTGTTTGGTAGCTATTGGGTATTCATATGCTGCATAGATAGATGCGTTGGTTTGGGACAGTCGTATAGCCTTGTTGGCCTTAGTCAAGGGCTTGTACGGGTGGATTCAAATTAACCTGGACAATGACGGGTAGAACTTGACATGTGACTTATGATTTGTTGGCCTTAGTCAAGGTCATAAGAGCATGGGGCAGAAATCACATCGGGAGTTTCAAAAGTACTGAAACTTGCCAGATATGCGCATACCTTCTGGAGTGTGATACCGTGAGCGGATTCCGTCACGTTATCATGCGATGAGAGTTGGATCCCGATTCCCACTGATGAGTTGGTTTACTCCTCGGATGACCCCGACTAATTCTTCTTTCTGGTTTGGAGGAGAATTTGAGGTACAGTGGGAGGATTCCAGATTAGATAAATTGGTAACCATTCTGATCTAGGTTAGAGTGCACGCTGAGTGTTTCTTTTCTCTCTCTCTTTGGCAGCGACCATTGACCCGACCCTAAGACTTTGACTCAGTGACCAAGTTGACCGAACCTTCTTTAACACTGGCTTTTGGATTGTCAGAGTTGCAAACCTCATTGCCACTCCTACTTTAACCCTTTTTCTCCAGGACACCCCGTTTTACTACGAACGTCCACTTCCATTGGACAAAACCATCGTATGGTTAGATACGAACTCGAAAGAATTTATTCGAGGATGGTTTCCGGTTCTGGAGAAAACGGATAGGATTATTCAGTTGTCTTTTCCTTTTACCCTTTCTCAGGTTACGAGTACTCCTTGGTTTAGGGGTAGTACACCTATTACGCAAATTGGATTGTCTTCTTCCAAACCTTAGGCTGGTGCCGACCGGTAGGGAATGAAGAAAACCAATTAGCATAACGATGGTGTGCAGAAGGTATTAAGTTCAGACAAAGCAAGGGATTAGTAAGAGGGCAAAGTAAATTGCAACAGATATTCACGACCAAACCAAATATTTCGTTACCACTCCCACATCACCTTTGTATTTCTCCAGGACACTCCGTATCACTACGAAGATCCACAGTTTATTTGGATACTCCATCGTATGGTTATATACGAACTCGAATGGAACTGGTTCCAGTTCGGGGATGGATTCTGGTTCAGGAGAAATAGGAATAAGGTTTATTCGGTTGTCTTTTATCTTCACCCTCTCTCATTGCGAGTGTTCCTAGGATTGGGACAGTACACCCATTATGCTTATTGGATAGTCTTCTTCCAAACCATAGGCTGGTACCGAACGATAGGGAAGGAAGAAAACCATTTGGCCTAAAAGGGTGTGCAGAAGGTAAAGACTAAAGACAAATGAAGGGATTTGGAGAGGTGGGAAAGAACTATACGGTTACAGTCGTGAATCTGGAAGAGGCATTACTAGGAATACCAGAATACCCCATCGGAACATTTCAATGTTTCAGTTTCACTGTGTAATGTTAAAGGAAAACTGATTTCCCGATTAGACACTTGCTCCAGGGTATGTATTTACCAGGTTCGATTCTCACATCTGTATGGTTTTACAGATGATAAGTGGGAGTAAGTTATTGGGAATTGGGTGATCATCCTCATTATATCGGGATTCGTTGTAATCGGTGATATTTGAGGAAATCACCTGGGTTGTTTGCCGGTCGGCAGATATTTGGTTTTGAATATCCGCTGTTGTGCACCAATTTCAAATTGATATATCTGTACGTCTATTTTCATAGAGTGAGATATACCTTTTTGAAATTATGTCTACGACATTTACCTATATCAGTGGATGGTTAGGTAGGGAGCATTGAACAGCGGTGTAATTCTTCTTAACCATAAGTACAGTTTTCAACCTACGACACACAGTGAATAAGTTATCAGACTCAAGGGACTTATACAGAGTATTGTATGTTGTCCACGGTCCATCAGGACAAAGGGGTTGGTCCTCGTACTATATTCGGTTTACTTATGACTTCTCTAGTTTTTAGACAGGTGTTTCGCGGAAACACAGGGTCTGAATTTTGAGAAGTTATAGGTATTTGAATAGAGTAGAGAACCAGGTATAGCAAGTATCGGGATTCTTCAAAGAGATCGAAGATATAGATACTTGTGTATGGTATTCAGTTGATAATAATGACAAAGAGATCTTGCTTCTCTTTCAGGTTACTCATAATTGGAAGTATTCCTAAGTTGAGTGACGCTGATCGGCCTCCTTCCATTTGGTTAACATGCGCTGGGGACAGCTGCATGATTTGAATCTGGTTCAATTAAATCAGTGCCTCTGTTTCTATATTGGATATAGAACAGTTCATATCTTAACGATGTTAAGGTACGGGGAGTTGTCCGGTTTATGCTTAAAACCAGACTCTGGATAACTCAAGGCACGTTTCTGTAATGGCTGTTTGTGGGTTGACCCAGGCTATGACGCGGGTTGACTTTCTACTATCTGGATGAACAATAGCGATATTGTTCTAGACTCGCCACAGTTTTATTAAAAATGGACTTTTTCAGAAAACAGTAGTGGGAGTATGGTAGAACTGGAAGTGATTCCAGAACCACAAACGATTACTGAAGATTTGATAAGGAACCTAAAGATTCAATCTGGATTGACATTCCATTGGCCACTCCGCAGATAAGGTGGGTAACTTCAGGCACCCGAGAGGTACTACGGTAGCTTCAAGGACGGTGACAGGGAAGTTCTTGTTTACCCACAATTGCCATTGCTGTTGTTCCAGGTTACGAGACCCGGCGGGAGGATGAGTATAGCGTCGTTCTAAACCAGTTTTAGAAGTGTACGTCTATATGACTCTGCCAGAGGGTTGTCGTAGTCAGTGGGAGCAGCGGAAGCATTGGTGGACAGGTTGCTTATGTCTATTTATAGACTAGAGCAGATGTAGCGGAGATAGATCATCTATTTCTGATGTGACAGTCATGGGTTTGACTTCATCAGAATAGGGGATGGATCTGTTGAGAAGGTAGTAGGGTGTGATATCCTGGTATTTGGATGATATACACAGAGTAGGAAAAGAAACTCCTACACTACGATCGGTTATACTTTGGTCGTCACACAGTTGTTTCTCCACAAAAGAAATGGATTTTATATCAGACATACTGGTTACTAGATCTATGGTTTGGGTGGTTTCCCAATCAGGGTACTTGACAGCATTCTAAGAGTATTTAGGATGGACGACTCCTGGCACGGTAGTGTACCTGCAGGTAATGGAGTCACCCTCTCCAAAGGTGTCTTACAGACTAAAGGGGAGAGGGATGTGCATGATTGGCAGATCACTTGCTCAGGCAATTGAGTCAATCATGAGATGTCAAGTACCACACCAGATGTTGTTCTTGCACTAGATGCAATAAGTTGACATTAATCCAATCCTGGAGAAACAGTCGGAAGCAGTTTTAGAACATAAGTGGATGTTCTAGGGATATGATAACGACAGCCTCATTCGGGAAACAGTTATCATTCCAGGCTTCCAAGGTGACATGGACGACAAGGAGGTTGTCAGAACTATAGTTTTCCTTCTGATGAGGGGCAGTATTTTGGATAGGTGGTCCAAGGCAATACTGAGGGTGGCATGGCGCAGGATACTGATTAAGTTCAGTTGACGATACAGTCTAAGAAGTTTGGATTTGGAGGTCATTTATGAGCTATGTCCCATCAGACATCCAGACACATTCTAAGACAGGTATTGCTCATTTCGGGAGATGGGTTTCTCCGCGAACTTGAGATTTAGAGAGACATGGAAAGAGACAACTAAGCGGATCCACTCACTGAGGCTATTCCTCGAACGCAATAGTTTCGCAAACGAGCTTTGTGAGACTGACTAGTAGAGGAGTTGGGTGTTCGGTATCACACGGGCTGTGAGTATGCAACATCGCAATAATTAGCCTTGAGTGCAAGTGGGAGATTGTTGGAGATAGTGCCCTCAGAGTCAATTATTGGATCACAGGTACGTGATTGCAATGATTGAGGGAGGACCTATCCCGGTAGGACAGTCTTACTCGAGATGATAGTATGCTATCTGGTTTACCTTTATCATCGTGTACTGCTTTAGGTGACATGACACGTCGCTATTACACGTTGATAGAGCCCCTAGGATTCTTGCTTGACCACCAGCAGTATGAGGGCGATCATATAAGTGGGAGCTGGGGGTCTATAAGCTTATCCTTAAAAGGTCCCTAGTCGTGGGAGTTTCGAGACCGGGCATCGATACTCCATTAGTAGACTAGTGTATACAGTCAAGACCCCGACGAGGGGCGGTGGCCGGTCTCACAAGCCACTGGTGTCAGTTGGATCACCTAAGATGTATACAGGTGCTCATTGGGTTATGAGTACACCGGACAGGACTCGCCGGGAACATGCTAGTTGGTCATATACCAGACGTCAGATGGCAGTTCCCTGGTGACATGTGTGCAGGTTAGTTCATCGACCTGGGGATCGTCATTTGTCTCGTGTGAGTTCCCACTGTACTTTGATTACTACCCTACCACGGCTCAAAGGAGACGTGCAAACAGGTTTTAGTTGGGTACAGTCCCGAGCCACATGGAGGCAGTGAGCGTATCTTCAGGGGTTCGTCTCTCCCGGTATTGGGGGTGAGGTCGTGCTGTGTCTAGGAGAGCCATTACACAAAGTCCTTGGCCAAGGCAAGGAGATTTACTGGTAGGTATTCCAGTAGTATCTCAGGGTGTTCTGGGCTACACTCCGACACGACTTGTACCGCTTTTGGGGGTCTGACTTTTACCAACCCCCTAGGCCCGCCATGCGATGCTCATAGACGAACGGACCGGACTGCACGGATATTGTCACTGACGGGCTCAGTTGGGTGTCGGGGTGAGCTTCCTCATCGACGTCCCTTTTGGTCAATAGCTGGTGGCCCGTCACGTATTGGCATATACCTCTGACGTGCTAGTGGTTAAATCCACAGCCATAGTATTGACGAGTCTTTAGAGTCCACCACATTTTCAGTTACTCAGCTTTCGGGCGAAAGGTTGTAGAGGCCGTATGGAGATATGGCAGGGTCCGATCAGATACGTGCGGTATTGCACGGATCAGGATCGGACAGTCTGTACTATAGGCCGTATGGATATATGGCAGGGTTCGATCAGATACGTACGGTATTGCACGGATTAGGATCGAACAGATATTACTAGGCGGTTTTGGTATAAGCCGGATCCTAGTATAGTACAGTGTAGATTTTGTCTCTTTGCATTTGTATTTCGGTCAAAATACAGATGCGGGTGTGTATGCACAGTATCGGGGTTTTCCCGTAATTTATTACGGGACCAGTTTTCTGGAGTTGCCAGTTTGCTTTCCGTTTCGGCCAATTTCCATTGTTCCGTTCATTGGCCGAAGATTGGTGGAGGAGGGCTTATTTGCATTGTTGCAAATAAGTATTTGTGGAGGGGGTATTTGCTTATTGTTGAATCATGATAGCCTCTCATTGACCTTGACTTCTAGCTTCATGATTGCTTGACTTTTAGTGATCATCATGGTTGTTGATGATGAGTTTGGTGATGATGGTTGGATGAGTGTTGGTTTTGCTTGTGATCATTACTTGATATCATAACCATTCCTTTCTCTCTCTCTTTTGATTATGGTTGTGGTTTTTGATCTTTTTGTTTTTGATATATCACTCCCTCACTCCATGCTCTTCACCTCACCTCTTTGGCCGGCCACTAAGGATTGGGGCTGTCCAAAAATTGTGTGGGTGTATCTTTGGTTCATATCATGCTCCAAAATACCCACTAGCTCCTCCACATTGTTCTTGTTTCATCCCTCCACCAAATGGCATCTCCACTACCCCAAAAGGAGACACAAGTTCTACTACACATTCTACAGCGAATCTTGGGCACGTCGAGTAGCCGGCTTCATGCCCGAGTTGCCTCGGCATTGAGGTGGGAGCCCGTAAACATAGTTGGCGATGTGGTGCACTTCCGGCGACGAGGAGGAGACGGGACTTTTCCGCAGGAGATCGGGACCATGACGAGAAGACCGGAGGACTTGGATCGTCGGTATATCTCTAACCCATCTTCTAGTTAGCTTAGACTTGTTAATGGTTTCGATCCGGGTGTTTAGTGCGCGGTGGTGCCAGTTTGCTAAGTCCGCAAAATTTAAGTTATTCACCGCTTCCGCATTCCGGCGTCGGATTGACGGCCGGGGCGCCGCCGTGCACTTACACTGCTATCTGACGATAGACATAATACCATATAGGAGTTCTCGGCGAGTCCATCCAGTGTACCCAGTCTCCACTGAGCACCCATATACCATCTCTGATGTCAAACACCAATGGATATAGGATCATCCATCGCCCATCATATGGGTCGAGAAGCGTATACGCAAGTCTACTCTGGAATATCGATGCCCCATCTCGATACTCCCACGACTAGGAACAATTGAAGGATGTACTTACCGACTACCCTTGATCCACTAGTATGATCTGCATCATAATCTTGGTAGTCAAGTACTCATCCTTAGGGCTTTATCAACATGTAATAGAAAGACAATAAGTATACATGTTAAGATAAAGAGCAACCAGATAGCAATACTATCTTGCCGAGCAAGAAAGTCCTACCTATATATGTACAGGCATCCACTATAATATACATCACATGTATAATAATAGCCTCTAGGGCATACATATAACTAACAATCTCCCACTTGCACTAAGGCTATTTATTGTAGTATCTCATACTCAACGCCACATAAAAGTCTCTCTAGGGAAATGCCTCTGTGAGTGGATCCGCCGTGTTATCCTTCGCGTCAACTCTCCTTACCTTGATCCCTTGGAGATCAACCATCTTCATGATCAGGTGATACTGTCCTCAGAATATGTATGGATCACTGATAGGACCGGCGTTCCTAGGCCAAAGCCACAAATCCATTGTTGTCACAATAACAGTTATTGGACGCTCAATGGTAGGAACTATGTTCATCTCGTGAACAAGAAATTTCTAGACATCCACTTTGGTAGCATCGTTGGTAGCAATGTATTCGGCCTTTATCGTGTAGTTAGCCAGAGTATACAGCTTGGAACTCTTCCAACATACCGTCCCTCCACTGAGGGTAAAGACAAAGTCCGAGACTGACTTTCAGTCGACCTTATCACTCTGGGAGCTGGAATTGGTAAAGGACTCCGACTGGGGTTCACCGTTACCAAACGCCAAGAACAATTCTTTAGTGCTTCCCAAGTACTTAAGAATGTCCTTCACAGCTCTCCAGTGATTCTTCCAAGATCCGATTGATTCCTGATCACTACACCTAGTGAGTTAGCTACATCTGGTCTGATACATAACATTGCATACATGATAGAGCCTACTGCCGAAGCATAGGGTATCCCTTGCATGCGAGCTCTCTCCAAATCAGTCTCGGGAGACATCTTTTTGGAGAGAGTGATTCATGAATAAGTGGACGAACCACGACGCTTAGAATCTTCCATACTAAACCCCTTTAGTACGGTGTTAATGTACCTGGATTTAGAACACTCCCAACATCCACTTAGATCTATCACCATAGATCTTAATCCGCATAGATGTAGTAGGTATCATCCAGATCTTCCATGGAGAATCCTCGTGATAAGAGAAGCTTGACCGAGTGTAGCATAGGAAACCATTTTCTATCAAGAGTATGTCATCTACGTACAATACGTGGAAGACAGCCCTACTCTCTACTACCTTCTTGTATATACAAGGTTCATTTACCTTCTTGATGAAGTCAAACTCTTTGACTGCCACATCAAAACAGATGTTCCAACTCCGAGATGCATGCTCTAATCCTGATGGACTTAAGCATAGCCACTGGAGAAAAGGTTTCAACATAAACCATACCTGGTTATTGACGAAAACCTTTTACTACAAATCTAGCTTTGAAAGTCTCAACTTTTCTATTTACACAAAGAATCTTCTTAAGATCCATTTGCTCCTGATGGGTTTTACCTTTTCAGGTGCAACATTCAAAGTCATACTTTGTTGGTGTACATGGATTCCATCTCTGATTGCATAGCATCCAGCAAATTCACAGATTCCCCACTCGTGATGGCCTGCCTGAACCTGGTTGGGTCATCAACTACCATGATGCAATCCCCGTTCCCATCGTCACCGAGGAAACCGCAGTATCTGTCAGGTGGATGAGGAACCCTACCAGATTCATGGAGAGGCTGAGGTTCGTTGGAGACTATTGAATCCTTTGGTTTCACCAGATCATCAGCTGTTAGTTTGTCCAGCTGGAACTCCTTCCAGTTCTACCTCATGACCACTAATTTCTTCAAAAGAAATTCCTTTTCTAAAAAGGTGGCATGCTGAGAAACAAAACAACTTTTGCTCCTCGTTGGGGTAGAAGATATACCCTTGCAAATGTTTGGGATATCCAACAAACTTACAGAACTGACCTTGCTTCGAGCTTGTCTGGATTTTGCTTTTAAACATAGGCCGGACAACCCCTTATCTTAACTTGTTTAAGACATGGTCTCTTCCCATTCCATATCTCATATGGAGTGGTAGGCACTGATTTGGATGGAACCCCATTCAATTGGTATGCAGCTTCTCAAGTGCATAACACCAAAAAGGAAACATGTAACTCAGCAGTACTCGTCATAGAGCGCGTCGTATCTCATAGGGCGCGATACCTCCATCCCGATACACCGTTGTGCTGGGGTGTGCTTGAAGGAGTAAGATGAGAGAGAATCTCATTCTCCTTTTAGAAACTCCAGGAACTCCATGCCCAAGTATTCGCCTCCCCAATCTCATCGAAGGACTTTAATACTTTTACCCGTCTGGTTCTCAACTTCAAGCTTGCATTCCTTGAATTTCTCAAAAGTTTCAGACTCGTGTTTCAACAGGAACACATGTCCGAATCTTGAGAGATTGTCGATGAATGTAATGAAGTACAAAGAACCAACCCTGGCATGTGTAGATATAGGACCGTATACATCATCATGTATCCGTCCCTAGAGTTCAGTAACTCTTTCTCTGATTCCAGTAAACGGAGTATTGGTCATTTTACCTTTGAGACAATACCGGCAAGTATCATAAGATGAAAATTCGAACGGATTCAAATATTCATCCTTATGTAATTTAGCTAGTTGTGTCGCATTGATATGACTTAGTCTATAATGCCATAAGAAGGATTCGTTCATTTCTGAACTACTCCTCTTGGGTGTGTTCTAGATACTTTGAACTGTGATTTAAAACATATATACCATTACATAACGTGCCTAATCCAATCAACTCTTGATTAAGGAAAATGTTCACAACATTATCCTGCAATACAAAATTATATCCTTCTTTAACTTAATAAAGAAACTGATGTAATGTTGTATATCAGGTTCGACATGTAATAACATTTGTTCAGAATCAATGTATCTACCATTTGGTAATACAAGGTGATATTTGCCAACTAAGTTGCTGCAACAATTGCACCATTCTCTAACACTTAAAGACATGTCACCTAATCCCAGTTCTCTACCTTTCGTAGCCCATGTAACAGATTACATATGTGGGATTCTAATCCGGTATCTCATACCTAGGATGTAGAGGATACTGAGAAAACAATTCTTGGTAACGAACACACCCGAAGAATATGCATCAACATGCTTAATTCTCGATTGGGTCACGTAGGAATCCGGATATTCCCCTATTTCCTGCTCGTACTAATAACAATTATAAGATAGAGCGGAACCAGCGTTCCCCAGCTCAGTATAATAAGCAGGTTCGGTCAATGCATCCATATTATTATCTTGATTAAGGTGTGACATGGTCACTACCAGGAGAGAGAGAGAAGAAAAAACTCAGCGTATGCTCTTGCAAGATTAGATTGGTTATTATTTTATCTAACCAGGATGGCTCCAACTATTTTATCAAATCTTCCTTCAAACCATAAAAGGTAAGACTAGCCGGGATTAATTACACCCTACAAGTTCGCCAATCTTTCGGCCAGGCCAGTGTCGGTACTTTGAGAGAGGTTCCCCGTGCTTTCGCACGGACCTAATTAAAATAAATCTCGCTTTCCCAGGGGCGTAACCCCATTAACACATTTCTAGACACCTACTTGATCGGCTAATTGTAATGTGCAAAACTCTCCCAGGAGTAACTCTTACTCGCAGTGGGTATCAGGATCCAAATATCTCATAGAAGGTATGCAATCTCATTAAAAATTTCAACACTTGAAATTCCCGATAATATTTTAACCCTAGCATCCTATGACCTTGACGAAGGCCAACAAACCATAGGGCGCTAGTCAAGTTCAACCCGTATATTTCATGATTGAATTAAACCCACCCGCACGACCCTTGACGAAGACCAACAAAGTCGCACGACTGCCCTAATCCAATCGCATCACATGCTTTAGCAGATAAGCACTAGTTAGCTACCGCACACTATGCCTTGACGAAGGACAACAAACGTAGCACTAATACAAAGTAGCACTTATCTGAAATGACGGAGGGCTACGACAGGTTTTTAAGAAAACCTTTTGCGTAATGAACTTGATATCGTTATAGAATCGAGTGATTTGAAAAGTAGAGTTTTTGAGACTTTTGCTAGTTTCTCTATAGAGGTCACTCCCGATGAAGGGATCTCGGCTCTTTCCTTTTCGAATGAGGTGCTGGATATTCATGAATACCACTATGCAAAACAAGAACTAGAGAAGCATTCAAAAACAAAACCGAGTGGGTTGTAGCATCTGCCAGTTTCGTTAAAGAGATCACTCCCGGTGAAGGGATCTCGGCTCTTTCCTTATCGAATAAGGTGCTGGATATTTTGCAAGGAATACCGCTATGCAAAGCAAGAACTAGAGCTACCAGTTTTTAAAACAAGATTCTACAACATCATTAGGTTTATTTTATTCCATTAATCTCATTAATGAAGTCCCATCAATTATGCTTCCCAAGCATCACAGAAGAAACGAAAGCAACAATATTTATTATATATCATATATATAATATAAGCATTCGTCTCATCATAAAGTGATCACATCACAGAATATCAGCAGCAGAAGAACACATATGAAATATTGGATATACTAGGAATTCCGTGTTTTAAATTAAGCCAGTAAAAAACACGGATTCCACGGTCGTGATGAATAGCCAAACCCGCATCCGTAGACCCCTATGAGAGTAGCAAGCAACCCTCCCAATTCTAGAGTTAGGAGACCCGGACTCGACTCCTCGAGATGGTCTCCCACTGGACCGTAGAACCCGGTTACTTATGCTCCCCCGCTTGGGTCTATCCTAATGCGGAAAAGTAAATAATATACATCAATGGTGACATCATCCTCAACCCGAAAGTGCCCCAAGAAAAGAATATTATATACAAGTTTTTACATGAATGAAAATGAAAAACTCGCATCTCACATAAGAAAACCCGGCTATTCAAACACGACGATCCAATATAACATATCACAACAACACATAACATCACATGTCATCAACGTAAGTAAATATGCGTATCCCAATTGTCGTTGACATATAGCAACGAAACTGGAAATACACCACATATTACACTTACAGTCGTAGAAAAGAAAGTGAAAAACTACAACAATTGGAATCCGCAACTACCTTAGACATCATAAACCCAATGTATCACATACTTTGGATTTCATGCCTAACCAAATGAATTTCTTAGACATCACATGCCTAAAAATTATAAACCCCGCATTTTAGTCTCGATATTGAAAACACTTTCCAATAACCAGTCGGGTAATTCAACAAGATTCCCGACAACCTGATCGAATGCTCGTCGGAATTTTTAGTAGACGGACGCACCCCCGATGCCTTCGACGAAGTGCACTTAGGCGGAACACCACGGCAGCGAGCATCCAAACGGATGCTTTTGGCAACGGGGTTCTCCTATAGTCACTTGGTCAGGGCTATGGGGCGTGGAAATCTAGTAAGGTTATCCGGCGAGTATCCGCGTACACTACGTAATTGCGGCAGACTTTTGATCCACATCAAAATCCTGTGGCAACCGATCAAATGAGACTAAATTGCTAGATTTATAAAATTCAAATTAGTTTTCACAAAACTAAATATTGTGGATTCCAAGAATTGTATCACAATTCACAGATAGCTATACGATGTTAAACTTTTCGATCGAATCAACAAACACCCAAAACTTCCCAAAGAGCCCAACACTTGAGCACAGTTTAAGAAACACCCAGAACATGCCACAGCACCTATGGACCAACCGTTGAAGGGTCAACCCTTGCCTCACCTATGGCGTCGTGGAACGACTACAAACCCTAGGGTTTGGTGGCGGTTCCGGCTGTCACAGAATCGAGTTAGGATTTCGTTCTTCTAGAGGGTCCATAGAATCTCCTGCATGATTTTCTGAAGATTTTAAACTTGGAAATATCCAACTCTTGGAAAATTTCCAGCGAGGGAGAAAATGGGTTATTGATATCCGTTCGAACTTTTTAACTTCGTCTCAATAACCCAAAAAGATGTTAGAATTACGATTATGAAACACTCCGAATTGCCTTTGCACAAAGATAACATCACATGCAATCTTAACAAAAACAAGCAACACCTGAAACACCAAAACCCAGAGACTGGAACACCACAACAAAATGAAGCAAAAAGGAGCCCAGAAAACCGATGGGGCCGGTTTTTCCCCATAAGTGGCCGGTCAAAATCCGGCGAGAGGGGTTCGTTTTCCTGTGGTGTTCATGTTACATCTCATGCAACAATCTGCAGTTGCTTAAAAAAAATTTAGACGACTTAAAAATTTCGACAGAAACTTTGTTTTTGTTTCGAGTGTTTCGGAGTTGTTTCGGTTTCGTAATTCTACAGACATCGTCTAATTCTCTAGCATGGCTCTGATACCACTGCAGGGGTTCCCTAGCTTCACCGCTGGGTTTCTGGAGGCATCGACCATGCCGTTTTCAAAAAAATTGGCGGGCTAAAGAACCCTAACCTAGAATCTTAACTAGAAAATTAGACGAAACTAGAATGTAAACATCTTTACATCTAATTGAACAAGAAATACAAACTTTGTAGACCGGTCCTTCACTTCAATAGCTCCGTTTAGTAGTCCCTTCACTCCAAGTAGTGAACTCCCGGACTCTAGAAGGGCTCCATAAGATGAAAGGAACAAGCTTGCTTGAAGTCTTCGAGGCCGAAGATGATCTAAGTGGAGGAGACACTAACCCAAGCTACCTCTTCACTAAGTGATGAACTAGTGAAGAAACAATCCAATCTAAATGGCTAGTCTAGAAGAGCTTGATGAAGTAGGAATTTTGCTCACTTTCGAAATTATTTTCTCACTCATTTTCTTCACCTCCCAAAAAGCCAGAGAGCTTGAGGAAGGAGATGAAGAAAAGCAACCATGGAGAGAAGCCAGTGAAGAATGAATCAAGTTGTAAGAATAGCAACCATGGGTGAGATAACATCTCATACTAACTCATGTAGAGACTTAACCATGGCTTAGGATAATGGTTGGGTTAACAAATATCTCAAGTAAAACAAAATTGGTGGACTTAGTCAATGGTTCCACAAGCTTCCACAAGCTTCAACCATGTGAGTAATTTCCATCCAATTTTAATTTACTTTAAATAAATAAAACCCTCATTATGTTAAGCATGGTGTGAGTCTCATACACCCTTGTAGCATGTAGCAACAAGCATGACCCATTAATATATATCACATATATATTAAGTGTGCACACTAGTAAGAAAAAGAAATGCTTAAGTGAGCAAATATTAGTAAATGTAAATTAATATATCACATATATAATTATACATCAAATTATTAAATCAACACTTGATTTAATAATCTGGCTATATCACATACAACCGAATAATATTAAATGTATCAACTTATCGAATCAAAACTTGATCCAATACCCCGGCTATATCACATTTAACCGACCGATATCACATATCACGAGAATAGAATACGTTATCACATACACGTATTATTCTCGGTCCCGCACATATCACATTTGTGCTCCTACTTCGTTTCGCTTGAGCCAGGAAACCTCTGTGTAGGACTCTAAAGACTCGTCAATACGCCGGCAGTAGGTGGTGATCATATCAGTCACCCACAAGCCGTCAGCGGTCTACTAAACGTAACGGCCACCCGGGTATTGAGCGATCAGAAGATCAACAAGCAATCATGCTCATACTCCTGCGAATCCAATCAGTAACACCACCGTACAGTTCGGTCTCTTCGTCTGATATGTTGCATATCACAGCCTGGGGTGGTAAACGTCAGACCCCAATAGCCCGATAAGTCATGGCGATGTGAGGCTTATAACGGTTCGAGAAACTACTGATAACACTTACCAGTAGATCTCAGCAACCCTGGCCAGGGATTTCCTGCTATGGCCAATCTAGCATAGCGCAACATCAACCCCCAATACCGGGAGAGACGAAATCCCCTCCTATCACTCATGTGACTCGGGACTGTACCCAAAAACCACCGTTTTGCACGATCTCTTGAATGTGGCAAGGTCAAAATCAAAGCACATTGAGAATCACACAAGACTCTATGACGATCTCGGGTCGACAGACTAACCTGTACCAGTGTCACCAGAGAACTGCTATCTAACGATAGGTATAATACTATTTAGGAGTTCTCGGCGAGTCCGTTCAGTGTACCCAGTCTCCACTGAGCACCCGTATACCATCTCTGATGTAAAACACCAATAGATATGGGATCATCCATCGCCCATCATATAGGTCGAGAAGCGTATACGCTAGTCTACTCTGGAATATCGATGCCCCGTCTCGATACTCCTACGACTAGGAACAATTGAAGGATGTACTTACCGATTACACTTGCCCCACTAATATGATCTGCATCATAATCCTGGTAGTCAAGTACTCATCCTAAGGGCTTTATCAACATGTAATCTCTTGACAGGCTTTACAGGAGTATGAGCAGGCTTGCTTGTTGATCTTCTGATCGCTCAATACCCGGGTAGCCGTTACGTCCAGCTAGTACCGCTGACGGCTTGTCGGTGCTTGATATGATCATTGTAATTCCACGTTACCTCTCCCGGTTCTTTCGGGCTTGCTGAAATGGTTAAAAACGATTTTTAGGGTTTAGGTAATATGGACTATGAAAACGGATCTTGGCTAAACTACACACTAGCAACAACAAGAGAGTTATCTACTCGTTTAGGGGTTATACCTAAACTTGAACTCCTTCTCTTTGACTCTTGATGGTGGTTGGATGATGCTTTCCTCGTTGCCTTCTCTTGTCGAAGATGGATCCACCTGAGGGTTTCTTCCTTGAGCTCCTTTCTCGAACTTTGAGAAAACTAAAGTCTTCGTCTTGCTAGACCTTCAACCTTAGAAAGAGTAGAGAGTGGATTAGGGTGTTTTATCTCCAAGGAGAGGTTTCTCAACTCATGAGAATGATTCTCCTTGAACTAGAGGAGGAGGAAGATGAAGAGAGGAGAGAGAATGGTTATGATAGAATGAGAATAGTTTTACAACCATAACAATATATGTGAATTATCAAATTAATAATATTAATCCAAAATGAAAAAGGTGATGGTTGGTTTGATAAGACCATTATCATTTCACATTAAATGGTTTTGCTAAGATCAACGAGCATCTAGAAAAGAAATGATGATGGTCAAAGTTTCAACCATGGTCAACTAGTCCACCTTGGTCAACAAGTCAACAAACCCAACCATGACACAATTTCATTTAAATAACATTATTAATTGATATATCACAAATTCATTAGGGTTTGGAAAAAGACGACTGTCAACTGTTCATACGCACCCGTTCCAAAACCCTAATGAAAAACCTCTTCCTCCGCCTCAATCAACTGTGCATACACACCCGCATTCATGTTCCGAGGAACATGAATATAATGAGATAAAACTAACCCCAAAGCATATACTAGGATCTGGCTCAAACCAGAGCCCGCAAGTAATGTCTGTCCGGACGCCAAACTTGCACAACTGCGCGGATGTGGACGAACCCTGTCGCAAAACCATGCGACCTCTACTCTGTTTTGCCCAAAGGCTAATAACCCTCTGTGTGGCACTCTAAAGACTCGACACTACGCTGGCAGTGGGTTTAACCACAGACCGCAAGCGGCACTAGCTGTACGTAACGGTCCCCAGGTAAATGCCGATAAGAAGACGGACGAGGTGAAACCCATCCGAACTCCTACTGAGCCTGAATGTGACAATCTCCGTACAGACCGGTCTGTTCGTCTGAGAACATCGCATGGCGGGCCTAGGGGGGCGGTAATCGTCAGTCCCCTACTAGCGGTACAAGTCGTGTCGGAGTGTAGCCCAGAACACCTGAGATAACACTGGAAACCTACCAGTCTATCTCGCTTGCCCTGGACAGGGACTTTGTGTAATGGCTCTCCTAGACACAGCGCGATATCAACCCCCAATACCGAGAGAGACGAATCCCGTCTAACCGTCACTGCCTCCAAGTGCTTCGGGACTGCACCCAAAATATACCTGTTTGCACGACTCCTTTGAGCCATGGTAGGGTAGTAATCAAAGTGCAGTGGGAACACACTCGAGGTGAAGTGATAGTATCAAGTCAACGGACTAAGCTGTACTCATGTCACCTGGGAACTGATAACTGATGATAGGTATAGTACCAACCAAAAGTTCCCGACGAGTCCTGTCCAGTGTACTCGTAACCTAACGAGCACCCACATACTATCTCAAGTACGGCGTACTGACGGCTGTGGGACAGACCATCTCCCAAGCTGGGATGAGAAGCGCATACGCTAGTCTACTCTGGAGTATCGATGCTTTGTCTCGATAGTCCTACGACTAGGGACCTGCATAAGGATGTGCTTGTGGATTACCCAGCCCCCACGAGTGTGACTGCCATCACAACGCTGGTAATCAAGCAAAGATCCTAATGGCTCTACTAATGTGTAAAGGCGACATGCTAAAAGAAACACATGCACACAATTAAGCAGAAACAAACCAAGTTGCATACTACTATATTGAGCAAGATTGTCTATACAAGGTGAATATCCCAAGCTTCCATCAAGTAATATACAAACTAGTATGATACAGTAATGGCCTCTAGGGCATATACACTAACAATCATCACCTACTGCAGGCGTATTGACGAGTCTTTAGAGTCCTACACGAAGGTTTACTAGCTCAGGAAAAACGAAGTAGGAGCACATATGTGATATGTACGGGACCGAGATTAATACGAGTATGTGATACCGTATTCTATTTTCGCGATTTATGATATCGGTCGGTTATATGAGATATAGCCGGGTTATCGAATCAAGTGTTGATTCGATAAGTTGATACAAATAATATTAGTCGGTCATATGAGATATAGCCGGATTATTAAATCAAGTGTTGATTTAATGATTTAATGTATAATTATATATTTGATATATTAATTTACATTAACTAATATTAGCTCACTTAAGCATTTATTTTCTCATTTATGCATTTAATATATATGTGATATATATTAATTGTATTTCTTATTGTGTCATGCTTGATGCCACAAGCTACATGGGTGTATGAGACTCACACCATGCTCATGATAATGCAAGGTTTATTTATTTAAGGAAAATCCAAATTATTTGGAAATTAGTCGAATGGGTGAAGCTTGTAGACCCATTGACTTAGTCCACTAGTTTTGTCTTACCTTAGATATTTGTTAACCTAACCATTATCTAAACCCAAGGTAAAGTCTCTACATGAGTTATATGAGATATTTCTCACACATGGTTGAAATAACATTATCTTCTTCATCTTCATCTTAATCAAGAGTGAGCTCCCTAGATTTTTGAGAGTTGAAGAAAAATAGTGAGAAAATTAATTCTAAAGAGAGAGAAAATCCTACTTCATTATCCTCTACTAGATTAGCCATTTAGTTTAGGGTGTTAGCTTCATTAATCCCTAATTAGTGAAGAGGTAGCTTGGGTTGGTATCTCCTTAACGTAGATCATCTGCGGCCTTGAAGACTTCATGCAAGCTTGTTCCTTTCGTCTTGTGGAGCCGTTCTAGAGTCCAGAAGATCACTACTTGGAGCGAAGGGACTACCACACGGAGCTATTGAAGTAAAGGATTGGTCTACAAAGGCTATATTTCATATTCACTTAGATGTAAAGTAGTTTACATGTTGTATTGTTTAAATCTCTAGTTAAGATTCTAGGGTTAGGTTTGTTTAGTATGGCAATTTTTTGAAAATAGCATGGATGATCCCTCCCGAAACCTTGGTGTTGTCATGCCCCGCTTCCCAAAAAAGCGATAACGGCATGTGACAAGCCCGCGATGTATTTATTCCGAGAAGGTCATTTCTCGAAAAAAATACGCTAAGCGTATATAAGCAATATAAAATGACAAGAAAAAACATGATAATGAAAATCCAACTTTATATACTTACATTCTCAACTTTCACAAGTTTCAAACTGAATACATGATGTCAGAAAACAAAGAAACATAAAAGAAAGTGCCTAAACAAGTGGCATACTGAAAGTAAAAGCTGAAAAGAAAGAATTGGTAGTCGGTCTCCTCTGCAAGATGAAAGTAATTCTCCTGACTCGGCTCGATCTCTTCAATCTCTAGATCATCTGACGAACATTCCAAGGAAACAAAGAAATGGGTGAAATGCCCGTCAGCGAACTTGCGCTCGGTAAGTCCCCAAGAAAGGTGGGATGTGAAAGTATATAAATAAATATGCAAGGTGACATGTGATATAGTATGAATGGAAATAAAACATGAACATGTTCGGCCACGGCTGCGCCCTGGCCGTCTAAACGAGGCCAAATGCGGAACAAAACTTTTTACGAAACCGGCGCTACCGCGACCAAATACCCGGATCGTTCCATTAACCGTAAACTAGCAATATGTAAAAGAGTTTGGAAAGATTATACCGATCGATCCGTGTCCTTCGATCTTCAATCTCCGTGCCAAACTCCTTGATGTTGTGCCGACGAAGTCCGCTCCCCGATCACGTCCGTCGAAGTGGCACTACGTCTATGAATCTTTATACGGGCTCCCGCCTCAAGAACGAGGCAACTCGGACATGAAGTTTGCTAGCCGACATGTCCAAGAATGAAGTAGAGAGAGTGTAGAATACTTTATCTCATGGCACCCAATGAATTGGGTGGAGGTAAATTGAAGTTGCCCAATGAATAAGAAATGTGAGCAAAGATTTTATCATGGACGAAAATCAAAAAAGACCCACACCAATGTGTTCACTGCCATCTAAAAGGAGCTCGGCCACTTGAAGAATAAGCCTCTGTGGATTTTTTTTACTTTTGTAGTGAAGGGTGAGGATAATCCTCTCTTGGTGAGTGTAAGTGGTGAATGATTAATAGCAACACCAGAGAATCCCCTCTACAAAAATGTGCCAGCACCCACAAAAACCCATGCCTCCAATCAACACAATAAATTAATCAATCACCATAGAATCCCCTCTCCAAAAATGTGCCAGCACTCACAAAAACCATGCCTCCAATCAACACAATAAATTAATCAATCACCATACCTTCTCACCAAAAGACCATGCCTATTTAATGTTCAAGCATGACTCATCCAAAAAGGCCAGCCTCCTCACTCCCCAGTTTCGAAATTGGCAGCCCCCCCAATAGTGCAAGAATGGCAAAGAAAAATTGGTCAAGGGAAAAATGGTTAAGGGAAAATTGCTCACATCAATTAAACATGGATAAAAATGTTTAAGACGGAAAAAGAAATTAGCAACTTCGAAAGTAATCCCGTAACGAATTACGTGATTACCCCTCAACTGTATATACATACCCGCATCCGTATTCCGACTGAATACGGATGCAATGAGACAAAAATATTCCTACAGTATAATACTATGATCCGGCTTAAACCAAAGCCCGCTAGTATTATCCGTCTGATCATGATCCGTGCACAAGTGTACGAATATGATCGAACCCTGCCATATTACCATACGGCCTCTACAACGTTTCACCCGAACTTGGGAAACTGTCTGTGGGGACTCTAATGACACTCAATACACTGGCAGTGGGTATAACCACAAGCACGTCAGAGGTACTAGCTGTACGTAATGGTTGCCCATGTATTGAAAGAAAGGGAAGATAATGAGCTAACTCATCATGAAACCCTACTGAGCCTGACAGTGACAATATCCGCACAGTCCGGTCTGTTCATCTATGAGTATCGCATATAGGGCCTAGGAGCCTGGTAAACGTCAGACCCCCAATAGCGGTATAAGTCGTGTCGGAGTGAAGCCCATAACACCCTAAGATACTACTGGAATACCTACCAGTAAATCTCGATTACCCTGGCTAGGGATTTCGTGCAATGGCTCTCCTAAACACAGCGCGATCTCACTCCCAATACCGGGAGAGACGAATCCCGACGATATGCTCACTGCCTCCATGTGGCTCGGGACTGTGCCCAACTAAAATCTGTTTGCACGACTCCTTTGAGCCTTGGTTGGGTAGTAATCAAAGCACAGTGGGAACTCACACGAGACAAATGACGATCTCAGGTCTACAGACTAACCTGTACACAAGTCACCAGGGAACTCCTATCTGACGATATGTATAATACCAACCAGCATGTTCCCGGCGAGTCCTGTCCAGTGTACTCATAACCCAATGATCACCTGTATACATCTTAGGTGAACCAACTGACACCAATGGCTTGTGAGACCGGCCACCGCCCCTCGTTGGGGTCTCGACTGTATACACTAGTCTACTCTGGAGTATCGATGCCCTGTCTCGAAACTCCCTCGACTAGGGACCATTTAAGGATGTGCTTATAGACCCCATCTCCAGCGTATATGATCGCCATCATACTGCTGGCAGTCAAGCAAGAATCCTATGGGCTCTATCAACATGCAGTAGTGAACTAAAGCATGTACACAATGATAAAGACAAACCAGATAGCATCCTATCATCTCGAGCAAGACTGTCCTACCGGTATAGGTCCTCCCTAAATCATTGCAATCACGTACCTGGGATCCAATAATTGACTTTGAGGGCACTATATCCAACAATCTCCCACTTGTACTTCAGGATAATTATTGCGATGTCGCGTACTCACAGCTCGTGTGATACCGAACATCCAATTCCTCTACCAATCAGTTTCACAAAGATTGTTTGTAAAACTATTGTGTTCGAGAAATAGCCTCAGTGAGTGGATCCGCCCTGATGTTTCCTTCTATATCTTTCTTTATCTCAAGTTCGCGGAGAAAGCCATCTCCCGAAATGAGCAATACCTGTCTTAGAATATGTCTGGATATCTGATGGGACCCAGTTCATAAATGAACTCCAAATCCTGCAAACTTCTCAGACTGTATCGTCAACTGAATTTAATCAGTATCCTGCACCATGCCTCCCTCAGTATCCGCTTGGACCACCTGTCCAAACTACTGCCTCTCTTCAGAGGGAAAAATATAACTCTGACAGTCACTCTGTTATCCGGGTCACCTTAGAAGCCTGGAATGATAACTGTCTCCCGAAGGAGGCTGTCGTTATCAAATCTCTAGAACAACTATTTATGTTCTAAAACTGCTTCCGAACGTTTCTCCAAGATTGGATTAATATCAACTTATTAAATCTAGTGCAAAAGCAACATCTGGTGTGGTACTTGACATCTCATGATCAACTCAATTGCCTAAGCAAGTGATTTGCCAATCATGCACATCCCTCTTCCCTTTAGTCTGTAAGACACCTTTAAAGAGGGTGACTCCATCACCTACAGGTACACCACCATGCTAGGAGTCGTTAATTCTAAAATACCTTTAGAATGCTGTCAAAGTACCCAGATTGGGAAACTACCCAAATCTAGATCTAATACCATAGATCCAGTAACTAGAATGCCTGATATTATATCCATATCCTATGTGGAGAAACTACTGTGTGACAACCATAGTATTGTTAGTGTATGTTGCATGCTCCCACAACTCTTGCGGCGCGGCGGAAGCGGTGAACAAAAATTTTCTTGGCATACAACACGCACTTAACCGAAGATCTTGTCTAAACCATAACTAGAAAAACCTAACTAGAGATCTTATCTACTATGTTAGGGATTATACCTCAATGATACGGTCCTTCGGGTCTTCTCTTTGATGAACTCCTTAGCTCCTTTTGACGTTGCCGATGTCTTCGATCTCCGGCCACCCAAGACCTAGATGATCCACCCGAGAGTTGTCGTGCGAGCTAGAAACTCTTCACAAGAGTTTAACCTAGAGACCAATTTTTCTAGAATAGGTCACTAGGATTATGTAGAGATGAATGTATTGGATTGGCTTGAAATCTATAGCATTTCTTTTTCTTAACCTTCTCCTGATTCACTTAACATTCACATCTCATGTGAAGCTATTTATAAGAAGAAGGAGAAGGAGGAGATGAGAAGGAGTAAGTGTTTATCATAATGAAAGTGTTCAAGCATGATGAATAGAGATATAGCACTAAGAGAAATAATTTGAAGCATGCATTATATAAATTAGTATCATGCTTCAATAGTAATTCCATAACAAAAACCTCATCATGCTTGTACCTTTTAATTTCCACCTCATTTTATTTTCAAAAAATAAATGATGTCATTATTATGTCATTATGAGGTGGCACCTTCTAGAAGGTATTCTTGTAACAATTACAAAAATACCCCTCCTCCGTATACCGTATACCCGCATCCGAATTCCGAAAAATACGAATACCATTAATCCAATAATATAATACTGGTATCCGGCTTAAACCAAAGCCCACCAGTATTATCCTTCCGATTATTATTCCTGTAACAATTACATGAATAAGATCGAAACCCTGCCGTAACAGCTTACGGCTGCCATAACAACTTACAGCCTCTACATA
This sequence comes from Agapanthus africanus, assembly GCA_030015575.1. NCBI lineage: Eukaryota > Viridiplantae > Streptophyta > Magnoliopsida > Asparagales > Amaryllidaceae > Agapanthus > Agapanthus africanus. Next base: position 356,422,630 of record CM057342.1, on the reverse strand, counting down.
TTTCGCTTGAACGAGGGAACCCTCTGTGTGGGACTCTAAAGACTCGACAGTACGCTGGCAGTGGGTTTAACCACAAGCACGTCAGCGGCACTAGCTGTGCGTAATGGCTACCCAGGTACTTGACGAAAAGGTGGCCGACGAGCGAACCCATCACAACCCTTATGAGCCTGTAAGCAACACTTACCGTACAGTTCGGTCTCTTCGTCTGATACGTCGCATATGAAGTCTAGGGGTGGTAAATGTCAGACCCCAGAAACTTTATAAGTCATGCTGAATTATGGCTCATAACAGTTCGAGAAACTACTGATAACACTTATCAGTAAACCTCTAGAACCCTGGCCAGGGATTTAGGTGTTATAGCCGATCAAATATAGCGCGACATCAACTCCCTATACCGGGAGAGAAGAAACCCCTCCTATCGCTCACTGTCTCCATATGATTCGGGACTGTACCTAAAATCCACCTGTTTGCACGACTCAGTAGAGCCGTGGTAGGGAGGAAATTAAAGTACAGTGGGAATCACACAAGACTCTATGACGATCTCGGGTCTACAGACTAACCTGTACAAGTATCACTAGAGAACTGCTATCTGACAATAGGTATATATACCATCTAGGAGTTCTCAGCGAGTCCTGTTCGGTGTACCCATTCTCCAATGAGCACCTGTGTACAATCTTTGATGTCAAACATCAATGGTTGTGGAATCAACCATTGCCTCCAGGGTCAAGAAACGTACACACTAGTCTAAACTGGTAATACCGATGCCCTGTCTCGATATACCCTCGACTAGGAACTATTGAAGGATATGCTTGTAGACTGTCCAGGTCCCACCAGTATGATCTCATCGTAATCCTGGTAGTCAAGCACAGTCCTAAGGGCTTCATCAACACATCACATGTTATGATAAAGATAAACCAGATAGCATACTATCATTTCGAGCAAAGATTGTTTCTGTACATATACATGTCTAGTATCCTATACAATACAGGCCTGTAGGGCATACATATCCAACAATCTCCCACTAGCACTAAGGCCTGTAATTAATGCAATAAGTACCAGCTAGAACCAGTTTCCGGCGTACCTCATGCCCAACAGCTCAAACAGTTTCTCAAACTGTACTTGAGGGATTGCCTTAGTGAATGGATCTGCTGTGTTGTCTTTCGTGTCTACTCTCCGTACCTCGATTTCCTGGCGATCCACTATGTCCCTGATGAGGTGATACCGCCTCAAGATATGTCTGGATTTCTGATGGGACCTCGGTTCCTTTGCGAAAGCCATGGCTCCATTGTTATCGCAATACAGAGGTATTGGATTAGCAATGGATGGAACCACATGAAGTTCTGAAATGAACTTCCTCATCCAGACCGCTTCTTTTACGGCATCATTAGCAGCAATATACTCAGCTTCCATCGTGGAGTCAGCGACGGTATCTTGTTTGGAACTCTTCCAACATACCGTCCCTCCATTTAGAGTAAATACAAACCCTGAGATGGACTTACTATCATCCTTGTCGCTCTGCAAGCTGGAGTCGGTAAAGCCCTCCATTTGGAGATTTCCGTTACCATACACCAAGAACATTTCTTTAGTTCTTCTCAAGTACTTTAGAATGTTCTTCACAGCAGTCCAGTGTTTCTCCCCTGGGTTGGATTGATACCTGCTTACTGCACTTAGTGCATAAGCTACATCTGGGCGAGTACATAACATCGCATACATTATAGATCCTACTGCCGAAGCATAGGGTATAATGCTCATGCGAGCCCTCTCCTCATCAGTCTTTGGAGACATCTCTTTGGAGAGGGTGATCCCATGACAAGCGGGTAAATTACCCCTCTTAGAATCTTCCATACTAAACCTCTTTAGTATGGTGTCAATGTATCTCGATTGGGACAATCCCAATAATTTCTTAGATCTATCTCTATAGATCTTAATCCCCAGAATGTACGAGGCATCACCCAGGTCTTTCATGGAGAACCTCTGCGATAAGAATAGTTTGACCGATTGTAGCATAGGGATATCATTTCCTATCAAGAGAATATCGTCCACATACAATACGAGGAATGTAACAGTACTCTCTACAATCCTTTTATAAATACATGGTTCATCCACATTTTTGATAAAACCAAACTCTTTGATTGTATCATCAAAGCAGATGTTCCAACTCCGTGATGCCTGCTTTAATCCATAGATGGATTTAAGCAGCCTGCATGCTTTTCCGCTGCTCCCACTATCAATGAAGCCCTCTGGCTGATCCATAAAAACGCATTCTTCTAAATCACCATTTAGAAATGTCGTTTTAACATCCATTTGCCAGATCTCATAATCATAGTAAGCAGCTATAGCAAGCAAGATCCGAATGGATTTGAGCATCGCGACTGGTGAAAAAGTTTCATCATAGTCCAAGCCCGGTCTTTGACGAAATCCTTTTGCTACCAGCCTAGCTTTATAGGTCTCCACCTGACCATCCACACCAATCTTTCTTTTAATGATCCATTTGCACCCTATGGGTTTTACTCCAGAAGGTGCAGCCTCCAAAGTCCATACTTTGTTGGTTTGCATGGATTCCATTTCGGATCTCATGGCATCTAACCATTTCACTGAGTCACCACTCGTGATAGCTTACTGAAAACTAGTAGGGTCATCTTCATTCATGATGCAATCTTCTCTATCGCCGTCAATTAGAAAACCGTAGTATCTATTAGGTGGGCGAGAAGTCCTACTAGATTTACGGAGTGGCTGAGGTATGTCAGGTTCTATTGAAACCTCAGGTTCAATCAAATCATCGGTAATGGTTTGTGCATCTGGAACTTCTTCCAGTTCTACCGCATTGCCAACAATATCATTTGTAAAAAATTCATTTTCTAAAAATGTGGCATACTGAGAAACAAACACCCTTTGTTCCTCCTTGTGGTAGAATAGATATCCATACGAGTGTTTTGGATATCCCACAAATTTACACAAAACCGATCGTGTCTCAAGTTTGTCTGGATTCTACTTTTTCACATAAGCCGGACAACCCCATACCTTAACTCTGTTAAGAGATGGTCTCTTCCCGTACCATATCTCATATGGAGTGGTAGACACGGTTTTGGTTGGAACCCTATTCAATAGATAAATCGCAGTCTCCAATGCGTGCCCCCAAAATGATATTGGTAACTCAGCATCACTCATCATGGATCGTACCATATCTAATAATGTGCGATTCCTCCTTTCCGATACACCGTTGTGCTGTGGTGTATACGGAGGAGTGAGCTGAGAGAGAATCCCATTCTCTTTTAGGAAATCTAGAAACTCTGAGCTTAGATACTCACCTCCACGATCCGATCGAAGTTTCTTGATACTTAAGCCTGTTTGTTTTTCTGCTTCAGATTTTTACTCCTTGAACTTTTCAAAGGCTTCGGACTTATGTTTCAACAAGAACACGTGCCCGAATCTCGATAAATCATCAGTGAAGGTTATGAAGTATGAAAAACCACCTCCAGCATGTGTAGACATTGGTCCACATACATCACTATGTATGAGGCCTAAGAGTTCAGTAGCTCTCTCTCCGTGTCCAGTAAACGGAGTTTTGGTCATTTTACCTTTGATGCAAGACTGGCAAGTCGCATAAGATTTATATTCAAACGAGTTTAAATATCCATCTTTATATATCTTGGTTAGTCTTGTTTCATTAATATGACCTAGTCTACAATGCCAAATGAAAGCTTCATTTATGTCTGAAACCTTTCTTTTGTTTCCGTGTTGTATATGAAAAACTGTATGCTGATTTAGGATGTATATCCCGTTATTTAATGTTCCATACCCAATCAACTCTTGATTAAGATTAATGTTCATAACATTAGATTGCAATACAAAATTATATCCAGCATTGTTCAACAACGATACAGATATAATATTACATAATATCGAAGGTGCAAAATAACATGGGTTCAAAACCAATATAGAACTCGACAGCAAACCAAGATGATACTCTCCCACTGCAGTAGCATGTACTGAGGAACCATTCCCAACCCGGAGAGTGTGATCACCTTTCTTCAACAACCTGCTATTTCTCAACCCCTGCATACAATTGCAGATATGAGATCTTGATCCAGTATCTAATACCCAGGAAGCAGAGTTAATTGAAAAACAGTTTTCTGTTACAAACACACCTGAAGTGGAAGCATCACCATGCTTCTTCTTCTGGAGGTCGGCCAAGTATTTAGCACAGTTTCTCTTCCAGTGCCCAGTCTGGTGGCAGTGGAAACATTCCCCACGACCTGTCGCAGCAGCCCCTTTCTTGTCCCTTCCCGATGCCTTTTTCACTCCGCCTCTCTGCTTGATGGGATTCTTCTTCTTCTTCTTCTTTCCCTTGGCCTTGGCTTTCGGGATGGAGGAAGGAGATGGCCCAACAATAAGAGCGGGAGTTTTCGCTACCTTTAGCGTGCTCTCTGCACTCCTCAACATATTGAGGAGTTCTGGTAAAGACTTCTCCATTTTGTGCATGTTGAAGTTTACAATGAATTGAGCAAAAGCAGGGGAAAGGGACTGCAGAACAATATCAACATATTGCTCGTTCTCCATGGTCCAACCCAGGTCCTCAAGTTCTTCGATAAGTCCAATCATCTTCAATACATGGTCACCTACAGACGTGCCAGCAGCCATGCGCATCTGAAACAACTTTCGAGATGCCTCGTATCGGAGAGTACGAGATTGCTCTCCATACAACTCCTCTGTATGGAGAAAGATGGATTGGACATCCATCTTCTCGTGCTGCTTCTGATGTTCATTGTTCTTAGAAGTTAGCGCGAGGCACTTGGCTGTTGCGCAGTCTGTATCCCATTTCTTGCTGATTTCTTTATCCGCAACTGAAGAATCAGGGCCTGAGCTAGGAGGGGCTGGAGTAGTCAGGGCGTATGCGACCTTATCATATGTCAGGGCAATATTCACGTTCCTTAGCCAATCTTTGTAATTCGGTCCAGTGAGTTTGTTTTTGTCTAATAAAAGTTTAAGTCCCGATATCGGTATCTGCTATTAGGAGATAGAAAAGAAGTCATTCAGCGATTGCTCTTGCATAATTAGATTGGTTATTAATCTTATCTAATTGTTGTCTCCCACTGCATTTTATCAAATTTTCCTTCAAACCTAAAAGAAAACTAGCCAGGATAAATTGCAATCTACAAGTTCGCTAACCGAAAAGTGCAAAATTCTCCTGGGAGTAACTTTTACTCACAGTGGGATCGGGATCCAACTATCATATAGAAGGTATGCAATCTCATTGCAAATCTCAACTCTTGAAATTCCCGATATGATTTTTACCCCTAGTGACTTATGACCTTAACTATGGTCAACAAATCATAAGTACTAGTCAAGTTCAACCCGCCATTTCGTGATTGATTTAGACCCACCCACATGACCCTTAACTATGGTCAACAAAGTCATGAGAATGCCCTAATCGATCGCATCAAATGCTTTGTAAGAATTCACCACTTAGCTACCGTACACCACGCCTTAACTATGGTCAACAAACGTGGCACGAATACTAAGTTCTCTGCTTCCTAAAATGGCGGAGGGCAACAGATGGTTTTTATGAAAACCTTTAACGTTTTGAACTTGATATCGTTGTAGAATCAAGTGGGAAAGAGTGGTTTAAGCTCCAGTTTTTAAAAATCGAATGGTTTTGTAGTATCTTTCTAATTTTGCTAAAGAGGTCACTCCCGGTGAAGGGATCTCGGCTCTTTCCTTATCGAATAAGGTGTTGGATATGAAAATACCACGATGCAAAGCAAAGTTAGATCAACTATAAAATCAAATCGAGTTCTTTATAACATTTTTCAGTTTCGCTAAAGGGGTCACTCCCGGTGAAGGGATCTCGGCCCTTTCCTCATCGAATGAGGTGCAGGATATTCAAGAATACCGCTATGCAAAACAAAAGCTAGAGTTACCCTTTTTCTTAAAAATTTGATTCTACAACATCTTTAGGTTTCTTTCTTTTATCATTAATCACATTAATGTTGTCCCATCATTTACGTTTCCTAAACATCACAGAAAAGAAACGGAAAAATAGAACGTACGCTTATGCCATCCGCATTCGTCACTGGGTCCCGTCATGCACCGTTAGGTTACTTAACTAACGGCAGAGCGGGGGCTGGACTAGTGCGGGTGCAAAACATAAGCAACGTTTATTATATATCTCATATATATAAATATAACCATTTCAGATCACAGATGAATGCATTGGATATACTAGAAATTCCGTATTTCATTCAAGCCCTTAATGAAAGACGGATTCCACGGTCGTGATGAATAGCCAAACCCCCCCTTTAAACCCCTACGGGTGCGGCAAACTACCCGCCAAATTCCCGAAGTGTTGTAACCTCACTCAACAATTGAGTAGGCCACTCGGCACTTTGAAAACCCGATAGTTTGTGCACCCCACCTTGGGTCTATCCTAGGAGCAAAAACAGTAAAAAGAAATTATACAACGGTGGCTACAACCTCATCCCGGATGTATCCGTAAAACAATATTACATGGCTTTTTACAAATTACATGGAATGAAAGAAAAGAAAAAAAACGCTCTTCTCACACCCCCCGGCCATTCATCACGACGATCCAACACATTCATATACATATACCATCTCATGATATCCATATGCGCAACCCCCACTAATCGTCATATAGCAATTAGCGGACGTTTCAAACACATATCACAAAAAACGAAAAACCCGATTAGCCAAACACTATTAGAATTTCGATCGATAATTTTAAACCATGCCAACACTTGACATGTTCCTGTAAAAACATCTTTGTAAAATTCTTTATATCCCAGAAACCCTAATTCTTCAATATATGAGCACTGTAGAAAACTGAGTCGACGCGGCCCCAACTCGGAGGCGAATCCGCGGCAAAACCATGGGTTTGGCCGCGGATCCGCGGCGCTTTAGTTGATTTAGAACTCCGGATTTCTACAGTGTTCTTAGAAAACCCTGCTTGTATTTTAAAGACATGTCAAATTAATTTTGAAACACTTTCAAAAACTGACAGCAACAAGGGCAGAAAACGAGTTTTCGGGAGAAAAAACTGTCGATCGAGCTTCTAACTTTTGGCTAACATCTAATTGTGGTTTAGTTAGGCTCTGATACCATGTTAGTGTATGTTGCATGCTCCCACAACTCTTGCGGCGCGGCGGAAGCGGTGAACAAAAATTTTCTTGGCATACAACACGCACTTAACCGAAGATCTTGTCTAAACCACAACTAGAAAAACCTAACTAGAGATCTTATCTACTATGTTAGGGATTATACCTCAATGATACGGTCCTTCGGGTCTTCTCTTTGATGAACTCCTTAGCTCCTTTTGACGTTGCCGATGTCTTCGATCTCCGGCCACCCAAGACCTAGATGATCCAACCGAGAGTTGTCGTGCGAGCTAGAAACTCTTCACAAGAGTTTAACCTAGACACCAATTTTTCTAGAATAGGTCACTAGGATTATGTAGAGATGAATGTATTGGATTGGCTTGAAATCTATAGCATTTCTTTTTCTTAACCTTCTCTTGATTCACTTAACATTCACATCTCATGTGAAGCTATTTATAAGAAGAAGGAGAAGGAGGAGATGAGAAGGAGTAAGTGTTTATCATAATGAAAGTGTTCAAGCATGATGAATAAAGATATAGCACTAAGAGAAATAATTTGAAGCATGCATTATATAAATTAGTATCATGCTTCAATAGGAATTCCATAACAACAACCTCATCATGCTTGTACCTTTTAATTTCCACCTCATTTTATTTTCACAAAATAAATGATGTCATTATTATGTCATTATGAGGTGGCACCTTCTAGAAGGTATTCTTGTAACAATTACAAAAATACCCCTTCTCCATATACCGTATACCGTATACCCGCATCCGAATTCTGAAAAATACTAATACCATTAATCCAATAATATAATACCGGTATCCGGCTTAAACCAAAGCCCACCAGTATTATCCTTCCGATTATTATTCCTATAACAATTACATGAATAAGATCGAAACCCTGCCGTAACAGCTTACGGCTGCCATAACAACTTACAGCCTCTACATATTTCGCCTGAACGAGGGAACCCTCTGTGTGGGACTCTAAAGACTCGACAGTACGCTGGCAGTGGGTTTAACCACAAGCACGTCAGCGGAACTAGCTGTGCGTAACGGCTACCCAGGTACTTGACGAAAAGGTGGCCGACGAGCGAACCCATTACAACCCTTACGAGCCTGCAAGCAACACTTACCGTACAGTCCGGTCTCTTCGTCTGATACGTCGCATATGAAGTCTAGGGGTGGTAAATGTCAGACCCCAGTAACTTTATAAGTCATGCTGATTTATGGCTCATAACAGTTCGAGAAACTACTGATAACACTTATCAGTAAACCTCGAGAACCCTGGCCAAGGATTTAGGTGTTATAGCCGATCAAACATAGCGCGACATCAACTCCCTATACCGGGAGAGACGAAACCCCTCCTATCGCTCACTGTCTCCATATGATTCGGGACTGTACCCAAAATCCACCTGTTTGCATGACTCAGTAGAGCCGTGGTAGGGAGGAAAATAAAGTACAGTGGGAATCACACAAGACTCTATGACGATCTCGGGTCTACAGACTAACCTGTACAAGTATCACTAGAGAACTGCTATTTGACAATAGGTATATATACCATCTAGAAGTTCTCAGCGAGTCCTGTTCGGTGGACCCATTCTCCAATGAGCACCTGTGTACAATCTTTGATGTCAAACATCAATGGTTGTGGAATCAACCATTGCCTCCAGGGTCAAGAAACGTACACACTAGTCTAAACTGGTAATACCGATGCCCTGTCTCGATATACCCTCGACTAGGAACTATTGAAGGATATGCTTGTAGACTGGCCAGGTCCCACCAGTATGATCTCATCATAATCCTGGTAGTCAAGCATAGTCCTAAGGGCTTCATCAACACATCACATGTTATGATAAAGATAAACCAGATAGCATACTATCATTTCGAGCAAAGATTGTTTCTGTACATATACATGTCTAGTATCCTATACAATACAGGCCTGTAGGGCATACATATCCAACAAGTATGACCGATCGTAGTATAGGAATTTCACTTCCTACAATGTGTATGTCATCCAAGTACCAGGACATCACACCCTACTACCTTTTTAACAGATCCTTCCCCTATACTGATGAAGTCAAAGCCCATGACTGTCATATCAGATATAGATGATCTATCTCCGCTATATCTGCTTTAGTCTATAAATAGACATAAGGTACTTATCCACTATGCTTCCGCCGCTCCCACTGACTACAACAACCCTCTGGCAGAGTCATCCTCCTGCTGGGTCTCATAGTCTGGAACAACAGTAGTATCAAGTATGGGTAAACAAGAACCTCCCTGTCACCGTCCTTGAGCATACCGGAGTACCTCTCGGGAGCCTGAGGTTACCCACCATATCTGCTGAGTGGCTAATGGAATGTCAAACCCGATTGAATGTTTAGGTCCTATTAAATTTCCAGTAATCGTTTGCGGTTCTGGAATCTCTTCCAGTTCTACCATACTCCCACTACTATTTTCTGAAAAAGTCCATTTTACTAAAACTGTGGAGAGTCAAGAACAATATCACTATTGATCTTCTAGATGGTAGAAAATTAACCCTCGTCAAAGCCCGGGTTAACCCACAAACTGCCATTACAGAAACGTGCCTTGAGTTATGCAGAGTCTGGTTTTAAGCATAAGCCGGACAACTCCCCGTACCTTAATAATGTTAAGATATGAACTATTCTATATACAATATAGAAATAGAGGCACTGATTTAATTGGAACCAGATTCAAATCATGCAACTGTCTCCAGTGCATGTCAACTAAATGGAGAGAGGCTGATCAGCATTACTCAACTTAGGAGTGCATCCAATTATAAGTAACCTGAAAGAGAAACAAGTTTCTTAAAAGCATTACTATCAACTGAATACCTCATACAAGTATCTACATTTTCGATCACCTTGAAGAATCCCGATACTTGCGACACCTGGTTCTCTACTTTATTCTTGTACCTATAACTTCTCAAACTTGGACCTTGTATTTCTACGAAACACTTGTCCAAAACTTGAGAAGTCACAAGTAAACAGAATATAGTACGGGGACCAACCCCTTTATCCTAATGGACACTGGACAACATACAATAGATTGTACAAGTCCGCTGAGTTGAATAACTCAAACTCTGTGCATCATGGGTTGAAAACTGTACCCAGGCGATTTCCTCAAATATCACCAATTACAACCAATTCCGATATAATGAGGATGATCACCTAATTCCCAATAACTTACTCCCACACATCATCTGTAAAACCATACAGATGTGAGAATCATACCTGGTAAATACATACCCTGGAGCAATGGTCTAATTGGGAAATCAGTTTTCTATTAACAATACACAGTGAAACTGAAATATGAATATGTTTCGAAGGGGTATCCGGGTATTCCTAGTAATGCCTCTTCCATTATCAGATTCATGACTGTAACCGTATATTTCCCTGCCATCTCTCCAATTCCCTTTATTTGTCTTTAGTCGTTACCTTCTGTACACCATCGTTAGGCTTAATGGTTTTCTTCCTTCCCTACTGTTCGGCACTGATTTGATCTCAAAAACTATCTATTAACCGCAATCAAGAACGACGTCGCTTGGTATCTAGCCGGTAAGTACGGGTCGGTCCACAGGGATGTTGTGAATTTCCTAGTCGCTCAAACGAGTTAATTCCGATGGGTGTTCGGATTGATTATTAAATCTAAAAAATTAAATCTATCTATACTAAGATTATCTAGATCTAAATCTTGCTTGGGTTAGGTTTAGGAATGGTTTGAAAATGTAAATAAATCTCAACGCTTTCTATACCCAAATTAGGATCTAAGAGGAGTTATGGTAATTATCAATAAAGGGGATTAGATCCATTCGGGAAGGTGTTCCTTCCTCTAGGTTCTTGTCCTTCCTTTAGAGATCCTTACCCTAACCTCCATGGAAAACACGCGCAACCGGGCCTTTATACTACGGTATCACCGCTACCTCGAGGGATAGGGTGCCGTAGGGCGTGGTGTGTGCGTGTATGCATGGAGTCCTATTGAAAATATATAATGGGCAAGAAAGGGATGAGAGATCTCATCTCTCAAAAGACTTCCCAAAAGCTAACCCTAACAAGCGAGGAGACTACTCGCTCATTAGGGAATTTGAAAACATTTATCTAGGGCAAAGAATGAAAAATTACCTAGGGCAAGAATTGAAATTACCTACTTACTTTACAGATGGATCATTCCAAACATCAACATAGGGTTGTCAGATCTGAATTCATGATATGAAAAGAGGCATCGATGCTCTCCAAAAGAATTCTAAATTTTATTCATAGAAAGAGGCATAGGGAGGCATAGCCTTTACAATGATTTAGAGTTTATATTTATAGAGGATAGGAAATCCTAGGTTACAATTGATCTGCATGTCTACATTTACCAAAATATCCCTATAAAGACCAGTCAACGCCGCAAAGATTTATGGTAAAAATATTATTCTCCAACTGCTCTACTATGCCGCGGAACCGCGGCCCGAGGCATGGTTTGGCCGCGGTTCCGCGGCCAAACAAGAGGATTGCGTCATCAAATTTGGTGTGCTAGCTCCTGCTGACTTGTACTTCCTACTTTTACAGGTCTTTTCTCAGATTGGCTTCTACATCTTCTCCAGATCTCCAGCGAACAATTGCGGTGGATATTTAACCGTTCGCTTTGTAATCTTGGACCTTGCGTTGCCTTGTACTGATCTTTTGTGTAGGCTTGATTAAGTTCCTTCTGTTTGTTGGTTGTAGTTGTAGGGTTCCTAGGCACACCCATGAGATTCTACAACTGATCAACCATGCCAAAATCAAAATTTTCTATGTGCCGAGAAACCCTAAACAAGATCGATACTAGAGGTAAGGCGAAAAAACATGCAAGCGAACTACTTTGCTACAAGTGAAAGTGACTACAACCTTTGTAGATCCGGTCCTCCACTTCTCTAGCTCCATGTTGACGTCCCTCCGCTGCGATCATCGGAATCCCGGACTCTAGCGTCGGTTTCATCGGAGAAATGGGCGGGCTAGGCCGTCGACTTCGATGCCGAAGATGATCTACGTCGAGGAAACTCAAGATCAAGCTCCATCTTCACTTGGTCATAAAACTTGTGAAGATAACATACTCTACTACATGGCAAGTGGTAGAGGATGAAGAAATAGGAAGTGGGTTCACTTTGGAATTGGATTTCTCACTTGGATTCATCACTTGGAATTTTTTCAAGAGCGCTTTCTTCTCTTCATGAAGAAGAAGAAGAAGAAGAAAAGAAAATGAATAATGAATTATCTACAAAAGAAAATCAAGTGATGTCTATTATTTAGCAACCATGGGTGAGTAAACTCATGTAGAGAGTAAACTAGGGTTTAGGCTAATGGTTGGGTTAAGGAATAAAAACAAAATGGTTACTTTGTCAAAGATGCATGAAGCATCAAGAAGCTTCTTGCATAAAGACAAAGAAAGCAACCATTCTATTTTACCAAAATAAATAAATAAATAATGTAATGGAAACCCTAACCATTAACTAAACATGGTGTATAGCATACACTCACCCAAGTTTGCATGTATCATCAAACATAATACAATCTAGTGCACAAAAATATATCACATATACTACTTGTGCACATCAAGTGAGAAAATCCATCTTAAGTGAACAAATACTAGTTAATGTAAATTAATATATCAAATATATAATTATACATTAAATCATTAAATCAACACTTGATTTAATGATCCGGTCATATCGCATATAACCGACTAATATCAAGTGTATCAATGTATCGAATCAACACTTGATTCGGTAACCCGGCTATATCATATATAACCATCCAATGAAACAAATCGTGAGAATAGAATACAGTATCACATAATGGTATTATTCTCGGTCCCGCACATATCTCATATGCGCTAATATTTCGTTTCGCTTGAGCCAGGAAACCTCTGTGTAGGACTCTAAAGATTCGTCAATACGCCGGCAGCAGGTGATGATCATATCAAATACCCACAAGCCGCAAGCGGTCTGCTAAACGTAACGGCCACCCGGGTATTGAGCGATCAGAAGATCAATGATCAAGCCCGCTCACACTCCTGTGAATCCAACCGGTAACACTTACCGTACAGTCCGGTCTGTTCGTCTGATATGTCGCATATCTCGCCTAGGGGTGGTAAACGTCAGACCCCAGTAGCTTGATAAGTCATGCCGATGTAAGGTCCATAACACGCATGAAACTACTGATAACACTTACCAGTAAATCAGTGCAACCCTGGCCAGGGATTTCCAGTTATGGCCAGTCGAGCATAGCGCAACATCAACCCCCAATACCGGGAGAGACGAATCCCCTCCTATCGCTCATTGCCTCCATGTGAATCGGGACTGTACCCAAAAACCACCTGTTTGCACGACTCAATAGAGCCGTGGTAGGGTGGAAATCAAAGCACAGTAGGAGACACACCAGACACTATGAAGATCTCGGGTCAACAGACTAAGCTGTACCAGTGTCACCAGAGAACTGCCATCTGACGTGAGGTATAATACCATCTGGGAGTTCTCGCCGAGTCCGTTCAGTGTACCCAGTCACCACTGAGCACCCGCATACCATCTCTGATGTCAAACACCAATGGATGTGGGATCATCCATCGCCCATCACATGGATCGAGAAGATATACGCTAGTCTACTCTGGAATATCGATGCCCCATCTCGATATTTCCACGACTAGGAACATTGAAGGATGTACTCATTGACTACCCAGGCCCCACTAGTATGATCTGCATCATAGTCCAGGAAGTCGATTACACATCCTAAGGGCTTTATCAACATGTAACAGAGAGACAGAAAGTATACATGTTAAGATAAAGAGTAACCGGATAGCATACTATCATGTCGAGCAAGAAAGTCCTACCTATATATGTCCCAGCATCCATAACAATAGACATCCTATGTACAGTAATGGCCTCTAGGGCATACATATAACTAACAATCTCCCACTTGCACTAGGGCCATCTGTAGCAGTGGTTGCAGTATCTAATACTCAACCATCTCATAAAAGTCTCTCTTTGGGAGAAGTCCTTTGTGAGTGGATCTGCCGTGTTGTCATCTGAGTCTACTCTCCTAACCTCGATCACCCTGGAGATCAACTATCTCCATGATAAGGTGATGCTGCCTCAGAATATGTCTGAGTTACTGATGGGATCGGGGTTCCTGGGACAAAGCCACACTTCCATTATCATACAATGGTAGGAACCTAGTTCATCTCATGAACCAATATACACCCAAACTTCCTCTTTGGTAGTATCTTTAATAGCTATATTACCAGCCTTTATCGTCTAGTTTGCCACGGTATCTAGCTTGGAACTCTTCCAACATACCGTCCCTCCACTGAGGGTAAAGACAATGCCTGCGACTGACATTCAGTCGTCCTTATCACCCTGGAACTTTTCCAGAGATTCTCCCCAGGATCCATTGATATCATCTTACTACAACTAGTGAGAATCCTAACATCCATTTAGATCTATCTCATAGATCCAAAAGCCAGGATTTAGGAGGTATCACCTTTATCCTATTGGAGAATCCTTGTGATAAGAGGAGATCGACCAAGCCTAGTATAGGATGTAGGGTTCCTAGGCACACAAATGAAGTCTCACAAGTGATCAAACATGGCCAATTAAAATTTTACAAGTGCCGAGAAACCCTAATGCGGATCGTTAACTAGATGTATAGGCGATGCGATGCAAATAAACGAATTTAAAGCTAAAGGAAAGGGGCTACAACCTTTGTAGATCCAGTCCTCCACCTCCTAGACTCCATGATGACGTCCCCTCGCTGTCCATATCGGATCCCAGACTCTAGCATCGGCTTCATCGGAGAAATGGACGGGCTAGGTCGTCGGCTTCGATGCCGAAGATGATCTACGTCGAGGCAACACAAGATCAAGCTCCAACTTCACCAAGTCATGAAACTTGTGAATAAAACATCCTATACTACTTGGCAAGAGGTAGAGGATGAAGAAATAGGAGGTGGGTTCACTTTAGAATTGGATTTCTCACTCTTTTGCTCAAGTTGCCATTGATGGAGGCAAGCTTTCTTCATTGTTGAAGATGAAGAAGAAGAAGAAAGAATATGATAAGTATTATCAAAATAGAAAATAAAAGGAATACTTATCATATACCAACCATGGTTAGGTGTAGAGAATAGACTATGGTTAGGTGGAATTGTTAGGGTTAAGCATGAGACAAAATGGTCACTTAGTCAAAACTTCATGAAGCTTCAACAACAAACAAAGAAAGCAACCATTTTCTCTTTATCATTTTCTTTTGCCAAAATAAACAAAATAAATAAATAAATGAATAAGTAAATAAACAAAACCCTAACCACTCACACAACCATGGTTTAATCTTTACACAAACCCTAGTGAGCATGTATCATCAAACATGATACAAACAAGTGATCAAAAATATATCACATATACAATGTGCATTTCAAGTGAGAAAATACATTTAAAGTGAACTAATATTAGTTAATGCAAAGTAATATATCAAATATATAATTATGCATTAAATTATTAAATCAATACTTGATTTAACGATCCGGTCATATCGCATATAACAGACTAATATCCAATGTATCGACTTATCGAATCAATCCTCGATTCGATAACTAGGTTATATAACATACAACCATTCGATACATTCATCGTGAGAATAGAATACGGTATCATATACACGCATTATTCTCGGTCCCGCACATATCTCATATGCGCTCCTATTTCGTTTCGCTTGAGCCAGGAAACCTCTGTGTAGGACTCTAAAGACTCATCAATACGCCGGCAGAAGGTGATGATCATATCAAACACCCATAAGCCGCAAGCGGTCTGCTAAACGTAACGGCCACCCGGGTATTGAGCGATCAGAATATCGACGAGCAAGCCCGCTCACACTCCTGTGAATCCAACCAGTAACACTTACCGTATAGTCCGGTCTGTTCGTCTGATATGTCGCATATCTCGCCTAGGGGTGGTAAACGTCAGACCCCAGTAGCTTGATAAGTCATGCCGATGTAAGGTCCATAACACGCATGAAACTACTGATAACACTTACCAGTAAATCAGTGCAACCCTGGCCAGGGATTTCCAGTTATGGCCAGTCGAGCATAGCGCAACATCCACCCCCAATACCGGGAGAGACGAATCCCCTCCTATCGCTCATTGCCTCCATGTGAATCGGGACTGTACCCAAAAACCACATGTTTGCACGACTCAGTAGAGCCGTGGTAGGGTGGAAATCAAAGCACAGTGGGAGACACACAAGACTCTATGACGATCTCGGGTCAACAGACTAAGCTGTACCAGTGTCACCAGAGAACTGCCATCTGACGTGAGGTATAATACCATCTGGGAGTTCTCGGCGAGTCCGTTCAGTGTACCCAGTCTCCACTGAGCACCCGCATACCATCTCTGATGTCAAACACCAATGGATATGGGATCATCCATCGCCCATCATATGGGTCGAGAAGATATACGCTAGTCTACTCTGGAATATCGATGCCCCGTCTCGATATTCCCACGACTAGGAATAATGAAGGATGTACTCATTGACTACCCATGCCCCACTAGTATGATCTTCATCATAGTCCTGGAAGTCGAGTACACATCCTAAGGGCTTTATCAACATGTAATCAGAGAGACAGAAAGTATACATGTTAAGATAAAGAGCAACCAGATAGCGTACTATCATGTCGAGCAAGAAAGTCCTACCTATATATGTCCCAGCATCCACTATAATATACATCCAATGTACAGTAATGGCCTCTAGGGCATACATATAACTAACAATCTCCCACTTGCACTAGGGCCATCTATAGCAGTGGTTGCAGTATCACATACTCAACCATCCCATAAAAATCTCTCTTTGGGAAAAGGCCTCTGTGAGTGGACCCGCTGTGTTGTCCTCTGATTCTACTCTCCTTACCTCGATCACCCTGGAGATCAACTATCTCCATGATCAGGTGATGCTGCCTCAGAATATGTCTGGGTCACTGATGGGATCGGGGTTCCTGGGCCAAAGCCACACTTCCATTGTCATACAATGGTAGGAACCTAGTTCATCTCCTGAACTAATATACACCCAATACTGCCTCTTTGGTAGTATCTTAAATAGCAATGTTACCAGCCTTTATCGTTTAGTTTGCCACGGTATCTAGCTTGGAACTCTTCCAACATACCGTCCCTTTATTGAGGGTAAAGACAATGCCTGTGACTGACATTCAGTCGTCCTTATCACCCTGGAACCCTTCTTGTGATTCTCCCCAGGATCAATTGATACAATCTTACTACAGTTAGTGAGAATTCTAACATCCATTTAGATCTATCTCATAGATCCAAAACCTAGGATTTAGGAGGTATCACTTTGATCCTATATGGAGAATCTATGTGATAAAAGGAGATCGACCGATCGTAGCATAGGAAACTCCTTTCCTATCAAGAGTATGTCATCCACGTACTTTACGAGGATCATTACCATATTCCATACTACCCTTTTGTACATACAAGGTTCATCTACCATTTTGATAAAGTCAAACTCTTTGACTACCACATCAAAACAGATGTTCCAACTCCGCGATGCCTGCTTTATCCTCTAAAGCAACTTGCACACGTCTCCGCTGCTCCCACTGTTTATGAAGCCTTCTGGCTGTGTTCTTATAGATGTTCTCTTCTAAATCATTATTTAGAAAAGTAGTCATGGCACCCAACCACCAGATATCGTAGTCATGATATGCAGCAATGGCAAGTAGGATCTGGATGGACTTAAGCACAGCTATTGGAAAAGGTTTCATCATTATCCATGCCTGGTCGATGACGAAAACCTTTAACGAGTCTTGCTTTGAAAGTCTCAACATTTCCATCTACACCAAGTAATCTTCTCAAGATATACTTGCTCCTGATGGGGATTTAACCCTTCAGATATCGCAACCAAAGTCCATACTTTGTTGGTGTATATGTATTCCATCTCAGATCGCTAAGCATCCAGCCATTCTTACAGTGTCCCTACTCTCGATGGCCTGCTCGATACTAGATGGGTCATCATCTCATGATGCTTTCCTCGCTCCCACTGTCATCGAGAAACCGAGGTATCTCTCAGGCGGATGAGGAACCCTACTAGATCGGCGGAGAGGCTGAGGTTCATCGGAAACTATTGAATATTTTGGTTCTGTCAAATCATCAGTTGCAGTTTTGTATAGCTGGAACCTTTCCAGTTCTACAGAACTGACCTCGCCTCGATCTTGTCCGGATTTTGCTTTAGACATATGTCACGACCCAAAAATGGTACGTGATGGCCCTAATACTACGCAACGCCTCCAGACGTAACGCAGTAAAAGAAAGCCAAAACCCAGAAATCTAAACCATAAAAATACGGAAAAGATAATAAAAAGTTTTGGAAACATTTGAAATCACTAACCAAATTCTTTAAAAGAGTCCACGTTTTCTTTAAAATTTTGGCAGCACCTCCTTTATAAAACAAGCCCCCAAAAAGGGTACAACATGAATATAAAGTAAAACATCCCAAACGGGAGCAAAATCCACGCCCAACGGCGGAAAACAACACCACAACAGATATACGACGCCGTAGCGAAGAAATAAGAGACAAAAGAAAGGAAACTGTATAAAAGCAACAAATCCACAATAATATACAAAATCGTCCTCACCAAGTCTCTAAGTCACAACAACTGGTAGTAGATGGAGAGTACAGGATACAACGAATATATACAATACAATCTCAGATAACCACAAAACCCACCTGGGCAAAACTGCACACTAACAGGCGAAGTGTTATCCGCAGCCAAAGATGATAGATAAGTGTATAGCTGAACAGCTTAATAGCTTGCCTCGACTACCCTGGGGAAAACACCTGCAATACCTGTGGCACAACGGGGGTGAGTTGCCAACTCGTGAATAGTAAATAACATATGCAGGTAATCGCAAGAATGTACGTACAGCATGAATCTAATATATGACATTTCAATACTAACAGGTCATGAGTACGAAATAATGGAAAGTACACTAACCAGTACCACCAATATCAAGTAATAATGATATGACAACAGTATGCAATAATCATGCACTGGGGATATGAGAAAGTAAATGTGCAACACTCATGAAGGTACACTCACAGGTACTCCTAATACATGGAATAGTGCACAAGTATGTCAAGATGAGGTATGGAGTGAAATATGTCATTTCCACGGAATCCTGACATCGTGGTAGGATCACAATCCAGCAAGACAAATCAAAATCCCAATCTCTCAAATCAGTCACCAAATTGGCTCTCATATCATCTAAGTGTCACATCTCCTCAACTACACAATATCAAGTATATCTCGCATAAGTATCGAATGTACACATCAAGTAGATCTCACATATCTAATATGTACAATATCAGATATATCTCACATATAACAAATGTACAACAGCAAGTGGATCTCACATCTCTCGTATGTACAATATCGGTATATCTCACATATATCATATGTACAACAGCAAGTGGATCTCACATCTCTCGTATGTACATCTCAGTATATCTCACATATATCAAATGTACAACAGCAAGTGGATCTCACATCTCTAGTATGTACATCTCAGTATATCTCACATATATCAAATGTACAACAGCAAGTGGATCTCACATCTCTAGTATGTACAATAACAGTATCCAATCCAAATGAATCTCGTATATCCCAAAATAAATCTCCAGCACAGTTCTAACATCCTAATATAATGTCATAATAATATGATGAGGGCAATACACATATATTAGCGTCCCATTCCACTAATATTGGTGTAAAGGCATCTATAACAGCGGCTCAATCCCCTGTTATATATACAAATGAGTAATTAGAAATATCATGAAACCAATGTGCCAAGCATCGACACATAAAAACTGATAAGTACGTATCACACGCTATCCGGAAAGCACGAGTGCCTAGCTCTGACTCCCGTCTTTCCACGTATCCATACGGACATGACTCCCGTCGGTATCCACTCGATATCCGATGAGTCGTTGGTCCTGTCACCGGAAAGTATGGCTCTCCTAGGCCTCATCGCCTCACTGCGACGTCGACTCACTGCGACAACGTTCTTGCTTCGGGGTACCTCCGGGCCCCACCATGTACCCTCATACGGCTCACGACGCCTCCTCGCATGGGGTATATATATCAGCACCGATAAATCTCATGGTGGATGCTATAATATCATCTCAAGGAAACCGGGTGTTTCAATGTATGCATAATTTCATGAACTACCACGGTTCCCAAATCCAGAAAACATCATGAAAAATCCATATAACAATGCGATAATCCATGAATAAAATATACGCAATATGAAAACTGTAATGCAAGCGTATAAAAGAACAGCATAGCATTCACCAGATATAAATGAGCACATGACTAGTATAGCAGAAATATAGGTATCTACCTACATGGTAATGTGATATACCTATCAGGTATAAGTAAAGTATGAAATGCAAGTACACCTGTATCTATGTCCCTAGGTGTAAATGTACCTAACACTAATGGTACAGAACCCTATAGGTAAACAGGAACTAGCATGTCAAGTCTAAGTTATAAACGATAAGAAATATGTATCAAAGTCACAATGTCCCTAACCATACAATATCATTTCTAAATATGGTTGTGTATGACATGGAAATTATTGACGGTGTGTGTGGCATACTATCAGTGCTCTCGCAATCTGAGCCGTCAATAATAGTGCAGTGTCCTAAGGATACTAGTCCAAGCACAACTATCACTAAACAGTAAGGTAATATGCGCAATTCTAAACATGATATAGAATATGCGACAAGGTAAATATTTCTAGCCCAGACGCATAACGCCATGCGGGCAATTCCCCTGTAGATGTTAAATCTACTCACCCACACTCCAAGCTAGATGAAATCTACCACCTGAATCCCCCTGTGGCAGTGTCCGTAGTCCTCGTCTGCGAACCTGCAACATATAAACAACAAGCAAATATATATATCAATGACAACTACGAAATACAAAATAGCTACATCTAACCGACACAACAACACACAACCACCTCTTAAGTGTTCGTATCGTGGCTAACGAGAGTAGCGACACGACGAAAACAACTTAAGAGCGAAACCACGAAAACTGCACGACCCGTGTTGTAACACGTATCGCGCGGACACGAAACACTAGAAACTACACAATTGATCCCAGATTTTTCCTACTGTGAAAACTAAACAAATAAATAAGACCAGAAAAACCCAAACCACAGCAGACACCTACAGACCAAAAACCCTAACCCTAACTCCACACTCTGGCCGGCGTCGCCGGCCCCTCCTCTTGAAGTCGCCGGCCCTGGCCGGTGGCATGGGGTCCGTCTTGAAGGTGGTGCTCCAGGTTCTCTAGCACAACACTACCACTATGTTTAATTTTTCAGTAACAAACCCGGATCAAAGCAGGTCCTAGAAACCACAAATCGACACTAAAATACGATATTTCGCATCAAAACCTAATTTAACAATCTAAACAGCAACTATCTAGCTAAAAAAGCATATAAAGAGCAGTAAAAGAATTCTACCTACAGCAAAGAAGCCAAAGATCCAAGCTTTGTGCACTCCAAAGCAAGAACAAGAGAAAACATGCACAAAGATATGATTTTTGATGAAAAGAGAAGGGTTTGTGATTGTTTTATGAAAGAATTATGAAGAAAAGAGATAGGAAATGAATAAGGGCAGTAGGGGAAAGGGAGAGCTCGACCAAGTGAGGAGGGAGGAGAGAGAGAGAGTGAATTTCCATGAAGTTTCCAACAATAAATGCATTCAAACTCAAGGTCAACACATGCATGCACCTTTTTCTCAATTCTTTTCTTTTCTTTTCTTTTCTTTTTTCCCTTTAATCCTTGTCCATACATTCAAAGCTCTGTGGTTTAGATTAACTTAGGAAAATTTTTAATAAAAGTTGCAAAGAAAAGATTTCCAGAAAAGTGCAAACCGGATTAAAATAACATTAAAATTGGGAAAAATTCAAATTGGACCAAAACGTCACATATACTCCCAAAGTGTGCGCACTAGCTTTATTTTATCAAAACTAGGTGCTGGCAAGTCGATATGGCCGTTTGATCACAATCGGTATAAAACTGAAAATACCGACGAATTTCACCCAAAAACAGAAACAAACACAAAACGAATTCTAGAACGTTACAATCTCCCCCCTTATAAAAATTCGTCCCCGAATTTAAAATTTTCACCAAACATACCTTCAAAGAGAAGAGTACAAAACTCCCAAATCTCGTTCGCAGCTTCCCAAGTGATCCCCTCACTATACAGCTACGTCCAAGAGAACTCTTCACAGATGGCAAGACCCTTGACCGAAGTCTCTTCACCTGCCAAACCATTTACACACATGGCTGCCGGTGAACGAAAAAAATCGAGTCCAAACCAATGGTCTGTGCTGAATCATGTGAAAAAGTCATGAAGGTATTTGCAAAAATCAACACCATGAAAACGGGGTGAATAATCGATAATCTGGGCGGAAGTGCCAAACTAAAGGCAAAGAAAACTAACTCGCTTAAAGGATCTCCAAAGGACCTAAAATCCTGGGATAAGCTTCCCAAAACTCAACACGTCATTCATCGGAAAGTCCGTAGGAATACATGATCTCCCACTGCGAACTCAAATCTGCGACCTACATGGTCGACATAAGACCTCTGTCTGCACTGGGCTACTCATCCTGACCTGAACCAACTGGATCATCTCCGAAGTCTCTAGACTAGCTGAGGTCCAAAATCCTACTACACAGAGTCAGAAAAACAGACTGGTGATCGATACTACCTGACTAAACCTAAAGGTTGCCAATTGAAATGACTCCTGATAACAGCTATCCAGAAGTATCCTAAGAATGGCGAGTGACGATCCCAACTGCCGCAAACAATCAACACAAACGCACAACAAGACAAACACCTTGAAACGAAACCTGAATTTTCTCTTTACACTCCTGTCCACCCGTAACTATCTCACCAGTCACGTCAATGTTGACGGAACTTGAATGAACATAGAGAGTTGACTGATGTGCTTACTCTAGGATTTCACGTCTCTACCCGATAACATCAGGTACACAAACACATCCCTAACTTAGCACAACATTGTCACAATCAAGGTCTCCGAATCAAAAGCAAGAACTGATGCAGTTGCTAACCGAATCTCCAACTGCTGAAAACTCTGCACACATGCCTCAGTTCAAAGACAAAAACCTCCTTTCTAGGTCTTTCCAGTCAACGGTGCAGCAATACTCTAGTAATCCTGCACGAAACGGCGGTAAAAACCTGCTAAGCCCCAAAATCAAAGGACCTCTGTCCGAACACAAGTCTGGGTCAAGGCTGTACGGTCACGATCTCCCTCGGAACCATACAAAACCGTCTCCCGTAACTACAAGACCTAGGAGTCAACACAAACAAGCCTGAAGGAACACTCCGAGAATCTAGCAAACAGCTGGGGCTCTCCCAATGTCTGCAAAATTAATTCTCAAGTGCTGCTCCTGTCCCTCAAGACACAAAGTAATGACCAGAATGTCGTCAAAACACAACAACAACTGGTCGAAGAACGGCCTGAAGAAATCTGGTGCATCATATCCACAAACGCTGCTAGGGTATAGGCGAGTCCAACAACACCACCAACACACAAACTGCCCGTAGCACGCACAAAAACAGAATTCTGAATGCCATCACCCCGAACCCGCAACAATGATGACCTGATCCCAAACAAACTTAGAAAAAGTCTCGCTCTGTGGAGCTGATCGAAGAAATCGTCAAAGCGAGGTAAAAGATACCTAACCGCACCATAAGCCGGTTCAATTGACGATCCATCAATCCACAACCGCAATCTGTCGTCTTTCTCCAGAACGAACAAAATTAGGAGCTCCCTAAAAGCGAAACACTCGGACAAACAAACCTCCCAACAAACAACTCTGCAGCAGATCCTTAAGCTCATTGAATTTCGCTAGCTCCCTTGGAACATCGTCGAACAACTCTTGCACGATAAGTACCCGGTCCAACAAATCTACTGTGGCTCCGGTATCTCGAATGAACGCCAAGAATCCACGACATCTCCTCCAAAGCTGACTAGCGGAAAAGGCTGAATTCAAGCTGTGAGAGGCGGTACAACTATCCACCTGCACAACAAGAACTGACTCGCCGGGAAAACAAATCCTGACTGTTTCCACACGGTAGTCCACAGACGCCTAACACGTAGCTAACCAATCCATGCCCAGAAGAATGTCAAATCCAACATCTCTAGAAGGATTCAATGACGGCAAAATCTCCTCACCGATTGGCATACGACTGAAATACGTGTCGTGTAACAAAAGAATCGCTGACAGAAGTTAACACAACAAAACGGCTGATCTAACTAACACGATCCTCGTCCCAACCACGGCACAAAGTGTGAAAAACCAACAAGTACAACAAAAGAACAAGAACAAGGATACCTAACCAATCTGCACTCGACGCCCGTGCGTCCGGATGAGTAGAAACGAACTCTCGTGTCTGCCTTCTACCCACAACTGGCTGAAATCCTCCACTCTGCGGTATAGCTGTCTCACGACTACGTGGCTCAGTACAAACTCGAACCCGATGATCCAAACTCCCGCACCGATAACATCCGGAAGAAAACTGCTGACCATCCTTGGGATAAGAGCTAGACGACTGTCCTCGCCTCAAGCCTCTTATACTCCTCTGCCGTGCACGAAACCTGTCACGACGACTGAACCTCTATCCCTAGACTGGCACACCTATACGGGTCCTCCACTGTCCTGGAACTCGCAAAGTCTCTGGAATACGTGCCTCGTCGACTGGGGCTACATCCGCTGGTGCTACGTATGTGACAGACTGCTGCATGCTGATCCCAAGGAACAACTGAGTAACTGGGGTGTCAACCTCCTGTCGCTGCGCTCGAATGGCATCAACTAATGATCTCATCGTCTGGCGCAAGTCCTGCATCTCTGTCACAATCCTAGCGAGCTGATCTGTCGAAGAATGATCCGTCTGCACCTGTGCAACAAGAGTGCCATCCTGGTCAGTTCTCGTCTCACCCGAGCTAACTCTGACCTCGGCCCTCGCTACATCACTCTGAGTCCCCATAGTCATCGGCGGCAAGGCTATAAATAGAGATAGGATTCGATAAGAACAAGGAAATCGAATCGCAAGGATATGAATCATCAAGGAAGGAATCTCAAGCAATTTGTACTTAGGCAACTTAGGCGAAATACTGCATCGTGAGTATGCTGCAGACATACACACACTACGTTACTCCGCTTAGGTTACCTACTCCATCATACCAGGTCATCCTACATTTCGAAAGGTAAAACCACGCTCTGATACCAACTTTGTCACGACCCAAAAATGGTACGTGATGGCCCTAATACTACGCAACGCCTCCAGACGTAACGCAGTAAAAGAAAGCCAAAACCCAGAAATCTAAACCATAAAAATACGGAAAAAATAATAAAAAGTTTTGGAAACATTTGAAATCACAACCCAAATTCTTTAAAAGTGTCCACGTTTTCTTTAAAATTTTGGCAGCACCTCCTTTATAAAACAAGCCCCCAAAAAGGGTACAACATGAATATAAAGTAAAACATCCCAAACGGGAGCAAAATCCACGCCCAACGGCGGAAAACAACACCACAACAGATATACGACGCCGTAGCGAAGAAATAAGAGACAAAAGAAAAGAAACTGTATAAAAGCAACAAATCCACAATAATATACAAAATCGTCCTCACCAAGTCTCTAAGTCACAACAACTGGTAGTAGATGGAGAGTACAGGATACAACGAATATATACAATACAATCTAAGATAACCACAAAACCCACCTGGGCAAAACTGCACACTAACAGGCGAAGTGGTATCCGCAGCCAAAGATGATAGATAAGTGTATAGCTGAACAGCTTAATAGCTTGCCTCGACTACTCTGGGGAAAACACCTGCAATACCTGTGGCACAACGGGGGTGAGTTGCCAACTCGTGAATAGTAAATAACATATGCAGGTAATCGCAAGAATGTACGTACAACATGAATCTAATATATGACATTTCAATACTAACAGGTCATGAGTACGAAATAATGGAAAGTACACTAACCAGTACCACCAATATCAAGCAATAATGATATGACAACAGTATGCAATAATCATGCACTGGGGATATAAGAAAGTAAATGTGCAACACTCATGAAGGTACACTCACAGGTACTCCTAATACATGGAATAGTGCACAAGTATGTCAAGATGAGGTATGGAGTGAAATATGTCATTTCCACGGAATCCTGACATCGTGGTAGGATCACAATCCAGCAAGACAAATCAAAATCCCAATCCCTCAAATCAGTCACCAAATTGGCTCCCATATCATCTAAGTGTCACATCTCCTCAACTACATAATATCAAGTATATCTCGCATAAGTATCGAATGTACACAGCAAGTAGATCTCACATATCTAATATGTACAATATCAGGTATATCTCACATATAACAAATGTACAACAGCAAGTGGATCTCACATCTCTCGTATGTACAATATCGGTATATCTCACATATATCATATGTACAACAGCAAGTGGATCTCACATCTCTCGTATGTACATCTCAGTATATCTCACATATATCAAATGCACAACATCAAGTGGATCTCACATCTCTAGTATGTACATCTCAGTATATCTCACATATATCAAATGTACAACAGCAAGTGGATCTCACATCTCTAGTATGTACAATAACGGTATCCAATCCAAATGAATCTCGTATATCCCAAAATAAATCTCCAGCACAGTGCTAACATCCTAATATAATGTCATAATAATATGATGAGGGCAATACACATATATTAGCAACCCATTCCACTAATATTGGTGTAAAGGCATATATAACAGCGGCTCAATCCCCTGTTATATATACAAATGAGTAATTAGAAATATCATGAAACCAATGTGCCAAGCATCGACACATAAAAACTGATAAGTACGTAACACACGCTATCCGGAAAGCACGGGTGCCTAGCTCTGACTCCCGTCTTTCCACGTATCCATACGCACATGACTCCCGTCGGTATCCACTCGATATCCGATGAGTCGTTGGTCCTGTCACCGGAAAGTATGGCTCCCCTAGGCCTCATCGCCTCACTGCGACGTCGACTCACTGCGACAACGTTCTTTCTTCGGGGTACCTCCGGGCCCCACCATGTACCCTCATACGGCTCACGACGCCTCCTCGCATGGGGTATATATATCAGCACCGATAAATCTCATGGTGGATGCTATAATATCATCTCAAGGAAACCGGGTGTTTCAATGTATGCATAATTTCATGAACTACCACGGTTCCCAAATGCAGAAAACATCATGAAAAATCCATATAACAATGCGATAATCCATGAATAAAATATACGCAATATGAAAACTGTAATGCAAGCGTATAACAGAACAGCATAGCATTCACCAGATATAAATGAGCACATGACTAGTATAGCAGAAATATAGGTATCTACCTACATGGTAATGTGATATACCTATCAGGTATAAGTAAAGTATGAAATGCAAGTACACCTGTATCTATGTCCCTAGGTGTAAATGTTGTTGGAGATAGTGCCCTCATAGTCAATTATTGGATCGCAGGTACGTGATTGCAATGATTGCGGAGGACCTATCCCGGTAGCACAGTCATACTCGAGATGATAGTATGCTATCTGGTTTTGCCTTTATTAGTCGTGTACATGTTCAGGTGACTGATGGCATGTTACACTTTGATAGAGCCCTTAGGATCTTGCTTTACTACCAACAGTATGATGGCGATCATATACGTGAGAGTTGGGTAGTTTATATGCATATCCTTAATTGTGGTCCCTAGTCGTGGGAGTTTCGAGACAGGGCATCGATACTCCGGAGTAGACTAGTGTATACAGTCGAGACCCCGACGAGGGGCGGTGGCCGGTCTCACAAGCCACTGGTGTCAGTTGGATCACCTAAGATGTATATAGGTGCTCATTGGGTTATGAGTACACCGGACAGGACTCGCCGGGAATCTGCTAGTTAGTATTATATCTACCGTCAGATAGCAGTTCCCTGGTGACATGTGTACAGGTTAGTTCATCGACCTGAGGTCGTCATTTGTCTCGTGTGAGTTCCCACTGTGCTTTGATTTCTACCCTACCACGGCTCAAAGGAGTCGTGCAAACAGGTAGTTTTTGGGTACAGTCCCGAGCCATATGGAGGCACGTGAGCGGATCGGCAGGGGATTCGTCTCTCCCGGTATTGGGGGCGAGATCGTGCTGTGTCTAGGAGATCCATTACACAAATCCATGGCCATGGTAGGAGATTTACTGGTAGGTACTCCAGTAGTATCTCAGGGTGTTATTGGGCTTCACTCCGACACGACTTATACTGCTATTGGGGGTCTGACGTTACTAGCCCCCTAGGCAGATATGCGATACTCATAGACGAACGGACCGGACTGTATATACATTGTCACTGTTAGGCTCAGTAGGGTTTCTGGATGAGTTCGCTCATCGGCCTCCCTTGAGTGTGCTCATCGGTCTCCCTTGAGGTCAGTCCATGGGTAGCCGTTACGCATTGCTAGTGCCGCTGACGGTTTGTGGTTAAACCCATTGCCAGGATACTGACGAGTCATTAGAGTCCCCCACAGACAGTTTCCCAAGTTCGGGCGAAACGTTGTAGAGGCCGTATGGTTTTATGGCAGGGTTCGGAAAATGCACGTGCGTTTACGCACGTGTCGATTTTCGGACAGATGATACTGGTCGGCTTTGATTTAAGCCGGATCCGAGTATTATATTGAGTAGGTATAATATCTTTGTCTCAGTTGCATTTGTATTCGGTCGTAATACAAATGCGGGTATATTTATACAGTTTCGGGGTTTTCCTGAAAGTCGTTTCAGGATCACTTTTGGAAGTTGCCAGTTTCCAGTTTTCTATCAGCCGTCTTTTAACATTCGGTTAAAGACGGATTTATCTTTTTTTGGATGAGAGTGAGTCGTGCTTCTAGAAGCTTCTAGAAGGTTCTAGATGATGACTAGACTTCATGACTCATTAGTGCATTAATGGTTTTTTGATGACTAGCCTAATGACCCATGCTTTGTTATTAAAGCTTTTTGTTTTCATTAAGATATTTTCTTCATGATATGCTTCATCTTAGGGTCACCACTTGCTCCTACGGTCACCTCCCTCCTTCTATATAATGGCCGGCCCTCTCTCTCCTCCTCACTTCACTTGTTGATTTCATTTTAGAGAGAAAAGATTATGATAGGTTTTATCGGTGTATGGAATTTCACAGTCCATTTCATTCCATCACCCGATTCCTTCGGCAACTTCATTAACCGATCGTCCACGGATTTGGACGAAGTGAGACAAAGTCATCTACTCATTCTCTACATCATTCTTGGTCGTATCTTTTAGCAAACTTGACGATCGAGTTGCCTCGAGTCAGAGGCGGGAGCCCGTTTAAAGAATCAGTGATGTGGTGCCACCTCGACGAGGAGATCGGAGATCGACGAGATCGGAGCAGCCGCAACGGAGCGTGGGATGATGGTTGAAGAACGAAGGACTCGGATCATTCGGTATAACTTTTCTACACTCTTTACAGTTTGTTAGTTTAGCAATAATGGCAGATCCGGGTTAAAGTATACGATAGCGCCAGTTAAAAAGTTTTTGTTCCGCATTTGGTGTCTGTAGACTGCCGGGGCGCTAGCGTACACTTACAGTGGTATCAGAGCCACACCATTTTGCTATACTAACTTGTGCTAACGCGTTTAAAACATCGATCCGACCGGAAATCGAAAACTGCAAAAATCCAAGCCGACAATTTCTGTTGATTTTAAATGGTCTCAAAAATTATTTCTGCATGTCTTAAAAATCTGTGCAGGCTTTTCTAAGAGCCACGACAAAATTTGGGCTCGTGATTCATCCAAGGAGCCGCGGAAACGCGGCCAAACCTATGGGTTGGCCGCGCATCCGCGGCCACGTGGTGAGCACGTGCTCCCAAATTTTGTCAGTTGGTTCTTCTCTGGATTTTGTGATTTTTGGTATATATCATTTTGGCCCAGGTTTTGTTACTGTTCACCAGTAAGTCGTGGGGCCCACTTTTTGATATTTGGTCGATCGAAATTTAAACACGTTAGTTTACAGTGCTTACATTATATCTCCGACCGGGAATGTCATTTGATCGGTAAACCGCGTCCGATTGCTATAGTTCTTTTAGACGGGTTTGCGAACGTGACATTCGCGTTGATGTTCTGTGTTGTGCTGTGATGTTGCGGATTTGTCGTGGTGGATAGCAGTGTGCAATGATAGTACAGTTTGAGTTTATTTGTACATTTGATATTGCGGGGCGAGCGTCCAACATGTGGACTGCCGTCACTGCCTGTTGTATAATATTCTTTTGGGGCACGACCAGGTTGCTGTCGATGTACCTATTGTACTATTTTTATTACTGTACTAGGTTTTGCCCCGAGACGGAGTGTACGGATAGCCGGGTTCTGGAGGGCAACGGGTCCGCATCTCATGGCTTTGGGAGGCAGAGGGGCCCCACTCTAAAATTGGCAGACTATTCGCCGCACTCGTAGGGGGTACAGGTTGACCCAAGGAGGGGTGCTCAATTTACCGGATTCCGTGAAGTGCCGGGTGTTCCATTCACTATGCTGTGGGGGACTGCCTCGCTTCAGGTTTTGGCGGGTAATTTGCCGCACCCGTAGGGGTCTAGGTTTCATTGCACAGGCTATCCACACGACAGGGGAACGTCGAGTTTCAGCAGCGGCTCTGTGAAACTTGGGGATCCCAGATTATCTGTATTGTTCTGTGATGCTTATTACTTTTCTGTAATGTTGCATATTATCACGCCTGGAGCGATTATTGTATATTGGTTTATATACTATTAGATGTTGTATATATTTTACACCCGCGCTAGTCCAGTCCCCGCTCTGTCGTTAGTTAAGTAACGTAACGGGTGATGACGGGACCCAGTGACGAATGCGGATGGCATATACGTACATTTTATTTTCGTTCTTTTCTGGTGTGATTAATGATGGGACTGCGTTGATTCTGATCAATGCAAAGTAAAACAAACCTGTTTGAGTTGTTGGAACAATTTTAAAAAGGTGTTATTACAAAGACGTTTCTTTTGTTATGCATAGCGGTATTCGGTGTGAATATCCAGCACCTCATTCGACGAGGCAAGGGCTGATATCCCTTCACCGGGAAAGACCCCTTGGACAGAAGTTTGCGTCAGGGTAATAACTTTACTATAGTCGATTACAAGTTGCTTTGCATCGTGGTATTCAGTGGAATATCCTGCACCTCATTCCACGAGGAAAGAGCCGAGATCCCTTAACCGGGAGTGACCTCTTTAGCAAAAGGTTTTCGCCACTATATTTTTATAAAAAGCTATCAGGTTCCTTCAGCGCTATCAAGTTCACTACGTTAAAGGTTTTTCGCCAAAAACCAGTCGTAGCCCTCCGTCGTTTCTTATGGATGGTCAGTAGTATTCAAGCTATGTTTGTTGGCTTTCGTCAAGGCATAGTGTTTGGTAGCTGCTGGGTATTCATTTGTTGCATAGATAGATGAGTTGGTTTGGGACAGTCGTATTACCTTGTTGGGTTTCGTCAAGGGTATGTACGGGTGGATTCAAATTAACAAGATAATGACGGGCAGAACTTGACATGTGACTTATGATTTGTTGACTTTCGCCAAGGTCATAAGAAAATGGGGCAAGAAAATGATATCGGGAGTTTCTAAAGAAACTGAAACTTGCCAAGTATGCGCATACCTTCTGGAGTATGAGTAACGTGGATGCATTCCATCACGTTAACATGCGATGAGAGTTGGATCCCGATTCCCACTGATGAGTTGGTTTACTCTTCGGGTGATCCCGATTGATTCTTCTTTAGGTTTGGAGGAGAATTTGACAGGACAGTGGGAGGTTTCCGGATTAGATAAAGTGATGACCATTCTGATCTAGGTTAGAGTGCACGCAGAGTGTTTCTTTTCTCTCTCTCTCTTTGGCAGCGACCTTTGACCGACCCTAGACTATGACTCAGTGACCAGGTTGACCGAACCTTCTTAAAATACTGGTTTTTGGATTTTCTGAGTTGCATAAGTCATTGCCACTCCTTCTTCTACCCTTTGCATTTCTCAGAACACCCGTATTGCTACGGATATCCACTTCCATTTGATAGATCCATCGTATGGTTATATACGAACTCGAAGGGACTCCTTCGAGGATGGATCAAGGTTCAGGAGAAATAGAATTGGTTTATTCAGTTGTCTTTTATTATCACCTTCTCTCAGGTTGCGAGGGCTCCTTGGTTTAGGAGAGTACACCTATTACGCTTATTGGATAGTCTTATTCCAAACCATAGGCTGGTGCCGAAAGGTAGGGAATGAAGAAAACCAATTAGCCTAAGTAGGGTGTGCAGAAGGTAATATGTAAAGACAAAATAAAGGGATTAGAAAGAGGGCAAAGTAAATTGCGACTGATATCATTCACGACCAAAACCGCGTACTGTAAGTGCACGGCGGCGCCCCGGCCGTCAATCCGACGCCGGAATGCGGAAGCGGTGATAAACTTAAATTTTGCGGACTTTGCAAACCGGCACCACCGCGCACTAAACTCCGGATCGTAACCATTAACAAGTCTAGCTACTAATAAGAAAGGGAAGAGATGTATACCGACGATCCAAGTCCTCCGGTCTTCATCTCCACTCCGATCTCCTTGCGGGATCTCCGTCCGTCTCCTCCTCGTCGGAAAGGGGGCACCACATCGCCTGCGTCTTTTACGGGCTCCCGCCTCAATACCGAGGCAACTCGAGCATGAAGCCGGCAACTCGACATGCTCAAGATGTGCTGTAGGAAGTGTAGTGCTTTGTCTCTTTGGGGTAGTGTTGCCATGATGGAAGAAACAAGATGATATGAAGAGAGGTGGTGAACTTTGATACAAAAAGAGAAATGAGAATAATTTCCATACAACAAAAGAAACACATCTCTCATTTTTCCCTCATCTTCAAGTGTGGCCGGCCAATCTCTAAAAATGGTGAAGAGAATAACAATATGTATCATATGAGGGAGGTGAGTGTAGGAGAAGAAGGAGGTGACCACATCCAAAAGACAAGAAAACAAACACCATGCTTCATATCAAATCCAACCATACCCTTTCATGTCACAATGAAACAAAAGCATGGTGGAAAAAAATATGAAAGCTATCATATCAATCTTTTACAAGAAAACCCCTCCACAATTGTAATTTGCAAAACTGCAAATTACCCCCTCCATCGGAAAAGTCCGGCCGGGAAAGAACAAAGGAAAACCGGCCGGAACGGAATGCAAACTGGCAACTCCAGAAAACTGGTCCCGTAATAAATTACAGGAAAACCCCAATACTGTGCATACACACCCGCATCTGTATTCCGACCGAAATACAAATGCAAAGAGACAAAATCTACACTGTACTAAACTAGGACCGGCTTAAACCAAAGCCGGCTAGTATTATCCGTTCAATCCTGATCCGTGCAATACCGCACGTATCTGATCGAACCCTGCCATAAACCTATACGGCTACTAGTACAAACCGTCCGATCCCGATCCGTGCAATACCGCACGTATCTGATCGGACCCTGCCATATCTCCATACGGCCTCTACAGCGTTTCGCCCGAAACTTGAGTAACTGAAAGTGTGGTGGACTCTAAAGACTCGTCAATACAATGGCTGTGGATTTAACCACTAGCCCGTCATAGGTATAAGCCAATACGTAACGGGCCACCAGCTATTGACTAAAAGGGACGTCGATGAGCGAACTCATCCTGACACCCTACTGAGCCTGTCAGTGACAATATCCGTGCAGTCCGGTCCGTTCGTCTATGAGTATCGCATGGCGGGCCTAGGGGGTTGGTAAAAGTCAGACCCCCAAAAGCGGTACAAGTCGTGTCGGAGTGTAGCCCAGAACACCCTGAGATACTACTGGAATACCTACCAGTAAATCTCCTTGCCTTGGCCAAGGACTTTGTGTAATGGCTCTCCTAGACACAGCACGACCTCACCCCCAATACCGGGAGAGACGAACCCCTGAAGATACGCTCACTGCCTCCATGTGGCTCGGGACTGTACCCAACTAAAACCTGTTTGCACGACTCCTTTGAGCCGTGGTAGGGTAGTAATCAAAGTACAGTGGGAACTCACACGAGACAAATGACGATCCCCAGGTCGATGAACTAACCTGCACACATGTCACCAGGGAACTGCCATCTGACGTCTGGTATATGACCAACTAGCATGTTCCCGGCGAGTCCTGTCCGGTGTACTCATAACCCAATGAGCACCTGTATACATCTTAGGTGATCCAACTGACACCAGTGGCTTGTGAGACCGGCCACCGCCCCTCGTCGGGGTCTCGACTGTATACACTAGTCTACTAATGGAGTATCGATGCCCGGTCTCGAAACTCCCACGACTAGGGACCTTTTAAGGATATGCTTGTAGACCCCCAGCTCCCACTTATATGATCGCCCTCATACTGCTGGTGGTCAAGCAAGAATCCTAGGGGCTCTATCAACGTGTAATAGCGACATGTCAGGTCACCTAAAACAGTACACGATGATAAAGGTAAACCAGATAGCATACTATCATCTCGAGTAAGACTGTCCTACCGGGATAGGTCCTCCCTCAATCATTACAATCACGTACCTGTGACCTAATAATTGACTCTGAGGGCACTATCTCCAACAATCTCCCACTTGCACTCAAGGCTAATTATTGCGATGTCGCATACTCACAGCCCGTGTGATACCGAACATCCAACTCCTCTACTAGTCAGTCTCACAAAGCTCGTTTGCGGAACTATTGCGTTCGAGGAATAGCCTTAGTGAGTGGATCCGCCTTGACGTTTCTTTCTATGTCTCTCTATATCTCATGTTCGCGGAGAAACCCATCTCCCGAAATGAGCAATACCTGTCTTAGAATGTGTCTGGATGTCTGATGGGACATAGCTCATAAATGAACTCCAAATCCAAACTTCTTAGACTGTATCGTCAACTGAACTTAATCAGTATCCTGCGCGCCATGCCTCCCTCAGTATTGCCTTGGATCACCTGTCCAAAATACTGCCCCTCGTCAGAGGGAAAACTATAACTCTGACAACCTCCTTGTCGTCCATGTCACCTTGGAAGCCTGGAATGATAACCGTCTCCTGAATGAGGCTGTCGTTATCATATCCCTAGAACATCCACTTATGTTCCAAAACTGCTTCCAACTGTTTCTCCAGGATTGGATTAATGTCAACTTATTGCATCTTGTGCAAGAACAACATCTGGTGTGGTACTTGACATCTCACGATTGACTCAATTGCCTGAGCAAGTGATCTGCCAATCATGCCCGTCCCTCTCCCCTTTAGTCTGTAAGACACCTTTGGAGAGGGTGACTCCATTACCTGCAGGTACACTACCGTGCCAGGAGTCGTCCATCCTAAATACTCTTAGAATGCTGTCAAGTACCCTGATTGGGAAAACACCCAAATCTAGATCTAAAACCATAGATCCAGTAACCAGTATGTCAGATATAAAATCCACTTCCTTTTTGGAGAAACCACTGTGTGACGACCAAAGTATAACCGATCGTAGTATAGGAGTTTCTTTTCCTACTCTGTGTATATCATCCAAATACCAGGATATCACACCCTACTACCTTCTCAACAGATCCATCCCCTTTTCTGATGAAGTCAAACCCATGACTGTCACATCAGAAATAGATGATCTATCTCCGCTACATCTGCTCTAGTCTATAAATAGACATAAGCTCCCTGTCCACCAATGCTTCCGCTGCTCCCTCTGATTACGACAACCCTCTGGCAGAGTCATATAGACGTACACTTCTAAAACTAGTTTAGAACGACGCTATACTCATCCTCCCGCCGGGTCTCGTAACCTGGAACAACAGCAATGGCAATTATGGGTAAACAAGAACTTCCCTGTCGCCGTCCTTGAGGCTACCGTGGTGCCTCTCGGGTGCCTGAAGTTACCCACCTTATCTGCGGAGTGGCCAATGGAATGTCAATCCAGATTGAATCTTTAGGTTCCTTATCAAATCTTCAGTAATCGTTTGTGGTTCTGGAATCACTTCCAGTTCTACCATACTCCCACTACTGTTTTCTGAAAAAAAAATCCATTTTTAATAAAACTGTGGCGAGTCTAGAACAATATCGCTATTGTTCATCCAGATGGTAGAAAGTCAACCCTCGTCATAGCCTGGGTCAACCCACAAACAGCCATTACAGAAACGTGCCTTGAGTTGTCCAGTGTCTGGTTTTAATCATAAACCGGACAACTCCCCGTACCTTAACATCGTTAAGATATGAACTGTTCTATATCCAATATAGAACCAGAGGCACTGATTTAATTGAACTAGATTCAAATCATGCAGCTGTCTCCAGTGCATGTCAACTAAATGGAAGAAGGCCGATCAGCGTTACTCAACTTAGGAATGCTTCCAATTATGAGTAACCTGAAAGAGAAGCAATTTCTCTTAATCATTACTATCAACTGAACACCATACACAAGTATCTACATCTTCGATCTCTTTGAAGAATCCCGATACTTGCTATACCTGGTTCTCTACTCTATTCAAATACATATAACTTCTCCAAATTCGGACCCTGTGTTTCCACGAAACACCTGTCTAAAAAATAGAGGAGTCATAAGTAAACCGAATATATAGTACGAGGACCATCCCCTCTGTCCTGATGGACCCTGGACAACATACAATACTCTGTAAAGGTCCCTTGAGTCTGATTACTCATTCACTGTGTGTCATAGGTTGAAAACTGTACTTATGGTTAAGAAGAATTACACCGCTGTTTAATGCTCCTTACCTAACCATCCACTGATATAGGTAAATGTCGTAGACATAATTTCAGAAAGGTATATCTCACTCTATGAAAATAGACGTACAGATATACCAATTTGAAATTGGTGCATAACAGCGGATATTCAAAACCAAATATTTGCCGACCGGCAAACAACCTAGGTGATTTCCTCAAATATCACC
This sequence comes from Agapanthus africanus, assembly GCA_030015575.1. Taxonomy (NCBI): domain Eukaryota; kingdom Viridiplantae; phylum Streptophyta; class Magnoliopsida; order Asparagales; family Amaryllidaceae; genus Agapanthus; species Agapanthus africanus. Next base: position 356,385,433 of record CM057342.1, on the reverse strand, counting down.
GATTACAACGAATCCCGATATAATGAGGATGATCACCCAATTCCCAATAACTTACTCCCACTCATCATCTGTAAAACTATACAGATGTGAGAATCGTACCTGGTAAATACATACCCTGGAGTAAGTATCTAATCGGGAAATCAGTTTTCCTTTAACATTACACAGTGAAACTGAAATATCGAAATATTCCGATGGGGTATTCTGGTATTCCTAGTAATGCCTCTTCCAGATTCACGACTGTAACCGTATAGTTCTTCGCCACCTCTCCAAATCCCTTCATATGTCTTTAGTCATTACCTTCTGCACACCCATTAGGCCAAATGGTTTTCTTCCTTCCCTACCGTTCGGCACCAGCCTATGGTTTGGAAGAGGACTATCCAATAAGCATAAAGGGTGTACTGTCCTAATCCTAGGAGCACTCGCAACGCGAGAGAAGGTGAAGATAAAAGACACCTGAATGTACTTTATTCCTATTTCTCCTGAACCAGGATCCATCCCCGAACTGGAACAAGTTCCTTTCGAGTTCGTATATAACCATACGATGGATTATCCAATAAAATGGGATCTTCGTAGTGATACGGAGTGTCCTGGAGAAATACAAAGGTGATTTAGGATTGGCGAAGAAATACTTGGTTTGGTCGTGAATAGCAGTCGCAATTTACTTTGCCCTCTTACTAATCCCTTGCTTTGTCTGAACTTAATACCTTCTGTACACCGTTTAAGCTAACTGGTTTTCTTTATTCCCTACCAGTCGGCACCAGCCTATGGTTTGGAAGAAGACTATCCAATTTGCATAATAGGTGTACTACTCCTAAACTAAGGAGTACTCGCAACCTGAGAGAGGGTGAAAAGAAAAGACAACTGAATAATCCTATCCGTTTTCTCCAGAACCGGAAACCATCCTCGAATCCCTTCGAGTTCGTATCTAACCATATGATGGTTTTGTCCAATGGAAGTGGACGTTCGTAGTAAAACGGGGTGTCCTGGAGAAAAGGGTAAAAGTAGGAGTGGCAATGAGGTTTGCAACTCTGACAATCCAAAAGCCAGTGTAAAGAAGGTTCGGTCAACTTGGTCACTGAGTCAAAGTCTTGGGGTTGGGTCAATGGTCGCTGCCAAAGAGAGAGAGAGAAGAAACACTCAGCGTGCACTCTATCCTAGATCAGAATGGTTACCAATTTATCTAATCTGGAAACCTCCCACTGTACCTCAAATTCTCCTCCAAACCTTAAAGAAGAATTAGTCGGGGTCACCCGAGGAGTAAACCAACTCATCAGTGGGAATCGGGATCCAACTCTCATCGCATGACAACGTGACGGAATCCGCTCACGGTATCACACTCCAGAAGGTATGCGCATATCTGGCAAGTTTCAGTTCTTTTGAAACTCCCGATGTGATTTCTGCCCCATGCTCTTATGACCTTGGCGTGAGGTCAAAATATCATAAGTCACATGTCAAGTTCTGCCCGTCATTATCCAGGTTAATTTGAACCCACCCGTACATACCCTTGACGTAGGCCAAAATAGTAGTACGACTGTCCCAAACCAACGCATCTATCTATGCAACAGATAAATAACCGGCAGCTACCAAACACTATGCCTTGGCGTGAGGTCAAAATACATAGCTTGAATACTACCGAATATTTAACTGAAATGACGGAGGGCTACGAATGGTTTCTGGCGAAAACCTTTAACGTAATGAACTTGATATCGTTGAAGGAACGGATAGCTTTTTAGAAAATATAGTGACGAAAACCTTTACTAAAGAGGTCACTCCCGGTGAAGGGATCTCGGCTCTTTCCCCGTGGAATGGGGTGCAGGATATTCCAAATGAATACCGCGATGCAAAGCAAAAGTAATCGGCTATAGTGAAGTTAATGCCCTGACGCAAACTTCTGTCCAAGGGGTCACTCCCGGTGAAGGGATCTCGGCCCTTGCCTCGTCGACTGAGGAGCAGGATATTCCAATGCATACCACGATGCAAAACAAAAGTAAACGTCCTTGCAATAACAGCTTTTTGAAAAGTGTTCCAACAACATCAGATTAGGTTTGTTTTAACTTGCATTGATCCGAATCAATGCAGTCCCATCAATTGATCACACCAAAAAGAACGAAAATATACTGATGTACGTATATGCCATCCGCATTCGCCACTGGGTCCCGTCATTACCCGTTAGGTTAGCTAACTAACGACAGAGCGGGGACTGGACTAGCGCGGATGCAAAACATATACAACATCTACTAATATATATACCAATATATTATATTCGCTCAAGGCGTGAATGAAATGCAACATCACAGAAATGTACAGCATCACAGAACAATACAGATATCTGGGATCCCCGGGTTTCACAGAGCCACTACTGAAACCCGACGTTCCCCTGGTCGTGTGGATAGCCTGTGCAATGAAATCCTAGACCCCTACGGGCGCGGCAAGTCACCCGCCAAAACCTGAAGCGAGGCAGCCCCCTTCAGCGCCGTGAATGGACCACCCAGCACTTCACGGAATCCGGCAACTTGGGCACCCCTCCTGGGTCAACCTGTACCCCCTATGAGTGCGGCGAATAGCCCGCCAATCCTAGAGTGAAGCCCCTTCCGTCTCAATGCCATGAGATGCGGGCTTGTTGCCCTCCAGAACCCGGCTATCCGTGCACCTCTCCGCGGGGCAATCCTAGTACAGAAAGTAAAATATACATACACCGGGTACATCGACCGCAACCAGGTCGTGCCCCAAAATAATAATACAAACAGGCAGTGACGGCAGTCCACATGTCGGACGCTCGCCCCGCAATATCAAATGTACATAATACGACAACACAGTACTAGCATTGCATCCAGGCTATCCCCACGACCGATCCGCAACATCACAGCAAATACATAGAACATCAACGTGAAAGTCACGTTCGCAAATCCGTCTAACCGGGCTATAGCAGTTAGACCGGATTTACCGATCGAGTGACATTCACGGTCGCAGATATAATGTAAATACTGTGAAAAATGTGTTTAAAAAATTTCCGATTGATCAAACAATTAACAAGTGGGCCCCAAAGAAAACTGTAGCACTCACAGAAACAATTGGCCCAACTTTAATATTCCAAAGCCCATATTTTAAGCCCAGAAGGCCTCTGTAAAAAAATGGTGAAGTGATGTGAATAGTGCGCGGCGGAAGGGCCGCACAAAGGTGGTTTTCGCGGCGGTTCCGCGCTCTAACTGTGGAGTTACTTCATCAAATTTTTACAGAACTCTTAGATTATCCAGTACATCAATATTTTACAACCTGAAAAATTTTTCGAGACTGAAAAATTTCAACAGAAACTGTCGTGGGTAAAATGCAGTTTTGGAACTTTTTGATCGATCGGAAATGCAAACACATTACACAAAGCTAGACTAAGTTAATGGGGAGTCTCTGATACCACTGTAAGTGCACGGCGGCGCCCCGGCCGTCAATCCGACGCCGGAATGCGGAAGCGGTGATAAACTTAAATTTTGCGGACTTTGCAAACCGGCACCACCGCGCACTAAACTCCGGATCGTAACCATTAACAAGTCTAGCTACTAATAAGAAAGGGAAGAGATGTATACCGACGATCCAAGTCCTCCGGTCTTCATCTCCACTCCGATCTCCTTGCGGGATCTCCGTCCGTCTCCTCCTCGTCGGAAAGGGGGCACCACATCGCCTGCGTCTTTTACGGGCTCCCGCCTCAATACCGAGGCAACTCGAGCATGAAGCCGGCAACTCGACATGCTCAAGATGTGCTGTAGGAAGTGTAGTGCTTTGTCTCTTTGGGGTAGTGTTGCCATGATGGAGGAAACAAGATGATATGAAGAGAGGTGGTGAACTTTGATACAAAAAGAGAAATGAGAATAATTTCCATACAACAAAAGAAACACATCTCTCATTTTTCCCTCATCTTCAAGTGTGGCCGGCCAATCTCTAAAAATGGTGAAGAGAATAACAATATGTATCATATGAGGGAGGTGAGTGTAGGAGAAGAAGGAGGTGACCACATCCAAGAGACAAGAAAACAAACACCATGCTTCATATCAAATCCAACCATACCCTTTCATGTCACAATGAAACAAAAGCATGGTGGAAAAAAATATGAAAGCTATCATATCAATCTTTTACAAGAAAACCCCTCCACAATTGTAATTTGCAAAACTGCAAATTACCCCCTCCATCGGAAAAGTCCGGCCGGGAAAGAACAAAGGAAAACCGGCCGGAACGGAATGCAAACTGGCAACTCCAGAAAACTGGTCCCGTAATAAATTACAGGAAAACCCCAATACTGTGCATACACACCCGCATCTGTATTCCGACCGAAATACAAATGCAAAGAGACAAAATCTACACTGTACTAAACTAGGACCGGCTTAAACCAAAGCCGGCTAGTATTATCCGTTCAATCCTGATCCGTGCAATACCGCACGTATCTGATCGAACCCTGCCATAAACCTATACGGCTACTAGTACAAACCGTCCGATCCCGATCCGTGCAATACCGCACGTATCTGATCGGACCCTGCCATATCTCCATACGGCCTCTACAGCGTTTCGCCCGAAACTTGAGTAACTGAAAGTGTGGTGGACTCTAAAGACTCGTCAATACAATGGCTGTGGATTTAACCACTAGCCCGTCAGAGGTATAAGCCAATACGTAACGGGCCACCAGCTATTGACTAAAAGGGACGTCGATGAGCGAACTCATCCTGACACCCTACTGAGCCTGTCAGTGACAATATCCGTGCAGTCCGGTCCGTTCGTCTATGAGTATCGCATGGCGGGCCTAGGGGGTTGGTAAAAGTCAGACCCCCAAAAGCGGTACAAGTCGTGTTAGAGTGTAGCCCAGAACACCCTGAGATACTACTGGAATACCTACCAGTAAATCTCCTTGCCTTGGCCAAGGACTTTGTGTAATGGCTCTCCTAGACACAGCACGACCTCACCCCCAATACCGGGAGAGACGAACCCCTGAAGATACGCTCACTGCCTCCATGTGGCTCGGGACTGTACCCAACTAAAACCTGTTTGCACGACTCCTTTGAGCCGTGGTAGGGTAGTAATCAAAGTACAGTGGGAACTCACACGAGACAAATGACGATCCCCAGGTCGATGAACTAACCTGCACACATGTCACCAGGGAACTGCCATCTGACGTCTGGTATATGACCAACTAGCATGTTCCCGGCGAGTCCTGTCCGGTGTACTCATAACCCAATGAGCACCTGTATACATCTTAGGTGATCCAACTGACACCAGTGGCTTGTGAGACCGGCCACCGCCCCTCGTCGGGGTCTCGACTGTATACACTAGTCTACTAATGGAGTATCGATGCCCGGTCTCGAAACTCCCACGACTAGGGACCTTTTAAGGATATGCTTGTAGACCCCCAGCTCCCACTTATATGATCGCCCTCATACTGCTGGTGGTCAAGCAAGAATCCTAGGGGCTCTATCAACGTGTAATAGCGACATGTCAGGTCACCTAAAACAGTACACGATGATAAAGGTAAACCAGATAGCATACTATCATCTCGAGTAAGACTGTCTTACCGGGATAGGTCCTCCCTCAATCATTACAATCACGTACCTGTGACCTAATAATTGACTCTTAGGGCACTATCTCCAACACGTACTTCATCGCCACTCCTATTTCACCTTTAAAAGAATAAGGTATTATTCAGTTGTCTTTTATCATCACCTTCTCTCAGTTGCGAGTACTCCTTGGTTTAGGATGGTACACCTATTATGCTTACTGGATAGTCTTCTTCCAAACCATAGGCTGGTGCCGAACGGTAGGGAAGGAAGAAAACCATTTAGCCTAACGATGGTGTACAGAAGGTAACGACTAAAGACAAATAAAGGGATTTGGAGAGATGGCAATAAAATATACGGTTGAAGTCATGAATTGGATTATGGAAGAGGCATTACTATGAATACCAGGATACCCCTACGAAACATTTTCATGTTTCAGTGCATTGTTAAAGGAAAAACTGTTTTCCCGATTAGACACTTACTCCAAGGGTATGTATTTACCAGGTTTCATTCTCATATCTGTATGGTTTTACAGATGATGAGTGGGAGTAAGATATTGGGAATTAGGTGATTATCCTCATTATATCGGAATTCGTTGTAATTGGTGATATTTGAGGAAATCGCCAGGGTACAATTTTCAACCTACAACGCACAGGTTTTGAGTTGTTTAACTCAGCGGACTTATACAGAGTATTGTATGTTGTCCAAGTGTCCATCAGGACAAAGGGGTAGGTCCTCGTACTATGTTCTGTTTACTTATAACTTCTCTAATATTTAGACAAGTGTTTCGTAGAAATACAAGGTCTAAGTTTTGAGAAGTTGTGGGTATAAGAATAAAGTAAAGAACCAGATGTCACAAGTATCGGGATTCTTCAAAGAGATCGAAGATGTAGATTCTTGTGATTGGTATTCAGATGATAGTGATGGTTTTGAGAAACGTGTTTCTCTTTCAGGTTACTCATAATTGGATGGATTTCTAAGTTGAGTAATGCTGATTAACCTCTTTCCATTAAGTTGATATGCACTGGAGACCGCTGCATGATTTGAATATGGTTTCAATTAAATAAGTGCCAAATTTTCTGTATTGGATATAGAATGGATCGTAACTTAAAAGAAATTAAGGTATGGGGAGTTGTCCAGCTTATGCTTAAAACCAGACTCTGGATAACTCAGGGCACGTTTCTGTAATGGCTGTTTTGTGGGTTGACCCTGGCTATGACGAGGGTTGATATTCTACCATTTGGAAGATCAATAGTGATATTGTTCTTGACTCGCCACAGTTTTAGTAAAATGGATCTTTTTCAGAAAACAGTAGTGGGAGTATGGTAGAACTGGAAGTGATTCCAGAACCGCGAACGATTACGGAAAATTTAATAGGACCTATACATTCAATCAGGTTTGACATTCCAATAGCCACTCCGCAGATATGGTAGGTAACCTCAGACACCCGAGAGGTACTTCGGTAGCCTCAAGGACGGTGACAGGGAGATTCTTATCTACCAAGACATGACACTACTGTTGTTCCAGGCTATAAGACCCGGTAGGAGGGTTGTCGTAGTCAGTGGGAGCAACGGAAGCATAGTAGGCAAGTAGCTTATATCTATTTATAGACTTGAGCAGTTATAGCGGAGATAGATCATCTAATTTTGATATGACAGTCATGGTTTTGACTTCAATCAGAATAGGGGATGGATCTGTTAAGAAGGTAGTAGGGTGTGATGTCATGGTATCTGGATGACATACACAGAGTAGGAAGTAAAATTCCTATACTACGATCGGTTGTACTGTGATCGTCACACAGTTGTTTCTCCAGACAGGATATGGATATAATATTTGACATTCTGGTTTCTAGATCTATGGTTTTAGATCTAGATTTGGGTAGTTTCCCAATGTGGGTACTTTGACAAATATTCTAATGGTTTTTAGAATAGTTGACTCCTAGCATGGTGGTGTACCTGCAGGTGATGGAGTCACCCTCTCTAAAAGTGTCGCACAGACTAAAGGGGAGAGGGATGCGCATGATTGGCAGATTACTTGCTTAGGCAATTGAGTCAATCATGAGATGTCAAGTACCACACCAAATGTTATTTTTGCACTAGATGCAATAAGTTTGTATTAATCCAATCCTGGAGAAACATAAGGAAGCATTTTTAGAACATTGGTACACGTTCTATGGATTTGATAACGGCAGCCTCTTTCGGGAGACGGTTATCATTCCAGGCTTCAAAGGTGACATGGATGACAGAGTGATTGTCAGAGTTTTAGTTTTCCCTCTGACGAGGGACAGTATTATGGACAGGTGGTTCCAGAGGATACTGTGGGTGGCATGGTGCCGGATACTGATTAGGTTCAGTGATCCATACAGTCTAAGAAGTTTGGATATGGAGTTCATTTATGAACTAAGGTCCCATCAGATATCCAGACATATTCTAAGACAGGTACTACTCGATTCGGGAGATGGCTTTCTCCGCGAACTTGAGATTAAGAGAGATATAGAAAGAAACATCTAGGCGGATCCACTCACTGAGGCTATTTCTCGAACACAATAGTTTTACAAACGGGCTTTGTGAACTGATTAGTAGAGGAGTTGGATGTTCGATTTCACACGGGCTGTGAGCAGTCGACATCGCAATATTAGCCTTGAGTGCAAGTGGGAGATTGTTGGAGATAGTGCCCTCATAGTCAATTATTGGATCGCAGGTACGTGATTGCAATGATTGCGGAGGACCTATTCCGGTAGCACAGTCTTACTCGAGATGATAGTATGCTATCTGGTTTTGCCTTTATCAGTCGTGTACATGTTCAGGTGACTGATTGCATGTTACACTTTGATAGAGCCCTTAGGATCTTGCTTTACTACCAACAGTATGATGGCGATCATATACGTGAGAGTTGGGTAGTTTATATGCATATCCTTAATTGTGGTCCCTAGTCGTGGGAGTTTCGAGACAGGGCATCGATACTCCGGAGTAGACTAGTGTATACAGTCGAGACCCCGACGAGGGGCAGGTGGCCGGTCTCACAAGCCACTGGTGTCAGTTGGATCACCTAAGATGTATACAGGTGCTCATTGGGTTATGAGTACACCGGACAGGACTCGCCGGGAATCTGCTAGTTAGTATTATATCTACCGTCAGATAGCAGTTCCTCCTGGTGACATGTGTACAGGTTAGTTCATCGACCTGAGGTCGTCATTTGTCTCGTGTGATTTCCCACTGTGCTTTGATTTCTACCCTACCACGGCTCAAGAGGAGTCGTGCAAACAGGTAGTTTTTGGGTACAGTCCCGAGCCATATGGAGGCACGTGAGCGGATCGGCAGGGGATTCGTCTCTCCCGGTATTGGGGGCAAGATCGTGATGTGTCTAGGAGAGCCATTACACAAATCCATGGCCATGGTAGGAGATTTACTGGTATGTACTCCAGTAGTATCTCAGGGTGTTATTGGGCTTCACTCCGACACGACTTATACTGCTATTGGGGGTCTGACGTTACTAGCCCCCTAGGCAGATATGCCATACTCATAGACGAACGGACCGGACTGTATATACATTGTCACTGTTAGGCTCAGTAGGGTTTCTGGATGAGTTCGCTCATCGGCCTCCCTTGAGTGTGCTCATCGGTCTCCCTTGAGGTCAGTCCATGGGTAGCCGTTACGCATTGCTAGTGCCGCTGACGGTTTGTGGTTAAACCCACTTCCAGGGTACTGACGAGTCATTAGAGTCCCCCACAGACAGTTTCCCAAGTTCGGGCGAAACGTTGTAGAGGCCGTATGGTTTTATGGCAGGGTTCGGAAAATGCACGTGCGTTTACGCACGTGTCGATTTTCGGACAGATGATACTGGTCGGCTTTGGTCTAAGCCGGATCCGAGTATTATATTGAGTAGGTATAATATCTTTGTCTCAGTTGCATTTGTATTCGGTCGTAATACAAATGCGGGTATATTTATACAGTTTCGGGGTTTTCCTGAAAGTCGTTTCAGGATCACTTTTGGAAGTTGCCAGTTTCCAGTTTTCTATCAGCCGTCTTTTAACATTCGGTTAAAGACGGATTTATCTTTTCTTGGATGAGAGTGAGTCGTGCTTCTAGAAGCTTCTAGAAGGTTCTAGATGATGACTAGACTTCATGACTCATTAGTGCATTAATGGTTTTTTGATGACTAGCCTAATGACTCATGCTTTGTTATTAAAGCTTTTTGTTTTCCTTAAGATATTTTCTTCATGATATGCTTCATCTTAGGGTCACCACTTGCTCCTACGGTCACCTCCCTCTTTCTATATAATGGCCGGCCATCTCTCTCCTCCTCACTTCACTTGTTGATTTCATTTTAGAGAGAAAAGATTATGATAGGTTTTATCGGTGTATGGAATTTCACAGTCCATTTCATTCCATCACCCGATTCCTTCGGCAACTTCATTAACCGATCGTCCACGGATTTGGACGAAGTGAGACAAAGTCATCTACTCATTCTCTACATCATTCTTGGTCGTCTCTTTTAGCAAACTTGACGATCGAGTTGCCTCGAGTCAGAGGCGGGAGCCCGTTTAAAGAATCAGTGATGTGGTGCCACCTCGACGAGGAGATCGGAGATCGACGAGATCGGAGCAGCCGCAACGGAGCGTGGGATGATGGTTGAAGAACGAAGGACTCGGATCGTTCGGTATAACCTTTCTACACTCTTTACAGTTTGTTAGTTTAGCAATAATGGCAGATCCGGGTTAAAGTATACGATAGCGCCAGTTAAAATGTTTTTGTTCCGCATTTGGCGTCTGTAGACTGCCGGGGCGCTAACGTAGACTTACAAATGTACCTAACACTAATGGTACAGAACCCTATAGGTAAACAGGAACTAGCATGTCAAGTCTAAGTTATAAACGATAAGAAATATGTATCAAAGTCACAATGTCCCTAACCATACAATATCATTTCTAAATATGGTTGTGTATGACATGGCAATTATTGACGGTGTGTGTGGCATACAATCAGTGCTCTCGCAATCTGAGCTGTCAATAATAGTGCAGTGTCCTAAGAATACTAGTCCAAGCACAACTATCACTAAACAGTAAGGTAATATGCGCAATTCTAAACATGATATAGAATATGCGACAAGGTAAATATTTCTAGCCCAGACGCATAACGCCATGCGGGCAATTCCCCTGTAGATGTTAAATCTACTCACCCACACTCCAAGCTAGATGAAATCTACCACCTGAATCGCCCTGTGGCAGTGTCCGTAGTCCTCGTCTGCGAACATGCAACATATAAACAACAAGCAAATATATATATCAATGACAACTACGAAATACAAAATAGCTACATCTAACCGACACAACAACACACAACCACCTCTTAAGTGTTCGTATCGTGGCTAACGAGAGTAGCGACACGACGAAAACAACTTAAGAGCGAAACCACGAAAACTGCACGACCCGTGTCGTAACACGTATTGCGCGGACACGAAACACTAGAAACTACACAATTGATCCCAGATTTTGCCTACTGTGAAAACTAAACAACTAAATAAGACCAGAGAAACCCAAACCACAGCAGACACCTACAGACCAAAAACCCTAACCCTAACTCCACACTCTGGCCGGCGTCGCCGGCCCCTCCTCTTGAAGTCGCCGGCCCTGGCCGGTGGCATGGGGTCCGTCTTGAAGGTGGTGCTCCAGGTTTTCTAGCACAACACTACCACTATGTTTAATTTTTCAGTAACAAACCCGGATCAAAGCAGGTCCTAGAAACCACAAATCGACACTAAAATACGATATTTCGCATCAAAACCTAATTTAACAATCTAAACAGCAACTATCTAGCTAAACAACACTAAAAGCATATAAAGAGCAGTAAAAGAATTTTACCTACAGCAAAGAAGCCAAAGATCCAAGCTTTGTGCACTCCAAAGCAAGAACAAGAGAAAACATGCACAAAGATATGATTTTTGATGAAAAGAGAAGGGTTTGTGATTGTTTTATGAAAGAATTATGAAGAAAAGAGATAGGAAATGAATAAGGGCAGTAGGGGAAAGGGAGGGCTCGGCCAAGTGAGGAGGGAGGAGAGAGAGAGTGAATTTCCATGAAGTTTCCAACAATAAATGCATTCAAACTCAAGGTCAACACATGCATGCACCTTCTTCTCAATTCTTTTCTTTTCCTTTTTCCCTTTAATCCTTGTCCACACATTCAAAGCTATGTGGTTTAGATTAACTTAGGGAAATTTTTAAGAAAAGTTGCAAAGAAAAGATTTCCAGAAAAGTGCAAACCGGATTAAAATAACATTAAAATTGGGAAAAATTCAAATTGGACCAAAACGTCACATATACTCCCAAAGTGTGCGCACTAGCTTTATTTTATCAAAACTATGTGCTGGCAAGTCGATATGGCCGTTTGATCACAATCGGTATAAAACTGAAAATACCGACGAATTTCACCCAAAAACAGAAACAAACACAAAACGAATTCTAGAACATTACAACATAAGCCGGACAACCCCAAATCTTAACTTAGTTAAGAGATAGGCTCTACCCATACCATATCTCATATGGAGTGGTAGGCACTGATTTGATTTGAACCCAATTCAATAGGTATGCAGCTTCTCAAGTGCACAATCCTAAAAGGAAATAGGAAACTCAGTAGTACTCATCATAGAGCACACCATATCATATAGGGTGCTATCGCTCCGCCCTGATACACCGTTGTGCTGTGGTGTATTCAGAGGAGTAATATTGAGAAAGAATCTTATTCTCCTTTAGAATAGTCCAGGAATTCCATGCACAAGTATTCTCCTCCCTGATCTTATCATAGGACATAATACTTATACCCGTATTTTGGTTCTCTACTTCCAACTTATATTCTGTGAATACCTCAAAAGGTTCGGACTTGTGTTTCAACAGGAACACATGATTGAATCTTGAGAGATCATCAGAGAATATAATGAAGTACAAAGAACCGGCCCTTGGCATGTATAGACAGGGGACCTTACATACATCTTCATGTATCAGTCGCAAGAGTTTACTAACTCTTTCTCTGTTTCCAATAAACAGAGCTATGGTCATCTAATCTTTGTGACATGACTGGCAAGTTGCACAAGATGTAAATTCAAACTGATTTAAATATGCATCTAAAATGTAACTTCAGCCAGTCGGGTCGCATTGATGTGACCTAGTCTACAATGCCTCAAGAAGGATCCGTTCATTTCTGAACTCTTCCTCTTGTATGTGTTCTGTATACTAGGAACTGTAGTTTGATTTAGAATGTCAATGCTTTTAGATAACGTGCCTGAACCGATCAACTTTTGATATAGGAAATGTTCAAAACATTATCCAGCAATACAAAATTTTATCATTACTTTATTAAATAAAGATATTGATATGATTTTGTATATCAGGTTCGGTATCTAATAGCATTTGTTCAGAATCAATGTATTGGTAATACAGGGTGACAGTGACCAGCAGACTTGGCTGCAACACTTGCCCCGTTTTCTGTCTCATGAAACTTATCACCCGTTCTCAGTTTTTCTACCTTTTTGTAGCCCTATGTAACAGATTACATATCTGGGATCCTGATCCAGTATCAAATACCCAGGATGCAATGGATACTGAGAAACAGTCCTTTGTAATGAACACACCCGAAGGAGATGCATCATATGCACTTTCTTTGTTTGGGCGGCATAGGAATTCTGGTATTCCCCTATTCCCTGCTCAGTCTTATAACAATTATAAGTTGGAGCGGGACCAACGTTCCCCAACTCAGTATAACAAGCGGGTTCGGTCAATACATCCATATTATTATCTTGATTAAGGCGTGATATGGTCGCTACCGGGATAGAGAGAGAAGAAAACACTCTGCGTGCGCTCTTGCAAGATTAGATTGGTTATATATTTTATCTAATCAGGATGGCTCCCACTGTTTTTATCAAATCTTCCTTCAAACCTTAAAAGGAAGGACTAGCCGGGATTAATTACACACTACAAGTTTGCCAATCTTTCAGCCAGGCCAGTGTCGGTACTTTGAGGGAGGTTCCCCGTGCTTTCGCATGGACCTAATTACAGTAAACCTCGTTTTCCCAGAGACGTAACCCCGTTGACAACTTTCTAGACACCTACTTGATCGGCTAATTGCAAAGTGCAAAACTCTCCCAGGAGTAACAATTACTCGCAGTGGGTATCGGGATCCAACTATCATATAGAAGGTATGCAATCTCATTGCAAATTTGAACACTTGAAACTCCCGATAATGGTTTTTACCCCTAGCACCTATGACCTTAACTATGGTCAACTAATCATAAGCACTAGTCAAGTTCTACCCGTCATTTCGTGATTAATTAGACCAACCCACATGACCCTTAACTAAGGTCAACAAAGTCACGCGACTGTCCTAACTAATCGCATCATATGCGATGTAGGAAGACATCACTTAGCTACCGTACACCGTGCCTTAACTAAGGTCAACAAACACAGCACGAATACTAAGTACTCTACTTCCTAAAATGACGGAGGGTTGCGGCTGGTTTTTAAGAAAAACCTTTAACGCTTTGAACTTGATCTCGTTGCGGAATCAAATGGTTTTTAAATGGAATGTTTTTGAGGCTTTTCTAGTTTTGCTAAAGGGGTCACACCCGGTGAAGGGATCGTCGGCCCTTTCCTCGTCGAATGAGGTGCGGGATATATCATATATATCACTGTGCAAAGCAGAAACTATAGAAGCAATCAAAAGACAAACCGAGTGTTGTAGCATCTGCCAGTTATTGCTAAAGGAGTCACTCCCGGTGAAGGGATCTCGGTCCTTTCCTTATCGAATAAGGTGCAGGATGTTCTACAAGGAACACCGCGATGCAAAGCAAGAACTGTAGCTACCTGTTTTATTTTGAAATTCGATTCCACAACATCTTTTAGGTTTATTTTCTTTAATTAATCTCATTAATGAATGTCCCATCATTTAAGTCCACCTAAACATCACAGATAAGTATAACGTACGCTTATGCCATCCGCATTCGCCTCGATGTCCCCTCGTGCACCGTTAGGTTAGGTAACTAACGCCAGAACGAGGCAGGGCTAGCGTGGGTGTAAAACATAAGCAACGTCTATATAATATATCATATATACTATATATACTATCTATCTGAACTAATCACATGATCACATCACAGATAACGCAGCAGAAAATATCATATGAAATATTGGTTATACTAGGACGTCCGTGTTTTTAATACGAGCCAGTATAAAACACGGATTCCACGGTAGTGATGAATAGCCAATCCCACACCCCTAGACCCCTACGAGAGCGGCAAGCAACCCTACCAATTCGAGGATTAGGAGACCCGGACTCGACTCCTCGAGTTGGTCTCCCACTGGACCCCAGAACCCGGTTACATGTGCTCCCCTCCTTGGGTCTATCCTAATGCGGAAAAGTAAATAATATACATCAACGGTGACATCTTCCGCAGCCTGGAAGTGCCCCAATAAAAGAATATTACATACAAGTTTTTACATGAATGAAAATGAAAAACACTCATCTCACATAAAAACCGCCGGCTATTCAAACACGACGATCCAATATAACATATCCAGCAACACATAACATCACATGTCATCAACGTAAGTAAATATGCGCATCCCAATTGTCGTTGACATATAGCAACGAAAACCGGCGATATCACATATTACACTTACGGTCACAGAAAAGAAAGTGTAAAACTACAACAGTTGGAATCCGCAAACTCTTTAGACATCGCATGCCTAGCCAAATGAATTCCTTAGACATCGCATGCCTAACAATTATAAACCCCGTATTTTAGTCTAATTATCGAAAAAACTTTTCAATATAAAGTCAGGAAATTCAACAGGATTCCCGGCATTCAGAACGAATGTTCGTCGCAAACTTCAGTAGACGGCCGCACCCCCGATACCGTCGACGAAGTGCACCAAGGCGGAACACCGCTACCGCGAGCACCCGAATGGATGCTTTCGGCGACGGGGTTCTCCTACAGTCACTTGGTCGGGGCTATGGGGTGAGGCTGTCTACTAAGTTTATCCGGCGAGTATCCGCGTACACTACGTGATTGTGATGGACTTTTGATCACATCAAAATTCCGTGGCAACCGATCAAGTGAGACTAAACTGCTATGTTTATAACATTCATATTAGTTATCTCATAACTATTTATGAATTCCAATTATTGTATCACATTCCGGATAAATAGAAAATGTAAAACTTTCCGATCGAACATTCGAACACCCAAGTTTTCCCGAAACAGCTCAACACATGAAATAAGTTTTAAAACATTCACTTCGTGCCTCAGTACCAACGGTCTAGCCGTAGAAGGGTCAAGCCAACGCCTCACATGTGGCACGCCGTACTGCCCCAAACACTAAGATTCAAAGGGCAGTTCAAGACGGTCGCATAATCGAGTTAAGGTTTGTTGTCTTCTAGAGGGACCATCGCGTTACTTGCACTACTTAGAAAGTCGTTAAGCTATGGAAAAGTCCAACAATTGGAAATTTCCTGGCAGGGGAAAAAGTGGGTATTTATATCCGGTCGAACTTTTTAACATATTCAAAAATATTCGGAAAACACATAGACACAGTTTGATAATCCGATCGAAACACTGAGTCCCCAATACAACCCAGAAAACTCAACTCTTGAGTAATATTTAAAAAATCCTAGAAAATCCAGAACCAAATTATAAGAATTACTGTGCAAATATTATTGGGAGAGGCGACCGTACGGCGGCGGAACCGCCGCATGAGCCATGCTCGTGCCGCGGAACCGCGGCGGTTTAGATGAATCAGGATCTCGTTTTGCACCATAATTCGTACATCTTCCTGCTGAATTTTTAAAGAATTTTTAATCTGGAAAAAACCCAGTTTTTGAAAAAAGTCCAGAGAGCAAATTTGTGTTAGGGTTTCGGTTCGATCGGACTTCTAACTTCGTCTGTGCATCGCCTAAGGCTCTAGCTAGGCTCTGATACCACTGTAGGGTTCCTAGGCACACTAATGAAGTCTCACAAGTGATCAAACATGACCAATTAAAATTTTATAAGTGCCGAGAAACCCTAATACGGATCGTTAACTAGATGTATAGGCGATGCGATGCAAATAAACGAATTTAAAGCTAAAGGAAAGGGGCTACAACCTTTGTAGATCCAGTCCTCCACCTCCTAGACTCCATGATGACATCCCCTCGCTGTCCATATCGGATCCCAGACTCTAGCATCGGCTTCATCGGAGAAATGGACGGGCTAGGTCGTCGGCTTCGATGCCGAAGATGATCTACGTCGAGGCAACACAAGATCAAGCTCCAACTTCACCAAGTCATGAAACTTGTGAAGAAAACATCCTATACTACTTGGCAAGAGATAGAGGATGAAGAAATAGGAGGTGGGTTCACTTTAGAATTGGATTTCTCACTCTTTTGCTCAAGTTGCCATTGATGGAGGCAAGCTTTCTTCATTGTTGAAGATGAAGAAGAAGAAGAAAGAATATGATAAGTATTATCAAAATAGAAAATAAAAGGAATACTTATCATATACCAACCATGGTTAGGTGTAGAGAATAGACTATGGTTAGGTGGAATGGTTAGGGTTAAGCATGAGACAAAATGGTCACTTAGTCAAAGCTTCATGAAGCTTCAACAACAAACAAAGAAAGCAACCATTTTCTCTTTATCATTTTCTTTTGCCAAAATAAACAAAATAAATAAATAAATGAATAAGTAAATAAACAAAACCCTAACCACTCACACAACCATGGTTTAATCTTTACACAAACCCTAGTGAGCATGTATCATCAAACATGATACAAACAAGTGCACAAAAATATATCACATATACAATGTGCATTTCAAGTGAGAAAATCCATTTAAAGTGAACTAATATTAGTTAATGCAAAGTAATATATCAAATATATAATTATGCATTAAATCATTAAATCAATACTTGATTTAACCATCCGGTCATATCGCATATAACCGACTAATATCCAATGTTATCGACTTATCGAATCAATCCTCGATTCGATAATTAGGTTATATCACATACAACCATTCGATACATTCATCGCGAGAATAGAATACGGTATCATATACACGCATTATTCTCGGTCCCGCACATATCTCATATGCGCTCCTATTTCGTTTCGCTTGAGCCAGGAAAGCTCTGTGTAGGACTCTAAAGACTCGTCAATACGCCGGCAGCAGGTGATGATCATATCAAACACCGACAAGCCGCAAGCGGTCTGCTAAACGTAACGGCCACCCGGGTATTGAGCGATCAGAAGATCGACGAGCAAGCCCGCTCATACTCCTGTGAATCCAACCAGTAACACTTACCGTATAGTCCGGTCTGTTCGTATGATATGTCGCATATCTCGCCTAGGGGTGGTAAACGTCAGACCCCAATAGCTTGATAAGTCATGCCGACGTGTGGTCCATAATAATCGTGAAGTACTGATAACTCTTACCAGTATATCACTGCAACCCTGGCCAGGGATTTCCTGTTTTGGCCAGTCGAGCATAGCGCAACATCCACCTCCAATACCGGGAGAGACGAATCCCCTCTTATCGCTCATTGCCTCCATGTGAATCAGGACTGTACCCAAAAACCACCTGTTTGCACGACTCAGTAGAGCCGTGGTAGGGTGGAAATCAAAGCACAGTAGGAGACACACAAGACTCTATGACGATCTCGGGTCAACAGACTAAGCTGTACCAGTGTCACCAGAGAACTGCCATCTGACGTGAGGTATAATACCATCTGGGAGTTCTCGGCGAGTCCGTTCAGTGTACCCAGTCTCCACTGAGCACCCGCATACCATCTCTGATGTCAAACACCAATGGATATGGGATCATCCATCGCCCATCACATGGGTCGAGAAGATATACGCTAGTCTACTCTGGAATATCGATGCCCCGTCTCGATATTCCTACGACTAGGAAGAATGAAGGATGTACTCATTGACTACCCAGGCCCCACTAGTATGATCTTCATCATAGTCCTGGAAGTCGAGTACACATCCTAAGGGCTTTATCAACATGTAATCAGAGAGACAGAAAGTATACATGTTAAGATAAAGAGCAACCAGATAGCGTACTATCATGTCGAGCAAGAAAGTCCTACATATATATGTCCCAGTATCCACTACAATATACATCCAATGTACAGTAATGGCCTCTAGGGCATACATATAACTAACATAGGAAACTCTTTTCCTATCAAGAGTATGTTGTCTACATACAATACGAGGATGACCACCTTACTCTCTACTACCGTTTTGTATATACAAGGTTCATCTACCATTTTGATGAAGTCAAACACTTTGACTACCACATCAAAACAGACGTTCCAACTCCGCGATGCCTGCTTTATCTTGTAAAGCAACTTGCACATGTTTCCGCTTCTCCCACTGTTTACGAAGCCCTCTGGCTGTGTTCTTATAGACGTTCTCTTCTAAATTATTATTTAGAAAAGTAGTCATGGCAACCAACCACCAGATATCGTAGTCATGGTATGTAGCAATAGCCAGTAGGATCTTGATGGACTTAAGCATCGTCCCTGGAAAAGGTTTCATCATTATCCACGCCTGGTCGATGACGAAAACCTTTAACAAGTCTAGCTTTGAAAAGTCTCAACTTTTCCATTTACACCAAGTAATCTTCTCAAGATATACTTGCTTCTGATGGGGATTTAACCCTTCAGATATAGCAACCAAAGTTCATACTTTGTTGGTGTACATAGATTCAATTTCAGTTCGCTAAGCATCCAGCCATTCTTACAGAGTCCCTACTCTTGATGGCCTGCTCGAAACTTGTTGGGTCATCATCTCATGATGCATTCCTCGCTCCTACTGTCATCGAGAAACCAAAGTATTTCTCAGGCAGATGAGGAACCCTGCTAGATTGGCGGAGAGGCTGAGGTTCGTTGGGGACTATTGAATCCTTTGGTTCTGTCAAATCATCAGCTGCAGTTTTGTATAGCTGGAACCTTTCCAGTTCTACAGAACTGACCTTGCCTCGATCTTGTCCGGATTTTGCTTTTGACATAGGCCGGACAATCCCAAATCTTAACTTACTTAAGAGATAGGTTCTTCCCATACCATATCTTATATGGAGTGGTAGGCACTCATTTGATTCGAACCTAATTCAATAGGTATGCAACTTCTCAAGTGCACAACCCCAAAAGGAAATAGGTAACTCAGTAGTACTCATCATAGAGCGCGCCATATCTTATTGGGTGTGATTGCTCCGTCCCGATACACCGTTGTGCTGTGGTGTATTCAGAGGAGCAACACCGAGAGATAATCTCATTCTCCTTTAGAATAGTCCAAGAACTCCATGCACAAGTATTCTCCTCCCTGATCTTATCATACGACATAATACTTATACCCGGCTTTTGATTCTCTACTTCTAACTTATATTCTGTGAATATCTCAAAAACTTCGGACTTATATTTCAACAGGAACATATGGCTGAGTCTTGAGAGATTATCAGAGAATGTAATGAAGTATAAAGAACCGGTCCTGGCATGTGTAGACAGGGGACCTTACATACATCATCATGTATCAGTCCCAAGAGTTCACTAATTCTTTCTCTGTTTCAAGTAAACAGAGCTATGGTCATCTTATCTTTGTGAAATGACTGGCAAGTTTCACAAGATGTAAATTCAAACTGATTTAAATATGCATCTAAATGTAACTTTAGCTAGTCGGATCAAATTGATATGACCTAGTCTATAATGCCTTAAGAAGGATTCGTTCATTTCTGAACTCTTCCTCTTGTGTGTGTTCTGTATATTAGGAACTGTAGTTTGATTTAGAATGTCAATGCTTTTAGATAACGTGCCTGAACTGATCAACTTTTGAAATAGGAAATGTTCAAAACATTATCCAACAATACAAAATTATATCCTTCTTTAATAAATAAAGAGATTGATATGATTTTGTATATCAGGTTCGGTATCTAATAGCATTTGTTCAGAATCAATGTATTGGTAATACAGGGTGACAATGACCAACAGACTTGGCTGCAACACTTGCCCCGTTTTCTGTCTCATGAAACTTATCACCCGTTCTCAGTTCTCTACCTTTCTGTAGCCCTATGTAACAGATTACATATCTGAGATCCTGATCTGGTATCAAATACCCAAGACGTAGAGGACACAGAGAAACAGTTCTTTATAATGAATACACCCAAAGGAGATGCATCATATGCACTTTCTTCGTTTGGGTGGCATGCGAATCCTGGTATTCCCCTATTTCCTACTCTGTCTTATAACAATTATAAGTTGGAGCGGGACCAACGTTCCCCAGCTCAGTATAACAAGCGGGTTCGGTCAATACATCCATATTATTATCTTGATTAAGGCGTGATATGGTCGCTACCTGGAGAGAGAGAGAAGAAAACACTCTACGTGCGCTCTGGAAAGATTAGATTGGTTATATTTTTTATCTAATCAGGATGGCTACCACTGCTTTTATCAAATCTTCCTTCAAACCCTAAAAGGAAAGACTAGCCGGGATTAATTACACTCTACAAGTTCGCCAATCTTTCAGCCAGGCCAGTGTCGGTACTTTGAGGGAGGCTCCCCGTGCTTTCGCACGGACCTAATTAAAGTAAACCTCGTTTTCCCAGAGGCGTAACCCCGTTGACACTTTTCTAGACACCTAATTGATCGGCTAATTGTAAAGTGCAAAACTCTCCCAGGAGTAACAATTACTCGCAGTGGGTATCAGGATCCAACTATCACATAGAAGGTATGCAATCTCATTGCAAATTTCAACACTTGAAACTCCCGATAATGGTTTTTACCCCTAGCACTTATGACCTTAACTATGGTCAACAAATCATAAGTACTAGTCAAGTTCTACCCGTCATTTCGTGACTAATTAGACCCACCCACAAGACCCTTAACTAAGGTCAACAAAGTCACGCGACTGTCCTAACTAATCGCATCATATGCTGTGTAGGAAGACATCAGTTAGCTACCGTACACTGTGCCTTGACTATGGTCAACAAACAGAGCACGAATACTAAGTACTCTACTTCCTAAAATGACGGAGGGTTGCGAATGGTTTTTAATAAAACCTTTAACGCTTTGAACTTGATCTCGTTACGGAATCAAATGGTTTTTAAATGGAATGTTTTTTAGGCTTTTCTAGTTTTTGCTAAAAGGGTCACTCCCGGTGAAGGGATCGTCGGCCCTTTCCTCATCGAATAAGGTGCAGGATATATCATATATACCGCTATGCAAATCAAAAACTATAGAAGCAATCAAATGACAAACCGAGGGTTGTAGCATCTGCCAGTTATTGCTAAAGGAGTCACTCCCGGTGAAGGGATCTCGGTCCTTTCCTTATCGAATAAGGTGCAAGATGTTCTACAAGGAACACCGCGATGCAAAGCAAGAACTGTAGCTAACTGTTTTATTTTGAAATTCGATTCCACAACATCTTTTAGGTTTATTTTCTTTCATTAATCTCATTAATGAATGTCCCATCATTTTAGTCCACCTAAACATCACAGATAAATATAACGTACGCTTATGCCATCTGCATTCATCTCGATGTCTCGTCTGCACCGTTAGCTTAGGTAACTAACGGCAGAGCGGGGCAGGGCTAGCGCGGGTGTAAAACATAAGCAACGTCTATATAATATATCATATATACTATATACAATATCTATCTGAACATATCACATGACCACATCACAGATAACGCAGCAGAAAATATCATATGAAATATTGGATATACTAGGATGTCCGTGTTTTTAATACGAGCCAGTATAAAACACGGATTCCATGGTCGTGATGAATAGCCAATCCCACACCCCTAGACCCTTACGAGAGCGGCAAGCAACCCTACCAATTTTAGGGTTAGGAGACCCGGACTCGACTCCACGAGATAGTCTCCCACTGGACCCTAGAACCAGGTTACTTGTGCTCCCCTCCTTGGGTCTATCCTAATGCGGAAAATTAAATAATATACATCAACGGTGACATCTTCCGCTACCTGGAAGTGCCCCAATAAAAGAATATTACATACAAGTTTTTACATGAATGAAAATGAAAAACACTCGTCTCGCATAAAAAACCCCGGCTATTCAAACACGACGATCCAATATAACATATCCAGCAACATATAACATCACATGTCATCAACGTAAGTAAACATGCGTATCCCAATTTTCGTTGACATATAGCAACGAAACTGGCAATATCACATATTACACTTACGGTCACAGAAAAGAAAGTGTAAAACTACAACAGTTGGAATCCGCAACCTCCTTAGACATCGCATGCCTAATCAAATGAATTCCTTAGACATTGCATGCCTAACATTTATAAACCCCGCATTTTAGTCTCATTATCGAAAACTCTTTTCAATATCAAGTCGGGCAATTCAAAAAGATTCCCGCCATTTTGATCGAATGCTCGTCGCAAACTTTAGTAGGCGACCGCACCCCCGATGCCGTCGACGAAATGCACCAAGGCGGAACACCGCTGCCGCGAGCACCCGGACGGATGCTTTCGGCGACGGGGTTCTCCTACAGTCACTTGGTCGGGGCTATGGGGCGTGGCTGTCCATTAAGTTTATCCGGCAAGTATTCGCGTACGCTACGTGATTGCGACGGACTTTTGATCACATCAAAATTCCGTGGCAACCGATCAAGTGAGACTAAGCTGCTATGTTTATAACATTCATATTAGTTATCTCATAACTACTTGTGAATTCCAAATATTGTATCACATTCCAGATAAATGGAAAATTTTAAACTTTTCGATCGAACAATCAAACACCCAAGTTTTCCCGAAACAGCTCAACACATGAAATAAGTTTAAAAACATTCACTTCATGCCTCAGTACCAACGGTCCAGCCGTTGAAGGGTCAAGCCAACGCCTCATATGCGGCACGCCGTACTGCCCCAAACCCTAAGGTTCAAAGGGCAGTTCAAGATGGTCACATAATCGAGTTAAGGTTTGTTGTCTTCTAGAGGGTCCATCGCGTTACTTGCACTATTTAGAACGTTATTAAACTACGGAAAAATCCAACAATTGGAAATTTCCCGGCAGGGGAAAAAGTGGGTATTTATATCCGGTCGAACTTTTTAACATATTCTAAAATACCCGGAAAAACTCATAGACAAAATTAGACAATCCGATCGAATCTACGAACTCCCAATACAACCCAGAAAACTCAACTCTTTAGTAAACATTAAAAATTCCCAGAAAACACAACAATAAAAGAAAGAAATTACTGTGCAAAAAGTAATGGAAAAAGTGACCGTACGGCCGCGGAACCGCCGCACGAGCCATGCTCGTGCCGCGGTTCCGCGGCGCCTTGATCGATTCAGGCGCACGTGTTGCACAGTATTTCTTAGAAAACCCTGCTGATATTTGTGCATATTTTTAATTCACAAAAAGCCCAGTTTTTAAAAATTGTACAGAGAAGGGTTTTGGATTAGGGTTTCAGGTTCGATCGGACTTCTAACATCGTCTACACTTCGCCTAAAGCTCTAGATAGTCTCTGATACCACTGTAGGGTTCCTAGGCATACCCATGAGGTTCTACAACTGATCAACCATGCCAAAATCAAAATTTTCAATGTGCCGAGAAACCCTAAACAAGATCGATACTAGAGGTAAGGCGAAAAAACATGCAAGCAAACTACTTTGCTACAAGTGAAAGTGACTACAACCTTTGTAGATCCGGTCCTCCACTTCTCTAGATCCATGTTGACGTCCCTCCGCTGCGATCATCGGAATCCCGGACTCTAGCGTCAGTTTCATTGGAGAAATGGGCGGGCTAGGTCGTCGGCAACGATGCCGAAGATGATCTACGTCGAGGCAACTCAAGATCAAGCTCCATCTTCACTTGGTCATAAAACTTGTGAAGATAACACACTCTACTACATGGCAAGTGGTAGAGGATGAAGAAATAGGAAGTGGGTTCACTTTGGAATTGGATTTCTCACTTGGATTCATTACTTGGAATTTTTTCAAGAGAGCTTTCTTCTCTTCATGAAGAAGAAGAAGAAGAAAAGAAAATGAATAATGAATTATCTACAAAAGAAAATCAAGTGATGTATATCATTTAGCAACCATGGGTGAGTAAACTCATGTAGAGAGTAAACTAGGGTTTAGGCTAATGGTTGGGTTAAGGAATAAAAACAAAATGGTTACTTTGTCAAAGATGCATGAAGCATCAAGAAGCTTCATGCATAAAGACAAAGAAAGCAACCATTCTATTTTACCAAAATAAATAAATAAATAAATAAGGTAATGGAAACCCTAACCATTAACTAAACATGGTGTATAGCATACACTCACCCAAGTTTGCATGTATCATCAAACATGATACAATCTAGTGCACAAAAATATATCACATATACTACTTGTGCACATCAAGTAAGAAAATCCATCTTAAGTGAAAAATACTAGTTAATGTAAAGTAATATATCAAATATATAATTATACATTAAATCATTAAATCAACACTTGATTTAATGATCCATTCATATCGCATATAACCGACTAATATCAAGTGTATCAATGTATCGAATCAACACTTGATTCGGTAACCCGGCTATATCATATATAACCGTCCAATGATACAAATCGCGAGAATAGAATACAGTATCACATACTGGTATTATTCTCGGTCCCGCACATATCTCATATGCGCTCCTATTTCGTTTCGCTTGAGACAGGAAACCTCTGTGTAGGACTCTAAAAACTCGTCAATACGCCGGCAGCAGGTGATGATCATATCAAACACCCACAAGCCGCAAGCGGTCTGCTAAACGTAACGGCCACCCGGGTATTGAGCGATCAGAAGATCAATGAGCAATCCCGCTCACACTCCTGTGAATCCAACCAGTAACACTTACCGTACAGTCCGGTCTGTTCGTCTGATATGTCGCATATCTCGCCTAGGGGTGGTAAACGTCAGACCCCAGTAGCTTGATAAGTCATGCCGATGTAAGGTCCATAACACGCATGAAACTACTGATAACACTTACCAGTAAATCAGTGCAACCGTGGCCAGGGATTTCCAGTTATGGCCAGTCGAGCATAGCGCAACATCAACCTCCAATACCGGGAGAGACGAATCCCCTCCTATCGCTCATTGCCTCTATGTGAATCGGGACTGTACCCAAAAACCACCTGTTTGCACGACTCAATAGAGCCGTGGTAGGGTGGAAATCAAAGCACAGTGGGAGACACACAAGACTCTATGACGATCTCGGGTCAACAGACTAAGCTGTACCAGTGTCACTGGAGAACTCCCATCTGACGTGAGGTATAATATCATCTGGGAGTTCTCGGCGAGTCCGTTCAGTGTACCCAGTCACCACTGAGCACCCGCATACCATCTCTGATGTCAAATACCAATGGATGTGGGATCATCCATCGCCCATCACATGGATCGAGAAGATATACGCTAGTCTACTCTGGAATATCGATGCCCCGTCTCGATATTCCCATGACTAGGAACATTAAAGGATGTACTCATTGACTACCCAGGCCCCACTAATATGATTTGCATCATAGTCCAGGAAGTCGAGTACACATCCTAAGGGCTTTATCAACATGTAACAGAGAGACAGAAAGTATACATGTTAAGATGAAGAGCAACCAGATAGCGTACTATCATGTCGAGCAAGAAAGTCCTACCTATATATGTCCCAGCATCCACTACAATATACATCATATGTACAGTAATGGCCTCTAGGGCATACATTTAACTAACAGTAGTTCCACTTTTGCATCATCTTTTACCTTTTTCACTGTTTTAGATCCAAGAACCTGTAACCTGTAATATGTAGAAGACATGCGTCAAAAGCACCTATTTATTTATTAAACGAGTAAGAATGGGGAATATAATATTGCAATATTATGGTATGAACAGGCACCAGCCTATGGTTTGGAAGAAGACTATCCAATAAGCATAATAGGTGTACTTTCCTAAACCTAGGAGCACTCGCAACATGAGAGAAGGTAAGGATAAAAGACAACTGAATAATCCTTATTCTATTTCTCCTGAACCAGAATCCATCCTCGAAAAAGTTCCTTCGAGTTCGTATATAACCATACGATGGATTTTTCTAATAGGATTGGATGTTCGTAGTGATACGGGGTGTTCTGGAGAAATACAAAGGTGAAGTAGGAGTGGCGATGAAATACGTGGTTTTGTCGTGAATGATTACAGTCGCAATTTACTTTGCCCTCTTTCTGATCCCTTTATTTGTCTTTACTTATTACCTTCTGTACACCCAACTTAGGCTAATTGGTTTTCTTCATTCCCTACCTTTCGGTACCTACCTATGGTTTGGAAGAAGACTATCCAATATGCGCAATAGGTGTTCCCTCTCCTAATCCTAGGAGCCCTCACAACCTAAGAGAAGATAAAAAGAAAAGACAACTGAATAGTCTTATTCTATCTCTCCAGAACCAGAATCCATCCTCGAAAATTTCCTTCGAGTTCGTATATAACCATACGATGAATTTATCCAATGGAATTGGATGTTCATAGTAATAGTGGGTGTTCTGGAGAAACTGAAAGGGTAAAAGAATGAATGGCAATGATGTATGCAACTCAGACAATCCAAAAGCCAGTGTTTTAAGAAGTTTCGGTTAACTTGGTTACTGAGTTATAGTCTAGGGTCGGGTCATGGTCGCAGTCAAAGAGAGAGAGAAAGGAAACACTCTGCGTGCACTCTAACCTGGATCAGAATGGTTAATCATTTTATCTAAACAGGAAACTTCCCATTGTATTCTCAAATTCTCCACCAAACCTGAAAGAAGAATTAGTCGGGATCACCCGAGGAGTAAACCAACTCATCAGTGGGAATTGGGATCCAACTATCATCGCATGATAACTTGATGGAAGTCACTCAAGTCACCATACTCCAGAAGGTATGCGCATGCCTGGCAAGTTTCCTATATGTTTGAAACCCCCGATGTGATTTTACCCCTAACGACCTATAACCTTGATGCTTGCCAACAAGTCATGGGCTGCTAGTCAAGTTCAACCCGTCATTGTCCTGGATTAACTCGAACCCACCCGCACAAACCCTTGGCGCTTGCCAACAAAGCTGCAAGACTGTCCCGATCAATCGCATATCCATGCTACAAATAAGTAATATTCAGCTACCGTACATTATGCCTTAACGCTTGCCAACAAACATAGCACGAATACTAAATAGTACTTATAAGAAATGACGGAGGGCTACGGCTGGTTTTTTGCGAAAAACTTTAAGCGTAATGAACTTGATATCGTTGAAGGAACAGGATAGCTTTTTATAAATATATAGTAGCGAAAACTTTTGCTAAAGAGGTCACTCCCGGTGAAGGGATCTCGGCTCTTTCCCCGTCGAATGAGGTGCATAATATTCCAACTGAATATCACGATGCAAAGAAAAAATTAATTGACTATAGTGAAGTTATTACCCTGACGCAAACCTCTGTCCAAAGGGTCACTCCCGATGAAGGGATCTCGGCCCTTGCCTCGTCGAATGAGGTGCTGGAAATTCATAACCGAATTCCGCTATGCAAAAAAAAAGAGAACGCCATTGTAATAACAGCTTTTTGAAAAAATTTCCAACAACAGAGACTGGAATGTGCAGGGGTAGTGTTTGGGTTTTGTTTCGGTTTTGATAGTTTAACATTGTCTAAACAAGCTAGATTACGATTAATGGGTGGCTCTGATACCATGTTCGGCCAAGGCAGCGCCTCGGCCGTCTAAACGAGGCCAAATGCGGAACAAAAACTTTTTACGAAACCGGCCCTACCGCGACCAAATACCCGGATCGTTCCATTAACCGTAAACTAGCAATATGTAAAAGAGTTTGGAAAGATTATACCGATCGATCCGTGTCCTTCGGTCTTCAATCTCCGCGCCAAACTCCTTGCTGCTGCGCCGACGAAGTCCGCTCCCCGATCACACCAGTTGAAATGGCACCACATCTATGAATCTTTATACGGGCTCCCGCCTCAAGAACGAGGCAACTCGGACATGAAGTTTGCTAGCCGACATGTCCAAGAATGAAGTAGAGAGAGAGTAGAATACTTTATCTCATGGCACCTAATGAATTGGATGGAGGTAAATTGAAGTTGCCCAATGAATAAGAAATGTGAGCAAAGATTTTATCATGGAGGAAAATCAAAAAGAACCCACACCAATGTGTTCACTGCCATCTAAAAGGAGCTCGGTCACTTGAAGAATAAGACTCTGTGGATTTTTATTACTTTTGTAGTGAAGGGTGAGGATAATTCTCTCTTGGTGAGTGTAAGTGGTGAATGATTAATAGAAACACCAGAGAATCCCCTCTACAAAAATATGCTAGCACCCACAAAATCCCATGCCTCCAATCAACACAATAAATTAATCAATCACCATAGAATCCCCTCTCCAAAAATGTACCAGCACTCACAAAAACCATGCCTCCAATCAACACAATAAATTAATCAATCACCATACCCTCTCACCAAAAGACCATGCCTATTTAATGTTCAAGCATGACTCATCAAAAAAGGCCAGCCTCCTCACTCCCCAGTTTCAAAATTGGCAGCCCCCCCAATAGTGCAAGAATGGAAAAGAAAAAATGGTCAAGGGAAAAATGTTTAAGGGAAAATTGCTCACATCAATTAAACATGGATCAAGATATTTAAGACGGAAAAGGAAATTGGCAACTCCGAAAGTAATTCCGTAACGAATTTGGAGATTACCCATCAACTGTATATACATACCCGCATCCGTATTCCGACTGAATACGGATGCAATGAGACAAAAATATTCCTACAGTATAATACTAGGATCCGGTTTAAACCAAAGCCCGCTAGTATTATCCGTCCGATCATGATCCGTGCACAAGTGCACGAATATGATCGAACCCTGCCATATTACCATACAGCCTCTACAACGTTTCACCCGAACTTGGGAAACTGTCTGTGGGGGACTCTAATGACTCATCAATACACTGGCAGTGGGTTTAACCACAAGCACGTCAGAGGTACTAGTTGTACGTAATGGTTACCCATGTATTGAAAGAAAGGGAAGCTGATGAGAGAACTCATCTTGAAACCCTACTGAGCCTGACAGTGACAATATCCATACAGTGTGGTCTGTTCGTCTATGAGTATCGCATATAGGGCCTAGGTGGCTGGTAAACGTCAGACCCCCAATCGTGGTATAAGTCGTGTCGGAGTGAAGCCCATAACACCCTGAGATACTACTGGAATACCTACCAGTAAATCTCGATTACCCTGGCCAGGGATTTCATGTAATGGCTCTCCTAAACACAGCGCGATCTCACCCCCAATACCGGGAGAGACGAATCCCGACGATCCGCTCACTTCCTCCACGTGGCTCGGGACTGTGCCCAACTAAAACCAGTTTGTACGACTCCTTTGAGCCGTGGTAGAGTAGTAATCAAAGCACAGTGGGAACTCACACGAGACAAATGACGATCTCAGGTCGACAGACTAACCTGTACACAAGGCACCAGGGAACTGCTATCTGACGATATGTATAATACCAACTAGCATGTTCCCGGCGAGTCATGTCCGGTGTACTCATAACCCAATGAGCACCTGTATACATCTTAGGTGAACCAACTGACACCAATGGTTTGTGAGACCGGCCACCGCCCCTCGTCGGGGTCTCGACTGTTAGTGTATATGCCCTAGAGGCCATTACTGTATCATACTAGTATGTATATTACTTAATGGAAG
The DNA here is from genome assembly GCA_030015575.1 of Agapanthus africanus. Taxonomy (NCBI): domain Eukaryota; kingdom Viridiplantae; phylum Streptophyta; class Magnoliopsida; order Asparagales; family Amaryllidaceae; genus Agapanthus; species Agapanthus africanus. The sequence goes on along the minus strand of CM057342.1, from coordinate 356,355,181 downwards.
CTTGGGATATTCACCTTGTATTGACAATCTTGCTCAAAATAGTAGTATGCTACTTGGTTTGTTTCTACTTCAATGTGTACATGTGTTTATTTTGTATATCGCCTATACACATTAGTAGAGCCCTTAGGATCTTTGCTTGATTACCAGCGATGTGATGGCCGTCACACTAGTGGGGCTGGGTAATCTATAAGCACATCCTTATACAGGTCCCTGGTCGCAGGACTATCGAGACAGGGCATCGATACTCCGGAGTAGACCAGCGCATGCGCTTCTCATCCCAGTGTGGGAGACGGTCTGTCCCACAGCCGTCAGTACGTCGTACTTGAGATAGTATGCGGGTGCTCGTTAGGTTACGGGTACACTGGACAGGACTCGTCGGGAACTGACTAGTTGGTATTATACCTATCGTCAGTTATCAGTTCCCAGGTGACATGAGTACAGCTTAGTCCGCTGACTTGACACTGTCACTCCGCCTCGAGTGTGTTCCCACTGTACTTTGATCACTACCCTACCACGGCTCAAAGGAGTCGTGCAAACAGGTAGTGGTTGGGTGCAGTCCCGAAGCACTTGGAGGCAGTGACGGTTAGACAGGATTCGTCTCTCCCGGTATTGGGGGTTGACATCGCGCTGTGTCTAGGAGAGCCATTACACGAGTAGTCCCTGGCCAGGGCAAACGAGATATACTGGTAGGTTTCCAGTGTTATCTCAGGGTGTTTTGGGCTTCGCTCCGGCACGACTTGTACCGCTATTGGGGGACTGACGTTTACCGCCCCCTAGGCCCGCCATGCGATGTATCAGACGAATAGACCGGACTGTACGGAGAATGTCACACTCAGGCTCAGTAGGAGTTCAGATGGGTTTCGCCTCGTCGGTCTTCTTGTCGGCATTACCTGGGGACCGTTACGCACAGCTAGTGCCGCTTGCGGTCTGTGGTTAAACCCACTGCCAGCGTAGTGTCGAGTCTTTAGAGTCCCACACAGAAAGCTTTTCGCCTTTAGGCAAAAGAGTAGAGGTCGCATGGTATTGCGACAGGTCGCATGGTTTTGCGACAGGGTTCGGTCACATCCGTGCACTTGTGCACGTACAGTGTCCGGACAGTTTTCACTAGCGGGCTTTGGTTTAAGCCAGATCCTAGTGTACCTTATGGGATTGGATTTATCCAGTTTGCATTCGTGTTCCTCGAAATGCGGATGCGGGTGTGTATGCACAGTTGACAGGGAGGCAGAGGCAGCGGATTCTCATTAGGGTTGTTGACAGTTGACCGTTGACTATTTGACTTTGTGCTCAACCCTAATGAGAATATGATATGTGATTAACTATTATATTAATTAAGTATTATGGTGATATGGTTGTTGACTTGTTGACTTTTGTTGACTTGTTGACTTTGTTGACTTGTTGATTTTTGTTGACTTGTTGACCGGTTGACTAGGCTTGACTAGTTGACCATCATGATAACCATGGTTATCATTTCATGCCAAAGACTTTTACTTGCTTGCTCATTTGAGTAAAATGAGTGCATGACATGATAAGGTTATGGTTGCTTCTAAACATCACATAAGACTTTTTTGATATGATGAGTTATGATCACTTTGGATTATGAGAGGGTGAAAGACAAAATACTTGCTCATTCTTTCTTGCTCATTCTCTCTCTTGTTCTTGAGCTCTCCATTTTTGCTCTCACCCTCAACCTCTTACTCCCTCTCTTAATCTATGGTTCTCTTGTCTCATGAGTTGAGAATCAAGAACCATAGATAAAATCCCATTCTATTTCTTCTCTACTCATTCTAGTTCACTAGGTTTGGCAAACCAAGTGAACTAGTTTCTTCAAAGAACGAAGAAGGAGCTAAAGGTTGGAGCTTTCAGGTGGATCTATCTTCGGCGTACGGAGACGACGAGAAGAAGCCATCGGATCACCATCGGAGCTTTGAAGACGAAGGAGTTCAAGACAAGCAAGGTATAACCCCCTAACCGAGTAGCTAAAACTCATAGTTAGGATGTTAGATAGAAGTTTAACCAAGATCCGGGTTTTAGGTCCATGTTACCATCTTTAAGAAAATCGTTTTTTACCAAATTCCGCATTCCCGAAAGTACCGGGAGAGGTAGCATGGACTTACAGTGGTATCAGAGCCTAGTTAAACTCTATCTAACATGTTAGCAAGTAACTAGAAGATCGATCAACGAAAAAGTCCCGAAACGAACCCCGGAATTTTAAACTTTCTGTCGATTTTAAAAGTGCTGGAAAACCCTTTTAAAATACACCTAAAATCGGCTCAGGCTTTTCTATAAACACAGAAGAAATTTCGTCGCATGATTCGTTTAAACGGCCGCGGAAGGGCGGCGGAAGCACGCTCTCGCCGCGGTTCCGCGGCGGCGTTGACTCTGTATGGGACAATTTTTCTTCAGAGTGTTTACTGGGTTGTTTTGGGATTTTTCATATATATATTTTCTGCCCAGATTTTCCAGAACGAAAATTTTATTTTGGGGTCCCGAAAATCCGTATTTTTGATCGAACTTCTATAAGACTTATGCTAACGGGTTTTTCTGTGATGTGATATTTGTATTGAACGTCTACTAATCGCTATATGTCGATTAGTGGGGGTTATACAAATCTGTGATCTGTATTGTTGCTGGAATGTGTATATAAATATGTTGGATTGTCGCGGGTGAATAGCCGGGGGTTGTGAGACGAGAGTTTTCTTTTCTTTCAATTCTTGTAAATTTGTAAATTGATGTAATAATTATTTGTATGGCCGCACAACCGGGTCGGGGTTGTAGCCGTCATTGTATAATTTCTTTTTACTGTTTTTGCTCCTAGGATAGACCCATGGAGGGGGTGCACAAACTACCGGGTATGCCGAAGTGTCGAGTGGCCTACTCATGGAGATGAGGGAGGTTGCTACGCTTCGGGTACTTGGCGGGTAGTTTGCCGCACCCGTAGGGGTCTTGGGTGGGGTGTTGGCTATTCACCGCGACCGTGTAATCTGTTTTTGTTACAGGCTCGTACAAATTACAGATTCCTAGTATATCCAATGTATTTATCTGTGATCTGAAATGTTTATCATTGCAGTATATCTATATATGATATTATTTAGGCGTTGTTTATGTTTTACAGACGCGCTAGCCCAGCCCCCGCTCTGTCGTTAGTTAAGTAACCTAACGGGTAATGACGGGGCCCCGTGGCGAATGCGAATGGCATAAGCGTACGTCATATTTTGGTTGTTTTCTGCAATGGTAGGATTAAATGATGGGACGCATTAAAAGAACTAATGCAAGAATATCACGCATTAAAAGAACTAATGCAAGCAAAACATGCATTAAAAGAACTAATGCAAGAAAATAAACCAAGTATAAGTCGTTGGAACATTTTCGAAAAACCACTCGGTTCTTTTCAAAACAAACTTTTAAAATGCGGAGTTTGAGCCACTCCATTTAAAAGCTATCTCGTTCCATCGACTAAATCAAGTTTACTACGTTCACGGTTTCGCCAAAACCATTCGTAGCCCTCCGTCGTTTCATATGAATATTCAACAGTATTCAAGCTGTGTTTGTTGGCCTTAGTCAAGGCACAGTGTTTGGTAGCTGGTGGGTATTCATATGTTGCATAGATAGAATGCGTTGGTTTGGGACAGTCGTATTACCTTGTTGGCCTTAGTCAAGGGTATATACGGGTGGATTCAAATTAACCTGGACAACGACGGGTAGAACTTGACATGTGACTTATGATTTGTTGGCCTTAGTCAAGGTCATAAGAGCATGAGGCAAAAATATACATCGGGAGTTTCATAAGTACTGAAACTTGCTAGATTTGCATACCATTTGGAGTGTGATGATTCTGGTAGGATTCCTTCAGTTTCTTCACGCGATGATATTTGGATCCCGATCCTACTGTGAGTATATGCTACTCCTCGGGAAATTTCTCACTAAACGATCAATGCTATAAACCTAGTAGGTGCCTAGAAAGGTGTTAGCGGGGCTACGCCCCCAGGGAAAAGAGGTTCTTTAATTAAGGAACTTCGCGAAAGCGTTGGAAAACCTCCCTTGAAGTACCGACACCGGCCTGGCTGAACGGTTAAGCAAGTATTGTGCGGTGGGATTGATCCCGACTAATTCTTCCTTTATGGTTTGAGGAGGGATTCGAGAAACAGTGGGAGCCATCCTGTTTAGACAAACTAAAAACCACTCTAAACTTGCAAGAGCATCATGCTGAGTGTTTCTTCTTCTCTCTCTTAATTGCAGCGACCCTGTGACCGCACCTAGGTTACATCTAGATAAAAATATGACTGAACCTGACTGTTATGACTGGCAAAGGTCTGTCCAGATGTCCATTGCCCATGACAAGCTGGGACACCTCTTAACTAATCAAATCCCTGCTGTCTCAGGTCCAGTTTCCCCTGTCACGGATGTTCACATCCGCAGGACACCGGAAAAGGATTGTGCGAAAGCCAAGTGCCTCGTGTTAGCCTCAGTTAATGGTGCAAACCAGAGGCAGCACGAGAAGATGGACTCAGTTTCTATCTTCCTCCATAACAAAGTTTTATATGGAGAGCAATCTCGTATCGCAAGATATGAGACCTCGAACGAATTGCTTCAAGCGAGGTTGGCTGTCGGGTCATCTGTAGGGGGCAACGTCCTTACAGAGACCAGCTATTTTAAGCTCACGGACCTGGAGACCATGTTGGAGAATGGGTCAAGTACTGACCTAATTCTACAGTCCCTGCCCTCTGCTTATACCCTGAAAGAAACCAGGGAAGAAAAAGGAAAAACAAGGGCAAAAGTTTCGGGACTGGATATGATTAAAGAGGGATGTTCCTATTGTAACGGGAATGAACTATGGCAGAGAGATTGCAGGGCTTGTAAAGCCAGTAGCCAGAATTCGAAGCATGTTGTGGCTTCGACTTCGAGTGTGTTAGTAATTGAGAACTGTTTGTCAGTTAACCCTACTTCCTGGGTATTGGATACCGGATCAGGATCTCATATCTGTAATTCGTTACAGGGTCTGAGAAACCGTAGGGTTATCAGGAAAGGTGATATGACTCTCAGGGTTGCTAACGGAATGAGCATGGATGCTGTATCCGTAGGGGAATATCACCTAGGACTGACAACTGGGCAGATATTGATTCTGCGTGACTGTTTGTATGTACCAGGTGCGACTTGCAATATAATATCTGTATCCTTACTTTCTAAGGAAGGATATGATTTTTCTTTTGTAAGCGATGTAGTAAACATCCACCTAAATCAAGCACTGATTGGGTCAGGTACATTAAATAACGGTATATACGTATTGAATCAAGCTCAGATATTCAGTGTCCAGAACACACTTAAAAGAAAGTCTCCAGAATTAAATCAGGCTTTCTTATGGCATTGTAGACTGGGTCATATCAATGAGACACGGTTGACTAAGTTACATAAAGAAGGATACTTGGATCCGTTCAAGTACCAGTCTTATGCCACTTGTGAATCTTGTCTCATGGGAAAGATGACAAAGACTCCGTTCACTGGACACGGAGTAAGAGCGAGCGAGCTCTTGGGACTTATACACAGTGACGTGTGTGGTCCAATGTCTACACATGCGCGAAGCTGTTATTCATACTTCATTACTTTCACAGATGATTTCTCTAGGTTTGGACATGTCTTCTTAATGAAGCACAAATCCGAAGCCTTTGAGAAATTTCGAGAATATAAGAATGAAGTAGAAAAACAAACAGGCAAAAGTATCAAGATCCTAAGATCGGATCGAGGTGGTGAATACTTGAGTGCCGAGTTTCTGGACTACTTAAAAGAGAATGGAATTCTCTCTCAGCGTACTCCTCCATACACACCACAACACAACGGTGTATCGGAAAGAAGGAATCGAACCCTACTAGATATGGTTCGTTCCATGATGAGTAAGGCTGAGTTACCGCGATCTTTCTGGGGTTATGCACTGGAAACAGCTGCACATCTCTTGAACCAAGTTCCTACTAAGACAGTGCCTACCACACCATACCAGATGTGGAGTGGGAAGAAACCCTGTCTTAAATCCTTTAAGACATGGGGATGTCCGGCTTTTGTAAAAAAGCAGCATGCGGACAAGCTCGAGGCACGCTCAGTACAGTGCAAGTTTGTGGGATACCCAAAGAACTCCAAGGGGTATCTTTTCTATTACGTAGAGGAGCAAAAAGTCATTGTTTCTCGTCATGCACGCTTCTTGGAAACTGAGTTTTTAGAAAATCAGATAAGTGGGAGCGCAATAGAACTGGAAGAAATTCCAGAACCACAAGCTATTACTGAAACCTTAGTAGAACCAGAAGGTTCAGGGGAACCGGACATTCCTACGCCGCTCCGCAGGAGTTGTAGGCAGTCTCATCCGCCCGAGAGATACTACGGTTTTCTCGTAGACGGTGATAGAGAGGATTGCATCATAGATTATGATGAGCCTACTAGCTTCCAGCAAGCCATTCAGAGCGGTGACTCGGTAAAATGGCTGGATGCAATGCGGACCGAGATGGAGTCCATGTACACCAACAAAGTTTGGACTTTGGACTTTGCTCCAGAAGGGGTAAAACCCGTAGGCTGCAAATGGATCTTCAGAAAGAAGATTGGTGTAGATGGGCAGGTTGAAACCTATAAGGCTAGGCTCGTTGCAAAGGGTTTTCGTCAAAGACCTGGTTTGGACTATGACGAGACCTTTTCTCCGGTAGCCATGCTTAAATCCATTCGGATCCTTCTTGCCATTGCTGCCTTCCACGATTATGAGATCTGGCAGATGGACGTTAAGACGGCTTTCCTAAATGGAAATTTGGAAGAGTGCGTCTATATGGATCAGCCAGAGGGATTCAATCAGAGTGGGAGCAGCGGTAAAGTGTGCAAGTTGCTCAAGTCCATCTATGGACTTAAGCAGGCATCGCGGAGTTGGAACATCTGCTTTGATGATACTGTCAAAGAATTCGACTTTGTCAAAAACCCAGATGAACCATGCATTTACAGTAAGATTGTAGGGAGAAATGTGGTATTCCTCGTCTTGTACGTCGATGACATTCTCCTAATAGGAAATGATATTCCTATGCTACAGTCAGTCAAAGGATTCTTGTCTCAGAGGTTCTCCATGAAGGACCTGGGCGATGCCAACTACATTCTGGGGATCCAGATCTATCGTGATAGATCTAAAAGGATGTTGGGACTTTCACAGTCAAGGTACATCGACACCATACTGAAACGATTCAGTATGGAAGATTCCAAGCGCGGTAATCTACCGGCTTGTCACGGAATCACCCTCTCCAAAGAGATGTCTCCCAAGACTGATTTGGAAAGGGCTCGCATGTCATCAATACCCTACGCATCTGCGGTAGGCTCTATTATGTATGCGATGTTATGTACCAGACCAGATGTAGCATACGCATTGAGCGTTGTAAGCCGGTATCAGTCGGACCCAGGGGAGAAACACTGGATAGCAGTAAAGAACATTCTCAAGTACCTGAGAAGGACTAAGGAGATGTTCTTGGTGTATGGCGGAAAAGACCTCCAGATTGAGGCCTTTGCTGACTCCAGCTTCCAGAGTGACAAGGATGACTCCAAGTCCATGTCGGGTTATGTCTTTACCCTCAATGGAGGGGCGGTTTGCTGGAAGAGTTCCAAGCAGGAAACCGTTGCTGACTCAACCATGGAAGCGGAGTACATAGCTGCTTGCGATGCCACAAAGGAAGCTGTCTGGATGAAGAAGTTCCTCACGGAACTTCAGGTGGTTCCTACCAGTGTTGATCCAATACCGCTGTATTGTGACAACAACGGCGCTATAGCTTTAGCGAAGGAACCAAGGTCCCATCAGAAGTCCAGGCACATTTTGAGGCGGTTCCACCTGATCAGGGAGATCATTGATCGCCAGGAGATCGAGGTAAAGAGAGTAAAATCAAAAGATAACACTGCAGATCCATTCACCAAGGCCTTGCCCCAGACTCAGTTCGAGCGGCTGATCGAGATGATAGGTCTTCGATACGCCAGTACATGGCCTTAGTGCAAGTGGGAGATTGTTAGTGTATATGCCCTAGAGGCCATTACTGTATCATAATAGTATGTATATTACTTAATGGAAGCTTGGGATATTCACCTTGTATTGACAATCTTGCTCAAAATAGTAGTATGCTACTTGGTTTGTTTCTACTTCAATGTGTACATGTGTTTATTTTGTATATCGCCTATACACATTAGTAGAGCCCTTAGGATCTTTGCTTGATTACCAGCGATGTGATGGCCATCACACTAGTGGGGCTGGGTAATCTATAAGCACATCCTTATGCAGGTCCCTGGTCGCAGGACTATCGAGACAGGGCATCGATACTCCGGAGTAGACCAGCGCATGCGCTTCTCATCCCAGTGTGGGAGACGGTCTGTCCCACAGCCGTCAGTACGTCGTACTTGAGATAGTATGCGGGTGCTTGTTAGGTTACGGGTACACTGGACAGGACTCGTCGGGAACTGACTAGTTGGTATTATACCTATCGTCAGTTATCAGTTCCCAGGTGATATGAGTACAGCTTAGTCCGCTGACTTGACACTGTCACTCCGCCTCGAGTGTGTTCCCACTGTACTTTGATCACTACCCTACCACGGCTCAAAGGAGTCGTGCAAACAGGTAGTGGTTGGGTGCTCTCCCGAAGCACTTGGAGGCAGTGACGGTTAGACAGGATTCGTCTCTCCCGGTATTGGGGGTTGACATCGCGCTGTGTCTAGGAGAGCCATTACACGAGTAGTCCCTGGCCAGGGCAAACGAGATATACTGGTAGGTTTCCAGTGTTATCTCAGGGTGTTTTGGGCTTCGCTCCGGCACGACTTGTACCGCTATTGGGGGACTGACGTTTACCGCCCCCTAGGCCCGCCATGCGATGTATCAGACGAACAGACCGGGCTGTACGGAGAATGTCACACTCAGGCTCAGTAGGAGTTCAGATGGGTTTCGCCTCGTCGGTCTTCTTGTCGGCATTACCTGGGGACCGTTACGCACAGCTAGTGCCGCTTGCGGTCTGTGGTTAAACCCACTGCCAGCGTAGTGTCGAGTCTTTAGAGTCCCACACAGAAAGCTTTTCGCCTTAAGGCAAAAGAGTAGAGGTCGCATGGTATTGCGACAGGTCGCATGGTTTTGCGACAGGGTTCGGTCACATCCGCGCACTTGTGCACGTACAGTGTCCGGACAGTTTTCACTAGTGGGCTTTGGTTTAAGCCAGATCCTAGTGTACCTTATGGGATTGGATTTATCCAGTTTGCATTCGTGTTCCTCGAAACGCGGATGCGGGTGTGTATGCACAGTTGACAGGGAGGCAGAGGCAGCGGATTCTCATTAGGGTTGTTGACAGTTGACCGTTGACTATTTGACTTTGTGCTCAACCCTAATGAGAATATGATATGTGATTAACTATTATATTAATTAAGTATTATGGTGATATGGTTGTTGACTTGTTGACTTTTGTTGACTTGTTGAATTTGTTGACTTGTTGATTTTTGTTGACTTGTTGACCGGTTGACTAGGCTTGACTAGTTGACCATCATGATAACCATGGTTATCATTTCATGCCAAAGACTTTTACTTGCTTGCTCATTTGAGTAAAATGAGTGCATGACATGATAAGGTTATGGTTGCTTCTAAACATCACATAAGACGTTTTTGATATGATGAGTTATGATCACTTTGGATTATGAGAGGGTGAAAGACAAAATACTTGCTCATTCTTTCTTGCTCATTCTCTCTCTTGTTCTTGAGCTCTCCATTTTTGCTCTCACCCTCAACCTCTTACTCCCTCTCTTAATCTATGGTTCTCTTGTCTCATGAGTTGAGAATCAAGAACCATAGATAAAATCCCATTCTATTTCTTCTCTACTCATTCTAGTTCACTAGGTTTGGCAAACCAAGTGAACTAGTTTCTTCAAAGAACGAAGAAGGAGCTAAAGATTGGAGCTTTCAGGTGGATCTATCTTCGGCGTACGGAGACGACGAGAAGAAGCCATCGGATCACCATCGGAGCTTTGAAGACGAAGGAGTTCAAGACAAGCAAGGTATAACCCCCTAACCGAGTAGCTAAAACTCATAGTTAGGATGTTAGATAGAAGTTTAACCAAGATCCGGGTTTTAGGTCCATGTTACCATCTTTAAGAAAATCGTTTTTTACCAAATTCCGCATTCCCGAAAGTACCGGGAGAGGTAGCATGGACTTACATCGACTGTATACACTAGTCTAATCTGGAGTATCGATGCCCTGTCTCGAAACTCCCTCGACTAGGGACCATTTAAGGATGTGCTTATAGACCCCAACTCCCACGTATATGATCGCCATCATACTGCTGGCAGTCAAGCAAGAATCCTATGGGCTCTATCAACATGCAATAGTGAACTAAAGCATGTACACGATAATAAAGATAAACCAGATAGCATACTATCATCTCGAGCAAGACCGTCCTACCGGTATAGGTCCTCCCACAATCATTGCAATCACGTACCTGCGATCCAATAATTTACTTTGAGGGCACTATATCCAACAGAACAATTATAACATTGTAATGTTAATGACAACTATGTAAGCATGACAATGTAATATGAGCATAGCAAACAAGTATAGTATGGCCGTGGAGTGTAGGTATAGTGAATATGAAGTGAATGTAAGTGTCCTAAAAGGTCTCTAAAAGGGTAAAAATTAACTAACGTGAGTTCAAGTGTGAATGTCAACCAATCTCAAGAGTATTCTCGAATCCAAGGCTATCGTCCAGGGGTAAGGAATCACGGGCACAAAATATCGGGAATTCAATTGTTATTGAAGTATTCTAAACCCAACAGGCTATCATCCAGGGGCTTGGAAACACGGGCCCTCATTCGTGAATTCGTGATTTGTACCATTTTAGCCCGGTATCACAGCAATATGATTTGTACCGTTTCAGCCCGGTACCACAACAACATGATTTCTACCATTTCAGTCCGGTACTACAGCAACGTGATTTGTATTAATGGGACTCATGAGATTCCGTTGGAATCATACTCAAACTACCCCAACACCCCGTGTATATTAGTCTATGATTTATGTTACGAGTCTTTATCGAATCCATGAATACAAAAGGTGATGTATGATATCAAGTTTTCAAGATTGAGTTCATCTAGTCATGTCAAGTGCAAGTCATGCCAATTGTATTCATGATTCGAGTCAAGTTGGTTCAAGTGTACATACTGGGTTTAAGTATTAATGATTGAGTCGTGTCAAGATCAAGTCAATTCTAACATGCAATGATTTAATCACAAATCATATAAATAAAAATAAATAAGCAATCACAGAACATGATATGAGATAAGTATACAGGTAACGTCCAAAACAATGTTGTAAATATGGAATATGTACGAGTAGTTAATCAAGTCATTTGAAATCAGAATATAAACGAAAACATAGAGTTAAGTTTTATGCACATGTGAGTTCCAGTCTCACCTAAATACGACTACCGGTTTTGGAGATATACTTGTTTTCGTATCGTCTCGCAAAACAGATCAGAATCTGTTCAGCACCGTCACACATTTTTAAAACGCAGTTTGAGTTAATTTTCATCGGGTTTCAGATTACGAAGATTAATAAAAAATTGTAGTTCTTTCGGAGTAATTATCCAAAATACTAATATTCACACGATTTGGATTTCTGAAGCTCTAGTTATGATCGTTTTAATATCGGCGTTTAAAACAGAAATTCAGATTTCTGGACAGCAACTATATGTTATATTGCAAAACCTATATCGAGTTATTTCATGCATTTTAAAGTAATCTAATATACATAAAATTATATATCTATCAATTATGCATCTATACATCTAAATTTTGTCACGAACGGAAATCGGGTGTTTGAGTTATGTCTAATTTAAAAATAGTGTGCGAATCAGGACAGATTCTGTCCAGATTCGTCGCTTAATATTGAAACGCAGTTTTCTATATTTTACATCAGTTTTCAGTAAAAACTTAAAACTAAGAAAATCTTGATTATTCTATTTAGATATCCAAATCATCTGATTTTTCTCAATTTGGACATCGGTATATCAAGTTATGTGTCTTAGAAGTTTACCGATAACAACAGTTTTCTGTTTTACGAACAGTGAATAAAAACGATATAATTCCTAAACCGTTAAGCGAATCGATCTGAAATTTTTACAGCATGTACAAAATAATATATTCTATCATATTTAAATTTCCTGAAATTTACAGAAGTAAAAATTAATTTCTAAAAATTATTTTAAAAGTAAAAGTATTGATATATCATATTTGAGAAATGAGAAAACCATGGTATTTATTCGTAACTTCATTTTTTTTTTACAAACTTTAAATAGAATAATTTAAAATAAAACAACAAACCTTGCAATCCTAATAGGTTACTATGAAGTCTTAACATATGGATTGAGAGTAATGAAAAAGACTTTACAAACTATATATTTGTGTATGTTTGTGTGTGTTCATTATTTATATATGTATCCATTTAATTAATTATTTAGAAACTATGATACGAAAAGGGAAGTTTTTCATGGCAATATAAAAAAGAGAAAGATAAAGAGAAAGAGAAAGAGAAAGAGATGGAGGGAGGGAAAGAGAGAAGGGACTTACATACACAAGCCGGTATTGTCACCGGGCTTGTCTATCCGCCGATAACATAATTTTAATAAATTATGGCTCATAACCATTCTAATTATTTGAATAGGAATTTGAACATGTGACTTATGGAATAACAACGTAAGTACTTAACCAATGAGCTACAAGGTTATTCATGCACTTATTTGATAAGAATTAAATATATATTGTTGCTTGAAAAGAAAGTGGGCTTTTGAGTTTATAGTTTTATAAAAGAAAACGAAAATGAAATTGGATTTGGGTTATGGGCTGGGTCAGGTCTTGCGTTTAATTTGAAATAGGTTAAGATTTAGTTTAAAGAAATGAGTTTGGGAAAAATAGATAAAATAATAAAATAATATATTTAATAGAAAACAAAATTTACGGAAAAATACTAAGAATAAATAAATACGATATTTTACTAAGAAAGAAAACACGAAGGTATAGTAATATTGGGGTCGTTACATTCTACCCTCCTTCAAAATAATTTCGTTCTCGAAATTACTCAAGAAGGATGTTGCAACAAGGTACTGGAAAGTTACGGATGATGTTGTTTTCGAGCTCCGTCGATCGATACTCTAACCAATTGAGCTAATTGTCCTACGAGATATAAGTAGAAAGGGTGAATAAGAGTTAAGTATTCAAAATTCGAGAGATGAAATTCAAAAAAGCCGAAGGTGGAGTTCAAGATGGACTCAAGGAATAGGGTAGGATTCAAAAGAAAAGTCGAATATAATAATTGGACTTCATAATTCTTGTATTATATTGCTTACGATGTTCATGCAGAACTGACCTGCATGGGCCACCAACAAAACCTGTCACGCCCCGCTTCCCATAAAAACGGTAACGGCATGTGACAAGCCCGCGATGTAGTTATTCCGAGATGGTCATTTCTCGAAACAAATACGCTAAGCGTATATAAGCAATATAAAATGACAATAAAAGACATGATAATAAAAATCGAACTTTATATATTTACATTCTCAACTTTCACAAGTTTCAAACTGAATACATGATGTCAAAAAACAAAGAAACATAAAAGAAAGTGCCTAAACAAGTGGCATACTGGAAGTAAAAGCTGAAAAGAAAGAATTGGTAGTCGGTCTGCTCCGCAAGATGAAAGTAATTCTCCTGACTCGACTCGATCTCTTCAATCTCTAGATCATCTGACGAACATTCCAAGGAAACAAAGAAATGGGTGGAATGCCCGTCTGCGAACTTGCGCTCGGTAAGTCCCCAAGAAAGGTGTGATGTGAAAGCATATAAATAAATATGCAAGGTGAAATTTGATATAGTATGAATGGAAATGAAACATGAACAATTATAACATGGTAATGTTAATGACAACTATGTAAGCATGGCAATGTAATATGAGCATAGCAAACAGGTATAGTATGGCCGTGGAGTGTAGGTATAGTGAATATGAAGTGAATGTAAGTGTCCTAAAAGGTCTCTAAAATGGTAAAATTAACTAATGTGGGTTCAAGTGTGAATGCCAACCAATCTCAAGAGTATTCTCGAACCCAGGGCAATCGTCCAGGTGTAAGGAATCACGGGCCCAAAATATCGGTACTTCAATTGTTATTGAAGTATTCCAAACCCAACAGGCTATCATCCACGTGCTTGGAAACACGGGCCCTCGTTCGTGAATTCGTGATTTGTACCGTTTCAGACCGGTACCACAGCAATGTGATTTGTACCGTTTCAGACCGGTACCACAGCAACATGATTTGTACCGTTTCAGCCCGGTACCACAGCAACATGATTTATACCGTTTCAACCCGGTACCACAGCAACATGATTTGTATTAATGGGACTCATGAGATTTCGTTGGATTCATACTCAAACTATCCCAACACCCCATATATATTAGTCTATGATTAATGTTACGAGTCTTTATCGAGTCCATGAATACAAAGGGAGATGTATGATATCAAGTTTTCAAGATTGAGTTCATCTAGTCATGTCAAGTGCAAGTCATGCCAATTGTATTCATGATTCGAGTCAAGTTGGTTCAAGTGTACATACTGGGTTTAAGTATTCATAATTGATTCGTGTCAAGATCAAGTCAATTCTAACATGTAATGATTTAATCACAAGTCATATAAATAAAAATAAATAAGCCATCACAGAACATGATATGAGATAAGTATACAAGTAACGTCCAAAACAATGTTGTAAATATGTAATATGTACGACTAGTTAATCAAGTAATTTGAAATCAGAATACAAAAGAAAACATATCCTTAAGATTTATACACATGTGAGTTCCAGTCTCGCCAAAAAACGACTACCGGTTAGGGAGATATACATGTTTTCGTATCGTCGAGCCAAACAGATCAGAATCTGTTCAGCACCATCACATATTTTTAAAACGCAGTTTGAGTTAATTTTCATCAGGTTTTAAATTAAGAGGATTAATAGAAAATTGTAGGTCTTTTGGAGTACTTATCCAAAACACTAAGATTCACACAATTTTGATTTCTGAAGCTCTAGTTATGATCGTTTTAATATCGGCCTTTAAAACAGAAATTCAGATTTTAGGACAGCAACTATATGTTATATTGCAAAACATATATCGAGTTATTTCATGCATTTATAAGTAATATAATATACATAAAATTATAGATCTATCAATTATGCATCTATACATCTAAATTTTGTCACGAACGGACATCGGGTGTTTGAGTTATGTCTAATTTTAAAACAGTTTGCGAATCAGGACAGATTCTGTCCAGATTCTTCGCTTAATATTGAAACGCAGTTTTCTATATTTTACGTCGGTTTTCAGTAAAAACGTAAAACTATGAAAATCTAGATTATTCTATTTAGTTATCCAAAACATCTGATTTTGCTCAATTTGGACATCGGTATACCAAGTTATGTGTCTTCGAAATTTACCGATAACAACAGTTTTCTATTTTACGAACAGTGAATAAAAACGATATAATTCCTAAACCGTTAAGAGATTCGATCTGAAATTTTTACAGCATGTACAAAATAATATATTATATCATATGTAAATTCCCTGAAATTTGCAGAAGTAAAAATTAATTTCTAAAAATTATTATAAAAGTAAAGATATTGATATGTCATATTTGAGAAATGAGAAAACCATGGTATTTATTCATAACTTCATATTTTTTTTACAAACATTAAATAAAGTAATTTAAAATACAACAATAAACGATGCAATCCTAATTGGTTACTATGAAATCTTAACATATGAATTAAGAGTAATGAAAAAGACTTTACAAACTATATATTTGTGTATGTTTGTGTGTGTTCATTTTTTATATATGTATCCATTTAATTAATTATTTAGGAACTATGATACGACAAGAAAAGTTTTTCATGGTAATATAAAAAAGATAAAGAGAAAGAGAAAGAGATGGAGGGAGGGAAAGAGAGAAGGGACTTACATACACAAGCCGGTATTGTCACCGGGCTTGTCTATCGGCCGATAGCGTCGCGTTTCTAGCGAGACTTCTTGAGAATTTCTTCATGTTCTTCTACGGGGAATCTAGATGAAGAGGGATATGTGAAATAATAGAAAGGTGTGATGATGAAAAGAGAGAGGAGTGAGATATAAAAAAGTTTATGGCCACCATAATTTTAATAAATTATGGCTAATAACCATTCTAATTATTTTGGGAGTTAAAAGGAAAATGAAATGAAAGGTCTTATTTGTTGGTTATGAGAAAAATAAAAGTTGATAAAAAAAAATAATTGCAAGAATAGGGATTTGAACATGTGACTTATGGAACAACAACGTAAGGACTTAACCAATGAGCTACAAGGTTATTCATGCACATATTTGATAAGAATTAAATATATGTTGTTGCTTGAAAAGAAAGTGGTCTTTTGAGCTTATAGTTTTATAAAAGAAAATGAAAATGAAAATGAAATTGGATTTGGGTTATAGGTTGGGTCAGGTCTTGCGTTTAATTTGAAATAGGTTAATATTTAGTTTAAAGAAATGAGTTTGGGAAAAATAAATGGAATAATAGAATAATATATTTAATAGAAAACAAAATATACCGAAAAATACTAAGAATAAATAAATACGATATTTTACTAAAGAAATAAAACACGAAGGTATAGTAATATTGGGGTCGTTACAGTTGTCATGGTAGGCATTCCTACAGTGGTCTCAGAGCCAAGCTAGAGAATTAGACGATGTTTGTAGAATTACGAAACCGAAACAACTCCGAAACACTCGAAACTAAAACCCAGTTTCTATCAAAATTTTCAAGTCGTCGAAATTATTTTTAAGCAACTGCAGAATATTATATGAGATGTAACATGAACACTATACGAACCCACTTTGCCGGTTTTGACCCGGTGACATGGCCAAAAATTCCGGCTTGGCCGACCCCCTCTTGCTTGTTTTAGTTCGTATTCGTTTGGTGTTCTGGTGTCTGGGTTTTGGTGTTTCAGGTGTTGCTTGTTTTTGCTGAAATTGCATGAGATGTTAACTTTCTGTAAAGGAAATTCGGAGTGTTTCGTAGTTGTAATTCTAACATTATTTCGGGTTATTTAGACGACGTTAAAATGTTCAAACGGATATCAATAACCTAATTTTTCCCTCGCTGGAAATTTTTCAAGAGTTGGATTTTTCCAAGTTAAAGAACAATCAAAAATCATGCAAGTAATGCGATGGACCCTCTAGAAGAACGAAACCCTAACTCGATTCTATGACCGTAAGAACCGCCGCCAAACCTTAGGGTTTGCGGTAGTTCCGCGACGCCATAGGTGAGGCAAGGGTTGACCCTTCTACGGTTTATCCATAGGTACTGTGGCATGTTCTGAATATTTTTAAACTGTGCTCAAGTGTTGAGCTTTTTGGGAAATTTTGGTTGTTTGTTGATTCGATCGGAATTTTTAACATCGTCTAAGCTATTTTTGCAATGTGATACAATATTTGGAATTCATATTGTTAGGTATGAAATCCGAAGTATGTGATATTTCAGGTTTATTATGTCTAAGGTGATTGTGGATTCCAAATGTTGTAGTTTGACATTTTCTTTTCTGCGACCGTAAGTGTAATATGTGGTGTATCGCCGGTTTCGTTTCTATATGTCAACGACAATTGGGATACGCATATTTACTTACGTTGATGACATGTGATGTTATGTGTTGCTGGAATATGTTATATTGGATCATCGTGTTTTGAATAGCCGGGGTTTTTTTTATGTGAGATGAGAGTTTTTCATTTTCATTCATGTAAAAACTTGTATGTAATAATCTTTTATTGGGGCACTTCCGGGTTGAGGATGATGTCACCATTGTTGTATATTATTTACTTTTCCGCATTACGATAGACCCAAGATAGGGAGCACAAGTAAACGGGTTCTAGGGTCCAGTAGGAAACCATCTCGAGGAGTCGAGTCCCGATTTCTTAACTCTAGAATTGGTAGGGTTGTTTGCCGATCTCGTAGGGGTCTAGGGATGTGGGTTTGGCTATTCATCACGACCGTAGAATCCGTGTTTTATACTGGCTTAATAACACGGAATTCCTGGTATATCCAATAGTTCATATGTTATCTTTTGCTGCTGATTTTCTGTGATTTGATCACTTTTTATGCGTGATACGGATGCTTTATTATTATATATATGATATATAATAAACGTTACTTATGATTTTCACATGCGCTAGTCCCGCCACGCTATGCCGTTAGTTAAGTAACCTAACGGTGCATAACGGGACACTGTGGCGAATGCGGATGGCATAAGCGTACGTTGTATTTTCGCTTCTTCTTTGATGCTTAGGAAGCATAAATAATGGGACTTCATTAATGTGAATAATGAAAAATTAAGAAACCTAAAAAGATGTTGTGGAATCAAATTTTCAAAAAGGGTAGCTCTAGTATTTGCTTTGCATAGTGGTATTCCTTGTAGAATATCCAGCGCCTCATTCGATGAGGAAAGAGCCGAGATCTCTTCACAGGGAGTGACCTCTTTAGCGAAACTAGCAGACGCTACAACCCATCCGATTTTTTCTTTTGATTGCTTCTTTAAGTTCTTGCTTTGCATAGTGGTATTTGTGAAATATCCTGCGCCTTATTCGATAAGGAAAGAGCAGCGATCCCTTCACCGGGAGTGACCTCTTTAGCAAAACTAGTAAAAGCCTCAAAAACGCTCCTTTTCAAAATCACTTGATTCTACAATGTTATCAAGTTCATTACGCTCATGGTTTTCTTAAAAACTTACGTAGCCCTCCGTCATTTCAGATAAGTGCTATTTTAGTATTCGTGCTACGGTAGTTTGGCCTCCGTCAAGGCATAGTGTACGGTAGCTGATTACTACTTATCTGCAGCATGAGATGCGATTGGATTAGGGTATTCGTACGGCGTTGTTTGGCCTCCGTCAAGAGTCGTGCGGGTGGGTCTAATTCAATCAAGAAATGAACGGGTTGGACTTGACTAGCGCACTATAGGTAGTTCGGCTTCCGTCAAGGTCATAGGACGCTAGGGGTAAAAACAATTATCGGGAATTTCAAGTGTTGAAATTTGCAATGAGATTGCATGCCTTCAATAAGATAGTTGGATCCCGATACCCACTGCGAGTAAAAGTTACTCCTGAGAGAGTTACACATCATAATTAGCCGATCAAGTAGGAGTCTAGAAAGGTGTTAACGGGGTTACGCCCATGGGAAAACGAGGTTTATTTTAATTAGGTCCATGCGAAAGCACGGGGAACCTCCATCCAAGTACCAACACTGGCCTGGCCGAAATATTGGCGAACTTGTAGGGTGTAATTAATCCCGGCTAGTCTTACCTTTTAGGGTTTGAAGGAAGATTTGATAAAAACAGTGGGAGCCATCCTGATTAGATAAGATAATAACCAATCTAATCTTACAAGAGCATACGCTAAGTGTTTTCTTCTCTCTCTCTCCAGGTAGCGACCATGTCAGACCTTAATCAAGATAATAATATGGATGTATTGACTGAACCCGCTTGTTATACTGAGCAAGGGAACGTTGGTTCCGTTCCAACTTATAATTGTTATAAGTCCGAGCAAGAAATAGGGGTATATCCGGATTCCCACGCCACCCAAACGAAGAATAAGCAAGTTGATGCATCTTCTTTGGGTGTGTTGGTTACCGAGAACTGTTTCTCAGTACACTCTATGTCCTGGGTATTAGATACCAGATCGGTATCCCACATATGTAATATGTTGCATGGGCTAAGGAAAGGTAGAGAACTGGGAATAGGTGATCATTCTCTAAAAGTAGGGAATGGTGCAAGTGTTGCGGCCAAAGTAGTTGGTGAATATCACATTGTATTACCAAAATGCAATACCTTGATCTTGAACGAATGTTATTACATGCCCTCTATGATATGCAATTTAATATCAATTTCTTTATTAGATAAAGTAGGATATAACTTTATAGTGGAGAATAATGTTATGAACATTTACCTAAATCAAGTGTTGATTAGGTTTGGTGCATTAAGTAACGGCTTATACGTTCTGAATCAAAACACAGTTCTTAACGTACAAAACACACACAAGAGGAAGAGTTCAGAAATGAACGAATCCTTCTTGTGCCATTGTAGACTAGGTCATATCAATGCGACACGACTAGCTAAGTTACATAAGGATGGATATTTGAATCCGTTCAATTTATCATCTTATGAAACTTGTCATTCATGTCTCAAAGGAATGATGACCAAAACTCCGTTTACTGGACACGGAGAAAGAGTTACGGAACTCTTGGGACTAATACATAGTGATGTATGCGGTCCCATGTCTACACATGCTAGGAATGGTTTCTCATACTTCATTACATTCACTGACGATCTCTCAAGATACGAGTATGAGTTCCTGTTGAAACACAAGTCTGAAGCTTTTCAGAAATTCAAAGAATATAAGCATGAAGTTGAAGTAAGTGCACGGCGGCGCCCCGGCCGTCAATCCGATGCCGGAATGCGGAAACGAAAACTTTTCTAGAACTTAGAAACCGGCAACACCGCGCACTATAAAACACGGATCGGGCCATTAACCTAATCCTAGCAAACTATAGAAAGAGTAGAAAGATATACCGAGCGATCCGTGTCCTTCGGTCTTCGTCTCCACTCCGATCTCCTCGCGGAATCTCCGGTCGTCGCCTCCACGTCGAAGCGGGCACCACATCGCCGGGTTCTTTTACGGGCTCCCACCTCTGGACCGAGGCAATTCGGGCGTGAAGTTGGCTCGCCGACGCGTCCAAGGTTTGCTGTAGACTAGTGTAGAAAACCTTGGTCTCAATAGGGTGAAGTTGCCTAGATGGAGGAATAGAATGAACTATGAACTTTGGAGATATTGAGTTTTGTGGCAAGTAGTGAAAATGAGATAATCTAATTTCCCTCATACAAAAAATGAAGCCCCCACCCTCTCCAAAGTGGCCGGCCCCTCTCATATCAAAATGGTGGAGAGAAAAGATCAAAACCAAGAAGGGAGGTGAGTGTAGGAAAAGGCAAAAGGTGACCACATCCAAAAGCAAGCCTCACATCAACTTCTAATCCATTCCAATCTCAATTAATGCAAGAAATGATCACAAGAAAACAATGGAATCAAAAGATGCTATCATAAAGCCACAAAAGCAAGAAACCCCTCCACAATAAGTTATTTGCAAACTTGCAAATAACCCCCTCTATCAGAAATTCCGGCCGCGAAGGAACAAAGGAAAACTGGCCGGAACAGAATGCAAACTGGCAACTTCAGAAAACTGATCCTGTAATAAATTACAGGAAAACCCCGCGACTGTATATACATACCCGCATTTGTATTCCCACTGAACACAAATGCAAAGAGACAAAATCTACTCTGTCTAATACTAGGATCCGGCTTAAATTAAAGCCCGCTAGTAAAATCCGTCCGATCATGATTCGTGCAATACCGCACGTATCTGATCGAACCCTACCATATCTCCTTACGGACTCTACAGCGTTCGCCCGAAACTTGAGTAACTGTGTGTGGTGGACTCTAAAGACTCGTCAATACTATGACTGTGGATTTAACCACTAGCACGTCAGAGGTATTAGCCATACGTGACGGGCTACCACCTATTGACCAAAAGGGATGTCGATGAGCGAACTCATCCTGACACCCTACTGAGCCTGTCAGTGACAATATCCGTACAGTCCGGTCCGTTCGTCTATGAGCATCGCATGGCGGGCCTAGGGGTTGGTAAAAGTCAGACCCCCAAAAGCGGTACAAGTCGTGTCGGAGTTCAGCCCAGAACACCCTGAGATACTACTGGAATACCTACCAGTAAATCTCCTGCCTTGGCCAAGGACTTTTCATGTATTGGCTCTCCTAGACACAGCGCGACCACACCCCCAATACCGGGAGAGACGAACCCCTGCAGATCCGCTCACTGCCTCCATGTGGCTCGGGACTGTACCCAACTAAAACCTGTTTGCACGTCTCCTTTGAGCGTGGTAGGGTAGTAATTAAAGCACAGTGGGAACTCACACGAAACAAATGATGATCTCAGGTCGATGAACTAACATGTACACATGTCACCAGGGAACTGCTATCTGACGTCAGGTATAATACCAACTAGCAGGTTCCCGGCGAGTCCTGTCCGGTGTACTCATAACCCAATGAGCACCTGTATACATCTTAGGTGAACCAACTGACACCAGTGGCTTGTGAGACCGGCCACCGCCCCTCTTCGGGGTCTCGATTGTATACATTAGTCTACTCTGGAGAATCGATGCCCTGTCTCGAAACTCCCATGACTAGGGACCTTTAAAGGATGTGCTTATAGATCCCAGCTCCCACGTATATGATCGCCCTCATACTGCTGGTAGTCAAGCAAGAATCCTAGGGGCTCTATCAACGCGCAATAGTGACCTGTAAGGTCACCTAAAGCAGTACACGATGATAAAGATAAACCAGATAGCATACTATCATCTTGAGTAAGACTGTCCTACTTGGACATGTCCTCCCTCAATCATTGCAATCACGTGGCTGTGATCCAATAATTGACTCTGAGGGCACTATCTCCAACAATCTCCCACTTGCACTTAAGGCTAATTATTGCGATGTTGCATACTCACATCCCGTGTGATACTGAACACCCAACTCCTCTGCTAGTCAGTCTCACAAAGCTCGTTTGCGAAACTATCGCGTTCGAGGAATAGCCTCAGTGAGTGGATCCGCTGTGGTGTTTCTTTCTATGTCTCTCTTTATCTCAAGTTCACGGAGAAACCCATCTCCCGAAATGAGCAATACCTGTCTTAGAATATGTCTGGATATCTGATGGGACCTAGCTTATAAATGAACTCCAAATCCAAACTTCTTAGACTGTATCGCCGACTGAACTTAATCAGTATCCTGCGCCATGCCTTTCCTCAGTATCCACCTGGACCACCTGTCCAAAATACTGCCCCTCGTCAGAGGGAAAACTATAACTCTGACAGCCACTCTGCCATCCAGGTCACCTTGGAAGCCTGGAATGATAATTGTCTCCCGAAGGAGAATGCTGTTATCATATCCCTAGAACATCAACTTATGTTCTAAAACTGCTTCCGACTGTTTCTCCAGGATTGGATCAATATCAACTTATTGTATCTACTGCAAAAACAACATCTGGTGTAGTACTTGACATCTCATGATCAACTCAATTGCCTAAGCAAGTGATCTGCCAATCATGCGTATCCCTCTCCCCATTAGTCTGTAAGACACCTTTAGAGAGGGTGACTCCATCACCTGCAGGTATACTACCATGCCAGGAGTCGTCCATTCTAAATACTCATAGAATGCTATCTAAGTACCCAGATTGGGAAACCACCTGATCGCACGCGGAGAGTATGTCGGATGTTCAAAGTTCTAAAGTTATAACCGCGATCAGGACGGCGTCGCTTTGCAGCTAGCCGCGATGAGCACGGGTCGATCCACAGGGAGATGGTTGTATGTCCTTTCTTGTTTTAGACGAGTCAATAAAGAATTTGTATGTGTTTGTTCAGTCTAACCTATGTGTTTTATATGCAAGTATAAAGTTGTCAAGAAAAAGATACGAAATTGTAAGCTAAAGAAATCCGTACTCAAAACCTTTGAACCGAGTCTTGACCATTTGAAGCTCGAGCAATCGGCAACAACGTGGATTAGGGGATTTAAGCGCGGTATTCGTCGAATCCGGCTTATTTACCCTTGTCCTTCCGTTCTTGTCTCTTACTTTCGCCTCCGGCCAAACCGAACACAACCGGTCGCGGTTAGGAATCACCGTTACCTTGTTAGGGTAGGGTGCCTAACGGAGCGCTTGCGTAACGTTTGGGCGGAGTTCAAAGGAAAATAACGGGAAAACGAGATGAGCAAAGAGATATTAACTTACAATACCGTATTTATTCTTAACAACGATAATTACAACCATTCACAAAAAGAATAAAAAAGAGCAAAAGAAAAGAACAAAGAAAAGGAAAGATTACAAGTAAGTAAGTGCATGAATTTAAATTGCAAGAAAGTAAAGCAAGGTAATAAAAAGCAAGAAATAAATAAGCAATAAAAAGAACTAGAAACTAGAACTCAAGACAAGTATGGGATCAATAGCCAACCCATAAACTTGCAAGCTCAATCAAGAGGTTGCAAGATCAAGAGAAGGGTAAAGAACTCATGTGAAATGAAGCACTAATTCTATAAGAAGATACAACCCTTGAGATCAATAACCAACCCTTAAACTTTCAAGCTCAATGAAGAGGTTGAAAGATCAAGAGAAAGCAAGAATCTCAAGGGAAAGCTAAACAAACAAGAATGATACAAAAACCCTAATCTTCATTTAACATCCACTCAATGCTCTCACTACATTTTCATGGAGGAAAGAAGAAGAAGAAGAAGAAGAACAAAAACCTAACAAAAAGAGGCTAAAGAATCTATATCTTACAATGGCTCAGAACCGGGATATTTATAGGCTTAATTCTGAAACCCTAAGGCAATATTTTATTCCAAAATATACTGTTCCACCTACCCCCGAAATTGCATCAATTACGGAGCCTAAATGGCCGCGGTTCCGCTGCCTAAGCATGCTTATGCCGCGGAACCGCGGCGCTTTTGAGGGGTTAGGTCGTCATTTTCCTGTGGGTTTCTGGTGTAGCTGTTTTCTTCTGTTAAACATGTACAGATTTTCAATATTCTTCCATGATTGCTTCAGGTTCCAATAGTCAACAATGATGGCTTCATTTTTTCAACACATTTGAATTTATCTCCCTCGGGTCCCACACATCTTTGAATATCTTCATTGGGCCCCACGCATCTTTGAATATCTTCACCGGGCCCCACGCAGCTTTGAATATCTTCACCGGGCCCTACACATCTTTGAATATCTTCACCGGGCCCCACGCTTGACCAGAAATGACGACTGTTTTCGTCCTATCTTTTGGACTGGTAAGAGGTACTAGACGGATGCGGATGACTGGAACCTGGCTTTTATCTGTCTATGACAGATGTTCTGGATTTTGGTGTAACTGTGGAGATTTTGTGTCGATTTGCAATATTTAGACTGGAAACCTGTAATCTGTAAATATGTAGCAAACATGGATTAAAAGCACCTACTTATAAACTAACGAGCATAAGAATGGGCGGTATAAAATACAATATTCTGGTATGAACAAATACCCTCAAACTTAACTTTTGCTCGTCCCGAGCAAAACCATTTATTCACAAAAATAAATTCCTAACCGCACTTTCGCAGGGAACGCGATTGCACTGAGCGTGTGCAACAAGCCGTTAAACCTCTAGGTGTCCCTAGTAGGAGGAGTGTTGTCTCCTGAGGGTTTTCAGCGGATACTACCCACAAAATCCTGTCAAGCTAGTCTCATAAGTTAACATTGATTCTACTTCTACAGTTTAGTATTTACGTTAGAAACTCTATCATCCTAAGTTAAAAATATCCAACCCTAATGCTTCACGCCTCTAATCTATTCAACCTTAGATCATATACGTACCAAAAAAGTTTAAAAAGATATTGGTATCTCCTGAGTTTTACTTCTAAATTGCGGCCTCAAATCAGGGATTTTTATCAACTTTACAGAAAACACAAGTCTTATTCTTTATTTCTATCTTTTATCCAAACATCGATTGTATACCTCTACGTGTGTGTATATTTGCACCCCTACACTTGAGAATTCAATTCAAGCTATAATACCCTTTCTCTAATACCTAATACTACTTCTTTTCATTAAGGATGGACGGATTTGCTCACACACCTTTCATGCGACTATTAATGCTTCTTGAGGCACTAACGGCCGATTACTGAATGTGTGAACTTAAAGCGTAAAGAGCAGTTTCCAGGTCTTGACTTTATTCTATTTTTCTTTTTATTTTTCTTTTTATTTTTCAAGACCGGATATATTTTTCAATGATGCTCTTTTGGTGTTTAGCTTTAAATACCGTTTTTTCTTTCATACTTGGCTTCAGGCAAGAGTATTTCTAGGTATCCTCTACTATCCCAAGTTTCAAGGTACGTGTAAGTGCAGTTGTAGGGTATATACTTTCTAAATTTGAACTCAAGAAAAGAAACTATTTTTCAGACTTATCCTTCAGTAGAGTTTCAATACTTTCCCCTCATCTTGACTTAACTCAAGAACTGAACTCAACGTATACTTACCAAAGTTGGACAGAATGAGGGTTATTTTTAGGGTTTTCAATTTCTAAGCCAAGAATTTAGTTATTTCTAATATATCAATTAAACTTTTAGAATAAAAATCTAAGTTACCCTATTAGCTAACTTGATGACAAAGTTTTTATAATTTTGGAAATTTTTTTCGATTTTTGTGGGTTTTTAATAAGGTATGCAAATGCAAAATATACAAATGAATGCGAAGGAAGAAAGCTTACCGAGCGCACCCCCAAACTTAAACCTGACAGTGCCCTCACTGTCAGGCTACACCAAGAGGGTCAAAATTGCCGGCGCTCCCTAAAAACAAATTTTATACAAAAAGGAAAAACAAAAAATATATACAAAAAAGGGTCTCCCCCAAACTTAAGTAAAACAGTGTTTCCACTGTTAAGTGTTGAAGTTCAGGATCTGGGGGGAAAGAACAGTATCAATCTATACAAGGCCTTACACAGGCCAAAAGTTAATACCAACCATTCAAAAATCTTATCATGATGAAGCAGTGGCTGGTGAAAGAAGGTGAAGAGGTAAGAAATGGAGAATACGCGAGACCATATGCGGAGAGAAGCGGGATACGGTCTCGGTATATGAGAAGAAGAATGGCGGAAGGGAGAAAGAAGTGGAATACGAACTTGCGGGTGAAAATAGAGTGAATAGATTAGCACAATTTGTGATGACCTATGTGTGAAAAGCGATTGTGCTAATGTATTTACCCGTCGAGAAATGGGGTCAAATCCCTCAAGATTCGTGAGAAACCATGGGTACGCCGAACTTGGTAAACCAGACATAGTAAATGAAAGTGAAACGGTTTCTTTCAATGCCGGAACGATGGAGAGAATGGAGGGAAGTGATCGAGGAAGGGTATCGGTTAAGGTTTCGGGAGGGTGCATACAGTCAATGAAAGGAATAGGATGAATTGGAAAATCCGACTCATCAATTAAAACTGTTTCATCCTCAGTACTATTCTCAATATTCTCCTTAAAATTTATCTCATCCATGCCTTTATCATCAATATCAAGACGCATATGAAGTTCGGGAAAAACATTTAATGACTTGGGATGATGAATTGGAGAGAAAAATTCAGCCAAATCTATGGGTTCATCATCCAAAATATTCCCAGCGTCAATATCCTCAATCAAGTGAAAATCAATTTTCTCAGACACCTCATCAAATGCATGGATTTCAATCGATTCTGGTTCTAAGATGGAGGTGTAGAGGTCAAAAGGATTGGGTGTGGTTTCACTCAAAAGGGGCCCTTCACAATCGGGTAAATCAAACACTATAAAGTTGCACAACTCATTAACCCTTCTATCTTCAATCGGTGAATCGTTTGGAATACTTGATAGACATTCAAAACCGGAGTTGTTGGATTCAATTTGTGGCGTGTAGGTTTGACTTGGAACGGGGTACAGCTCACTCTCACCACTCAAATTCACAGCCTGTCCTGCCGCCTCATCATACATTGGAAAATATGGAGCTGGTTGGAAACTAGCTACCGGGTCAGTAGGTTGTATGAGAGCGGCCATGGACGCATTCAAATCCATCATCTATTGGCTTGATGCTACCCTAAAGTCTTCCAACGACTGTTTCAGACTAGACATGGGTTTTGAAGGGGTTTCAGTAAAAGATTCAAAGTTGTATGGATACTGAAAACTCCTAAATGGCGGTTCAGTAGCAATGTCTAGGGAAGGTGCAAAAGTTGGGTAGGACTGGTAGGAATTGAATGGCTGGACAGGAGTAGGATCAACATTTGGATAAGGAGGTGAATGGAATTGTTGATCCCAAGAGTTTGAAGTGGTGAAAGGAGTGAAAGATCGGCTACGGGATTGTGCAATATGTTCAGCGACGGACAAAGGACGACTTGCAAAAGGGGTATCAACATAAGAGGGTGGGGGTGGTTGAAAAGGTTGATACAAAGTGGACTGGGGTAGGCAAGTGTTTGTCCTAGACGCGTCTATGCGATCTCTCAACGACATTTTGGGCATGGAGGGGTCGTTCGAAGTTCGACCAAAACAAGAACCGTATGAGGTAATGTCTGGTTGTGGGTACCAAAGTTCGGCAAGAGTTTTGCGAGGTGGGGTACCCATGATATAAAGAGAAAGAAAGACAGGTAGAGAAAAGGAGGGGAAAAAGAATGTGATTTTTTTTAATAGTTTTTTTTAGTTGGTTATTAACAAAAGAATGAAATATACACACAAAAAGAATCTGGACAAAAAACAATCACGACACAAAAATACCACACACCTAATCGTCCTAGGGTTCACCTAGGTCAATTAGACCTGCTCCAGAACTTGATTGTCGAAGTAAAACTGTGTCGAGAAATGGGCTTAAGATACACTGATCACGAGGCCAGGTAAGTGCAGAGATAAGGGGAGGTTTTCCAACGCTTTCGCGAAGTTCCTTAATTAAATAACCCTTTCTCTTTTGGCGGTTTCGCCGTTAACACTTTCCTAGACACCCCGTAAACAATGTACCGTTAAGCGAGGTTCTAAACATTGTTAACTTCTCCTAATGAGCGCGAAGTCCTTAAGGCTTAATGTCTAATTTCTTTTAAAACTTGTGCGGGTAAACGTTATGCTCAAGTTCGTGATTTGTGGGCCACGGAAAAAGGTGATGAAATCTTTTACCGTATGTTGTGGGGTTCGCTTGCCCTTAAGTCCGTATTAATGTATGTAATGCGCAATAAAAATTCTATAAAGAATCAAACAATCGTTTTTTTAGTTTAAGCACGGCACTACAACAAATACGGGTTAGTCAATTTTTAGCGTTTGCTAGCGAACTTGCAAAGAATCCTGCAAAGAATAGTACATTGGATGCGTCGGATTTGAGAAGAAGGTGTTAGTAAAGTACGTACCGTTAAGTTTTTGGGTTAAGAAACCCCCGTTGAATCAATTCCGGGAAGCTTGAAAAGTTCGCTTGCGCGGGTCAAACTACCCGGATCTTTGGCACTGTACTTCGTAATCACCTTAACCTTGAATGTACACTTTGCTCCCCACAATAGCAGTTCGCAAATCCGCAAAAATCTGCAGACTTGCTCACAAAAATTATAAAAAAAAAACAAAAAGAATTTTTTTTATAAATATATACAAAAAGAATATTAACCCGAATAATAAGAAAGAAAATACGCTACCGTCTCCCCGGCAACGGCGCCATTTGATCGCACGCGGAGAGCGTGTCGGATGTTCAAAGTTCTAAAGTTATAACCGCGATCAGGACGGTGTCGCTTTGCAGCTAGCCACGATGAGCACGGGTCGATCCACAGGGAGATGGTCGTATGTCCTTTCTTGTTTTAGACGAGTCAATAAAGAATTTGTATGTGTTTGTTCAGTCTAACCTATGTGTTTTATATGCAAGTATAAAGTTGTTAAGAAAAAGATACGAAATTGTAAGCTAAAGAAATCCGTACTCAAAACCTTTGAGCCGAGTCTTGACCATTTGAAGCTCGAGCAATCGGCAACAACGTGGATTAGGGGATTTAAGCGCGGTATTCGTCGAATCCGGCTTATTTACCCTTGTCCTTCCGTTCTTGTCTCTTACTTTCGCCTCCGGCCAAACCGAACACAACCGGTCGCGGTTAGGAATCACCGTTACCTTGTTAGGGTAGGGTGCCTAACGGAGCGCTTGCGTAACGTTTGGGCGGAGTTCAACGGAAAATAACGGGAAAAGAAGATGAGCAAAGAGATATTAACTTACAATACCGTATTTATTCTTAACAACGATAATTACAACCATTCACAAAAAGAATAAAAAAGAGCAAAAGAAAAGAACAAAGAAAAGGAAAGATTACAAGTAAGTAAGTGCATGAATTTAAATTGCATGAAAGTAAAGCAAGGTAATAAAAAGCAAGAAATAAATAAGGAATAAAAAGAACTAGAAACTAGAACTCAAGACGAGTATGGGATCAATAGCCAACCCTTAAATTTGCAAGCCCAATCAAGAGGTTGCAAGATCAAGAGAAGGGTAAAGAACTCATGTGAAATGAAGCACTAATTCCATAAGAAGATACAACCCTTGAGATCAATAACCAACCCTTAAACTTTCAATCTCAATGAAGAGCTTGAAAGATCAAGAGAAAGAAAGAATCTCAAGGGAAAGCTAAACAAACAAGAATGATACAAAAACCTTCATCTTCATTTAACATCCACTCAATGCTCTCACTACATTTTCATGGAGGAAAAATGAAGAAGAAGAAGAAGAAGAACAAAAACCTAACAAAAAGAGGCTAAAGAATCTATATCTTACAATGGCTCAGAACCGGGGTATTTATAGGCTTATTTCTGAAACCCTAAGGCAATATTTTATTCTAAAATATATTGTTCCACCTACCCCCGAAATTGCATCAATTACGGAGCCTAAATGGCCGCGGTTCCACGGCCTAAGAATGCTTATGCCGCGGAACCGCGGCGCTTTAGAAGGGTTAGGTCGTCATTTTCCAGTGGGTTTCTGGTGTAGCTGTTTTCTTCTGTTAAACATGTACAGATTTTCAATATTCTTCCATGATTGCTTCAGGTTCCAATAGTCAACAATGATGGCTTCATTTTTTCAACACATTTGAATTTATCTCCCTCGGGTCCCATACATCTTTGAATATCTTCATTGGGCCCCATGCATCTTTGAATATCTTCACCGGGCCCCACGCATCTTTGAATATCTTCACCGGGCCCCACCCATCTTTGAATATCTTCACCGGGCCCTACACATCTTTGAATATCTTCACCGGGCCCCACGCTTGACCAGATATGACGACTGTTTCCGTCCTATCTTTTGGACTGGTAAGAGGTACTAGACGGATGCGGATGACTGGAACCTGGCTTTTATCTGTCTATGACAGATGTTCTGGATTTTGGTGTAACTGTGGAGATTTTGTGTCGATTTGCAATATTTGGACTGGAAACCTGTAATCTGTAAATATGAAGCAAACATGGATTAAAAGCACCTACCTATAAACTAACGAGCATAAGAATGGGCGGTATAAAATACAATATTCTGGTATGAACACCACCCAAATCTAGATCTAAAACCAAAGATCTAGTAACCAGAATGTCTGATATATTATCCTAGTCCTGTGTGGAGAAGCCACTGTGTGACGACCAAAGTATAACCGATCGTAGTATTGGAATTTTACTTCCTACTCTGTGTATGTCATCCAAATACCAGGACATCACACCCTACTACCTTCTTAACAGATCCATCCCCTATTCTGATCAAGTCAAACCTATGACTGTCACATCAGAAATAGATTATCTATCTCCCCTACATCTGCTTTAGTCTATAAATAGACATAAGCCACTTGTCCACCAATGCTTCCGCTGCTCCCACTGACTACGACAACCCTCTGGAAGAATCATATACATGTGCACTTCTAAAGCTAGTTTAGAACGACGTTATACTCATCCTCCTGCCGGGTCTCACAGTCTGGAGCAACAACAATGGAAAGTCTGGGTAAACAAGAACCTCCATGCCACCGTCCTTGAGGCTACCGGAGTACCTCTCGGGTGCCTGAGGTTACCCACCATATCTGCGGAGTGGCCAATGGAATGTCAAACCAGATTGAATCTTTAGGTTCTTATCAAATCTTCAATAATCGTTTGCGGTTCTGGAATCACT
Organism: Agapanthus africanus; assembly: GCA_030015575.1. Lineage (NCBI taxonomy): Eukaryota > Viridiplantae > Streptophyta > Magnoliopsida > Asparagales > Amaryllidaceae > Agapanthus > Agapanthus africanus. The sequence continues at coordinate 356,323,382 of CM057342.1, read as the reverse complement.
TCCAGTTCTACCATACTCAAACTACTGTTTTCTGAAAAAAAATTCCATTTTTATTAAAACTGTGGCGAGTCAAGAACAAAATCACTATTGATCTTCCAGATGGTAGAAAATCAACCTCGTCATACCCCGGGTCAACCCACAAACAGCCATTACAGAAACGTGCCTTGAGTTATCCAGAGTCTGGTTTTAAGCATAAGCCGGACAACTCCCCGTACTTTAACAATGTCAAGATATGAACTGTTCTATATCCAATACAGAAACAGAGGCACTGATTTAATTGAACCAGATTCAAATCATGCAGTTGTCTCCAGTGCATGTCAACTAAATTGAAGGAGGCCGATCAGCGTTACTCAACTTAGGAATGCTTCCAATTATAAGTAACCTGAAAGAGAAGCAAGTTCTCTTAATCATTACTATCAACTGAATACCATTCACAAGTATCTACATCTTCGATCATCTTGAAGAATCCCTATACTTGCAATACCTGGTTCTCTACTTTACTCATATACCTATAACTTCTCAAAACTCAGACCCTGTGTTCTACGAAACACCTGTCTAAGAACTAGAGAAGTCATTAAACAGAATACAGTACGAGGACCAACCCCTATGTCCTAATGGACACTGGACAATATACAATACTCTGTATAAGTCCCTTGAGTCTAATAAATCATTCCCTGTGTGTCGTAGGTTGAAAACTGTACTTATGGTTAAGAAGAATTACACCGCTGTTTAATGCTCCTTACCTAACCATCCACTGATATAGGTAAATGTCATGGAAATAATTTCAAAAAGGTATATATCACTCTATAAAAATAGACGTACAGATATATCAATTTGAAATTGGTGCATAACAACGGATATTCAAAACCAAACATTTGCCGTCCGGCAAACAACCCAGGTGACTTCCTCAAATATCACCAATTACAACGAATCCCGATATAATGAGGATGATCACCTAATTCCCAATAACTTACTCCCACTCATCATCTGTAAAACAATACAGATGTGAGAATCATACCTGGTAAATACATACCGTGGAGCAAGTGTCAAATTGGGAAATCAGTTTTCTTTTAACAGTACACAGTGAAACTGAAACATTGAAATGTTTCGATGGGGTTTCCGGGTATTCCTAGTAATGCCTCTTCCATTATCCAGATTCACAACTGTAACCGTATAATTCTTTACCATCTTTCCAAATCCCTTTATATGTCTTTAGTCATTACCTTCTGTACACCCTCTTAGACTAAATGGTTTTCTTCCTTCCCTACCGTTCGGCACCAGCCTATGGTTTGGAAGAAGACTATCCAAAAAGCATAATGGGTGTACTATCCTAATCCTAGGAGCACTCGCAATGCGATAGAAGGTGAAGATAAAAGACAACCGAATAAACCTTATTCCTATTTCTCCTGAACCAGAATCCATCCCCGAACTGGAACAAGTTCCTTTCGAGTTCGTATATAACCATACGATGGAGTATCCAAATAAACTGTGGATCTTCGTAGTGATACGGAGTGTCCTGGAGAAATACAAGGGTGAAGTGGGAATGGTAATGAAATACTTGGTTTAGTCGTGAAAAGCAGTCGCAGTTTACTTTGCCCTCTTACTAATCCCTTGATATGTCTTTACTTAATACCTTCTGTACACCATCGTTATGCTAATTGGTTTTCTTCATTCCCCACCGTTCGGTACCAGCCTATGGTTTGGAAGAAGACTATCCAATTTGCGTAATAGGTGTACCGTCCTAATCCAAGGAGCACTCGCAACCTGAGAGAAGGTAAAAGGAAAAGACAACTGAATAGTCCTATTCGTTTTCTCCAGAACCGGAAACCATCCTCGAATAAATTCCTTCGAGTTCGTATATAACCATACGATGGTTTTGTCCAATGGAAGTGGTCGTTCGTAGTAATACGGGGTGTCCTGGAGAAAAGGGTAAAAGTAGGAGTGGCAATGAGGTTTGAAAATCTGAAAATCCAAAAGCCAGTCTTATAAGAAGGTTCGGTTAATTTTGGTCACTGAGTCATAGTCAAAAGTCGGGTCATGGTCGCTGCCAAAGAGAGAGAGCAAAGAAACACTCAGCGTGCCCTCTAACCTAGATCAGAATGGTTATCACTTTATCTAATCAGGAAACCTCCCACTGTACCGTCAAATTCTCCTTCAAACCTGAAAGAAGAATTAGTCGGGATCACCCGAGGAGTAAACGAACTCATCAGTGGGAATCGGGATCCAACTATCATCGCATGATAACGTGACGGAATCCGCTCACATTATCACACTCCAGAAGGTATGTGCATATCTGGCAAGTTTCAGTTTCTTTAGAAACTCCCGATGTGATTTTTACCCCATGCTCTTATGACCTTGACTTTGGCCAACAAATCATAAGTCACATATCATGTTCTACCCGTCATTGTCCAGGTTAATTTGAACCCACCCGTACCTACCCTTGACTTTGGCCAACAAGGCAGTACGACTGTCCCAAACCAACGCATCAATCTATGCTGCATATAAATACCCAACAGCTACCAATCACTGTGCCTTGACTTTGGCCAACAAACACAGCTTGAATACTATTGACTATCCATATGAAACGACGGAGGGCTACGAATGGTTTCTGGCGAAAACCTTTAACGTAATGAACTTGATATCGTTGAAGGAACCAGATAGCTTTTATAAAAATATAGTGGCGAAAACCTTTGCTAAAGAGGTCACTCCCGGTGAAGGGATCTCGGCTCCTTCCCCGTAGAATGAGGTGCAGGATATTCCAACTGAATACCACGATGCAAAGCAAAAGTAATCAGCTATAGTGAAGTTATTGCCTTGACGTAAACTTCTGACCAAGGGGTCACTCCCGGTGAAGGGATCTTGGCCCTTGCCTCGTCGACTAAGGAGCAGGATATTCCATCTGAATACCACGATGCAAAACAAAAGAGAACGTCCATGCAATAATAGCTTTTTGAAAAGTGTTCCAACAATATCAGAATAGGTTTGTTTAACTTGCATTGATCCGAATCAATGCAGTCCCATCAATTGATCACACCAATAAAGAACGAAAATAATGATGTACGTATATGCCTTCCGCATTCGCCACTGGGTCTCGTCATCACCCGTTAGGTTACTTAACTAACGACAGAGCGGGGACTGGACTAGCACGGGTGCAAAATATATACAACATCTACTAGTATATATATATATCAATATATAATATTTGGCTCAAGACGTGATAAAATGCAACATCACAGAAATGTAATAAGCATCACAGAACAATACAGATATCTGGGATCCCCGGGTTTCACAGAGCCGCTTCTGAAACCCGACGTTCCCCTGGTCGTGTGGATAGCCAGTGCAATGAAATCCTAGACCCCTACGGGCGTGGCAAGTAACCCGCCAAAACATGAAGAGAGGCAGCCCCCTTCAGCAACGTGAATGGACCACCCAGCACTTCACGGAATCCGGTAACTTGGGCACCCCTTCTGGGTCAACCTGTACCCCCTACTAGTGCGGCGAATAGCCCGCCAATTCTAGAGTAAATCCCCCTCCGTATCAATGCCATGAGATGCGGGCCTGTTGCCCTCTAGAACCCGGCTATCCGTGCACTCCACCGTGGGGTATTCCTAATACAGAAAGTAAAATATACACACAACGGGTACAACGACCTTAGCCCGGTCGTGCCCCAAAAGAATAATATACAAACAGGCAGTGACGGCAGTCCACATGTCGGACGCTCGCCCCGCAAAATCAAATGTACATAAATAACCAAACTGTACTACCATTGCATCTAGGCTATCCCCCACGACCAATCCGCAACATCACAGCACAACACAGAACATCAACGTGAATGCCACGTTCGCAAATCCGTCTAAAAGGGCTATAGCAGATAGACTGGATTTACCGATCGAGTGGCATTCACGGTCGCAGATATAATGTAAATACTGTGAAATAACATGTTTAAAATTTTCGATCGATCAAAATTTACCCAAGTGGGCCCCAAGCACAACTGTAGCACTCAGAGAAAATCTGGGCCCAAAAAGAATATCCCAAAACCCCCATTTCCATCCCAGAAGCCCACTGGAAAAATTGTGTACGGCGTTGACTCTTTTCCACCGCGGAACCGCGGCCTAACCATGGGTTAGGCCGCGTTTCCGCGGTCGTACTACAGCATCACCTTACCAAATTTTTGCAGAATGCTTATAATTCACTGCACATGTTTCTGCAATGTACTGAAAAAATTTTCGAGCCAAAAAAATTTCGACAGAAACTTGTGCACTAGAAAATACGGTTTTTGGGATTTTTGTTCGATCGAGTTTTAAACATACTAGAGCAAGCTAGACTAGGTTAATGGCGAGTCTCTGATACCACTGTAAGTGCACGGCGGCACCCCGGCCGTCAATACGACGCCGGAATGCGGAAACGAAAACTTTTCTAGAACTTAGAAACCGGCACCACCGCGCACTATAAAACCCGGATCGGGCCATTAACCTAATCCTAGCAAACTATAGAAAGAGTAGAAAGATATATCGAGCGATCCGTGTCCTTCGGTCTTCGTCTCCACTCCGATCTCCTCGCGGAATCTCTGGTCGTCGCCTCCTCGTCGAAACGGGCACCACATCGCCGGGTTCTTTTACGGGCTCCAACCTCTGGACCGAGGCAACTCGGGCGCGAAGTTGGCTAGCCGACGTGTCCAAGGTTTGCTGTAGACTAGTGTAGAAAACCTTTGTCTCAATGGGGTGAAGTTGCCTTGATGGAGGAATAGAATGAACTATGAACTTTGGTGATATTGAGTTTTGTGGGAAGTAGTGAAAATGAGATAATCAAATTTCCCTCATACAAAAAATGAAGCACCCTCCCTCCCCAAAGTGGCCGGCCCCTCTCATATCAAAATGGTGGAGAGAAAAGATCAAAATCAAGAAGGGAGGTGAGTGTAGGAAAAGGCAAAAGGTGACCACATCCAAAAGCAAGCCTCACATCAACTTCTAATCCATTCTAATCTCAATTAATGCAAGAAATGATCACAAGAAAAGAATGGAATCAAAAGATGCTATCATAAAGCCACAAAAGCAAGAAACCCCTCCACAATAAGTTATTTGCGAACTTGCAAATAACTCCCTCCATCAGAAAGTCCGGCCGCGAAGGAACAAAGGAAAACTGGCCGGAACAGAATGCAAACTGGCAAATTCAGAAAACTAATCCCGTAATAAATTACAGGAAAACCCCGCGACTGTATATACATACCCGCATTTGTATTCCCACTGAACACAAATGCAAAGAGACAAAATCTACACTATCTAATACTAGGATCCGGCTTAAACTAAAGCCCGCTAGTAAAATCCGTCCGATCACGATTAGTGCAATACCGCACGTATCTGATCGAACCCTGCCATATCTCCATAAGGCCTCTACAGTGTTTCGCCCAAAACTTGAGTAACTGTGTGAGGTGGACTCTAAAGACTCGTCAATACTATGACTGTGGATTTAACCACTAGCACGCCAGAGGTATTAGCCATACGTGACGGGCTACCAGCTATTGACCAAAAGGGACGTCGATGAGTGAACTCATCCTGACACCCACTGAGCCGTCAGTGACAATATCAGTACAGTCTGGTCCGTTCGTGTATGAGCATCGCATGGCGGGCCCACGGGGTTGGTAAAAGTCAGACCCCCAAAAGCGGTACAAGTCATGTCGGAGTGCAGCCCAAAACACCCTGAGATACTACTGGAATACCTACCGGTAAATCTCCTGCCTTGGCCAAGGACTTTTCATGTACTGGCTCTCCTAGACACAGCGCGACCTCACCCCCAATACCGGGAGAGACGAACCCCTACAGATCCGCTCACTGTCTCCATGTGGCTCGGGACTGTACCCAAATAAAACCTGTTTGCACGTCTCCTTTGAGCGTGGTAGGGTAGTAATCAAAGCACGGTGGGAACTCACACGAGACAAATGACGATCTCAGGTCGATGAACTAACCTGTACACATGTCACCATGGAACTGCTATCTGACGTCAGGTATAATACCAACTAGTAGGTTCCCGGCGAGTCCTGTCCGGTGTACTCATAACCCAATGAGCACCTGTATTCATCTTAGGTGAACCAACTGACACTAGTAGCTTGTGAGACCGGCCACCACCCCTCGTCGGGGTCTTGACTTTATACACTAGTCTACTCTGGAGAATCGATGCCCTGTCTCGAAACTCCCACGACTAGGGACCTTTTAAGGATGTGCTTATAGATCCCAACTCCCACGTATATGATCACCCTCATACTGCTGGTAGTCAAGCAAGAATCCTAGGGGCTCTATCAACGAGCAATAGTGACATGTAAGGTCACATAAAGCAGTACACGATGATAAAGATAAACCAGATAGCATACTATCATCTTGAGTAAGACTGTCCTACTGGGACATGTCCTCCCTCAATCATTGCAATCACGTGCATGTGATCTAATAATTGACTCTGAGGGCACTATCTCCAACAGTTGAGTACCAGACGGGAAAAAGTATTAAAATCCTTCGATCTGATCGAGGAGGATAGTACTTAAGCAATGAGTTCCTGGACTATCTAAAAGAGAATGGGATTCTCTCTCAGCTTACTCCTCCGTATACACCACAGCACAACGGTGCATCGGAACGGATGAATCACAACCTATTAGATATGGTGCGCTCTATGATGAGCACCGCAGAGTTACCTATTTCCTTTTGGGGTTATGCGCTTGAGACAGCAGCATACCTATTGAATAGAGTTCCAACCAAATCAGTGCCTACAACTCCAATGTGATAAGGGAGGGGAAGAGACCGTGTCTTAATTTTGTTAAGATATGGGGTTGCCCGGCTGATTTAAAGATTTTGTTAGTAATATGTATGCCCTAAAGGCCATTATATGGATAGTGGAAATTTGGACATATATCTATGGAGATAGATGAATTTCTTGCTCAACATGATAGTACGCTATCTGGTTTACTTTATCTTGATATGTAGATTTAATCATTTACACATGCTGATAAAGCCCAAAGGATATTTTCTTCACTACTGTGATTATGATGCGGATCATACTAGTAGGGCACATGTAGTCTATAAGCATATCCTTGAACTGTTCCTAGTCGAGGGTGTATCGAGACAGGGCATCGATATTCCAGAGTAGACTAGCGTATACCATTCTTGTCCCATATGATGGGCGATGGATGATCCCATATCCATCTGGTGAGGAGACACCAAAGATTGTATGCGGGTGCTCAGTAGAGACTGGGTACACTGAACGGACTCACTGAGAACTCCTATGTGGTATTATATCTATCGTCGGATAGCAGTTCTTAGGAAACACTGGTACAGGTTAGTTTATAGACCCGAGATCGTCATAGAGTCTTGTGTGTCCTCCCACTATACTTTGATCTCCACCCTACCACGGCTCTACTGAGTCGTGCAAACAGGTGGTCTTTGGGTACAGTCTCGAGGCATAGGGAGGCAATGAGCGATAGGAGGGGTTTCGTCTCTCCCGGTATTGGGGGTTGATGTTATGCTATGCTCGATTGGCTATAACATGAAGTCCCTGGCCAGGGCTGCTGAGATTTACTGATAAGAGTTATCAGTAGTTTCTCAATCTGTTATGAGCCATACACCAGCATGACTTATTGAGTTATTGGGGTCGACGATTCCATCCCTAGACTCGATATGCAGCATATTTGACGAAGAGACCGGACTGTACGGTAAGTGTTGGCAGTTGGCTCGACGGGAGTTTTTGTTATTGTATATGCCCTAGAGGCCATTACTGTATCATACTAGTTTGTATATTACTTAATGGAAGCTTGGGATATTCACAGTTGTATATACAATCTTGCTCGAAATGGTAGTATGCTACTTGGTTTGTCTCTGCTTTAATATGTGCATGTGTTTCTTTTAGCATATTGCTGGTATACATATTAGTAGAGCCCTTAGGATCTTTGCTTGATTACCAGCGTTGTGATGGCGCTCGCACTCGTGGGAGCTGGGTAATCTATAAGCACATCCTTATACAGGTCCCTGGTCGTTGGACTATCGAGACAGGGCATCGATACTCCGGAGTAAACTAGCGTATGCGCTTCTCATCCCAGTGTGGGAGACGGTCTGTCCCACAGCCGTTAGTACGTCGTACTTGGGATAGTATGCGGGTGCTCGTTAGGTTACGAGTACACTGGACAGGACTCGTCGGGAACTGTTGGTTGGTAATATACCTATCGTCAGTTATCAGTTCCCAGGTGACATGAGTACAGCTTAGTCCGCTGACTTGACACTGTCACTTCGCCTCGAGTGTGTTCCCACTGCACTTTGATTACTACCCTACCACGGCTCAAAGGAGTCGTGCAAACAGGTAGTTTTTGGGTGCAGTCCCGAAGTACTTGGAGGCAGTGACGGTTAGACAGGATTCGTCTCTCCCGGTATTGGGGGTTGACATCGCGCTGTGTCCAGGAGAGCCATTACACGAGTAGTCCCTGGCCAGGGCAAGCGAGATATACTGGTAGGTTTCCAGAGTTATCTCAGGGTGTTCTGGGCTACACTCCGACACGACTTGTACCGCTATTAGGGGATTGACGTTCACCGCCCCCCTAGGCCCGCCATGCGATGTATCAGACGAACAGACCGGACTGTACGGAGACTGTCACATACAGGCTCAGTAGGAGTGCAGATGGGGTTCACCTTGTCAGTCTTCTTATCGACATCTACGTGGGGACCGTTACGTACAGCTAGTGCCGCTTGCGGTCTGTGGTTAAACCCACTGCCAGCGTAGTGTCGAGTCTTTGGAGTCCCACACAGAGAGCTATTCGCCTTTAGGCAAAATGAGTAGAGGTCGCATGGTTTTGCGACAGGGTTCGTTCGCATCCGCGCACTTGTGCACGTTTGCTGTCCGGACAGTTTATACTAGCGGGCTTTGGTTTAAGCCGGATCCTAGTATATGATTTGAGATTGGTTTTTCTCAGTGTATTCGTGTTCCTCGGATCACGAATGCGGGTGCGTATGCACAGTTGCTTGAGATTGAGGGAGAGGACCTTGTTTAGGGTTAATGACTATTGTCATTTTATTAACCCTATTGCTTTTGTGTGTATTATAGTTAATTGATAATTAGCTTAATAATTGTGCATGGTTGTTGTTGTTGACCATTTGACTTCATTGACTTGTTGACCTAGTTGACATCTTGACCATGATCATTTCATTTGAAAGATGCTCTTTGATCCTTGCAATTTGCATTAATATTGAAATGATAATGGTCTTATCTTGATTAAACCATGACAATTTTCTAGCTAATTATGGAATTAAAATATTACACACATATTAGTGAGAATGGCTCACAAATAATTCATTCTCTCATATCATTTCTCTCTCTTGCTCATCCTCTCCCTCAAGCTCCCTCCCTCTCATGTGTTGAGAAACAAAAAGCTTGAGAAAAACCTTCACTTGATCTTCTCTACTCTCTTCTAGGGTTCAAGTCTTAGCATTTCTTGCACTCTAGTTACTCCTAGCTTGGAGTTGAAGCTAAAGGTCGAGGCTTTCGGGTGGATCCTTCTTTGACGGGAGAAGACAAGCAAGGTGACCTCTTTCTACCATTCCAAGGAGCAAGGAGAGAAGGACTTTGAGCTCAAGGTATAACCTTTCCATCACTTAGCTAGTTACTAGTTAGGGTTAGCTTGTTTTTGTTTAGCAAAGATCCTCACAAGCTTGGTCCATGTTGCCTATGTACATAAAAATCCGTTTTTTATTGTGTTTTCCGCCTTCCCGTAAGCACCGGGGTGGGCAACGTGGACTTACAGTGGTATCAGAGCCTAACTAAACTTAAACTAGCTAGGTAGTGAAGTGTAACGAAGTTTCGAAACCGGAAAATCCAAAACCAAACTTTGCAAAACCCTAGTTTCTGTTAATTTTTTTTCTGGTCAAAATAAAATTTGTTATACACCAAAAATTATCTCAGGGTTTTGTGTAAAAAACCACCAAAGACGAACCAGAGAGGCGACTAAAGGACCGCGGATCCGCGGCAATAGGAAGCTCTTGCCGTGGAAGCGCGGCCGTCTTGTCCCCTCTCTGCATCGTTTTTGGTGCAGTGTGTTTCTGTGTTGGTTTTGGGATTTTTAGGATATGTTATATGTGCCCAGATTTTCCAGAACTAAAATTTACTTTTGGGGGCCTATAAATCCGTATTTTTTTTCGGAACTTCACTACACTTTAACTATATCGGTTATATCTGTGCTGCTTGTATGTATTGAACGTCGGCTAATCGCTATAAGTCGATTAGTCGGGGTTATACATCTCTGTGATTGTTATTGGTTTGTGGATATGAATGGATTGGATTGTCGTGGGTGAATAGCCGGGGTGGATGTGAGATGAGCGTTATTTTTTCTTTCATTCATTTGTAACATGTAAATTGATGTAATAATATTATTTGTATGGCCGCACAACCGGGTCGGGGTTGTAGCCGTCATTGTATAATTCTTTTTACTGTTTTTGCTCCTAGGATAGACCCATGGAGGGGTGCACAAACTACCGGGTATCTCGAAGTGCCGAGTGGCCTACTCACGGTGGTGAGGGAGGTTGCTTCGCTTCGGGTGCTTGGCGGGTAGTTTGCCGCACCCGTAGGGGTCTTGGGTGGGGTTTTGGCTATTCACCGCGACCGTGTAATCCGCTTTGCGTTGCAGGCTCGAACGCATTGCGGATTCCTAGCATATCCAATGTATTCATCTGTGATCTGTAATGTCTATCATTGCTATATATTTATATATAATAACTATTTAGGCGTTGCTTATGTTTTACAGCCGCGCTAGCCCAGCCTCCGCTCTGTCGTTAGTTAAGTAACCTAACGGGTGATGACGGGGCCTCGTGGCGAATGCGAATGGCATAAGCGTACGCCATATTTTGGTTGTTTTCTGCAATGGTAGGATTAAATGATGGGACGCATTAAAAGAACTAATGCAAGAAAATAAACCAAGTAAAAGTCGAATGGAACACTCTGAAAACCACTCGGTTCTTTTCAAAACTAAACTTTTAAACGCGGAGCTTGAACCACTCCTTTTAAAAGCTATCTCGTTCCATCGATTAAATCAAGTTCACTACGTTCACGGTTTCGCCAAAACCATCCGTAGCCCTCCGTCGTTTCGTATGGATATTCAATAGTATTCAAGCTATGTTTGTTGACCTTCGTCAAGGCGTAGTGATTGGTAGCTGTTGGGTGTTCATATGTAGCATAGATAGATGCGTTGGTTTGGGACAGTCGTACTACCTTGTTGACCTTCGTCAAGGGTATGTGCGGGTGGGTTCAAATTAACCTGGATAACGACGGGTAGAACTTGACATGTGACTTATGATTTGTTGACCTTCGTCAAGGTCATAAGAGCATGGGGCAAAAATCCACATCGGGAGATTCAAAAGTACTGAAACTTGCTAGCGCTGCATACCATTTGGAGTGTGATGATTCTGGTAGGATTCCTTCGGTTTTATCACGCGATGATATTTGGATCCCGATCCTACTGTGAGTATATGCTACTCCTCGGGGACTTTCTCACTTAACGATCAATGCTATAAACCAAGTAGGTGTCTAGAAAGGTGTTAGCGGGGCTACACCCACAGGGAAAAGAGGTTATTTAATTAAGGAACTTCGCGAAAGCGTTGGAAAACCTCCCTCGAAGTACCGACACTGGCCTGGCTGAAAGGTTAAGCAAGTATTGTACGGTAAGAAAGATCCCGACTAATTCTTCCTTTGTGGTTTGAGGAGGGATTCGAGAGACAGTGGGAGCCATCCTATTTAGATAAATTAAAAACCAATCTAAACTTGCAAGAGCATCATGCTAAGTGTTTTCTTCTTTCTCTCTTAATTGCAGCGACCAGATGACCGCACCTAGGTTACATCTAGATAATAAGATGACTGAATCTGACTGTTATGACTGACAAAGGTCTGTCCAGATGTCCATTGCCCAGGACAAGCTGGGACACCTCTTGACTGATCCAACCCCTGCCGTCTCAGGTCCAGTTTCCCCTGTCACGGATATTGATATTCGTAGGACATCGGAAGAAGACTATGCGAAAGCCAAGTGCCTCGTGTTAACCTCAGTTGATGGTATATACCAGAGGCAGCACGAGAAGATAGACTCCGCTTCTATCTTCCTCCATAACAAAGTTTTATATGGAGAGCAATCTCGTATCGCAAGATATGAGACCTCGAACGAATTGCTTCCAATGAGGTTGGCTATCGGGTCATCTGTAGGGGGCAACGTCCTTACAGAGACCGGCTCTTTTGAGCTCTCGGACCTGAAGACCATGTTGAAGAACGGGTCATATGCTGACTCAGTTCAACAGTCTCTACCTACTACCCTAAAGGAAACTAGGGAAGTAGAAAGAAAGGGAAGGGCAGAAGTTTCAGGAACAGATGTAGTAAAAGAGGGATGTTCCTATTATTACGGGAATGAACATGGGCAGAAGGATTGCAGGGCTTGTAAAGCCAGTAGCCAGAATTCGAAGCATGTTGTGGCTTCGGCTTCGGGTGTGTTTGTGATAGAGAACTGTATGTCAGTTAACCCTACTTCCTGGGTATTGGATACCGGATCAGGATCTCATATCTGTAACTCGTTACAGGCTCTGAGAAACCGTAGGGTTATCAGGAAAGGTGATATGACTCTCAGGGTTGCTAACGGAATGAGCATGTATGCTGTATCCGTAGGGGAATATCATCTAGGACTGACAACTGGGCAGATATTGATTCTGCGTAACTGTTTTTATGTACCAGGTGCGACTTGTAATATCATATCTGTATCCTTGATTTCTAAGGAAGGATATGATTTTACTTTTGTAAGCGATGTAGTTAACATCCACCTAAATCAAGTTCTGATTGGGTCAGGTACATTACAAAATGGTATATACGTATTGAATCAAGCTCAGATCTTCAGTGTCCAGAACACACTTAAAAGAAAGTCTCCGGAAACAAATCAGGCTTTCTTATGGCATTGTAGACTGGGTCACATTAATGAGACACGGTTGACAAAGTTACATAAAGAGGGATACTTGAATCCGTTTGAGTATCAGTCTTATGCCACTTGTGAATCCTGTCTCATGGGAAAGATGACAAAGACTCCGTTCACTGGACACGGAGAAAGAGCAAGCGAGCTCTTGGGACTCATACACAGTGATGTGTGTGGTCCAATGTCTACACATGCGCGAAGTGGTTATTCATACTTCATTACTTTCACAGATGATTTCTCTAGGTATGGGCATGTCTTCTTGATGAAGCACAAATCCGAGGCCTTTGAGAAATTTCAAGAATACAAGAATGAAGTTGAAAAACAAATAGGCAAAAGTATCAAGACACTAAGATCTGATCGAGGTGGTGAATACTTAAGTGCCGAGTTTCTGGGCTACTTAAAAGAGAATGGAATTCTCTCTCAGCTTACTCCTCCATACACACCACAACACAATGGTGTATCGGAAAGGCGGAATCGAACCCTATTGGATATGGTTCGTTCCATGATGAGTAAGGCTGAGTTACCGCGATCCTTCTGGGGTTATGCGGTAGAAACCGCAGCATATCTCTTGAACAAGGCTCCAACCAAGACTGTGCCTACCACCCCATATCAGATGTTGAGTGGGAAGAAACCCTGTCTCAAGTACCTTAAGACATGGGGATGTCCAGCTTTTGTAAAAAAGCAGCATGCGGACAAGCTCGAGGCACGCTCAGTACTGTGTAAGTTTGTGGGATACCCAAAGAACTCCAGGGGGTATTTTTTCTATTCCGCAGAGGAACAAAAGGTTTTTGTTTCTCAGCATGCCCACTTCTTGGAAACTGAATTTTTAGAAAATCAGATAAGTGGGAGCGCAATAGAACTGGAAGAAATTCCAGAACCACAAGCTATTACTGAAAGCTTGGAAGAAACAGAAGTTTCAAGAGAACCGGACATCCCAGCGCGACTCCGCAGAAGTAGCAGGCAGTCTCATCCGCCTGAGAGATACTACGGTTTTCTCATTGACGGGGATAGAGAGGATTGCACCATGGATTATGGTGAGCCTACTAGCTTCCAGCAAGCCATTCAGAGCGACGACTCGGTAAAATGGCTGGATGCAATGCGGACCGAGATGGAGTCCATGTACACCAACAAAGTTTGGACTTTGGACTTTGCTCCAGAAGGGGTAAAACCCGTAGGCTGCAAATGGATCTTCAGAAAGAAGATTGGTGTAGATGGGCAGGTTGAGACCTATAAAGCTAGACTTGTAGCAAAGGGTTTTCGTCAAAGACCTGGTTTGGACTATGACGAGACCTTTTCTCCAGTGGCTATGCTGAAATCCATTCGGATCCTTCTTGCCATTGCTGCCTTCCACGATTATGAAATCTGGCAGATGGACGTAAAGACGGCTTTTCTAAATGGTCATTTGGAAGAGTGCGTCTATATGGATCAGCCGGAGGGTTTCATTCAGAGTGGGAGCAGCGGTAGAGTGTGCAAGTTGCTAAAGTCCATCTATGGACTTAAGCAGGCATCGCGGAGTTGGAACATCTGCTTTGATGATAATGTCAAAGAATTCGACTTTATCAAAAACCCAGATTAACCATGCATTTACAGTAAGATTGTAGGGAGAACTGTAGTATTCCTCGTCTTGTACGTGGATGACATTCTCCTAATAGGAAATGATATTCCTATGCTACAGTCAGTCAAAGGATTCTTGTCGCAGAGGTTCTCCATGAAGGACCTGGGCGATGCCAACTACATTCTGGGGATCCAGATCCATCGTGATAGATCTAAGAGGATGTTGGGACTTTCACAGTCAAGGTACATTGACACCATACTGAAAAGGTTCAGTATGGAAGATTCCAAGCGCGGTAATCTACCGGCTTGTCACGGGATCACCCTCTCCAAAGAGATGTCTCCGAAGACTGATTTGGAGAGGGATCGCATGTCTATTATACCCTACGCTTCTGCGGTAGGCTATATAATGTATGCGATGTTATGTACCAGACCAGATGTAGCATACGCATTGAGCGTTGTAAGCCGGTATCAGTCAAACCCAGGGGAGAAACACTGGATAGCGGTAAAGAACATTCTCAAGTACCTGAGAAGGACTAAGGAGATGTTCTTGGTGTATGGCGGAAAAGACCTCCAGCTTGAGGCCTTTGCTGACTCCAGCTTCCAGAGTGACAAGGATGACTCCAAGTCCATGTCGGGTCATGTCTTTACCCTCAATGGAGGGGCGGTTTGCTGGAAGAGTTCCAAGCAGGAGACCGTTGCTGACTCAACTATGGAAGCGGAGTACATAGCTGCTTGCGATGCCGCAAAGGAAGCTGTCTGGATGAAGAAGTTCCTCACAGAGCTTCAGGTGGTTCCTACCATTGTTGATCCAATACCGCTGTATTGCGACAACAACGGAGCTATAGCTTTAGCAATGGAACCCAGATCCCATCAGAAGTCCAGGCACATTTTGAGGCGGTATCACCTGATCAGGGAGATCATAGATCGCCAGGAGATCGAGGTAAAGAGAGTAAATACGGAGAACAACACTGCAGATCCACTCACGAAGGCCCTACCCCAGACTCAGTTCGAGCGGCTGATCGAGATGATAGGTCTTCGATACGCCAGTACAAGGCCTTAGTGCAAGTGGTGTTAGTTGTATGTATGCCCTAGAGGCCAGTATTGTACAGATGTTGTATATTATATTGGATGCTTGGACATATATAGAGATGACTTTCTTGCTCGATATGATAGTATGCTATCTGGTTACTCTTTATCTTAACATGTACACTATTCTCTTTATACTGTCTTGTAGTTACATGTTGGTAAAGCCCTTAGGATGTGTACTTGACTACCTGGACTATGATGCAGATCATACTGGTGAGGACATGGTAGTCCATAAGTACATCCTTCATGGTCCCTAGTCGTGGGTGTATCGAGACGGGGCATCGATATACCAGAGTAGACTAGCGTATATGCTTCTCGACCCATATGATGGGCGATGGATGATCCCATATCCATTGGTGTTTGACATCAGAGATGGTATACGGGTGCTCAGTGGAGACTGGGTACACTGGACGGACTCGCCGAGAACTCCCAGATGGTATTATACCTCACGTCAGATGGCAGTTCTCAGGTGACACTTGTACAGGATAGTCTGTAGACCCGAGATCGTCATAGAGTCTTGTGTGATTCCCACTGTGCTTTGATCTCCACCTTACCACGTCCATGAGGGCGTGCAAAACGGTGGTCTTTGGGCACAGTCCCGAGTCACATGGAGGCAATGAGCGATAGGAGGGGTTTCGTCTCTCCCGGTATTGGGGGTTGATGTTGCGCAGTGCTCGATTGGCCGTAGCAGGGAAGTCCCTGGCCAGGGCTGATCAGAGATTTGCTGGTAAGTGTTACCAGTAGTTTCTCGACCCGTTATGAGCCTCACATCGGCACGACTTATCGGGTTATTGGGGTCTGACGTTTACCACCCCTAGACTTGATATGCGACGTATCAGACGAAGAGACCGGACTGTACGGTAAGTGTTACTGGTCGGATTCGCAGGAGTGTGAGCGGGCTAGCTCGTCGATCTTCTGATCGCTCAATACCCGGGTGGCCGTTACGTTTAGCAGACCGCTTGCGGCTTGTGGGTGCATGATATGATCATCATCTGCTACCGGCGTATTGACGAGTCTTTAGAGTCCTGCACAGAGGTTTCCTGGTTCAAGCGAAACGAAATAGGAGTGCATATGAGATATGTGCGGGACTGAGAATAATGCGTGTATGTGATACCGTATTTAATTCTCGCGATTAATGTTTCGATTGGTTGTATATGATATAACCTAGTTATCGAATCGAAGATCGATTCGATAAGTCGATACATTGAATACTAGTCGGTTATGTGCGACATGACCGGATCATTGAATCAAGTGTTGATTTAATGATTTAATGTATAATTATATATTTGATATATTACTTTGCATTAATTAGTATTGGTTCACTTTAAACGGATTTTTCTCACTTGATTTACACATTGTATATGTGATATACTTTTGTGCACTTATATGTATCATGTTTGATGATGCATGTAGTTTTGGCTTTGTGTAAAGAATGCAACCATGGTTATGAGAGTGGTTAGGGTTTAAGATTTATTCTCTTACTATTAAATCCATTTATTATTTATTAAATGGATTTATGGAAACAAAAAGGTTTCATTTTTTCATGAAGTGTGGTGAAGCTTCATGAAGCTTTTAGTAATGATGCCATTTTGTCTCCTTGCTTAAACCTAACCTCTCCCACTAACCATGGTCAATTCTCTACACTTGACCATGGTTAGAAGATGATAAGAATTCCTTTATTATTCGTTTTAGAAATAACTTATCATAAGAATTCTATCATCTTCTTCATCTTCTTCTTCTTCTTCAAGCTTGCTACTCCAATGGCAACTTGAGTTTTAGTGAGAGAATTCCAAATCTAATGTGAACCCATCTCCTATTTCTTCACCCTCTACCTCTTGCCAAGTTGTTTTGGGTGTTCTCTTCACAAGTTTCACAACTTTGTGAAGTCGGAGCTTGAACTAGTGCAACCTCGACGTAGATCGTCTTTGACACAAAGCCGACGACCTATTCCGCACATTATTCCGATGAAGCCGACGAATGAGTCGAGGATTCATGATGGACAGCGAGGGCATGACCACGTGGAGCTAAGGAGGTGGAAATCCGGATCTACAAAGGTTGTAGCTTCCGACCTTTAGTTAATTTGTTAACTAGCTTTATCATTTCGCCTAAACATCTAGTCTAAGATCCGTAGTCTAGGGTTTTTCGGCACCAAATTTTTTAAATTGGCATGTTCGATGCCTTGTGAGACCTTACTAAAGTGCCTAGGAACCTTTCACTGGTATCAGAGCCTAGCTAGAGCCTTAGGCGAAGTCTATACGGAATTTGAACTCCGAACGAACCCGAAACCCCAATACAAATTGCTCTCTGTACTTTTTCTGAAAACGTGGATTTTTCCATATTAAAAGTTTCCAAAAAATTCAGCAGGGAATATAGTGAGTTAATGTGAAGTACGATGTGCTAATTCGACTACATAGGCGCGGAACCGCGGCCCCCACCAAGGGATTCGCGGCGGTTCCGCGGCCACTGTGTTGAATTATAACACGTGGCAAGCACAGTAATTCATGTTTTATAATGCTGAGTCTTCTGGAAATTTTTAATAATTTTTCAAGAGTTGAATTTTCTGGAGTTGTTTTGGGGATTCGGTATTTCGATCGGATTATCAAATTTCGTCTTTTGTGTATTTCCGGATAATTTCCAGAATATGTTAAAAAGTTCGACCGGATATAAATACCCAATTTTTCCCCTGTCGGGAAATTTCCATGTGTTGGATTTTTCCGTAATTTAACGACGTTCTAAGTAGTGCAAGTAACGCGATGGACCCTCTAGAAGACAACAAACCTTAACTCGATTATGTGACCGTCTTGAACTGCCCTTTGAACCTTCGGGTTTGGGGCAGTACGGCATGCCACATGTGAGGCGTTGGCTTGACCCTTCTACGGCTGGACCGTCGGTACTGAGGCACGAACTGAATATTGTTAGACTTATTTCATGTGTTTGACTGTATCGGGAAAACTTGGGTATTCGACTGTTTGATCGGAAAGTTTAACATTATCTGTTTATCTGGAATGTGATACAATAATTGGAATTCACAAACAGTTATGAGATAACTGGATGAATGTTATAAATCTAGCACTTTAGTCCCATACGATATTGAAAAGAGTTTTCGATAATGAGACTAAAATGCGGGGTTTGTAACTGTTAGGCATGTGATGTCTAAAGAAGTTGCGGATTCCAATTGTTGTAGTTTTACACTTTCTTTTCTGTGACCGTAAGTGTAGTATGTTCATATCGCCGGTTTCGTTGCTATACGTCAACGACAATTGGGGTATGCATACTTACTTACGTTGATGACATGTGATGTTATGTGTTGCTGGATATGTTATATTGGATCGTCGCGTTCGAATAGCCGGGGGTTTTTATGTGAGATGAGTGTTTTTCATTTTCATTCATGTAAAAACTTGTATGTAATATTCTTTTATTTGGGGCACTTCCAGGTAGCGGAAGTTGTCACCCTTTGTATATTATTTACTTTTCCGCATTAGGATAGACCCAAGGAGGGGAGCACAAGTAACCGGGTTCTGGGGTCCAGTGGGAGACCAACTCGAGGAGTCGAGTCCGTGTCTCCTAACCCTAGAATTGGCAGGGTTGCTTGCCGCTCTCGTAGGGGTCTAGGGGTGTGGGATTGGCTATTCATCACGACCGTGGAATCCGTGTTTTATACTGGCTCGTATGGAAAACACGGACGTCCTAGTATATCCAATATTTCATATGTTAATTTGCTGCGATATCTGTGATGCGATTCTGTGATGGATTTAGTATATGATATATATGATATATTATATAGACGTTACTTATGTTTTACACCCGCGCTAGCACTGCCCTGCTCTGTCGTTAGTTACCTAACCTAACGGTGCACGAGGGGACATCGAGGCGAATGCGGATGGCATAAGTGTACGTCATATCTATCTGTGATGTTTAGGTATTTAAATGATGGGACTTCATTAATGTGATTAATGAAAGATAAGAAACCTAAGATGTTGTGGAATCGAATTTTAAAATAAAACAGGTAGCTACAGTTCTTGCTTTGCACAGCGATATATATGATATATCCTGCACCTTATTCGATGAGGAAAGGACCGAGATCCCTTCACCGGGAGTGACTCCTTTAGCAATAACTGGCAGATGCTACATACTCGGTTTGCTTTTGACTGCTTTTGGTTTTTTTCTTTGCACAGCGATATATATGATATATCCCGCACCTCATTCGACGAGGAAAGGACCGAGATCCCTTCGCCGGGAGTGACTCCTTTAGCAAAACTAGAAAAGCCTCAAAATCACTCCATTTCAAAACTTCATTTGATTCTACAACGATATCAAGTTCATTACGCAATAGGTTTTCAGAAAAACCTGCGTAGCCCTCCGTCATTTCAGATAGGTTACATATAGTATTCGTGCTACATTTGTTGGCTTTCGTCAAGGTGTAGTATGCGGTAGCTATGTGCTGTTTATCTGCTGCATATGATGCGACTGGATTAGGGTAGTCGTACGGCTTTGTTGGCTTTCGTCAAGGGTCGTGCGGGTGGGTTTAATTCAGTCAAGAAATGTACGGGTTGAACTTGACTAGCGGGCTGTGGTTTGTTGGCTTTCGTCAAGGTCATAGCACGCTAGGGGCAAAAGCATTATCGGGAATTTCAAGTGTTGAGATTGCAATGAGATTGCATACCTTCTATGAGATAGTTGGATCCCGATACCCACTGTGAGTAAGAGTTACTCCTGGGAGAGTTTTACACATTGCAATTAGCTGATAAAGTAGGTGTCTAGAAAGGTGTCAACGGGGTTACGCCTCTGGGAAAACGAGGTTTACATTAATTAGGTTCGTGCGAAAGCACGGGAGACCTCCCTCAAAGTACCGACACTGGCCTGGCTGAATGATTGGCGAACTTGTAGTGTGTAATTAATCCCGGCTAGTCTTTCCTTTTAGGGTTTGGAGGAAGATTTGATAAAAAGCAGTGGGAGCCATCCTGATTAGATAAGATAATAACCAATCTGATCTTGCATGAGCATACGCTAAAGTGTTTTCTTCTCTCTCTCTCCAGGTAGCGACCAGTTCATGCCTTAATCAAGATAATAATATGGATGTATTGACCGAACCCGCATGTTATACTGTGCTGGGGAACGTTGGTTCCGTTCTTTCCTATAAGAGTTATAGGAATGAACAGGATATAGGGGAATACCAGGATTCCCATGCCACCCGAATGAAGAAAGTACATGTTGATGCATTTTCTTCGGGTGTGTTCGTTACTGAGAACTGTTTCTCTATTTGCTCTACGTCCTGGGTATTGGATACCGGGTCGGGATCCCATATATGTAATCAGTTACATGGGCTAAGGAAAGGTAGAGAACTTGGAGAAGGTGATAAAGACATTAGAGTTGGAAATGGTGCAATTGTTGCAGCTAAAACTGTCGGGGAATATCACCTTGTATTATCAACTGGTAATACATTGGTTCTGAACGAATGCTATTATATGCCAAACCTGATATGCAACATTATATCGGTTTCTTTATTAAGTAAAGAGGGATATAATTTTGTATTACAGGACAATGTTATGAACATTTTCCTTAACCAAAAGTTGGTTGGATCAGGCACGTTATGCAATGGCATTTATGTTCTAAATCAATCAACAGTTCTGAGCATAACAAACACACACAAGAGGAAGAGTTCTGAACTCAACGAATCCTTCTTGTGGCATTGTAGACTGGGTCACATCAATGTGACACGACTGGCAAAGTTGTATAAGGATGGATATTTGAAACCTTTCGAATTTTCATCTTATGACACTTGCCAGTCATGTCTCAAAGGCAAGATGACCAAAACTCCGTTTACGTGACACGGAGAAAGAGTTACCGAACTCTTGGGACTAATACATAGTGATGTATGTGGTCCCATGTCTACACATGCCAGGGATGGTTCTTTGTACTTCATTACATTCACTGACGATCTCTCAAGATACGGACATGTGTACTTGATAGGACACAAGTCTGAAGCTTTTGAGAAATTTAGAGAATATAAACAAGAAGTCGAAAACCAAACCGAAAAAAGTATTAAAATCCTTCGATCTGATCGAGGAGGTGAATACTTGAGCAATGAATTCCTGGACTTCCTAAAAGAGAATGGGATTCTCTCTCAGCTGACTCCTCCATATACACCACAGCACAACGGTGTATCAGAACGGAGGAACCGCACCTTATTAGATATGGTGCGCTCTATGATGAGCACAGCTGAGTTACCTATTTCCTTTTGGGGGTATGCACTTGAGACAGCCATACATCTATTGAATATGGTCCCCACCAAATCTGTGCCTACCACTCCATATGAGATATGGAAAGGGAAGAGACCAAGTCTTAACTATGTTAAGATATGGGGTTGTCCAGCCTATGTCAAACGACAAAATCCGGACAAACTCGAGGCACGGTCTGTTCTATGCAAATTTGTAGGATATCCCAAGAATTCTCAAGGGTATATCTTCTACCACCCTGAGGAACAAAGAGTGTTTGTTTCTCGGCAT
Source organism: Agapanthus africanus (assembly GCA_030015575.1). NCBI lineage: Eukaryota > Viridiplantae > Streptophyta > Magnoliopsida > Asparagales > Amaryllidaceae > Agapanthus > Agapanthus africanus. Next base: position 356,301,275 of record CM057342.1, on the reverse strand, counting down.
GCCACCTTTTTAGAAAAGGAATTTCTTGAAAAAGAGATAAGTGGCATTGAGGTAGAACTGGAAGAGGTTCCAGCGACACAGACTACAACAGAAGATTTGGTTGAACCAGAGGATTCCGTACTTCCCGATGAACCCCAGCCACTCCGCCGATCTAGTAGGGTTCCTCGCCAACCTGAGAGATACTACGGTTTTCTCATGGACGGTGGGAGCGAGGATTGCATCATGGAGGATGATGACCCAACTAGCTTCGAGCAGGCCATCACGAGTGGGGACTCAGTGAAATGGCTGGATGCTATGCGGTCTGAGATGGATTCCATGTACACCAACAAAGTATGGACTTTGGAAGTTGCTCCTCAAGGGGTAAAACCCATTGGGAGCAAGTGGATCTTCAAGAAGAAACTTGGTGTAGATGGGAAAGTGGAGACTTTCAAAGCTGGACTTGTAGCAAAGGGTTTTCGTCAAAGACCAGGTGTGGACTATGACGAGACCTTTTCTCCAGTGGCTATGCTTAAATCCATCCGGATCATGCTTGCCATCGCTGCATATCATGATTACGAAATCTGGCAAATGGATGTTAAGACCGCCTTTCTAAACGGTGATTTAGAAGAGTGCGTGTACATGACTCAGCCAGAGGGCTTCGTAGACAGTGGGAGCAGCGGGAAGGTGTGCAAGCTGCTTAAATCCATTTATGGATTAAAGCAAGCATCGCGGAGTTGGAACATCTGCTTTGACGTCGTTATCAAAGAGTTTGATTTCGTCAAAAATCCAGATGAACCTTGTATCTACAAGAAGGTGGCAGAGAGTAAGGTTATCTTCCTCGTATTGTACGTGGACGACATACTCTTGATAGGAAATGATATTCCTATGCTGCAATCGGTCAAGCTCTTCTTATCACAAAGATTCTCAATGAAAGATCTTGGTGATGCCTCCTGCATATTGGGAATAAGGATCTATAGAGATAGATCCAAACGGATTTTGGGATTGTCCCAATCCAGGTACATTGACACCATACTAAAGAGGTTTAGTATGGAAGAGTCCAAGCGTGGGAACTTGCCCACGATCTCTGGAGTCACTCTCTCCAAAGAGATGTCTCCCAAGACTGATTTGGAGAGAGCTCGCATGCAAGGGATACCCTATGCTTCGGCAGTAGGCTCTATCATGTATGCGATGCTATGTACCAGACCCGATGTAGCATACTCACTAAGTATAGTGAGCAGGTATCAAGCTGATCCTGGAGAGAGTCACTGGACAGCTGTGAAGAGCATTCTCAAGTACTTGCGAAGGACTAGAGATATGTTCTTGGTGTATGGTAACGGAGAACTCCAAGTGGAGTCCTTTACCGATTCGAGCTTCCAGAGTGATAAGGACGACTCTAAGTCGCAGTCAGGCTTTGTCTTTACCCTTTACGGAGGGGCGGTTAGCTGGAAGAGTTCCAAGCAGGAAACCGTGGCAGACTCGACGATGGAGGCTGAATACATCGCTGCCAACGATGCTGCTAAAGAAGCTGTCTGGATCAAGAAGTTCATTTCTGAACTTGGAGTGGTTCCATCCATTGAGCATCCAATACCTTTGTATTGCGATAACAATGGAGCGGTGGCTTTGGCCAAGGAACCCAGGTCTCATCAGCGATCCAGGCATATTCTGAGGCGGTATCACCTGATCCGGGAGATAGTTGATCGCCGGGAGATCGAGGTCAGGAGAGTTGACACGAAGAACAACACGGCGGATCCACTCACGAAGGCCATTCCCCAGACACAGTTTGAGAGACTCTTCGGGATGCTCGGTATGCGATACTACAGCAGCTGGCCCTAGTGCAAGTGGGAGATTGTTAGTTGTATGTATGCCCTAGAGGCCAGTATTGTACAGATGTTGTATATTATATTGGATGCTTGGACATATATAGAGATGACTTTCTTGCTCGATATGATAGTATGCTATCTGGTTACTCTTTATCTTAACATGTACACAAGTCTCTTTATACTGTCTTGTAGTTACATGTTGTTAAAGCCCTTACGATGTGTACTTGACTACCTGGACTATGATGCAGATCATACTGGTGGGGACATGGTAGTCCATAAGTACATCCTTCATGGTCCCTAGTCGTGGGTGTATCGAGACGGGGCATCGATATACCAGAGTAGACTAGCGTATATGCTTCTCGACCCATATGATGGGCGATGGATGATCCCATATCCATTGGTGTTTGACATCAGAGATGGTATACGGGTGCTCAGTGGAGACTGGGTACACTGGACGGACTCGCCGAGAACTCCCAGATGGTATTATACCTCACGTCAGATGGCAGTTCTCAGGTGACACTTGTACAGGATAGTCTGTAGACCCGAGATCGTCATAGAGTCTTGTGTGATTCCCACTGTGCTTTGATCTCCACCTTACCACGTCCATGAGGGCGTGCAAAACGGTGGTCTTTGGGCACAGTCCCGAGTCACATGGAGGCAATGATCGATAGGAGGGGTTTCGTCTCTCCCGGTATTGGGGGTTGATGTTGCGCAGTGCTCGATTGGCCGTAGCAGGGAAGTCCCTGGCCAGGGCTGATCAGAGATTTGCTGGTAAGTGTTACCAGTAGTTTCTCGACCCGTTATGAGCCTCACATCGGCACGACTTATCGGGTTATTGGGGTCTGACGTTTACCACCCCTAGACTTGATATGCGACGTATCAGACGAAGAGACCGGACTGTACGGTAAGTGTTACTGGTCGGATTCGCAGGAGTGTGAGCGGGCTAGCTCGTCGATCTTCTGATCGCTCAATACCCGGGTGGCCGTTACGTTTAGCAGACCGCTTGCGGCTTGTGGGTGCATGATATGATCATCATCTGCTACCGGCGTATTGACGAGTCTTTAGAGTCCTACACAGAGGTTTCCTGGTTCAAGCGAAACGAAATAGGAGTGCAAATGAGATATGTGCGGGACCGAGAATAATGCGTGTATGTGATACCGTATTTAATTCTCGCGATTAATGTTTCGATTGGTTGTATATGATATAACCTAGTTATCGAATCGAAGATCGATTCGATAAGTCGATACATTGAATACTAGTCGGTTATGTGCGACATGACCGGATCATTGAATCAAGTGTTGATTTAATGATTTAATGTATAATTATATATTTGATATATTACTTTGCATTAATTAGTATTGGTTCACTTTAAACGGATTTTTCTCACTTGATTTACACATTGTATATGTGATATACTTTTGTGCACTTATATGTATCATGTTTGATGATGCATGTAGTTTTGGCTTTGTGTAAAGAATGCAACCATGGTTATGAGAGTGGTTAGGGTTTAAGATTTATTCTCTTATTATTAAATCCATTTATTATTTATTAAATGGATTTATGGAAACAAAAAGGTTTCATTTTTTCATGAAGTGTGGTGAAGCTTCATGAAGCTTTTAGTAATGATGCCATTTTGTCTCCTTGCTTAAACCTAACCACTCCCACTAACCATGGTCAATTCTCTACACTTGACCATGGTTAGAAGATGATAAGAATTCCTTTATTATTCATTTTAGAAATAACTTATCATAAGAATTCTATCATCTTCTTCATCTTCTTCTTCTTCTTCAAGCTTGCTACTCCAATGGCAACTTGAGTTTTAGTGAGAGAATTCCAAATCTAAAGTGAACCCATCTCCTATTTCTTCACCCTCTACCTCTTGCCAAGTTGTTTTGGGTGTTCTCTTCACAAGTTTCACAACTTTGTGAAGTCGGAGCTTGAACTAGTGCAACCTCGACGTAGATCGTCTTTGACACAAAGCCGACGACCTATTCCGCACATTATTCCGATGAAGCCGACGAATGAGTCGAGGATTCATGATGGACAGCGAGGGCATGACCACGTGGAGCTAAGGAGGTGGAAATCCGGATCTACAAAGGTTGTAGCTTCCGACCTTTAGTTAATTTGTTAACTAGCTTTATCATTTCGCCTAAACATCTAGTCTAAGATCCGTAGTCTAGGGTTTCTCGGCACCAAATTTTTTAAATTGGCATGTTCGATGCCTTGTGAGACCTTACTAAAGTGCCTAGGAACCTTTCAAGTGGGAGATTGTTAGTGTATATGCCCTAGAGGCCATTACTGTATCATACTAGTTTGTATATTACTTAATGGAAGCTTGGGATATTCACAGTTGTATATACAATCTTGCTCGAAATGGTAGTATGCTACTTGGTTTGTCTCTGCTTTAGTATGTGCATGTGTTTCTTTTAGCATATTGCTGGTATACATATTAGTAGAGCCCTTAGGATCTTTGCTTGATTACCAGTGTTGTGATGTCGCTCGCACTCGTGGGAGCTGGGTAATCTATAAGCACATCCTTATACAGGTCCCTGGTCGTTGGACTATCGAGACAGGGCATCGATACTCCGGAGTAAACTAGCGTATGCGCTTCTCATCCCAGTGTGGGAGACGGTCTGTCCCATAGCCGTTAGTACGTCGTACTTAGGATAGTATGCGGGTGCTCGTTAGGTTACGAGTACACTGGACAGGACTCGTCGGGAACTGTTGGTTGGTAATATACCTATCGTCAGTTATCAGTTCCCAGGTGACATGAGTACAGCTTAGTCCGCTGACTTGACACTGTCACTTCGCCTCGAGTGTGTTCCCACTGCACTTTGATTACTACCCTACCACGGCTCAAAGGAGTCGTGCAAACAGCTAGTTTTTGGGTGCAGTCCCGAAGCACTTGGAGGCAGTGACGGTTAGACAGGATTCGTCTCTCCCGGTATTGGGGGTTGACATCGCGCTGTGTCCAGGAGAGCCATTACACGAGTAGTCCCTGGCCAGGGCAAGCGAGATATACTGGTAGGTTTCCAGTGTTATCTCAGGGTGTTCTGGGCTACACTCCGACACGACTTGTACCGCTATTAGGGGACTGACGTTCACTGCCCCCCTAGGCCCGCCATGCGATGTATCAGACGAACAGACCGGACTGTACGGAGACTGTCACATACAGGCTCAGTAGGAGTGCAGATGGGGTTCACCTCGTCAGTCTTCTTATCGACATCTACCTGGGGACCGTTACGTACAGCTAGTGCCGCTTGCGGTCTGTGGTTAAACCCACTGCCAGCGTAGTGTCGAGTCTTTAGAGTCCCACACAGAGAGCTATTCTCCTTTAGGCAAAATGAGTAGAGGTTGCATGGTTTTGCGACAGGGTTCGTTCGCATCCGTAAACTTGTGCACGTTTGCAGTCCGGACAGTTTATACTAGCGGGCTTTGGTTTAAGCCGGATCCCAGTATATGATTTGAGATTGGTTTTTCTCAGTGTATTCGTGTTCCTCGGATCACGAATGCGGGTGCGTATGCACAGTTGCTTGAGATTGAGGGAGAGGACCTTGTTTAGGGTTAATGACTATTGTCATTTTATTAACCCTATTGCTTTTGTGTGTATTATAGTTAATTGATAATTAGCTTAATAATTGTGCATGGTTGTTGTTGTTGACCATTTGACTTCATTGACTTGTTGACCTAGTTGACATCTTGACCATGATCATTTCATTTGGAAGATGCTCTTTGATCCTTACAATTTGCATTAATATTGAAATGATAATGGTCATATCTTGATTAAACCATGACAATTTTCTAGCTAATTATGGAATTAAAATATTACACACATATTAGTGAGAATGGCTCACAAATAATTCATTCTCTCATATCATTTCTCTCTCTTGCTCATCCTCTCCCTCAAGCTCCCTCCCTCTCATGTATTGAGAAACAAAAAGCTTGAGAAAAACCTTCACTTGATCTTCTCTACTCTCTTCTAGGGTTCAAGTCTTAGCATTTCTTGCACTCTAGTTACTCCTAGCTTGGAGTTGAAGCTAAAGGTCGAGGCTTTCGGGTGGATCCTTCTTTGACGGGAGAAGACAAGCAAGGTGACCTCTTTCTACCATTCCAAGGAGCAAGGAGAGAAGGACTTTGAGCTCAAGATATAACCTTTCCATCACTTAGCTAGTTACTAGTTAGGGTTAGCTTGTTTTTGTTTAGCAAAGATCCTCACAAGCTTGGTCCATGTTGCCTATGTACATAATAATCCGTTTTTTATTGTGTTTTCCGCCTTCCCGTAAGCACCGGGGTGGGCAACGTGGACTTACAGTTTTTACCGCTTCGCTGGTTTTCTTCTGATCGTTTCAATACCCGGGTGGCCGTTATGTTTAGCTGACCTCTTGCGGCTTGTAGGTGTTTGATATGATTATCATCTACTGCCGGCGTATTAACGAGTCTTAGAGTCCCACAATGAAGTTTCCTGGCTCAGGCAAAAAGATGTGGTGTGCATATGAGATATGCGCGGGACCCGATTAAATACAGTTATGTGATAACGTATATTAATCGGGCATTTTCTATTTGTCGGATCGTATTTGATATGACCGGTTTGCTAAATCAAGTGTTGATTTAACAAATTACATTTAGATTAAATCTTTAATTAAATCCTTTTGTATGCATGCATGTATGCACATGATGATGTGCTTGGACACATACATGCATACATTGTAAGTGCACGGCGGCGCCCCGGCCGTCAATCCGACGCCGGAATGCGGAAACGGTGATAAACTTAAATTTTTGCGGACTTTGCAAACCGGCACCACCGCGCACTAAACTCCGGATCGTAACCATTAACAAGTCTAAGCTAACTAGAATACGGGTTAGAGATGTATACCGACGATCCAAGTCCTCCGGTCTTCATCTCCACTCCGATCTCTTCGCGGGATCTCCGTCCGTCTCCTCCTCGTCGGAAAGGGCACCACATCGCCTGTAGCTTTTACGGGCTCCCACCTCAATACCGAGGCAACTCGGGCGCGAAGCTGGCGAATCGACGCGTCCAAGATTTGCTGTAGAAAGTAGTGTAGAATACGCTTTGTCTCACTTTGGGGTTGGTTGCCTTGATGGAGGAATCAAGATGATATGAACTTGGGGATTTTTGTGGCAATGAAAATGATATGAATGATTAATTTTCTCCACACCAAAATGAAGCCTATCATTTTTCCTCCTCTTCATCATGAAGTGGCCGGCCATTCTAAAATGGGAAATGGTGGAGGGAAAAGAATGGATATGTATGATGAAGGGAGGTGAGTGTAGGAGTGAAGAGGGGTGACCACATCAAGGGACATAGAAACAAACAAGCATGCTTCACATTAAACCCACCCATACCTTCATCAAATCAACATTAAAAGCAAGCATGGTGCAAAGATAAGAAAGCTATCATAATCAATGGTTTTGCAAGAAACCCCCTCCACAAAGATTATTTGCACAATTGCAAATAACCCCCTCCATCGGAAAAGTCCGGCCGGGAAAGAACAAAGGAAAACCGGCCGGAACGGAATGCAAACTGGCAACTCCAGAAAACTGGTCCCGTAATAAATTACAGGAAAACCCCAACATTGTGCATACACACCCGCATCTGTATTCCGTCCGGATACAAATGCAATGAGACAAAATCTACACTGTACTAAACTAGGACCGGCTTAAACCAAAGCCGGCTAGTAATATCCGTTCGATCCTGATCCGTGCAATACCGCACGTATCTGATCGAACCCTGCCATATACCTATACGGCTACTAGTACATACCGTCCGATCCTGATCCGTGCAATACCGCACGTATCTGATCGGACCCTGCCATATCTCCATACGGCCTCTACATCGTTTCGCCCGAAACTTGAGTAACTGAAAGTGTGGTGGACTCTAAAGACTCCTCAACACCTTGGTTGTGGATTTAACCACTAGCACGTCAGAGGTATAAGCCAATACGTGACGGGCTACCAGGTACTGACCAAATGGGACGTCGATGAGGAAGCTCACCCCGACACCCAACTGAGCTTGTCAGTGACAATATCTGTGCAGTCCGGTCCGTTCGTCTATGAGTATCGCATGGCGGGCCTAGGGGGTTGGTAAAAGTCAGACCCCCAAAAGCGGTACAAGTCGTGTCGGAGTGTAGCCCAGAACACCCTGAGATACTACTGGAATACCTACCAGTAAATCTCCTTGCCTTGGCCAAGGACTTTGTGTAATGGCTCTCCTAGACACAGCACGACCTCACCCCCAATACCGGGAGAGACGAACCCCTGAAGATACGCTCACTGCCTCCATGTGGCTCGGGACTGTACCCAACTAAAACCTGTTTGCACGACTCCTTTGAGCCGTGGTAGGGTAGTAATCAAAGTACAGTGGGAACTCACACGAGACAAATGACGATCCCCAGGTCGATGAACTAACCTGCACACATGTCACCAGGGAACTGCCATCTGACGTCTGGTATATGACCAACTAGCATGTTCCCGGCGAGTCCTGTCCGGTGTACTCATAACCCAATGAGCACCTGTATACATCTTAGGTGATCCAACTGACACCAGTGGCTTGTGAGACCGGCCACCGCCCCTCGTCGGGGTCTCGACTGTATACACTAGTCTACTAATGGAGTATCGATGCCCGGTCTCGAAACTCCCACGACTAGGGACCTTTTAAGGATACGCTTGTAGACCCCCAGCTCCCACTTATATGATCGCCCTCATACTGCTGGTGGTCAAGCAAGAATCCTAGGGGTTCTATCAACGTGTAATAGCGACATGTCAGGTCACCTAAAACAGTACACGATGATAAAGGTAAACCAGATAGCATACTATCATCTCGAGTAAGACTGTCCTACCGGGATAGGTCCTCCCTCAATCATTACAATCACGTACCTGTGACCTAATAATTGACTCTGAGGGCACTATCTCCAACAATCTCCCACTTGCACTCAAGGCTAATTATTGCGATGTCGCATACTCACAGCCCGTGTGATACCGAACACCCAACTCCTCTACTAGTCAGTCTCACAAAACTCGTTTGCGAAACTATTGCGTTCGAGGAATAGCCTCAGTGAGTGGATCCGCTTTGTTGTTTCTTTCCATGTCTCTCTATATCTCATGTTCGCGGAGAAACCCATCTCCCGAAATGAGCAATACCTGTCTTAGAATGTGTCTGGATGTCTGATGGGACATAGTTCATAAATGAACTCCAAATCCAAACTTCTTAGACTGTATCGTCAACTGAACTTAATCAGTATCCTGCGCGCCATGCCTCCCTCAGTATTGCTTTGGACCACCTGTCCAAAATACTGCCCCTCATCAGAAGGAAAACTATAACTCTGACAACCTCCTTGTCGTCCATGTCACCTTGGAAGCCTGGAATGATAACTGTCTCCTGAATGAGGCTGTCGTTATCATATCCCTAGAACATCTACTTATGTTCTAAAACTGCTTCCGACTGTTTCTCCAGGATTGGATTAATGTCAACTTATTGCATCTAGTGCAAGAACAACATCTGGTGTGGTACTTGACATCTCACGATTGACTCAATTGCCTGAGCAAGTGATCTGCCAATCATGCCCGTCCCTCTCCCCTTTAGTCTGTAAGACACCTTTGGAGAGGGTGACTCCATTACCTGCCGGTACACTACCGTGCCAGGAGTCGTCCATCCTAAATACTCTTAGAATGCTGTCAAGTACCCTGATTGGGAAACCACCCAAATCTAGATCTAAAACCATAGATCTAGTAACCAGTATGTCTGATGTAAAATCCATTTCCTTTGTGGAGAAACCACTGTGTGACGACCAAAGTATAACCGATCGTAGTATAGGAGTTTCTTTTCCTACTATGTGTATGTCATCCAAATACCATGACATCACACCCTACTACCTTCTCAACAGATCCATCCCCTATTCTGATGACGTCAAACCTATGACTGTCACGTCAGAAATAGATGATCTATGTCCGCTACATCTGCTTTAGTCTATAAATAGACATAAGCAACCTGTCCACCAATGCTTCCGCTGCTCCCACTGACTACGACAACCCTCTGGCACAGTCATATAGACGTGCACTTCTAAAGCTAGTTTAGAACGACGCTATACTGATCCTCCCGCCGGGTCTCGTAACCTGGAACAACAGCAATGGCAATTGTGGGTAAACAAGAACTTCCCTGTCACCGTCCTTGAGGCCACCGTAGTGCCTCTCGGGTGCCTGAAGTTACCCACCTTATCTGCGGAGTGGCCAATGGAATGTCAATCCAGATTGAATCTTTAGGTTCCTTATCAAATCTTCAGTAATCGTTTGTGGTTCTGGAATCACTTCCAGTTCTACCATACTCCCACTACTGTTTTCTGAAAAAATCCATTTTTAATAAAACTGTGGCGAGTCTAGAACAATATTGCTATTGTTCATCCAGATGGTAGAAAATCAACCCTCGTCATAGCCTGGGTCAACCCACAAACAGCCATTACAGAAACGTGCCTTGAGTTGTTCAGTGTCTGGTTTTAATCATAAACCGGACAACTCCCCGTACCTTAACATCGTTAAGATATGAACTGTTCTATATCCAATATAGAAACAGAGGCACTGATTTAATTGAACCAGATTCAAATCATGCAGCTGTCCCCAGCGCATGTCAACTAAATGGAAGGAGGCGGATCAGCGTTACTCAACTTAGGAATGCTTCCAATTATGAGTAATCTGAAAGAGAAGCAAGTTCTCTTAATCATTACTTTCAACTGAATACCACAAGTATCTACATCTTCGATCTCTTTGAAGAATCCCGATACTCGCCATACCTGGTTCTCTACTCTATTCAAATACCTGTAACTTCTCCAAATTCGGACCCTGCGTTTCCACGAAACACCTGTCTAAAAACTAGAGAAGTCATAAGTAAACTGAATGTAGTACGAGGACCAACCCCTCTGTCCTGATGGACCCTGGACAACATACAATACTCTGTATAAGTCCCTTGAGTCTTATAACTCATTCACTGTGTGTCGTAGGTTGAAAACTGTACTTATGGTTAAGAAGAATTACACCGCTGTTTAATGCTCCTTACCTAACCATCCACTGATATAGGTAAATGTCGTAGACATAATTTCAGAAAGGTATATCTCACTCTATGAAAATAGACGTACAGATACATCGATTTGAAATTGGTGCATAACGGCGGATATTCAAAACCAAATATTTGCCGACCGGCAAACAGCCCAGGTGATCTCCTCAAATATCACCGATTACAACGAATCCCGATATAATGAGGATGATCACTCAATTCCCAATAACCTACTCCCACTCATCATCTGTAAAACCATACAGATGTGAGAATCAAACCTGGTAAATACATACCCTGGAGCAAGTATCTAATCGGGAAATCAGTTTTCCATTAACAGTACACAGTGGAACTGAAACATTGAAATGTTTCGTTGGGGTATCCTGGTATTCCTAGTAATGCCTCTTCCATCATCACGTCTGTAACCTTGTAATTCTTTGCCACCTCTCCAAATCCCTTCATATGTCTTTAGTCTTTACCTTCTGCACACCCCTTTAGGCCAAATGGTTTTCTTCCTTCCCTACCGTTCGGCACCAGCTTATGGTTTGGAAGAAGACTATCCAATAAGCATAATGGGTGTACTGTCCCTGTCCTAGGAGCACTCGCAATGCGAGAGAAGGTGAAGATAAAAGACACCTGAATGTACTTTATTCCTATTTCTCCTGAACCAGGATCCATCCCCGAACTGGAACAAGTTCCTTTCGAGTTCGTATATAACCATACGATGGATTATCCAATAAAATGGGATCTTCGTAGTGATACGGAGTGTCCTGGAGAAATACAAAGGTGATTTAGGATTGGCGAAGAAATACTTGGTTCGGTCGTGAATAGCAGTCGCAATTTACTTTGCCCTCTTACTAATCCCTTGTTTTGTCTGAACTTAATACCTTCTGTACACCGTTTAGGCTAACTGGTTTTCTTCATTCCCTACCGGTCGGCACCAGCCTATGGTTTGGAAGAAGACTATCCAATTTGCGTAATAGGTGTACTACTCCTAAACTAAGGAGTACTCGCAACCTGAGAGAGGGTGAAAAGAAAAGACAACTGAATAATCCTATCCGTTTTCTCCAGAACCGGAAACCATCCTCGAATTCCTTCGAGTTCGTATCTAACCATACGATGGTTTTGTCCAATGGAAGTGGACGTTCGTAGTAATACGGGGTGTCCTGGAGAAAAGGGTAAAAGTAGGAGTGGCAATGAGGTCTGCAACTCTGACAATCCAAAAACCAGTGTTAAGAAGGTTCGGTCAACTTGGTCACTGAGTCATAGTCTTAGGGTCGGGTCAATGGTCGCTGCCAAAGAGAGAGAGAAAAGAAACACTCAGCGTGCACTCTAACCTAGATCAGAATGGTTACCAATTTATCTAATCTGGAATCCTCCCACTGTACCTCAAATTCTCCTCCAAACCTGAAAGAAGAATTAGTCGGGGTTACCCGAGGAGTAAACTAACTCATCAGTGGGAATCGGGATCCAACTCTCATCGCATGACAACGTGACGGAATCCGCTCACGGTATCACACTCCAGAAGGTATGCGCATATCTGGCAAGTTTCAGTTCTTTTGAAACTCCCGATGTGATTTTTGCCCCATGCTCTTATGACCTTGACGAAGGTCAACAAATCATAAGTCACATGTCAAGTTCTACCCGTCATTATCCAGGTTAATTTGAATCCACCCGTACAAGCCCTTGACGAAGGTCAACAAGGCTGTACGACTGTCCCAAACCAACGCATCTATCTATGCAGCAGAAAAGTAACAAGCAGCTACCATACACTATGCCTTGACGAAGGTCAACAAACATAGCATGAATACTACGTGCTACCCGTCTGAAACGACGGAGGGCTACGAATGGTTTCTGGCGAAAACCTTTAACGTAAAGAACTTGATATCGTTGAAGGAACTGATAGCTTTTTAGAAAATATAGTGACGAAAACCGTTGCTAAAGAGGTCACTCCCAGTGAAGGGATCTCGGCTCTTTCCCCGTAGAATGGGGTGCAGGATATTCCAAATGAATACCGCGATGCAAAGCAAAAGTAATCGGCTAGAGTGAAGTTAATGCCCTGACGCAAACTTCTGTCCAAGGGGTCACTCCCGGTGAAGGGATCTCGGCCCTTGCCTCGTCGACTGAGGAGCAGGATATTCCAAATGAATACCGCGATGCAAAACAAAAGTGAACGTCCTTGCAATAACAGCTTTTTGAAAAGTGTTCCAACAACATCTGATTAGGTTTGTTTAACTTGCATTGATCCGAATCAATGCAGTCCCATCAATTGATCACACCAAAAAGAACGAAAATATACTGATGTACGTATATGCCATCCGCATTCGCCACTGGGTCCCGTCATTACCCGTTAGGTTAGCTAACTAACGACAGAGCGGGGACTGGACTAGCGCGGATGCAAAACATATACAACATCTACTAATATATATACCAATATATTATATTCGCTCAAGGCGTGAATGAAATGCAACATCACAGAAACAATATAGATATCTGGGATCCCCGGGTTTCACAGAGCCACTACTGAAAACCCGACGTTCCCCTGGTCGTGTGGATAGCCTGTGCAATGAAATCCTAGACCCCTACGGGCGCGGCAAGTTACCCGCCAAAACCTGAAGCGAGGCAGCCCCCTTCAGCGCCGTGAATGGACCACCCAGCACTTCACGGAATCCGGCAACTTGGGCACCCCTCCTGGGTCAACCTGTACCCCCTACGAGTGCGGCGAATAGCCCGTCAATCCTGGAGTGAAGCCCCCTCCGTCCCAATGCCATGAGATGCGGGCTTGTTGCCTTCTAGAACCCGGCTATCCGTGCACCCCTCCGCGGGGCAATCCTAGTACAGAAAGTAAAATATACATACACCGGGTACATCGACCGCAACCAGGTCGTGCCCCAAAAGAATAATACAATCAGGCAGTGACGGCAGTCCACATGTCGGACGCTCGCCCCGCAATATCAAATGTACATAATACAACAACACTGTACTAGCATTGCATCCAGACTATCCCCCACGACCGATCCGCAACATCACAGTAAATACATAGAACATCAACGTGAAAGTCACGTTCGCAAATCCGTCTAACCGGGCTATAGCAGTTAGACCGGATTTACCGATCGAGTGACATTCACGGTCGCAGATATAATGTAAATACTGAGAAAAATGTGTTTAAAATTTTCCGATTGATCAAACTTTATCAAGTGGGCCCCCAAACAAAACTGTAGCAACCACAGAAAACCTGGGCCCAATTTTAATATTCCAAAAACCACAATTATCACTCAGAATCACACTGGAAAAATTTGGGCTGGTGAACAGTACTATCCGCGGCGGAAGCGCGGCCAAAGCAGGGATTTGGCCGCCCTTCCGCGGCGGTATTGGGAGATCGAGGTACCAAATTTTTACAGTGTGCTTAGTTTTCCCTGCACATCATTCTGAGACCACCTGAAAAATTTTTGGACTCAAAAAAAATTCGACAGAAACTGATGTGCAAAGAAATACGGGTTTTCGGGATTTTGTTCGATCGGAAACGTAAAACACATTACACAAAAGCTAGACGAAGTTAATGGCGAGGCTCTGATACCACTGTAAGTGCACGGCGGCGCCCCGGCCGTCAATCCGACGCCGGAATGCGGAAACGGTGATAAACTTAAATTTTTGCGGACTTTGCAAACCGGCACCACCGCGCACTAAACTCCGGATCGTAACCATTAACAAGTCTAAGCTAACTAGAATACGGGTTAGAGATGTATACCGACGATCCAAGTCCTCCGGTCTTCATCTCCACTCCGATCTCTTCGCGGGATCTCCGTCCGTCTCCTCCTCGTCGGAAAGGGCACCACATCGCCTGTAGCTTTTACGGGCTCCCACCTCAATACCGAGGCAACTCGGGCGCGAAGCTGGCGAATCGACGCGTCCAAGATTTGCTGTAGAAAGTAGTGTAGAATACGCTTTGTCTCACTTTGGGGTTGGTTGCCTTGATGGAGGAATCAAGATGATATGAACTTGGGGATTTTTGTGGCAATGAAAATGATATGAATGATTAATTTTCTCCACACCAAAATGAAGCCTATCATTTTTCCTCCTCTTCATCATGAAGTGGCCGGCCATTCTAAAATGGGAAATGGTGGAGGGAAAAGAATGGATATGTATGATGAAGGGAGGTGAGTGTAGGAGTGAAGAGGGGTGACCACATCAAGGGACATAGAAACAAACAAGCATGCTTCACATTAAACCCACCCATACCTTCATCAAATCAACATTAAAAGCAAGCATGGTGCAAAGATAAGAAAGCTATCATAATCAATGGTTTTGCAAGAAACCCCCTCCACAAAGATTATTTGCACAATTGCAAATAACCCCCTCCATCGGAAAAGTCCGGCCGGGAAAGAACAAAGGAAAACCGGCCGGAACGGAATGCAAACTGGCAACTCCAGAAAACTGGTCCCGTAATAAATTACAGGAAAACCCCAACATTGTGCATACACACCCGCATCTGTATTCCGTCCGGATACAAATGCAATGAGACAAAATCTACACTGTACTAAACTAGGACCGGCTTAAACCAAAGCCGGCTAGTAATATCCGTTCGATCCTGATCCGTGCAATACCGCACGTATCTGATCGAACCCTGCCATATACCTATACGGCTACTAGTACATACCGTCCGATCCTGATCCGTGCAATACCGCACGTATCTGATCGGACCCTGCCATATCTCCATACGGCCTCTACATCGTTTCGCCCGAAACTTGAGTAACTGAAAGTGTGGTGGACTCTAAAGACTCCTCAACACCTTGGTTGTGGATTTAACCACTAGCACGTCAGAGGTATAAGCCAATACGTGACGGGCTACCAGGTACTGACCAAATGGGACGTCGATGAGGAAGCTCACCCCGACACCCAACTGAGCTTGTCAGTGACAATATCTGTGCAGTCCGGTCCGTTCGTCTATGAGTATCGCATGGCGGGCCTAGGGGGTTGGTAAAAGTCAGACCCCCAAAAGCGGTACAAGTCGTGTCGGAGTGTAGCCCAGAACACCCTGAGATACTACTGGAATACCTACCAGTAAATCTCCTTGCCTTGGCCAAGGACTTTGTGTAATGGCTCTCCTAGACACAGCACGACCTCACCCCCAATACCGGGAGAGACGAACCCCTGAAGATACGCTCACTGCCTCCATGTGGCTCGGGACTGTACCCAACTAAAACCTGTTTGCACGACTCCTTTGAGCCGTGGTAGGGTAGTAATCAAAGTACAGTGGGAACTCACACGAGACAAATGACGATCCCCAGGTCGATGAACTAACCTGCACACATGTCACCAGGGAACTGCCATCTGACGTCTGGTATATGACCAACTAGCATGTTCCCGGCGAGTCCTGTCCGGTGTACTCATAACCCAATGAGCACCTGTATACATCTTAGGTGATCCAACTGACACCAGTGGCTTGTGAGACCGGCCACCGCCCCTCGTCGGGGTCTCGACTGTATACACTAGTCTACTAATGGAGTATCGATGCCCGGTCTCGAAACTCCCACGACTAGGGACCTTTTAAGGATACGCTTGTAGACCCCCAGCTCCCACTTATATGATCGCCCTCATACTGCTGGTGGTCAAGCAAGAATCCTAGGGGTTCTATCAACGTGTAATAGCGACATGTCAGGTCACCTAAAACAGTACACGATGATAAAGGTAAACCAGATAGCATACTATCATCTCGAGTAAGACTGTCCTACCGGGATAGGTCCTCCCTCAATCATTACAATCACGTACCTGTGACCTAATAATTGACTCTGAGGGCACTATCTCCAACATACATAGTATCATGGTTGATGATAAAAGAATGGTGGCAATGTAAGACTTATATTGAAGCTTTTAATTTGTATTTATCATTTTAAGTTAATGTAAAGAATATCCACTCATGCTCCTTTATTCTTTAGTGGGTAAGCTTTATTTAACTTAATGAAATGAATTTCCACCCATACTTAATTCTTTATGAAAAGAATTTCCACCCATAATTATAGTGGGAATGAAATAATGATGATTATTCCTTCTCATCACTATAAATAGCTTCATATGTGATATGAAACAAGATGCACACAACAAAGGGAAAAATTGTGAACAAGGGCGTGAAAACAAGTTATCATATGTGATATGATAGAAAGCTCAAGCTTAGCCACCATAATCTTCTTCTTCCTCTCTTGATTTTTCTCTTGAGTGAAGTTGATAAAAAAAAGGGTTTCAATTGAAGAATATAAACCACATCATCATACTACACACATCTAGCCGATTTGTGTAGGGTGTTTGCTCTACTTCTTTTGCGAAACAAGTAAGGCAAGGAGCTTTGGACAAAGGGACTTCGGGTGGATCATCGTGGACAAGGAAGGCTTCCATCGATCCGTTCCAAACTCTCATAGTGCCAAGTAGTCACCGAGGGAGATCTACAAAGGTTGTAATCTCTACTCTTAGTGATAGTTTTACATTTGCATGTGATGCTTATTTGTATGAATCCCTAAAACTTCTAGTTTCGATTCTTGTCGAGTTAACTTAGCACCTCTAAAATTTTGATTATGGCATATGTGATGCTACCAAACCCTTGACGAGGTGCTAGGCTAGCCCAACAGTGGTATCGGAGACAGGCTAGAGCTTTAGGCGATGCGTAGGAGATGTTAAAAGTCCGATCGAACCACGAAACACCAATTTGGACCGCTCTCTGGAAATTTTTTGAAAATTGGATTTTTCCAAATTAAAAGTTCTTAAAAAATTCAGCAGGCTTTTGTAGAAGTTACTGTATAAAATTTTTTCGATGATCGCTCCAAAGAGCCGCGGATCCGCGGCATAAGCATGCCTTTGGCCGCGGATCCGCGGCCGTACAAGGGGTTCAGGGAATAAGTTTTATACAGTGGACCTGATTTAATTAGTACATGCCTCTGAGATATTTTAAACATACTCAAGTGTTGAGGTTTCTGGAGATCTATTGTATTTGGTTATTCGATTGGAAAAGTTTAACTTCGTTCAGATTTTCAGATTTTTAGAACGTGTTAAAATGTTTGAACGAATATTAGAAACACATTTTTTCCCGTATTGGAAAAATTCCAAGTGTTGGATTATTCCCGAATTCAAAACTTTCGAAAAACATGCAAGCGTATCTGTGGACACTCTAGAAGAATATAACCTTAACTCGATTATGTGACCGTCAAAACTATCACTGAACCTTAGGGTTTGTGGTAGTTTAGCGTTGCCACATGTGAGGCGTTGGTTTGGCCCTTCTACGGTTGGTCCATAAGGGGCTGTGGCATGTTCTAGAAATTTTTGAACTTGGCTCAAGTGTTGTGCAGTTTGGGAAATCTTGGGTGTTTGTTTATTCGATCGAAAAGTTTAACATTGTCTATTTTATCTGGAATGTGATACAATATGTGGAATTCATATAGTTAGGCATGAAATACGAAGTATGTGATATTTCGAATTTATGATGTCTAAAGTGATTATGGATTCCAAATGTTGTAGTTTTTCATTTTATTTTCTGCGACCGTAAGTGTAGTATGTGGTGTATCGCCGTTTTCGTTGCTATACGTCAACGACAATCGGGATACGCATACTTACTTACGTTGATGATATGAGATATTATGTGTTGCTGAGATATGATGAGTAGGATTGTCGCGAATGAATAGCCGGGGTTTTTTATTTGAGATGAGAGTTTTATTTTTCATTCATGTATAAATCAATTGTATATTATTTACTTTTCCGCATTAGGATAGACCCAAGGAGGGGAGCACAAGTGACCGGGTTCTAGGGTTCAGTGGGAGGCCATCTCGAGGAGTCGAGACCGGGTCTCCAAAACTCTAGAATTGGCGAGATCACTTGCCGCTCTCGTAGGGGTCTAGGGGTGTGGGCTTGGCTATTCATCACGACCATGGAATCCATATTTTCTATTGTTGGCTCGATACAAAATACGGACATCCTAGATATCCTTTTATATGCTTTTGCTGTTGATATTCTGTAATGTGATTACTTAGTATCTGAGAAGAATGGATTATTATTATATATATGATATATAATAAACGTTGCTTATATTTTACACCCGCGCTAGTCCCGCCCCACTATGCTGTTAGTTAAGTAACCTAACGGTGCATAACGGGACATTGTGGCGAATGCGGATGGTATAAGTATACGTTCTATTCTGTGATGGCTTAGGAACTTAATGAGATTAATGTAAAGAAAAGAAACCTAATGATGTTGCAGAATCAGATTTGAAACAAACTCGGCTTTTTATGAAAAATGCAAGTTTCAAAAAGATACGGAGCTTAAGCCACTTCTTTTCTTAACCGTTTTGATTCTACAACGAGATCAAGTTCAAAGCGTTAAAGGTTTTCTTAAAATCCATCCGCAACCCTCCGTCATTTTAGGAAGCAGAGTACTTAGTATTCGTGCTGCGTATGTTGATTATAGTCAAGGCGTAGTGTACGGTAGCTAAGTGATGTCTTCCTACAAAGCATATGATGCGATTAGTTAGGACATTCATGTGATTATGTTGATCATAGTCAAGGGTCATATGGGTGGGTCTAATTAATCACGAAATGACGGGTAGAATTTGACTAGTACTTATGATATGTTGACCATAGCCAAGGTCATAAGTGACTAGGGGTAAAAACCATATCGGAAATTTCAAGAGTTGAAATTTGCAATGAGATTGCATACCATCTATATGATAGTTGGATCTCGATCTCACTGTGAGTAAATGTTACTTCCAGGAGAGTTTTGCACTTTACAATTAGCTAATCTAGTGGGTTTCTAGAAAGACTGACCGGTTAGTGAAACTGTAGAATGTAATTATTCCTGGCTAGTTTTCTTTTCAGGTTTTGAAAGAAAATTTGATTAAAAGCAGTGGGAGACATTGATTAGATAAAATAATAACCAATCTAATTCTTTGCTAGAGCATTTCGCTAAGTGTATCCTTTTCTCTCTCCGAATGGCAGTTACAGATGTCAGGACTTAAGCTACTACTTGAGAAAAATAAACTGACAGGACCAAATTATAAAGAATGGTTGAGGAACTTGAACATTGCACTTTCATATGATAAGGTATCATATGTCCTCAATACCGAAGCCCCACCCGTCCCAGGACCTGAATCATCTGTCTCGGATAGGGAGATCCGAAAAACTTGGGAAAATGACTGCAACACGGCCAAGTGCCTCGCGTTCGCTTCTATGGACAATGTCCATCAGAAGCAACATGAGAATATGGATGTACAATCCATCTTTCTTCACACAAAGGAGTTGTATGAAGAGCAATCTCGTACTTTGAGATACGAGGCATCTAGAAAGCTGTTTCAGATGCGAATGGCCCCTGGTGTATCAGTTGGAAACCATGTTTTGAAAATGATTGGTCTTATTGAAGAACTTGAGGAACTGGGATGGACTATGGATAATGAGCAATATACGGATATTGTTCTACAGTCTCTCCCCCCTGCCTTTGCTCCGTTCATAGTAAATTTCAATATGAATGATTTGGAGAAATCATTGCCTGAACTTCTCAATATGTTGAGAAGTGCAGAGAACACGTTGAAAACGGCAAGGACTCCTGCTCTGCTTGCTGGGCCATCTTCCTCTTCATTCCCAAAAGCTAAGGCCAAGGGAAAGAAAAAGAAGAAGTCCATCAAACAGAAAGGTGGAGTTAGAAAGGCGAAGGGGAAAGACAAAGCCGGGGCTGTGGGAAGCAGGAAAGGAGAATGTTTTTACTGTAAAAAGTCAGGACATTGGAAACGCAACTGTGCTGAATATCTTGCTGATCTCAAGAAGAAGAAGCATGCTGATGCTTCCACTTCAGGTGTGTTTGTAACTGAAAACTGCTTTTCTTTAAACTCTGCATCCTGGGTATTGGATACCGGTTCTGGTTCTCACATCTGCAATTGTATGCAGGGATTGAGAAATAGTAGAGTTTTAAAGATAGGAGATCATACTCTGCGGGTTGGAAATGGTTCCAATATACATGCTGTATCCGTGGGAGAGTATCATCTAGGGTTGCCTTCAGGAAGTATTTTGGTTTTGAACCCGTGTTATTTTGTACCAAGTATGCTGTGTAACATGATATCCGTTTCTTTGTTGGACAATGAAGGATATCATTTTATATTGCAAAATAATGTTATGAACATTAACCTGAATCAAGAGTTGATTGGGTATGGTACACTAAATAACGGTATTTACATCTTGAACCAACACACAGTTTTCAATATACAACATACTAGTAAAAGAAATTTTTCAGATATAAATGAAGCTTTTCTTTGGCATTGTAGACTTGGTCATATTAATGAAACAAGACTAAACAAGCTACATAAAGATGGATATTTAAATCCGTTTGAATATAAATCTTATGCGACTTGCCAGTCTTGTATCAAAGGTAAAATGACCAAAACTCCGTTTAGTGGACACGGAGAGAGAGCTGGTGAACTCTTAAGCCTCATACAGAGTGATGTATGCGGACCAATGTCTACACTTGCAAGAGGTGGTCTTTCATACTTCATCACTTTTACTGATGATTTCTCAAGATTCAGACACGTGTTTTTGATAAAGCACAAATCTGAAGCCTTTGAGAAATTCAAGGAGTATAAACTTGAAGTAGAGAAGCAAACAGGATTGAGCATCAAGAAACTTCGATCGGATCGAGGTGGAGAATATTTGAGTACAGAGTTTCTAGACTTCTTAAAAGAGAATGGGATTCTCTCTCAGCTCACTCCTCCTTACACACCGCAGCACAATGGTGTGTCAGAACGGAGGAATCGTATCCTGTTGGATATGGTACGATCCATGATGTGTGATGCTGAGTTACCGCTTTCCTTTTGGGGACATGCATTGGAGACAGCAATGTATCTATTGAACAGGGTTCCAACCAAGACCGTGTCTACCACTCCATATGAGATGTGGAATGGAAGAGACCATCTCTTAAAAGGTTTAGGATTTGGGGTTGTCCGGCTTTTGTTAAAAAGCAGAATCCAGAAAAACTCGAGACACGATCGTGTTGCGCCACGGCAGCGCCCCGGCCTCGTACTCGAGGCCAAAATGCGGAATCAAAAATTTTTCCTTACTCGGAAACCGGCGCTACCGCGGACAAAGAAAACCCGGATCGTGACCATTAACCTAATGCTAGCAATCAAGTGAGAGGGTGAGAAGTATAACGAGTGATCCGAGTCCTCCGGTCTTCTCGTCATCGTCCCGATCTCCCGCAGAAAGTGTAGTCTCCATATCGTCGCCTCCTCGCCGGAAAGGGCACCACAACGCCTGCGTCTTTTACGGGCTCCCGCCTCAATACCGAGGCAACTCAGGCATGAAGCCGGCAACTCGACATGCCCAAGATGTGCTGTAGAATGTGTAGTGTAGAATACGCTTTGTCTTAATGGGGTTTTGGTTGCCTTGATGGAGGAATAAGGTTATGGAAAAATGGTGCTTTCATTTTTCCAAAACTAGATGAATGAGATGA
The DNA here is from genome assembly GCA_030015575.1 of Agapanthus africanus. Classification (NCBI taxonomy): domain Eukaryota; kingdom Viridiplantae; phylum Streptophyta; class Magnoliopsida; order Asparagales; family Amaryllidaceae; genus Agapanthus; species Agapanthus africanus. The sequence goes on along the minus strand of CM057342.1, from coordinate 356,278,949 downwards.
AGAAATTTGTGCTACACCAAAAATGGAATTTTCTCTCATCCTCAACAAAAGTGGCCGGCCATACATTTATATGGAAAATGGTGGAGTGATAATCTAAATCAAGAGGGAAGTGATGGTAGGATAAAGTAAGGAGGTGTCCATATACAAACATAATGATCACTAAATCAACATCAAACCTCAAATCCATCCTTATCACATAAAGCATGAAATGAATGGTATAAAAAGATGCTCTCATCTTACAAATAAACCCTCCACAAAAATGTAATTTGCAAAACTGCAAATTACCCCCTCCATCAGAAAAGTCCAGCCGGGAAAGAACAAAGGAAAACCGGCCGGAACGGAATGCAAAATGGCAACTCCAGAAAACTGGTCCCGTAATAAATTACAGGAAAACCCCGATACTGTGCATACACACCCGCATCTGTATTCCGACCGGATACAAATGCAATGAGACAAAATCTACACTGTACTAGACTAGGACCGGCTTAAACCAAAGCCGGCTAGTAAAAATCCGTTAGATCCTGATCCGTGCAATACCGCACGTATCTGATCGAACCCTGCCATATAACTATACGGCCACTAGTACAAAACTGTCCGATCCTGATCCGTGCAATACCGCACGTATCTGATCGGACCCTGCCATATCTCCATACGGCCTCTACAGCGTTTCGCCCGAAAGCTTGAGTAACTGTAAGTGTGGTGGACTCTAAAGACTCGTCAATACTATGGCTGTGGATTTAACCACTAGCACGTCAGAGGTATAAGCCAATACGTGACGGGCCACCAGCTATTGACCAAAAGGGACGTCGATGAGCGAACTCATCCTGACACCCTACTGAGCCTGTCAGTGACAATATCCGTACAGTCCGGTCCGTTCGTCTATGAGTATCGCATGGCGGGCCTAGGGGGTTGGTAAAAGTCAGACCCCCAAAAGCGGTACAAGTCGTGTCGGAGTGTAGCCCAGAACGCCCTGAGATACTACTGGAATACCTACCAGTAAATCTCCTGCCTCGGCCGAGGGCTTTGCGTAATGGCTCTCCTAGACACAGCGCGACCTCACCCCCAATACCGGGAGAGACGAACCCCTGAAGATCCGCTCACTGCCTCCATGTGGCTCGGGACTGTACCCAACTAAAACCTGTTTCCACGACTCCTTTGAGCCGTGGTAGGGTAGTAATCAAAGCACAGTGGGAACTCACACGAGACAAATGACGATCCTCAGGTCGATGAACTAACCTGTACACATGTCACCAGGGAACTGCTATCTGACGTCTGGTATAAGACCAACTAGCAGGTTCCCGGCGAGTCCTGTCCGGTGTACTCATAACCCAATGAGCACCTGTATACATCTTAGGTGAACCAACTCACACCAGTGGCTTGTGAGACCGGCCACCGCCCCTCGTCGGGGTCTCGACTGTATACACTAGTCTACTAATGGAGTATCGATGCCCTGTCTCGAAACTCCTACGACTAGGGACCTTTTAAGGATGTGCTTATAGACTACCAGCACCCACGTATATGATCGCCATCATACTGCTGGTAGTCAAGCAAGAATCCTAGGGGCTCTATCAACGTGTAATAGCGACATGTCGGGTCACCTAAAGCAGTATACGAAGATAAAGATAAACCAGATAGCATACTATCATCTCGAGTAAGACTGTCCTACTGGGATAGGTCCTCCCTCAATCATTGCAATCACGTGCCTGTGATCCAATAATTGACTCTGAGGGCACTATCTCCAATAATCTCCCACTTGCACTCAAGGCTAATTATTGCGATGTCGCATACTCACAGCCCGTGTGATACCGAACACCCAACTCCTCTACTAGTCAGTCTCACAAAGCTCGTTTGTGAAACTTTTGCGTTCGAGGAATAGCCTCAGTGAGTGGATCCGCTGTGATGTTTCTTTCTATGTCTCTCTATATCTCAAGTTCGCGGAGAAAGCCATCTCCCGAAATGAGCAATACCTGTCTTAGAATGTCTGGAAGTCTGATGGGACTAAGCTCATAAATGAACTCCAAATCCAAACTTCTTAGACTGTATCGTCAAATGAACTTAATCAGTATCCTGCGCCATGCCACCCTCAGTATTGCCTTGGACTACCTGTCCAAAATACTGCCCCTCGTCAGAAGGAAAACTATAACTCTGACAACTTCCTTGTCGTCCATGTCACCTTGGAAGCCTGGAATGATAACTGTCTCCCAAATGAGGCTGTCGTTATCATATCCCTAGAACACGCACTTATGTCCTAAAACTGCTTCCGATTGTTTCTCCAGGATTGGATTAATATCAACTTATTGCATCTACTGCAAGAACAACATCTGGTGTGGTACTTGACATCTCATGATTGACTCAATTGCCTAAGCAAGTGATCTGCCAATCATGAGTATCCCTCTCCTCTTTAGTCTATAAGACACTTTTAGAGAGGGTGACTCCATCAACTGCAGGTACACTACCGTGTCAGGAGTCGTCCATTCTAAATACTCATAGAATGCTGTCAAGGTACCCAGATTGGGAAACCACCCAAATCTAGATCTAAAACCATAGATCTAGTAACCAGTATGTCTGATATAATATCCATGTCCCTTGTGGAGAAACCACTGTGTGACGACCAAAGTATAACCGATCGTAGTATAGGAATATCACTTCCTACTACCTTCTCAACAGATCCACCCCCTATTCTGATGACGTCAAACCTATGACTGTCACATCAGAAATAGATGATCTATCTCCGCTACATCTGCTTTAGTCTATAAATAGACATAAGCCTGATGTCCACCAATGCTTCCGCTGCTCCCACTGACTACGACAACCCTCTGGCAGAGTCATATAGACGTGCACTTCTAAAGCTAGTTTAGAACGACGCTATTCTCATCCTCCTGCCGGGTCTCGCAGCCTGGAACAACAGCAATGGTAATTGTGGGTAAACAAGAACTTCCCTGTCACCGTCCTTGAGGCTACCGTAGTACCTCTCGGGTGCCTGAAGTTACCCACCTTATCTGCGGAGTGGCTAATGGAATGTCAAATCAGATTGAATCTTTAGGTTCCTTATCAAATCTTCAGTAATCGTTTGCGGTTCTGGAATCACTTCCAGTTCTACCATACTCCCACAACTGTTTTTGAAAAAATCCATTTTTATTAAAACTGTGGCGAGTCTAGAACAATATTGCTATTGTTCATCCAGATGGTAGAAAGTCAACCCTCGTCATAGCCTGGGTCAACCCACAAACAGCCATTACAGAAACGTGCCTTGAGTTGTCCAGTGTCTGGTTTTAAGCATAAGCCGGACAACTCCCCGTACCTTAACATCGTTAAGATATGAACTGTTCTATATCCAATATAGAACCAGAGGCACTGATTCAATTGAACCAGATTCAAATCATGCAGCTATCTCCAGTGCATGTAAACTGAATGGAAAGAGGCCGATCAGCGTTACTCAACTTAGGAATGCTTCCAATTATGAGTAACCTGAAAGAGAAGCCAGTTCTCTTAATCATTACTATCAACTGAACATCATACACAAGTATCTACATCTTCGATCACTTTGAAGAATCCCGATACTTGCTACACCTGGTTCTCTACTCTATTCAAATACCTTTAACTCCTCAAAAATTAGACCCTGTGTTTCCACGAAACACATGTCTAAGAACTAGAGAAGTTAAAAGTAAATAGAATATAGTATGAGGACCAACCCCTCTGTCCTAATGGACACTGGACAACATACAATACTCTGTATAAGTCCACTGAGTCTAACAACTCTTTCACTGTGTGTCGTAGGTTGAAAACTGTACTTATGGTTAAGAAGAATTACACCGCTGTTTAATGCTCCTTACCTAACCATCCACTGATATAGGTAAATGTCATCGACATAATATCAAAAGGTATATCTCACTCTATGAAAATAGACGTACAGATATATCAATTTGAAATTGGTGCATAACAGCGGATATTCAAAACCAAATATTTGCCGACCGGCAAACAACCCAGGTGACTTCCTCAAATATCACCGATTACAACGAATCCCGATATAATGAGGATGACCACCCAATTCCCAATAACTTACTCCCACTCATCATCTGTAAAACCATACAGATGTGAGAATCATACCTGGTAAATACATACCCTGGAGTAAGTGTCTAATCGGGAAATCAGTTTTCTATTAACAGTACACAGTGAAACTGAAATATTGAAATGTTTCATCGGGGAATCCTGGTATTCCTAGTAATGCCTCTTCCATTATCCAGATTCACAACTGTAACCGTATAATTCTTTGCCACCTCTCCAAATCCCTTTATATGTCTTTAGTCATTACCTTCTGTACACCCCTTTAGGCCAAATGGTTTTCTTCCTTCCCTACCGTTCGGCACCAGCCTATGGTTTGGAGGAAGACTATCCAAAAAGCATAAAGGGTGTACTGTCCTAATCCTAGGAATACTCGCAATGCGAGAGAAGGTGAAGATAAAAGACACCTGAATGTACTTTATTCCTATTTCTCCTGAACCAGAATCCATCCCCGAACTGGAACAAGTTCCTTTCGAGTTCGTATATAACCATACGATGGAGTATCCAATAAAATGGGATCTTCGTAGTGATACGGAGTGTCCTGGAGAAATACAAAGGTGATTTAGGATTGGCGAAGAAATACTTGGTTTGGTCATGAATAGCAGTCGCAACTTACTTTGCCCTCTTACTAATCCCTTGCTTTGTCTTAACTTAATACCTTCTGTACACCGTTTAGGCTAACTGGTTTTCTTCATTCCCTACCGGTCGGCACCAGCCTATGGTTTGGAAGAAGACTATCCAATTTGCGTAATAGGTGTACTACTCCTAAACCAAGGAGTACTCGTAATGAGAGAAGGTGAAAAAGAAAAGACAACTGAATAATCCTATCCGTTTTCTCCAGAACCGGAAACCATCCTCGAATTCCTTCGAGTTCGTATCTAACCATACGATGGTTTTGTCCAATGGAAGTGGACGTTCGTAGTAATACGGGGTGTCCTGGAGAAAAGGGTAAAAGTAGGAGTGGCAATGAGGTCTGCAACTCTGACAATCCAAAAGCCAGTATTAAGAAGGTTCGGTCAACTTGGTCACTGAGTCATAGTCAAGGGTCGGGTCAATGGTCGCTGCCAAAGAGAGAGAGAAAAGAAACACTCAGCGTGCACTCTAACCTAGATCAGAATGGTTGTCACTTTGTCTAATCTGGAAACCTCCCACTGTACCTCAAATTCTCCTCCAAACCTGAAAGAAGAATTAGTCGGGATCACCCGAGGAGTAAATCAACTCATCAGTGGAAATCGGGATCCAACTATCATCGTATGATAACTTGACGGAATCCACTCAAGTCACCACACTCCAGAAGGTATGCGCATGCCTGGCAAGTTTCAGTTCTTTTGAAACTCCCGATGTGATTTTTTACCCCTAGGACTCAAGTGACCTTGACGGAGTCAACAAATCAAAGAGTCCTAGTCAAGTTCATCCCGTCATTATCTGGATTGCATTAAACCCACCCGTACGTGCCCTTGACGGAGTCAACAAGGCCGCACGACTGTCCTAACCAATCCCATTTATGCAACAAACAAGCACTACTTAGCTACCGTACACTACGCCTTGACGGAGTCAACAAACGCAGCACGAATACTAAATAATACTCATAAGAAATGACGGAAGGCTACGAATGGTTTTTGGCGAAAAACCTTTAACGTAAAGAACTTGATATCGTTGAAGGAACTGCATAGCCTTTTATAAAATATAGTGACGAAAACCTTTACTAAAGAGGTCACTCCCGGTGAAGGGATCTCGGCTCTTTCCCCGTAGAATGAGGTGCAGGATATTCCAAATGAATACCACGATGCAAAGCAAAAGTAATCGGCTATAGTGAAGTTAATGCCCTGACGCAAACTTTTTGTCCAAGGGGTCACTCCCGGTGAAGGGATCTCGGCCCTTGCCTCGTCGACTGAGGAGCAGGATATTCCAAATGAATACCACGATGCAAAACAAAAGTGAACGTCCTTGCAATAACAGCTTTTTGAAAAGTGTTCCAACAACATCAGAATAGGTTTGTTTATCTTGCATTGATCCGAATCAACGCAGTCCCATCAATTAATCACACCACAAAGAACGAAAATATACTGACGTACGTATATGCCATCCGCATTCGCCACTGGGTCCCGTCATCACCCGTTAGGTTAGCTAACTAACGGCAGAGCGGGGACTGGACTAGCGCGGATGTAAAACATATACAACATCTACTAATATATATACCAATATATTATATTTCGCTCAAGGCGTGATAAAAGCAACATCACAGAAATGTACAGCATCACAGAACAATACAGATATCTGGAAGCCCCGGGTTTCACAGAGCCGCTGCTGAAACCCGACGTTCCCCTGGTCGTGTGGATAGCCTGTGCAATGAAATCCTAGACCCCTACGGGCGTGGCAAGTCACCCGCCAAAACCTGAAGCGAGGCAGCCCCCTTCAGCACCGTGAATGGACCACCCAGCACTTCACGGAATCCGGTAACTTGAGCACCCCACCTGGGTCAACCTGTACCCCCTACGAGTGCGGCGAATAGCCCGCCAATCCTAGAGTGAAGCCCCCTCCATCTCAATGCCATGAGATGCGGGCCCGTTGCCCTCTAGAACCCGGCTATCCGTGCACCCCTCCGCGGGGTAATCCTAGTACAGAAAGTAAAATATACAAACACCGGGTACATCGACCGCAACCAGGTCGTGCCCCAAAAGAATAATACAAACAGGCAGTGACGGCAGTCCACATGTCGGACGCTCGCCCCGCAATAACAAATGTACATAATACAACAAAACTGTACTAGCATTGCATCCAGGCTATCCCCCACGACCGATCCGCAACATCACAGCATAAACATAGAACATCAACGTGAAAGTCACGTTCGCAAATCCGTCTAACCGGGCTATAGCAGTTAGACCGGATTTACCGATCGACTGACATTCACGGTCGCAGATATAATATAAATACTGTGAAATAATGTGTTTAAAAATATCCGATCGATCAAACAATTAACAAGTGGGCCCCAAAGAAAACTGTAGCACTCACAGAAATAATTGGCCCAATTTTAATATTCCAAAACCCCCACAATAAGCCCATGAACCCACTGAAAAAATACGAAGCAATGACCAAACCAACATGCGGCGGAAGCGCGGCAGAAAGGGGGGTATTGATGCACTTCCGCGCTCTATCTAATTGTTCACTGTCTCGTTTTTTTTTCAGAGTTCTTAAAACTCCCTGCACATCTTTCTAAGATCACCTGAAAAATTTTTAGAGACCAAAAAAATCCAACAGAAAACTGATGTGAAGGAATATGTGGTTTTTGGGATTTCGGTCGATCGGATAAGCAAAACGCATTAGAACAAGCTAGGAAAGGTTAATGGCGTGGCTCTGATACCATGTTACGCCACGGCAGCGCCCCGGCCTTGTACTCGAGGCCAAAATGCGGAATCAAAAATTTTTCCTTACTCGGAAACCGGCGCTACCGCGGACAAAGAAAACCCGGATCGTGACCATTAACCTAATGCTAGCAATCAAGAGAGAGGGTGAGAAGTATACCGAGTGATCCGAGTCCTCCGGTCTTCTCGTCATCGTCCCGATCTCCCGCGGAAAGTGTAGTCTCCATATCGTCGCCTCTTCGCCGGAAAGGGCACCACAACGCCTGCGTCTTTTACGGGCTCCCGCCTCAATACCGAGGCAACTCGGGCATGAAGCCGGCAACTCGACATGCCCAAGATGTGCTGTAGAATGTGTAGTGTAGAATACGCTTTGTCTCAATGGGGTTTTGGTTGCCTTGATGGAGCAATAAGGTTATGGAAAAATGGTGCTTTCATTTTTCCAAAACTAGATGAATGAGATGAAGAAATTTGTGCTACACCAAAAATGGAATTTTCTCTCATCCTCATCAAAAGTGGCCGGCCATACATTTCTATGGAAAATGGTGGAGTGATAATCTAAATCAAGAGGGAGGTGATGGTAGGATAAAGTAAGGAGGTGTCCATATACAAACATAATGATCACTAAATCAACATCAAACCTCAAATCCATCCTTATCACATAAAGCATGAAATGAATGGTATAAAAAGATGCTCTCATCTTACAAATAAACCCTCCACAAAAATGTAATTTGCAAAACTGCAAATTACCCCCTCCATCAGAAAAGTCCAGCCGGGAAAGAACAAAGGAAAACCGGCCGGAACGGAATGCAAAATGGCAACTCCAGAAAACTGGTCCCGTAATAAATTACAGGAAAACCCCGATACTGTGCATACACACCCGCATCTGTATTCCGACCGGATACAAATGCAATGAGACAAAATCTACACTGTACTAGACTAGGACCGGCTTAAACCAAAGCCGGCTAGTAAAAATCCGTTCGATCCTGATCCGTGCAATACCGCACGTATCTGATCGAACCCTGCCATATAACTATACGGCCACTAGTACAAAACTGTCCGATCCTGATCCGTACAATACCGCACGTATATGATCGGACCCTGCCATATCTCCATACGGCCTCTACAGCGTTTCGCCCGAAAGCTTGAGTAACTGTAAGTGTGGTGGACTCTAAAGACTCATCAATACTATGGCTGTGGATTTAACCACTAGCACGTCAGAGGTATAAGCCAATACGTGACGGGCCACCAGCTATTGACCAAAAGGGACGTCGATGAGCGAACTCATCCTGACACCCTACTGAGCCTGTCAGTGACAATATCCGTACAGTCCGGTCCGTTCGTCTATGAGTATCGCATGGCGGGCCTAGGGGGTTGGTAAAAGTCAGACCCCCAAAAGCGGTACAAGTCGTGTCGGAGTGTGCCCAGAACGCCCTGAGATACTACTGGAATACCTACCAGTAAATCTCCTGCCTCGGCCGAGGGCTTTGCGTAATGGCTCTCCTAGACACAGCGCGACCTCACCCCCAATACCGGGAGAGACGAACCCCTGAAGATCCGCTCACTGCCTCCATGTGGCTCGGGACTGTACCCAACTAAAACCTGTTTGCACGACTCCTTTGAGCCGTGGTAGGGTAGTAATCAAAGCACAGTGGGAACTCACACGAGACAAATGACGATCCTCAGGTCGATGAACTAACCTGTACACATGTCACCAGGGAACTGCTATCTGACGTCTGGTATAAGACCAACTAGCAGGTTCCCGGCGAGTCCTGTCCGGTGTACTCATAACCCAATGAGCACCTGTATACATCTTAGGTGAACCAACTGACACCAGTGGCTTGTGAGACCGGCCACCGCCCCTCGTCGGGGTCTCGACTGTATACACTAGTCTACTAATGGAGTATCAATGCCCTGTCTCGAAACTCCTACGACTAGGGACCTTTTAAGGATGTGCTTATAGACTACCAGCTCCCACGTATATGATCGCCATCATACTGCTGGTAGTCAAGCAAGAATCCTAGGGGCTCTATCAATGTGTAATAGCGACATGTCAGGTCACCTAAAGCAGTACACGAAGATAAAGATAAACCAGATAGCATACTATCATCTCGAGTAAGACTGTCCTACTGGGATAGGTCCTCCCTCAATCATTGCAATCACGTGCCTGTGATCCAATAATTGACTCTGAGGGCACTATCTCCAACAGATCGGTCATGTGTAAATTTGTGGGGTATCCAAAACATTCATATGGATATCTATTCTACCACAAAGAGGAACAAAAGGTGTTTGTTGCTCAGCATGCCACATTTTTGGAAAATGAGATCTTTACGGAAAGTACTAATGGCAATGTGGTAGAACTAGAAGAGGTTCTAGAGACACAAATTACTCAGGAGGAATTTGTTGAAACTGATGTTGCAGTAGAACTTCAAGAACCTCAGCCGCTCAGGAGGTCTAGTAGAACTTCTCGTGTACCAGAGAGATACTATGGGTTTCTCATAGATGGTGATAGAGAAGATTGCATCATGGATGATGATGATCCTACTAGTTTTCAGCAAGCTATCACGAGTGGTGACTCAGTGAAATGGCTGGAAGCAATGAGATCCGAAATGGAGTCAATGTACACCAACAAAGTATGGACTTTGGACGTTGCGCCTCCTGGGATAAAACCCGTTGGGTGCAAATGGATCTTTAAGAGAAAGATTGGTGTAGATGGACAGGTGGAGACCTATAAAGCAAGGCTTGTAGCGAAAGGTTTTCGTCAAAGACCAGGCTTGGACTATGATGAAACTTTCTCTCCAGTAGTAATGCTTAAATCCATTAGGATCCTACTTGCTATTGCTGCTCACTATGATTATGAAATATGGCAGATGGACTTGAAAACTGCATTTCTAAATGGTGATTTAGAAGAATGCGTTTTTATGGATCAGCCAGAGGGCTTCATTGATAGTGGGAGCAGCGGGAAAGCATGTAGATTGCTTAAATCCATTTATGGATTAAAGCAGGCCTCAAGGAGCTGGAACATCTGCTTTGATGATACAATCAAAGAGTTTGATTTTGTCAGAAATGAAGATGAACCATGTATTTATAAGAAGATTGTAGGGAGTACTGTCACATTCCTCGTATTGTACGTAGACGACATTCTCCTGATAGGAAATGATGTTCCTATGCTACAATCGGTCAAACTATTCTTATCACAAAGGTTCTCCATGAAGGACCTGGGTGATGCCTCGCGTATTTTGGGCATTAGGGTCTATAGAGATAGATCCAAGAGGTTATTGGGACTGTCCCAATCAAAGTTCATAGACACCATTCTAAAGAGGTTTAGTATGGAAGATTCCAAGCGTGGTGCCTTGCCTGCTAGTCATGGAATCACTCTCTCCAAGGACTTCTGTCCGAAGACTGATGAAGAGAGAGCTCGCATGAGCGTTATACCCTATGCTTCAGCCGTAGGATCTATAATGTATGCGACTGTTGGAAATGTTGGGTATGAGATACGCCAATAACTGGCCTTATTGCAAGTGGGAGATTGTTAGTAATATGTATGCCCTAAAGGCTATTATATGGATAGTGGAAATTTGTACATATATCTATGGAGATAGATGAATTTCTTGCTCAACATGATAGTACGCTATCTGGTTTACTTTATCTTGATATGTAGATTTAATCATTTACACATGCTGATAAAGCCCAAAGGATATTTGCTTGACTACTGTGATTATGATGCGGATCATACTAGTGGGGCACATGTAGTCTATAAGCATATCCTTGAACTGTTCCTAGTCGAGGGTGTATCGAGACAGGGCATCGATATTCCAGAGTAGACTAGCGTATACCATTCTTGTCCCATATGATGGGCGATGGATGATCCCATATCCATCTGGTGAGGAGACACCAAAGATTGTATGCGGGTGCTCAGTGGAGACTGGGTACACTGAACGGACTCGCCGAGAACTCCTATGTGGTATTATATCTATCGTCGAATAGCAGTTCTCAGGAAACACTGGTACAGGTTAGTCTGTAGACCAGAGATCGTCATAGAGTCTTGTGTGTCCTCCCACTATACTTTGATCTCCACCCTACCACGGCTTTACTGAGTCGTGCAAACAGGTAGTCTTTGGGTACAGTCTCGAGGCACATGGAGGCAATGAGCGATAGGAGGGGTTTCGTCTCTCCCGGTATTGGGGGTTGATGTTGTGCTATGCTCAATTGGCTATAACATGAAGTCCCTGGCCAGGACTGCTGAGATTTACTGATAAGAGTTATCAGTAGTTTCTCAATCTGTTATGAGCCATACACCAGCATAACTTATTGAGTTATTGGGGTCGACGATTCCATCCCTAGACTCGATATGCAGCATATTTGACGAAGAGACCGGACTGTACGGTAAGTGCTGCCAGTTGGCTCGACGGGAGTTTTTACAGCTTCGCTGGTTTTCTTCTGATCGTTTCAATACCCGGGTGGCCGTTATATTTAGCTGACCTCTTGCGGATTGTAGGTGTTTGATATGATCATCATCTACTGCCGGCGTATTGACGAGTCTTAGAGTCCCACAATGAAGTTTCCTGGCTCAGGCAAAAAGATGTGGTGTGCATATGAGATATGCGCGGGACCCGATTAAATACAGTTATGTGATAACGTATATTAATCAGGCATTTTCTATTTGTCGGATCGTATTTGATATGACCGGTTTGCTAAATCAAGTGTTGATTTAACAAATTACATTTAGATTAAATCGTTAATTAAATCCTTTTGTATGCATGCATGTATGCACATGATGATGTGCATGGACACATACATGCATACATAGTATCATAGTTGATGATACAAGAATGGTGGCAATGCAAGACTTATATTAAAGCTTTTAATTTGTATTTATCATTTTAAGTTAATGTAAAGAATATCCACTCATGCTCCTTTATTCTTTAGTGGGTAAGCTTTATTTAACTTAATGAAAAGAATTTCCACCCATGCTTAATTCTTTATGAAATGAATTTCCACCCATAATTATAGTGGGAATGAAATAATGATGATTATTCCTTCTCATCACTATAAATAGCTTCATATGTGATATGAAACAAGATGCACACAACAAAGGGAAAAATTGTGAACAAGGGCGTGAAAACAAGTTATCATATGTGATATGATAGAAAGCTCAAGCTTAGCCACCATAATCTTCTTCTTCCTCTCTTGATTTTTCTCTTGAGTGAAGTTGATAAAAAAAAGGGTTTCAATTGAAGAATATAAACCACATCATCATACTACACACATCTAGCCGATTTGTGTAGGGTGTTTGCTCTACTTCGTTTGCGAAACAAGTAAGGCAAGGAGCTTTGGACAAAGGGACTTCGGGTGGATCATCGTGGACAAGGAAGGCTTCCATCGATCCGTTCCAAACTCTCATAGTGCCAAGTAGTCACCGAGGGAGATCTACAAAGGCTGTAAAATCTACTCTTAGTGATAGTTTTACATTTGCATGTGATGCTTATTTGTATGAATCCCTAAAACTTCTAGTTTCGATTCTTGTCGAGTTAACTTAGCACCTCTAAAATTTTGATTATGGCATATGTGATGCTACCAAACCCTTGACGAGGTGCTAGGCTAGCCCAATAGATTTTACGATCAAAAATAATATTACCGCAATCAAGAACGGCGTCACTTGGTAGGTAGCCGGTGAGTACGGGTTGGTCCACATGGATTTTGTGTTTTCCTAATCGCGCTAACGAGTTAATTTCGATGGGAGACGGATTGGTTATTAAATCTAAAAACTAAATTATTCTATACTAAGATTATCTAGATCTAAGTCTTGCTAGGGTTAGGTTTAGGGTAGGTTTGGAAATGTAAATAAATCTCAACGCTTTCTCTACCCATATTAGGATCTAGTAGGAGTTATGGTAATTATTAACAAAAGAGATTAGACTCATCGGGAAGATGTTTTCTTCCTCTAGTTTCTTGTCCTTCCTTTATCAATCCTTACCCTAACCTCCATGGAAAACCATCACAATCGGACCTTTATACTATGGTATCACCGCTACCTCGATGGATAGGGTGCCGTAGGGAGCGGTATGTGAATGAATGCATGGAGTCCTATTAAAATATATAACGGGAAAGAAAGGGATGAGTGATCTCATCTCTTAAAAGCCTTCCCCAAAGCAAACCCTAACAAACGAGGAGACTACTCGCTCATTAGGGAATTTAAAAACATTTATCTAGGGCAGAGAATGAAAAATTACCTAGGGCAAGAATTGAAATTATCTACTTACTTTGCAGATGGCTCTCTCCAAACATTTACGCAGGGTTGTCAGATTTGAATGGATGATATGAAAAGAGGCATCGATGCTCTCCAAAAGAATTCTAAATTTTATTCATAAAAAGAGGCATTGGGGGGCATACAATGAATTGGGTCTCTATTTATAGATTCATAGAAACCCTAGGTTACAACTGATTCGCATGTCTGCATTTACCAAAATAACCCTAGGTTGACTAGTCAGCGCCGCACAAGGTTTTGGTAAAATTTCCTTCTCCTAAATGCTCAAGCCCGCCGCGGAACTGCGGCCCGAGGCCTGGTTTGGCCGCGGTTCCACGGCCAAAAAGTGGAGTTGGCTGCTGAAATTTCCTTTGATGGTTCCTGGCTCTCTAGTCTTCCTACTTTTTTAGTATTTTTCTGAACATGGTTTCTGATTCTCTACCAAATTTTCCAGTGAATAATTAAGGTGGACTTTAACAGTGGCTTCGCGATCTTGGACTTTGCATTGCCTTGTACTTTGTGAAATTTATCTTTTATGTAGGCTTGATCAAGGTCCTTCTATTTGTTGGTTGTAGTTCCACTTTTGCATCGTCTTTTATCCTCTTCACTGTTTTAAATCCAAGAACCTGTAACCTGTAATATGTAGCAGACATGCGTCAAAAGCACCTGTTTATTTATAAAACGAATAAGAATTGGGAATATAATAATACAATATTATGGTATGAACAAATACCCCCAAACTTATCTTTTGCTCGTCCTCGAGCAAACTTAGTTTTATTCTCTACAAAAACCTAACCGCACTTTCGCAGGGAAACGCGATTGCACTGAGCTCGTGCAACAAGCCGTTAAACCTCTAGGTGTCCCTAGTAAGAGGAGTGTTGTCTCCTGAGGGTTTTCAGTGGATACTATCCACAAAATCCTATCAATTTGGCCTATCGAATTTTATTCTTCAATTTGGTTTTCTAACAATGAATTCTATTATCTTCGACTCATAAATTATCCACCCATATTCTTCACACTTCCTCATCATTTAACTTAAAATTATATATGTTCTGCAGACCTACTTAGCTTTCGGCATCTCTTAAGTTTTCCTCCTAGGGTTCCATCTCCACTTAGGAATTTTTATCAACTCTACTAAAGATAAAAGTTCTATTCTTCATTCCTCTCTTTTATCTAAACTCCAATCTCATACCCCTACGTGTGTGTATAAATCATCCCTACACTTGGAAATTCAAATCAAGCTATCATACTCTTGTCCGTTGTCCAAAGCAATTCTTAATTGGTGAATTTTTAGATGAATTCGCTCACACATTCTTCATGCGATTGTTAATACTTCTTAAGGTACCAACAACCGATTACAAAACGTGTTTGCACGTTAAAGCGTAATTCCTAGTCTTGCAACACCCAAGGCTTCAGTTGGTCTAAGGCACTAGGTGATGAAGCATCCTCGCTAAATATTTTTCTATTTTTGCAGCCTTAAGTAATCACAAAAACCAGTGTTCATTTTTTTCTTAATTCACACTTGTATATTTTTTTTTATTTTCTTCGTACTAAGGACTTTAGACAAGAGCATTTCAAGGTCTCCTCTACTATTCCAAGTTTCAAGGTGCATGATTGTGCAAATTGTAGGGTATACGTTTTCAGAATCTAGACTTAAGCTAGGAATTATTTTTCAAACTCATACTCTAATAAAACTATCAATACTTTTCCTTCGTTTCGACTTATCCCAAGAAGTGGACTCAAAATTTGCCTATTTCTAAATAAACTACAAAGACATATACTTTCTACCGTTAAACTTTAAGAAAGGTTATTTTTAGGGTTTTTAATTTACTAAGTCTAAGATCTAGTTGTTTCTAGCTAGTTAACCTTTTTATTAAACTTAAGTCAAATAAGTCCAAAATTGAATACATTAATTTTTATAATTTTTGAAATTTTCAATTTTTTATGGGTTTTAAAATAAGTATGCAAATGCAAAAAATGTACACATGAATGCGAAGAAAGAAGACTTACCGAGCATACCCCCAAACTTAAACTTGACAGTGTCATCACTATCATGCTACACCAAGGGGTCAAAATGTCGGCACTCCCCTGTTTATTTATTTATAAAAATTTTTAATATTTTTTAATGTTTTGAATTTTTTTTTATAGAAAAAGAAAACAAAAAATATATATACATATATACAACAAGGTCCTCCCCAAACTAAACAAGGCATTACACAAGCCAAAGGTTAGCACCAACCATTCAAAAATCTTATCGTGGTAATGGTAGAGTTGATGAAAGGAGGGAGTGGAAAGAAGAGAAATGAGAAGCACACGAGACCATATAGGAAGAAGAGTGGAATATGGTCTCGGTGGAGGAGAAGAATGACGGAAAAGAGAAAGAAGTGGAGTACGATCTTGAGGGTGTAAATCGAGTGAATAAATTAGCGTAATTTGTGATGACCGATGTGTTAAAAGTGATTGTGCTAACCTATCAACCCGTCGAGAAATAGGGTCAATTCCCTCAAGATTCGCAAGAAAGCATGGGTACGCCGAACTTGGTTTTGGAGATGAAAGCGTAACGGTCTCTTGTACGGTCGGAACGATAGGAAGGACGAAAGGGAGTGAATTAGGGATAGTCTCATTCTCACCGTAGTAAACTGTCGCGAACTTGAAAGATTCCATCAATGGTTTGAAACGACTGTAAGCAACCGAGTCTGATGGTTCAACTAACTCATCTGAAAATTCAAAGGACTCAAACTCGGGCGGTGAGTCTTCAACATCGTCCGAAAAAGTGAAACACTCGTAAGTGTTATCGGCAGTGAGGACTGTGTCAGATTCAAAGGGAAATTTTTCAAGCTCACAATCTTCAAGCGTGATCTTTTGCGTGGTCGGAACGATGGAAAGGAGGGAGGGTGATATAGCAGTTAAAGGGTCAGGAGGATGAATTGGAAAATCCGACACATCAAAGAAAAATAGTTCAACCTCAATATTATCCTCAATACTCTCCTCAATACTATCCTCATAATTCTCCTCAAAATTTAGCTCATCCATGCCATTATCATCAAAATCAAGACGCATATGAAGTTTGGAAGAAACATTTAATGACTCAGGATGATGAATTGGACATAAAATTTCAATCAAATCGACAGGTTCATCATCCGAAATATTCCCGGCGTCTATATCCTAAATCAAGTGAAAATCAATTTTTTCTGACACCTCCTCAAAGGCATGGATATTGATAAATTTAGGTTCAAGATTGGAGGTGTAAAGATCGAAAGGATTAGGTGTGGTTTCACTCGAAAGGGTTTCTTCGCAGTCTGGCAAATCAAGCACTACAAAGTCACACAACTCGTTTTTATTTTCAACTGGTGAACTATTTGGGACAATCGATGGAAAACCGGAGTTGTGGGATTTAATTGGGTATGGGTAGGTCTGATTTGGAAATGTGTAGAACTCACTTGCTCCTCTCAAATTCTCACTCTGTCCAACCGCCTCCTCATACATTGAAAAATGTGAAGCTAGTTGGAAACTAGCTACCGGTTCACTAGGCTGCATAAGGGCGGCAATAGACGCATCCACATTCCTAACCATTTTGTTTGTTGCTGAAATATAAGCTTCCAACGACTGTTCCAAACTAGACATGGGTTGTGAAGGGTTTCGGTAAAAGATTCGAAATTGTTTGGATACGTGAAACTCCCAAAAGGCTGTGTAGAAACAGTGTCTAGTGACGGTGGGAAAGTCTTGTAGGACTGGTAGGAAGTGGATGGTTGGACAGGAGTAGGGTCAACATGTGGATAAAAAGGTGAATGAACTTGTTGATCCCTAGAACAAGATGTGTTGAGAGGGGTGAAAGATCGGCTACGAGATTGAGCAATATGCTCAGCAATGGACATCGGCTTAGGAGTTACAACAGGACTCGAAAAAGTGGTATCAACGTATGAAGGTGGTAAAGGTTGACATAGTTGACACAAAGTGGGTTGTAATGTTGAACTGTTTCTCCTAGACGCCTCTATTTGATCTTTCAAAGAAATTTTGGGCATGGAGGGATTTTCCTTAAATCGACCGAAGCAATTAACATACGACGCAAAGTTAGGTTCAGGATACCAAAGTTCGGAAAGTGATTTATGATGTGGGGTACCCATGATAGAAGAAAGAGAAGAGAAAGTAGGTTGGGTGGTGCAAGGATTTCTTAGCGAAAAAAGTTTGCAAGTTTTCTAATAAAAATTTTCCTTTTTTCTTTTTCTCTTTATTTGGAAAATTTTTTTACCAAAAAGATTAAGGATATGCAAATCAGAAAATATCACTTGCAATCAATTATTATTTTAAGCATAGCACAAAGAATCCTGCATAAGATTTGTTATTTGGAATGGAAAAGATTTTTAAGCGCAAAGAACCTGCAGGATATTTTTACAGAAGATATATCTAGAATTGCAGGGAAGGAACAGAGGAGCTTATAGTGAAAATTCCAGTTGATGATGTCAGCATCTAGCCGCGTTTCCGCGGTCGGAGGGTGGTTCATGCCGCTGAACCGCGGTCTGATGGAGGAATCAAGCCGCCAGAAAAAGTACAGAGGATGACATCACTATACCGCAGCGGTTCCGCGGTCAGAGCTTGCTAATGCGGCGGAAGCGCTGTTTCTTGGAGGGTTCAGGTCGCTGGAAAAATTCTGCTGCGCTGTTTCTGAAATCCCCCTCTATTTTGATCTCCCGTTTTCTATTTTGATTTCTGTATATTTCCATATCCGAATTTGTTCCTGCAAAATTCACACAAAAATACCCTTTCCAAAAATAACAGATGATATATTTTTATATTTTTTTGATTTTTTCTGTTTTTATGATTTTTTAATTTTATATTAAACCGAAATTGCAAAAAGGAAATATCACGCCATCTCCGGCAACGGCGGCATTTGATTTAAAGATTTTACGATCAAAAATAATATTACCGCAATCAAGAACGGCATCGCTTGGTAGCTAGCCAGTGAGTACGGGTCGGTCCACAGGGATTTTGTGTTTTCTTAATCGCGCTAACGAGTTAATTCCGATGGGAGCCGAATCAGTTATTAAATCTAAAAACTAAATTATTCTATACTAAGATTATCTAGATCTAAGTCTTGCTAGGGTTAGGTTTGGAAATGTAAATAAATCTCAACGCTTTCTATACCCATATTAGGATCTAGTAGGAGTTATGGTAATTATTAACAAAAGGGATTAGAATCTTCGGGAATATGTTTTCTTCCTCTAGTTTCTTGTCCTTCCTTTATCAATCCTTACCCTAACCTCCATGAAAAATCATCACAACCAGGCCTTTATACCACGGGATCACCGCTACCTCGATGGATAGGATGCCGTAGGGAGTGGTATGTGCATGTATGCATGGAGTCCTATTAAAATATATAACAGGCAAGAAAGGGATGAGAGATCTCATCTCTTAAAAGCCTTCCCCAAAGCTAACCCTAACAAGCGAGGAGACTACTCGCTCATTAGGGAATTTAAAAACATTTATCTACGGCAGAGAATGAAAAATAACCTAGGGCAAGAATTGAAATTATCTACTTACTTTACATATGGCTCTCTCCAAACATTTACGCAGGGTTGTCAGATCTGAATAGATGATATGAAAAGAGGCATCGATGCTCTCCAAAAGAATTCTAAATTTTATTCATAAAAAGAGGCATTAGGAGGCATGCAATGAATTGGGTCTCTATTTATAGATTCATAGAAACCCTAGGTTATAACTGATTCGTATGTCTGCATTTACCAAAATAACCCTAGGTTGACTAGTCAGCGCCGCACAAGGTTTTGGTAAAATTTCCTTCTCCTAAATGCTCAAGCCCGCCGTGGAAGCGAGGCCCGAGTCCTGGTTTGTCCGCGGTTCCGTGGCCAAAAAGTGGAGTTGGTTGCTGAAATTTCTTTTGATGGTTCTTGGCTCTCTAGTATTCCTACTTTTTCAGTTTTTTTCTGAACATGGTTTCTGATTCTCTACCAGATTTTCCAGTGAATAATTATGGTGGACTTTAACAGTGGCTTTGCGATCTTGGACTTTGCATTGCCTTGTACTTTGTGAACTTTATCTTTTATGTAGGCTTGATCAAGGTCCTTCTATTTGTTGGTTGTAGTTCCAATTTTGCATCGTCTTGTATCCTTTTCACTGTTTTAAATCCAAGAACCTGTAATCTGTAATATGTAGCAGACATGCGTCAAAAGCACCTATTTATTTATAAAACGAATAAGAATGGGGAATATAATAATACAATATTATGGTATGAACACCGGCCTATGTTAAAAAGCAAAATCTAGACAAGCTCGAGGCAAGGTCAGTTCTGTGCAAGTTTATAGGATATCCAAAACATTCGCGAGGGTATATCTTCTACCACTTCGAGGAACAAAAGGTGTTTGTTTCTCGACATGCCACCTTTTTAGAAAAGGGTTTTCTTATGAAAGAAATTAGTGGTAATGAGGTAGAACTGGAAGAAGTTCCAGCAGCACAGACTACAACTGACGATATGGTGGAACCGGAGGATCCAATAGTACCCAACGAACCCCAACCTCTCTGCCGATCTAGTAGGATTCCTCATCCACCTGAAAGATACTATGGTTTTCTCATTGATGGTGGGAGCGAGGATTGTATCATGGAAGATGATGACCCAACTAGCTTCGAGAAGGCCATCACGAATGGGGACTCTGTGAAATGGCTGGATGCAATGCGATCTGAGATGGAATCCATGTACACCAACAAAGTATGGACTTTGGAAGATGTTCCTGAAGGGGTAAAACCCATCGGGATCAAGTGGATCTTCAAGAAAAAATTTGGTGTAGATGGAAAAGTTGAGACTTTTAAAGCTAGACTTGTTGCAAAAGGTTTTCGTCAAAGACCGGGTGTGGATTATGATGAAACCTTTTCTCCAGTGGCTATGCTTAAGTCCATCTGGATCCTATTTTCCATCGCTGCATACCATGACTACGAAATTTGGCAAATGGATGTTAAGACCGCTTTTCTAAATGGTGATTTAGAAGAGAGCGTGTACATGACTCAGCCAAAGGGCTTCGTAGACAGTGGGAGTAGCGGAAAGGTGAGCAAGCTGCTTAAATCCATTCACGGTTAAAGCAGGCATCACGGAGTTGGAACATCTATTTTGATGTGGTAGTCAAAGAGTTTGACTTCATCAAAAATGTAGATGAACCTTGTATATACAAGAAGGTGGCAGAGAGTAAGGTTGTCTTCCTCGTATTGTACGTTGATGACATACTCTTGATAGGAAATGATGTTC
Source organism: Agapanthus africanus (assembly GCA_030015575.1). Taxonomy (NCBI): domain Eukaryota; kingdom Viridiplantae; phylum Streptophyta; class Magnoliopsida; order Asparagales; family Amaryllidaceae; genus Agapanthus; species Agapanthus africanus. The sequence continues at coordinate 356,258,032 of CM057342.1, read as the reverse complement.
CTATGCTGCACTCGGTCAAGCTCTTCTTATCACAAAGATTCTCAATGAAAGATCTCGGTGATGCCTCTTACATCTTGGGGATTAAGATCTATAGAGATAGATCTAAACGGATATTGGGATTGTCCCAATACAGGTACATTGACACTATACTAAAGAGGTTTAGTATGGAAGATTCCAAGCGTGGGAATTTACCCATGATCATATGACTCACTCTCTCGAAAGAGATGTCTCCCAAGACAGATTTGGAGAGAGCTCGCATGCAAGAGATACCCTATGCTTCGGCAGTAGGCTCTATCATGTACGCGATGCTATATACCAGACCCGATGTAGCATACTCACTAAGTGTAGTGAGTAGGTATCAAGCAGATCCACGAGAGAGTCACTGGACAGCTCTGAAGAACATTCTCAAGTACTTGAGAATGACTAAAGATATGTTCTTGGTGTATGGTAACGGTGAACTCCAAGTGGAGTCCTTTACCGATTCGAGCTTTCAGAGTGATAAGGATGACTCTAAGTCAGTCTCGGCATTTGTCTTTACCCTCAACGGAGGGGCGGTTTGTTGGAAGAGTTCCAAGCAAGAAACCGTGGCAGACTCCACGGTGGAGGCTGAATACATCGCTGCCAACGATGCTGCCAAAGAGGCTGTCTGGATGAAGAAGTTCATAAACGAACTTGGTGTGGTTCCGTCCATCGAGCATCCAATACCTTTGTATTGTGATAACAATGGTGCTGTAGCTTTGGCAAAGGAACCCAATTCCCATCAGCGATCCAGGCATATTCTGAGGCGGTATCACCTGATCCGGGAGATAGTTGATCACCGGGAGATCGAGGTCAGGAGAGTTGACATGAAGAACAACACGGCGGATCCACTCAAAAAGGCCATACCCCAGATACAATTTGAGAGACTCTTCGGGATGTTGGGTATGAGATACTACAACAACTGGCCTTAGTGCAAGTGGGAGATTGTTGGTTATGTGTTTGCCCTAGAGGCTATTATTGTACATATGATGTATATTATAGTGGATGCTTGGACACATATAGAGAGGACTTTCTTGCTCGACATGATAGTATGCTATATGGTTGGTCTTTGTCTTAACATGTAGATTTGTATTGTGATATTGTCTTTCTCTCACATTTTGATAAAGCCCTTAGGATGTGTACTTGACTACCAGGACTATGATGGAGATCATACTAGTGGGACCACGGTAGTCCACAAGTACATCCTTTAATTGTTCCTAGTCGATGGTGTATCGAGACAAGGCATCGATATTCCATATTAGACTAGCGTATACGCTTCTTGACCCATATGATGGGCGATGGATGATCCCACATCCATTGGTGTTTGACATCAAAGATGGTATACGGGTGCTCAGTGGAGACTGGGTACACTGAACGGACTCACCGAGAACTCCTAGTTGGTATTATACCTATCGTCAGATAGCAGTTTTCTGGTGACACTGGTACAGGTTAGTCTGTGGACCCGAGGTTGTCATAGAGTCTTATGTGATTCCCGCTGTGCTTTGATTTCCACCTTACCACGTTCAAGAGAACATGAAAAACGATGGCTTTTGGGTACAGTCCCGAATCATATGGAGGCAATGAGCGATAGGAGGGGATTCGTTTCACCCGGTATTAGGGGTTGATGTTGCGCTGTGCTCGATTGGCTATAACAGGAAGTCCCTGGCCAGGGCTGATACGGAGATTTACTGGTAAGTGTTATCAGTAGTTTCTCGACCCGTTATGAGCCTCACATCGGCACGACTTATCGATTACTGGAGTCTGACGCTTACCACCCCTAGACTAGATATGCGACATATCAGACGATGAGACCGGATTGTACGGTAGTGTTACTGACAGGCTTTACAGGAGTATGAGTAGGCTTGCTTGTTGATGTTATAATCGCTCAATACCCGGGTAGCCATTACGTACAGCTAGTACCGCTGACGGCTTGTGGATGCTTGATATGATCATCACCTACTGCCGGCGTATTGACGAGTCTTTAGAGTCCTACAAAGAGGTTTACTGGCTCAGGCAAAACGAAGTAGGAGCACATATATAATATGTGCGGGACCGAGATTAATATGAGTATGTGATACCGTATTTTATTCTCGCGATTTATGATATCGGTCGGTTATATGAGATATAGCCGGGTTATCGAATCAAGTGTTGATTCGATAAGTTGATACAAATAATATTAGTCGGTCATATGAGATATAACCGGATTATTAAATCAAGTGTTGATTTAATGATTTAATGTATAATTATATATTTGATATATTAATTTACATTAACTAATATTAGCACACTTAAGCATTTCTTTTCTCACTTATGCATTTAATATATATGTGATATATATTAATTGTATTTCTTATTGTGTCATGCTTGATACCACATACTACATGGGTGTATGAGAATCACACCATGCGCATGATAATGCAAGGTTTATTTATTTAAGGTAAATCCAAATTAGTTGGAAATTAGTCACATGGGTGAAGCTTGAGGAAGCTTGTAGACCCATTGACTTAGTCCACTAGTTTTGTCTTACCTTAGATATTTGTTAACCTAACCATTATCTAAACACATGATAAAGTCTCTACATGAGTTATATGAGATATTTCTCACCCATGGTTGCAATAACATTATCTTCTTCATCTTCATCTTCATCAAAAGTGAGCTCTCTAGATTTTTGAGAGATGAAGAAAAATAGTGAGAAAATTAATTCTAAAGTGAGAAAAAATCCTACTTCATCATTCTCTACTAGATTAGCCATTTAGTTTAGGGTGTTAGCTTTACTAATCTCTAATTAGTGAAGAGGTAGCTTGGATTGGTGTCTCCTCGACGTAGATCATCTTCGGCCTCGAAGACTTCGTGCAAGCTTATTCCTTTCGTCTTGTGGAGCCGTTCTAAAGTCCGGAAGATCACTACTTGGAGCGAAGGGACTACCACACGGAGCTATTGAAGTGAAGGACCGGTCTACAAAGGTTGTATTCCATATTCACTTGGATGTAAAGTAGTTTACATGTTGTATTGTCTAAATCTCTAGTTAAGATTCTAAGGTTAGGTTTGTTTAGCTTGGCAATTTTTTGAAAATGGCATGGACGATGCCTCCTGAAACCTTACTGTCATGCTAGGCATCCCTAAAATTAGCACCCAAAATTTTTTTAAAATGGCATGCTTGATGCTAGTAAAACCCAGTGGTGGTGGTAACAAACACTTTCATAGTATCATGGCCAAAACTAGAAGATTAGACGATGTTTGTAAAATTACAAAAACAACACAACTCCGAAACCGGAAACCCAAACACCAAGTTTCTGTCGATTTCAAAAAGGTCTTTCAATTTTTTTTAAACAAATGCAGAATGTTACATGTGATGTAACTAGAATGCCAGAGAAAAACGAACACATAACTTGGATGTTTGGTAGACGAGAATGCCTATATGGCTGGCGGCGCCGGTTCTATAGTGATGTATTGTGCTCGTTTTTGTTTGGTGTTCTGTGGTGTTTAGTTTTGGGTTTTCAGGTTATGTTTGATTAGCCCAAAATTGCATGTGATGTTAATTTTGTTAAGGGGCTAATACGGAGTGTTTCGTAATCGTAATTTTTTACATCGTTTCGGGTTTAAGTTTGATATGTGATGCAATGGTAGGAATCCACATTTAATTAGTTTTAAGAAAACTAGTTAGTGATTGTAAATCTAGTATGTTAGTCTATTTTGATTGATTGCCACGAATTTTCTATTCGGATCGAAACTCCGTCGCAATCGCGTATCTTACGCAACTTTACTAGGTATCCACGCCCCATAGCCCCGACCAAGTGAATGTAGGAGAACCCCGTTGCCAAAAGCAACTACTCGGGTGCTCACGGCTACGTGTTCCGCCTAAATGCACTTCGTCGACGGCATCCGGGGTGCAGCCATCTACTAAAGTTCCCGACGAGCATTCGATCAGGTAGTCGGGAATCTTGTTGAATTACCCGACTAAGTTATTGAAAAGATTTTTCGAATAGAGACTAAAATGCAAGGTTTATAGGGTTAGGCATGAAATCCGGAATATGAGATATTCCGGGTTTATGATGTATAAGAAAAATGTGGATTCTAATTATTGTAGTTTTTCATTTCTTTTCTGCGACCGTAAGTGTAATATGCGGTGTATCCCCGATCTCGTTGCTATATATCAACGGATCTCGGGATACGCATATTTACTTACGTTGATGACATGTGATGTTATGTGTTGCTGGGATATGTAATATCGGATCGTCGCGATTGAATAGCCGGGTTTTTTTTGCGTGAGATGAGAGTTTTTCAATTTTCATTCATGTAAAAAATGTATGTAATATTCTTTTATTGGGATACTTCCGGGTTGAGGATGATATCACCATTGATGTATATTATTTACTTTTCTGCATTAGGATAGACCCAAGGTAGGGAGCACAAGTAACCGGGTTCTAGAGTCCAGTAGGAGACCATCTCGAGAAATCGAGACCGGGTCACCTAACTATAGAATTGGCAAGATTGCTTGCCACTCTCGTACGGGTCTAGGCATATGGGTTTGGCTATTCATCACGACCGTGGAATCCGTGTTTTTCATTATTGGCTTAATTTAAAACACGAACCTCCTAGTATATCCAATATTTCATATGTTGACTTCTGCTGCTTGGTTCTGTGATGTGATAATATAACTTCGTGAGACAAATGCTATATATATATATGATATATATAATAAACGTTGCTTATGTTTTACACCCGCGCTAGTCCAGCCCTCACTCTGCCGTTAGTTAAGTAACCTAACGGTGCATGACGGGGGCCCGTGGCGAATGCAGATGGCATAAGCGTACGTTCTATTTTTGGTTCTTTTCTATGATGTTTACGGAAACATAAATGATGAGACTTCATTGATGAGATTAATAGAAAGAAATGAAAGCTAAAGATGTTGTAAAATCAAAATTTTAAAAAGGTAGCTCTAGTTCTTGCTTTGCATAGTGGTATTCCTTGATGAATATCCAGCACCTCATTCGATGAGGAAAGAGCTGAGATCCCTTCACCGGGAATGACCTCTTTAGCAAAACTTGCAAATGCTGCAACCCACTCTGTTTTGTTTTAATAGCTTCTCTAGTTCTTGCTTAGTATAGTGGTATTCCTTGATGAATATCCAACACCTCATTCGATGAGGAAAGCGCCGAGATCCCTTCACCGGGAGTGACCTCTTTAGCGAAACTAGCAAAAGCTACAAAAAACACTCCTTTTCAAATCACTAGATTCTACAACGATATCAAGTTCATTACGTTAATGGTTTTCTTCAAAACCAGTCGTAGCCCTCCGTCATTTCAGATAAGTGCTATTTAGTATTCGTGCTGCGTTTGTTAACCTTGTCAAGGCGTAGTGTGCGGTAGCTGATTAGTGCTTATCTGCCGCATATGATGCGATTGGATTAAGGTAATCGTACGGCCTTGTTGACCTTGTCAAGGGTCGTGCGGGTGGGTTTAATTCAATCACGAAATGAACGGGTTGAACTTGACTTGCGGTTTATGGTTTGTTGACCTTGTCAAGGTCATAAATCGCTTGGGGTAAAAACAGATATTGGGAATTTCAAGTGTTGAAATTTGCAATGAGATTGCATACCTTCTATGAGATAGTTGGATCCCGATACCCACTAGGAGTAAGTGTTACTCCTGAGAGAGTTTTCCACTTTACAATTAGCCGATCCCTTATGTGTCTAAGAAAGGTGTTAACGGGGTGATGCCCTACGGAAACGAGGTTATTTAATTAGTTCCATGTGAAAGCATAGGGAGACTCCCTCGGAGACCAATACCTGCCTGGATGACCGATTGGCGAACTTGTAGAGTGTAATTAATCCCGGCTAATCTTACCTTTTATGGTTTGAAGAAACATTTGATAAAAACAGTGGGAGCCATCCTGATTATATAAAATAGTAACCAATCTAATCTTGCAAAGAGCGCACGCTAAAACGTTTCCTTCTCTCTCTCTCCTAGTAGCAACCATGACACGCCTTAATCAAAATAATAATATGGATGTTTTGACCGAACCCACTTATTATACTGAGCTGGGGAACATTGGTTCCGCTTTTTCTTATGATTGTCATAAGTCTGAGCAAGGAATAGGGGAATATCAGGATTCCCACGCAACCCGAACGAAGAATAAGCATGGTGACGCATCTTATTCGGGTTTGTTCATTACCAAGAATTGTTTCTCAGTTTGCTCTATGTCCTAGGTATTGGATACCGGATCAGGATCCCACGTCTGTAATTTGTTGCATGGGCTTAGAAGAGGTAGAGAACTGGGAAAGGATGATATCTCACTAAAAGTAGGGAATGGTGCAATTGTTGCAGCCAAAGCAGTTAGCGAATATCACCTAGTATTAACAAATGGTAATACAATGATTCTGAACGACTGTTATTACGTACCAAACATGATGTGCAATATTATATCAGTTTATTTGTTGCATAAAGAAAAATATATCTTTGTATTAGAGGATAATGTTATGAACATTTTCCTAAATCAAGTGTTGATTAGGTTTGGTACGCTATGTAATGGTATATACGTTCTGAGTCAAACCACAGTTCTAAACGTACAGAACACACACAAGAGGAAAAATTCATAAATGAATGAAGGCTTCTTGTGTCATTATAAACTTGATTATATCCATGCGACAAGACTAGCTAAGTTGCATAAAGATGGATATTTAAATCCATTCGAATTTAGATCTTATAAAACTTGCCAGTCATGTCTCAAAGGGAAGATGACCAAAACTCTGGTTACTGGACACGGAGAAAGAGCTACTGAACTTTTGGGACTGATACATAGTGATGTATGTGGTCCTATATCTACACATGCCGGGAATGGTTCCTCGTATTTTATGACATTCACCGATGATCTCTCAAGATACAGACATGTGTTCCTGATGAAACACAAATCTGAATCATTTAAGAAATTTAAGGAATATAATTGCGAAGTGGAGAACCAAATGGGTAAAAGTACTAAAATCCTTCGATCTGATCGGGGAGGAGAATATTTGAGCACGGAATTCGGTGACTATTTAAAATAGAATGGGATTCTCTCTTAGCTTACTCCTGTTGGCTATAGTGACCTCAAGTCAATTATTGGATCACAGGCACGTGATTGCAATAATTGAGGGAGGACCTATACCGGTAGAACAGTCTTATTCGAGATGATAGTACGTTATCTGGTTTATCTTTATCATAGGGTACATGCTTTAGATGACATTACAGATCACTATTACATGTTGATAGAGCCTATAGGATTCTTTCTTGACTACCAGCAGTATGATGGCGATCATATACGTGAGAATTGGGTGGTCTATAAGAACATCCTTAAACTGTCCCAAGTCATGGGAGTTTCGAGATTGGGCATCGATACTCCAAGAGTAGACTAGTGTATATGGATCGAGACCCCAACGAGGGGCGGTGGCCGGTCTCACAAGCCATTGGTGTCGGTTGGTTCACCTAAGATGTATACAGGTGCTCAGTGGGTTATGAGTACACCGGACGGACTCGCCGGGAACATGCTAGTTGGTATTATACCTATTGTCAAATAGCAGTTCCCTGGTGACATGTGTACAGATTAGTCTATCGACCTGAAATCGTTATTTGACTCGTGTGAGTTCCTACTGTGCTTTGATTACTGCCCTACCACAGCTCAAAGGAGTCGTGGAAACAGGTTTTAGTTGGGTACAGTCCCGAGCCACATGGAGGCAGTGAGCGGATCGTCTGGGGATTCGTCTCTCCTAGTATATTGGGGGTTGATGTCGCGGATTGCACGGATGGCCATCACCAGAAATCCTCGGCCGGGGTAGATGAGAATTACCGATCTAGGATCGGTAGTTTCTTAGTTGGTGATAGGTTTCATGCCGACACTAAATGTCAAGTTATTAGGGGTCTGACTTTATCCACCCCCCTAGACTCGATATCCGATACTCATAGACGAACGGACCGGACTGGACGGATATTGTCACTGTCAGGCTCAATAGGGTTTTAGGATGAGTTTGCTCGTCGGACTTCCTTTCGGTCAATACCTGGGTAGCCGTTACGTACAGCTAGTGCCACTGACGTGCTTGTGGTTAAAACCACTGCCAGCATAATGACGAGTTTTTAGAGTCCCACACAGAGGGTTTCCCTGATTCGGGCGAAATATTGTAGAGGCTGTAAGGTTTTATGGCAGGGTTTGATCATATTCATGCACTTGTGAACGGATCATTATGAGACGGATAATACAAGTGGGCTTTGGTTTAATCCGGATCCTAGTATTATAAACGTTGTAGAGGCCGTATGGTTTTATGGCAGTATTATATTCGTATTCAATCGGAATACAGATGCAGGTATGTATATACGGATGAGGGGTATTCTTGTAATTCGTTACAATATTACTTTAGGGTTGCCATTTCATTTGTGTTAAACATTTTAGTTTAAATGTTTATTAGTAAGAAATGTTAGTCATGGAATTTTGACTTATATTTTGTGGCTGGGCAAATTCGTGACTCATGCTGTGAGATATTTTTTTTGCATTAATTCTAGGTGCATGCATTTTCGTGACCCATGCTTTTAGGTCTTGGATGAGTCATGGTGACTCATGCATTGTTTTGTTTGTTTTGAAGATATTTTGTTGTGGCAAAGGCTGATATTTTCTAATGAGAAATTTCTTTAGTTAGTCACTACAAAATATAACACAACACTACTCTAATTGGCAGAGAACAATTTTCATTATTAACTTAGCCCATTTTCTTCACTGTTTTTCTTTTGCTTACACTTTACTCCAATGGCAACTCTTTCACCTCCACCCTAATATGTCTCATGTGTTGAGCAACCTAGGGTGTATTAAGACAAAGTATTCACACACTATCTCTACTTCATCTTAGGTATCTAGGCTAGCAAACTGGATACCCGAGTTGCTTCGGTTTTGAAGCGGGGTCCCATATTACTAATCCACAATGTGGATCGTCTTCGACAAGGGAGATCGGAGATCGAACTTGATGACCGAAGGACACGGATCGATTGGTATAGGGTTAATGGTACGATCCGTCGATTAGGGTTCCGTTAGCGCCGGGTTTTTAATAGTTTTTTGTTCCACGTTTGGCCACGGATTGATGGCCGGGGGGCTGCCGTAACCCTACATGGAATCAGAGCCATCCTATTAACCGCATACTAGTTGTTTAGACAATGTTGAACTATCGAAACGGAAACAACTCCAAATCAATACCAACGATATTCTAGTTTCTTTCAATTTTTTCTGTGTCTTCTAAAAAAATTTTTAGCAACTGCAGAAGACTACTATGGTGACCACTAGACTGCACTCAAAATACGAGCCCATTTCACCCTGTTAGGACCGACCACATGTGCATTATTTCTGAGCTGGCCGGCCACTATATTGAGTTTGGACTTCGTATTTAGGTTGTGGTTTAGACTCTGGAATATTGGTTCAGTGTTATTGCTAGTTTGGCCCAGTTTTGATATGGTTTTATCTAGTTGTTTGGGGCTATTCGGGGTTATTTCCAAGTCGATATTTCTAACATTGTTTAAATTTTACAGTACATATATTTCTATCTATGACCGTGAATGTCATTAGATCGGTACAACTTGTCTAATTGCTATAGTTCTTTTAGACGGGTTTGCAAACGTGACATTCACGTTGATGTTCTGTGTTGTGCTGTGTATGTTGCGGATTTGTCGTGGTGGATAGCTTAGTTGCAATGATAATACAGTTTAGTTTTATTTGTACATTTGATATCGCGAGGCGAGCATCCAACATGTTGACTGCCGTCACTGCCTGTTTGTATATTATTTGTTTGGGGCACGACCGGGTTGAGGTCGATGTCACCGTCGTACATATTTTCTTTTCTGTACTAGGATTACCCCGTGATGGAGTGCACGGATAGCCGGGTTCTGGAGGGCAACGGTTCCGCATCTCATGGCGTTGAGAAGGAGGGGGCTTCACTCTAGAATATGCGGGCTATTCGCCGCACTCGTAAGGGGTACATGTTGACCCAATGAGGGTGCTCAAGTTACCGGATTCCGTTAAGTGCTGGGTGGCCCATTCATTTTTTTGAAGGGGGCCGCCTCGCTTCTGGTTTTGGCGGGTAACTTGCCGCGCTCGTAGGGGTCTTGGTTTTCATTGTACAGGCTATCCACACAACCAGGGGAACGTCGGGTTTCACTTGCGGCTCAAAGGAAACCCGGGGCTCCCAGATTATCTGTTTTGTTCTATGATACTTATTGCTTATCTATGATGTTGCATTTATCATGCCTGGAGCGATTATTATATATTGTTATAAATATGCTAGTAGATGTTGTATATGTTTTACACCCGCGCTAGTCCAATCTCCGCTCTGTCATTAGTTAAGTAACCTAACGGGTGATGACGGGACCCAGTGGCGAATGCGGATGGCATATACGTACATCATATTTTCGTTCTTTTATGCTGTGATTAATTGATGGGATTGCGTTGATTCAGATCAATGCAAGGAAAACAGACCTATTCGATGTTGTTGGAACAATTTTCATAAGTTTTTACTACAAGGACGTTTTCTTTTGTTTTGCACAGCGGTATTCGGTTATGAATATCCAACACCTCATTCGACGAGACAAGAGCCGAGATCCCCTCACCGGGAGTGACCTCTTGGGCAGAAGTTTGCGTCAGGGTAATAACTTCACCATAGTCGATTACTTTTTGCTTTGTATCATGGTATTCAGTGGGAATACCCTGCACCTCATTCCACGAGGAAAGAGCCGAGATCCCTTCACCGGGAGTAACCTCTTTACCAAAGGTTTTTGCCACTATATAATTGTAAAAAGCTATCCGGTTCCTTCAACGATATGAAGTTCATTACGTTAAAAGTTTTTCGCCAAAAACCATTCGTAGCCCTCCGTCATTTCAGATGGGTAGCACTTAGTATTCATGCTATGTTTGCCGGCCTTCGTCATGGCATAGTGTATGGTAGCTACTTGTTACTTTTCTGTTGCATAGATAGATGTGTTGGTTTGGGACAGTCGTACTACTATTTTGGCCTTCGTCAAGGGTATGTACGTGTGGGTTCAAATTAACCTGGACAATGACGGATAGAACTTGACATGTGACTTATGATATGTTAGCCTTCTTCAAGGTCATAAGAGCATGGGGTAGAAATCGCATCGGGTGTTTCAAATATACAGGAAACTTGCTAGGCATGCGCATACCTTCTGGAGTGTGATAACGTGAGTGGATTCCATCAGGTTATCATGCGATGATAGTTGGATCCCGATACCCACTGATGAGTTGGTTTACTCCTCGGGTGATCCCGACTAATTCTTCTTTCAGGTTTGGAGGAGAATTTGAGGATACAATGGGAGACATCCTGATTAGATAAAGTGATTGACCATTCTGGTCTAGTTTAGAGTGCACGCTGAGTGTTTCTTTTCTCTCTCTCTTTGGCAGGGACCATGTCCCGACCCTAGACTAGAACTCATAAACCTAGTTAACCGAACCTTCTTAAAATACATTGACTTTTGTATTGTCTGAGTTGCATACCTCATTACCACTCCTACTTTTACCCTTTACTTTTCTCCGGAACATTCCGTATCACTACGAAGATCCACATTTATTGGATATGACCGTCGTATAGTTACATACGAACTCGAAAAAACTTATTTCAGATTCGAGGATGGTTTCCGGTTCTGGAGAAATTGAATAGGACTATTCAGTTGTCTTTTCCTTTTACCTTCTCTTAGGTTGTGAGGACTCCTATGATTAGAAGAGGGTACACCTATTGCGCTTATTAGATAGTCTTCTTCCAAACCATGGGCATGTGCCGAATGGTGGGGAAGGAAGAAAATCAATTAGCCTAAGTGTGGTATATAGAAGGTAATAAGTGTAAGGCTACTCCAGCTCCCCGGCCGTCAATCCGAGGCCAAACGCGGAACAAAAACTTTTAAAACTGGCGCTAATGTAACCCTAAAACCCGGATCGTGTCATTAACCGTATGCTAGTAAACTGTAAAGTGGTTTAAAGAGATTATACCGATCGATCCGTGTCCTTCGGTCTTCAATCTCTTCACAAGCTCCTCGCGGCTGTCCCGATGTAGTTCGCTCTTCGGTCTCCTTTCGTCGAAGAAGATCCACATCGAGGATTTGTAATACGGGCTCCCGCCTCAAAACCGAGAGAACTCGTGCATCCAGTTTGCTAGCCTAGATACCCAAGGTGAAGTAGAGATAGTGTGTGAATACTTTGTCTCAAAGCACCCAAGGATTTCGATGGAGGTGAATGAAGTTGCCATGGATAGAAATTGTGAGCACAAGAATTTTGCCAAGTGAAGATGGACTCGGCCAAAATGGAAATTTGGTTCTCTGTCGAATTGCAAATGAAGTGGTGGTGTATGTATATTAATTTTTAGCAACAAAGGAAATCACAGCACAAGGAAAATGAAAAAAAACCACAGCACACAAATTTCCCTCACTAAAAAAAATCTACCCACTCTCACAAAATATCAACACTCAAAATATCCTTAACTTGACAAAGAACATTAATGCATGAACATGCCAAAGGACACCTCACCAAAACCCATCCCCTGCCATCAACAGCCCACGAAATTATCATCACTAGAAAATGGCCAAAAACAAAGACTCAAATATCATTAAATTAAACATTAATCCAAATGTTTAAGTCGAGAAAAGAAATTGGCAACTTCAAAAGTAAACTCGTAACGAATTACAAGAATATCCCTCATCCGTATATACATACCTGCATCCGTATTCTGACTGAATACGAATACAACGAGACGAAAAATATTCCAACAATCTAATACTAGGATCCGGCTTAAACCAAAGCCCATAAGTATGATCCGATCATGATCCGTGCACAAGTGAACGTATATGATCGAACCCTTCCATAAAACCATACGGACTCTACAACGTTTCACCCGAACTAGGGAAACCCTCTGTGTGGGACTCTAAAGACTCGTCAATACGCTGGCAGTGGGTTTAACCACAAGCACGTCAGTAGCACTAGATGTACGTAACGGCTACCCAGGTATTGAACGAAAAGGAGGCCGACGAGCGAACTCATCCTGAAACCCTACTGAGCCTGACATTGACAATCTTCATACAGTCCGGTATGTTCGTCTAAGATTATCGCATATCGGGCCTAGGGGGATGGTAAACGTCAGACCCCCAATAGAGGTATAAGTCGTGTCGGAGTATAGTCCAGAACACCTTGAGAAACTACTGGAATACCCACCAGTAAATCTCATTTGCCATGGCCAGGGACTTTGGGCAATGGCTCTCCAAACACAGCGCGATATCAACCCCCAATACCGGGAGAGACGAATCCTATCTATCCTCCATTGCCTCCAAGTGCTTCGGGACTGCACCCAACTACTACCTGTTTGCACGACTTAATAAAGCTGTGGTAGGGTAGCAATCTAAGAATAGTGGGAACATACTTGAGGCGAAGTAGCATTGTCAAGTTAATGGACTAAGCTGTACTCATGTCACCTGGGAATTGCTACGTGACGATAGGTACAATACCAACTTCCAGTACCCGTGCAAGTCCGTCCGGTGTACTCATAACCCAATGAGCACCTGTAGACTATCTTAGGTGAACCAACTGACACCAATGGCTTGTGAGACCGGCCATCGCCCCTCGTCGGGGTCTCGATCCGTATACACTAGTCTACTCTCGGAGTATCGATGCCCAGTCTCAAAACTCCCATAACTAGGGACACTTTAAGAATGTGCTTACATACTACCCAACTCTCACGTATATGATCGCCATCATACTGCTGGTAGTCAAGCAAGAATCCTATGGGCTCTATCAACATGTAATAGTGATCTGTAATGTCACATGAAGCATGTACATGATAAAAAAGACAAACCAGATAGCATACTATCTGTTAGTTATATGTATGCCCTAGAGGCCATTACTGTACATACGATGTATATTGTAGTGGATGCTTGGACACATATAGGGAGGAATTTCTTGCTCGACATGATAGTATGCTATCTGGTTGCTCTTTATCTTAACATGTACGCTGATTGTCTCTATGTTACATGTTGATAAAGCCCTTAGGATGAGTACTTGACTACCAAGACTATGATGTAGATCATACTAGTGGGGACAGAGTAGTCGCTAAGTACATCCTTCAAATGTTCCTAGTCGAGGGTGTATCGAGACAGGGCATCGATATACCAGAGCAGACTAGCGTATAGCTTCTCGAACCATGTAGATGGGAGATGGATGATCCCATACCATTGGTGTTTGACATCAGAGACAGTATACGGGTGCTCAGTGGAGACTGGGTACACTGGGCAGACTCGTCGAGTACTCCCAGATGGTATTATAGCTCAAGTCAGATGGAAGTTCTCTGGTGACACTGGTACAGGTTAGTCTGTAGACCCGAGATCGTCATAGAGTCTTGTGTGATTACCACTGTGCTTTGATTTCCACCTTACCACGTTCAAGAGAACGTGCAAAATGGTGGCTTTTGGGTACAATCCCGAGTCACATGGAGGCAATAAGCGATAGGAGGGGTTTCGTCTCTCCCGGTATAGGGGGTTGATGTTGCGCTATGCTCGATTGGATATAAAAGGAAGTCCTTGGCCAAGGCTGCTTCAGAGATATACTGGTAAGTGTTATCAGTAGTTTCTCGACCCGTTATAAGCCTCATATCGATACGACTTATCGAGTTATTGGGGTCTGACGTTTACCACCCCTAGACGAGATATGCGACATATCAGACGAAGAGACCGGACTGTACGGTAGTGTTACTGATTGGATTCGCAGGAGTGTGAGCAGGCTTGCTTGTTGATCTTCTGATCGCTCAATACCCGGGTGGCTGTTACGTTTTGCAGACCGCTTGCGGCTTGTGGGTGTTTGATATGATCATCACCTACTACCGGCGTATTGACGTGTCTTTAGAGTCCTACACGGGGGTTTCCTGGCTTAAGCGAAACGGAGTAGGAGCATATATGCGATATGTGCGGGACCGAGATTGATACGATATGAGATACCGTATTCTATTCCCACGAAATATGACATTGATCGGGTATATGCGATATAGTCGGGTTATCGGATCAAGTGTTGATTCGATAAGTTGTTACACATGATATTAGTCGGTTATAACCGGATTATTAAATGAAGTGTTGATTTAATAATTTAATGTATAATTATATATTTGATATATTACATTACATTAACTAGTATTAGCTCACTTAAGATTTCTTTTCTCACTAGGTTGTGCACATTGTATATATGTGATATATGCAACTGTACATGTTTGTGTCATGCTTGATGATACAAACAAGATGGGTGTATGAGACTTAAACCATATTAAGGTTAAATTAGGGTTTATTTATTTCTTAAAGAATAACAAAAGAGAGGTGACTTAGTCAAAGTTGTCAAGCTTAGATTAAGCATGTAGAAATATTGACAAAGTAAACTCTTTTGTCATTCCTTAGGATATTTCTTAACCCCGCCCTTAACCTTACACCTTGGTTAATTCTCTACATGAGTTAAGCATGATGACATAACTCACCCATGGTTACATAATTCATTTGGATGAATTATTTACTTGAGTTCATCTTCATCTTCTTCTTCCTCCTAAAAAGCTTTCTAGCTCTAATGGAGTTATGAGAAAAAGTGTGAGAAAATCAATTCTAAAGTGAGACCACTTCCTACTTCATCATCATCTACTACTTACCATTTAGTATACGGTGTTCTTTTCATAAATTTCTTGACCTAGTGAAGAAATAGCTTGGGTTAGTGTCTCCTCGACGTAGATCATCTTCGTCCTCGAAGTCATCGAAGCAAGCATGTTCGTTTCTTCATGGAGCCTCTCTAGAGTCTGGAGTTTATGATCGCAGCGAAGGGGACTACTACATGGAGCTATTCAAATGAAGGACCGGTCTACAAAGGTTGTATTCCTTGCTCACTTAGATTGCAAAGTGTTTGCATATGCTATTCCGTATTATTTCTAGTAAACGATTCAAGTTAGGGTTAGCTAAAACGGCAAAATTTTAATTTGGCATGAACGATGCCTCCCGAAACCTTGCTGCCGTCTTGGGTAACCCTACAACGGTATCAGAGCAATGCTAGAAATTTATACGGATTTTGTTAAGATCACGAAACCGAAACAACTCCGAAACTTGAAACGGAAAATCAGAGTTTCTGTCGATTTTAAAAGTTTTTCAAAAAAATTTTAAACAAGTGCAGAATGTTGTATGGGATGCAAGATGAACAAACTAGAAATTTCACCCCCAGAGCTAGGATTATGGCCGGCGACATGAACACTAGGTCCGGCGACCTCGGCCTATTTGTGAGGGATGGGGTTAAATTTTTGGTTGTGTTCCAGATGCTGTGTTTTGGTGTTTCAGGTGTTGTTTGTTTTTGCTAATTTTTCATGTGATGTAATCTTGCACTATAAGCAATTCGGAGTGTTTCGTATTCGTAGTTTTAACATTGTTTCGGGTTATTCACGTATTGTCTAGGCGAAGTTAAAAAGTTCGATCGAATGTCAAAAACTCATTTTTCCAAGTTTAACGTATTCGGAAAAATATGCAAGTGATTATTTAGACCCTCTTGAAGAACGTAAACCTTAACTCGATTATGCGGCCGTCAAAACCGCCACTTGAACCCTAGGGTTTGTGGTAGTTTAGTGTTGTGACATGTGCGGCGTTGGTTTGACTCTTCTACGGCTGGTTTATAGGTACCGTGGCATCTTCTGGGTATTACTAAAACCGTGCTTAAGTGTTGAGCTGTCGGGAAATTGTGGGACTTTGATGAATCGATCAAAAAGTTTAACGTTCGTCTGGGTATCATGTGATGGGATACAATATTTGGAATCCACATGAAGTTATGAGATAACTAGTTTGAATGTTATAAATCTAGCTGTTTAGTCTCAATTGATCGGTTGCCACAGGATTTTGATGAGATCAAAAGTCCATCGCAATCACGTAGCGTACGCGGATACTCGTCGGGTTAACTTAATAGATAGCCACGCCTCATAGCCCCGACCAAGTGACTGTAAGAGAACCCCGTCGCCAAAAGCATCCGTTCGGGTTCTCGCGGCAGCGGTGTTCCGCCTTAGTGCACTTCGTCGACGGCATCGGAGGTGTGGCCGTCTACTAAAGTTTCCGACGAGCATTCAATCAGGATGTCGGGAATCTTGCTGAATTGCCCGACGAGATATTGAAAAGTATTCTCGAGATCGAGACTAAAATGTGGGGTTTATAATTGTTGGGCATGCGATGTCTAAGGAATTCATTTGGTTAGGCATGTGATGTCTAAGGAGGCTGCGGATTCCAACTATTGTAGTTTTTCACTTTCTTTTCTGCGACCGTAAGTGTAATATGTGGTGTATCGCCAGTTTCATTTCTATATGTCAACGACAATTGGGATACGCATATTTACTTACGTTGATGACATGTGATGTTATGTGTTGCTGTGATATGTTATATTGGATCGTCGTGTTTTGAATAGCCGGGGGTTTTATGTGAGATGAGGGTTTTTACTTTCATTCATGTAAAATTCATTGTATGTAATATTCTTTTATTGGGGCACTTCCGGGTTGAGGATGATGTCACCATTGTATATTATTTACTTTTCCGCATTAGGATAGACCCAAGGCGGGGAGCACAAGTAACCGGGTTATGGAGTCCAGTGGGAGACCATCTCGAGGAGTCGAGACCGGGTCTCCTAACTCTAGAATTGGTAGGGTTGCTTGCCGCTCTCGTAGGGGTCTAGGGGTGTGGGATTGGCTACTCATCACGACCGTGGAATCCGTGTTTTATACAGGCTTAAAATAAAACACGGAAATTCTAATATATCCAATATTTCATATGTTGTTCTTCTGCTGCGATATCTGTGATGTGATCATTTGATATATTGAGATGGTTACATGATATAGTATATGTGATATATTATATATGCGTTGCTTATGTTTTACACCCGCGCTAGCACTGCCTCGCTCTGCCATTAGTTACCTAACCTAACGGTGCACGAGGGGACATCGAGGCGAATGCTGATGGCATAAACGTACGTTGTATTTATCTGTGATGTCTAGGTAATTTAAAATGATGGGACTTCATTAATGAGATTAATGAAATAAAAGAAACCTAAAGATTTTATGGAATCGAATTTTCAAAAACTGGTAGCTCTGGTTCTTTCTTTGCATAGCGGTATTCCTTGTAGAATATCCAGCACCTTATTCAATAAGGAAAGAGTCGGTATCCCTTCACCGGGAGTGACCTCTTTAACGAAACTAGCAGATGATACAACCCTCGGTTTTGTCTTTTGATTGCTTTTCTAGTTCTTGCTTTGTATAGTGGTATTTGTGAAATATCCTGCACCTCATTCGATGAGGAAAGAGCCAACGATCCCTTCACCGGGAGTGACCTCTTTAGCAAAACTAGTAAAAGCCTCAAAAACACTCCATTTAAATCATTTGATTCTACAACGATATCAAGTTCATTACGCTCATGGTTTTTCTAAAAACCTGCGTAGCCCTTGTAGGGTTCCTAGGCACTCTTGTGAAGGTTCATAAGGCATCAAACATGCCCGGATAAAAATTTAGACGTGCCGAACAACCCAAAGCTGGGATCTTTGCTAGATTATTAGGCTTAAACATGCAAGATGATAACTTTTATCTAAGTGTGAGGAATTACAACCTTTGAAGTCCGCTCCTTCGCTTCACAAGCTCCGAGTAGAAGTCCCTTTGCCGCGATCCACGATCTCCCGGACTCATGAGAGGCTCCACGACTCGAACGATCCATGCTAGCTTGAAGTGTTCCAAATCTCCGATGATCTACGTCGAAGTTGCAAAGACTCAAGCTTTCTCACTCTAAAGAGATGAACACACTAATCTCATGGGCTAGATGAGATGAGGATGAGAGAGTAATATTTTTGCTTTCTTTTTAAATCATTTTCTCATACTTATTCATCACATAAAGAATTTCAAGTGAGCTTTTTCAAAAGAGAAGAAGATGATAATGGAAAATGATAATGATAATAATCCCTTTGTGATGAATAGAAAATAAAGCTATATGATTGATATGTAAACCATGGTCAAGGATGAGTGGCTAATAATGTGTAGAGAAACAACTAGAGTTAGGGTTTGGTTAGGTTTAGAAATGTGTCATCAACAAATATCTTAACCATGACTAAAGAAATTGCTTCTAGAAGGTGCATGAAGCAACTAACCCTAATCAAACCCTAACCTCATTTAATCATCCTTAAACATATTTAACAATAAATCATATCATGTCACAATAATATATATCACATATATATTATATATTTGCAACAAAAGAAAAATAATACAATTAACATATATCGCATATATATCAATGTATCATCCAGTGAGAAAATGAAATAATAAAGCGAGCCAATATTAGATAATGTAATAATGTATCATATATATTATTATACATTAAATCATCGAATCAACACTTGATCCGACGATCCGGCTATATCGAATATTACCGACTAATATATCATGTACCGATTCATCGAATCAACACTTGATCCGATGTCCCAGTTCATATCTAAATATCGCGAGAATATGATACGGTATCCCATATCGCATTATCCTCGGTCCTGCACATATCACATATGTGCCTCTACTCCGTTTTGCCTGAGCCAAGAAACCTCTGTGTAGGACTCTAAAGAATCGTCAATACGCCGGTAGCAGGTGATGATCATATCAAACACCCACAAGCTGCAAGCGGTCAGCTAAACGTAACAGCCACCCAGGTATTGAGCGATCAGAAGATCAACAAGCTAGCCTGTGCGTTCTCCTATGAATACAATCAGTAACACTCCCGTACAGTCCGGTCTGTTCGTCTGATATGTCGCATATCAAGTCTAGGGGTGGTATACGTCAGACCCCAGTAACCGATAAGTCGTGTCGATGTGTGGCTCATAACGGGTAGAGAAACTACTAGTAACACTTACCAGTAAATCTCTATATCAGACCTGGCCAAGGACTTCCAGTTATAGCCAATCGAACACAGCACAACATCAACTCCCTATACCGGGAGAGAAGAATCCCCTCCTATCGCTCATTGCCTCCATGTGATTCGGGACTGTACCCAAAAGACGCCGTTTTGCACGCCCTCTTGGACGTGGTAAGGTGGAAATCAAAGCACTGTGGGAATCACACAAGACTCTATGACGATCTCGGGTCTACAGACTACCCTGTACCAGTGTCACCAGAGAACTGCCATCTGACGTGTGGTATATCACCATCTGGGAGTCCTCGGTGAGTCCGTCCAGTGTACCCAGTCTCCACTGAGCACCCGTACACCATCTCTGATGTCAAACACCGATGGATATGAGATCATCCATCGCCCATCATATGGGTCAAGATGCGTATACGCTAGTCTACTCTGGTGTATCGATGCCCTGTCTCGATATACCCTCGACTAGGAACAGTTATAGGATGTACTCATCGACTACCAAGGCCCCACTAGTATGATCTCATCATAGTCCCAGTAGTCGAGTACAGATCCTAAGGGCTTTATCAACTTGTGAGTGAAAAACAGTAAACCAATACAAGTCAACATGTTAAGATAAAGTGAAATCAAATAGCATACTATCATGACGAGCAAGAAAGTCATCTTTATATATATCCAAGCATCCATTATAATATACATCATATGTACAACAACGGCCTCAACAGCATATACATAACTAACAATCTCCCACTTGCACTAAGGCCAGCTGTTGTAGTATTTCATACCTAGCATCCCGAATAATCTCTCAAACTGTATCTGGAGAATAGCCTTCATGAATGGATCCCCAGTGTTGTCCTTCGTATCTACTCTCCTGACCTCGATCTCCCAGCGATCAACTATCTCCCTGATCAGGTGATACCGCCTCAGAATATGTCTGGACTTCTGATGGGATCTGGGTTCCTTGGCCAAAGCCACAGCTCCATTGTTATCGCAATACAGAGGTATTGGATGCTCAATGGATGGAACCACACCAAGTTCACTAATGAACTTTTTTTATCCAGACAGCCTCTTTGGCAGCATCGTTGGCAGCGATGTATTCAGCCTCCATCGTCGAGTCTGCAACGGTATCCTGTTTGGAACTCTTCCAACATACCGCCCCTCCATTGAGGGTAAAGACAAAACTCGAGTACGACTTAGAGTCGTCCTTATCATTTTGGAAGCTGGAATCGGTAAAGGACTCCACCTGGAGTTCTCCGTTACCATAGACCAAGAACATCTCCTTAGTCCTTCGTAAGTACTTGAGAATGTTCTTCACAGCTGTCCAGTGACTCTCTCCAAGATCTGCTTGATACCAACTCACTACACTTAGTGAGTATGCTATATCGGGTCTGGTACATAGCATCGCATACATGATAGAGCCTACTGCCGAAGCATAGGGTATCCCTTGCATGCGAGCTCTCTCCAAATTAGTCTTGGGAGACATCTCTTTGGAGAGAGTGAGTCCAGAGATCGTGGGTTGGTTCCCACGCTTGGATTCTTCCATACTAAACCTCTTTAGTATGGTGTCAATGTACCTGGATTGGGACAATCCCAGTATCCGTTTAGATCTATCTCTATAGATCATGATTCCCAATATGCAGGAGGCATCACCTAGATCTTTCATTGAGAATCTCTGTGATAAGAAGAGCTTGACTGATTGCAGCATAGGAATATCATTTCCTATCAAGAGTATGTCATCCACGTACAATACGAGGAAGACAACCTTACCCTCTGCTTCCATCTTATAGATACAAGGTTCATCTATATTTTTGATGAAGTCAAACTCTTTGACTACAACATCAAAACAGATGTTCCAACTCCGCGATGTTTGCTTTAACCCATAAATGGATTTAAGCAGCTTGCACACCTTTCCGCTGCTCCCACTATCTACGAAGCCCTCTGGCTGAGTCATGTACACGCTCTCTTCTAAATCACCGTTTAGAAAGGCGGTCTTAACATCCATTTGCCAGATTTCGTAGTCATGGTGTGTAGCATTGGCAAGTAAGATCCGGATGGACTTAAGCATAGCCACTGGAGAAAAGGTTTTGTCATAATCCACACCTGGTCGTTGACGAAAACCCTTTGCTACAAGTCTAGCTTTGAAAGTCTCAACTTTTCCATCTACACCAAATTTCTTTTTAAAAATCCACTTGCTCCCAATGGGTTTTACCCCTTCAGGAGCATTTTCCAAAATCCATACTTTATTGGTGTACATAGATTCCATCTCAGATCGCATTGCATCCAGCCATTTCACAGAGTCACCACTTGTGATGGCCTGCTCAAAATTAGTTGGGTCATCATCTTCCATGATGCAATCCTCGCTTCCACCATTAATGAGAAAACCGTAGTATCTCTCAGGTGGATGAGAAACCCTACTAGATCGGCGGAGAGGCTGCGGTTCGTCGGGTAGTACTGAATCCTCTGGTTCTAATAAATCTTCAGTTGCAGTTTGTGTTACTGGAACTTCTTCCAGTTCTACCTCTTTGCCACTAATTTCTTTTGCAAGAAATTCCTTTTCCAAAAAGGTGGCATATTGAGAAACAAACACTTTTTGTTCTTCAGCGTGGTAGAAAAAATATCCTTGGGAATTCTTAGGATATCCCACAAATTTGCAAAGAACTGATCGTGCCTCGAGTTTGTCCGAATTTAGTCTTTTGACATAGGCCGGACAACCCCATATCTTAACTCGTTTAAAATATGGTCTCTTCCCACTCCATATCTCATATGGTGTGGTAGGTACGGATTTAGACGGAACTAGATTCAATATGTATATGGCTGTCTCAAGCGCATACCCCCCAAAAGGAAATAGGTAACTCAGCTGTACTCATCATAGAGCGCACCATATCTAATAGGGTGCGATTCCTCCGCTCCGATACACCGTTGTGCTGTGGTGTATAAGGAGGAGTAAGCTGAGAGAGAATCCCATTCACTTTTAGATAATCTAGGAACTCACCGCTTAAGTATTCTCCTCCTCGATCAGATCGAAGAATCTTAATACTTTTGCCCGTTTGGTTCTCTACTTCGTGCTTATATTCTCTAAATTTCTCAAAAGCTTCAGACTTGTGTTTCATAAGAAACACATGTCCGTATCTAGAGAGATCGTCAGTGAATGTAATGAAGTAGGAAGAACCGTTCCTGGCATGCGTAGACATGGGACCGCATACATCACTATGTACTAGTCCTAAGAGTTCAGTAACTCTTTCTCCGTGTCCACTAAATGGAGCTTTGGTCATTTTTCCTTTGAGACATGAATGGAAAGTATCATAAGATGATAATTCGAACGGATTCAAATAACGATCCTTATGTAACTTAGCCAGTGGTGTCGCATTGATGTGACCAAGTCTACAATGCCACAAGAAGGATTCGTTCATTTCTGAACTTTTCCTCTTGTGTGTGTTTTGTTTATTGAGGACTGTATTCTGATTTAGAATGAATATGCCATTATGTAACGAGCCTGATGCAATCAACTTTTGATCTAGGAATATGTTCATAACATTATCCTTTACTACAAAATTATATCCTTCTTTACTTAATAAAGAAACTGATATAATGTTGCACATCTTGTTCGGTATATAATAGCACTCATTTAGAATCAGTGTATTACGACTTGGTAATACAAGGTGATATTCGCCAACTGCTTTGGCTACAATACTTGCACCGTTCCCTACTTGAACGGAATGATCACCTTTTCCCAGTTCTCTACCTTTTCGTAGCCCATGTAACAATTTACATATGTGGGATCCTGATCCGGTATCTAATACCCAGGAAGTAGGGTGAACTGAGAAACAGTTCTCAATAACTAACACACCCGAAGAAGATGCATCAACATGCATGTTCTTTTAGGCGGCTTGAGAATCCAGATATTCTCCTGTTTCCTGTTCAGTCTTATAACTCTTATAAGAAAGAACGGGTCCAACGTTTCCTTGCACAGTATAATAATCGGGTTTAGTCAATACATCAATATTATTATGTTGATTATGGCCTGACTTGGTTGCTATCTGGAGAGAGAGAGAAGAAAACACTTTAGCGTATGCTCTTGCAAGATTAGATTGGTTATTATCTTATCTAATCAGGATGTCTCCCACTGTTTTTATCAAATCTACCTTAAAAACCCTAAAAGGTAAGATTAGCCTGGATTAATTACACCCTACAATTTCGTCAATCTTTCAGCCAGATCAGTGTCGGTACTTTGAGGGAGGTTCCCCGTGCTTTCGCACGGACCTAATTAAAGTAAACCTCATTTTCCCAGAGGCGTAACCCCGTTAACACTTTTCTAGACACCTACTTGAATGACTAATTGTCCTGTGTAAAACTCTCCCAGGAGTAACTCTTACTCGCAGTGGGTATCGGGATTCAACTATCTTATAGGAGGTATGCAATCTCATTGCAAATTTCAGCACTTGAAATTCCAGATAATATTTTGCCCCTAGCGATCTATGACCTTAACTAAGTCAACAAACCATAAATCGCAAGTCAAGTTCAACCCGTACATTTCCCGATCGAATTAAACCCACCCGTGCGACCCTTAACTGAGTCAACAAGGCCGTACGAATACCCTAATCCAATCACATCTCATATTTTAGCAGATAAACATTACTTAGCTACCGTACACTATGCCTTAACTAAGTCAACAAACATAGCACGAATACTAAATAATAACTATCTGAAATGACGGAGGGCTACGCAGTTTTTTTTAGAAAAAACCCTGAGCGTAATGAACTTGATATCGTCGTAGAATCGAGTAGTTTTTGAAAAGGAGTGTTTTTGAGGCTTTTCTTAGTTTCGCTAAAGGGGTCACTCCCGGTGAAGGGATCGTCGGCCCTTTCCTCATCGAATAAGGTGCAGGATATATCATATATACCGCTGTGCAAAACAAAACTCTAAAAGCAATCAAAAGATAAACCGAGTTTTTGTAGCATCTGCCAGTTTCGCTAAAGAGGTCACTCCCGGTGAAGGGATCGTCGGCTCTTTCCTCATCGAATAAGGTGCAGGATATATCATATATATCACTGTGCAAAGCAAAACTGTAGCTACCCTTTTTATAAAGTTTTGATTCTACAACATCTTTAGGTTTCTTTTCTTTTTATTAATCTTATTAATAAAAATCCCATCAGCTTATGGTTCCTAAGCATCACAGAAGAAACGAAAGCAGTAATATTTATATATCAGCATATATATATAGTATAAGCATTCGTCTCAGGCAGTAATATGATCTCATCACAGAACATTGCAGCAGAAGAACATATATGAAATATTGGATATACTAGGACGTCCGTGTTTTCAATACGAGCCAGTATAAAACACGGATTCCACGGTCGCGACGAATAGCCAAACCCACATCCCAAGACCCCTACGAGAGCGGCAAGTAACTCTGCCAATTCTAGGGTTAGGAGACCCGGTCTCGACTCCTCGAGATGGCCTCCCACTGGACCCTAGAACCCGGTTACTTGTGCTCCCCACCTTGGGTCTACCAAATGCGGAAAAGTAAATAATATACAAGGGTGACATCAACCTCAACCTGGAAGTGCCCCAAATAAAAGAATATTACATTACAAATGAATTTTACATGAATGAAAATAAAAACCCTCATCCCACATAAAACCCCCGGCTATTCAGAATGCGGCGATCCAATATAACATATCACAGAAACACATAATATCTCATATCATCAACGTAAGTAAATATGCGCATCCTAATTGTCGTTGACATATAGCAACGAAACCGGCGATATCACATATTACACTTACGGTCACAGAAAAGAAAGTGTAAAACTATAATATTTGGAATTCACAATCACTTTAGACATCATAAATCCGAAATATCACATACTCCGCATTTCATGCCTAACTCTATGAATTCCACATATTGTATCACATTCCAGATAAATAGACAGTATTAAACTTTTCGAACAAATAATCAAACACCCAAGATTTCCCAAAGTGCTCAACTCTTGAGCGGAGTTCAAATAATCCCAGAATATGTCAAAGTACCAGTGATCCAGCCGTAGAAGGGTCAAGCCAACGCCTCACATGTGGCACGCCGTACTGCCCCAAACCCGAAGGTTCAAAAGGCAGTTCAAGACGGTCACATAATCGAGTTAAGGTTTGTTGCCTTCTAGAGGGTCCACCGCTTAACTTGTACAATTTTTCCGAAAGATTTAAACCCGAAAAAAATTCAACACTTGAAAGTTTTACGTGCCGGGAAAAAGTGGGTTAATGATATCCGTTCAACTAGTTTAACAGTTTCTAAATATCCGGAAAGATATACGAATTTAAAATTTTCGATCGAGTCTACTATTACAAAACAAACCCCAGAATATTCAACACTTGAAACAGATTAAAAATACCCAGAAGCATCAACAAGCACCTACGGATATTGCCATGAAAACCACGTGTCACCAATCCATAATTCCGCCGCGGAACCGCCGCGAAAAGCATGTTTTCGCCGCGGTTCCGCCGCCGTTTAGAGGAATTGTGGGCCCGTGTTTCATGGCAATTCTTAGAATTCCCTGCTGATTTTTTTACGTATTTTTAATTCAGAAAAATCCCAGTTTTTGAAAAATTTCCAGAGAGGGGGTAAATTTTGTCAGTTCGGATTCGATCAGAGTTTTAACTTCGTAAACACGTCGCCTAATGCTCTAGCAAGGCTCTGATACCTCTGTAGGGTTCCTAGGCACTCTTGTGAAGGTTCATAAGGCATCAAACATGCCCGGATAAAAATTTAGACGTGCCGAACACCCAAAGCCGGGATCTTTGCTAGATTATTAGGGTTAAATAAGCAAGATGATAACTTTTATCTAAGTGTGAGGGATTACAACCTTTGTAGTCCGCTCCTTCGCTTCACAAGCTCCGAGTAGAAGTCCCTTTGCCGCGATCCATGATCTCCCGGACTCATGAGAGGCTCCACGACTCGAACGATCCATGCTAGCTTGAAGTGTTCCAAATCTCCGATGATCTACGTCGAAGTTACAAAGACTCAAGCTTTCTCACTCTAAAGAGATGAACACACTAATCTCATGGGCTAGATGAGATGATGATGAGAGAGTAGTATTTTTGCTTTCTTTTTAAATCATTTTCTCATATTTATTCATCACATAAAGAATTTCAAGTGAGCTTTTTCAAGAGAGAAGAAGATGATAATGGAAAATGATAATGATAATAATCCCTTTGTGATGAATAGAAAATAAAGCTATATGATTGATATGTAAACCATGGTCAAGGATGACTGGCTAATAATGTGTAGAGAAACAACTAGAGTTAGGGTTTGGTTAGGTTTAGAAATGTGTCATCAACAAATATCTTAACCATGACAAAAGAAATTGCTTCTAGAAGGTGCATGAAGCAACTAACCCTAATCAAACCCTAACCTCATTTAATCATCCTTAAACATGTTTAACAATAAATCATATCATGTCACAATAATATATATCAAATATATATTATATATTTGCAACAAAAGAAAAATAATACATTTAACATATATCGAATATATATCAATGCATCATCCAGTGAGAAAATGAAATAATAAAGTGAGCCAATATTAGATAATGTAATAATGTATCATATATATTATTATACATTAAATCATCGAATCAACACTTGATCCGACGATCTGGCTATATCAAATATTACCGACTAATATATCATGTACCGATTCATCGAATCAACACTTGATCCGATGTCCCAGTTCATATCTAAATATCGCGAGAATATGATACGGTATCTCATATCGCATTATTCTCGGTCCTGCACATATCACATATGTGCCTCTACTCCATTTTTCCTGAGCCAAGAAACCTCTGTGTAGGACTCTAAAGAATCGTCAATACGCCGGTAGCAAGTGATGATCATATCAAACACCCACGAGCTGCAAGCGGTCAGCTAAACGTAACAGCCACCCAGGTATTGAGCGATCAGAAGATCAACAAGCTAGCCAGTGCGTTCTCCTGTGAATCCAATCAGTAACACTCCCGTACAGTCCGGTCTGTTCGTCTGATATGTCGCATATCAAGTCTAGGGGTGGTATACGTCAGACCCCAGTAACCGATAAGTCGTGTCGATGTGTGGCTCATAACGGGTCGAGAAACTACTAGTAACACTTACCAGTAAATCTCTATATCAGCCCTGGCCAGGGACTTCCAGTTATAGCCAATCGAACACAGCACAACATCAACTCCCTATACCGGGAGATACGAATCCCCTCCTATCGCTCATTGCCTCCATGTGATTCGGGACTGTACCCAAAAGCCACCGTTTTGCACGCCCTCTTGGACGTGGTAAGGTGGAAATCAAAGCACAGTGGGAATCACACAAGTCTCTATGACGATCTCGGGTCTACAGACTACCCTGTACCAGTGTCACCAGAGAACTGCCATCTGACGTGTGGTATATCACCATCTGGGAGTCCTCGGCGAGTCCGTCCAGTGTACCCAGTCTCTGTTGGAGATAGTGCTCTCAGAGACAATTATTGGATCACAGGCACGTGATTGCAATGATTGAGGGAGGACCTATCCCGGGACGACAGTCTTACTCGAGATGATAGTATGCTATCTGGTTTACCTTTATCATCATGTACTGCTTTAGGTGACCTGACACGTCGCTATTACACGTTGATAGAGCCCCTAGGATTCTTGCTTGACCACCAGCAGTATGAGGGCGATCATATAAGTGGGAGCTGGGGGTCTATAAGCTTATCCTTAAAAGGTCCCTAGTCGTGGGAGTTTCGAGACTGGGCATCGATACTCCATTAGTAGACTAGTGTATACAGTCGAGACCCCGACGAGGGGCGGTGGCCGGTCTCACAAGCCACTGGTGTCAGTTGGATCACCTAAGATGTATACAGGTGCTCATTGGGTTATGAGTACACCGGACAGGACTCGCCGGGAACATGCTAGTTGGTCATATACCAGACGTCAGATGGCAGTTCCCTGGTGACATGTGTGCAGGTTAGTTCATCGACCTGGGGATCGTCATTTGTCTCGTGTGAGTTCCCACTGTACTTTGATTACTACCCTACCACGGCTCAAAGGAGTCGTGCAAACAGGTTTTAGTTGGGTACAGTCCCGAGCCACATGGAGGCAGTGAGCGTATCTTCAGGGGTTCGTTTCTCCCGGTATTGGGGGTGAGGTCGTGCTGTGTCTAGGAGAGCCATTACACAAAGTCCTTGGCCAAGGCAAGGAGATTTACTGGTAGGTATTCCAGTAGTATCTCAGGGTGTTCTGGGCTACACTCCGACACGACTTGTACCGCTTTTGGGGGTCTGACTTTTACCAACCCCCTAGGCCCGCCATGCGATACTCATAGACGAACGGACCGGACTGTACGGATATTGTCACTGACAGGCTCAGTAGGGTTGTCAGGCTGAGTTCACTCACAGACGTCCCTTTTAGTCAATACTTGGTAGCCCGTTACGTATTGGCTTATACCTCTGACGTGCTAGTGGTTGAATCCACAACCGAGGTGTTGACGAGTCTTTAGAGTCCCCCACATTCAGTTACTCAGCTTTCGGGCGAAAGGCTGTAGAGGCCGTATGGAGATATGGCAGGGTTCGATCAGATACGTGCGGTATTGCACGGATCGTGATCGGACGGTTTTTACTAGCCGGTTTTGGCTTAAGCCGGATCTTAGTATTTGATAGTGTAGTTTTGTCTCTTTGCATTTGTATTTCGGTCGGAATACAAATGCGGGTGTGTATGCACAGTATCGGGGTTTTCCTGTAATTTATTATGGGACCAGTTTTCTGGGGTTGCCAGTTTGCATTCCGTTCCGGTCGGTTTTTCTTTGTTCTTTCCCGGCCGGAGTTTTCCGATGGAGGGGGTTATTTGCAAGTTTGCAAATAACATTTTGTGGAGGGTTTATTTGTGAGATGAGAGATTATCATGGCATCTTATCTTTTCCACCTTCACTTGCATTAATTGTGATTTGAGAGGGTATGGGTTTGATGTGGATTTGTGACCTTATCTTTATTAATTCTTTTTCCTACACCCACTTGAATAAAGGGGGCCGGCCACTGTTTGGAATGATGGAGGTGAGGGTTTGTTTTAATATTGATTGCATTGAGCCTTATTGTGTGTGCTGGAGTTTAAAAAGGGAGATTGTTGCATTAATTAATAATGAGGCTACATTGTGCTAAAGAGATAGCTTGCTTCATTTTTTTTTTCCATTGAGCCCCATTTTAGTTTTGGCCGAGCTCAATTCCTGGCATGCTCCTTTTTCTCCCTCTTACATCCATGAAATTCTAGTGCAAAATTCCTCCAAAAGAAATGGCAACCTCATAACCCCAAAAGAGACTAGCACACCACTCATTCTACAGTAAATCTTGGGCACGTCGAGTAGCCGGCTTCGTGCCCGAGTTGCCTCGGCATTGAGGTGGGAGCCCGTAAACAAAGTAGGCGATGTGGTGCACTTCCGGCGACGAGGAGGAGACAGGACTTTCCGCAAGAGATCGGGACCATGACGAGAAGACCGGAGGGCTTGGATTGTCGGTATATCTCTATTCCCTTTCTTGTAGTTAGCTAGGACTGGTTAATGGTTCGATCCGGGTTATAGTGCGCGGTGGTGCCGGTTTGCTAAGTTCGCAAAATTTTAAGTTATTCACCGCTTCTGCAATTGGCCGTCGGATTGACGGCCGGGGCACCGCCGTGCACTTACAGTGGTATCAAAGCCTCGCCATTAACTTAGTCTAGCTTGATTTAATGTGTTTGTATTTCCGATCGATCAAAAAGTTCCAAAACTGCATTTTACCTTTGCATCAGTTTCTGTTGAAAATTTTTGGTCTCGAAAATTTTTTCAGGTTATAAAACATTGATGTACTGGAGGTAACAAGCTCACTGTAGAAATTCGACGCAGTAATTCAGTCACCAGAGCGCGGAACCGCGGCAAATACCCCCTTTGGGCCGCGGTTCCGCCGCGCAATGGTGGCTTTACTGCATCGAACTTCTTCAGTTGCTTTCTGGGCTTATAATATGGGTTTTGGAATATTAAAATTGGGCCAATTATTTCTGTGAGTGCTACAGTATTCCTTTGGGGCCCACTTGTTAATTTTTGATCGATCGGATATTTTTAACACATTTTTCACAGTATTTACATTATATCTGCGACCGTGAATGTCACTTGATCGGTAAATCCGGTCTAACTGCTATAGCCCGGTTAGACGGATTTGCGAACGTGACTTTCACGTTGATGTTCTGTTTTTGCTGTGATGTTGCGGATCGGTCGTGGGGGATAGCCTGGATGCAATACTAGTACAGTTCTGTTGTATTATGTACATTTGATATTGCGGGGCGAGCGTCCGACATGTGGACTGCCGTCACTGCCAGTTTGTATTATTATTTTTGGGGCACGGCCAGGTTGCAGTCGATGTACCCGTTGTATGTATATTTTACTTTCTGTACTAGGATTACCCCGCGGAGGGGTGCACGGATGGCCGGATTCTAGAAGGCAACAAGCCCGCATCTCATGGCATTGAGACGGAGGGGGCTTCACTCTAGGATTGGCGGGCTATTCGCCGCACTCGTAGGGGGTACAGGTTGACCCAGGAGGGGTGCCCAAGTTACCGGATTCCGTGAAGAGCTGGGTGGTCCATTCACGGTGCTGAAGGGGGCTGCCTCGCTTCAGGTTTTGGCGGGTGACTTGCCGCGCCCGTAGGGGTCTAGGATTTCATTGCGCAGGCTATCCACACGACCAGGGGAACGTCGGGTTTCAGTAGTGGCTCTGTGAAACCCGGGGATCCCAGATATCTGTATTGTTCTGTGATGCTGTACATTTCTGTGATGTTGCATTTTTTCACGCCTTGAGCGAAATACTATATATTGGTATATATATTAGTAGATGTTGTATATGCTTTTCATCCGCGCTAGTCCAGTCGCCGCTCTGCCGTTAGTTAGCTAACCTAACGGGTGATGACGGGACCCAGTGGCGAATGTGGATGGCATATACGTACGTCAGTATATTTTCGTTCTTTGTGGTGTGATCAATTGATGAGACTGCGTTGATTCGGATCAATGCAAGTTAAAACAAACCTATTCTGATGTTGTTGGAACACTTTTCAAAAAGCTGTTATTGCAAGGACGTTCACTTTTGTTTTGCATCGTGGTATTCAGTTAGAATATCCTGCTCCTCAGTCGACGAGGCAAGGGCCGAGATCCCTTCACCGGGAGTGACCCCTTGGACAAAAGGTTTGCGTCAGGGCAATGACTTCACTATAGCCGATTACTTTTGCTTTGCACCGTGGTATTCAGTTGGAATATCCTGCACCCCATTCTACAGGGAAAGAGCCGAGATCCCTCCACCGGGAGTGACCTCTTTAGCAATGGTTTTCGTCACTATATTTTCAAAAAGCTATCCGTTCCTTCGACGATATCAAGTTCTTTACGTTAAAGGTTTTCGCCAGAAACCATTCGTAGCCCTCCGTCGTTTCATATGGGTGGTCAATAGTATTCAAGCTGTGTATGTTGGCCAAAGTCAAGGCACAGTGATTGGTAGCTATTGGGGCATTCATATGCAGCATAGATAGATGCATTGGTTTGGGACAGTCGTACTGCCATTTTGGCCAAAGTCAAGGGTATGTACGGGTGGATTCAAATTAACCTGGAGAATGACGGGTTGAACTTGACATGTGACTTATGATATGTTGGCCAAAGTCAAGGTCATAAGAGCATGGGGTAAAAATCCACATCGGGAGTTTCAAAAGAACTGAAACTTGCCAGATATGCGCATACCTTCTTGAGTGTGATAGCGTGAGCGGATTCCGTCACGTTATCATGCAATGATAGTTGGATCCTGATTCCCACTGATGAGTTAGTTTACTCCTCGGGTGATCCCGACTAATTCTTCTTTCAGGTTTGGAGGAGAATTTGACGGTACAGTGGGAGGTTTCCAGATTAGATAAATTGGTAACCATTCTGATCTAGGTTAGAGTGCACGCTGAGTGTTTCTTTTCTCTCTCTCTGGCAGCGACCATTGACCCGACCCTAAGACTATGACTCAGTGACCAAGTTGACCGAACCTTCTTAACACTGGCTTTTGGATTGTCAGAGTTGCAGACCTCATTGCCACTCCTACTTTTACCCTTTTCTCCAGGACACCCCGTATTACTGCGAACGTCCACTTCCATTGGACAAAGCCATCGTATGGTTAGATACGAACTCGAAGGAATTCGAGGATGGTTTCCGGTTCTGGAGAAAACGGATAGGATTATTCAGTTGTCTTTTCCTTTTACCCTCTCTCAGGTTACGAGTACTCCTTGGTTTAGGGGTACTACACCTATTACGCAAATTGGATTGTCTTCTTCCAAACCTTAGGCTGGTGCCGACCGGCACGGAATGAAGAAAACCAATTAGCATAACGATGGTGTGCAGAAGGTATTAAGTTCAGACAAAGCAAGGGATTAGTAAGAGGGCAAAGTAAATTGCAACAGATATTCACGACCAAACCAAATATTTCGTTACCACTCCCACATCACTTTTGTATTTCTCCAGGACACTCCGTATCACTACGAAGATCCACAGTTTATTTGGATACTCCATCGTATGGTTATATACGAACTCGAAAGGAACTTGTTCCAGTTCGGGGATGGATCCTGGTTCAGGAGAAATAGGAATAAAGTACATTCGGGTGTCTTTTATCTTCACCTTCTCTCGTGTTGCGAGTGTTCCTAGGATTGGGACAGTACACCCATTATGCTTATTGGATAGTCTTCTTCCAAACCATAGGCTGGTGCCGAACGGTAGGGAAGGAAGAAAACCATTTGGCCTAAAGGGGTGTGCAGAAGGTAATGACTAAAGACATATGAAGGGATTTGGATAGGTGGCAAAGAACTATACGGTTACAGTCGTGAATCTGGAAGAGGCATTACTAGGAATACCAGGATACCCTATCGAAACATTTCGATGTTTCAGTCTCACTGTGTACTGTTAAAGGAAATCTGATTTCCCGATTAGATACTTACTCCAGGGTATGTATTTACCAGGTATGATTCTCACATCTGTATGGTTTTACAGATGATGAGTGGGAGTAAATTATTGGGAATTGGGTGATCATCCTCATTATATCAGGATTCGTTGTAATCGGTGATATTTGAGGAGATCACCTGGGCTGTTTGCCGGTCGGCAAATATTTGGTTTTGAATATCCGCTGTTGTGCACCAATTTCAAATTGATATATCTGTACGTCTATTTTCATAAAGTGAGATATACCTTTTGATATTATGTCGATGACATTTACCTATATCAGTGGATGGTTAGGTAAGGAGCATTAAACAACGGTGTAATTCTTCTTAACCATAAGTACAGTTTTTGAACCTACGACACACAGTGAAAGAGTCGTTAGACTCAGTGGACTTATACAGAGTATTGTATGTTGTCCAGTGTCCATTGGGACAGAGGGGTTGGTCCTCATACTATATTCTGTTTACTTTTAACTTCTCTAGTTCTTAGACATGTGTTTCGTAGAAACACAGGGTCTAAGTTTTGAGGAGTTATAGGTATTTGAATAAAGTAGAGAACCAGGTATTGCAAGTATCGGGATTCTTCAAAGTGATCGAATATGTAGATACTTGTGTATGGTATTCAGTTGATAGTAATGATAAAGAGAAATTGCTTCTTTTTCAGGTTACTCATAATAGGAAGCATTCCTAAGTTGAGTAACGCTGATCGACCTCTCTCCATTTAGTTTACATGCACTGGAGATAGCTGCATGATTTGAATCTGGTTAAATTAAATCAGTGCCTTTGTTCTATATTGGATATAGTACAGTTCATATCTTAACATTGTTAAGGTACGGGGAGTTGTCCGGCTTATGATTAAAACCAGATTCTGGATAACTCAAGGCACGTTTCTGTAATAGCTGTTTGTGGGTTGACCCAGGCTATGACGAGGGTTGACTTTCTACCATCTGGCAGATCAATAGAAATATTGTTCTAGACTCGCCACAGTTTTATTAAAAATGGATTTTTTCAAAAACAGTAGTGGGAGTATGGTAGAACTGGAAATGATTCCAGAACCGCAAACGATTACTGAAGATTTGATAAGGAACCTAAAGATTCAATCTGTTTTGACATTCCATTTGCCACTCCGCAGATAAGGTGGGTAACTTCAGGCACCCGAGAGGTACTTCGGTAGCCTCAAGGACGGTGACAGGGAAGTTCTTGTTTACCCACACTTGCCATTGTTGTTGTTCCAGGCTACGAGACCCGGCAGGAGGATGAGTATTGCGTCGTTCTAAACTAGCTTTAGAAGTGCACGTCTATATGACTCTGCCAGAGGGTTGTCGTAGTCAGTGGGAGCAGCGGAAGCATTGGTGGACATCAGGCTTATGTCTATTTATAGACTAAAGCAGATATAGCGGAGATAGATCATCTATTTCTGATGTGACAGTCATGGGTTTGACGTCATCAGAATAGGGGATGGATCTATTGAGAAGGTAGTAGGGTGTGATATCCGGGTTTTGGATGACATACACATAATAGGAAGTGATATTCCTATACTACGATCGGTTATACTTTGGTCGTCACATAGTGGTTTCTCCACAAAGGACTTGGACATTATATCAGACATACTGGTT
The DNA here is from genome assembly GCA_030015575.1 of Agapanthus africanus. NCBI lineage: Eukaryota > Viridiplantae > Streptophyta > Magnoliopsida > Asparagales > Amaryllidaceae > Agapanthus > Agapanthus africanus. The sequence goes on along the minus strand of CM057342.1, from coordinate 356,222,484 downwards.
ACTAGATCTAGATTTGGGTGGTTTCCCAATCAGGGTGCTTTGACAGCATTCTAAGAGTATTTAGAATGGACGACTCTTGGCACGGTAGTGTACCTGCAGGTGATGAAGTCACCCTCTCTAAAGGTGTCTTATAGACTAAAGTAGACAGGGATGTGCATGATTGGCAGATCACTTGCTTAGGTAATTGAGTCAATCATGAAATGTCAAGTACCACACCAGATGTTGTTCTTGCAGTAGATGCAATAAGTTGATATTGATCCAATCCTGGAGAAACAGTCGGAAGCAGTTTTGGAACATAAGTGGATGTTCTAGGGATGTGATAACGACAGCCTCTTTTAGGAGACGGTTATCATTCCAGGCTTCCAAGGTGACATGGACGACAAGGAGGTTGTCAGAGTTATAGTTTTTCCCTCCGACGAGGGGCAGTATTTTGGACAGATGGTCCAAGGCAATACTGAGGGAGGCATGGCGCAGGATACTGATTATGTTCAGTTGACGATACAGTCTAAGAAGTTTGGATTTGGAGTTCATTTATGAGCTAGGTCCCATCAGACATCCAGACATTCTAAGACAGGTATTGCTCATTTCGGGAGATGGTTTTCTCCGCGAACTTGAGATATAGAGAGACATAGAAAGAAACATCTAGGCGGATCCACTCACTGAGGGTATTCCTCGAACGCAAGAGTTTCGCAAACAGGCTTTATGAGACTGACTAGTAGAGGAGTTGGGTGTTCGGTATCACACGGACTGTGAGTATGCGACATCGCAATAATTAGCCTTGAGTACAAGTGGGAGATTGTTGGAGATAGTGCTCTCAGAGTCAATTATTGGATCACAGGCACGTGATTGCAATGATTGAGGGAGGACCTATCCCGGGACGACAGTCTTACTCGAGATGATAGTATGCTATCTGGTTTACCTTTATCATCATGTACTGCTTTAGGTGAACTGACACGTCGCTATTACACGTTGATAGAGCCCCTAGGATTCTTGCTTGACCACCAGCAGTATGAGGGCGATCATATAAGTGGGAGCTGGGGGTCTATAAGCTTATCCTTAAAAGGTCCCTAGTCGTGGGAGTTTCGAGACTGGGCATCGATACTCCATTAGTAGACTAGTGTATACAGTCGAGACCCCGACGAGGGGCGGTGGCCGGTATCACAAGCCACTGGTGTCAGTTGGATCACCTAAGATGTATACAGGTGCTCATTTGGTTATGAGTACACCGGACAGGACTCGCCGGGAACATGCTAGTTGGTCATATACCAGACGTCAGATGGCAGTTCCCTGGTGACATGTGTGCAGGTTAGTTCATCGAACTGGGGATCGTCATTTGTCTCGTGTGAGTTCCCACTGTACTTTGATTACTACCCTACCACGGCTCAAAGGAGTCGTGCAAACAGGTTTTAGTTGGCTACAGTCCCGAGCCACATGGAGGCAGTGAGCGTATCTTCAGGGGTTCGTCTCTCCCGGTATTGGGGGTGAGGTCGTGCTGTGTCTAGGAGAGCCATTACACAAAGTCCTTGGCCAAGGCAAGGAGATTTACTGGTAGGTATTCCAGTAGTATCTCAGGGTGTTCTGGGCTACACTCCGACACGACTTGTACCGCTTTTGGGGGTCTGACTTTTACCAACCCCCTAGGCCCGCCATGCGATACTCATAGACGAACGGACCGGACTGTACGGATATTGTCACTGACAGGCTCAGTAGGGTTGTCAGGCTGAGTTCACTCACAGACGTCCCTTTTAGTCAATACTTGGTAGCCCGTTACGTATTGGCTTATACCTCTGACGTGCTAGTGGTTGAATCCACAACCGAGGTGTTGACGAGTCTTTAGAGTCCCCCACATTCAGTTACTCAGCTTTCGGGCGAAAGGCTGTAGAGGCCGTATGGAGATATGGCAGGGTTCGATCAGATACGTGCGGTATTGCACGGATCGTGATCGGACGGTTTTTACTAGCCGGTTTTGGCTTAAGCCGGATCTTAGTATTTGATAGTGTAGTTTTGTCTCTTTGCATTTGTATTTCGGTCGGAATACAAATGCGGGTGTGTATGCACAGTATCGGGGTTTTCCTGTAATTTATTATGGGACCAGTTTTCTGGGGTTGCCAGTTTGCATTCCGTTCCGGTCGGTTTTTCTTTGTTCTTTCCCGGCCGGACTTTTCCGATGGAGGGGGTTATTTGCAAGTTTGCAAATAACATTTTGTGGAGGGTTTATTTGTGAGATGAGAGATTATCATGGCATCTTATCTTTTCCACCTTCACTTGCATTAATTGTGATTTGAGAGGGTATGGGTTTGATGTGGATTTGTGACCTTATCTTTATTAATTCTTTTTCCTACACCCACTTGAATAAAGGGGGCCGGCCACTGTTTGGAATGATGGAGGTGAGGGTTTGTTTTAATATTGATTGCATTGAGCCTTATTGTGTGTGCTGGAGTTTAAAAAGGGAGATTGTTGCATTAATTAATAATGAGGCTACATTGTGCTAAAGAGATAGCTTGCTTCATTTTTTTTTTTCCAGTGAGCACCATTTTAGTTTTGGCCGAGCTCAATTCCTGGCATGCTCCTTTTTCTCCCTCTTGCATCCATGAAATTCTAGTGCAAAATTCCTCCAAAAGAAATGGCAACCTCATAACCCCAAAAGAGACTAGCACACCACTCATTCTACAGTAAATCTTGGGCACGTCGAGTAGCCGGCTTCGTGCCCGAGTTGCCTCGGCATTGAGGTGGGAGCCCGTAAACAAAGTAGGCGATGTGGTGCACTTCCGGCGACGAGGAGGAGACAGGACTTTCCGCAAGAGATCGGGACCATGACGAGAAGACCGGAGGACTTGGATCGTCGGTATATCTCTATTCCCTTTCTTGTAGTTAGCTAGGACTAGTTAATGGTTCGATCCGGGTTATAGTGCGCGGTGGTGCCGGTTTGGTAAGTTCGCAAAATTTTAAGTTATTCACCGCTTCCGCAATTGGCCGTCGGATTGACGGCCGGGGCGCCGCCGTGCACTTACAGTCTCCACTGAGCGCCGGTACACCATCTCTGATGTCAAACACCGATGGATATGGGATCATCCATCGCCCATCATATGGGTCAAGATGCGTATACGCTAGTCTACTCTGGTGTATCGATGCCCTGTCTCGATATACCCTCGACTAGGAACAGTTATAGGATGTACTCATCGACTTCCAAGGCCCCACTAGTATGATCTCATCATAGTCCCAGTAGTCGAGTACAGATCCTAAGGGCTTTGTCAACATGTGAGAGAAAAACAGTAAACCAATACAAGTCAACATGTTAAGATAAAGTGAAACCAAATAGCATACTATCATGACGAGCAAGAAAGTCATCTCTATATATATCCAAGCATCCATTATAATATACATCATATGTACAACAATGGCCTCTAGGGCATATACATAACTAACAGCCCTCCGTCATTTCAGATAAGTACTACTTAGTATTCGTGCTGCGGTAGTTTGGCATGCGTCAAGGCGTAGTGTATGGTAGCTAACTAGTGCTTATCTGCTTGCATACGATGCGATTGGATTAGGGTATTCATACGGCGTTGTTTGGAATGCGTCAAAGGTTGTGCGGGTAGGTTTAATTCAATCAGGAAATGCGCGGGTTGAACTTGACTAGCAGCCTATGGTTTGTTGGCTTTCGTCAAGATCATAGGATGCTAGGGGTAAAATATTATTGGGAATTTCAAGTGTTGAAATTTGCAATGAGATTGCATACCTTCTATGAGATAGTTGAATCCCGATACCCACTGTGAGTAAGAGTTACTCCTGGGAGAGTTTTACACATTACAATTAGCCGATCAAGTAGGTGTCTAGAAAGGTGTCAACGGGGTTACGCCCCTGGGAAAACGAGGTTTATTTTAATTAGGTCCGTGCGAAAGCACGGGGAACCTCCCTCAATGTACCGGCACTAGCCTGGCTGAAAGATTGGCGAACTTGTTGGGTGTAATTAATCCCGGCTACTCTTTCTTTTTAGGGTTTGAAGAAAGATTTGACTAAAACAGTGGGAACCATCCTGATTAGATATATTAATAACCAATCTAATCTTGCAAGAGCATACGCTGAGTGTTTTCTTCTCTCTCTCTCCAGGTAGCGACCATGTCACACCTAAATCAAGATAATAATATGGATGTATTGACCGAACCCGCTTGTTATACTGAGCTGGGGAACGTTGGTCCCGCTTCAACTAATAATTATTATAAGACCGAGCAGGATATAGGGGATTACCAGAATTCCCGTGCCGCCCAAAAGAAGAAAGTGCATGATGATGCATCTTCTTCGGGTGTGTTTATTACAGAGAACTGTTTCTCAGTATCCATTACGTCCTGGGTATAAGATACCGGATCAGGATCCCATATATGTAATGTGTTACATGGGCTACAGAAAGGTAGAGAACTGAGAAAGGGTGATAAGTTTTAAGAGTTAAAAATGGTGCAAGTGTCCTGTTGGAAGTTATGTATTACCAAATACATTGATTCTGAACGAATGTTATTAGATACCGAACCTGATATACAACATCATATCAGTCTCTTTATTAGTAAGGAAGGATATAATTTTGTATTGTTGGATAATATTTTGAACATTTCCTATATCAAGAGTTGATCGGTTCAGGCACGTTATCTAAAAGCATATACGTTCTAAATCAAACTACTGTTCTTAATGTACAAAACACACACAAGAGGAAGAGTTCAGAAATGAACGAATCCTTCTTGAGGCATTGTAGACTAGGTCATATCAATGCGACCCGACTAACTAAGTTACATAAAGATGCATATTTAAATCGGTTTGAATTTACATCTTGTGAAACTTGCCAGTCATGTCTCAAAGATAAGATGACCATAGCTCCGTTTATTGGAAACAGAGAAAGAGTTAGTGAACTCTTGGGATTGATACATGATGATGTATGAAGGTCCTCTGTCTACACATGCCAGGACTGGTTCTTTATACTTCATTACATTCACTGATGATCTCTCAAGATTCAGACATATGTTCCTGATGAAACACAAGTCTGAAACTTTTGAGAAATTCAATGAATATAAGTTAGAAGTAGAGAACCAATACGGGTATAAGTATTATGTCCTATGATGAGATCAGGGAGGAGAATACTTGAGCACGGAATTCCTGGACTATTCGAAAGGAGAATGAGATTCTCTCTCAGCATTACTCCTCCGAATACACCACAGTACGTTGGTGTATCGGGGCGGAGCACTCGCACCCTATGAGATATGATGTGCTCTATGATGAGTACTACTGAGTTGCCTATTTCTTTTTGGGGGTTATGCACTTGAGAAGCAGCATACCTATTGAATAGGGTTCCAACCAAATCAGGTGCCTACCACTCCATATGTGATATGGTATGGGAAGTGTCCATCTCTTAAGGATGTTAAGATTTTGGGTTGTTCGGCCTATGCCAAAGGCAAAATTCGGACAAGCTCGAGGCAAAGTCAGTTCTGTGCAAGTTTGTGAGATATCCTAAGAATTCGTAAGGGAATATCTTCTACCGAACCGAGGAACAAAAAGTATTTTATTTCTCGGCATGCCACCTTTTTGAGAAAAAGGATTTCTTGTGAAGAAATTAGTGGTCAAGAGGTAGAACTGGAAGGAGTTCCAGCTACACAAACTGCAGCTGATGATTTGGTAAACCCGGAGGATTCAATAGTTTACAACGAACCTCAGCCTCTCCGCCGATCTGGTAGTGTTCCTCATCCACTTGAGAGATACTTCGGTTTCTCTATGACAGTGGGAGCGAGGATTGCATCATGAGATGATGACCCAACTAGTTTCGAGAAGGCCATCAGGAGTAGGGACTCTGTGAGAATGGCTGGATGCTAAGCGATCTGAGATGGAAACCATATACACCAACAAAGTATGGACTTTGGTTGCTTTATCTGAAGGGTTAAATCCCCATCAGAAGCAAGTATATCTTGAGAAGATTACTTAGTGTACATGGAAAAGTTGAGACTTTCAAAGCTATGCTTAAGTCCATCCAGATCCTACTTGCCACTGCTACATACCATGACTACGATATCTGGCGGTTGGGTGTCATGACTGCTTTTCTAAATAGTAATTTAGAAGAGAGAGTCTATAAGTACACAGCCAGAGCTCTTCAAAGACAGTGGGAGCAGTGGAAACGTGTGCAAGTTGCTTTATGAGTTAAAGCAGGCATCGCGGAGTAGGAACATCTGTTTTGATGTGGTAGTCAAAGTGTTTGACTTCACCAAAATGGTAGATGAACCTTGTATATACAAAAAGGTAGTAGGGAGTATGGTGGTGTTTCTCGTATTGTACGTTGATGACATACTCTTGATGGGAAAGGAGTTTTCTATGCTGCGCTCGGTCAATCTCCTCTTATCACAAGGATTGTCCATATAGGATCAAGGTGATACATCCTAAATCCAGGGTTATGGATCTATGAGATAGATCTAAGTGGATGTCACGACCCGAAAATACGGAACATGACCGGCACTTAAACTACGAACGTCTTGAGGCGTACGTAATCTAAGTAAACCGAAAACCCAGAAATCCAAACCAAGAAAATAGTAGAGTGCAGGAAAAACCAACTTAAAGCAAGTAATTTCAATAGCACAAGCCGAATTATGCGGTTTTTAAAACATCAAAAATTTACTGAAAATTTCGGCAGAGTCTCCTTTGTAAATACTGGCCCCCAAACGGGATACAACATGAATAGTATACGAAATCAAGAAAAGGGCATCCCCAAGCGGGAGCTAGCTCTTCGTCAATCGACGGTCACAACCACACAAACAATATGATATACAACGCCAACGGCGAGGATCAAAACTCAAAAGGAAACTCAAAAACCACCAGAAATTAACGAGCGACTCTAAGGTCGAAAGAATAACCAACACTGGTCTCTATCTCAATAAATACATGTTTGGTTGATGGAACTTCTAGATACAACTGAATAATAATATACAAGGTATAAGGATGGGTGAGATACAAATAACCCACCTACTAGCAAGCCACCCGGAATGGAAATAGTGCCAGCAAAGCCGTAATGAAACCTGTACGGCAAACCTGCAAGAAACTGGGGCACAACGGGGGTGAGTTGCCAACTCGTGAATAGAAAAACATCTACGCACAGAAATCGCATAAATAACACAACCTAGGTCAATGATCATAATATATCCTCAAATATATGTATAACAGGCAGCCTATGACAATGTCTAGGGTAATATCTAACCCGAGTGTAATCACATGTGCCCGTGTCAGTGCCTCAGGTAGCAATATATCATATGAGTGAGGTATGAATGCATGAAAACAGCATACATGTAAATGAAGAAACTGTTTTCATAAATTAGTGAGATTTCCTTTGTATTTTTTTCAAATGTGGTATCATAACTGAAATCAACACCAACGGTGTCTAGCATCGACACAAAACATAAATCTCAATGTCTAAATCACAATATCTAGGGCGCCGCCAGTCTAGACCGGCCCCTACCATCCATCTCAAGACCACGACGGTATCCTCCGGATATCTGACGCGTCGGGTAATATCACCGGTAGGTAGTCTCCCCCTGCCAGGCTCATCGTCATCACCACGAGCTTCTTGCCCCGGGGTACCTTACCGGGTCCGCCATGTACCCGAAACGGTTCCTCCACTCCTCGAACTCGGGTCTCACATGTCACTCTCAGCACCGAGAAAACACATGGTGGACGCACTGAAATATCATATCCAGGGTAACCGGGTTTTTAAAACAATTACATATTCTCTTTTAAAATCTCCACGGTTCCCAAATCCAGAAATATCAAGAAAATCCGAGTCCAAAACCTCAATAGCACATAAACTAGTGAATAAAGGCATGAGAATCCATGCGTGCGGTATAACAATGAATAACAATATGCATGAAGTAGCAAGTAATAACTGAAATGTCTAACATGGCATATAAGGAAAGTACACTAATATCATGTCAAAACTAGTAGCTAACAAGCTAAGTCAAGCAAATATATTCTCTAAAGTGTACGTGACATGGCAATTACCGATGAAGATGTGTGTGAGCCGGCAAGTAGGTGTACGTGGTACATACGCATCATCGGTAATGGTGCTGGTGTCTTAACAGCATGACATCAATAATGGAATATGCAGCAAAATAATATGCGAGGCAGAGTGAACGGCAAAAATGTGCGGGAGCTGAATACTAGACACAACGATAACTAATCTGCAATAATCTAATATAAGTCCTACGACTGGTGCCTTTTGAAATAACATGAATCATGGGGTTTTGAAAATAGGGGCTACAGTGTTTTTATGAAAAGATACGTCGTTTTTGAAATATCCGTAGATTCCCTTGAGCTGTCTTTAAAAATGCCCACGATTCGTTAGTTTTTGAAATAGGTAAGAAGTCTAATCTGATCTAACAACTACACTAAACTATACGGCTGAACTAACAAGCTGAACTACAGGTAAGGAAACCGCCTATCATCTGAGTCGATACATATACATACCTGTATATGTATAGTCGGTGATCCCGCCTCAATAATATTATATCCGATACCATATTTATAATCAGGCATCCCATGTCAAGAGTGCGGATCAATCATCAATATAGCTCGTACGTAAATCCGTCGTATGGCATCCCAATCTGGGTACGGGTCAATATCACATTCATCATACTATTCACCTGGTATCCTCTTTATCAAATATCATGATCGGGATACTGATCTACGTCTAGTACCATACTGATACCGCCTAAGTATGCATGCCGGTGTAAGAATCACTACGCCAAAAGACCCGCTAAAACATCATGTCGTATCTCAATACGAACCAAATCACATCACCGATCTCCTGGCCTCAAGCCCAATCTCATCGACTCATCTCAATTTCCAAATACTATTCTCAAATCCAGTATATGAACACATAGTCCCATACCTATATGAACACAAAAATATATATTCCCATATACGCACATATAAAAGAAAGAATGTATGCAAGCATGTATGTGTGTATGTGTAGTGCAACACTACCCTAGGGTTCGCAACACTAAGGTAATCCAACACACCAATATCCATCCTAAGCAACGTTATTAATCCCAAATAACATATAATAAATGTTGGTGTGTATACGCATCCGTATACACCACCACGGACTGCGGGGGTGCTATACGCCATCCACCCGACTTCTCCCCGTAGATATAAATCTACTCACCTGGTCCTCGCTCGCCGGTGCCGACGTCGCCACGCGCTTGCTTGTCGTCTCGAAGTCCACATGGGGTACCTACATATCACAACGTATCGTATCGCATAAAAACCCAATTCAAAATCGAAACGGCATACGAAAACTAAATCGGCACGCGTATCATGCATAAGTCAAAACCTATCGCCTACACATGCAAGAATAGCCAAACCAACCCTCGATGTCGATGTACAAACGTCAAAACATCGAGAAAAACCCCAAACACACTCATTTGTACAGTTACAAGCACTAATTATAATATAAAATAGCTTAAAATTCGCAAAAAGCCCAATTTCACTTAAAAAGTCATTTTTCCGAAAATCTAGCAAGCACAATTCACCGTTTTTTTTCAAAACATGATGTTTTAACAAAACTAATGGCCATAAGGCTCACTAACCATCTTAATTAAGTCATAAAAACAATTCCCATAATTTAATCTCGTTAATTTCCAAAAACCCTAAAATTCTAGTTTACAAAATACCTAAATTTTAACAATTTTATAGCAAAAAAAATGCACAAACCACAATCTAGCTTGGATTTTCATGAACTAAAGTATTAAACTACACTTAATAATGTTAAAGAAGTCATGAAAAGTATATTTAGATTTTTCTCTTAATTATAATCATAGTTTTCAAAACCTAGTTAGCAAATTAGCGTAATTGTCACAATTTAATTTAACAAAAATGCAACCTAGCAACTTACTTTGATTTAGCAACCATTAATATGTCAAAACATCACACAAGCATGATCTCATAACATAAAACCCTAACTAGCAATTAACCCTATTCTAAAATTCCCAAGCTTTCAAATTAAAACCTAATTAAGCATCTAATTAGATAATAAGGAAGTATTATAGCAACAATTATGTAACTAATCAAAAATCAAACCATGAGACAAATATTTATACCTCACAAAACTTGAATCAAACATGCAACCTAGCCTCACAAACTTGCTTCTTTCACCATGATCCATACTAGAATAGGTAAAGGAAAAATGGGTAAGAATTGGATTTGAGTTTTAACTTGATTTTAGATGGAATTTTGGAGATTTTTTTGAAGGGTTTTGAGTGAAATGAGATGAGAAAAAGGGAAGGACAGCAAGAGGGAGGCTCGGCTGCATCATGGGGAGGAGAGGAGTGAGAGTGAGGTGGGGAAAAGCAAGTGAAGAAAGTTCAAAGTCAACACAAAAGTCGAAGCCCATACTTCAATTAACTTCTTCTCTCTTTATTCTTTTCTTTTCAAATCTTCAAGTGGGGAAAATTGATGGGGCTGCTGAATTCAACCATGAGAGGAAATAAATGGGGGTGTGTGGGTGTGGGTATGGGTGTGGGGTGATGAAAAATGATAAATACAATACCCCAAGCATCCATTTACGCTAAAAAAAGCCTTTTTTCCTCAATAATTTCTAAACCGTTTTGGCAAATGATTTCATTCCAAAAATCACATGATAAAATTTTATTTAATGTTTTATGATGCACAAAATTTGTTTCAACTCATTCCAATTTGTAATTTTTCCTAATTAAATGTATTAATGACGGCTTAAAATAATAATAAAATAATATTTATTTAGAAAATTTGAAATTTCACCAGCGGCTCAATAAACACCAAATAATAGCAATTACATAGCTAGCATATGTATATTTAATTTTTATAATAAGATATTTGTATTTTGACTTTTTACAGAAAACCCCCTTATTTTACCGATTTTTTTCGAAATTTCACCGAAACGATTTTCAAAACGTTACAATCTTCCCCCCTTAAAGAAATTCGGTCCCCGAATTTAAATTGAAATTCCCCCCAAATACTAAAACATTTCAGCCAAAACCATCTAATCGCCGGGGCACCGAAATCATAAATACATAAAACGCATCATAGCGCAATGCATGCGCATGAAAAATGAGCATATAACTCAAAATCAAAACTCCGTCAAGCATCTCGCAATCATCGGAGTCAAGGTGAAGACACGAATGCCAAATCTCAAGCAAGACCGATATGCTATAAATCGGAACTTTACATGTAAATATCAGGAGGAAATGCATGCCAAATCCTTTAAGTTGATGTGCAATGCACATAAGACTGCACAGTGGCGGACGTCTATCATAAGAAAATAACTATATACATATATACCTTTGTTTGAAACGTACGTTCCGCCGTTTTGGGAAACAATTTAGAAGGGTTTTCCTTGTTTTAAACATTTCGCGTCATATCAGACACGTAGGTAAATACTGAGACTATAGCTCGCTTTTTGGAATTCCCTTCAATAGCTATCAATGCATGCAAAATACATTCAGGTACTGTCCTCTGACTAGTCCTGCTTAGTACGAAAACACATCGCAATTATTATAAAAAAAAACGTACTGCTCTATAAGAAATCAATCCCAAAATACGTGTATGAATACTACGTGCGTCTAGTGCGCACGACAATCAAAATCCATATACGTGCCATATAAGTGCACAGAAATAAGATCTAAGTGCATCGGGTGTGCACAAAGCATCTGTCGTAGGCAACGTGTGTGCCTGACAGCAAAAATCAGGTGCATCTGACATGCACGAAAAAAACTCGATTTAGTGCATCTGGTGTACACCAATATCGCATCTCAAGACATGCGCTCAACATGCGCGAAAACACAAAACCAGGGCATCCATCATCCACGAGATCATGAAATCCAATATCAAGCACCGAACATACGCAAAATCAAATCAGATGCACAAGGTGCACAAAACAGATATCGAGTATCACAATCGAAATCGAAGTCCAGCGCATCTAAGTGCACAAAAGGTGTATCACTGCACTGCAAGCATATATAAACCATACAGAGTGCAGGAACCAAATCGTGTGCGTGCATATGTACAAAATCAACTCAAATGTCTAAAACCGTAAAATCACAAACATGTGAAACCAAAGCACGAAAACGATATCAAGTGCAACACTGTGCAAAGATCGTAAATCCTCAATCTTCAAAATCAAATCATGCGAATAAATCACCCAAAACATCGAAATCAATAATGGTGGAATAGTACCGCTCAAGTGCATCCTCTAAGAATCTCGGCCAACTGTCACGGTCACTAGTGGGACGTCTCGTCGATGATCATGAACTCTATCCTGCTGGTGTGCGTAACCATGACCACTCCTGGGTCAAGGTCTTCATTGTGAATTACCAATCTTTCGGTCCATCGGCTCATCGGCCCTGTCAGGTGTGCTAACGGGGATGATCCAGTTCTGGCACGTCTCTTGTCATCTCCCGGTCAATCATCACGACCACTCGTAAGACAGCATATCACTGGCGTCGGCCTCTGGCTCTTTGAATGTACATGACACCTCTGATCCTGGGTGCAAGTATCATTGCAGCAGTGTCCTGGAAGGAATCCTGCTCACGGTCTCTTCCATGTCTCGTCTCTGCCAACTGTCCGGAAGTCGTTGTCCTTTCCTATATCTGCATCTTTCTCTGGAACGACTGCATACTCATCGCGACTCCTTCTAGAAGGTAAGTCCAAGTACCATGCCTCGGCATGCGCATCGTCTCTCTGATGTCGGCGGAGTGGAACATCATCTCATCTAGATCTGGTGCGAACCTTTTACTCCACTTTTCTCTAATGTCGACCGCTTCGGACTCGTCTCGTCATGGCTGCATGGACTGAGCTCCAACGGCTATCCTCGTATCTGGAGTCTCCCAAGAATGCATCTCACCACCTAGCATCCGAATTAAGTCGAGCCATCTGATCGAGTCGTCAAAACCTTATAATCCCCCAAGAGCTCAACATCTTGGGCACAGTTTAATAGTATCGAGTACATACCACAGCATCGGTGGTCCAGCCGTAGAAGGGCAAACCCAAGCCTCACTAATGGCGCCGTAGAACCGCCGCAAACCCGAAGGTTCAAAGGCTTTCACACGGTCATTAACTCGAGTTAGGGTTTCATTCTTCTAGAGGGACCATAGAATTGCCTGCATGTCTTTCCGACTACTTTAAACTTGGAATAATAGGTTTCCGACATTCGATTGTCTCTGTCGACCCTCACGTCTCTGCGTGAAGTCGTCTCTAGCTGGAATCAATCTATCTGATGACCTCTTATCGGGTAGGCGAACGAATCACATGTCCTAGTCATTCATCCTTGGGTGACTAGCAACCTTCTATCATCTCTTAGTATAATCTGTACTGCAATAGCTCCAATATATGGGGCGATATCTCATCGTTCGCAGCAACAACTGGCTTACTCGTCTGCATGCTGAACGGTGCCTCAATCATCAGGAGTAAGCAACACACCAACGGTCATCAAAATCTGGCTGGCCTCTGTCAGTGGCTCAATCCTCTAGTGTCGATCAGCACCTCCGAGTAACCTTATAAAGGCGATCCGCCAAACGCTCGCGGCGCGGAAACACAGTAAAAGGACACATCTCTGCAATCGTGTGTCGCCGGAATTTCGCCCTGGTCAGTCCTCGTTCGTGACGAGCTTGTGCTGACCGCAACTCTAGCCATAGCTCTCCCTGCCCGTAGCCGTAGCAGCAAAACCAAACTGGTACCGATGAGGCTAGATCAGGAAGGAATATAATACTGAACAAGGAAATGAACATCCTAAGGCTTCATAAGTGGAGTGGCGTGTCGTAAATATGCCGCGGAACATACCAACGGTACGTCACTCTACTTTAGTCACCTATTCCATCAACCAAGGGTCATCCTACGCTCCGAAGATTAAAACCTAACGATCTGATACCAACTTTGTCACGACCCGAAAATACGGAACATGACCGGCACTTAAACTACGAACGTCTCGAGGCGTACGTAATCTAAGTAAACCGAAAACCCAGAAATCCAAACCAAGAAAATAGTAGAGTGCAGGAAAAACCAACTTAAAGCAAGTAATTTAAATAGCACAAGCCGAATTATGCAGTTTTTAAAACATCAAAAATTTACTGAAAATTTCGGCAGAGTCTCCTTTGTAAATACTGGCCCCCAAATGGGATACAACATGAATAGTATACGAAATCAAGAAAGGGCATCCCCAAGCGGGAGCTAGCTCTTCGTCAATCGACGGTCACAACCACACAAACAATATGATATAGAACGCCAACGGCGAGGATCAAAACTCAAAAGGAAACTCAAAACCACCAGAAATTAACGAGCGACTCTAAGGTCGAAAGAATAACCAACACTGGTCTCTATCTCAATAAATACATGTTTGGTTGATGGAACTTCTAGATACAACTGAATAATAATATACAAGGTATAAGGATGGGTGAGATACAAATAACCCACCTACTAGCAAGCCACCAGGAATGGAAATAGTGCCAGCAAAGCCGTAATGAAACCTGTACGGCAAACCTGCAAGAAACTGGGGCACAACGGGGGTGAGTTGCCAACTCGTGAATAGAAAAACATCTACGAACAGAAATCGCATAAATAACACAACCTAGGTCAATGATCATAATATATCCTCAAATATATGTATAACAGGCAGCCTATGACAATGTCTAGGGTAATATCTAACCCGAGTGCAATCACATGTGCCCGTGTCAGTGCCTCAGGTAGCAATATATCATATGAGTGAGGTATGAATGCATGAAAACAGCATACATGTAAATGAAGAAACTGTTTTCATAAATTAGTGAGATTTCCTTTGTATTTTTTTTCAAATGAGGTATCATAACTGAAATCAACACCAACGGTGTCTAGCAACGACACAAAACATAAATCTCAAAGTCTAAATCACAATATCTAGGGCGCCGCCAGTCCAGACCGGCCCCTACCATCCATCTCAAGACCACGACGGTATCCTCCGGATATCCGACGCGTCGGGTAATATCACCGGTAAGTATTCTCCCCCTGCCAGGCTCATCATCATCACCACGAGCTTCTTGCCCCGGGGTACCTTACCGGGTCGGCCATGTACCCGAAACGGTTCCTCCACTCCTCGAACTCGGGTCTCACATGCCACTCTCAGCACCGAGAAAACACATGGTGGACGCACTGAAATATCATATCCATGGTAACCGGGTTTTTAAAACAATTACATATTCTCTTTTGAAATCTCCACGGTTCCCAAATCCAGAAATATCAAGAAAATCCGAGTCCAAAACCTCAATAGCACATAAACTAGTGAATAAAGGCATGAGAATCCATGCGTGCGGTATAACAATGAATAACAATATGCATGAAGTAGCAAGTAATAACTGAAATGTCTAACATGGCATATAAGGAAAGTACACTAATATCATGTCAAAACTAGTAGCTAACAAGCTAAGTCAAGCAAATATATTCTCTAAAGTGTACGTGACATGGCAATTACCGATGAAGATGTGTGTGAGCCGGCAAGTAGGTGTACGTGGTATATACGCATCATCGGTAATGTTGCTGGTGTCCTAACAGCATGACATCAATAATGGAATATGCAGCAAAATAATATGCGAGGCAGAGCGAACGGCAAAAATGTGCGGGAGCTGAATACTAGACACAACGATAACTAATCTGCAATAATCTCATATAAGTCCTACGACTGGTGCCTTTTGAAATAACACGAATCATGGGGTTTTGAAAATAGGGGCTACGGTGTTTTTATGAAAAGATACGTCGTTTTTGAAATATCCGTAGATTCCCTTGAGCTGTCTTTAAAAATGCCCACGATTCGTTAGTTTTTGAAATAGGTAAGAAGTCTAATCTAATCTAACAACTACACTAAACTATACGGCTGAACTAACAAGCTGAACTACAGGTAAGGAAACCGCCTATCATCTGAGTCGATACATATACATACCTGTATATGTATAGTCGGTGACCCCGCCTCAATAATATTATATCCGATACCATATCTATAATCAGGCATGCCAAGTCAAGAGTGCGGATCAATCATCAATATAGCTCGTACGTAAATCCGTCGTACGACATCCCAATCTGGGTACGGGTCAATATCACATTCATCATACTATTCACCTGGTATCCTCTTTATCAAATATCATGATCGGGATACTGATCTACGTCTAGTACCATACTGATACCGCCTAAGTATGCATGCCGGTGTAAGAATCACTACGCCAAAAGACCCGCTAAAACATCATGTCGTATCTCAATACGAAACAAATCACATCACCGATCTCCTGGCCTCAAGCCCAATCTCATCGACTCATCTCAATTTCCAAATACTATTCTCAAATCCAGTATATGAACACATAGTCCCATACCTATATGAACACAAAAATATATATTCCCATATACGCACATATAAAAGAAAGAATGTATGCAAGCATGTATGTGTGTATGTGTAGTGCAACACTACCCTAGGGTTCGCAACACTAAGGTAATCCAACACACCAATATCCATCCTAAGCAACGTTATTAATCCCAAATAACATATAATAAATGTTGGTGTGTATACGCATCCGTATACACCACCACGGACTGCGGGGGTGCTATACGCCATCCACCCGACTTCTCCCCGTAGATATAAATCTACTCACCTGGTCCTCGCTCGCCGGTGCCGACGTCGCCACGCGCTTGCTTGTCGTCTCGAAGTCCACATGGGGTACCTACATATCACAACGTATCGTATCGCATAAAAACCCAATTCAAAATCGAAACGGCATACGAAAACTTAATCGGCACGCGTATCATGCGTAGGTCAAAACCTATCGCCTACACATGCAAGAATAGCCAAACCAACCCTCGATGTCGATGTACAAACGTCAAAACATCGAGAAAAACCCCAAACACACTCATTTGTACAGTTACAAGCACTAATTATAATATAAAATAGCTTAAAATTCGCAAAAAGCCCAATTTCACTTAAAATGTCATTTTTCCGAAAATCTAGCAACCACAATTCACCGTTTTTTTTTCAAAACATGATGTTTTAACAAAACTAATGGCCATAAGGCTCACTAACCATCTTAATTAAGTCATAAAAACAATTCCCATAATTTAATCTCGTTAATTTCCAAAAACCCTAAAATTCTAGTTTACAAAATACCTAAATTTTAACAATTTTATAGCAAAAAAATGTACAAACCACAATCTAGCTTGGATTTTCATGAACTAAAGTATTAAACTACTCTTAATAATGTTATAGAAGTCATGAAAAGTATATTTAGATTTTTCTCTTAATTATAATCATAGTTTTCAAAACCTAGTTAGCAAATTAGCGTAATTGTCATAATTTAATTTAACAAAAATGCAACCTAGCAACTTACTTTGATTTAGCAACCATTAATATGTCAAAACATCACACAAGCATGATCTCATAACATAAAACCCTAACTAGCAATTAACCCTATTCTAGAATTCCCAAGCTTTCAAATTAAAACCTAATTAAGCATCTAATTAGATAATAAGGAAGTATTATAGCAACAATTAAGTAACTAATCAAAATCAAACCATGAGACAAATATTTATACCTCACAAAACTTGAATCAAACATGCAACCTAGCCTCACAAACTTGCTTCTTTCACCATGATCCATACTAGAATAGGTAAAGGAAAAATGGGTAAGAATTGGATTTGAGTTTTAGCTTGATTTTAGATGGAATTTTGGAGATTTTTTTGAAGGGTTTTGAGTGAAATGAGATGAGAAAAAGGGGAGGACAGCAAGAAGGAGGCTCGGCTGCATCATGAGGAGGAGAGGAGTGAGAGTGAGGTGGGGAAAAGGAAGTGAAGAAAGTTCAAAGTCAACACAAAAGTCGAAGCCCATACTTCAATTAACTTCTTCTCTCTTTATTCTTTTCTTTTCAAATCTTCAAGTGGGGAAAATTGATGGGGCTGCTGAATTCAGCCATGAGAGGAAATAAATGGGGGTGTGTGGGTGTGGGTATGGGTGTGGGGTGATGAAAAATGATAAATACAATACCCCAAGCATCCATTTACGCTAAAAAAGCCTTTTTTCCTCAATAATTTCTAAACCGTTTTGGCAAATGATTTCATTCCAAAAATCACATGATAAAATTTTATTTAATGTTTTATAATGTACAAAATTTGTTTCAACTCATTCCAATTTGTAATTTTCCCTAATTAAATGTATTAGTGACGGCTTAAAATAATAATAAAATAATATTTTTTAGAAAATTTGAAATTTCACCAGCGGCTCAATAAACACCAAATAATAGCAATTACATAGCTAGAATATGTATATTTAATTTTTATAATAAGATATTTGTATTTTGACTTTTTACAGAAAACCCCCTTATTTTACCGATTTTTTTCGAAATTTCACCGAAACGATTTTCAAAACGTTACAGTGGACGTTAGGATTCTCACTAGGTGTAGTGAGTTGGTATCAATCGATCCTGGGGAGAATCACACGATATATTCAAGGGTGGTAAGGTCGACTGAATGTCAATCACAGGCATTGTCTTTACCCTCAGTGGAGGGACGGTATGTTGGAAGAGTTCCAAGCTAGATACCGTGTCATACTAGACGATAAAGGCTGGATACATTGCTACCAAGGATACTACTAAAGAGCTAGTCTAGATGTATTAGTTCATGAGATGAACTTCATTCCTACCATTGTGTGACAATGGAGTTGTGGCTTTGGCCTAGGAACCGCCGTCCCATCAGTGATCCAGACATATTCTTAGGCAGTATCACCTGATCAAGGAGATGGTTGATCTCCAGGGAGATCGAGGATAGGAGAGTAGACACAGAGGAGAATAGGGCGGATCCACTCACAAAGGCATATTCCCAGTAGAGACTTTTATAGGATGGTTGAGTATGAGATACTTCAACCACTGCTGATTGCTGGGTATTAGATACTACAACAGATGGCCCTAGTGCAAGTGGGAGATTGTTAGTTATATGTATGCCCTAGAGACCATTACTGTACAAACGATGTATATTGTAGTGGATGCTTGGACACATATAGGGAGGACTTTCTTGCTCGACATGATAGTATGCTATTTGGTAGCTCTTTATCTTAACATGTACGCTGATTGTCTTTATATTACATGTTGATAAAGCCCTTAGGATGAGTACTTGACTACCAGGACTATGATGTAGATCATACTAGTGGGGACAGAGTAGTCGCTAAGTACATCCTTCAAATGTTCCTAGTCGAGGGTGTATCGAGACAGGGCATCGATATACCAGAGAAGACTAGCGTATAGCTTCTCGACCCATATAGATGGGCGATGGATGATCCTATATCCATTGGTGTTTGACATCAGAGACAGTATACGGGTGCTCAGTGGAGACTGGGTACACTGGACGGACTCGCCGAGAACTCCCAGATAGTATTATAGCTCACGTCAGATGGCAGTTCTCTGATGACACTAGTACAGGGTAGTCTGTAGACCCGAGATCATCATAGAGTCTTGTGTGATTCCCACTGTGCTTTGATTTCCACCTACCACGTTTAAGAGAACGTCCAAAACGGTGGCTTTTGGGTACAGTCCCGAGTGACATAGAGGAAATAAGCGATAGGAGGGGTTTCTGTAGGGTTACTAGGAACTCTAACAAGGTTCTACAAGGCATCAACCATGCCCGATTAAAATTTTAGCCGTGCCGAACAACCCTAAACAAGGTCATTGCTAGATAATTAGGGTTACACATGCAAGTAAATCACATTTACTACTAAGTGAATACGAAATACAACCTTTGTAGATCGATCCTTCACTTCTAAAGCTCCTTGTTGTAGTCCCTTCGCTGCGATCATGGTTCTCCCGGGCTCTTGCATGGCATCACGAGGCGAAAGAAGCGTCCTTGCTTAAAGTCTTCGAGGCCGACGATGATCTACGTCGAGGGAATACCAACTCAAGCTACTACTTCACTAACTAGAGAATTAGTGAAGCAAACACCCTAAACTAAAGTGCTAGTCTAGTAGAGGATGGAGAAATAGGAAGTGGGTTCACTTTAGAATTTATTTTATCACAATGTTTCTCACTTTGAATCAAACCCTAGAAAGCTTTTTAGCTTAAGGAAGAAGATGAAGAAAATAAAGAGAGAAAGATAATGATCAAGTGAGTGAGCTGACCATGGGTGAGTGAGTATCATTTACTAACTCATGTAGAGACATAACCATGGCTAATGCTAATGGTTGGGTTAACAAATATCCAATGTAAAAACTCACTTAGTGGACTTAGTCAATGCATCCACAAGCTTCCACAAGCTTCATGCATTTTTCTAATCTTCCACTAATTTTGTAATAACTTTAAATATTAAACCCAACTTAACAAATAGCATGGTGTTAGTCTCATACACCCATGAATGTTGTATCAACAACCATGATACAAAAAGAAAACACATTTTAATATATATCACATATGTATTAAAGTTGTGCACATGTGAGAAAAATCCTTAAGTGTACTAATGTTAGTTAATGTAAATTAGAATATCATATATACAATTATACACTAAATTATTAAATCAACACTTGACTTAATAATCCGGTTATATCTCATATAACCGACTAACATCCATTGTATCGACTTATCGAATCAACACTTGATTCGATAACCCGGCTATATCACATATAACCGACCGATATAAAAAGTCGCGAGAATAGAATACGGTATCACATACACACATTATTCTCGGTCCCGAACATATCACATATGCGCTCATATTTCGTTTTGCCTGAGCCAGGAAAACCTCTATATAGGACTCTAAAGACTCGTCAATACGCCGACAGTAGGTGATGATCACATCAAGCACCTACAAGCCGTCAGCGGTACTAGCTGGACGTAACGGCTATCCGGGTATTGAGCGATCAGAAGATCATCAAGCAAACTAACTCCAACTCCTGTAAAAGCATAACGGTAACACTTCCCGTACAGTCCGGTCTCCTCGTCTGATATGTCGCATATCAAGTCTAGGGGTGGTAAACGTCAGACCCCAATAACCGATAAGTCATGCCGATATGAGGCTCATAACTGGTCGAGAAACTACTGGTACACTTACCAGTAAATCTCTAAATCAGTCCTGGCCAGGGACTTCCCTGTTATGGCCAATCGAGAACAGCGCAACATTAACCCCCAATACCGGGAGAGACGAAACCCCTCCTATCGCTCATTGCCTCCATGTGACTCGGGACTGTACCCAAAAACCACCGTTTTGCATGCCTTATTGGACGTGGTAAGGTGGAAATCAAAGCACAGTGGGAATCATACAAGACTCTCTGACGATCTTGGGTCTACAGACTAACCTGCACAAGTGTCACCAGAGAACTGCCATCTGACGTGAGATATAATACCATCTGGGAGTTCTCAGCGAGTCCGTCAAGTGTAACCAGTCTCCACTGAGCACCCGTATACCATCTCTGATGTCAAACACCAATGGATATGGGATCGTCCATCGCCCATCTCATGGGTCGAGAAGCGTATACGCTAGTCTACTCTGGTATATCGATGCCATGTCTCGATACACGTACGACTAGGAACATTAAAGGATGTACTTATGGACTACCCTGGCCCTACTAGTATGATCTGTATCATAGTCCTGGTAGTCAAGTACACATCCTAAGGGATTTACCAACATGTAACTGTAAAACAGTATCAAGAGACAAATATAAATGTTAAGATAAAGAGAAACCAGGTAGCATACTATCATATCGAGCAAGAAAGTCCTCTCTATATATGTCCAAGCATCCAATATAATTGTTAGTTATGTATATGCCCTAGAGGCCATTGCTGTACATATGATGTATATTATGATGGATGCTTGGATATATACAGAGAGGACTTTCTTGCTCGTCATGATAGTATGCTATTTGGTTTCACTTTATCTTAACATGTTGACTTGTATTGGTTTACTGTCTTTCTCTCACATGTTGATAAAGCCCTTAGGATCTGTACTCGACTACTGGGATTATGATGAGATCATACTAGTGGGGCCACGGTAGTCGATGAGTACATCCTATAACTGTTCCTAGTCGAGAGTATATCGAGACTGGGCATCGATACACCAGAGTAGACTAGCGTATATGCATCTTGACCCATATGATGGGCGATGGATGATCCCATATCCATCGGTGTTTGACATCAAGGATGGTGTACGGGTGGTCAGTGGAGACTGGGTACACTGGACGGACTCGCCGAGAACTCCCAGATGGTGATATAGCACACGTCAGATGGCAGTTCTCCGGTGACACTGGTACAGCGTAGTCTGTAGACCCGAGATCGTCATAGAGTCTTGTGTGATTCCCACTGTGCTTTGATTTCCACCTTACCACGTCCAAGTGGGCGTGCAAAACGGTGGCTTTTGGGTACAGTCCTGAATCACATGGAGACAATGAGCGAGAGGAGGGGATTCGTCTCTCCCGATATAGGGAGTTGATGTTGTGCTGTGTTCGATTGGCTATAACTGGAAGTCCCTGGCCAGGGCTGATATAGAGATATACTGGTAAGTGTTACCAGTACTTTCTCGACCTGTTATGAGCCTCACATCGACACGACTTATCGATTACTGGGGTCTGACGTATACCACCCCTAGACTTGATATGCGACATATCAGACGAACAGACCGGACTGTACGGGAGTGGTACTTATTGGATTCACAGGAGAACGGACAGGCTAGCTTGTTGATCTTCTGATCGCTCAATACCTGGGTGGTTGTTACGTTTAGCTGACCGCTTGTAGCTTGTGGGTGTTTGATATGATCATCACCTGCTACCGGCGTATTGACGATTCTTTAGAGTCCTACAGAGAGGTTTCTTGGCTCAGGCAAAACGGAGTAGAGGCACATATGTGATATGTGCAGGACCGGGGATAATGCGATATGTGATACCGTATTATATTCTCGCGATATTTAGTAATGAACCAGGCCATCGGATCAAGTGTTGATTCGATGAATCGGTACATGAGATATTAGTCGGTTATATTTGATATAGCCGGATCGTCGGATCAAGTGTTGATTCGATAATTTAATGTATAAAGATATATATGATATATTGTATTACATTATCTAATATTGGCTCGCTTTATTATTTCATTTTCTCACCTGATTAATACATTGATATATATGTGATATATGTTAATTGTATTATTTTCTTTTGTTGCAAATATATAATATATATGTGATATATATTATTGTGACATGATATGATTTATTATGAAACATGTTTAGGGATGATTAAAAGAGATTAGGGTTTAATTAGGGTTAGCTCATTCTTGTTCATTCTAGAAGGATTTTCTTTTGTCTTGGTTAAGATATTATGGTTGATACTTATCATTGACTCATTCTTAACCTAACTAAACCCTAGCTCTAGTTTATTCTCTACAAAGGTTAAGCCTCTCATCCTTGACCATGGTTCTATAATAAATCATATATTCTTATCTACTATTCATCACAAAAGGAATTATCTCATTATTCTTCATCTTCTTCTCTCTTGAGTTTTTGAGAGAGCTCACTTGTGATTTCTTTTGTGATGATTTCTTATGAGAAAATGATATAAAAGGAAAGCAAAAATACTACTCCATCATCCTCATATAATCTAGCCCATTAGATTAGGGTGTTCACCTCATTAAAGTGAGAGAGCTTGAGCTATTGCAACTTTGACATAGATCATCGGAGAAAAGGAATACGACAAGCTATCATGGATCGTTCGAGTCGTGGAGCCTCTCTTAAGTCCGGGAGATCGTGGATCGTGGCGAAGGGACTTCTACTCGGATCTTGTGAAGCGAAGGAGCGTACTACAAAGGTTGTAATCCCTCACACTTAGTAGTAAAGATGTTTACTTGCATGTTAAACCCTAATAATCTAGCAAAGATCCCGGTTTTGGGTTGTTCGGCACGTCTAAAATTTAATTCGGGCATCTTTGATGCCTTATGAACCCTCACAAGAGTGCTTAGGAACCCTACAGTGGTATCAGAGCCTAGCTATAGCATTAGGCGACGTGTTTACGAAGTTAAAACTCCGAACGAACTCCGATACGACGATTTGAACCCCTCTCTGGACTTTTTCTAAAATCTGTGATTTTTCAGAATTAAAAATTCCTAAAAAATTCAGCAGGTAAATATAAATATTGTTGTGAAAAACATGTCACCAATCCGTACATACCACCGCGGAACCGGGGCCGTACCGCGCTTGGGCCGCGGATCCGCGGTGGGAATGTGGAGTTGGGTCTTGGTTTTTCTACAGTAATATCAGTATCTGTATTTTATAATTTTTGGGTACTTTTAATCTGACTCAAGTGTTGACCATTCTGTAGTTTATTTTGTAATCGTAGATTCGATCAGAATATTTAAATTCGTTATTTTTCCGGATATTTAGAAACTGTTAAAAGTTCGAACGGATATCATTAACTCACTTTTTCCCGACATGAAAAAATTTCAATTGTCGAATCTTTTCTCGAGTTTAAATATTTCAGAAATGCGTGCATGTTTTGTGGTAGACCCTTTAGAAGACAACAAATCTTAACTCGATTATCTGACCGTCTTGAACTGCCTTTTGAACCTTCGGGTTTGGGATAGTACGGCGTGCCACATGTGAGGCGTTGGCTTGACCCTTATACGGCTGGACCGCTACTACTATGACACATTCCGGATTATTTGAACTCCGCTCAAGTGTTGAGCAATTTAGGAAATTTTGGGTATTTGATTATCTGTTCGGAAAGTTTAATACTGTCTATTTATCTGGAATATGATACAATATGTGGAATTCATATAGTTAGGCATGAAATGCGAAGTATGTGATATTTCGAATTTACGATGTCTAAAGTGATTGTGGATTCCGTAAGTGTAGTATGTAGTTTTACAATTTCTTTTCTGTGACCGTAAGTGTAGTATGTAGTTGTATTGCCGGTTTTCGTTGCTATGCATCAACGACGATCGGTGTATGCATACTTACTTACGTTGATGATATGTGATATTATGTGTTGCTGTGATATGTTATATTGGATCGTCGTGTTCTGAATAGATGGGGGTTTTATGTGAGATGAGGGGCTTTATTTTCATTCATGTAAAATTCATTTGTATCTAATATTCTTTTATTGGGGCACTTCCGGGATGAGGTTGATGTCACCTTTGTATATTATTTACTTTTCCGCATTAGGTAGACCCAAGGAGGGGAGCACAAGTAACCGGGTTCTAGGGTCCAGTGGGAGGCCATCTCGAGGAGTCGAGACCGGGCCTCCTAACCCTAGAATTCGCAGAGTTACTTGCCGCTCTCGTAGGGTTCTTGGGTTGTGGGATTGTCTATTCATCGCGACCGTGGAATCCGTGTTTTATACCGGCTCGTATTGAAAAACACGGACGTCCTAGTATATCCAATATTTCATATATGTTCTTCTGCTGCAATGTTCTGTGATGAGATCATATTACTGCCTTAGACGAATACTTATATTATATATATATATATGCTGATATATAAATATTACTGCTTTCGTTTCTTCTGTGATGCTTAGGAAGCATAAGCTGATGGGATTTTATTAATGAGATTAATAAAAAGAAAAGAAACCTAAAAGATGTTGTAGAATCAAAACATTATAAAAGGGTAGCTACAATTTTGCTTTGCATGGTGGTATATGTGATATACCCTGCACCTTATTCGATGAGGAAAGAGCCGAGATCCCTTCACCGGGAGTGACCTCTTTAGCGAAACTGGCAGATGCTACAAAACTCGGTTTGTCTTTTGATTACTTTAAGAGTTTTTCTTTGCATAGCGGTATATATGATATACCCTGCACCTTATTCGATGGGGAAAGAGCCGTGATCCCTTCACCGGGAGTGACCTCTTTAGCAAAACAAATGAAAGCCTAAAAAACACTCCATTTCAAAATTTCACATGATTCTACGACGATATCAAGTTCACTACGCTCATGGTTTTCTAAAAAACCTGCGTAGCCCTCCGTCAATTCAGATAAGTAATATTTAGTATTCGTGCTGCGGTAGTTTGGCATGCGTCAAGGCGTAGTGTACGGTAGCGGATTATTACTTATCTGCAGTATGAGATGCGATTGGATTTGGGTATTCGTACGGCGTTGTTTGGCATGCGTCAAGGGTCGTACGGGTGGGTTTAATTCAATCACGAATTGTACGGGTTGAACTTGACTAGCGGACTATGGGTTGTTTGGCATGCGTCAAGGTCATAGCACACTAGGGGTAAAAATATTCTCGGGAATTTCAAGTGTTGAAATTTGCAATGAGATTGCATACCTCCTATGAGATAGTTGGATCCCGATACCCACTGCGAGTAAGAGTTACTCCTGGGAGAGTTTTACACAGGACAATTAGCCGATCAAGTAGGTGTCTAGAAAAGTGTTAACGAGGTTACGCCTCTGGGAAAACGAGGTTTACTTTAATTTGGTCCGTGCGAAAGCACGGGGAACCTCCCTCAAGTACCGACACTGGTCTGGCTGAAAGATTGACGAATTTGTTGGGTGTAATTAATCCCGGCTAATCTTACCTTTTAGGGTTTGAAGGTAGATTTGATAAAAACAGTGGGAGACATCCTAATTAGATAAGATAATAACCAATCTAATCTTGCAAGAGCATACGCTAAAGTGTTTTCTTCTCTCTCTTTCCAGGTAGCGACCATGTCAGGCCATAATCAAGATAATAATATGGATGTACTGACTGAACCCGCTTATTATACTGAGCAGGAGAACGTTGGACCCATTCTTTCTTATAAGTGTTATAAGACTGAACAGGAAACAGGAGAATATCTGGAATCTCACGCCGCCCAAAAGAATATGCATGTTGATGCATCTTCTTCAGGTGTGTTAGTTATTGAGAACTGTTTATCAGTTCACCCTACGTCCTGGGTATTAGATACCGGATCAGGATCCCACATATGTAAATTGTTACATGGGCTACGTAAAGGTAGGGAACTGGGAAAAGGTGATCATTCGGTTCAAGTAGGGAACGGTGCTAGTATTGCAGCCAAAGAAGTTGGCAAATATCACCTAGTATTACCAGGTGGTGATACACTGATTCTGAATGAGTGCTATTATATACCGAACATGATGTGCAACATTATATCAGTTTATTTATTAAGTAAAGAAGGATATAATTTTGTAGTACAGAATAATGTTATGAACATATTCTTAGATCAAAAGTTGATTGCCTCAGGCTCGTTATATAATGGCATATTCATTCTAAATCAAAATACAGTACTCAATTTACAAAACACACACAAGAGGAAGAGTTCAGAAATGAACAAATCCTTCTTGTGGCATTATAGACTTGGTCATATCAATGCGACACGACTGGCTAAGTTACATAAAGATGGATATTTGAATCCGTTCGAATTATCATCTTATGATACTTGCCATTCATGTCTCAAAAGAAAAATGACCAAAGCTCCGTTTAATGGACACGGAGAAAGAGTTACGGAACTCTTAGGACTGGTACATAGTGATGTATGCGGTCCCATGTCTACACACGCCAGGAATAGTTATTCCTACTTCATTACATTTACTGACGGTCTCTCTAGATACGGGCATGTGTTCCTGTTGAAACACAAGTCTGAAGCTTTTGAGAAATTCAGAGAATATAAGCACGAAGTAGAGAACCAAACGGGCAAAAGTATTAAGATTCTTCGATCTGATCGAGGAGGACAATACTTAAGCAATGAATTCCTAGATTATCTAAAAGAGAATGGGATTCTTTCTCAGCTTACTCCTCCTTACACACCACAGCACAACGGTGTATCGAAACGAAGGAATCGCACCCTATTAGATATGGTGCGCTCAATGATGAGTATAGCTGAGTTACATATTTCCTTCTGGGGGTATGCGCTTGAGACAGCAATAGACCTATTGAATAGAGTTCCCACCAAATCTGTACCTACCACTCCATATGAGATATGGAAAGGGAAGAGACCACATCTTAATTATATTAAGATATGGGGTTGTCCGGCCTATGTCAAAAGGCAAAATCCGGACAAACTCGAGGCAAGATCTGTCTTATGTAAGTTTGTAGGATATCCCAAAAATTCACAAGGGTATATCTTCTACCACCCCGAGGAACAAAATGTGTTTGTTTCTCGACATGCCACTTTCTTAGAAAAAGATTTTCTTATGAAACAGAATAGTGGCATTGAGGTAGAACTGGAAGAGGTTCCTGCAACACAAACTATAACAGAAGACTTGGTAAAACCAGAGGATTTAGTAGTACCCGACGAACCCCTGCCTCTCCACCGATCTAGCAGGGTTTCTCATCCGCCTGAGAGATACTACGGTTTTCTCATTGATGGTGGAAGCGAGGATTGCATCATGGAAGATGATGACCCGACTAGTTTCGAGCAGGACATCACGAGTAGTGACTCTGTGAAATGGCTGGATGCAATGCGATCTGAGATGGAATCCATGCACACCAATAAAGTATGGATTTTGGAAAATGTCCCTGAAAGGGTAAAACCCATTGGGCGCAAGTGGATTTTTAAAAAGAAATTTGGTGTAGATGGAAAAGTTGAGACTTTCAAAGCTAGACTTGTAGCAAAAGGTTTTCGTCAACGACCAGGTGTGGATTATGACGAAACCTTTTCTCCAGTGGCTATGCTTAAGTCCATCCGGATCTTACTTGCCATTGCTGCATACCATGACTACGAAATCTGGCAAATGGTGTTAGTTGTATGTATGCCCTAGAGGCCAGTATTGTACAGATGATGTATATTATATTGGATGCTTGGACATATATAGAGATGACTTTCTTGCTCGATATGATAGTATGCTATCTGGTTACTCTTTATCTTAACATGTATACTAGTCTCTTTAAACTGTGTTATAGTTACATGTTGGTAAAGCCCTTAGGATGTGTACTTGACTACCTGGACTATGATGCAGATCATACTAGTGGGGACATGGTAGTCCATAGGTACATCCTTCAAGGTCCCTAGTCGTGGGTGTATCAAGACGGGGCATCGATATACCAGTGTAGACTAGCGTATACGCTTCTCGACCCATGAGATGGGCAATGGATGATCCCATATCCATTGGTGTTTGACATCAGAGATGGTATACGGGTGCTCAGTGTAGACTGGGTACACTGGACGGACTCGCCGAGAACTACCAGATGGTATTATACCTCACATCAGATGGCAGTTCTCAGGTGACACTTGTGCAGGTTAGTCTGCAGACCCGAGATCGTCATAGAGTCTTGTGTGATTTCCACTGTGCTTTGATCTCCACCTTACCACGTCCATGAGGGCGTGCAAAACGGTGGTTTTTGGGCACAGTCCCGAGTCACATGGAGGCAATGAGCGATAGGAGGGGTTTCGTCTCTCCCGGTATTGGGGGTTGATGTTGCGCTGTGCTTGATTGGCCATAACAGGGAAGTCCCTAGCCAGGGCTGATCAGAGATTTGCTGGTAAGTGTTACCAGTAGTTTCTTGACCCGTTATGAGCCTCACATAGGCACAACTTATCGGTTATTGGGGTCTGACGTTTACCACCCCTAGACTTGATATGCGACATATCAGACGAACGGACCGGACTGTACGGTAAGTGTTACTGGTTGGATTCACAGGAGTGTGAGCGGGCTGGCTCGTCGATCTTCTGATCGCTCAATACCCGGATGGCCGTTATGTTTAGCAGACCGCTTGCGGCTTGTGGGTGCTTGATATGATCATCATCTGCTGCCGGCGTATTGACGAGTCTTTAGAGTCCTACACAGAGGTTTTCTGGCTCAAGCGAAACGAAATAGGAGCGCATATGAGATATGTGCGGGACCGAGAATAATGCATGTATGTGATACCGTATTTCATTCTCGCGATGAATATTTTGATTGGTTGTATGCGATATAACCTAGTTATCGAATCAAAAATTGATTCGATAAGTCGATACATTGGATACTAGTCGGTTATGTGCGACATGACCGGATCATTGAATCAAGTGTTGATTTAATGATTTAATGTATAATTATATATTTGATATATTACTTTGCATTAACTGGTATTGGTTCATTTTAAAAGGATTTTCTCACTTGATGTGCACATAGTATATGTGATATATTTTTGTGTACACTTGATTGTAACATGTTTGATGATACATGTTAACTTGTGCATGTGTAAAGATTAAACCATGGTTATATGAATGGTTAGGGTTTTGTTTACTTATTCATTTATATATTTTGTTTATTTATTTTGGAAAAGAAAATGGAAATGGTGGCTTTTCTTGTTTCTTTCATGAAGCTTCATGAAGGGTTGAAACCTTGACCATTTTTGTTTTCTTCTCTTAACTTAACCATTCACCTAACCCTAGTTTACTCTCTACACTTGACCATGGTTAGTATATGATTAGTATTCATATTATTTTCATTTTTAAAGGATATACTTATCATATTCTATAATCTTCTTCTTCTTCTTCTTCAAGAAGAAAGCTTGACTCCTTTAATGGCTTCTTGAGAAAAAGAGTGAGAAATCAAATTCTAAAGTGAACCCACCTCCTATTTCTTCATCCTCTACCTCTTGCCAAGTAGTATAGGGTGTTTTCTTCACAAGTTTCACGACTTGGTGAAGTTGGAGCTTGACTTGTGTTGCCTCGACGTAGATCATCTTCGGCATCGAAGCCGACGACAAAGCCCACCCATTTCTCCGATGAAGCCGATGCTAGAGTCCGGGATCCGATATAGACAGCGAGAGGACGTCTACGTGGAGCTAAGGAAGTGGAGAACCGGATCTACAAAGGTTGTAGCCTCTTTCTTTTAGTTAAAATGTTAACTAGTTTCACTTTTCACCTAAACTCTAGTCAACGAATCCGTATTAGGGTTTCTCGGCACTTGTAAAATTTGAAATTGGCATGGTTGAAGCCTTGTGAGACCTCATTAGCATGCCTAGGAACCCTACAGTGGTATCAGAGCCTAGCTAGAGCCTTAGGCGAAGTCTAGACGACGTTTGAAATCCGAACGAACATCGAAACCCTAATCATTCATGCTCTCTGGACTTTTTTCAAAAACTGGTATTTTTCCAGATTAAAAATTCTTAAAAAATTCAGCAGGAAATTCTAACAATTGCGGTGCAAAATTTTTCAAAAGATACGTCCAAAGTGCAGCGGAACCGCGGCAGAAGCCTGGCTTGTGCGGCGGTTCCGCGGCCATATGATGACGTCAGCCTTCCAATTTTGCACAGTAATTTGTTATTTGAGGTGCTGAGTTTTCTGGGATTTTTTTAATCTGAACTCAAGAGTTGAGTTTTCTGGGATGTTTTAGGGCGTAGATGATTCGATCGGATTATCTATGTGGCTTTCCGGATATTTTAGTATATATTAAAAAGTTCGACCGGATATAAATACCCACCTTTTCCCCTGCCGGAAAATTTCCAAGTGTTGGATTCTTCTGTGGTTTAAGGACGTTCTGAGTAGTGCAAGTAACGCGATGGTCCCTCTGGAAGATAACAAACCTTAACTCGATTATGTGACCGTCTTGAACTACCCTTTGAACCTTAGGGTTTGGGGCAGTACGGCGTGCCACATGTGAGGCATTGGCTTGACCCTTCTACGGCTGGACCGTTGGTACTGAGGCCTGAAGTGAATGTTTTTGAACTTATTTCATGTGTTGAACGGTTTCGGGAAAACTTGTGTGTTCGAATGTTCAATCGGAAAGTTTAATATTTTCTATTTATCCGGAATGGGATACAATAATTGGAATTCACAAACAGTTATGAGATAACTGATTGAATGTTATAAATCTAGTGGTTTAGTCTCACTTGATATTGAAAAGAGTTTTCGATAATGAGACTAAAATGCGGGGTTTATAATTGTTAGGCATGTGATGTCTAAGTATTTCATTTGATTAGGCATGCGATGTCTAAAAAGGTTGCGGATTCCAACTGTTGTAGTTTTACACTTTCTTTTCTGTGACCGTAAGTGTAGTATGTCGATATCGCCGGTTTCGTTGCTATACATCAACGACAATTGGGGTATGCATACTTACTTACGTCGATGACATGTGATGTTATGTGTTGCTGGATATGTTATATTGGATCGTCGTGTTCGAATAGCCGGGGTTTTTTTTATGTAAGATGAGTGTTTTTCATTTTCATTCATGTAAAAACTTGTATGTAATATTCAATTGTTGGGGCACTTCCAGGTAGCGGAAGCTGTCACCTTTTGTATATTATTTACTTTTCCGCATTAGGATAAACCCAAGGAGGGGAGCACAAGTAACCGGGTTTTAGGGTCCAGTGGGAGACCATCTCGAGGAGTCGAGTCCGGGTCTCCTAACCCTAGAATTGGTAGGGTTGCTTGACGCTCTCATAGGGGTCTAAGGGTGTGGGATTGGCTATTCATCACGACCGTGGAATCCCTGTTTTATACTGGCTCGTATTAAAAACACGGACGTCCTAGTATATCCAATATTTCATATGATATTTTCTGCTGCGATATCTGTGATGTGATCATTTGATATGTTCTGATGGATACAGTATATAGTATATATGATATATTATATAGACGTTACTTATGTTTTGCACCCGCACTAGCCCTGCCCTGCTCTGTCGTTAGTTACCTAACCTAACGGTGCACGAGGGGACATCGAGGCGAATGCGGATGGCATAAGTGTACGTCGTATTTATCTGTGATGTTTAGGTGACTTAAATGATGGGACTTCATTAATGTGATTAATGAATGAAAAGAAACCTAAGATGTTGTAGAATCAAATTTTAAATAAAACAAGTAGCTACAGTTCTTGCTTTGCACAGCGGTATATATGATATATCCTGCACCTTATTCGATGAGGAAAGGACCGAGATCCCTTCACCGAGAGTGACTCCTTTAGCAATAACTGGCAGATGCTACACACTCGGTTTTGTCTTTTGATTGCTTCTATAGTTTCTGCTTTGCACAGTGATATATATGATTTATCCCGCACCTCATTCGACGAGGAATGGGCCGACGATCCCTTCACCGGGAATGACCCCTTTAGCAAAACTAGAAAAAGCCTAAAAAACGCTCCATTTCAAAATCATTCGATTCTACAACGATATCAAGTTCATTACGCAATGGGTTTTCAGAAAAACCTGTCGTAGCCTTCCGTCATTTCAGATAAGTAGTAGTTAGTATTCGTGCTACGTTTGTTGGCCTGTGTCAAGGCGTAGTGTGCGGTAGCTAACTAGTATTTATCTGCTTATGAATATGATGCAGATTGGATTAGGGTAGTCGTGCGACTTTGTTGGCCTGCGTCAAGGGTTGTACGGGTAGGTTTAATTCAATCAGAAAATGACGGGTTCAACTTGACTAGCGCACTATGGTTTGTTGGCCTGCGTCAAGGTCATAGGACGCTAGGGGCAAAATATTATCGGGAATTTCAAGTGTTGAAATTTGCAATAAGATTGCATACCTTCTATGAGATAGTTGGATCCCGATACCCACTGCGAGTAAGAGTTACTCCTGGGAGAGTTTTACACATTACAATTAGCCGGTCAAGTAGGTGTCTAGAAAGGTGTCAACGGGGTTACGCCTCTAGGAAAACGAGGTTTACTTTAATTAGGTCCGTGCGAAAGCACGGGGAACCTCCCTCAAAGTACCGACACTGGCCTGGCTGAAAGATTGGCGAAGTTATAGGGTGTAATTAATCCCGGCTAGTCTTTCCTTTTAGGGTTTGAAGGAAGATTTGATAAAAACCAGTGGGAGCCATCCTGATTAGATAAGATAATAACCAATCTGATCTTGCACGAGCATACGCTAAAGTGTTTTCTTCTCTCTCTCCAGGTAGCGACCATTTCATGCCCTAATCAAGATAATAATATGGATGTATTGACCAAACCCACATGTTATACTGTACTGAGGAACGTTGGTTCCGTTCTTTCTTATAAGAGTTATAGGAATGATCAGGACTTAGGGGAATACCAGGATTCCCATGCCACCCGAATGAAGAAAGTACATGATGATGCATTTTCTTCGGGTGTGTTCGTTACAGAGAACTGTTTCTCCATTTGCTCCACGTCCTGGGTATTAGATACCGGGTCAGGATCCCATATATGTAATCAGTTACATGGGCTTAGGAAAGGTAGAGAACTTGGAGAAGGTGATAAAGATATTAGAGTTGGAAATGGTGCAATTGTTGCAGCTAAGACTGTCGGGGAATATCACCTTGCATTACCAACTGGTAATGCATTGGTTCTGAACGAATGCTATTACATGCCGAACCTGATATGCAACATTATATCGGTTTCTTTGTTGAGTAAAGAGGGTTATAATTTTGTATTACAGGATAATGTTATGAACATTTTCCGTAACCAAAAGTTGGTTGGATTAGGCACGTTGTGCAATGGAATTTATGTTCTAAATCAATCAACAGTTCTGAGCATAACAAACACACACAAGTGGAAGAGTTCAGAACTGAACGAATCCTTCTTGTGGCATTGTAGACTGGGTCACATCAATGCGACACGACTGGCTAAGTTGCATAAGGATGGATATTTAAATCCGTTTGAATTTTCATCTTATGACACTTGCCAGTCATGTCTCAAAGGCAAGATGACCAAAACTCCGTTTACGGGACACGGAGAAAGAGTTACCGAACTCTGAGGACTGATACATAGTGATGTATGCGATCCTATGTCTACACATGCCAGGGATGGTTCTGCGTACTTCATTACATTCACTGACGATCTCTCTAGATTCGGATATGTGTTCCTGATGAAACACAAATCAGAAGCTTTTGAGAAATTTAGAGAATATAAACAAGAAGTCGAAAACCAAACCGGAAAAAGTATTAAAATCCTTCGATCTGATCGAGGAGGTGAATACTTGAGCAATGAATTCCTGGACTTCCTAAAAGAGAATGGGATTCTCTCTCAGCTGACTCCTCCATATACACCACAACACAACGGTGTATCAGAACGGAGGAATCGCACCCTATTAGATATGGTGCGCTCTATGATGAGCAAAGCTGAGTTACATATTTCCTTCTGGGGATATGCACTGGAAATAGCTGCAGACCTATTGAATATGGTTCCCACCAAATCCGTGCCAACCATTCCATATGAGATATGGAAAGAAAAGAGACCATGTCTTAATTATGTTAAGATATGGGGTTGTCTGGCATATGTAAAATCGCAAAATCCGGACAAACTCGCGGCAAGGTCCATTCTGTGTAAGTTTATTGGATATCCCAAACATTCACGCGGGTATATCTTCTACCACAACGAGGAACAAAAGGTGTTTGTTTCTCGACATGCCACCTTTTTGAAAAGGAATTTCTTGAAAAAGAGATTAGTGGCAAAGAGGTAGAACTGGAAGAGGTTCCAGCAATACAGACTACGACAGAAGATTTGGTTGAACCAGAGGATTCAGTAGCTCCGAATGAACCTCAGCCTCTCCGCCGATCTAGTAGGGTCCCTCACCAACCTGAAAGGTACTACGGTTTTCTCATGGATGGTGGGAGCGAGGATTGCATCATGGAGGATGATGACCCAACTAGCTTCGAGCAGGCCATCACGAGTAAGGACTCAGTGAAATGGCTGGATGCTATGCTGTCCGAGATGGAATCCATGTACACCAACAAAGTATGGACTTTGGAAGTTGCTCCTGATGGGGTAAAATCCATTGGGAGCAAATGAATCTTCAAGAAAAAACTTGGTGTAGATGGAAAAGTGGAGACTTTCAAAGCTAGACTTGTTGCAAAGGGTTTTCGTCAAAGAACAGGTGTGGACTATGATGAAACCTTTTCTCCAGTGGCTATGCTTAAATCCATCCGGATCATGCTTGCCATCGCTGCATATCATGATTACGAAATCTGGCAAATGGATGTTATGACCGCCTTTCTAAATGGTGATTTAGAAGAGTGCGTGTACATGACTCAGCCAGAGGGCTTCGTAGACAGTGGGAGCATCAGGAAGGTGTTAGTTGTATGTATGCCCTAGAGGCCAGTATTGTACAGATGATGTATATTATATTGGATGCTT
The DNA here is from genome assembly GCA_030015575.1 of Agapanthus africanus. NCBI lineage: Eukaryota > Viridiplantae > Streptophyta > Magnoliopsida > Asparagales > Amaryllidaceae > Agapanthus > Agapanthus africanus. The sequence goes on along the minus strand of CM057342.1, from coordinate 356,186,521 downwards.
GGACATATATAGAGATGACTTTCTTGCTCAATATGATAGTATGTTATCTGGTTGCTCTTTATCTTAACATGTATACTAGTCTCTTTAAACTGTCTTATAGTTATATGTTGATAAAGCCCTTAGGATGTGTACTTGACTACCTGGTCTATGATGTAGATCATACTAGTGGGGACATGGTAGTCCATAAGTACATCCTTCAAGGTCCCTAGTCGTGGGTGTATCGAGACGGGGCATCGATATACCAGCGTAGACTAGCGTATACGCCTCTTGACCCATGAGATGGGCGATGGATGATCCCATATCCATTGGTGTTTGACATCAGAGATGCTATACGGGTGCTCAGTGGAGACTGGGTACACTGGACGGACTCGCCGAGAACTCCTAGATGGTATTATACCTCACGTCAGATGGCAGTTCTCAGGTGACACTTGTGCAGGTTAGTCTGTAGACCCGAGATCGTCATAGAGTCTTGTGTGATTCCCACTGTACTTTGATCTCCACCTTACCACGTCCATGAGGGCGTGTAAAACGGTGGTTTTTGGGTACAGTCCCGAGTCACATGGAGGCAATGAGCGATAGGAGGGGTTTCGTCTCTCCCGGTATTGGGGGTTGATGTTGCACTGTGCTCGATTGGCCGTAACAGGGAAGTCCCTGGCCAGGGCTGATTCAGAGATTTGCTGGTAACTGTTACCAGTAGTTTCTCGACCCGTTATGAGCCTCACATCGGCACGACTTATCGGTTATTAGGGTCTGACGTTTACCACCCCTAGACTTGATATGCGACATATCAGACGAGGAGACCGGACTGTACGGGATGTGTTGCCGATCGGCTCGACGGGAGTTGTAGCAGGTTCGCTTGTTCTCTTCTGATCGCTCAATACCCGGGTGGCCGTTACGTTTAGCTGACCGCTTGCGGCTTGGGGGTGCTTGATATGATCTTCACCCACTGCCGGCGTATTGACGAGTCTCAGAGTCCCACAATGGAGTTTCCTAATCCAGGCGAAACGTTGTGGTGCGCGTATGCGATATGCGCATGGACCCGATTAAAATGCGCGTATAGGATACCGTATATTGATCGGGCGGCTTGCTTTTGGTAGGGTTCATATGAGATATGGCCGGATTGGTAAATCAAGTGTTGATTTATCATTTAACCATTAGTTGCTCACTAGAAATCCTTTCTTGTGTTGAATGGATGTATGAATGCATGTATGTTTTTCTTTCATTCTTGTTTCATGCAAATATGGATGTGTATACATACATACATGCATACATACATTTATCATGGTTGGATGTATATGAAAATGGTGGCAATATATGACTCACACCATGGTATTTTTTATGAATTATTATTGTATTTATGCTAAAAACATAAAAGGAAAGAAAAGGTGTATTATTGATTTGTTCTACACACTTCTTTTGACCTAACCATTCTCACCCACCACTTAACCTTAGGTTAAGTTTCCTTATGTGTTTTAACCCTAGTACAATAATGATTCAACCATGGTTTGAGATGATAGATTTAAAATATATATTGATATATTTTTCCTTTTTGCAAGAAGGTGAGTTGAACTTATCATCTTCTAATGTTGCCATCATCTTCTTCCTCCTCCTTCATAGCTCTCTAGATTTTTGTAGTGAGCTATATAATCAACAAGTTAGGATTTTTAAGTGAGAAAGAGAACCACAACACCATTCTACACAAGCCTAGCCCACTTGTTTGGAGTGTTGACTCGATTTCGTTCACTTGATCGGAAAAAGTCGCTAGCTTGGACAAAGCCGACTCCGGGTGGATCATCGGTGACGTCGAGGAGTTCAAGCGGAGTTCTTTCAAACCCCAAGTAGCCGAGGAGTCTAGCATAGGGAGCTGCAAAGGTTGTACTCTCTAAACCCAAGCATTTCTTTCATATGTTAATATGAAAATTTTGAAACCCTAATCGATTCTTGGAACGATTCTATATTCATTAGCTTAGCACCCTAAAGACTACATATTTGGTTCATGTGATGCTTCCAAACCCTTCATGAGGTGCTATGCTAACCCAACATTGGTATCAGAGCCGACCTAGAACATTAGGCGACACCTTTACGAAGTTAAAACTCCGATCGGACCGAAAATACGGTTTTACGGGTGCTCTCTGGACTTTTTCCAAAATCTGGTTATTTTCATAATTAAAAATATGTAAAAATTACAGCAGGAAAAACTAAGAATTACGGCATAAAAATTATCCCATGATCCATCTTTCCTGCCGCGGAAACGCGGCCTAAGCTTGCTTAGGCCGCGGTTCCGCGGCCGTACTCCTATATCACTGTATAAATTTTATGCCTTAATGTTTAATTCTGCAAGTATAATTTTTAGGTTATTTTTAATCTGTTTTTGGTGCTGAAAAATTCTGGAGATGTTTTTGGACTCGTCGATTCGATCAGAATTTTGATTTCGTGTCTTTTCCGGGTAAATTAGAAAGTAGTGAAGTGTTTGAATGGGTATCATTTGCTCACTTTTCACGGGGTTTAAATCCTTCGGAGGTTCGTGCAAGTTTGTTTGTGGTGGACCCTCTAGAAGACAACAAACCTTAACTCGATTATGTGACCGTCTTGAACTGCCTTTTAAACCTTAGGGTTTGGGGCAGTACGGCGTGCCACATGTGAAGCGTTGGCTTGACCCTTCTACGGCTGGACCGCTACCACTGTGTCACACTCCAGGTTTTTGAACTCCGCTCAAGTGTTGAGCTTTAGTGAGTCTTGGGTATTTGATCGTTCGTTCGAAAACTTTAATACTTTCTAATTATCTGGATTGTGATGCAATGTGTGGAATTCATATTATAAGACATGAAATACGAGGTATGTGATATTTCGCATTTATGATGTCTAAGGATAATGTGGATTCCAGATATTGCAGTTTTACACTTTCTTTTCTGTGACCGTAAGTGTAGTATGTCGATATCGCCAGTTTCGTTGCTATACATCAACGACAATTGGGTACGCATACTTACTTACGTTGATGATATGTGATATTATGTGTTGCTGAGATATGATGTGCAGGATTGTCGCGATTGAATAGCCGGGGTTTTTTTTGTGAGATGAGAGTTTTATATTTTCATTCATGTAAATTCAAATGTAATGTAATATTCTTTTATTTGGGGCACTTCCGGGTTGAGGACGATGCCACCTGTGTTGTATATTATTTACTTTTCCGCATTAGGATGGACCCAAGGAGGGGAGCACGGGCGACCGGGTTCAGGGGTTCAGTGGGAGGCCATCTCGAGGAGTCGAGACCGGGTCTCCTAAACTCCAGAATTGGTAGGGTTGCTTGCCGCACTCGTAGGGGTCCAGGGTGTGGGCATGGCTATTCATCGCGACTGTGGAATCCGTATTTTCTATTTTGGCTAAGTATTAAATACGGACGTCCTGGTATATCCCACATTATATCTATATTTCTGCTGCGATATCTGTGATGTGATCATTTGTGATGTTCTGTGATAGATACAGTATATAGTATATATGATATATTATATAGACGTTACTTATGTTTTGCATCCGCACTAGCCCTGCCCTGCTCTGTCGTTAGTTACCTAACCTAACGGTGCACGAGGGGACATCCAGGAGAATGCGGATGGCATAAGTGTACGTCGTATTTATCTGTGATGTTTAGGTGACATAAATGATGGGACTTCATTAATGTGATTAATGAAAGAAAAGAAACCTAAGATGTTGTAGAATCAAATTTTAAACAAAACAGGTAGCTACAGTTCTTGCTTTGCATAGCGGTATATATGATATACCCTGCACCTTATTCGATGAGGAAAGGACCGAGATCCCTTCACCGGGAGTGACTCCTTTAGCAATAACTGGCAGATGCTACACACTAGGTTTTACTTTTGATTGCTTCTATAGTTTCTGCTTTGCACAGTAATATATATGATATATCCCGTACCTCATTCGACGAGGAAAGGGCCGACGATCCCTTCACCGGGAGTGACCCCTTTAGCAAAACTAGAAAAGCCTCAAAATCACTCCATTTCAAAACTTCATTTGATTCTACAACGATATCAAGTTCATTACGCAATAGGTTTTCAGAAAAACCTGTCGTAGCCCTCCGACATTTCAGATAAGTTGCAAATAGTATTCGTGCTACATTTGTTGGCTTTCGTCAAGGTGTAGTGTGCGGTAGCTATGTGCTGCTTATCTGCTGCATATGATGCGACTGGATTAGGGTAGTCGTACGGCTTTGTTGGCTTTCGTCAAGGGTCGTGCTGGTGGGTTTAATTCAGTCAAGAAATGTACGGGTTGAACTTGACTAGAGGGCTGTAGTTTGTTGGCTTTCGTCAAGGTCATAGCATGCTAGGGGCAAAAGCATTATCGGGAATTTCAAGTGTTTAAATTTGCAATGAGATTGCATACCTTCTATGAGATAGTTGGATCCCGATACCCACTGCGAGTAAGAGTTACTCCTGGGAGAGTTTTACACATTACAATTAGCCGATCAAGTAGGTGTCTAGAAAGGTGTCAACGGGGTTACGCCTCTGGGAAAACGAGGTTTACTTTAATTAGGTCCGTGCGAAAGCACGGGGAACCTCCCTCAAAGTACCGACACTGGCCTGGCTGAAAGATCGACGAAGTTGTAGGGTGTAATTAATCCCGGCTAGTCTTTCCTTTTAGGGTTTGAAGGAAGATTTGATAAAAACCAGTGGGAGCCATCCTGATTAGATAAGATAATAACCAATCTGATCTTGCACGAGCATACGCTAAAGCGTTTTCTTCTCTCTCTCTCCAGGTAGCGACCATGTCATGCCCTAATAAAGATAATAATATGGATGTATTGACCGAACCCGCATGTTATACTGTGCTGGGGAACGTTGGTTCCGTTCTTTCTTATAAGAGTTATAGGAATGAACAGGACATAGGGGAATACCAGGATTCCCATGCCACCCGAATGAAGAAAGTACATGATGATGCATTTTCTTCGGGTGTGTTCGTTACAGAGAACTGTTTCTCCATTTGCTCCACGTCCTGGGTATTAGATACCGGGTCAGGATCCCATATATGTAATCAGTTACATGGGCTCAGGAAAGGTAGAGAACTTGGAGAAGGTGATAAAGACATTAAAGTTGGAAATGGTGCAATTGTTGCAGCTGAGACTGTCGGGGAATATCACCTTGCATTACCACCTGGTAATACATTGGTTCTGAACGAATGCTATTACATGATGAACCTGATATGCAACATTATATCGGTTTCTTTATTAAGTAAAGAGGGATATAATTTTGTATTACAGGACAATGTTATGAACATTTTCCGTAACCAAAAGTTGGTTGGATCAGGCACGTTGTGCAATGGCATTTATGTTCTAAATCAATCAATAATTCTGAGCATAACAAACACACACAAGAGGAAGAGTTCAGAACTGAACGAATCCTTCTTGTGGCATTGTAGACTGGGTCACATCAATGCGACACGACTGGCTAAGTTGCATAAGGATGGATATTTGAAACCATTGGAATTTTCATCTTATGACTCTTGCCAGTCATGTCTCAAAGGCAAAATGACCAAAACTCCGTTTACGGGACACGGAGAAAGAGTTACCGAACTCTTGGGACTGATACATAGTGATGTATGCGGTCCCATGTCTACACATGATAGGGATGGTTCTTCTTACTTCATTACATTCACCGACGATCTCTCAAGATACAGACATGTGTACTTGATAAGACACAAGTCTGAAGCTTTTGAGAAATTTAGAGAATATAAACATGAAGTCGAAAACCAAACCGGAAAAAGTATTAAAATCCTTCGATCTGATCGAGGAGGTGAATACTTAAGCAATGAATTCCTGGACTTCCTAAAAGAGAATGGGATTCTCTCTCAGCTGACTCGTCCATATACACCACAGCACAACGGTGTATCAGAACGGAGGAACCGCACCCTATTAGATATGGTGCGCTCCATGATGAGCACAGCTGAGTTGCCTATTTCCTTCTGGGGGTATGCGCTTGAAACAGCCATACATCTATTGAATATGGTCCCCACCAAATCTGTGCCTACCACTCCATATGAGATATGGAAAGGAAAGAGACCATGTCTTAACTATGTTAAGATATGGGGTTGTCCAGCCTATGTCAAACGACAAAATCCGGACAAACTCGAGGCACGATCTGTTCTATGCAAATTTGTAGGATATCCTAAGAATTCACAAGGGTATATCTTCTACCACCCTGAGGAACAAAGAGTGTTTGTTTCTCGGCATGCCACCTTTTTAGAAAAGGAATTTCTTGAAAAAGAGATTAGTGGTCATGAGGTAGAAATGGAAGAGATTCCAGCTACAAAAGCTACAACAGAAGATCTGGTGGAACCAGAGGATTCCATAGTTCCCAATGAACCCCAGCCACTCCGCCAATCTAGTAGGGTTCCTCACCCACCTGAGAGATACTACGGTTTTCTCATGGATGGTGGGAGCGAGGATTGCATCATGGAGGATGATGACCCAACTAGCTTCGAGCAGGCCATCACGAGTAGGGACTCAGTGAAATGGCTGGATGCTATGCGGTCCGAGATGGAATCCATGTACACCAACAAAGTATGGACTTTGGAATTTGCTCCTGAAGGGGTAAAACCCATTGGGAGAAAGTGGATCTTCAAGAAGAAACTTGGTGTAGATGGGAAAGTGGAGACTTTCAAAGCTAGACTTGTTGCAAAAGGTTTTCGTCAAAGAACAGGTGTGGACTATGACGAAACCTTTTCTCCAGTGGCTATGCTTAAATCCATCCGGATCATGCTTGCCATCGCTGCATATCATGACTACGAAATCTGGCAAATGGATGTTAAGACCGCCTTTCTAAATGGTGATTTAGAAGAGTGCGTGTACATGACTCAGCCAGAGGGCTTCGTAGACAGTGGGAGCAGCGGGAAGGTTTGCAAGCTGCTTAAATCCATTTATGGATTAAAGCAAGCATCGCGGAGTTGGAACATCTGCTTTGACGTCGTTATCAAAGAGTTTGATTTCGTCAAAAATCCAGATGAACCTTGTATCTACAAGAAGGTGGCAGAGAGTAAGGTTGTCTTCCTCGTATTGTACGTGGACGACATACTCTTGATAGGAAATGATATTCCTATGCTGCAATCGGTCAAGCTCTTCTTATCACAAAGATTCTCAACGAAAGATCTTGGTGATGCCTCCTGCATATTGGGGATTAGGATCTATAGAGATAGATCCAAACGGATATTGGGATTGTCCCAATCTAGGTACATTGACAACATACTAAAGAGGTTTAGTATAGAAGAATCCAAGCGTGGGAACTTGCCCACGATCTCTGGAGTCACTCTCTCCAAAGAGATGTCTCCCAAGACTGATTTGGAGAGAGCACGCATGCAAGGGATACCCTATGCTTCGGCTGTAGGCTCTATCATGTATGCGATGCTATGTACCAGACCCGATGTAGCATACTCACTAAGTGTAGTGAGCAGGTATCAAGCTGATCCTGGAGAGAGTCACTGGACAGTGAAGATCATTCTCAAGTACTTGCGAAGGACTAAAGAGATGCTCTTGGTGTATGGTAACGGAGAACTCCAAGTGGAGTCCTTTACCGATTCGAGCTTCCAGAGTGATAAGGACGACTCTAAGTCGAAGTCGGGATTTGTCTTTACCCTTTACGGAGGGGCGGTTAGCTGGAAGAGTTCCAAGCAGGAAACCGTGGCAGACTCGATGATGGAGGCTGAATACATCGCTGCCAACGATGCTGCTAAAGAGACTGTCTGGATCAAGAAGTTCATTACTGAACTTGGAGTGGTTCCATCCATTGAGCATCCAATACCTTTGTATTGCGATAACAATGGAGCAGTGGCTTTGGCCAAGGAACCCAGGTCCCATTAGCGATCCTGGCATATTCTGAGGCGGTATCACCTGATCCGGGAGATAGTTGATCGCCGGGAGATCGAGGTCAGGAGGGTTGACATGAAGAAAAACACGGCGGATCCACTCACGAAGGCCATTCCCCAGATACAGTTTGAGAGACTCTTCCGGATGCTCGGTATGCGATACTATAGCAGCTGGCCCTAGTGCAAGTGGGAGATTGTTAGTTGTATGTATGCCCTTGAGGCCAGTATTGTACAGATGATGTTTATTATATTGGATGCTTGGACATATATAGAGATGACTTTCTTCCTCAATATGATAGTATGCTATCTGGTTGCTCTTTATCTTAACATGTATACTAGTCTCTTTAAACTGTCTTATAGTTACATGTTGATAAAGCCCTTAGGATGTGTACTTGACTACCTGGTCTATGATGCAGATCATACTAGTGGGGACATAGTAGTCCATAAGTACATCCTTCAAGGTCCCTAGTCGTGGGTGTATCGAGACGGGGCATCGATATACCAGTGTAGACTAGCGTATACGCCTCTCGACCCATGAGATGGGCAATGGATGATCCCATATCCATTGGTGTTTGACATCAGAGATGGTATACGGGTGCTCAGTGGAGATTGGGTACACTGGACGGACTCGCCGAGAACTCCCAGATGGTATTATACCTCACGTCAGATGGTAGTTCTCAGGTGACACTTGTGCAGGTTAGTCTGTAGACCCGAGATCATCATAGATTCTTGTGTTATTCCCACTGTACTTTGATCTCCACCTTACCATGTCCATGAGGGCGTGTAAAACGGTGGTTTTTGGGTACAGTCCCGAGTCACATGGAGGCAATGAGCGATAGGAGGGGTTTCGTCTCTCCCGGTATTGGGGGTTGATGTTGCGCTGTGCTCGATTGGCCCTAACAGGGAAGTCCCTGGCCAGGGCTGATTCAGAGATTTGCTGGTAAGTGTTACCAGTAGTTTCTCGACCCGTTATGAGCCTCACATCCGCATGACTTATCGGTTATTAGGGTCTGACGTTTACCACCCCTAAACTTAATATGCGACATATCAGACGAGGAGACCGGACTGTACGGGAAGTGTTGCCGATCGGCTCGACGGGAGTTGTAGCAGGTTCGCTTGTTCTCTTCTGATCGCTCAATACCCGGGTGGCCGTTATGTTTAGCTGACCGCTTGCGGCTTGGGGGTGCTTGATATGATCATCACCCACTGCCGGCGTATTGACGAGTCTCAGAGTCCCACATTGGAGTTTCCTAATCCAGGCGAAACGTTGTGGTGCGCGTATGCGATATGCGCATGTACCCGATTAAAATGCGTGTATAGGATACCGTATATTGATCGGGCGGCTTGCTTTTGGTAGGGGTCATATGAGATATGGCCGGATTGGTAAATCAAGTGTTGATTTATCATTTAACCATTAGTTTCTCACTAGAAATCCTTTCTTGTGTTGGATGGATGTATGAATGCATGTATGTTTTTCTTTCATTCTTGTTTCATGCACATATGGATGTGTATACATACATACATGCATACATACATTTATCATGGTTGGATGTATATGAAAATGGTGGCAATATAAGACTCACACCATGGTATTTTTTATGAATTATTATTGTATTTATGCTAAAAACATAAAAGGAAAGAAAAGGTGTATTATTGATTTGTTCTACACACTTCTTTTGACCTAACCATTCTCACCCACCACTTAACCTTAGGTTAAGTTTCCTTTTGTGTTTTAACCCTAGTACAATAATGATTCAATCATGGTTTGAGATGATAGATTTAAAATATATATTGATATATTTTTCCTTTTTGCAAGAAGGTGAGCTGAACTTATCATCTTCTAATGTTGCCATCATCTTCTTCCTCCTGCTTCATAGCTCTCTAGATTTTTGTAGTGAGCTATATAATCAACAAGTTAGGATTTTAAAGTGAGAAAGAGAACCACAACACCATTCTACACAAGCCTAGCCCACTTGTTTGGAGTGTTGACTCGATTTCTTTCACTTGATCGGAAAAAGTCGCTAGCTTGGACAAAGCGGACTCCGGGTGGATCATCGGTGACGTCGAGGAGTTCAAGCGGAGTTCTTTCAAACCCCAAGTAGCCGAGGAGTCCAGCGTAGGGAGCTACAAAGGTTGTACTCTCTAAACTCTAGCATTTCTTTCATATGTCGATATGAAAATTTTGAAACCCTAATCGATTCTAGGAACGATTCTATGTTCATTAGCTTAGCACCCTAAATACTACATATTTGGTTCATGTGATGCTTCCAAACCCTTCATGAGGTGCAATGCTAACCCAACAGAAGGTGTGCAAGCTGCTTAAATCCATTTATGGATTAAAGCAAGCATCGCGGAGTTGGAACATCTGCTTTGACGTCGTTATCAAAGAGTTTGATTTCGTCAAAAACCCAGATGAACCTTGTATTTACAAGAAGGTGGCAGAGAGTAAGGTTGTCTTCCTCGTATTGTACGTGAACGACATACTCTTGATAGGAAATGATATTCCTATGCTGCAATCGGTCAAGCTCTTTTATCACAAAGATTCTCAATGAAGGATCTTCGTGATGCCTCTTGCATATTGGGAATTAGGATCTATAGAGATAGATCCAAACGGATATTGGGATTGTCCCAATCCAGGTACATTGACACCATACTAAAGAGGTTTAGTATGGAAGAATCCAAGCATGGGAACTTGCCCACGATCTCTGGAGTCACTCTTTCCCAAGAGATGTCTCCCAAGACTGATTTGGAGAGAGCTCGCATGCAAGAGATACCCTATGCTTCGGCTGTAGGCTCTATCATGTACCCGATGCTATGTACCAGACCCGATGTTGCATACTCACTAAGTGTAGTGAGCAGGTATCAAGCTGATCCTGGAGAGAGTCACTGGACAGCTGTGAAGAGCATTCTCAAGTACTTGCGAAGGACTAAAGAGATGCTCTTGGTGTATGGTAACGGAGAACTCCAAGTGGAGTCCTTTACCGATTCGAGCTTCCAGAGTGATAAGGACGACTCTAAGTCGCAGTCAGGATTTGTCTTTACCCTTTTCGGAGGGGCGGTTAGCTGGAAGAGTTCCAAGCAGGAAACCGTGGCAGACTCGACGATGGAGGCTGAATACATCGCTGCCAACGATGCTGCCAAAGAGGCTGTCTGGATCAAGAAGTTCATTACTGAACTTGGAGTGGTTCCATCCATTGAGCAACCAATACCTTTGTATTGCGATAACAATGGAGCGGTGGCTTTGGCCAAGGAACCCAGGTCCCATCAGCGATCCGGGCATATTCTGAGGCGGTATCACCTGATCCGGGAGACAGTTGATCGCCGGGAGATCGAGGTTAGGAGGGTTGACACGAAGAACAACACGGCAGATCCACTCACGAAGGACTTTCCCCAGATACAGTTTGAGAGACTCTTCGGGATGCTCGGTATGCGATACTACAGCAGCTGGCCCTAGTGCAAGTAGGAGATTGTTAGTTGTATGTATGCCCTAGAGGCCAGTATTGTACAGATGATGTATATTATATTGGATGCTTGGACATATATAGAGATGACTTTCTTGCACGATATGATAGTATGCTATCTGGTTACTCTTTATCTTAACATGTATACTAGTCTCTTTAAACTGTGTTATAGTTACATGTTGGTAAAGCCCTTAGGATGTGTACTTGACTACGTGGACTATGATGCAGATCATACTAGTGGGGACATGGTAGTCCATAGGTACATCCTTCAAGGTCCCTAGTCGTGGGTGTATCAAGACGGGGCATTGATATACCAGTGTAGACTAGCGTATACGCTTCTCGACCCATGAGATGGGCAATGGATGATCCCATATCCATTGGTGTTTGACATCAGAGATGGTATACGGGTGCTCAGTGTAGACTGGGTACACTGGACGGACTCGCCGAGAACTCCCGGATGGTATTATACCTCACGTCAGATGGCAGTTCTCAGGTGACACTTGTGCAGGTTAGTCTGCAGACCCGAGATCGTCATAGAGTTTTATGTGATTCCCACTGTGCTTTGATCTCCACCTTACCACGTCCATGAGGGCGTTCAAAACGGTGGTTTTTGGGCACAGTCCCGAGTCACATGGAGGCAATGAGCGATAGGAGGGGTTTCGTCTCTCCCGGTATTGGGGGTTGATGTTGCGCTGTGCTCGATTGGCCGTAACAGGGAAGTCCCTGGCCAGGGCTGATCAGAGATTTGCTGGTAAATGTTACCAGTAGTTTCTCGACCCGTTATGAGCCTCACATCGGCACGACTTATCGGTTATTGGGGTCTGACGTTTACCACCTCTAGACTTGATATGCGACATATCAGACGAACAGACCGGACTGTACGGTAAGTGTTACTGGTTGGATTCACAGGAGTGTGAGCGGGCTGGCTCGTCGATCTTATGATCGCTCAATACCCGGATGGCCGTTAAGTTTAGCAGACCGCTTGCGGCTTGTGGGTGCTTGATATGATCATCATCTGCTGCCGGCGTATTGACGAGTCTTTAGAGTCCTACACAGAGGTTTCCTGGCTCAAGCGAAACGAAATAGGAGCGCATATGAGATATGTGCGGGACCGAGAATAATGCGTGTATGTGATACCGTATTTCATTCTCGCGATGAATGTTTCGATTGGTTGTATGCGATATAACCTAGTTATCGAATCAAAGATTGATTCGATAAGTCGATAATTGGATACTAGTCGGTTATGTGCGACATGACCGGATCATTGAATCAAGTGTTGATTTAATGATTTAATGTATAATTATATATTTGATATATTACTTTGCATTAACTAGTATTGGTTAACTTTAAAAGGATTTTCTCACTTGATGTGCACATTGTATATGTGATATATTTTTGTGTACACTTGATTGTACCATGTTTGATGATACATGTTAACTTGTGCATGTGTAAAGATTAAACCATGGTTATATGAATGGTTAGGGTTTTGTTTACTTGTTCATTTATATATTTTGTTTATTTAATTTGGAAAAGAAAATGGAAATGGTGGCTTTTCTTGTTTCTTTCATGAAGCTTCATGAAGGGTTGAAACCTTGACCATTTTTGTTTTCTTCTCTTAACCTAACCATTCACCTAACCCTAGTTTACTCTCTACACTTGACCATGGTTAGTATATGATAAGTATTCATATTATTTTCATTTTTAAAGGATATACTTATCATATTCTATCATCTTCTTCTTCAAGAAGAAAGCTTGACTCCTTTAATGGCTTCTTGAGAAAAAGAGTGAGAAATCCAATTCTAAAGTGAACCCACCTCCTATTTCTTCATCCTCTACCTCTTGCTAAGTAGTATAGGGTGTTTTCTTCACAAGTTTCACGACTTGGTGAAGTTGGAGCTTGATCTTGTGTTGCCTCGACGTAGATCATCTTCGGCATCGAAGCCGACGACCTAGCCCGCCCATTTCTCCGATGAAGCCGATGCTAGAGTCCGGGATCCGATATGGACAGCGAGAGGACGTCTACGTAGAGCTAAGGAAGTGGAGAACCGGATCTATAATGGTTGTAGCCTCTTTCTTTTAGTTAAAATGTTAACTAGTTTCACTTTTCGCCTAAACTCTAGTCAACGAATCCGTATTAGGGTTTCTCGGCACTTGTAAAATTTGAAATTGGCATGGTTGATGCCATGTGAGACCTCATTAGCATGCCTAGGAACCCTACAAATGGATGTTAAGACCGCCTTTCTAAACGGTGATTTAGAAGAGTGCGTGTACATGACTCAGCCAGAGGGCTTCGTAGATAGTGGGAGCAGCGGAAAGGCATGCAAGCTGCTTAAATCCATTTATGGGTTAAAGCAAGCATCGCGGAGTTGGAACATCTGTTTTGATGTTGTAGTCAAAGAGTTTGACTTCATCAAAAATATAGATGAACCTTGTATCTATAAAAAGGTAGCAGAGAGTAAGGTTGTCTTCCTCGTATTGTATGTGGATGACATACTCTTGATAGGAAATGACATTCCTATGCTGCAATCTGTCAAGCTCTTCTGATCACAAAGATTCTCAATGAATGATCTAGGTGATGTCTCCTGCATATTGGGAATCATGATCTATAGAGATAGATCTAAACGGATACTGGGATTGTCCCAATCCAGGTATATTGACACCATACTAAAGAGGTTTAGTATGGAAGAATCCAAGCGTGGGAACCAACCCACGATCTCTGGACTCACTCTCTCCAAAGAGATTTCTCCCAAGACTGATTTGGAGAGAGCTCACATGCAAGGGATACCCTATGCTTCGGCAGTAGGCTCTATCATGTATGCGATGCTATGTACCAGACCCGATGTAGCATACACACTATGTGTAGTGAGTCGGTATCAAGCAGATACTGTAGAGAGTCACTGGACAGCTGTGAAGAACATTCTCAAGTACTTGCGAAGGACTAGAGATAAGTTCTTGGTGTATGGTAACGGAGAACTCCGGGTGGAGTCCCTTACCGATTCCAGCTTCCAAAGTGATAAAGACGACTCTAAATTGCACTCGGAATTTGTCTTTACCCTCAATGGAGGGGCGGTATGTTGGAAGAGTTCCAAACAAGATACCGTTGCAGACTCGACGATGGAGGCTGAATACATCGCTGCCAACGATTCTGCCAAAGAGGCTGTCTGGGTTAAGAAGTTCATTAGTGAACTTGGTGTGGTTCCATCCATTGAGCATCCAATACCTTTGTATTGCGATAACAATGGAGCTGTGGCTTTGGCTAAGGAACCTAGGTCCCATCAGAAGTCCAGACATATTCTGAGGCGGTATTACCTGATCAGGGAGATAGTTGATCGCCGGGAGATCGAGGTCAGGAGAGTAGATACGAAGGACAACACTGCGGATCCACTCACGAAGGCCATTCCCCAGATACAGTTTGAGAGATTATTCGGGATGCTAGGTATGAGATACTATAGCAGCTGGCCTTAGTGCAAGTGGGAGATTGTTAGTTTTGTATATGCCCTAGAGGCCATTGTTGTACATATGATGTATATTATGATGGATGCTTGGATATATACAGAGAGGACTTTCTTGCTCGTCATGATAGTATGCTATTTGGTTTCACTTTATCTTAACATGTTGACTTGTATTGGTTTACTGTATTTCTCTCACATGTTGATAAAGCCCTTAGGATCTGTACTCGATTACTGGGATTATGATGAGATCATACTAGTGGGGCCACGGTAGTCGATGAGTACATCCTATAACTGTTCCTAGTCGAGGGTATATTGAGACAGGGCATCGATACACCAGTGTAGACTAGCGTATACGCATCTTGACCCATATGATGGGCGATGGATGATCCCATATCCATCGGTGTTTGACATCAAGGATGGTGTACGGGTGCTCAGTGGAGACTGGGTACACTGGACGGACTCGCTGAGAACTCCCAGATGGTGATATACCACACGTCAGATGGCAGTTCTCCGGTGACACTGGTACAACGTAGTCTGTAGACCCGAGATCGTCATAGAGTCTTGTGTGATTCCCACTGTGCTTTGATTTCCACCTTACCACGTCCAAGAGGGCGTGCAAAATGTTGGCTTTTGGGTACAGTCCCGAATCACATGGAGACAATGAGCGATAGGAGGGGATTCGTCTCTCCCGGTATAGGGAGTTGATGTTGTGCTGTGTTCGATTGGCTATAACTGGAAGTCCCTGGCCAGGGCTGATATAGAGATATACTGGTAAGTGTTACCAGTACTTTCTCAACCTGTTATGAGCCTCACATCGACATGACTTATCGGTTACTGGGGTCTGACGTATACCACCCCTAGACTTTATATGCGACATATCAGACGAACAGATCGGACTGTACGGGAGTGTTACTGATTGGATTCACAGGAAAACGGACAGGCTAGCTTGTTGATCTTCTGATCGCTCAATACCTGGGTGGCTGTTACGTTTAGCTGACCGCTTGCAGCTTGTGGGTGTTTGATATGATCATCACCTTCTACCGGCGTATTGACGATTCATTAGAGTCCTACATAGAGGTTTCTTGGCTCAGGCAAAACGGAGTATATGCATATATGTGATATGTGCTGGACCGAGGATAATGCGATATGTGATACCGTATTATATTCTCGCGATATTTAGTAATGAACCAGGTCATCGGATCAAGTGTTGATTCGATGAATCGGTACATGAGATATTAGTCGGTTATATTTGATATAGTCGGACCGTCGGATCAAGTGTTGATTCGATGATTTAATGTATAAAGATATATATGATATATTGTATTACATTATCTAATATTGGCTCGCTTTATTATTTCATTTTCTCACCGGATTAATACATTCATATATATGCGATATATGTTAATTATATTATTTTCTTTTGTTGCAAATATATAATATATATATGTGATATATATTATTGTGACATGATATGATTTATTGTGAAACATGTTTAGGGATGATTAAAAGAGATTAGGTTTGATTAGGGTTAGCTCCTTCTTGTTCATTCTAGAAGGATTTTCTTTTGTCTTGATTAAGATATTATGGTTGATACTTATCCTTGACTCATCCTTAACCTAACTAAACCCTAGCTCTAGTTTATTCTCTACAAAGGTTAAACCTCTCATCCTTGACCATGGTTCCATAATAAATCATATATTCTTATCTACTATTCATCACAAAAGGAATTATCTCATTATTCTTCATCTTCTTCTCTCTTGAGTTTTTGAGAGAGCTCACTTGTGATTTCTTTTGTGATGATTTCTTGTGAGAAAATGATATAAAAGGAAAGCATAAATACTACTCCATCATCCTCATCTAATCTAGCCCATTATATTAGGGTGTTCACCTCATTAGAGTGAGAGAGCTTGAGCTATTGCAACTTCGACGTAGATCATCGGAGAAAAGGAATACGACAAGCTATCGTGGATCGTTCGAGTCGTGGAGCCTCTCTTGAGTCCGGGAGATCTTGGATCGCGGCGAAAGGACTTCTACTCGGAGCTTGTGAAGCGAAGGAGCGGACTACAAAGGTTGTAATCCCTCACACTTAGTAGTAAAGATGTTTACTTGCAAGTTAAACCCTAATAATCTAGCAAAGATCCCGGCTTTGGGTTGTTCGGCACGTCTAAAATTTAATTCGGGCATGTTTGATGCCTTATGAACCCTTACAAGAGTGCCTGGGAACCCTACAATAATATACATCAACTTCACAATACAGGCCTCTAGGGCATACATACAACTAACAATCTCGCACTTGCACTAGGGCCAGCTGTTGTAGTATCGCATACCAAGCATCCTGAAGAGTCTCTCAAACTGTATCTTGGGAATGGCCTTCGTGAGTGGATCCACAGTGTTGTTTCTCGTGTCAACCCTCCTGACCTCGATCTTCCGGCGATCTACTATCTCCCGGATCAGGTGATACCGCCTCAGAATATGCCTTGATCGCTGATGGGACCTGGGTTCCTTGGCCAAAGCTACCGCTCCATTGTTATCACAATACAAAGGTATTGGATGCTCAATGGACGGAACCACTCCAAGTTCAGTAATGAACTTCTTGATCCAGACAGCCTCTTTGGCAGCATCGTTGGCAGCGATGTATTCAGCCTCCATCGTCGAGACTGCCACAGTTTCCTGCTTGGAACTCTTCCAGCTAACCGCCCCTCCGTAAAGGGTAAAGACAAATCCCGAGTGCGACTTAGAGTCGTCCTTATCACTCTGGAAGCTTGAATCGGTAAAGGACTCCACTTGGAGTTCTCCGTTACCATACACCAAGAGCATCTCTTTAGTCCTTCGTAAGTACTTGAGATTGCTCTTCACAGCTGTCCAATGACTCTTTCTAGGATCAGCTTGATACCTACTCACTACACTTATTGAGTGTGCTAAATCGGGTCTGGTACATAGCATTGCGTACATGATAGAGCCTACAGCCGAAGCATAGGGTATCCCTTGCATGCGAGCTCTCTCCAAATCAGTCTTGGGAGACATCTCTTTGGAGAGAGTGAGTCCAGAGATCGTGGGTAAGTTCCCACGCTTGGATTCTTCCATACTAAACCTCTTTAGTATGGTGTCAATGTACCTGGATTGGGGCAATCCCAATATCCTTTTAGATCTATCTCTATAGATCATAATTCCCATTATGCAGGAGGCATCACCTAGATCTTTCATTGAGATCTTTGTGATAAGAAGAATTTGACCGATTGCAGCATAGGAATGTCTTTTCCTATCAAGAGTATGTCGTCCACGTACAATACGAGGAAGACAATCTTACTCTTCTACCTTCTAGTAGATACAAGGTTCATCTACGTTTTTGACGAAATCAAACTCTTTGATAACGACGTCAAAGCAGATGTTCCAACTCCACGATGCTTGCTTTAATCCATAAATGGATTTAAGCAGCTTGCACACCTTCCCGCTGCTCCCACTAGCTACGAAGCCCTTTGGCTGAGTCATGTGCACGCTCACTTCTAAATCACCATTTAGAAAGGCGGTCTTAACATCCATTTGCCAGATTTCGTAGTCATGATATGCAGCGATGGCAAGCATGGTCCGGATGGATTTAAGCATAGCCACTGGAGAAAAGGTTTCGTCATGGTCCACACCTGGTCTTTGACGAAAGCCCTTTGCAACAAGTCTAGCTTTGAAAGTCTCCACTTTCCCATCTACACCAAGTTTTTTCTTGAAGATCCACTTGCTCCCAATGGGTTTTACCCCTTCAGGAGCATCTTCCAAAGTCCATACTTTGTTGGTGTACATGGATTCCCTCTCAGACCGCATTGCATCCAGCCATTTCACAGAGTCACCACTCGTGATGGCCTGCTCGAAACTAGTCGGGTCATCATCGTCCATGATGCAATCCTCTCTTCCACCATCAATGAGAAAATCGTAGTATCTCTCAGGTGGATGAGAAACCCTACGAGATCCGCGGAGAGGCTGGGGTTCGTCGGGTACTACTGAATCCTCTGGTTCCATCAAATCTTCTGTTGCAGTTTGTTCTGCTGGAACTTCTTCCAGTTCTACCTCAGAGCCACTAATCTCTCTTGCAAGAAATTCCTTTTCTAAAAAGGTGGCGTGTTGAGCAACAAACACCCTTTGTTCCTCATTGTGGTAGAAGATATACCCTCGCGAATGCTTGGGATATCCAACAAACTTACACAAAACAGACCTTGCCTCGAGTTTGTCCGGTTTTTGTCTTTTGACATAGGCCGGGCAACCCCATATCTTAATAAAATTAAGATATGGTCTCTTCCCCTCCCATATCTCATATGGTGTGGTAGGAACGGATTTGGTAGGAATCCTATTCAATAGGTATGCCGCTGTCTCCAGTGCATAGCCCCAGAAGGAAATAGGTAACTTGGCTATGCTCATCATAGAGCGCACCATATCTAATAGGGTGTGATTCCTCCGTTCTGATACACCGTTGTGCTTTGATGTATATGGAGGAGTTAGCTGAGAGAGAATCCCATTCACTTTTAGATAATCTAGGAACTCATTGCTTAAGTATTCACCTCCTCGATCAGATCGAAGAATCTTAATACTTTTGCCCGTTTGGTTCTCTACTTCGTGCTTATATTCACTGAATTTCTCAAAATCTTCAGACTTGTGTTTCATCAGGAACACATGTCTGAATCTTGAGAGATCGTCAGTGAATTTAATGAAGTAGGAAGAACCGTTCCTGGCATGTGTAGACATGGGACCGCATACATCACTATGTACCAGTCCTAAGAGTTCAGTAACTCTTTCTCCGTGTCCACTAAACGGAGTTTTGGTCATTTTACCTTTGAGACATGAATGGCAAGTATCATAGGATGATAATTCGAATGGATTCAAATATCCATCCTTATGTAACTTAGCTAGCCGTGTTGCATTTATATGACCAAGTCTACAATGCCACAAGAAGGATTCGTTCATTTCTGAACTCTTCCTCTTGTGTGTGTTTTGTATATTAAGGACTGTATTTTGATTGAGAATGAATATGCCATTATGTAACGAGCCTGATGCAATCAACTTTTGATCCAGGAATATGTTCATAACATTATCCTGTACTACAAAATTATATCCTTCTTTACTTAATAAAGAAACTGATATAATGTTGCACATCTTGTTCGGTATATAATAGCACTCATTCAGAATCAGTGTAATACGACTTGGTAATACTAGGTGATATTCGCCAACTGCTTTGGCTGCAATACTTGCACCATTTCCTACTTGTACGGAATGATCACCTTTTCCCAGTTCTCTACCTTTCCGTATCCCACGTAACAATTTACATATGTGGGATCCTGATCCGGTATCTAATACCCAGGACGTAGGGTGAACTGAGAAACAGTTCTCAATAACTAACACACCTAAAGAAGATGCATCAGTATGCATGTTCTTTGTGTGGGCGGCGTGAGAATCCAGATATTCTCCTGTTTCCTGTTCAGTCTTATAACTCTTGTAAGAAAGAACGGGTCCAACGTTCTCCTGCTCAGTATAATAAGCGGGTTCAGTCAATACATCCATATTATTATCTTGATTAAGGCATGATATGGTCGCTACCTGGAGAGAGAGAGAAGAAAAACACTTTAGCGTATGCTCTTGCAAGATCAGATTGGTTCTTTTTTTATCTAATCAGGATGGCTCCCACTGTTTTTATCAAATCTTCCTTCAAACCCTAAAAGGAAAGACTAGACGGGATTAATTACACCCTGCAATTTCGCCAATCTTTCAGCCAGGCCAGTGTCGGTACTTTGAGGGAGGTTCCCCGTGCTTTCGCACGGACCTAATTAAAGTAAACCTCGTTTCCCAAGAGGCGTAACCCCGTTGACACCTTTCTAGACACCTACTTGATCGGCTAATTATCCTGTGTAAAACTCTCCCAGGAGCAACAATTACTCGCAGTGGGTATCTGGATCCAACTATCTCATAGAAGGTATGCAATCTCATTGCAAATTTCAACACTTGAAATTCCCGATAATATTTTGCCCCAAGCATCCTATGACCTTGACGGAGGTCAACAAACCAAAGGGTGCAAGTCAAGTTCAACCCATCATTTCTTGATTGAATCAAACCCACCCGCACGACCCTAGACGGAGGTCAACAAGATCGTACGACTACCCTAATCCAATCTGCATCATATGCATAAGCAGATAAATACTAGTTAGCTACCGCACACTACGCCTTGACGGAGGTCAACAAACGTAGCACGAATACTAAGTAGGATTTATCTGAAATCACGGAGGGCTACGTCAGGTTTTTCTGAAAACCTATTGCGTAATGAACTTGATAACGTTGTAGAATCGAGTGAATTTTGAAATGGAGTGATTTTGGGGCTTTCATTAGTTTTGCTAAATAGGTCACTCCCGGTGAAGGGATCTCGGCTCTTTCCTTATGGAATAAGGTGCAGGATATATCATATATATCGCTATGCAAAGCAAAAACTCCAAAAGCAATCAAAAGAAAAACCGAGTGTTGTAGCATCTGCCAGTTTTTCTAAAGAGGTCACTCCCGGTGAAGGGATCTCGGCTTTTTCCTCATCGAATAAGGTGCAGGATATATCATATATATCGCTATGCAAAGCAAAAACTGTAGCTACCCTTTTTGAAAATTTGATTCTTACAACATCTTTTAGGTTTCTTTTCATTCATTAATCATATTAATGAAGTCCCATCATTTAAGTCACCTAAACATCACAGATAAATACGACGTACACTTATGCCATCCGCATTCGCCTCGATGTCCCCTCGTGCACCGTTAGGTTAGGTAACTAACGGCAGAGCGGGGCAGGGCTAGCGCGGGTGTAAAACATAAGTAACGTCTATATAATATATCGTATATACTATATACAGTATCTATCACAACATATCAAATGATCACATCACAGATATCGCAGCAGAAGAAACATATATGAAATATTGGATATACTAGGACATCCGTGTTTTATTTTGAGCCTCTATAAAACACGGATTCCACAGTCGCGATGAATTTCCAAACCCATACCCCTAGACCCCTACGAGAGCGGCAAGCAACCCTTCCAATTCTAGAGTTAGAAGACCCGGACTCGACTTCTCGAGTTGGTCTCCAACTGGACTCTAGAACCCGGTTACTTGTGCTTTCCTCCTTGGGTCTACCTAATGCGGAAAAGTAAATAATATACAATGGTGACATCATCTTCATCCCGAAAGTGCCCCAAAAAAAGAATATTACATACAATGAATTTTACATGAATGAAAAAAAACCCTCATCTAACATAAAACCCCCGGTTATTCAAAAACGCGACGATCCAATATAACATATCCAGCAACACATAACATTACATGTCATCAACGTAAGTAAATATGCGCATCCCAATAGTCGTTGACATATAGCAACGAAACCGACGATATCACATATTACACTTTAGGTCGCAGAAAAGAAAGTGTAAAACTACAACATTTGGAATCCACAATCTCTTTAGATATCGTAAATCCGAAATATCACATACTTCGCATTTCATGCCTAACTATATGAATTCCACATATTGTATCACATTCCAGATAAATAGACAGTATTAAACTTTCCGATCGAATAATCAAATACCCAAGATTTCCTAAATAGCTCAACACATGAGCGGAGTTCAAAAATTCCAGAATACGTCACAGTACCAACAGTCCAGCTGTAGAAGGGTCAAGCCAACGCCTCATATGTGGCACGCCGTACTGCCCCAAACCCTAAGGTTTAGAGGCGGTTCAGACGGTCACATAATCGAGTTAAGGTTTGTGTTCTTCTATAGGGTCCATCGCGTTACTTGCACGTTTTTCCGAAAGATTCAAACTCAAGAAAAATTCAACACTTGAAAGTTTTTCGTGTCGGGAAAATGCGAGTTAATGATATCCGTTCGAACATTTTAATACTTTCTAAATTATCCGGAAAAAGCACGAAATTAAATTTTCCGATCGAATCAATAAATACAAAATAATCCCCAGAACACTCAACACTTGAGTCAGATTAAAAATACCCAGAAAAATGTACAAGTACTTACGGATATTACTGTACAAAACACTAACCCTAATTCTACTATTCAGCCACGGAACCGCCGCGCAAGCAAGGTATTGCCGAGGTTCCGCGGCGCTTTGGTGGAATTGGGATGTCGTGTTTTACAGTAACTCTTAGAATTCCCAGCTGATTTTTTGAGTATTTTTAATGCAGAAAAAATCACATTTTTACAAAATTTCCAGAGAGGGGTCTATTTCGACGTTCCGGGGTTCGATCGGAGTTTTAACTTCGTAAACACGTCGCCTAATGCCCTAGCTAGGCTCTGATACCACTGTAGGGTTACTAGGCACTCTAACAAGGTTCTACAAGGCATCAACCATGCCCGATTAAAATTTTAGCCGTGCCGAACAACCCTAAACAAGATCATTGCTAGATAATTAGGGTTACACATGCAAGTAAATAACATTTACTACTAAGTGAATACGAAATACAACCTTTGTACATCGGTCCTTCACTTCTAAAGCTCCTTGTTGTAGTCCCTTCGCTGCGATCATGGTTCTCCCGGGCTCTTGCATGGCTTCACGAGGCGAAAGAAGCGTCCTTGCTTGAAGTCTTCGAGGCCGAAGATGATCTGTGTCGAGGGAATACAAGCTAAAGCTACTACTTCACTAATTAGAGAATTAGTGAAGAAAACACCCTAAACTAAAGTGCTAGTCTAGTAGAGGATGGAGAAATAGGAAGTGGGTTCACTTTAGAATTTATTTTCTCACAATGTTTCTCACTTTGGATCAAACCCTAGAGAGCTTTTTAGCTCAAGGAAGAAGATGAAGAAAATAAAGAGAGAAAGATAATGATCAAGTGAGTGAGCTAACCATGGGTGAGTGAGTATCATATACTAACTCATGTAGAGACATAACCATGGCTAATGCTAATGGTTGGGTTAACAAATATCCAAAGTAAAAACAAACTTAGTGGACTTGGTCAATGCATCCACAAGCTTCCACAAGCTTCATGCATTTTTCTAATCTTCCACAAATTTTGTAATTACTTTAAATATTAAACCCAACATAACAAATAGCATGGTGTTAGTCTCATACACCCATGAATGTTGTATCAACAACCATGATATAAAAAGAAAACACATTTTAATATATATCACATATATATTAAAGTTGTGCACATGTGAGAAAAATCCTTAAGTGTACTAATGTTAGTTAATGTAAATTAGTATATCATATATACAATTATACACTAAATTATTAAATCAACACTTGACTTAATAATCCGGTTATATCTCATATAACCGACTAACATCCAATGTATCGACTTATCGAATCAACACTTGATTCGATAACCCGGCTATATCACATATAAGCGACCGATACAAAAAGTTGCGAGAATAGAATACGGTATCACATACACGCATTATTCTCAGTCCCGCACATATCACATATGCGCTCCTATTTCGTTTTGCCTGAGCCAGTATAACCTCTATGTAGGACTCTAAAGACTCGTCAATACGCCGGCAGTAGGTGATGATCACATCAAGCACCCACAGGCCGTCAGCGGTACTAGATGGACGTAACGGCTACCCGGGTATTGAGCGATCAGAATATCATCAAGCAAGCCCGCTCCAACTCCTGTAAAAGCCTAACGGAACACTTTCCGTACAGTCCGGTCTCCTCGTCTGATATGTCGAATCAAGTCTAAGGGTGGTAAACGTCAGACCCCAATAACCGATAAGTCGTGCCGATATAAGGCTCATAACGAGTCAAGAAACTACTGGTAACACTTACCAGTAAATCTCTAAATCAGCCCTAGCCAGGGACTTCCCTGTTATGGCCAATCGAGCACAGCGGAACATCAACCCCCAATACCGGGAGAGACGAAACCCCTCCTATCGCTCATTGCCTCCTGTGACTCGGGACTGTACCCAAAATCCACCGTTTTGCACGCCCTATTGGACGTGGTAAGGTGGAAATCAAAGCACAGTGGGAATCACACAAGACTCTTTGACGATCTCGGGTCTACAGACTAACCTGCACAAGTGTCACCAGAGAACTGCCATCTGACGTGTGATATAATACCATCTTGGAGTTCTCGGCGAGTCCGTCTAGTGTACCCAGTCTCCACTGAGCACCCGTATACCATCTCTGATGTCAAACACCAATGGATATGGGATCGTCCATCGCCCATCACATGGGTCGAGAAGCGTATACGCTAGTCTACTCTGGTATATCGATGCTCTGTCTCGATACACCAACGACTAGGAACATTAAAGGATGTACTTATGGACTACCATGGCCCCACTAGTATGATCTGCATCATAGTCCTAGTAGTCAAGTACACATCCTAAGGGCCTTACCAACATGTAACTATAAGACAGTATCAAAAGACAAGCATACATGTTAAGATAAACAGTAACCAGATAGCATACTATCATATCGAGCATGATAGTCCCCTCTATATATGTCCAAGCATCCAATATAATATACATCAACTGTACAATACTGGCCTCTAGGGCATACATACAACTAACAGTTTCGTCTCTCCCGGTATAGGGGTTGATGTTGCGCTGTGCTCGATTGGCTATAACAGGAAGTCCTTGGCCAAGGCTGCTTCAGAGATATACTGGTAAGTGTTATCGGTAGTTTCTCAACCCGTTATAAGCCTCATATCGACACGACTTATCGAGTTACTGCGGTCTGACGCTTACCAACCCTAGACGAGATATGAGACAAATCAGATGAAGAGACCGGACTGTACGGTAGTGTTACTGATTGGATTCGCAGGGGTGTGAGCAGGCTTTCTTGTTTATCTTATGATCGCTCTATACCCAGATGGCCGTTACGTTTAGCAGACCGCTTGCGGCTTGTGGGTGTTTGATATGATCATCACCTACTGCCGGAGTATTGACGAGTCTTTAGAGTCCTACACAGGGGATTCCTGGTTCAAGCGAAACGGAGTAGGAGAACATATGTGATATGTGCAGGACCGAGATTGATACGATATGAGATACCGTATTCTATTCTCGCGAAATGTTACATTGATCGGGTATATGCGATATAGCCGGGTTATCGGATCAAGTGTTGATTCGATAAGTTGTTACACATGATATTAGTCGGTCATAACCGGATTATTAAATCAAGTGTTGATTTAATAATTTAATGTATAATTATATATTTGATATATTACATTACATTAACTAGTATTAGCTCATTTAAGATTTCTTTTCTCACTAGATTGTGCACATTGTATATATGTCATATATGCAAGTGTACATGTTTGTGTCATACTTGATGATACAAACATGATGGGTGTATGAGACTTAAACCATATTAATGTTAAATTAGGGTTTATTTATTTCTTAAAGAATAAAAAAAGCGAGGTGACTTAGTCAAAGTTGTCAAGTTTAGATGAAACTTGTAGAAGCATTGACAAAGTCAACTCTTTTGTCATTCCTTAGGATATTTCTTAACCCAACCCTTAACCTTACACCTTGGTTAATTCTCTACATGAGTTAAGCATAATGACTTAACTCACCCATGGTTACATAATTCATTTGGATGAATTATTGACTTGAGTTCATCTTCATCTTCTTCTTCCTCCTAAAAAGCTTTCTAGCTCTAATGGAGTTATGAGAAAAAGTGTGAGAAAATCAATTGTAAAGTGATCCCACTTCCTACTTCATCATCCTTTACTACTTTCCATTTAGTATAGGGTGTTCTCTTCACAAAGTTCTTGACCTAGTGAAGAAATGGCTTGGGTTAGTGTCTCCTCGACGTAGATCATCATCGGCCTCGAAGTCATCGAAGCAAGCATATTCGTTTCATCATGGAGCCTCTCTAGAGTCTGGAGTTTATGATTGCAGCGAAGGGGACTACTACACGGAGCTATTGAAGTGAAGGACCGGTATACAAAGGTTGTATTCCTTGCTCACTTAAATTGCAAAGTGTTTGCATATGCTATTCCGTATTATTTCTAGTAAACGATTCAAGTTAGGGTTAGCTAAAATGGCAAAATGTTAATTTGGTATGGACGATGACTCCCGAAACCTTGCTGCCATCTTGGGTAACCCTACACTATCATTTCGAGTAAGTCTGTTCTACCGGTATAGGTCATCCCTCAATCATTGCAATCACGTGCCTGCGATCCAATAATTGACTTGACGGCACTATAGCCAACAATCTCCCACTTGCACTTAAGGCTAATTATTGCGATGTCGCATACTCACAGCCCGTGTGATACCGAACACCCAACTTCTCTACTGATCAGTCTTACAAAGCCTGTTTGTTAAACTCTTGCGTTCGAGAAATAGCCTCAGTGAGTGGATGCGCTCTGATGTTTCTTTATATGTCTCTCTTTATCTTAAGTTCGTGGAGAAAGCCATCTCCCGAAATGAGCAATACCTGTCTTAGAATATGTCTGGATATCTGATGGGACCCAGTTCACAAATGAACTCCAAATCCAGCAAACTTCTTAGACTGTATCATCAACTGAATTTAATCAATATCCTGCGCCATGCCTCCCTCAGTATCTTCTTGGACCACATGTCCAAACTACTTCCCCTTGTCAGAGGGAAAACTATAACTCTGACAGTCACTCTGTCATCCAGGTCACCTTGGAAGCCTGGAATGATAACTGCCTCACACAGGAGGCTGTCGTTATCATATCCCTAGAACATTTCACTTATGTTCTAAAACTGCTTCCGAACGTTTTTTCGGGATTGGATCAATATATCAACTTATTGCATCTTGTGCAAAAACAATATCTGGTGTGGTACTTGACATCTCATGATCAACTCAATTGCCTAAGCAAGTGATATGCCAATCATGCACATCCCTCTCCTCTTTAGTCTGTAAGACACCTTTAGAGAGAGAGACTCCATCACCTGCAGGTACACCACCATGCCAGGAGTCGTCCATTCTAAAACACCTTTCGAATACTGTCTAAGTACCCAGATTGGGTCACTACCCAAATCTAGATCTAAAACCATAAATC
The DNA here is from genome assembly GCA_030015575.1 of Agapanthus africanus. Taxonomy (NCBI): domain Eukaryota; kingdom Viridiplantae; phylum Streptophyta; class Magnoliopsida; order Asparagales; family Amaryllidaceae; genus Agapanthus; species Agapanthus africanus. Next base: position 356,158,749 of record CM057342.1, on the reverse strand, counting down.
TAGTAACCAGAATGCTTAATATAATATCCATATCCTATATGGAGAAACCACTGTGTGATAACCAAACTATAACTGATCGTAGTATAGGAATTTTACTTCCTACAAAGTGTATGTCATCTAAATACCTGGACATACCACTCTACTACCTTCTTAACAGATCCATCTCCTATTCTGATGAAGTCAAAGCCCATGACTGTCACATCAAAAAAAGATGATCTATCTCCGCAATATCTGCTTTAGTCTATAAATAGACATAAGCTACTTGTCCACTATGCTTCCGCTGCTCCCACTGACTACAACAACTCTCTGGCAGAGTCATATACACATGCACTTCTAAAGCTAGTTTAGAATGACGCTATACTCATCCTCCTGTCGGGTCTCATAGCCTGGAATAACAGTAGTGTCAAGTCTGGGTAAACAAGAACCTCCCTATCATCGTCTTTGAGAATACCGAAGTACCTCTCGGGCGCATGAGGTTACCCACTATATCTACGGAGTGGCTGTCAACCTAATTGAATCTTTAGGTCCTATTAAATTTTCAGTAATCGTCTATGGTTTTGGAATTACTTCCAGTTCTACCATACTCCCATTACTGTTTTCTGAAAAAATCCATTTTACTAAAACTCTGCCGAGTCAAGAACAATATCACTATTGATCTTCTAGATGGTAGAAAGTTAACCCTCGTCATAGCTTGGGAAAACCAACAAACTGCCATTACTGAAACGTGCCTTGAGTTATCCAGGGTCTGTGATTGATTCGAATGAGTGTGTTTGTAATGTAACCGTAATCAGAACGGTGTCGCGTGTAGCTAGACCGAGGTGAGCACGGGTCGTCCTCAGGGAAACGTTGAATATTTTACTCTTATTTTAGATGTGTTGAAAAAGAGAGGATGGATAAATAATTTTGAAGAATGGTTTCTAGATCTACGTTAAGCAAGAATGCAAAAATATAGATCTAGATTATTTTAGAGATGTAGTTAATATAATAAGGGGGCTTGTAGGGTTCGTTAGGATTTAGTAGTCATGGACGATTAATTAAAAGTTACCCTTTTATCCTTTAATAGATTTAAAACTAGAACGACGGTGATGCGTGTAGATTAGGGTTTCTGGAGGGAAAAGGAATCCCACTCTTAACCCTTATCTCGACACGGAACTCCGTTCATGTCTAGACTTTACCAAAACAATCATTAATCTAATCTCTAATCGCGGTCGGGACTAACAAAGAATTGTTAGCGCGCCCGATTAGGATGCTAATGATTCTTTTGATAAAGTTCATAAACTTTATAGGACTTAAAAAGGGTTTAGGTATGTTCATCATCCATTAGCCTACCCTAATCCTATGAACCCTAACAAGCGGAGAATTACTCGCGCATGTTGGGAGAAAAAGAGATGGAGAGAAAATGCATAATTAAACTACGAAGAAATAGAATAATAAAAAGAACTACCTTTATTAATCAACAATATTCATTACACTTTGATCCTTAGAAAATGATTACAAAGACTAGCTTGCTTCTCGATCTCTTCCAAGGAGGTAGACGAACAGTTGATGATCAGCCTGGATGCGTGAGCCGTCTTGGACTTCGTGATCGCGTCGACTTGATCATTTTTCCAAGAGGCTCTCGGTCTTTATTTATAGTCCCAAAGCTAGAACCCTCGCTTCCTAATTTGGAAGAAAGCAGTTAGGATCCACCCACAAAATTCTCAGCTTCTAACTCCCCTTCCACGTGGCGGCTCCACGGCATAAAGGGGCTCGGGCCGCGGATCCGCGGCCTGATGATCTTATCCCTTGATCAATTTTTTATTGGTTGGTCCTTGTGACATGTGGCGATCCTTGGAACCTTCAGAATTTGGAAATCTTTTCTTTTCTTCTGCCAGAATTGATTTCTTAATTTTGATTTCCTTAATTAGGCAGGTTAGCTTCAACAACTTGATTTCCTTGATTTAAGACCTGAAAATTCTATACAACAACTTAAATAATATTTAGTAGACTAAGTCTACTAGGATTAGGTCAATAATATTATATATATTTTCCTACCAAATACTAATTATAATATATCAACACATGGAAAATAGTATTTTTACAGATAAACCCCTCATATGTATGATATATTATAATAAAGACCTTTTTTAAATATGGAAATGGTAGGAAAAATGTAATAACAAATGTGCAGTTTTATCAACTGAACAAATACCCCCAAACTTATCTTTGATCGTCCCGAGCAAACTAGTTTATTCAAGAGAAGGAGAAAAAGAAAGGAGAAAACTAAGCATACTTTCGTAGGCAAACACGATTGCACTGAGCACGTGCAACAAGCCGTTAAACCTCTAGGTGTCCCTAGTAGGAGGAGTGTTGTCTCCTGAGGGTTTTCAGCGGATTACACCCACAAAATCCTATAATAAAAGAGAGATGGTGAAATTTACATATAAGATATGAACCATAAAAGAAAGACTTTGAAATAAGAGTTTCCAACAACACTAGCTTTTCATTTGTTATGAGCCCTATCTTAATAGTCATGAAAAAATATTAGAAATCACATTATCCCTCAATAAAACATCGTCTTTATTTTTCATTCCTACCTTTCATCGAAACATCGATCATATAACCCTACGTGTGTGTAATGAACATCACTACACTCGGAGAATTCAATTCAAGCTATCATACTCTTGTCCATCTACCTCAGTACTTTTTAATTTGATGAATATTTAAGGATGTGCTCACACATTTTCATGCGACAGTTAATACCTCTTGAGATACTAACCGACCGATTACTTATGTGCCTTGCTGATTAGGTGATAATATTTTCCTCGTCTTGCACCACCTAAGGCTTAGCAGTGACTCCCAGACCAGTTGGTCTTAAGGGCACTAGGTGAAGAGGCACCCTCGCTATATTTTTTTATTGCTGCCTTGGCGATAACAAAACCAGTGTTCATTTTTCTTTTCACCATTTTTATATTTTCCTTCATTTATTATTTCCTTCATACTTTGGCTTTTAAACAAGAGCATTTCAAGGTATCCTCTACTATCCCGAGTTTCAACACGTGTGTAAGTGCATATAGTAGGGTATCAACATTCAAATGTTTGGCTTTTCAGAATAGAAACTATTTTTTCAGACTTATTTTTATCCTCAGATTCGTGACTTCCTTCATCTTACTAATCCTTAGGCCAACAGCTCATAACTACATATTACTAGTTCGTTTAAGAAAACTTCTAATTTTCTTGGTTTTCTTAAACTATTCATATCTTTTGGATGTAATTTTTCACACTCTACTCTTTTGCTATAAATTTTTTTTAATGCCTAGTGTCAAAAATAATTCAGTGAATACAAACCCCCCCAAACCTGTTTTCAGCAGTGTCCTCACTGATGTAGCCTTTGAGAGCATGGACCTGTATACTAGGGAAGAGATACAAGGGGTAAAATAATAGTTAAATGAAAACTACCCCCCCAAACTTGTTCTTTGACACGCACAGATATTCAATCAAATCCATTTTTACTCTCACCTCCATTCTTAAAATGAGAAAATGTTACAAAAACATGGAGGTGAAGCGGAGGAATTTTAGTTTTGATAAAGCCGCTCCTGTAAAAACAGGAGCTCCTCCGTGGGGTCAGCAGAAAAATACGGTTTTAATCTATGCCCATTTACTTAAAAATTGAACCGTTTTTCAAATTTTCGACTTCAACTGCCCCGTGCGGGTGTACATACCGCACCACAAAAGGTCCTTTCCAACGAGATTTAAGCTTACCCGGATGAAGATGGAGACGAGAATCGTAAAGAAGGACTTGTTGCCCTGATGTGAAGGTTTTTCTAAAAGAATTTTTATCGTGGAACACTTTAGTCCTGTTTTTACTATCACCGCATTATCGCAAGCTTCATCGCGGAGTTCGCTTAGCTCATTCAATTGCATCTTCCGATAGCTTTCTGCATGATCAAGATCAAAATTAAGCTCTTTAATAGCCCACATTGCTTTATGTTCGATCTCGACAGGAAGGTGGCATGCCTTCCCAAACACATGGCGGTATGGAGACATACCAAGATCGGTCTTATAAGCGGTTCGGAATGCCCAAAGAGCATCCGTCAATTTGGTTGACCAATCTTTACGGTTTTTCGAAACCGTCTTCTCCAATATCTGTTTGATCTGCCTATTTGAGATCTCAGCCTGCCCGCTTGTTTGGAGATGATAGGGCGTAGAAAGCTTGTGAGTGATTGAATATTTCCGCATCAAGGCTTCGAAAGACCGATTGCAGAAATATGTCCCGTTGTCGCTAATTATAGTGCGAGGGTGTCCGAATCGCGAAAAGATATTTTTTTTAAGGAACTTAAAGACAACTTTGTTGTCATTAGTGCAACACGGTATAGCTTCCACCCATTTCGAAACATAATCAACCGCTAACAAGATATATAGATTCCGAAAGGAGTTGGGAAAAGGGCCCATAAAATCAATACCCCAAACATCAAATATTTCCACAACCAATATAGGTTGGAGCGGCATCTCGTTCCTTCGTGAAATCTGACCCAAATGCTGACATCGCGGACAAGTTTTGCAATGTTCATATCATCTTTAAATAACGTTGGCTAATAAAAGCCACATTGCAAAACTTTCTCCGCCGTTTTTCGAGGACCAAATGACCGCCCGCATGCCTGATCATGACAAAATGATAACACGCTCTTGAAATCATCGTTAGGGACACACATGCGAATGATTGATCGGAACAATACTTCAATAGATAAGGTTCATCCCAGTAAAAATAATTTACTTGGGATAGAAATCGAAGTTTGTCTTGTTTCGACCAATCGCTAGGAATAAGTCCCGTTGCAAGATAGTTCACGTATCCACGAACCAAGGTTCGTAGGATATAGTCAAGAGCTGTTCGTCAGGAAATGAGTCATTTATCGGCACGGTCAAAGTTGGTGAAGAAGTGATGCGTGAAGAGTGGTCGGCTACAACGTTTTCACATCCACTCTTGTCTCGGATGACAGATCAAATTCTTGTAACAATAGGATCCAACGTATTAGCCTGGCCTTCGCATCCTTCTTCGATAGAAGATGTCGTAGGGCGGAGTGATCTGTGTAAACCACAATAGGCGAGCCAATCAAGTAGGGCCTGAATTTCTCTATGCAAATACAACTGCCAAGAGTTCTTTCTCGGTAGTTGTGTAATTTATTTGTGCATCATTCAAGGTCCTACTTGCATAGTAAATTACATATGGCATCTTATCAATATGTTGTCCTAAGACAACACCAATAGCAAATCTGATGCGTCACACATAATCTCGAACGGGTGGTTCCAATCCGGAGATGATAGAACGGGCCAATAGAAGGGTTAAGGGTCTATCAATTTTGCTAAAGTTCTTAATAAATTTTCTATAAAATCCTGCATGACCAAGGAAGGATGTATATCTTTGACGCAGTTGGGACGAGGGAGGTTTTGAATGACATCTATTTTGGCTCTGTCAACCTCAATGCCTTTTCGTGAAATTATATGTCCAAGTACAATACCTTCTTGGACCATAAAATGGCATTTTTCCCAATTCAAAGTCAAGTTCTTATCCTTACAGCGGGTAAGAACCACGTTGTCACGACCCAAAGTTCGGCCCGTGACCGGCACTTAACCACGCAATGCCTACAGGCGTAACATGGCTAAGTAAGCCGAACCCAGAAAACAAAACATTTAAAACTAGGAGTGTTAAAACATTTAGAAAACTTTTAAGTTACTTAGTAGCAATCCTTTTTGGTTCAAGTTATTATTTAAATCATTTCGACAACATTTCCTTTTCAAAAGTTTGTCCCGAAATCGGGTAAAAGGCGAGGTATAATTAAAAGTAACATGTGAAATAAGTAGAGTGTCCCAATAGGAGAATCGCGCCCAAAGGCGGAGAAATCACCTCAACATAATATATGATGCCGAAGCGAAGAATGAGCAGTAAAGTGAACACAAATATCATAATAGGTAAAACTACATGAATAAAGTCGGCTCACAACGAGCTCGACACCAGAGTACAAATAACATACATCGTCCTCACAACTGTCTCTAAGTCAATACATGAAAGTCGATGGAGATTACTAGATACATCAAGATACAAATGAAAGTAAACAGATACCGTACAACCCACCTAATAGCAAAAGGGCTAACACGCCTTAGCAATGGTATCTGTGTCAAAAGGTGCGGTAAACAGCCAGCCACGACTACTCCCAAGGGTAACCTGCAAGCACTGTGGCACAACGGGGGTGAGTTGCCAACTCGTGAATAGTAGATAACATGTAAAGGTAATCGCGAGTATGCACGTACTGTGATACTCTAACCTATGCCAACAGATAGCATCTATATGATGAACTGATTACTCATATTAAGCAGCAATTGTATTCTAAAAGTCTCCCCATATGATGTGCAAGGTATGCAATAATCATGTCTGATATGGAATCTAACAATCCTATATAGCATGAGCAGGGTATGCGATAATCATGTATGGCATGTGTACTATATCTGGTACAATAGGTACAGGATGAGATGTCAATACTAAATGCTGAGTATGTGAATAAATAGTGTCTACACGGAATATCAACGTGGAAAAATGACCGGTGTCCATCAATACACCCAAATTCCCAGTAAAACTCAGGCGCCGTCATCCACATCGACCCTCAAATCCTGTGAATCTCATACAATCGTGAGTGCCCAACATCGGCACCCAAATGTCATAAAAACAACTGTGTCCAGCATCGACACGCAAATCCTCCAATATGGGGCGTCCGTCCATCGGATCTGCCCACGGGCTCCGTCTGCGGAATCGGCCCTCGGCCTCCGGCAGTACACGTCGTCCCGTATCCATCCATCGACTCTGGTTGGTATCCTCCGGATAATCGCCAGGTCTAACCAATCACCGGTAGGTAGTAGTCCTTCCGCCGGGCTCACCGTCTAACAATACGAGTCTTCTCGCCCCGGGGTACCGTACCGGGTCCACCATGTACCCGCAATCGGTTCCTAACTCTCCTCGAATCGGGTATACTCACACAAGCTCTCTGGAACCGAGAAAACTCATGGTGGACGCAGTAAAATATCATTTCAAGGGAAATCGGGTTTTTTTAACAGTGCGTATTTCTTAAATTAGTACTCCGGTTCCCAAATCCAGAAATCACATAATCAAATACAATGCGTAATCCATGAAACATGTCGTATGACGCTAAGAGTAAAAGAAAGGGAAAACCGCTCTTTTGAAAGATCTAGTTTTGAGAATAACGCCTGCGGTCCCTTAGTTTTTAAAACAAGTCTATATCATCTATGTATGTAGCATATGAATATGTGTATCGGTATGGATGTGTGCATGGATAAGTATGCAAAGTGAATATAGCAATGTACATGTGCACAACTGTAGACATATGATGCGTATGCGCCCAAGTAGGGTTATATCAATGAAGGTACCCACGAAAGTGCATATACAGTGTGCATGGTATAAATGTTCATATGATAGTAGGTGGCAAATCATGACAACATCAAATAAGCAGAATCAAACATGAGGTTTATAGCAATCCTATAATGTGAGTGTCATGGCAATCACTAACGGTGTGAGTGTAGCGTATAAATCGTGCTCGTGTAACTTGGACCGTTAGTGACAGTGCAGTGTTCTATACTACCAGTTCTATATATATAAGACGGTATGCTACTCTATCATGCATGTATGAACACATAAAACTAACATCCTATTACGCCCTGACGCTTAACGCCATACGGGCGATTTCCCCGTAGATGTTAAAGCTACTCACCTGGTCACGTGCTAAGTATAGCTGACCACCTGCTTCCCTTTCCTGGCGGCGTCTGACGTACCCGTCTGAGAACCTGGAATTAACACAAGCATCCCAATATATCAGAATCTCGTAAAACGCGATATCGGAACGAAATGAGAAACTCGTGTCGCGAATTAACGCGCGGGCGCGCGATACGCTGGAACGTGTGTGTGAGCCCAGAACTCGATTCGATACGCCGCGATACGCTGAATCACAGAATCCACTCGCGTATCGCGCAAAATAAAGTACCGGAAAACGACATACACTCCCAGATTTTACCCAGGTTAGGATATTACAAAACTATATATACCCTGGACCTACAAAATGAAGCAGACACCTGTACCAAAAACCCTAGCCCCTAACCCCCTAGTTTGAAGTGGTAGGGTCGGGCTCTGGTGGTTGGGTCAGGGTGTCACCAGTAGGCTATGGTCCAATCAATTTTATTCTGAACCTACATGGGTAACAGCAGATCTCAAAAGCCATGTTTTTGCTTAAAACGTCAAGTTTGGGCAAATCTGAAAACTGAAGGTATTTTAGTGTAATCTGGGTTTATCCTAGGTTAATCTGGCCTCAACAACACTTACTTAGGCTAGTCTACCCAACACCAACCTCACTTAACTATATTTTCACAAAAAATCACCCAAACAAGCACAAAACGTAAAATTTTCGCTAATCGAAGCTATATCTACACAACTAAGCAAACAAGGAAGGAGATTAGAAGTTATACTCCACTAGGAACCTCACAAATAAGGAGAAGAAGAAGAGGAGGGGGAGTTGCTGTGCTGCTGTTGCCCCAGCCGAGCTGCTGCTTTTGCTCCAGAAGCAGGAGCTGCTGTTCTGGCTGCTGTAGTGCTGAAGCAGTTGCTTGTGATTGTTTTGGGTGATGTTGTGTGCTGTTGTGTGAGTGTTGTATGAGTGTTGGGGCTGTTTGGAAATAGGGTATTGCTGCTGCTGATGCAGCTGAGGCTGATAATAAAATGGTTCAGATGTGTTTTGGAGCTGAACAGATCAGCTGATGCTGATGTGTTGAAAAGATGAAATGGCTGATTGAAGATGGGCTACTGCTGAAACATCAGCTACTGTTGCATTGGTGAGGTGTGTGAGTGAGAAGGATGTGAGTGAGAGGGAGGGTGTGGAGGCTATGATAAAGTTTTGAAGTGAAATTGGGTGTGACCTTTTCTTAAGCCACCATTTTCTCTCTCTATCAAAGCTAACAAGACACATATCATTCTCTCTCTCTCTCCTCAACCCAAGTCAACCCCAAAAGAATATTAAACCCCTTTATATTTTTAGAAAAACAAATTCTTAATTTAAAACTAATTAACCTAACAAGAGGGGTTAGGCCACCATGGTTGCCTAAACATGGTTTAACCCAATTTTAACCCTAGGTTGCATGCACATGTTTGTGCAAGCTTAGGAAAATTCTAGAAAAATTCTTATTAATTTTGATAAAATATTTGAAAGTCAACTTGGTAAACTTTTATTAAGGAATTTCACTAATAAGAATATAATTAGTTACTAATATAATCCTAGTTGTTACAGTCTTCCCCCCTTAAGAAAATTCGTCCCCGAATTTAAAATATATGACTACGCGTACCTTCAAAGATATGAGGGAATTTCTTCCGCATCTCCCCCTCGGCCTCCCAAGTGAACTCCTCACCGTTCGGGCTGCGCCATAGAACCTTCACCGACGGCAGGATCCTAGATCGAAGTTTCTTCACCTGCCGATCCAATATCTCCACTGGCTGCACGGTGAATGAGAGGTCGGGCTCAAGCTATACTGTCGGATGCTGGATCGTGTGGGAAGGGTCATGAAGATATCTGCGTAGCATCGATACGTGGAAGACGGGGTGGACATCTGAAAGACTGGGTGGAAGAGCCAAACGATACGCTACTGCGCCGACACGCTCGAGGATCTCGAAAGGACCTATGAATCTGGCGCTAAGCTTCCCCTTCCGTCCAAACCTCATCACTCCCTTCATCGGAGAGACCCTTAGAAAAACGTGATTGCCAGCTGCGAACTCTAAACTGCGGCGGCGTCTGTCAGCATACGATTTCTGCCTGCTCTGAGCTGTCCTCATCCTGTCTTGAATCAGCTGTATCTTCTCGGTCGTCTCCTGTACGATCTGTGGCCCCAAAACACTGCTCTCGCTGAGCTCTGTCCAACAGACGGGCGATGTACATCTCCTCCCATACAAAGCCTCGAAAGGTGCCATCTGTATAGTGTCCTGGAAGCTATTGTTGTAGGAGAACTCTATCAAGGTTAACTGATGATCCCAGCTACCACCAAAATCTAACACGCAGGCTCGGAGCATGTCCTCGAGAGTCTGAATGGTCCGCTCTGACTGTCCGTCGGTCTGCGGATGAAATGCCGTGCTGAAACTCAAACGAGTGCCCAAAGCCTCCTGAAGCATCTGCCATAATCTGCTGGTGAACTGGGTGCCTCGGTCTGACACAATGCATGTCGGAACACCATGTAGTCGCAGAATCTCGTCGATATAAATCTGGGCGTACTGAGAAAATACGAAAGTCGTCTTCACTGGTAGGAAGTGAGCTGCTTTCGTCAGACGATCCACGATTACCCAAATGAAGTCATACCCCCGCCTAGTCCTGGGTAGACCCACAACGAAATCCATCGAAATCTGTTCCCATTTCCACTCCGGAATGGATAACGGCTGTTGCTCTTCCGCGGGCCTCTGGTGCTCGGCCTTGACTTGCTGACAAGTAAGTCATCTCAATACGAAATCAGTAATGTCCCTCTTCATTCCGTCCTACCAGTAGACTCCTCTCATATCATGGTATATCTTGGTGGAGCCGGGATGGACACTGTACACTGATCGATGTGCCTCCTCGAGAATATCGCGCCGCAATCCCTCAGCATCTGGTACGCACAGTCTAGACCCAAATCGTAGTATCCCCTGATCATCGACCACGAACTCGGAGAATCTGCCATGTCCAATCTGTGCCGCGATCTCGGAGCAACGGTCATCCCTGCGCTGTGCTTCATATATACGGTCAAGCAACTGTGGGCATGCACGAACGTGCGCAACCTGTCCCCCGATCTGTGTGAACTCGAACTATACTCGGCCGTTGCATAGTATCTGCCAATCTGCTGACGACTGCCTCTGTACTGCACTCAAGCACGAAAGACTACCCCCGGGCCTCCTGCTCAAAGCATCCGCAACTACATTGGCCTTGCCCGGGTGATACAAGATCTCGCAGTCGTAGTCCTTCACCAGTTCCATCCAACGGCGCTGTCGGAGATTCAGGTCTCGCTGTTGAAATATATACTTTAGGATTTTGTGATCAGTGAATATCTGGCACGACTCGCCATAGAGGTAATGTCGCCACATCTTAAGTGCAAAGACCACTGCAGCCATCCCCAAATTGTGAGTGGGGTAGTTCTGCTTATGTTTCTTCAATTGGCGGGAAGCATATGAGATCACCTTGCCGTGCTGCATCAATACGCATCCTAGCCCCACTCGTGAAGCGTCACAATATACTACAAATCCGCCTGATCCTGAAGGCAAGGATAGCACTGGCGCCGTAGTCAAGCAAGTCCGTAGCCGCTGGAAACTGTGCTCGCACTCCTCCGTCCAAACGAAAAGAACCCCTTCCGGGTCAAACCGGTCAAGGGTGCAGCAATACGGGAGAAATCCTGCACAAAACGCCTGTAGTAGCCGGCCAGTCCTAGAAAGCTGCGTATCTCAGTAACGGATGTAGGTCTGGGCCAACTCCGCACGGCCTCGACCTTCCTCGGGTCTACACATATACCATCCCGTATAATCACATGACCCAAGAAGTCCACGCTATCTAGCCAGAACGCACACTTGGAGAATTTCGCATAAAGCCGGTGCTCTCTCAAGGTTTGCAGCGTAATCCGCAGGTGGTACTCATGCACCTCTCTGCTCCGGGAATACACCAATATATCGTCAATGAATACGATGATGAACAATTCCAGATACGGCCTGAATATGCGGTTCATCATGTCCATGAAAGCTGCTGGCGCGTTGGTGAGTCCGAACGACATCACCAAAAACTCGTAATGGCCATAACGTGTACGGAAAGCTGTCTTCGGAATGTCCTCCGGTCGAACTCTCAGCTGATGATACCCTGATCGCAAATCGATCCTCGAAAAATATCCTGCCCCCTGAAGCTGGTCGAACAAGTCGTCGATGCGTGGAAACGAATATCTGTTCCGCACGGTCACCCGGTTCAGCTGCCGGTAGTTGATACATAGACGCAAACTGCCGTCCTTCTTCTTAACAAACAGGACTGGAGCACCCCAAGGAGAAACACTGGGTCAAACGAGTCCCTTGTCTAGCAAATCTTGCAATTGACTCTTCAACTCACTAAGCTCCGCCGGGGCCATCCGATAAGGCGGTATAGAAATAGGCCCCGTGCCGAGAATCAAATCAATACAGAAAACAACATCACGCTCAGGCGGTAGCCCAGGATGCTCATCAGGGAATACGTCAGGGAACTCACATACACTTGGAACCTGGTCCAGTGGAACATCCGTGGCCCTAATCTCAGCAACATAGGCTAGGAATCCCCGACATCCCTTCCTCAGAAGCTGTCCAGCGTGAAGAGAAGAAATCAAAAGGTGAGGGGTGGCACCACGATCACCCTGCACAACAAAAGTCGACTCGTCGGGAAAACAAAACCTAACAGTCTTCTCGCGGCAGTCTACAGACGCATAGCACGTGGCCAACCAATCTATGCCCAAAAGAACGTCGAAGTCCAACATCTCCAGAAGGATCAAGTCGACAGGCAAATCTCTCTCGCCAATACGGACAACACAGGATCGGAACACGTGCCTAGCAACAAACGACTCTCCCATGGGAGTGGTCACTACGAGTGGTTGATCAAGCAACACAGACTCTCTACCCAAACTCGGCACAAAATATATGGAAACGTACGAGTGCGTGGATCCGGGATCGAATAATACGTATGCATCAATAGTACATACTGATAAGGTACCTGAGACTACCGCATTGGACGCCTGCACGTCCTGATGCGTCAAAGCGAAAACCCGTGCCTGTCCTCCACCTGTGACTGGCGGTCCCCTGCTAGTAGCCGGCTGTACTCTGCCGGTAGCTGGCTGTCCTCTGCCTCGGCCGCCTCGTCCTCTAGGAACAAACCCTCCGCGACCATGGCCCCTCTGTGCATGAGTCTGATGCGGAGCAACAGTGGGTACAACAGGCAATGCCCTCTGGGGTGGAGAAGGTGGAAGTGTGACATGCGGTACGGCTGGCTCCCTCTGGCGTGCCTCGGTACAATCTCTGACGTGGTGATGAGGACTACCACATCCAAAGCATCCACGTGACATCTGCTGACCCTCCTGGGGGTATGAGATAAACATCTGACCTCGCCCCGAGTCTCTATCACCAGTATGAAGTCTATCACGGCGTCTGAACGGATGTCTCTGAGCTGCTGTGTCAGTACGAACCCTCTTCGGCCCTGGAACTACTGAAGTCTCGGCAAGGCGCTCCTCGACTAATAGGGCTGCGTCTACAGCTGCGGTATACGTCTCGTAATGCTGTGCGCTGATCGCAAGTAACAGTGGTGTAAGCAAGCCTCGGACAAATCTCTTGACTCGCAGTTCCTCAGTAGCCACTAGGTACGGAGCATAAACTGATAGCTCGGTGAATAGCACGTCGTACTCTGCCACGGTCATCTCTAGCGTCTGGAGTAAGGACTCAAATCTGCGTGCTCGGGCATCCCTGACACTCTGGGGAAGGAAGCGGCCTATAAAGATCGTCACAAGCTCTGTCCAGGTCATAGGAGGAAGACCTGCTGCCCTGCCCTTCTCGACCGATTCGCACCATTTCTGCGCAAGTCCTTCCAAGCGAAAGCTCGCGAACTCGACCCACCTCGTATCTGAGCACCTAAGGGAACGGCATATCCGGGCCATCCTATCAATAAAGGACAGCGGGTCCTCTGCTGCGTCGGTGCCAGTGAAAACCGGAGACTTCAGCCTCATGAACTCTGCTAATGATACTGAAATCACCTCCGTGGCTGTAGGGGCAACTGCTGGTGCTGTAGATACCATCGCGGTCCCCGTGACTGGTGGAGCTACCTCTGGTCGCTGTGCTTGAAGCGTCTCTACTAGCGACCCTATCATCTGACGCATCTCCTGCATGCTGGATCCCACCGTCTGGCGCATCTCCTGCATGCCAGCCCCTAGTGTGGCGATCTGATCTGTCATGGGAGGTGTAGTCTGCTCAGGCGCAACAGGTGCACTGCCCGGATCAGTCCTCGTCTCGGACGAGTCAACACGAGCCTCGGCTCTCGCAGCCGCTCTCTGTGCCCTCGTAGTCCTTGGCGGCATAATAGCAGAAAAGGAAGGTAGGATTCGATAAGGATACAGAAATCGAATCGCAAGAATGTATATAGTCATGAAGGAATTTCAATCAATAAGCCCTAAGGTCGCTTAGGCGGGGTACCGTGTCGTGAGTATGCCGCGGAACATACACACGCCATACCACCCTGCTGCAGCAACCTACTCCATCAAACCAGGGTCAATCCTACACTCCGAAGGTAAAACCTACGCTCTAATACCAACTTTTTCACGACCCAAAGTTCGGCCCGTGACCGGCACTTAACCACGCAACGCCTACAGGCGTAACATGACTAAGTAAGCCGAACCCAGAAAACAAAATGATTAAAACTAGGAGTGTTAAAACATTTAGAAAACTTTTAAGTTACTTAGTATCAATCCTTTTTGGTTGAAGTTATTATTTAAATCATTTTGACAACATTTCCTTTTCAAAAGTTTGTCCCGAAATCGGGTAAAAGGCGAGGTATAATTAAAAGTAACATGTGAAATAAGTAGAGTGTCCCAATAGAAGAATCGCGCCCAAAGGCGGAGAAATCACCTCAACATAATATACGACGCCGAAGCGAAGAATGAGCAGTAAAGTGAACAAAAATATCATAATAGGTAAAACTACATGAATAAAGTCGGCTCACAATGAGCTTGACACCAGAGTACAAATAACATACATCGTCCTCACAACTGTCTCTAAGTCAATACATGAAAGTCGATGGAGAGTACTAGATACATCAAGATACAACTGAAAGTAAACAGATACCGTATAACCCACCTAATAGCAAAAGGGCTAACACGCTTCAGCAATGGTATCTGTGTCAAAAGGTGCGGTAAACAGCCAGCCGTGACTATTCCCAAGGGTAACCTGCAAGCACTGTGGCACAACGGGGGTGAGTTGCCAACTCGTGAATAGTAGATAACATATAAAGGTAATCGCGAGTATGCACGTACTGTGATACTCTAACCTATCCTAACAGATAACATCTATATGATGAACTGATTACTCATATCAGGCAGCAATTGTAATCTAAAAGTCTCCCCATATGATGTGCAAGGTATGCAATAATCATGTCTGATATGGAATCTAACAATCCTATATAGCATGAGCAGGGTATGCGATAATCATGTATGGCATGTGTACTATATCAGGTACAATAAGTACAGGATGAGATGTCAAAACTAAATGCTGAGTATGGGAATAAATAGTGTCTACACGGAATATCAACGTGGAAAAATGATCGGTGTCCATCAATACACCCAAATTCCCAGTAAAACTCAGGCGCCGTCATCCACATCGGCCCTCAAATCCTGTGAATCTCATACAATCATGAGTGCCCAACATCGGCACCCAAATCTCATAAAAACAACCGTTTCCAGCATCGACATGCAAATCCTCCAATATGGGGCGTCCGTCCATCGGATCTGCCCACGGGCTCCGTCTGCGGAATCGGCCCTCGGCCACCGGCAGTACGCGTCGTCCCGTATCCATCCATCGACTCTGGTCGGTATCCTCCGGATAATCGCCAGGTCTAACCAATCACCGGTAGGTAGTAGTCCCTCCGCCGGGCTCACCGTCTAACAATACGAGTCTTCTCTTCCCGGGGTACCGTACCGGGTCCACCATGTACCCGCAATCGGTGCCTACCTCTCTTCGAATCGGGTATACTCACACAAGCTCTCTGGAACCGAGAAAACTCATGGTGGACGCACTAAAATATCATTTCAAGGGAAATCGGGTTTTTTTAACAGTGCGTATTTCTTAAATTAGTACTCCGGTTCCCAAATCCTGAACTCACATAATCAAATACAATGCGTAATCCATGCAACATGTCGTATGACGCTAAGAGTAAAAGAAAGGGAAAACCGCTCTTTTGAAAGATCTAGTTTTGAGAATAACGCCTGCGGTCCCTTAGTTTTTAAAACAAGTCTATATCATCCATGTATGTAGCATATGAATATGTGTATCGGTATGGATGTGTGCATGGATAAGTATGCAAAGTGAATATAGCAATGTACATGTGCACAACTGTAGACATATGATGCGTATGCGCCCAAGTAGGGTTATATCAATGAAGGTACCCACGAAAGTGCATATACAGTGTGCATGGTATAAATGTCCATATGATAGTAGGTGGCAAATCATGACAACATCAAATAAGCAGAATCAAACATGAGGTTTATAGCAATCCTATAATGTGAGTGTCATGGCAATCACTAACGGTGTGAGTGTAGCGTATAAATCGTGCTCGTGCAACTTGGACCGTTAGTGACAGTGCAGTGTTCTATACTACCATTTCTATATTTATAAGACGGTATGCTACTCTATCATGCATGTATGAACACATAAAATTAACATCCTATTACGCCCTGACGCTTAACGCCATACGGGCGATTTCCCCGTAGATGTTAAATCTACTCACCTGGTCACGTGCTAAGTATAGCCGACCACCTGCTTCCCTTTCCTGGCGGCGTCTGACGTACCCGCCTGTGAACCTAGAATTAACACAAGAATCCCAATATATCAGAATCTCGTAAAACGCGATATCGGAACGAAACAAGAAACTCGTGTCGCGAATTAACGCGCGGGCGCGCGATACGCTGGAACGTGTGTGTGTGAGCCCAGAACTCGATTCGATACGCCGCGATACGCTGAATCACAGAATCCACTCGCGTATCGCGCGTATCGCGCAAAATAAAGTACTGGAAAACGACATACAGTCCCAGATTTTACCCAGGTTAGGATATTACAAAACTATATATACCCTAGACCCACAAAATGTAGCAGACACCTGTAGCAAAAACCCTAGCCCCTAACCTCCTAGTCTGGCCGCAAATTGCGGCCAGAACGAATATTCCGGCGGCCTCAGGTTGAAGTGGTGGGGTCGGGCTCTGGTGGTGGGGTCAGGGTGTCACCGGTAGGCTATGGTCCAATTAATTTTATTCTGAACCTACACGGGTAACAGCAGATCTCAAAAGCCATGTTTTTGCTTAAAACGTCAAGTTTGGTGCAAATCTGAAAACTAAAGGTATTTTAGTGTAATCTGGGTTTATCCTAGGTTAACCTGGCCTCAACAACACTTACTCAGGCTAGTCTAACCAACACCAACCTCACTTAACCATATTTTCACAAAAAATCACCCAAACAAGCACAAAACGTAAAATTATCGCTAATCGAAGCTATATCTACACAACTAAGCAAACAAGGAAGGAGTTTAGAAGTTATACCCCACTAGGAACCTCCCAAACAAGGAGAAGAAGAAGAGGAGGTGGAGTTGCTGTGCTGCTGTTGCCCCAGCTGAGCTGCTGCTTTTGCTCCAGAAGCAGGAGCTGCTGTTCTGGCTGCTGCAGTGCTGAAGCAGTTGCTTGTGATTGTTTTGGGTGGTGTTGTGTAGTGTTGTGTGAGTGTTGTATGAGTGTTGGGGCTGTTTGGAAATAGGGTATTCCTGCTGCTGATGCAGCTGAGGCTGATAATAAAATGGTTCAGATGTGTTTTGGAGCTGAACAGATCAGCTGATGCTGATGTGTTGAAAAGATGAAATGGCTGATTGAAGATGGGCTACTGCTGAAACATCAGCTACTGTTGCATTGGTGAGGTGTGTGAGTGAGAAGGATGTGAGTGAGAGGGAGGGTTTGGAGGCTATGATAAAGTTTTGGAGTGAGAGGGAGGGTGTGGAGGCTATGATAAAGTTTTGGAGTGAGAGGGAGGGTGTGGAGGCTATGATAAAGTTTTGAAGTGAAATTGGGTGTGACCTTTTCTTAAGACACCATTTTCTCTCTCTATCAAAGCTAACATGACACCTATCATTCTCTCTCTCTCTCCTCAACCCAAGTCAATCCCAAAAGAATATTAAACCCCTTTATATTTTTAGAAAAACAAATTCTTAATTTAAAACTAATTAACCTAACAATAGGGGTTAGGCCACCATGGTTGCCTAAACATGGTTTAACCCAATTTTAACCCTAGGTTACATGCACATGTTTGTGCAAGCTTAGGAAAATTCTAGAAAAATGCTTATTAATTTTGATAAAATATTTGAAAGTCAACTTGGTAAACTTTTATTAAGGAATTTCACTAATAAGAATATAATTAGTTACTAATATAATCCTAGTTGTTACACGCGTCAAGATTACGAAGGCGGTCTTCAAAGGAGTCCCCAAAAATGGAGAAATCGTCCATAAGAATTTCTAGAAAATTTTACACCATATCTGAAAATATCCCCATCATGCACCGCTGAAATGTTGCGGGAGCGATGCATAACCTAAAGGGCATGCGACTATAAGCAAAAGTTCCGAAAGGACAAGTAAAAGTGGTTTTATCTTGATCCTTTTCTGTGATGGGGACCTGGTTATAGCCAGAGTATCCGTCCAAGAAACATTAGTATTCGTGTCCCGCTAATCATTCCAACATCTGGTCAATGAAAGGTAGAGGGAAGTGATCTTTCCTCGTCGTGGCATTGAGTTTCCTGTAATCAATACATTCGCGCCACCCAGTTTGGGTGCGTGTTTGGATTAACTCATTAGCCTCATTAGTGATGACCGTGATGCCAGACTTTTTAGGGACCACATGAATTGGACTTACCCATTGGCTATCAGATATGGGGTAAATTATTCCACTATCAAGGCACTTGACGATTTCTTTCTTTACCGCCTCCTTCATAACGGGATTTAACCGTCTTTGTGGGTCTCGGGTTGGTTTGGTTTCATCCATCAGATGTATGTTATGTTCAACAATTAAGGGACTAATCCCTTTGATGTCGCCCATTGTCCAACCAAATGCTTGCCGATTCGATCTCAACACTGTCAAAAGTGCGTTCTCTTGCTCTAAGGCTAGAGAAGCGGATATAATCACTGGCAAAGTCTCATTCTCTCCTAAATATGCATATTTAAGATGAGAAGGTAGTGGTTTGAGATCAAGAATTAGCGGAGAGACAATAGAAGGTGGGGTAACGGAATGATATTCGGACTCCCCGAGAGGTTCAAAACTTGCATAAGATATTGACTCGGAAAGTGCTGCTGACTTTTGCAACGAGTCAACGGGTTCAATCTAAAGGTCGGACTCATTGAACATATCCTCACTGTGAAGTGGTGCAAGATCAAACGATGTCTCATTAGTGTTGTCGAGAACATCAAAGCAAAGTTACTCATCCATGCAGCTTTCGGAAGCTATCTCGTGGATAGAACAAACATCCAGCAAATGAGCAGAGGGTTCTGATGTCTGACTTCCTTTCTTGTAAATATTAAGCTCAATTACCATTTTCCCGAAGGATAAGTTCGTAGAACCGTTACGACAATTAATTACAGCGTTAGAAGTTGCTAGGAAGGGTCGACCAAGTATCACCGAGATTTGATTGCGTGGTTTTACCACAGGTTGTGTATCTAAAACAATAAAGTCCACAGGAAATATGAATTCCCCGACTTTAATTAACACATCCTCTAGTTCGCCCCGAGGTTTGGTGATCGATCGGTCTGCCATCTGGAGAGTACAATGGGCGGGTTTCAACTTTCCAATTTCTAACTGATCGTATAGTGAATAAGAAAGCAAGTTAACGCTAGCGCCTAGATCGAGTAAAGCAGGATTAATATTTTTACCCCCAATAGAAATAGAGATTGTAGGACAGCCGGGGTCCTTACGTTTCTTTGGTATTTCTTAGGTAAAAGCGGTGCTAACATTACTCGTCATGAAAACCTTCTTAGGCACTTGAGTTTTTCTCTTCCTAGTGCACAGGTCTTTAAGGATTCTTGCATAAGATGGGACTTGTTGAATAGCATCTAGGAGAGGAATATTCACGCTAACATGCTTAAATATTTCCACCTTCTCCATTTGCGGGTTAGGTCTGTTGGCACTTAATCTGTTTGGAAATGGAGCTCGATCAATAAGTTTTGGGTCCAACGTTTGTGGAGAAGACTGTGGGGACGGATTCGATCCCAAAATTGGAGTGGGAATCGACTTAGATAGATTTTGCGAAATGTTCGAGCCTTGGGGAAAGCGGAGAATAGGCTCGGATGAAGGTGGGAAACTAGACGAATTAGGGGAAGAAGAAGAAGAAGCTGGGGTATCAATGGTGTCACTAACATCAAATTGCTCACCCACTCGGTTATTCAGCACTCTCCCCGATCTCAACGTAGTAATGGCATTCACATTATGATTTTGTGAATGGCCAGGATTCAGTAGGGGTTGAGATGGGAGTTTTCCTTTTTCTCTCGCACTCATTGCGGCGTCAACTGTGCAATTTTGTTTTCTATTGATTTAATACTCTCACCGTGGGAGGCAGAGTTTTTCTGTATGGTATCAATAAAAGACTTCATCTCAGCCGACAATTGCATGGATTGTTTCATGAACAAATCCAAGGTTTGTGCTAGTGAGTTGTCAGTACCGGCCACTTGTGGTGTAGAAATGTTGGCCGGATTTTGGAAATTTTATGACTAAAAGGGGGGCCGATTCTGTGGTTGTGGTTGCTGTGGAGGAGGTCTTTGATAATTGTTTTGTTGGTTTTGACTCTAAGTAAAGTTAGGATGATTCCTCCATCCTTGATTGTACGTGGAAGAATAAGGGTCGTTTCTAGGTCGCTGCTGAAAAGCAGCATTAGCTTGAAACGATGCATTCATAGGACATTCTTCCGTTAAGTGTGAATGATCCGAACAGCAACCACAGACGGTCTTAGGAAGCGTGACCTGATTTAGGGAGAATGATGAGAATTTGCTCTCAATAGCGTCGAGTTTCTTCTGTATCGCTGCCATTTCGGCTTTTACTGCGATGGAAACATCGAGCTGATGAATACTTCCCTTAGAAGAAGGTGGTCTTACGCTTTCCCACTGCAAAGTGTGTTCAGCAAGGTCTTCCAGATATTTCCAAGCTTCACCGTCGTCTTTAGATATGAAATTGCATTGACAATTTGTTTCAAGCATCTGCTTTGTCGCTGGATTAATGCCCTCATATATAATCCGACATAAATCCCATCTATTGATTCCATGATGAGGAAATTGGACAAGCAGATCCTTGAAACGTTCAAAGCACATCCAAAATGGTTCATTGGGAAGCTGGTTGATCTCGCTTCTAACACGGACAGTCTTATGGTTTGGGTAAAACCTCTTAAGAAATGCTATGACGAATTCATCCCAATTAGTGATAGAGTGTGCGGCAGTATTATAAAGCCATTTTTCTGCCAAGTCGCACAATGTGAATGGGAGAAGACGTAAGCGCATAGCATCTAAAGTAAATTGTGAAGTACCCATCATTGCGCATACGTTTTCGAAATTGGTAATGAAAATGTATGCGTCTTCAGATTCAAGCCCGTGAAATTTGGGCAGCAGATTAATGTAGTGGGGTTTAATTTCGAAATTATCCCCGTTAGGTGGTGGAAGAGATAGACAAGTAGGAAGGGGACCACGGATAGGATAGAATCTCTCTTGGAGAGAGATGCGCGGTGGATTCTGCACACCTACGGGCGGTGGCAGCGTGGTGTTATAATCTGATGGAGTGCCGTCCATCTCGGTCATGGTGTGTGGTGGTGGGGGAAAAGAAGATGAAGAAGTACCGACTTCGGCGTCGATAGCAGGAACGCGGACAAGACGGGCACTAGGATCCCGTGTCCAGCCAAGCATGCACTAAGCGGGTTTAGTGCAAGTGGCAGCGTGTGTGTGATTTAAAATTGGTCTGTTCTGAAAAAGTAGGACTCAAGGCAAATCACTCTAAAATGCACAAGCAACCCTAGAACTAAGGTTACCTACGTCCATTCTTAAGACCGCTCCTAGACTTCCAAAGGACAAGCCGCGGGATCAATCCTCTACCACCTCTTTACTACTCTTGTGGCCAGGTAAGTGTCAGGTAAATGGGAGGTATCCGCTATACGAATCACCGAAAATAGAGGACCTAATTAAGTAAACCACTTGCCTTAGTCACACTTGCCTAGGCACCACAAAAGTAATGCGGATAAGCGATAGATTACCCACGACCTTCTTCTGTCCTTAATGAGCGCGACAGTCCTTAGAGTCTGGTCTAGATTTTTTTTTAATTATTGTAGGGTTGTTGCAGATGCTCGGTTTGTGATTTGTGGGGCTTAGGAAGGGTGATGAAATCCCCACATAATCTTGATTTGGTCTTTGCCTCTTAAAGTCCGTATTAAAATATGCAAAACAAAACCAATCACAAAACTTTTGCAAAAAGATTTTTGAGCGGCGCTATTTTGCAAAGAATCCTACAGAAAATAGATTTTATTGGAATTGAGAGGAGAGAGAAGGAGTTGAGAAAGATACCAGAGAAGACTGAAGCCCTAACTCCTCTGTTGTGCCGCGTTTCCGCTGCCACAAGGGTGTTTTTGCCGCGGATCCGCCGCGTGGCAAAGGGATCACTTCATGAATTTTTTTTATATCCTACTGTGCTCCTCTGGATCTCTAAAAATGTCTCTGTTTCCTGTTTTCCTTAATTTTGTGACTCCAGATCTCCTTGCAAAAATTCACGCACAAATCGTTAAATATACAATTTGCAGTTTTGTTTTAATAATGATATGAATCGTCTAAGAATTCAACACAAATAGTAAAAATAAAAATTACGCACGTATCCCCGGCAGCGGCGCCATTTGATTGATTCGAAAGAGTGTGTTTGTAGTGTAACCGCAATCAGAACGGTGTCGCGCGTAGCTAGACCGAGGTGAGTACGGGTCGTCCTCAGGGAAACGTTGAATATTTTACTCTTACTTTAGATGTGTTGAAAAAGAGAGGAGGGATAAATAATTTTGAAGAATGGTTTTTAGATCTACGTTAAGCAAGAATGCAAAAATATAGATCTAGATTATTTTAGAGATATAGTTAATATAATAAGGGGGCTTGTAGGGTTCGTTAGGATTTAGTAGTCATGGACGATTAATTAAAAGTTACCCTTTTTATCCTTTAATAGATTTAAAATTAGAACGACGGTGATGCGTGTAGATAGGGTTTCTGGAGGGAAAAGGAACCCCACTGTTAACCCTTATCTCAACACGGAACTCCGTTCATGTCTAGCCTTTACCAAAACAATCATTAATCTAATCTCTAATCGCGGTCGGGAGTAAAAAAGAATTGTTAGCGCGCCCGATTAGGATGTTAATGATTCTTTTGATAAAGTTCATAAACTTTATAGGACTTAAAAAGGGTTTAGGGATGTTCATCATCCATTAACCTACCCTAATCCTACGAACCCTAACAAGCGGGGAATTACTCGTGCATGTTGGGAGAAAAAGAGATGGAGAGAAAATGCATAATTAAACTACAAAGAAATAGAATAAGAAAAAGAACTACCTTTATTAATCAACAATATTCATTACACTTTGATCCTTAGAAAATGATTACAAAGACAAGCTTTCTTCTCGATCTCTTCCAAGAAGGTAGACGAATTGTTGATGATCAGCCTGGATGCGTGAGCCGTCTTGGGCTTCGTGATCGCGTCGACTTGATCATTTTTCCAAGAGGCTCTCGGTCTTTATTTATAGTCCCAAAGCCAGAACCCTCGCTTCCTAATTTGGAAGAAAGCAGTTAGGATCCACCTACAAAATTCTCAGCTTCTAACTCCCCATCCACGCGGCTGATCCGCGGCATAAAGGGGCTCGGATCTTATCCCTTGATCAATTTTTTATTGGTTGCTCCTTGTGACATGTGGCGATCCTTGGAACCTTCAGAATTTGGAAATCTTTTCTTTTCTTCTGCCAGAATTGATTTCTTAATTTGGCAGGTTAGCTTCAATAACTTGATTTCCTTGATTTAAGACCTCAAAATTCTGCACAACAACTTAAATAATATTTAGTAGACTAAGTCTACTAGGATTAGGTCAATAATATTATAAACATTTTCCTACCAAATACTAATTATAATATATCAACACATGGAAAATAGTATTTTTACAGATAAAGCCTCATATGTATGATATATTATAATAAAGACCTTTTTAAATATGGAAATGGTAGGAAAAATGTAATAACAAATGTGCAGTTTTATTAACTGAACAGTCTGGTTTTAAGCATAAGCCGGACAACTCCATTTACCTTAACATCGTTAAGATATGAACCATTCTATATACAATATAGAAACAGAGGCACTGATTTAATTGAAACCAGATTCAAATCATACAGCTGTCTCCGGTACATGTCAATTAAATGGAGAGAGGCCGATCAGTATTACTCAACTTAGTAGTGCATCAAGATATGAGTAACCTGAAAGTAAAGCAAGTTCTCAAAAACCATTACTATCAACTGAAAAACCATACATAAGTATCTACATCTTCGATCGCCTTGAAGAATCCTGATACTTGCAACACGTGGTTCTCTACTTTACTCTTATACTTATAACTTCTCAAAACTTGGACCTTGTATTCTACGAAACACGTGTCTAAAACTTGAGAAGTCACAAGTAAACAGAATATAGTACAAGGACCAACCCCTCTGTCCTGATGGACACTGGACAACATAAAATATTTTGTATAAGTCCCTTGAGTTTAATAACTCATACCCTATGCGTCGTAGGTTGAAAACTGTACTTATGGTTAAGAAGAATTACACCGCTGTTTAATACTCCTTACCTAACCATCAACTGATATAGGTAAATGTCATGGACATAATTTCAAAAAGTTATATCTCACTTTGTAAAATAAATGTACAGATATATCAGTTTGAAATTGGTGCATAAAAACGGATATTCAAAACCAAATATTTGTCGTCCGGCAAAAACCCAGGCGATTTCCTCAAATATCACAAATTACAACGAATCCCGATATAATGAGGATGATCACCCAATTCCCAATAACATACTCCCACTCATCATCTGTAAAACCATACAGATGTGAGAATCATATCTGGAAAATACATACCCTTGAGTAAGGATCTAATTGGGAAATCAGTTTTGTATTAACAACGCATAGTGAAACTGAAACATGAAAATGTTTCGAAGGGGTATCCGGGTATTCCTAGTAATGCCTCTTCCATTATCCAGATTCATGTCTGTAACCGTATATCTCCTTGCCATCTCTCCAAATCTCTTTATTTGTCTTTACTCACTACCTTCTGTACACCATCATTAGGCTAAATGGTTTTCTTCCTTCCCTACCGTTCGGCACCAGCCTATGGTTTGGAAGAAGAATATCCAATAAGCGTAATAGGTGTACTCTCATAATCCTAGGAGCCCTCACAACCTGAGAGAAGGTAAAGATAAAAGACAACTGAATAATCCTTATTCTATTTCTCCTGAACCAGAATCCATTCTCGAACTGGAACAAGTTCCTTCGAGTTCGTATACAACCATACGATGGGTTATCCAATAACTGTGGATCTTCGTAACGATACGGGGTGTTCTGGAGAAATTCAAAGGTGAAATAGGAGTGGCGATAAAATACGTGGTTTGGTCATGAATGATAGCAGTCGCAATTTACTTTGCCTTCTTTCTAATCCCTTTATTTGTCTTTACTTATTACCTTCTGTACACCACACTTAGGCTAATTGGTTTTCTTCGTTCCCCACCTTTCGGCATCTGCCTATGGTTTGGAAGAAGACTATCCAATAAGAATAATAGGTGTACTGTCTCTTAATCATAGGAGCCCTCACATCCTTAGAGAAGGTAAAGGAAAAGACAACTGAATAGTCCTATTCATTTTCTCCAGAACCGGAAACCATCCCCAAATCTGGAACAAGTTCCTTCGAGTTCGTATGTAACTATACGATGGTCATATCCAATGAAAATGGGATCTTCGTAATGATACGGACTTTTCCGGAGAAAAGCAAAGGGTAAAAGTAGGGGTGGCAATGAAATATGAAACTCAGACAATCCAAAAGCCAGTGTTTTAAGAATGTTCGGTTAACTTGGTCACTGAGTCATAGTCTAGGGTCGTGGCATGGTCGCTGCCAAAGAGAGAGAGAAAAGAAACACTCTGCGTGCACTCTAATGTAGATCAGAATGGTTAATCACTTTATCTAATCAGGATGTCTCCCACTGTAACCTCAAATTCTCCTCCAAACCTGAAAGAAGAATTAGTCGGGATCACCCGAGGAGTAAACCAACTCATCAGTGGGTATCGGGATCCAACTATCATCGCATGATAACCTGATGGAATCCACTCACGTTATCACACTCCAGAAGGTATGCGCATATCTGGCAAGTTTCCTGTATGTTTGAAACTCCCGATGTGATTTTTACCCCATGCTCTTATGACCTTGACGAAAGACAACATATCATAAGTCACATGTCAAGTTCTACCCATCATTATCTAGGTTAATTTGAACCCATCCGTACATACCCTTGACGAAGGCTAAAATAGTAGTACGACTGTCCCAAACCAACGCATCTATCTATGCAACAGAAAAGTAACAAATAGCTACCATACACTATGCCTTGACAAAGGCCAACAAACATAGCTTGAATACTAAGTGCTACCCATCTGAAATGACGGAGGGCTATGAATGGTTTTTGGCGAAAAACCTTTAACGTAATGAAATTGATACCGTTGAAAGAACCAGATAGCTTTTTACAAATATATAGTGGCGAAAACCTTTGCTAAAAAGGTCACTCACGGTGAAGGGATCTCGGCTCTTTCCACGTAGAATGAGGTGCAGGATATTCCGACTGAATACCGCGATGCAAAGCAAAAAGTAATCGACTATAGTGAAGTTATTACCCTGACGCAAACCTCTGCCCAAGGGGTCACTCCCGATGAAGGGATCTCGGCTCTTGCCTCGTCGAATGAGGTGTTTGATATTCATAACCGAATACTTCTGTGCAAAACAAAAGAGAACGTCCTTGTAATAACAGTTTTTTGAAAATTGTTCCAACAACATCGAATAGGTTTGTTTTCCTTGCATTGATCTGAATCAACGCAGTCCCATCAATTAATCACACCATAAAGAACGAAAATATGATGTGCGTATATGCCATCCGCATTCGCCACTGGGTTCCGTCATCACCCGTTAGGTTACTTAACTAAAGACAGAGCGGGGACTGGACTAGCGCGGGTGTAAAACATATACAACATCTACTATTATATATATCAATATATAATAATCTCTCCAGGAGTGATAAATGCAACATCACAGATAAGTAATAAGAATCACAGAACAATACAGATAATCTGGGAGCCCCGGGTTTCCTTTGAGCCGCAAGTGAAAACCAGACGTTACCCGGTCGTATGGATATCCTGTGCAATGAAAACCTAGACCCCTACGAGTGCGGCAAGTTACCCGCCAAAACTGTAGGGTTCCTAGGCACACAAGTGAGGTCTCCCAAGCCATCAACCATGGCAATTTCAAAAATATGGTGCCGAGAAACCCTAAACTACGGATCGATAACTAGATTTCTAGGCGAACAATGAACTAGTTAACACTTAACTATATGAAATACGGAAATACAACCTTTGTAGATCCGGTGCTCCACCTCCATAGCTCCGCAACGAGGTCCTCTCCGCTGTCCAAGTCAAATCCGGGCTCTAGGATCGGCTTCGTCGGAGAATGGGCAAGCTAGGTCGTCGATGTCCATGCCGAAGATGATCTACGTCGAGGCATCGCTAGATCAAGCTCACAACTTCACCAAGTCATGAAACTTGTGAAGTAAACACACTCTACTACTTGGCAAGAGGTAGAGGATGAAGAAATAGGAAGTGGGTAGACTTTAGAATTGGATTTCTCACTTGAAAACATCAATCACCATTGATGGAGGTAAGCTTTCTTCTTCAAGTTCAAGGAAGGAGAAGAAGAAATAGTTATGATAAGTTAAAAGAATAAGAAAATAAAATGAATTCTTATCATAATTTTAACTAGAGTCAAGTGTAGAGAATGAATCATGGTTAGTGGGAATGGTTAGGGTTAAGGATGAGATAAGAATGGTTGACTTGAACAAAGCTTCATGAAGCTTCAACTAAAGAACAAAAGAAGCCACCATTCTTTTTCTCATTTTATTTTATTCATTTATCAAAAATAAATGGATAACAAAATAAGATAAATGAATAACAAATAAGAAACCCTAACCATTTCATTAACCAAGGTTTAATCTTTACACTTGAACCCTAGCATGACATGTATCATCAAACATGATACAATCAAGTGCACAAAAGTATATCGCATATACAATGCGCACATCCGAGTGAGAAAATCCGTCTAAAGTGAACCGATACTAGTTAATGCAAAGTAATATATCAAATATATAATTATACATTAAATCATTAAATCAACACTTGATTCAATGATCCGGTCATGCGCACATAACCGACCGGTATCAATAGTAACATCTTATCGAATCAACACTTGATCCGATAACCCGGCTATATCGCATATAACCGATCAATGTCACATCGCGAGAATCGAATACAGTATCACATACTCGTATTATTCTCGGTCCCGCACATATCTCATATGCGCTCCTATTTCGTTTCGCTTGAGCCAGGAAACCTCTGTGTAGGACTCTAAAGACTCGTCAATACGCCGGCAGCAGGCGATGATCATATCAAACACCCACAAGCCGCAAGCGGTCTGCTAAACGTAACGGCCACCCGGGTATTGAGCGATCTGAAGATCGACGAGCAAGCCCGCTCACACTCCAGTGAATCCGACCAGTAACACTACCGTACAGTCCGGTCTGATCGTCTGATATGTCGCATATCTCGCCTAGGGGTGGTATACGTCAGACCCCAATAGCTCAATAAGTCGTGTCGATATGAGGTCTATAACTAGTCGAGAAACTACTGGTAACACTTACCAGTAAATCTCAGCAACCCTGGCCAGGGATTTCCTGTTATAGCCAATCGAACACAGCGCAACATCAACCCCCTATACCGGGAGAGACGAATCCCCTCCTATCGCTCATTGCCTCCATGTGACTCGGGACTGTACCCAAAAACCACCGTTTTGCACGCCCTCTTGGACGTGGTAAGATGGAAATCAAAGCACAGTGGGAACCACACAAGACTCTATGACGATCTCGGGTCAACAGACTACTCTGTACCAGTGTCACCATAGAACTGCCATCTGACGTGAGGTATAATACCATCTGGGAGTTCTCGGCGAGTCCGTCCAGTATACCCAGTCTCTACTGAGCACCCGTATATCATCTCCGATGTCAAACACCAATGGATATGGGATCATCCATCGCCCATCTGTATGGGTCGAGAAGGTATACGCTAGTCTACTCTGGTATATCGATGCCCCGTCTCGATACACCCTCGACTAGGGACTTTGAAGGATGTACTTATAGACTACCATGTCCCCACTAGTATGATCCGCATCATAGTCCAGGTAGTCAAGTACAGATCCTAAGGGCTTTACCAACATGTAACAGAGAGACAATCAGCATACACGTTAAGGTAAAGGTCAACCAGATAGCATACTATCATGTCGAGCAAGAAAGTCCTCCCTATATATGTCCCAGCATCCACTACAATATACATCCTATATATAGTAATGGCCTCTAGGGCATACATATAACTAACAATCTCCCACTTGCACTAGGGCCATCTGTAGCAGTGGTTTGAAGTATCTCATACTCAACCATCCCATAAAAGTCTCTCTCTGGGAACAGGCCTTTGTGAGTGGATCCGCTGTGTTGTCCTCTGAGTCTACTCTCCTTACCTCGATCTCCCTGGAGATCAACCATCTCCATGATCAGGCGATGCTGCCTTAGAATATGTCTGGATCACTGATGGGACCGGCGTTCCTTGGCATAAGCCACAACTCCATTGTCACACAATGGGAGGAACATAGTTCATCTCATGAACCAATATACACCCAAACAGCCTCTTTGGTAGCATCTTAAGTAGTGATGTATCCTGCCTTTATCGTCTAGTATGTCACGGTATCTATCTTGGAACTCTTCCAACATACCGTCTCTTTACTGAGGGTAAAGACAATGCCTGCGGCTGACATTCAGTCGTCTTTATCACCCTGGAACACTTCCAGTGATTATCCTTTGGATCGATTGATACCGTCTCACTACAACTAGTGAGAGTCCTAACATCCAACTAGATCTATCTCATAGATCCAGAAACCCAGGATTTAGGAGGTATCACTTTGATCCTATATGGAGAATCATTGTGATAAGCGGAGATTGATCGAGCGTAGCATAGGAAACTCCTTCCCTATCAAGAGTATGTCATCCACGTACTCTACGAGGATTGTCACCATACTCCCTACTACCTTTTTGTATATATAAGGTTCATCTACCATTTTGATGATGTCAAACTCTTTGACTAATCCATCAAAATAGATGTTCCAACTCCGCGATGCCTGCTTTATCCTATAAAGCATCTTGCTCACGTTTCCGCTGCTCCCACTGTTTACGAAGACCTCTGGCTGTGTTCTTATAGACGTTCTTTTCTAAATCAATATTTAGAAAAGCAGTCAGGGCACCCAACCGCCAGATATCGTAGTTATGGTATGTAGCCGTGGTAAGTAGGATCTGGATAGACTTAAGCATAGCTACTGGAAAAAGGTTTCATCATTATCCACGCCTGGTCGATGACGAAAACCTTTAACAAGTCTAGCTTTGAAAGTCTCAACTTTTCCATCTACACCAAGTAATCTTCTCAAGATATACTTGCTCCTGATGGGGATTTAACCCTTCAGATTTAGCAACCAAAGTCCATACTTTGTTGGTGTATAAGGATTCCATCTCAGATCGCTAAGCATCCAGCCATTCTTACAGAGTCCCTACTCTCGATGGCCTGCTCGAAACTAGTTGGGTCATCATCTCATGATGCAATCCTTGCTCCCACTGTCATCGAGAAAACGAGGTATCTCTCAGGCGGATGAGGAACCTTACTAGATCGGCGGAGAGGCTGAGGTTCGTCGGGAACTATAGAATCTTATGGTTCAGTCAAATCATCAGCTGCAGTTTTGTATAGATGGAACCTTTCCAGTTCTACAGAACTGATCCTGCCTCGATCTTGTCCGGATTTTGCTTTAAACATAGGCCGGACAACCCCAAATCTCAACTCACTTAAGAGATAGGCTCTTCCCATACCATATCTCATATGGAATGGTAGGCAGTGATTTGATTCGAACCCTATTCGATAGGTATGCAGCTTCTCAAGTGCATAACTCCCAAAAAGGAAATAGGTAACTCAGTAGTACTCATCATAGAGCACACCTTATCATATAGGGTGTGATTGCTCCGCCCCGATATACCATCGTGCAATGGTGTATACGGAGGAGTAATGCTGAGAGAGAATCTCATTCTCCTTTAGAGTAATCCAGGATTTCCGTGCTCAAGTATTCTCCTCCTTGATCTCATCAAAGGACATAATACTTATACCCGTATTTTGGTTCTCTACTTCTAACTTATATTCTGTGAATATCTCAAAAGGTTCGGACTTGTGTTTCAACAGGAACATAGGTCTGAAACTCGAAAGATCATCAGAGAACGTAATGAAGTATAAAGAACCAGTCTTGGCATGTGTAGACAGGGGACCTTACATACATCAACATGTATCATCCCAAGAGTTCATTAACTCTTTCTCTGTTTCCAATAAAAAGAGCTATGGTCATCTTATCTTTGTGACATGACCGGTGAGTTTCACAAGATGTAAATTCAAACTAATTTAAATATGCATCTATATGTAACTCTAGCTAGTCGGGTCACATTGATCTGACCTAGTCTACAATACCTCAAGTAGGATTCGTTCATTTCTGAACTCTTCCTCTTGTGTGTGTTCTGTATACAAAAACTGTGGTTTGATTTAGAACATTAATGCTTTTAGATAACGTGCCTGAACCGATCAACTTTTGATATAGGAAATGTTCAAAACATTATCCAACAATACAAAATTATATCCTTTCTTTACTAATAAAGAGACTGATATGATTTTGTATTTTCAGGTTCGGTATCTAACAACATTCGTTCAGAATCAATGTATTGTAATACAGGGTGACAGTGTCCGACAGACTTGGCTGCAACACTTGCCCCGTTTTCTGCCTCATGAAACTTATCACCCGTTCTCAGTTCTCTACCTATCTGTAGCCCTATGTAACAGATTACATATCTGGGATCCTGATCTGGTATCATATACCCAGGACGTAAAGGATACTGAGAAACAGTTCTGTATAATGAACACACCCGAAGATGATGCATCAGCATGCACTCTCTTCGTTTGGGCGGCACGGGAAATATAGTATTCCCCAATTTCCTGCTCTGTCTTATAACAATTATAAGTTGGAGCGGGACCAACGTTCCCCAGCTCAGTATAACAAGCGGGTTCGGTCAATATTCCGTATTATTATCTTGATTAAGGCGTGATATGGTCGCTACCAGGAGAGAGAGAGAGAAGAAAACACTCAGCGTGCGCTCTTGCAAGAATAGATTGGTTATTATTTTATCTAATCAGGATGGCTCCCACTGCTTTTTATCAAATCTTCCTTCAAACCCTAAAAGGAAAGACTAGCCGGGATTAATTACACACTACAAGTTCGCCAATCTTTCAGCCAGGCCAGTGTCGGTACTTTGAGGGAGGTCCCCCGTGCTTTCGCACGAACCTAATTAATGTAAACCTCGTTTTCCCAGAGGCGTAACCCCGTTAACACCTTTCTAGACACCTACTTGATCGGCTAATTGTAATGTATAAAACTCTCCCAGGAGTAACTCTTACTCGCAGCGGGTATCGGGATCCAACTATCTCATAGAAGGTATGCAATCTCATTGCAAATTTCAACACTTGAAATTCCCGATAATATTTTGCCCCTAGCGTCCTATGACCTTGACAGAGGTCAACAAACCATAGGCTGCTAGTCAAGTTCAACCCGTCATTTCCTGATTGAAGTAAACCCACCCGCACGACCCTTGACAGAGGTCAACAAGGTCGCACGACTACCCTAAATCAATCACATCATATGCTTATGCAGATAAGCACTAATCAGCTACCGCACACTACGCCTTGACAGAGGTCAACAAACGTAGCACGAATACTAACTAGTACTTATCTGAAATGACGGAGGGCTATGACAGGTTTTTCTGAAAACCTATTTTGTAATGAACTTGATATCGTTGTAGAATCAAATGATTTTAAAATGGAGTGCTTTTGAGGCTTTTCTAGTTTTGCTAAAGGAGTCACTCCCGGTGAAGGTATCGTCGGTCCTTTCCTCGTCGAATGAGGTGCGGGATATATCATATATATCACTGTGCAAAGCAAAAACACTTAAAAGCAATCAAAATACAAACCGAGTGTGTAGCATCTGCCAGTTATTGCTAAAGGAGTCACTCCCGGTGAAGGGATCTCGGTCCTTTCCTCATCGAATAAGGTGCAGGATATATCACATATACCGCTGTGCAAAGCAAGAACTGTAGCTACCTGTTTTATTTTGAAATTCGATTCTACAACAACTTAGGTTTCTTTTATTTCATTAATCACATTAATGAAGTCCCATCATTTAAGTACCTAAACATCACAGATAAATACGACGTACACTTATGCCATCCGCATTCGCCTCGATGTCCCCTCGTGCACCGTTAGGTTAGGTAACTAACGGCAGAGCAGCGCAGGGCTAGCGCGGGTGTAAAACATAAGTAACGTCTATATAATATATCATATATACTATATACTGTATCTATCATAGAACATCACATGATCACATCACAGATATCGCAGCAGAAGAATCATATGAAATATTGGACATACTAGGATGTCCGTGTTTTCAATACGAGCCAGTATAAAACACGGATTCCACGGTCGTGATGAATAGCCAAACCCACACCCCTAGACCCCTACGAGAGCGGCAAGTAACCCTACCAATTCTGGAGTTAGGAGACCCGAACTCGACTCCTCAAGTTGGTCTCCCACTGGACTCCAGAACCCGGTTACTTGTGCCCTCCTCCTTGGGTCTATCCTAGTGCGGAAAAGTAAATAATATACAAGAGGTGACAACTCCCGCAACCTGGAAGCGCCCCAAATAAAAGAATATTACATACAAGTTTTTACATGAATGAAAATGAAAAACACTCATCTCACAAAAAAAACCCCGGCTATTCAATCACGACGATCCAATATAACATATCCAGCAACACATAACATCACATGTCATCAACGTAAGTAAATATGTCCATCCCAATTGTCGTTGACATATAGCAACGAAACCGGCGATATCACATATTACACTTACGGTCACAGAAAAGAAAGTGTAAAACTACAACAGTTGGAATCCGCAACCACCTCAGACATCGCATGCCTGACCAAATGAATTCCTTAGACATCACATGCCTAACAATTATAAACCCCGCATTTTAGTCTCATCATTGAAAACACTTTTCAATATTAAGTCGGGGAATTCAACAAGATTCCCGACAGTCTGATCGAATACTCGTCGCAAACTTCAGTAGACGGCTGCACCCCCGATACCGTCGACGAAGTGCACCAAGGCGGAACACCGCTACCGCGAGCACCCGAACGGATGCTTACGGCGACGGGGTTCTCCTACAGTCACTTGGTCGGGGCTATGGAGTGAGGCTGTCTATTAAGTTTACCCGGCGAGTATCCGCGTACGCTACGTGATTGCGACGGACTTTTGATCACATCAAAATTCCGTGGCAACCGATCAAGTGAGACTAAACTGCTACGTTTATAACATTCATTTAGTTATCTCATAACATCTTGTGAATTCCAATTATTGTATCCCAATCCAGATAAATAGAAAATGCTAAACTTTTCGATCGAACAATCGAACACCCAAGTTTTCCCGATATAGATCAACACATGAAATAGGTCTAACAACATTCCGTTCGTGCCTCAGTACCAACGGTCCAGCCGTAGAAGGGTCAAGCCAACGCCTCACATGTGGCACGCCGTACTGCCCCAAACCCGAAGGTTCAAAGGGCAGTTCAAGACGGTCACATAATCGAGTTAAGGTTTGTGTCTTCTAGAGGGACCATCGCGTTACTTGCACTACTTAGAACGTCGTCAAACTACGGAAAAATCAAACACTTGGAAATTTCCCGACAGGGGAAAAATTGGGTATTTATATCCGGTCGAACTTTTTAACATATTCTAAGATTTATCCGGAAAGCCACACAGACAAAATTTGATACTCCGATCGAAACACCGAATCCCCAAATCAACTCAGAAAAATTCAACTCTGGAAAAAATATTAAAAATTCCCAGAAACACCAGCACAGCACAATAAGAATTACTGTAGAAAACAAGCTGCGTAAAACGACAAAATGGCCGCCTTTCCGCCGCACGATCAAGGCTCGTGCCGCGGAAACGCGGCAGAATGATAGAAACAGTAACTCGAATTTTGCAGTATATCTTAGAATTGCCTGCTGATATTTCTGAATATTTTTAATGTTGAAAAATCCCAGATTTTAAAAATTGTACAGAGAGCATGTTTTGGGTTTCGGTTTTGTGTCGTTCGGACTTCAAATTCCGTCTGGACTTCGCCTAAGGCTCTAGCTAGGCTCTGATACCACTGTAGGGTTCCTAGGCACACAAGTGAGGTCTCCCAAGCCATCAACCATGGCAATTTCAAAAATATGGTGCCGAGAAACCCTAAAGTACGGATCGATAACTAGATTTCTAGGCGAACAATGAACTAGTTAACACTTAACTATATGAAATACGGAAATACAACCTTTGTAGATCCGGTGCTCCACCTCCATAGCTCCGCAACGAGGTCCTCTCTGCTGTCCAAGTCAAATCCGGGCTCTAGGATCGGCTTCGTCGGAGAATGGGCAAGCTAGGTCGTCGATGTCCATGCCGAAGATGATCTACGTCGAGGCATCGCTAGATCAAGCTCACAACTTCACCAAGTCATGAAACTTGTGAAGTAAACACACTCTACTACTTGGCAAGAGGTAGAGGATGAAGAAATAGGAAGTGGGTAGACTTTAGAATTGGATTTCTCACTTGAAAACATCAATCACCATTGATGGAGGTAAGCTTTCTTCTTCAAGTTCAAGGAAGGAGAAGAAGAAATAGTTATGATAAGTTAAAAGAATAAGAAAATAAAATGAATTCTTATCATAATTTTAACTAGAGTCAAGTGTAGAGAATGAATCATGGTTAGTGGGAATGGTTAGGGTTAAGGATGAGATAAGAATGGTTGACTTGAACAAAGCTTCATGAAGCTTCAACTAAAGAACAAAAGAAGCCACCATTCTTTTTCTCATTTTCTTTTATTCATTTATCAAAAATAAATGGATAACAAAATAAGATAAATGAATAACAAATAAGAAACCCTAACCATTTCATTAACCAAGGTTTAATCTTTACACTTGAACCCTAGCATGACATGTATCATCAAACATGATACAATCAAGTGCACAAAAGTATATCGCATATACAATGCGCACATCCGAGTGAGAAAATCCGTCTAAAGTGAACCGATACTAGTTAATGCAAAGTAATATATCAAATATATAATTATACATTAAATCATTAAATCAACACTTGATTCAATGATCCGGTCATGCGCACATAACCGACCGGTATCAATAGTAACATCTTATCGAATCAACACTTGATCCGATAACCCGGCTATATCGCATATAACCGATCAATGTCACATCGCGAGAATCGAATACAGTATCACATACTCGTATTATTCTCGGTCCCGCACATATCTCATATGCGCTCCTATTTCGTTTCGCTTGAGCCAGGAAACCTCTGTGTAGGACTCTAAAGACTCGTCAATACGCCGGCAGCAGGCGATGATCATATCAAACACCCACAAGCCGCAAGCGGTCTGCTAAACGTAACGGCCACCCGGGTATTGAGCGATCTGAAGATCGACGAGCAATCCCGCTCACACTCCAGTGAATCCGACCAGTAACACTACCGTACAGTCCGGTCTGATCGTCTGATATGTCGCATATCTCGCCTAGGGGTGGTATACGTCAGACCCCAATAGCTCAATAAGTCGTGTCGATATGAGGTCTATAACTAGTCGAGAAACTACTGGTAACACTTACCAGTAAATCTCAGCAACCCTGGCCAGGGATTTCCTGTTATAGCCAATCGAACACAGCGCAACATCAACCCCCTATACCGGGAGAGACGAATCCCCTCCTATCGCTCATTGCCTCCATGTGACTCGGGACTGTACCCAAAAACCACCGTTTTGCACGCCCTCTTGGACGTGGTAAGATGGAAATCAATGCACAGTGGGAACCACACAAGACTCTATGATGATCTCGGGTCAACAGACTACTCTGTACCAGTGTCACCATAGAACTGCCATCTGACGTGAGGTATAATACCATCTGGGAGTTCTCGGCGAGTCCGTCCAGTGTACCCAGTCTCTACTGAGCACCCGTATATCATCTCCGATGTCAAACACCAATGGATATGGGATCATCCATCGCCCATCTGTATGGGTCGAGAAGGTATACGCTAGTCTACTCTGGTATATCGATGCCCCGTCTCGATACACCCTCGACTAGGGACTTTGAAGGATGTACTTATAGACTACCATGTCCCCACTAGTATGATCCGCATCATAGTCCAGGTAGTCAAGTACAGATCCTAAGGGCTTTACCAACATGTAACAGAGAGACAATCAGCATACACGTTAAGGTAAAGGTCAACCAGATAGCATACTATCATGTCGAGCAAGAAAGTCCTCCCTATATATGTCCCAGCATCCACTACAATATACATCCTATGTATAGTAATGGTCTCTAGGGCATACATATAACTAACAAAAACAGGAAGTGAGGCAGCCCCCTCAGCAAAGTGAATGGACCACCCAGCATTTGACGGAATCCGATAACTTGAGCATCGCTTCTTGGGTCAACCTGTACCCCCTACGAGTGCGGCGAATAGCCTGCGAATTCTAGAGTGAAGCCCCCTCCGTCTCATAGCCATGAGATGCGGGCCCGTTGCCCTCTAGAACCCGGCTATCCGTGCACTCCACCGCGGGGTAATCCTAGTACAGAAAAGAAAATATGTACAACGGTGGCATCGACCTTAACCCGGTCGTGCCCCAAAAGAATAATATACAAACAGGCAGTGACGGCAGTCCACATGTCGGACGCTCGCCCCGCGATATCAAATTTACAAATAAATCAAAATTGTACTAACATTGCACGCAAGCTATCCACCACGACGAATCAGCAACAATACAGCACAACACAGAACATCAACGTGAATGTCCTGTTCGCAAACCCGTCTAAAAGACTTATAGCAATTAGACAAGTTGTACCGATCAAATGACATTCACGGTCGCAGATAAAAATGTAAGTACTGCAAATTTTAAACAATGTTAGAAAATATCGACTTCGAAATAACCCCCGAATAGCCCCAAACAACTAGATAAAACCATATCCAAACTGGGCTAAACAAACAATACCACTGAACCAACATTCCAGAGACCAAACCACACTACAAAAACGAAGTCCCAATTCCACCAAGTGGCAGGCCTGCCAGGATTTTAGGGCAATGTGTCCGGTCCAAAAGTGGAGTTAGGTTGTCGTGTTTGGTGTGTAGTCTAGTAGTTATGTCAGTAGTCTTCTGCAGTTGTTTAAATAATTTTAGAAGACACTATTAAAATTGACATAGAATGGAACGCAGTGGGTATTGTTTCGGGTTTGTTTCGATTCCGATACTTTAACATTGTCTAAACAAACTAGTATGCGGTTAATGGTTTGGCTCTGATACCATGTAAGGCTACGCCAACGCCGTGGTCGTCAATCTGAGGCCAAACACGGAACAAAAACTTTTAAAATTGGCGCTAATGTAACTCTAAAACCCGGATCGTGCCATTAACCGTATGCTAGCATACCGATCGATCCGTGTCCTTCGTTCTTCAATCTCTTCCCAAGCTCCTCACGGCTGTCCCGATGTAGTTCGATCTCCAGTCTCCCTTCGTCGAAGAAGATCCACGTCGAGGATTAGTAATACGGGCTCCCGCCTCAAAACCGAGGCAACTCGGGCATCCGGTTGCTAGCCTAGATACCCAAGGTGAAGTAGAGATAGTGTGTGAATATTTTGTCTCAAAGCACCCAAGGATTTCGGTGGAGGTGAATGAAGTTTCCATGGATAGAAATTGTGAGCACAAGAATTTTGCCAAGTGAAGATGGGCTCGGCCAAAATGGAAATTTGGTTCTCTGTCGAATTGCAAATGAAGTGGTGGTGTGTGTATATTAATTTTTAGCAACAAAGGAAATCACAGCACAAGGAAAAAGAAAAAAAACCACAGCACACAAATTACCCTCACTAAAAAAAATCTACCAACTCTTACAAAATATCAACACTCTAGATATCCTTAACTTGACAAAGAACATTAATGCATGAACATGCCAAAGGACACCTCACCAAAACCCATCCTCTGCCATCAACAGCCCACGAAATTATCATCACTAGAAAATGGCCAAAAACAAAGACTCGCATATCATTAAATTAAACATTAATCCAAATGTTTAAGTCGAGAAAAGAAATTGGCAACTTCAAAAGTAAACTCGTAACGAATTACAAGAATACCCCTAATCCGTATATATATACATGCATCCGTATTTCGACTCAATACGAATACAACGAGACGAAAAATATTCCAACAATCTAATACTAGGATCCGGCATAAACCAAAGCCCACTAGTATGATCCGTCCGATCATGATCCGTGCACAAGTGCACGTATATGATCGAACCCTGCCATAAAACCATATGGCCTCTACAACATTTCGCCCGAACTACGGAAACCCTCTGTGTGGGACTCTAAAGACTCGTCAATACGCTGGCAGTGGCTTTAACCATAAGCACGTCAGTAGCACTAGCTGTACGTAACGGCTACCCAGGTATTGAACGAAAGGGAGGCCGA
This sequence comes from Agapanthus africanus, assembly GCA_030015575.1. Classification (NCBI taxonomy): domain Eukaryota; kingdom Viridiplantae; phylum Streptophyta; class Magnoliopsida; order Asparagales; family Amaryllidaceae; genus Agapanthus; species Agapanthus africanus. Next base: position 356,118,905 of record CM057342.1, on the reverse strand, counting down.
CGAGCGAACTCGTCCTGAAACCCTACTGAGCCTGACAGTGACAATCTCTATAAAGTCTGTTCTGTTCGTCTAAGAGTATCGCATATCGGGCCTAGGGGATGGTAAACGTCAGACCCCTAATAGCGGTATAAGTCGTGTCAGAGTGTAGCCCAGAACACCTTGAGAAACTACTGGAATACCTACCCGTAAATCTCACTTGCCCTGGCCAGGGGATTGTGAGACCGGCCATCGCCCCTCGTCGGGGTCTCGATCCGTTTACACTAGTCTACTTTCGGAGTATTGATACCCAGTCTTGAAACTCTCACGACTAGGGACACTTTAAGGATGTGCTTACAGACTACCCAACTCTCACGTATATGATCGCCATCATACTATTGGTAGTCAAGCAAGAATCTTATGGGCTCTATCAACATGTAATAGTGATCTGTAATGTCACCTTAAGTATGTACATGATGATAAAGACAAACCAGATAGCATACTATCATCTCGAGTAAGACTGTTCTACCGGTATAGGTCCTCCCTCAATCATTGCAATCACGTGCCTGCGATCCAATAATTGACTTGAGGGCACTATAGCCAACAAAAAGTAAAGAAAAAATAAAGGGATTAGAAAGAGGGCAAAGTAAATTGCGACTGCTATCATTCACGACCAAACCATGTATTTAATCGCCACTTCTACTTCACCTTTGCATTTCTTCGGTTCAGGAGAAATTGAATAGGATTATTCTGGTTGTCTTTTATCTTTACCTTCTCTCAAGTTGCGAGTACTCCTAGGATTAGGAGAGTACACGTATTATGCTTATTGGATAATCTTCTTCCAAACCATAGGCTGGTGCCGAACGGTAGGGAAGGAAGAAAACCATTTAGCCTAAGGGTGGTATACAGAAGGTAATGAGTAAGGAAAAATAAAAGGATTTGGAAAGATGGCAGAGAAATATACGGTCACAGTCATGAATCTGGATAATGGAAGAGGCATTAGTAGGAATGCCCGGTTACCCCTTCGAAGCATTTTCATGTTTCAGATTCACTGTGCGTTATTAATTGAAAAACTGATTTCCCAATTAGATCCTTACTCCAGGGTATGTATTTACCATGTTCGATTCTCACATCTGTATGGTTTTATAGATGATGAGTGGGAGTAAGTTATTGGGAATTAGGTGATCATATCCTCATTATATCGGAATTCGTTGTAATTGGTGATATTTGAGGAAATCACCTGGGGTTTTGCCTGACGGCAAATATTTGGTTTTGAATATCCGTTGTTATGCACCAATTTCAAACTGATATATCTGTACGTTTATTTTATAAAGTGAGATATAACTTTTTGAAATTATGTTCATGAAATTTACCTATATCATTTGATGGTTAGGTAAGGAGCATTAAACTGCGGTGTAATTCTTCTTAACCATAGTATTGTTTTCAACCTACGACTCACGGGGTTTGAGTTATTCAACTCAGGGGACTTATACAAAGTATTGTATGTTGTCCAGTATCCATTAGGGCAGAGGGGTTGGTCCTCGTACTATATTCTGTTTACTTATGACTTCTCCAGTTTTAGACAAGTATTTCGTAGAAATACAAGGTCCAAGTTTTGAGAAGTTATATGTATAAGAATATAGTAGAGAACCATGTGTTGCAAGTATCAGGATTCTTCAAGGTGATCGAAGATGTAGATACTTGTGTTTGGTATTCAGTTGATAGTAATGATTTTGTGAACTTACTTCTCTTTCAGATTACTCATATTTGGATGCACTCCTAGTTGAGTAATACTGATCGGCCTCTCTCTATTTAGTTGACATGCACTAGAGACAGCTGCATGATTTGAATCTGGTTCCAATTAATTCAGTGCCTCTGTTTCTATATTGTATATAAAATGGTTCATATCTTAACGATGTTAAGGTATATGGAGTTGTCCGGCTTATGCTTAAAACCAGACTCTGGATAACTCAAGGCACGTTTTTGTAATGGCAGTTTGTGGGTTATCCCGGGCTAGGACGAAGAGTAACATTCTACCATCTGGAATATCAATAGTGATATTTTTCTTGACTCGCCACAGTTTTAGCAAAATGGACTTTTCAGAAAACAGTAGTGGGAGTATGGTAGAACTGGAAGTGATTCCAGAACCACAAACGATTATTGAAAATTTAATAGAACCTAAAGATTCAATCACGGTTTAACATTCCTTTAGCCACTCCGCAGATATAGTGGGTAACCTCAGGCGCCTGAGAAGTACTTCGGTATCCTCAAAGACGGTGGCAGGGAGGTTCTTGTTTACCCAGACTTGACACTACTGTTGTTCCAGACTATGAGACCCGTAGGAGGATGAGTATAGAGTCATTCTAAACTAGCTTTAGAAGTGCACGTGTATATGACTCTGCCAGAGGGTTGTTGTAGTCAGTGGGAGCAGCGGAAGCATAGTGGACAGGTTGCTTATGTCTATTTATAGACTAAAGCAGGTATAGCGGAGATAGATCATCTATTTTTGATGTGACAGTCATAGGCTTTGACTTCATCAGAATAGGAGATGGATCTGTTAAGAAGGTAGTAGGGTGGTATGTCCTGGTATTTGGATGACATGCACTTTGTAGGAAGTGAAATTCCTATACTACGATCGGTTATACTGTGGTTGTCACATAGTGGTTTCTCCACATAGGATTTGGATATTTTATCAGGCATTCTGGTAACTAGATATATGGTTTTATATCTAAATTTGCGTAGTTTCCCAATTTTGGTATGTAGAAAGAATTCTAAAGGTGTTTTAGAATGGACGACTCCTGGCATGGTAGTGTTCCTGCAGGTGATAGAGTCACCCTCTCTAAAGGTGTCTTACAGACTAAAGGGGAGAGGGATGTGCATGATTGGCATATCACTAGATTATGAAATTGATTCAATCATGAGATGTCAAGTACCACACCAGATGTTATTTTTGCACTAGTTGCAATAAGTTGATATATTAATCCAATCCTGGAGAAACGTTCGAAAGCAGTTTATGAACATAAGTGAATGTTCTAGGGATATGATAATGACAGACTCCTTCGGGAGACGGTTATCATTCCAGGCATCCAAGGTGACCTGGATGATAGAGTGACCGTCAGAGTTATAGTTTTCCCTCTTTTGAGGGGCAGTAGTTTTGACAGGTCGTCCAAGCGGATACTGAGGCAGGCATGGCGTGGGATACTGATTAAATTCAGTTGACGATACGGTCTATGAAGTTTACTGGATTTGGAGTTCATTTATGAAATGGGTCTCATCAGATATCCAGACATATTCTAAGACATGTATTGCTCATTTCGGGAGATGGCTTTCTCCGCGAACTTGAGATAAAGAGAGACATAGAAAGAAACTTTGGAGAGGATCCACTCACTGAGGCTATTTCTCGAACGCAATAGTTTTACAAACGAGCTTTGTGAAACTGATTAGTAGAGAAGTTGGGTGTTCGGTATCACACAGGCTGTGAGTATTCGACACCGAAATAATTGGCCTTAAGTGCAAGTGGGAGATTGTTGGCTATAATGCCCTCAAGTCAATTATTGGATTGCATGCATGTTATTGCAATGATTAAGGGAGGACCTATACCGGTAGAACAATCTTACTCGAGATGATAGTATGCTATCTGGTTTATCTTTATCATCGTGTACATGCTTTAGGTGACATTACAGATCACTATTACATGTTGATAGAGCCCATAGGATTCTTGCTTGACTACTAGCAGTATGATGGCGATCATATACGTGAGAGTTGGGTGGTCTACAAGCACATACTTAAAGTGTCCCTAGTCGTGGGAGTTTCGAGATTGGGCATCGATACTCCAAGAGTAGACTAGTGTATACGGATCGAGACCCCGACGAGGGGCGGTGGCCGGTCTCACAAACCATTGGTGTCAGTCGGTTCACCTAAGATGTATATAGGTGCTCATTAGGTTATGAGTACACTGGATGGACTCGCCGGGAACATGCTAGTTGGTATTATGCCTATTGTCAGATAGCAGTTCCCTGGTGACATGTGTACAGGTTAGTCTATCGACCTGAGATCGTCATTTGTCTTGTGTGAGTTCCCACTGTGCTTTGATTACTATACTAACACGGCTCAAAGGAGTCATGTAAACAGGTTTTAGTTGGGTACAGTCCCGAGCCACATGGAGGCAGTGAGCAGATCGTCAGGGGATTCGTCTCTCCCGGTATATTGGGGGTTGATGTCGCGGAGTGCATGGATGGCCATCACCAGAAATCCTCGGTTGGGGTAGACGAGAATTACCGATCTAGGATCGATAGTTTCTCAGTTGGTGATAGGTTTCATGCCGACACTGAATGTCAAGTTATTAAGGGTCCGACTTTATCCATCCCCCTAGACTCGATATGCGATACTCATAGACGAACGGACCGGACTGTACGGATATTGTCACTGTCAGGCTCAGTAGGGTTTCAGGATGAGTTTCCTCGTCGTCCTCCCTTTCCCTCAATACCTGGGTAGCCGTTACGTACAGCTAATGCCACTGACGTGCTTGTGGTTAAACCTACTGCCAGCGTATTGACGAGTCTTTAGAGTCCAACACAGAGGGTTTCCCTGATTCGGACGAAACGTTGTAGAGGCCGTATGGTTTTATGGCAGGGTTCGTGTAGCGTTTTGAAAATCGTTTCGGTGAAATTTCGAAAAAATCGGTAAAATAAGGGGATTTTCTGTAAAAAGTCAAAATACAAATATCTTATTATAAAAATTAAATATACATATTCTAGCTATGTAATTGCTATTATTTGGTGTTTATTGAGCCGCTGGTGAAATTTCAAATTTTCTGAAAAAAATATTATTTTATTATTATTTAAGCCGTCACTAATACATTTAATTAGGGAAAATTACAAATTGGAATGAGTTGAAACAAATTTTGTGCATCATAAAACATTAAATAAAATTTTATCATGTGGTTTTTGGAACGAAATCATTTGCCAAAACGGTTTGGAAATTATTGAAGAAAAAAGGCTTTTTTTTAGCGTAAATGGATGTTTGGGGTATTGTATTTATCATTTTTCATCACCCCACACCCGTACCCACACCCACACACCCCCACTTACTCCCCCATGGCTGATTTCAGCAGCCACCATTCTTTTTCCCCACTTGATTTTCAAAGGAAAAGAAATGAAAGAAATGAAAAGAAAATGGATAAATGAGGTGGACTTTTGACTTGGGTTGACCTTGACTTTCACCCCCACTTTCTCTACCTCCCTCTCCCTCCTCTCCCACTCCAATTCCAGCAGCCCTCCCCTCTCCTACTGCAGCAACAGCCCCTCCCCCTTTCCCTTCTCTTTTCTCTTCAAAACTTCATCAAAAATTGCCCCAAAATCCATAAAAAAAAATTCCCAAAACCCAAATCCGACTCCTACCCATTTTAGCTTAGCCAAAATTGCATGGATCTAGGGAACAAGATTCCAATTTGGGAGGCTATGTTTTTGCTTGTGGATCATCATATATTTTTGGGTATAATTCTAAAACTTTTTGCTTAAATTGTTACTTGTTTCTTAAAACTAATTTAAATTAAGTGTTAACTTGGATATGTGAGTTTAATTGCAAGTTTTGGATTTCAAGTTAGGGTTTGTTGTGGAAATGAGTTGTGTTTGATTGTGCATGGTTTATTGAAGTGGTTTAACATAATTAGTTTTGTAGAAAACTAATCTAGTTGTTAATTACAAGTTATTACTTGAAAAATTGTGTTAATTTGCTAATTGCTTACTAGGTTTTTGAAATTTGTTAAATTCTTGGGATTAAAAATGTGATTAGGGTTTTCTTGGCTTCATTAACTTTATTAAGTGTGGTTTAATGCTTTGGATCATGTAAATCTAAGCTAGATTGTAGTTTGTGCATTTTTGCTTTGAAATTGTTAAAAAAGGGTATTTTTGTAAACTAGAATATTAGGATTTTTGTAATTTAATGAGATTAAATTCCGGAAATTGTTTATACGACTTATTTAAGATATTTAATAAGTATATTGGCCGCTACTTTCATTTAAACATCATGTTTTGTACAAAAACGGCGAATTGTGCTTGCTAGATTTTCGGAAAAATGACTTTTTAAGTGAAAATGGGGTTTTTGTGAGTTTTAACCTAGTTTATATTAAAATTAGTGTTCGTGAATGTGCAAATGAGTGTTATTGGATTTTTCTCGATGGTTTGACGTTTGTACATCAACATCGAGGGTTGGTTTTACTATTCTTGCATGCGTAGGCGATAGGTTTGGACCTATGCGTGATACGCGTGCCGATTTGATTTTCGTATGCCGTTTCGATCTCGAATTTAGTTTTAATGCGATATGGTGCGTTATGATATGTAGGTACCCCCACGTGGACTTCGAGACGACAAGCAAGCGCGTGGCGACGTCGGCACCGGCGAGCGAGGACCAGGTGAGTAGATTTATATCTACGGGGAAAAGTCGGGTGGATGGCGTATAGCACCCCCGCAGTTCGTGGTGATGTATACGAATACGTATACACACACATATATATATATTTTGACTATAATTTGTTTGATATTATCGATGATATAGATATTTGGTGTTCTTGGATGATTTAGTGTCGCGAAACCCTAGAGTAGTAGTCGCACCACACATGCACACACACACACCATACTTGCATACTTTCTTCTTTCATTTGCGCTTATACGGGATTATATAGTTATGTGTTCACATGGGTATGGGACTATGTGTTCACATACGGATTGAGGATGATAGTACTTGGGATTTATGATGAGTCGATGAGATTTGATTTGAGGCCGTGAGATCGGTGATATAGCATGGTTCGTATCTTAGATACGACATGACGTTGTAGCGGGTCCTTGACGTAGTGTTTCACACACGTCCATGCATACGTAGGCGGTATCAGTATGGTACTAGACGTAGATCAGTACCCCGATCATGATATTTGATAAAGAGGATACCAGGTGAATAGTTTGATGAATGTGATATTGACCCGTACCCAGATTGGGATGCCGTACGACGGATTTACGTACGAGCTATATTGCTGATTGATCCGCACTCTTGATATTGGGATGCCTGATTATAGATATGGTATCGGATATGATATTATTGAGGCGAGATCACCGACTATACATATACAGGTATGTATATGTATCGACTCAGATGATAGGCGGTTTCCTTACCTGTAGTTCCACTTGTAGTTCAGCCGTATAGTTTAGTGTAGTTGTTAGATTAGATTAGACTTCTTACCTATTTCAAAAACTAACGAATCGTGGGCATTTTTAAAGACAGCTCAAGGGAATCTATGGATATTTCAAAAACGACGTATCTTTTCATAAAAAAAAAACAAACACCGTAGCCCCTATTTTCAAAACCCCATGATTCGTGTTATTTCAAAAGGCACCATTTGTAGGACTTATATTAGATTATTGCAGATTAGTTATCGTTGTGTCTAGTATTCAGCTCCCGCACATTTTTGCTGTTCGCTCTGCCTCGCATATTTATTTTGCTGCATATTCCATTATTGATATCATGCTGTTAGGACACCAGCACCATTACCGATGATCCGTATGTACCACGTACACCTACTTGCCGGCTCACACACATCTTCATCGGTAATTTCCATGTCACGTACACTTTAGAGAATATAATTGCTTGACTTAAATTGTTAGCTAGTAGTGTTGACATGATATTAGTGTACTTCCCTTATATGCCATTTTAGACATTGTAGTTATTACCTACCACTTCATGCATACTGTTATTCAGTTGTTCATGCCTAGTTCATTATCTTTGACATATGCACTTGTGATGATTTCTTGAGATTTATGATATTTCTGGATTTCGGGGAAAGCCACAAAATTTACAATTATGATCTTTTAAAATATAAAATGTTGCGGTTTTCTAGTGATGTAAAGTGTCGTCCACCATGAGTTTGATGTGGTTTTGGAGATCCGTGTCGAGGAGTGGAGGAACCGTCACGGGTACATGGTAGGCCCGGTATGGTACCCCAGGGCAAGAGGAATGTGGTGTTGACGTTGAGCCTGGCTGGGGAGCACACCTACCGGTGATATTACCCGACGCGTCGGATATCCGGAGGATACCGTCGTGGTCTTGAGATGGATGGTAGGGGCCGGTCTGGACTGACGGCGCCCTAGATATTGAGATTGAGACATTGATATTTCGAGACAGTGAGATTTATGTTTTGTGTCGATGCTAGACACTGTTGATACTGATTTTAATTATGATACCTCAGTTTAAAATATGAAGGAAATCTCACTAATTTATGAAAACAGTTTCTTCATTTACATGTATTCTGTTTTCATGCATTCATACCTCATTCATATGATATATTGCTACCTGAGGCACTGACACGGGCACATGAGTTTACACTCGGGTTAGATATTTACCCTAGCCATTGTTATAGGCTGCATGTTAGATATATTTGAGGATATATTATGATCATTGACCTAGGATTGCGTTATTTATGCGATTTCTGTGCGTAGATGTTTTTCTATTCACGAGTTGGCAACTCACCCCCGTTGTGCCCCAGTTTCTTGCAGGTTGCCGTACAGGTTCATTACGGCTTTGCGGGCATAGTTTCATTCGGGTGATTTGCTAGTAGGTGGGTTTACTTGTATCATACCCCCATTATTTATCTTGTATATCATTATTCTGTTGTATCTAGAATTCCATCAACCAACCATGTATTTATTGAGATAGAGACCAGTGTTTATTCTTTCGACCTTAGAGTCGCTCGTTATATTTCTGGTGGTTTTGAGTTCCCTTTTGAATTTTGATCCTCGCCGTTGGCGTTGTATATTATATTGTTTTTGTGGTTGTGACCGTCGATTGACGAAGAGCTAGCTCCCGCTTGGGGATGCCTTTTTTCTTGATTTCGTATACTATTCATGTTGTATCCCGTTTGGGGGCCAGTATTTACAAAGGAGACTCTGCCGAAATTTTCAGTAAATTTTTGATGTTTTAAAAACCGCATAATTCGGCTTATGCTATTGAAATTACTTGCTTTAAGTTGGTTTTTCCTGCACTCTACTACTTTTCTTGGTTTGGATTTCTGGGTTTTCGATTTACTTAGATTACGTACGCCTCGAGACGTTCGTAGTTTAAGTGCCGGTCATGTTCCGTACTTTCGGGTCGTGACAAAGTTGGTATAAGAGCGTTAGGTTTTAACCTTCGGAGCGTAGGATGACCCTTGGTTGATGGAATAGGTGACTAAAGTAGAGTGACGTACCGTTGGTATGTTCCGCGGCATATTTACGACACGCCACTCCACTTATGAAGCCTTAGGATGTACATTTCCTTGTTCAGTATCATATTCCTTCCTGATCTAGCCTCATCGGTACCAGTTTGGTTTTGCTGCTACGGTTACGGCAGGGAGAGCTACGGCTAGAGTTGCGGTCAGCACAAGTTCGTCACGAACGAGGACTGACCAGGGCGAAATTCCGGCGACACGATTGCAGAGATGTATCTTCTTACTGTGTTTCCGCGCCACGAGCGTTTGGCGGATCGCCCTTATGAGGTTACTTGGAGGTGTTGGTCGACACTAGAGAATTGAGCCGATGATGGAGGCCAGCCAGATTTTGATGACAGTTGGTGTGTTGCTTACTCCTGATGATTGAGGCACTGTTCAGCGTGCAGACGAGCGAGCCAGTTGTTGCTGCGAGCGACGAGATATCGCCCCATATGTTGGAACTATGGCGGGGCGAGTTATACGAATAGATGATAGAAGGTCGCTAGTCACCCGATGATGAATGACTAGGACAGGTGGTTCGTTCGCTTACCCCGATGCGAGGTCATCGGATAGATTGATTCCAGCTAGAGACGACTTCACGCGGAGACGTTGGGAGTCGACAGAGACGATCGAATGTCAGAAACCTATTATTCCAAGTTTAAAGTAGTCGGAAAGACATGCAGGCAATTCTATGGTCCCTCTAGAAGAATGAAACCCTAACTCGACTTAATGACCGTGTGAAAGCCTTTGAACCTTCGGGTTTGCGGCAGTTCCACGGCGCCATTAGTGAGGCTTGGGCTTGCCCTTCTACGGCTGGACCACCGATGCTATGGTATATATATTCGATACTATTAAACTGTACCAAGATGTTGAGCTCTTGGGGGATTATGAGGTTTTGACGAATCGATCGAATGGTTCGACTTCAATCGGATGCTAGGTGGTGAGATGCATTCTTGGGAGACTCCAGATACGAGGATAGTCGTTGGAGCTCAGTCCATGCAGCCGCGACGAGACGAGTCTAAAGCAGACGACATTAGAGAAAAGTAGAGTAAGAGGTTCGCACCATATCTAGATGAGATGATGTTCCACTCCGCCGACATCAGAGAGGCGATGCGCATGCCGAGGCATGGTACTTGGACTTACCTTCCAGAAGGAGTCGCGATGAGTATGCATTCGTTCCAGAGCAAGATGCAGATATAGGAAAGGACAATGACTTCCGGACAGTTGGCAGAGACGAGACATGGAAGAGACCGTGAGCAGGATTCTTTCCAGGACACTGCTGCAATGATACTTGCACCCAGGATCAGATGTGTCACGTACATTCAGAGAGCCAGAGGCCGACGCCAGTGATATGCTGTCTTACGAGTGGTCGCGATGATTGACCAAGAGATGACCAGAGGAGTGCCAGAACGGAATCGTCCCCGTTAGCACACCTGACAGGGCCGATGAGCCGATGGACCGAAAGATTGGTAATTCACAGTGAAGACCTTGACCCAGGAGTGGTCATGGTTACGCACGCCAACAGGACAGAGTTCATGGTCATCGACGAGACGTCCCACTAGTGACCGCGACAGTTGCCGAGATTCTTAGAGGATGCGCTTGAGCAGTACTATTCCGCCATTATTGATTACGATGTTTTGGGTGATTTATTCGTATGATTTGATTTTGATGATTGAGGATTTACGATCTTTGCACAGTGTTGCACTTGATATCGTTTTCGTTCTTTAGTTTCACATGTTTGTGATTTTACGATTTTAAACAGTTGAGTTGGTTTTGTGCGTATGCATGCACACGATTTCGTTCCTGCACTCGGTATAGTTTATATATGCTTGCAGTGCGGTGATACGCCTTTTGTGCACTTAGATGCACTGGACTTCGATTTTGATTGTGATACTCGATATTTGTTTTGTGCACCTTGTGCACCTGATTGCTTTTGCGCACGTTCGGCGCTTGATATTGGATTTCATGATTTCATGCACGATAGATGCACCTGATTTGGATTTTCGCGCATGTTGGGCGCATGTTTTGAAGGGTGATTTTGGTGCACACCAGAGGCACTAAATCGAGATTTTTTTTTCGTGCATGTCAGATGCACCTGATTTTGCTGTCAGGCACACATGTTGCCTACGACAGATGTTTCGTGCACACCTGATGCACTTAGATGTTTCTGTGCGCATGTATGGCACATTCATGGATTTTGATTTCCGTGCGTACCAGACGCACGTAGTATTCATGTGCATATTTTGGGATTGATTTCGTATAGAGCAGTACGTTTTTATGATATTGCTATGTGTTTTCGTACTGAGCAGGACTAGTCAGAGGACAGTACCTGAATATATTTTGCATGCATCGATAGTTATTGAAGGGATTTCCAAAAAAAAAAAGCGAGCTATAGCCTCAGTATTTACCTACGTGTCTGATATGACACGAAATGTTTAAAACAAGGAGACCCTTCTAAATTGTTTCCAAAACGGCGGAACGTACATTTTAAACAAAGGTATATATGTATATAGTTATTTCCTTATGTTAGACGTCCGCCACTGTGCAGTGTTATACGCGTGCACAGCGACATAAAGAGATTTGGCATGCATTTCTTCAGATACTTACATTTATAGATTCGATATTTATATGTATAGTTTCGAGTTATGTCATATTGGTTTTGATTTGGATTTGGCATTGATGTCTTCTCCACGACTCCGATGATCGCGGGATGCTTGACGGAGTTTTGATTTGAGTTATATGCTCATTTTTCAAGCGCATGCGCAGCGCTACGATTTGTTTTATGTATTTACAATTTCGGAGCCCCGACGACTTGATGGATTTTCTTAGATGTTTTAGTATTTGGGGGAGTTTGAATTTAAATTTGGGGACCGAATTTCTTTAAGGGGGGAAGATTGTAGCGTTTTGAAAATCATTTCGGTGAAATTTCGAAAAAATCGGTAAAATAAGGGGGTTTTCTGTAAAAAGTCAAAATACAAATATCATATTATAAAAATTAAATATACATATTCTAGCTATGTAATTGCTATTATTTGGTGTTTATTGAGCCGCTGGTGAAATTTCAAATTTTCTGAAAAAAATATTATTTTTTTATTATTTAAGCCGTCACTAATACATTTAATTAGGGAAAATTACAAATTGGAATGAGTTGAAACAAATTTTGTGCATCATAAAACATTAAATAAAATTTTATCATGTGGTTTTTGAAACGAAATCATTTGCCAAAACGGTTTTGAAATTATTGAAGAAAAAAGGCTTTTTTTTAGCGTAAATGGATGTTTGGGGTATTGTATTTATCATTTTTCATCACCCCACACCCGTACCCACACCCACACACCCCCACTTACTCCCCCATGGCTGATTTCAGCAGCCACCATTCTTTTTCCCCACTTGATTTTCAAAGGAAAAGAAATGAAAGTAATGAAAAGAAAATGGATAAATGAGGTGGACTTTGACTTGGGTTGACCTTGACTTTCACCCTCACTTTCTCTACCTCCCTCTCTCTCCTCTCCCACTCCAATTCCAGCAGCCCTCCCCTCTCCTACTGCAGCAACAGCCCCTCCCCCTTTCCCTTCTCTTTTCTCTTCAAAACTTCATCAAAAATTGCCCCAAAATCCATCAAAAAAAAATCCCAAAACCCAAATCCGACTCCTACCCATTTTAGCTTAGCCAAAATTGCATGGATCTAGGGAAAAAGATTCCAATTTGGGAGGCTATGTGTGTTCTTGTGGATCTTCATATATTTTTGGGTATAATTCTAAAACTTTTTGCTTAAATTGTTACTTGTTTCTTAAAGCTAATTTAAATTAAGTGTTAACTTGGATATGTGAGTTTAATTGCAAGTTTTGGATTTCAAGTTAGGGTTTGTTGTGGAAATGAGTTGTGTTTGATTGTGCATGGTTTAGTGAAGTGGTTTAACATAATTAGTTTTGTAGAAAACTAATCTAGTTGTTAATTACAAGTTATTACTTGAAAAATTGTGTTAATTTGCTAATAGCTTACTAGGTTTTTGAAATTTGTTAAATTCTTGGGATTAAAAATGTGATTAGGGTTTTCTTGGCTTCATTAACTTTATTAAGTGTGGTTTAATGCTTTGGATCATGCAAATCAAAGCTAGATTGTAGTTTGTGCATTTTTGCTTTGAAATTGTTAAAAAAGGGTATTTTTGTAAACTAGAATATTAGGATTTTTGGAATTTAATGAGATTAAATTCCGGAAATTGTTTATACGACTTATTTAAGATATTTAATAAGTATATTGGCCGCTACTTTCATTTAAACATCATGTTTTGTACAAAAACGGCGAATTGTGCTTGCTAGATTTTCGGAAAAATGACTTTTTAAGTGAAAATGGGGTTTTTGTGAGTTTTAACCTAGTTTATATTAAAATTAGTGTTCGTGAATGTGAAAATGAGTGTTATTGGATTTTTCTCGATGGTTTGACGTTTGTACATCGACATCGAGGGTTGGTTTTACTATTCTTGCATGCGTAGGCGATAGGTTTGGACCTATGCGTGATACGCGTGCCGATTTGATTTTCGTATGCCGTTTCGATCTCGAATTTAGTTTTAATGCGATATGGTGCGTTATGATATGTAGGTACCCCCACGTGGACTTCGAGACGACAAGCAAGCGCGTGGCGACGTCGGCACCGGCGAGCGAGGACCAGGTGAGTAGATTTATATCTACGGGGAAAAGTCGGGTGGATGGCGTATAGCACCCCCGCAGTTCGTGGTGATGTATACGAATACGTATACACACACATATATATATATTTTGACTATAATTTGTTTGATATTATCGATGATATAGATATTTGGTGTTCTTGGATGATTTAGTGTCGCGAAACCCTAGAGTAGTGGTCGCACCACACATGCACACACACACACCATACTTGCATACTTTCTTCTTTCATTTGCGCTTATACGGGATTATATAGTTATGTGTTCACATGGGTATGGGACTATGTGTTCACATACGGATTGAGGATGATAGTACTTGGGATTTATGATGAGTCGATGAGATTTGATTTGAGGCCGTGAGATCGGTTATATAGCAGGGTTCGTATCTTAGATACGACATGACGTTGTAGCGGGTCCTTGACGTAGTGTTTCACACACGTCCATGCATACGTAGGCGGTATCAGTATGGTACTAGACGTAGATCAGTACCCCGATCATGATATTTGATAAAGAGGATACCAGGTGAATAGTTTGATGAATGTGATATTGACCCGTACCCAGATTGGGATGCCGTACGACGGATTTACGTACGAGCTATATTGATGATTGATCCGCACTCTTGACATTGGGATGCCTGATTATAGATATGGTATCGGATATGATATTATTGAGGCGAGATCACCGACTATACATATACAGGTATGTATATGTATCGACTCAGATGATAGGCGGTTTCCTTACCTGTAGTTCAGCTTGTAGTTCAGCCGTATAGTTTAGTGTAGTTGTTAGATTAGATTAGACTTCTTACCTATTTCAAAAACTAACGAGTCGTGGGCATTTTTAACGACAGCTCAAGGGAATCTACGGATATTTCAAAAACGACGTATCTTTTTATAAAAAAAAAACAAACACCGTAGCCCCTATTTTCAAAACCCCATGATTCGTGTTATTTCAAAAGGCACCATTTGTAGGGCTTATATTAGATTATTGCAGATTAGTTATCGTTGTGTCTAGTATTCAGCTCCCGCACATTTTTGCTGTTCGCTCTGCCTCGCATATTTATTTTGCTGCATATTCCATTATTGATATCATGCTGTTAGGACACCAGCACCATTACCGATGATGCGTATGTACCACGTACACCTACTTGCCGGCTCACACACATCTTCATCGGTAATTTCCATGTCACGTACACTTTAGAGAATATAATTGCTTGACTTAGATTGTTAGCTAGTAGTGTTGACATGATATTAGTGTACTTCCCTTATATGCCATTTTAGAAATTGTAGTTATTACCTACCACTTCATGCATACTGTTACTCAGTTGTTCATGCCTAGTTCATTATCTTTGACATATGCACTTGTGATGATTTCTTGAGATTTATGATATTTCTGGATTTCGGGGAAAGCCGCAAAATTTACAATTATGATCTTTTAAAATATAAAATGTTGCGGTTTTCTAGTGATGTAAAGTGTCGTCCACCATGAGTTTGATGTGGTTTTGGAGATCCGTGTCGAGGAGTGGAGGAACCGTCACGGGTACATGGTGGTCCCGGTATGGTACCCCGGGGCAAGAGGAATGTGGTGTTGACGTTGAGCCTGGCTGGGGAGCACTACCTACCGGTGATATTACCCGACGCGTCGGATATCCGGAGGATACCGTCGTGGTCTTGAGATGGATGGTAGGGGCCGGTCTGGACTGACGGCGCCCTAGATATTGAGATTGAGACATTGATATTTCGAGACAGTGAGATTTATGTTTTGTGTCGATGCTAGACACTGTTGATACTGATTTTAATTATGATACCTCAGTTTAAAATATGAAGGAAATCTCACTAATTTATGAAAACAGTTTCTTCATTTACATGTATTCTGTTTTCATGCATTCGTACCTCATTCATATGATATATTGCTACCTGAGGCACTGACACGGGCACATGAGTTTACACTCGGGTTAGATATTTACCCTAGCCATTGTTATAGGCTGCATGTTAGATATATTTGAGGATATATTATGATCATTGACCTAGGATTGCGTTATTTATGCGATTTCTGTGCGTAGATGTTTTTCTATTCACGAGTTGGCAACTCACCCCCGTTGTGCCCCAGTTTCTTGCAGGTTGCCGTACAGGTTCATTACGGCTTTGCGGGCATAGTTTCATTCGGATGATTTGCTAGTAGGTGGGTTTACTTGTATCATACCCCCATTATTTATCTTGTATATCATTATTCTGTTGTATCTAGAATTCCATCAACCAACCATGTATTTATTGAGATAGAGACCAGTGTTTATTCTTTCGACCTTAGAGTCGCTCGTTATATTTCTGGTGGTTTTGAGTTCCCTTTTGAATTTTGATCCTCGCCGTTGGCGTTGTATATTATATTGTTTGTGTGGTTGTGACCGTCGATTGATGAAGAGCTAGCTCCCTCTTGGGGATGCCTTTTTTCTTGATTTCGTATACTATTCATGTTGTATCCCGTTTGGGGGCCAGTATTTACAAAGGAGACTCTGCCGAAATTTTCAGTAAATTTTTGATGTTTTAAAAACCGCATAATTCGGCTTATGCTATTGAAATTACTTGCTTTAAGTTGGTTTTTCCTGCACTCTACTACTTTTCTTGGTTTGGATTTCTGGGTTTTCGGTTTACTTAGATTACGTACGCCTCGAGACGTTCGTAGTTTAAGTGCCGGTCATGTTCCGTACTTTCGGGTCGTGACAGTTCGATCATATTCATGATCGGATGGATAATACTAGTGGGCTTTGGTTTAAGCCGGACCCTAGTATTATACTGTTGGATTATTTTCGTCTCGTAGTATTCGTATTCAATCGGAATACGGATGCAGGTATGTATATACAGATGAGAGGTATTCTTGTAATTCGTTACAAGATTACTTTAGGGTTGCCATTTCATTTGTGTTAAACATTTTGGTTTAAATGTTTATTAGTAAGAAATGTAAGTCATGGAATTTTGGCTTATATTTTGTGGCTGGGCAAATTCGTGACTCATGATGTGAGATATTTTGTATGCATTAATTCTAGGAGCATGCATTTTCGTGACCCATGCTCTTGGGTCTTGGATGAGTCATGGTGACTCATGCATTGTTTTGTTTGTTTTGGAGATATTTTGTTGTGGCAAAGGATGATATTTTCTAATGAGAAATTTCTTTAGTTGCTCATTAAAAAATAAAACACAACACTACTCTAATTTGCAAAGAACAATTTTCATTATTAACTTAGCCCATTTTCTTCACTGTTTTTCCTTTGCTCACACTTTACTCTAATGGCAACTCTTTCACCTCCACCCTAACATGTCTCATGTGTTGAGCAACCTAGGGTGTATTGAGACAATGTATTCACACACTATCTCTACTTCATCTTGGGTATCTAGGCTAGCAAACTGGATGCCCGAGTTGCTTCGGTTTTGAAGCGGGAGCCCGTATTACTAATCCTCAACGTAGATCGTCTTCGACGAGGGAGAACGGAGATCGAACTTGATCGAGGAAGCAGCGAGGAGCTTGAGACAGAGGTTGAAGACCGAAGGACACGGATCAATCGGTATAATCTCTCCAAACTATTTTTATAGAACTAGTATAGGGTTAATGGTACGATCCGTCGATTAGGGTTCCGTAAGCGCCGGGTTTTTAAAAGTTTTTTGTTCCGCGTTTGGCCACGGATTGATGGCCGAGGCACTGCCGTAACCCTACAACTCCTACTTGCCATTGCTGCATACCATGACTGTGAAATCTGGTAGATGGATGTCAAGACCGCTTTTCTAAATGGTGATTTAGAAGAGAGCGTGTACATGACACAACCAGAGGGCTTCGTAGACAGTGGGAGCAGCGGAAGCATGTGCAAGCTGCTTAAATCAATCTACGGATTAAAATAGGCATCGCGGAGATGGAACATCTGTTTTGATGAAGCTATCAAAGTGTTTGACTTCATAAAAAACGTAGATGAACCTTGTATATAAAAAGGTTGTACAGAGTTAGGTTGTCTTCCTCGTATTGTACGTGGATGACATACTCTTGATAGGAAACGATGTTCTTATGCTACACTCGGTCAAGCTCTTCTTATCACACAAGTTCTCCATGAAAAATCTAGGTGATGCCTCCTACATCCTGGGGATTAAGATCTATAGAGATAGATCTAAGCAGATGTTGGGATTGTCCAAATCCAGGTACATTGACACCATACTAAATAGGTTTAGTATGGAAGAATCTAAGCATGGTAATTAACCCGCTTGCTCAGGAACCACTCTCTCCAAAGAGATGTCTCCCAAGACTGATTTGGAGAGGGCTCGCATGCAAAGGATACCCTATGCTTCGGCAGTCGGATCAATCATGTATGCGATGTTATGTACCAGACCGGATGTAGCTTACTCACTAGGTGTAGTGAGTAGGTATCAATCAGATCTTGGGGAGAAACACTGGACAGCTCTGAAGAACATTATTCAGTACTTGAGAAGGACTAAAGAAATGTTCTTGGTGTATGGTAACGGTGAACTCCAGGATGAGTCCTTTACCGATTTGAGCTTCCAGAGTGATAAGGACGACAGTAAGTCAGTCTCGGGTTTTGTCTTCACCTTCAATGGAGGTGTGGTATGTTGAAAGAGTTTCAAGCAATATACCGTAGTAGACTCGACGATGGAGGCTTAATACATCGCTGCCAACGATGCTGCCAAAGAGGCTGTCTGGATGAAGAAGTTCATTGCTGAACTTGGTGTGGTTCCATCCATTGAGTATCCAATACCTGTGTATTATGATAACAATGGAGCTATGGATTTGGCCAAGGAACCCCGGTCCCATCAGATATCCAGACATATTCTTAGGCGGTATCACCTGATCCGGGAGATAGTAGATCGCCGGGAGATCGAGGTCAGGAGAGTTGACACGAAGGACAAAGTAGCAGATCCACTCACGTAGGCCCTCCCCCAGACGCATTTTGAGAGACTTTTTTGGATGTTGGGTATGAGATACTACAATACATGGCTTTAGTGCAAGTGGGAGATTGTTAGGAATATGTATGCCCTGGAGGCCATTATTGTATGATATAGTGGATGCTTGGACATATATATAGAGGACTTTCTTGCTTGAAATGATAGTATGCTATCCGGTTGCTCCTTATCTTAACATGTACACTAGTATTATTATACCGTCTCTCTGATACATATTGATAAAGGCCTTAGGATGTTTGCTTGACTACCAGGACTATGATGCGGATCATACTACTGGGACTTGTGTAGTCCACAAGCATATCCTTTAATTGTTCCTAGTCGAGGGGATATCGAGACAGGGCATCGATATTCCAGAGTAGACTAGTGTGTATGTTTCTTGACCCTGTATGGGGCGATGGTTGATCCCATATCCATTGGTGTTTGACATCAAAGATTGTACATAGGTGCTCATTAGAGAATGGGTACACCGAACAGGACTCGCCGAGAACGCCTAGTTGGTACTACACCTATCGTTGGATAGCAGTTGACACTCGTACAGGTTAGTCTGTAGATCCGAGATCGTCATAGAGTCTTATATGGTTCCCACTGTGCTTTGATTTCCTCCCTACCACGGCTTAAAGGAGTCGTGCAAACGGGTGGATTTTGGGTACAGTCCCGATTCACATGGACGCAATGAGCGATAGGAAGGGTTTCGTCTCTCCCGATATAGGGAGTTGATGTTGCGCTATGCTCGATTGGCTATAACAGTAAGTCCCTGGCCAGGGCTGATGAGATTTACTGGTAAGAGTTATCAGTAGTTTCTCGAACCGTTATGAGCCATACATCGGCATGACTTATCAAATTATTGGAGTCTGATGATTCCACCCCTAGACTCGATATGCGACATATCATATGAAGAGACCGGACTGTACGGTAAGTGTTACTTATAGGCTTCATAGGAGTTTAGACAAGCTTGCTTGTTGATCTTCTATTCGCTCAATACCTGGGCAGCCGTTACGTCCAGCTAATACCGCTGACAGCTTGTGGGTAACTGATGTGATCATTATCGAATATTGGCGTATTGACGAGTCTTTAGAGTCCCACACAGAAGTTTTCTAGTACAAGCAAAACGAAGTAGGGCACATATGCTGATATGTGCGGGGGCCTGATTAAATATGAGTATGTGATACCGTATTCTAATCTGGCAGTTATTTGATATCAGTTAGGTTATATGTGATATAATCGGATTATTGAATCAAGTGTTTATTTGATAATGTGATATACAGATAAATGATATTAGTCGGTTATATGTGATATAACCGGATTGTTAAATCAAGTGTTGATTTAATAATATGATATATATTTATATTTGATATAATTATATATTAACTAATATTATTGCTCACTAATTATTTGGTTATCTTTATATATATTAATATATATGTGATATATATATATATATATATTATATGAAGCATGGTTGATTTTCTATTTTTAGAAAATAGAAAAAGAGGTGGTAAATGGGGAGACTTTTGTGGAATGGTGAAGCATGGCTTTGATGATTATTATATTGGTCTTGACTCACTATTGAAGTATGGTTCCAATTGTTTATTTGGAAATTGTGGATGCTTTAATGTGTGAGGTATTTTGATGGGCCATTCTTCATATTTTCACAACACTTGAGTTATTTTTCTACACATGAATTCTTGCTCTCTAGCTCTCTACATCTTTTTCCTCACCTCCTCCAAGCTCAATCCCTCACATGAATTATGAAACGTTGAGTTTGTGAGAACCCTAGTGAGCAAACGAAACCCCTACTTCACCATCCTACACTTGATTAGAAATTAAGTATAGTGTGTTTCCTTCACTAAAGAGTTCAGTAAAGAGGTAGTTTGGATTAGCGGAGCTTCGGGTGGATCATCTTCAGCACGAAGATCGCAAAGGAAGCTCGATCCAACTTCAAGTGGAGCCTAGTAGAGTCACGTGGACTACTAAACGGAGCTTGAGAAGAGAAGGACACGGTCTATAAAGGTTGTAGCCTCTTTCTCTTAGTATAGTTTTCTTTATATCGAGCTAAAACCCTAATCATCTAGTTTAGATTCTAGGTTAGTGTTAATTAGCACCCCAAATTTTTTTTAAATGGCATGCTTAATGATAGTAAAACCCGGTGGTGGTGGTAATAAACACTTTCATAAATGGTTAATGAGGTGGAGGTATGGGTTGTGGATTTTCATTAAATGAAGCTGCCACGACCCGAAGGTACGGAACGTGACCAGCACTTAAATTATAAAACTTCTAAAGGCGTAACATAATCTAGTAAGCTAAAGCCCAGAAAACTAAACCATTTAACAATTAGAGTGAAGGAAAACTTGTTTAATGAAAGTGATTTTAACCAAATAAGTCGCATTAAACATTTAAAAGCAACGTTAGAATTTCCCGAAAATTTCGGCAGAGTCTCCTTTGTAAAAACTGGCCCCTAAACGGGTACAACACATGAAAATACATATAAATGATGAATAAAGGCATCCCCAAGCGGGAGCTAGCTCTTCGCCCATGGCTGAAACACAACCACAAGTAATATGTATATCAAAAGTTCACAATAAGAATCTGAAAGCAAGAAACAAGAAAATACCACGTCGGCTCAAGTGAGCATCGACATCAAACACCACAAATACAAGTCTCACGAGTCTCACTGTCTAGTCAAATATACAAGGGTGGATGGAGTATACTAGATACAAAATAATATACATGATGGAAATAAATATCCTCACAACCCACCTACGAGCAATGTGCAAGTCCAAGCAAAAGAAACGAAGTGAGGAAGTGTGCCCGCCGCTACTGTACTGACGGGTCAGACCTGCAAGATACTGTGGCACAACGGGAGTGAGTTGCCAACTCATGAGTAGTAAGTAACATCTAATAAGGCTATCATAAGCATGCACGCAATTTCGTCACAGCCTACGTATAATAATGTGATGCGATGCTCTAGTATGTATGCAACATGAATGCATAAACAACACGAGATCTGACTATGTTTAGTACGAGAAAATCTGTATTCTTATCTTTGTAAAACTTCTGTAATTTAACTTTAGTATAATAAATGAAATTAATAGAAATCCGTGTCAAGCATCTACACCTAATACGAACATCTCAATGTCTCGACATCTCAAGTCTCAAATCTTGAGCTCCGGCAATCCGGACTGGCCCATATCATCAAATCTCGGGCTCCGGCAATCCGGACTGGCCCATATCCTCAAATCTCAAGACTACGTCGGTATCCTCCGGATATCTGCCGCGTCACAAATAACCTGTCGATAGTGCTCCCATGCCGGGCTCAACGCCATCATCTGCGACCATCTTGCCCCGGGATACTGCACCGGGTCCACCATGCACCCACGGACGGTTCCTCCTCCTTCTAGAATCGGGTGTATGATACCGCTCAAGAACCAAGAAATCTCATGGTGGACGACCCATACATCATATCACGAGAAAACCGCAACTTGCATTATTAAAATGATAATAGGTTTATAAAATTCTTGCGGTTATCCCCAAAAATCTCATAATACTGAAATCCTCAAGAAAATCACCATATGTACACATGTCGGCGATGATGAATGCCTATGGAATCAACAATATGAAATACGATGTGTGACTAGAAAACTATGAATGAACGATGATGCAAGGAGGTATATGCATATGACTAGCAATCCTCCGTATCCATCCTGATGAATTGAATATACAAGTATAGGTTTACAAATCATATATGGTGCAATTGTTTAGATTCGGATTTAAACGAGTTATATAGTGTTCGTGGCATAGCAATTACCAAGGCGTGTGTGTCCCCATGAATTGTGCCCGTGCAGCATAAACCAATGGAAATGGTGTAAGTGTCCTATGAGATGATATCACATATATATATATAAAAGATGATGCGATGCAACGAAATGAATAACTAGGAACTACGCATTTAAATGCAAGTACTAATAGAAATTCTAACTATCGGATGCCTTGCGCCATCCAGACAATTCCCCCGTAGATGTGTACATCTACTCACCGGGACGCCTCGGCTAATCTGATCCGATCACAGCCATATCCTTTCCGCGCCACATCCGACGCCTCTGCACCCGATCCTAGAAACGCACACAAGAAAATAAGAGGATAAATAAATGATAATCGCGGATACAAACGACACATGTCAATTCAAGCGTACAACAAGACGCGCACACACTTGGTGCACAAAACGCGCTCGCAACAACGCCAAAACCATCTCTAGGGTCGCTAATATGTGACCACTACCAAGTCTAGAACCCAATCACACATTAACAACACATTAAATCTTATATGAAATAGGTTGTATCATCAAAACCTCGAACTTAATTCAAATCGATTTATTTCCAAAGTCCTAGTAAGTATCACTTAACTATTTTTGTTCAATCTAGATGTTTTAGCAAAACTATTGGCCACAATTATCCATTTAAAATCTTACCTAGGCTTCACAATATTAACTAGAATTTTTATCTCACCTATTTTTATAAATCATAAAAATCTAGTTTGCAAAAATTATAATTAAGACAAATTAAATATAACAATTAACAAATTAGCTACTAGATTAGGTTCTTACATGTCTTAAAATATTGATCTACACTTAACTAACTTGATTTATTTATAAAAATCCTAACTTTAGTTCAAACCTTAATCTTGAAATTTCAAGTTTGAAATTAAAACCATAATTAAACACCAAAATTAATTAAATTGAAGTAATTAACCTACAATTAACCATTGGGTTAAGATTATACCTCACAAATCAAGAGATCAACCTTGCAAACATGCCACCAAAAATGGTCTTTTGCTCCTAAATCCAAGCTAGTATGGACCAAAGAAAATTGGTTAAATGTTTAATTAGGAGTTTGTGGGATTTTGTATGGATTTTGAATGAATTTTGTGGAATTTAAAGTGGAAAATGGGATGAAGAAATGGGGGGTGCTGCTTGGGGAAGCTCGGCCAGCAACATGAGGGGAAGAGAGAGAGAGAGAAGTGGGGTGTGTGAAATGCTAAGTCAAAGAAAAGTACATGTCTCAATTATTAAGCCACATGCCTTCTCTATTCTATTCTTCTCTATTCTATTCTTCTCTTCTTCTTTTTTTTCTTTTTTTTTCCTTTTGCAAGTGAGAATGGTGGAAAAAATGAGGGGGGGCAATGGACTGCAGCCGAGTGAGTGGTGTAAGGGAGAGAGAGAGTGGAAGCTAATGTTCATGCACACCGTCCTCAATTATTACACCATGCTTCAATTAATGTTTTCATTTTCTTTTGTTTTTATTTTATTTTTCTATGAAAGCTTTTCTTGGAAATATCTAGAACCGTGGTCAAAGATTCACTTCCAAAAACAACATATCACAATTTGTTTTAATTGTGTCATGATGCATAAAATGTATAAACCCATTTTAATTTGTAATTATCGCTAATTTGGAGTATAAGTGTACGATTAAAATAACAATTAAAATTAATTAATTAAGGAAAATATTTGAGTAAACTAGCAATTTATAAGTGACTAAATAAATACCAATACTAGCCATTACCCATCTAAAATAGGTATAATTAAGTCTATGTTGAAAAATAATTATATCTTGGTTTTTTTTACGGAAAACACCAGTTATTTACCGATTATTGGAAAATTCGCTTAAACGATTTTCAAAACGTTACAGAAGCATGGCTACTTGGTGACTCATGGGGGTGACTCATCTTGTGACTATTGAAGTATACTTGATATTTTCATTTGTGAATTATTGTATACTTCATTCATCATAAGACTTAGCCATCTTCATTCCATTATTATCTTCAACACTCTCTCTCCTCGAGAGCTCTCTTCTTCTTCCTCAAACCCTAATTGTCTTATGTGCTGAGAAACCTAGGGTTCTTAAGACTAAACAATCCATAAAAACTCTCTACATCATCTATGCTACTTAGATTAGCAAACGAGGTACCATAGTTACCTCGGTATTGAGGTTGGAGCTCGAACTATAGACTCTCGGGTGGATCATCTTTGACTCGAGGAGGCCGACCTAGCAAGCGCGATCCGTACACTTCAAGGAGCTTAAGAAGAGGAGGAGGAGAACAAGAAGACTCGAAGGACTTGATACTAGGAGGTATAACTTTCTTCCGAGTAGTTAAACCTCATAGTAGTTTAGCTAGTTAAGCTTTAGTATCGATCCTGGAGTTTAGTTGGTGTTATGAAGCCCGCAAAAAATTGTTTTTTGGGTATTCCGCCTCCCCGCAAACCCGCGGGGTGCGTGACATCGACTTACATGAATCCCTCCGGCTGATCCATATAAACTCACTCTTCTAAACTTCCATTTAGAAAATCCGTTTTAACATTCATCTGCCAGATATCATGGTCATGGTAGGCAGCAATAGCAAGTAGGATCTGAATGGATTTCAGTATAGCCACCGGAGAAAAGGTTTTGTCATAGTCCACTCGTGGTTTTTGACGAAAACCTTTTGCAACAAGTCTAGGCATATAGATTTCCACCTGTCCATCGGCACCAAATTTCTTTTTGAAGACCCACTTGCATCCAACGGGTTTACCCCAGGAGGAGCAACATCCAAAGTCTAAACTTTGTTGGTGTACATGGACTCCATTTCAGATTTCATAGCAGCAAGCCATTTTACAGAGTCCTTAGTGTTAATAGCCTGCTCATAACTAGTAGGATCATTTTATTCTAAGATGCAATCCTCTCGATCCCCATATATGAGAAAACCATAGTATCTTTCGGGCGGACGAGAAATCCTACTAGACTTGCGGAGTGGCTGAGGTTCGTCGGGTTCTATTGAATTCTCTGGTTCCACCAATTCTTCAGTTATAGCTTGTCCTTTTGGAATTTCTTCCAGTTCAACTATACTCCCACTAATTTCTTTTGCAAGAAATTCCTTCTCTAAAAATACGGCATGGCGAGAAACAAACACCTTCTGTTCCTCAGTGTGGTAGAACAGATATCCTAGTGAATTTTTAGGATATTCCACAAACTTACAAAGAACCAATCATGCCTCTAGTTTATCCGGATTTTGCTTTTTAACATAAGCCGGACAACCCCATATCTTAATGAATTTAAGACTTGGTTTCTTACTACTCCATATTTCATATGGAGTCTTAGGCACAGATTTGGATGAAACCTGATTCAATAAGTATGTTGTTGTCTGAAGTGCTTGTCCCCAAAATGAAAGAAGCAGATCAGCACTACTCATCATGGAGCGAACCATATCCAATAAGGTACAGTTCCTCCGCTCTGATAAACCATTGTGCTATGGTGTAAACGGAGGAGTAAACTGAGAGAGAATACCATTCTCTTTTAGAAAGTCCCGGAATTCCGTACTCAAATACTCCCCTTCTCGATTAGATAGAAAGATCTTGATACTTTTTCCTGTCTGGTTCTTTACTTCTCTTTTATATTCTTTGAATTTATCAAAAGTTTCAGATTTGTGTTTCAAAAGATACACATATCCGAACTTAGAGAGATTGTCAGTGAATGTAATGAAGTACGAGAACCCACCCCTTGCATGTATAGATATCGGACCACATACATCACTGTGTATAAGTCCCAAGAGCTCTGTAGCTCTTTCTCCGTGTCCGGTAAATGAAGTTTTGGTCATCTTTCCTTTGAGACAAGGCTGACAAGTTTCATAAGATGAAAATTCGAACGAATTCAGATATCCATCCTTATGTAACTTAGTCTTTTCTCACCGATATGACCAAGTTTACAATGACACAAGTAGCTTTGGTTCGTATCTGAACTCTTCCTCTTGTGTGTATTTTGTTCATTGAAAACCGTGTTTTAATTGAGAACGTAGATACCATTACAAAGTATAGCTTCTGCAACCAATACCTGATTAAGGTAAATGTTTATGATATTTCTATCTATAACAAAGTTGTATCCATCTTTATCAAGTAAAGAAACTGATATGATGTTGCAGAGTATGGAAGGTACATAGTAACAATTGTTTAAAATCATAGTATTTCCTTTTGGCAATACTAGGTGATATTCACCGACGGCAGCAGCATCAACTTATGCTCCATTCCCTACTCTGAGGGTCATACCCGATCCAATTATTCTACTTTTTCTCATCCTTATAATCAATTACAGATATGAAATCCTGATCCGGTATCTATTACTCAGGAGGCGGGGTTGACCGAAAAACAGTTTTCAATAACAAATACATCTGAAGAAGATGCATTAGAATGCTTCTCCTTCAATAGGGTTATCTGGAATTCCTTACAGTCTTCTTTCCTTTAATCATACTCGTGACAGTTGTCACAAGTTAGAGCCGAACCGACATTCCTCAACTCTGTGTAACAAGCTGGTTCGGTCAAATCAAACATTTTATTATCTTGATTAGGGCGTGACATGGTTGCTACCAGGAAAAGAGAAAATAAACACTCAGCGTGCGCTATAGCAAGATTAGACTGGTTATTAGTTTATCTAATCAGGATGACTCCCACTATTTCCTCGAATTTTCCTTCAAACCTTAAAAGGAAAAGTAGTCGAGATCATTCTCACCTTACAAGTTCGCTAACCATTCAGCCAGGTGAGTGTTGGTACTCTGAGGGAGGTTCCCCGTGCTCTCGCACGGACCTAATTAAAATAAACCTAATTTCCGCAGAGGCGTAGCCCCGTCAACACTTTATTAGACACCTAATAGGTTAGCTAATTGTGAAGTGAAAAATATCTCCCAAGAGTAATCCTACTTAGCAGTGGGATCGGGATCCAACTATCATTGCATGATAACCTAGATGGAAACCACTCTAGTTACCACACTCCAAAAGGTATGAAACACTAGCAAGTTTCCTGTATATTTAAAACTCCAAATATGGTTTTTGCCCCTAAGACCCAAGTGACCTTGACGAATAATTAACAAATCAAAAGGTCCTAGTCAAGTTCAACCCGTCATTATCCAAGATTGCATTAGACCTGCCCGCATGACCCTTGACGAATAACCAACAAAGTCATACGACCGTCCTAACCAATCGCATTATCTATACTACAGACAATCATTACTTAGCTACCGTATACCACGTCTTGACGAATAATCAAAAAACGCAGCACAAATACTAAGTAGTAATTATTTAAAACGACGGATGGCTACGGATAGATTTTTGGCGAAAAACCTTTTAACGTAATGAACATGATATCCTTGAAAGAACGAAGCAGTTTTGAAAAGGAGTGGTTTAGGCTCAGCTTTTGAAAACTAATGGTTTTGAAGAAAACCGAGTAATCTATAATAACGTAAACTTTTGCTCAAGAGTTCACTCCCCGTGAGGAGATCTAGGCTCTTGTCTCCTCGAATGAGGTGCTGGATATTCCTAACCGAATACCACTATGCAAAGCGAAAGAGTATAACTATAGTTTTTCAAAATTTGTTCCCACGATATCTTTTAAGTTTCTTTTTCTTGCATTAATTAAAATTAACGCAGTCCCATCAATTAAATCCTATCTCACCAGAAAAGAACGAAAATAAAATATACGAATATGCCATCCGCATTTGTCATGGGGCACCATCATGCACCGTTAGGTTACTTAACTAACGGCGGAGTGGGGGTTGGACTAGCGCGGATGCAAAACATATACAATATCTACTAGTATATATAAATATATATATATGTCACGACCCGAAATATTAGCTCGTGACCAGCACTTGAATCACGCAAAGTCTAAAGGCGTAACGGAATTCAAGTAAGATGAAACCCAGAAATCTAAACCTTTTAAGAAAAATAAAGGAGGCGAGGTTTTGAAATAAAGGTATAATGAAATCAAGTTTTCTTAATGCATAAAAAGAACATGAATGATGCAAGTGAAATTTACTAGTTTGAAAACATGTTTCATCATTTTAAAAATTTCGGCAGCACCTCTTTTGTATATTTTGATCCAAAACCACAAATACATAATAGGAATAATGGCATCCCCAAGCGGGAGCTAGCTCTTCGCCAACTGGTGGATCACAACCACGCAATACAGTATAAATAAATATACGACGCCCCAACGGCGAAGTTCACCACAAAAAGATAATTAAAAAGCAAGACATCAAAACCACAAGTAGAGAAAAACCCCTCGCTCTAAGTCTCGCAACCACAATCTCACTAAGTCTCATTACTTATATAATTTACTAATTTTGATTGATGGAGTTAACTAGATACAATATGAAATGTAGATACAAGAGTGGGAATGATACAAATGTCCCACCTACCAATGCAAAACACCCGAATGCAACTGTGTGTCAGCGAAGCCGCTACTGATCCAAGTGGTCAACCTGCAAGAACTGTGGCACAACGGGGGTGAGTTGCCAACTCGTGAGTAGAAAAATATCAACAGATAGAAATCGAATAAACAATGACTTCTAGGTCAATTATATCATAAAGGTAATAGTATGATATCTAGGGTGACCGGGTCTGTATGTGTGCCAACAAGGTAGTCAATACCTATATGCATGCGGATAACATCCAATGGTAATAATAAATGCATGTATGCATGTGGATCTCGTCCAACCATATAATCAATGTCTGCATACACGTAAATATCATAAAGGAGTGTGCATGAAAGTATGAGGATATATATCAACGGTGTCCCTCGTAACACATCGAAATCATGGAACCTGAGTGCCTAGTATCGACACTCGAAAACATCATGAAAAACCGTGCCCAACATCGGCACGTAAATCCTCATATATCGGGCTCCGTCAGTCCGGATCGTCCCACGGGCTCCGTCAGTCCGGATCGGCCCACGGGCTCCGTCAGTCCGGATCGGCCCATATCATCTCTCGACTCCGGTCGGTATCCTCCGGATATCCGCCGAGCCCAAATACTATCACCGGTAGGTAGTAGTCCCTCTACCAGGCTCACCGTCTACCGCACAGCAATCCGTTCTCGGCCCGAGGTACCATACCGGGTCCACCATGTACCCGCAATCGGCCTCATTCTCCTCCTCGAATCGGGTTTCACATGTCGCTCTCAGAACCGAGAAAACACATGGTGGACGCACTGAAATATCATATCAAGAGAAACCGGGTTTTTAAAACAACACATGGTTTCACATCTCTTTTAAAATTTCCACGGTTCTCAAATCCAGAAATCTCATGAAAACAGTATATCTCAATGCGTAAAATCATAGAGCATGATATATGCGACATATAATAGAAATGTAAGCATATCCGTATATCATGCAACATGGAAAAGTGATATGACATGTTAAGGGAAAACCGCTCTTTTAAATGATTCCAGTTTTTAAAATATAACATGCGGTTCCTAATTTCCAATAAAACCGGTTATCTATATAGGCACAATATGTAAATGCGCAAGTACAGAGGTACCAATGTGTATATGGGCCAATGTGGATATGCATTGTGCATATGCGCAAGTATGGATGTATCAATGTGTATATATGTAAGCATGTTATGCGAAGAGTCATATAATGATGCAGCAATCCTACTTTGTAGTGACATGGCAATTATCGATGATGAAATGTGTGAGCCGGTAAATCTGTGTACGTGCAACATACGCATCATCGATAATGGTATAAGTGTACTAACACAGGTATATGCCATGCAATGATAATATCATGAATGCAGCACAAGGTAAATCATCGGCTAAAAGCTATAAGGTATACGTAACTATCATATGTCCGAGTCGGTGAACCTATCAATCGGCATCTAGCCTCACTGCATCACGTACGGTATAATCCATCGTACGACATCCTCTAGTCAAGGGTATGGATCAAACTTCAAGTAAAACTCATCACGCACGGAAAATCATCGTACAGCGGCATTAACCAAAAGGGATCCTATTATCCTATAAGACAAATGAGGGTACGGCCTAATATCACGTACGACCTATCATCCATGATTCACAACATTCTATATATGTATATATATCTATGTACCTATGTCCCGGTTCACATCCGCAATAATCTCATATCAGGGGACCGGCAGGGTATAAATCATCTCGATCGACTCGCATCCGTATACCAATATATCATCATATCATCATATTATCATATCCGTCTTATATTCTTTCATCGCATTTATCTCTCATATCAAGTCGAGTTTACACAAACATTCAATCTCTACTATAAGTATAGGCATCTAATCTAACATACACACCCGAACCATACAAGAAGATTTTAAAAGATGCGAATCGTAGTTTTTGAAAAATAGGGGTTACGGTGTTTTTAAGGAAAAGATATCATTTGAAAATCCGTAACATCCCTCAAGGTATATATTTAAAAGATACATACGATTCTTCGGCTTAGAAAAAGGTATGGTTCGGATGACACAACTACATCGACTATCTAGTCTTACAATACCCTAAACGGCAATATCGCTAAACGTCATCTTATGATAGTAGTAACATATCACTTCTAACAATCCTCTAGTTTCTAATATGGTTTCATAGCTACCTCATTCGAACCGTAGTTTCCTAATCTAGGTTTCCTAACCATATTCTACAAATCAGTTTTCCATCAAAACTTTGCGGTGGTGCTATACGCCATCCACCCGACTTCCCCCGTGGATATCAATCCACTCACCTGGTCTTCGCTCGCCGAAATCGATGACGCCACGCTCCTTCGCCTCGGAATCCATGAGAGGGTACCTAAAATAATAAACAATGGCAATACGTATTAAAATTGAATCCGGAAAACCGATACTGCGCACGGTGCGCTCATAGGTTAGAACCTATGGCCTACACGTGCAAAAACAATCAAACAACCCCTATTGTCGATGTACAAACATCCAACAACCAAATACAAATCCAAATCTCAAGAATTAACATTCCAAAATACGGAAATCATAGCCAAAAACACCCCAATGTGCTCCCAGATTTTACCCTAGGCCAAATTGGTCAATTCTGCATACATGGAGGGTCTAATTTACATCTAAAGGGACCCCAGAACAAATACGGATCATTTCTAACCTGCCCTGGCCGAAAATTGTGGCCAGATTGAAATTATCTGTGGCCTGGGGTTTGAGTTAGGGGCTCGGGTCTCAGTGGTAGCTTCCTAGGTGCCTGCACGACTCCCAGTATTCGCTAAATCATTTTTAGTGCCCCCGGGTTGCTCCAGATTCCAAAATACCCTAACAAATCACACATTTATCCGATGTCGGGGTTTCTAAATCTGTGTTTGGGTTTCTAAGCTCTGGTCCAGGTCATTAAAATAGCACCCAAGTCTAGTTAACAGCCACTAGGCATCACCCAATTTCAAACAACACTCAAACCCTTTACTAGGGTTTCCCAAGGTTCACTAAACATCAAAAATTCACCTCTAAACTTACATGAAAGGTAAAGTGAATGAAATACTATGCTAAGGGTGATGAAATTACCTCACTTGGGCAACCCAAGAAAAACCCTAGCTCCTCAAGGTGGTCGAAATCTCACTTTTCTTGGTCCAATGTGTAGAGGGTGTGGAGGGGATCAATTTTTATGAAATGGAATTAGGGTTTTGATAGAGTTTTTGAGGTGGATCTTGGGGTTGATTGTGGAGGGAAGAGAGGAAGAAGAAGATGGAAGAAATAATGGGGAAGGTATTTTGTTGCTGCCCCTCTCTCTCCTCTCTCTTTTAATCTCACCCACTCTCACTAATTACCCTTTTGCCATTACCTTTTTCTTTTCTTTTCTCCTAAAACTTTGAAACCAATAGACAAAATACCCAAACCATCACAAGAAAACTACATGTAACCAAATTTAATATGACATGGTGCACTGTCCACGAAAAACTGTAGAAATGTGGATTTAGCTTAATCGCGATTAGCAGTGCACTAATCGGGTTTTTATCGAAACTGCATATAATAAATTTTAAAAATGCCAAATCCTTTAGTTATATTATTAAATGAATAAATCATTTTTAAATTTTCAATTATTTAACAATTATTGGTATATATTTATACCCTTTTTGAAAACCCCGGTTTCGCAAATCGGGCAGTTTTCGGGAAAAATATTATTTTAATATTAAATTCCAAAAATAATATTTTATATTTTCTGAATTGTTACAGTCTTCCCCCCTTAAATAAATTCGGTCCCCGAATTTAAATTTAAACCCCCAAAATCTAAAACATTTCAATAATCGGCTAAAAACAACGGGTCTCCGAAATCATGGAAGATGCAGAAATAACACAGCGCGTCAAGTGCGCATGAAAACGAGTACAAAACTCAAAATCAAACTCCGTCAAGCGTCATGCAAATCATCTGATTTGCATGCATATCCTCGGAGTTACAATAGAGATGCAGATCTCGAAACCCACTACTGAAATCCAATATACACTAGTCAAATACTATAATACGTGTATAGTACGCATCTTTGAAAACTCCAAAATCTGAATAAAATACATGCAAAATCATTTCTAAATCGCCGCGCGAATGCGTAACTCACGGCATAACTGACGGACGCTTATTTTAAAATAATAATATATGTCCATATATGTTTTTCTAAATACACGTTCCGTCGTTTTCAAATTATCCCAAAAGGTTTTCCTTTATAAACGTTTGTGTCGCTCACGGACACGTAGGAAATAGCGAGACTGTAGCTCCTTTTGAAAACCCGTTTGGTAATCTATTAATGCATGCAAAGTACTCAGGTACTATCCTCAGATCAGTCTTGTTTGGCTAATACACAATATAGTGCCCAACATGAAAACAAAGTGCTTAAAAGCAAAATTAGCCTCAAAAGGCGTATCCAATAATCACATGCGTCTGGTGCGCATGGAAATCATATCCAAATACAGGTGCCACGATACGCACAAAGCAAAACTAAGTGCAACGGGTGTGCACAAAAACATCTGTCCACTGCAACGGTGTGCATGAAAACAATATCAAGTGCATCTAAAGTGCACTAAAATCTCAATCCAGTGCATCCGGTGTGCACAGAATCACATCTCATATCATGTGCCCAACATGCGCGAAAATCCAAATCAAGTGCATATGTCCCGCACGAATGAAATAGCATCCAATATGCACGGAAGAAATCTAAATCAAGAGCATCCAACATGCATGAGTAAAATATCACTCAAGTGAATCTGATGTGCACAAAATCCAAAATCAAGTGCCTAATATGCGCAAAATCCAACCAATGCGCGTTGGGTCCGTAAAAGCATATAATGCTGTAGCATGCACGAAAACGAACGACAAGTGCCAATGCGCACGAAAATATAAATATGGTAAAACGAATGCTCAAGGACATAAATCGGGTGCAACCAAGGTACGGAGTATAAATCCAGTGCGACAACGCATAAATACCCGTCCGGTGCAACAAATGCAAGAAATGCGAATCTAATGCAACTAATGTGCGAAATATGCATCTGGTGCAGAAAATGCACAATATATAAATCTGGTGCGACAATTGCACGAAATGAAAATTTACTGCCACAAATGCACGAAGTGTAAATCTGGTGCATCCAGTGCACGAAATACAAATCCATAACTCAAATGCGTAAACAGCAACACCGAGTGTACCAAGGTGTTGGAGATAGTGCCCTCAGAGTCAATTATTGGATCACAGGCACGTGATTGCAATGATTGAGGGGAGGACCTGTCCCAGTAGGACAGTCTTACTCAAGATGATAGTATGCTATCTGGTTTATCTTTATCATCGTGTACTGCTTTAGGTGGCCTTACGAGTCGCTATTATACGTTGATAGAACCCCTATGATTCTTGCTTGACTACCAGCAGTATGAGGGCGATCATATACGTGGGAGCTGGGGTCTATAAGCACATCCTTAAAATGTCCCTAGTCATGGGAGTTGAGAGACAGGGCATCGATTCTCCAGAGTAGACTAGTGTATAAAGTCGAGACCCCGACGAGGGGCGGTGGCCGGTCTCACAAGCCACTGGTGTTAGTTGGTTCACCTAAGATGTATACAGGTGCTCATTGGGTTATGAGTACACCGGACAGGACTCGCCGGGAACCTGCTAGTTGGTATTATACCTGATGTCAGATAGCAGTTCCCTGGTGACATGTGTACAGGTTAGTTCATCGACCTGAGATCGTCATTTGTCTCGTCTGATTTCCCACTGTGCTTTGATTACTACCCTACCACGCTTAAAGGAGACGTGCAAACAGGTTTTAGTTGGGTACAGTCCCGAGCCACATGGAGGCAGTGAGCGGATCTGCAGGGGTTCGTCTATCCCGGTATTAGGAGTGAGGTCGCGCTGTGTCTAGGAGAGCCAGAACATGAAAATTCCTTGGCCAAGGCAGGAGATTTGCTCGTAGGTATTCCAGTAGTATCTCAGGGTGTTCTGGGCTACACTCCGACACAACTTGTACCGCTTTTGGGGGTCTGACTTTTACCAACCCCCTAGGACCGCCATGCGATGCTCATAGACGAACGGACCGGATTGTATGGATATTGTCACTGACAGGCTCAGTAGGGTGTCAGGATGAGTTCGCTCAACGACGTCCCTTTTGGTCAATAGCTGGTAGCCCGTCACGTATGGCTAATACCTCTGACGTGCTAGTGGTTAAATCCACAACCATAGTATTGACGAGTCTTTAGAGTCCACCACACTCAGTTACTCAGGTTTCGGGCGAAACACTGTAGAGGCCGTATGGAGATATGGCAGGGTTCGATCAGATACGTGCGGTATTGCACGGATCGTGATCGGACGGATTTTACTAGCCGGCTTTAGCTTAAGCCGGATCCTAGTATTAGACTGTGTAGATTTTGTCTCTTTGCATTTGTGTTCAGGGGGAATACAAATGCGGGCATGTATTTGCAGTAGCGGGGTTTTCCTGTAATTTATTACGGGACCAGTTTTCTGAAGTTGCCAGTTTGCATTCCGTTCCGGCCAGTTTTCCTTTGTTCCTTCACGGCCGGACTTTATCGGTGGAGGGGGTTATTTGCAGTTGTGCAAATAACATTTGTGGAGGGGTTTTCTTGCATTTGTGGCTTCCTCATCATGAGATCCTTTTCTAGTCACCTCACTTGCATTTATTAAGATTAGAATTGGATTTGATTTAGTGTTACTTTGTTATCATTTCTTTTGGGGTGTGGTCACCTTTATTCCTCTCCTACACTCATCTCCCTTCATGGATTCCTTCCCTCTTATTTGGCCGGCCACATTTTGAGAAGGGGGATGAGGGGTTCATTTTTTATTTGTGGCATATTTCCTTCATCTCATTCTTGCTAGGAAAAATCAAAGCACCATTTTTCCTTAACCTCTTTCTCCTCCACATCCATGGAAACTTCACTACTCCAAAGAGACATAGATTCTACACTACATCTACAGCAAATCTTGGACGTGTCGGCTAGCCAACTTCGCGCCCGAGTTGCCTCGGTCCACAGGTGGGAGCCCGTAAAAGAATTCGGCTACTTGGTGCCCTTTCCGACGAGGAGGTGACGGACGGAGATTCCCCGGGAGATCGGAGTGGAGACGAAGACCGAAGGACACGGATCGCTTGGTATAACTCTCTACCCATCTTTTAGTTTGCTAGTAGCTAGGTTAATGGCCCGATCCGGGTTAAAAGTGCGTGCAGGTGCCGGTTTGCTACATTGCAAAGTTTTTCGTTTCCGCGTTTCCGGTGTCGGATCGACGGCCGGGGCGCCGCCGTGCACTTACATTGGAATCAGAGCAACGCCATTAACCATGCCTAGCTTTCTCTAGCATGTTTTGAACTCGATCGAACAAAAATCCCGAAAACCCGATTTCAAGTTGTACAGTTTCTGTCGAAATTTTTTTGGAGTCCAAAAATTTTTCAGGTTGTTTCAGAATGATGTGCAGGGAATTCTAAGCATTCTGTAAAAAGTTGGTCATCTGAACTCACTATGCCACCGCGGAACCGCGGCCAAACCCATGCTTGGGCCGCGGTTCCGCCACGCTTTTGACTGTTCATTTGACCAAATTTTTGCAGAGAGCTCCTGAGTTCAAAATGGGGTTTTTGGAATGATCTGTTTAGGCCCAGATTTTCTGTGAGTGCTACAGTACAGCTTGGGGCCCACTTAGGTAATTTTGATCGATTGAAAAGTTTAAACATGCTAGTTCACAGTATTTACATTATATCTGCGACCGTGAATGTCACTCGATCGGTAAATCCAGTCTATCTGCTATAGCCCTTTTAGACGGATTGGCGAACGTGAAATTCACGTTGATGTTCTGTGTTGTGCTGTGATGTTGCTGATTGGTCGTGGGGGATAGCCTGGATGCAAGTTTAGTACAGTTTTTGTTGTATTATGTACATTTGATATTGCGGAGCGAGCGTCCGACATGTGGACTGCCGTCACTGCCTGTTTGTATTATTCTTTTGGGGCACGACCGGGTCGAGGTCGATGTACCCGTTGTATATATATTTTACTTTCTGTACTAGGATTACCCCGCGGAGGGGTGCACAGATAGCCGGGTTCTAGGGGCAACAAGCCCGCATCTCATGGCATTGAGACGGAGGGGGCTTCACTCTAGAATTGGCAGGTTATTCGCCGCACTCGTAGGGGGTACAGGTTGACCCAGGAGGGGTGCCCAAGTTACCGGATTCCATGAAGTACTGGGTGGTCCATTCACGTTGCTGAAGGGGGCTGCCTCGCTTCAGGTTTTGGCGGGTAACTTGCCGTGCCCGTAGGGGTCTAGGATCTCATTGCACAGGCTATCCACACGACCAGGGGAACGTCGGGTATCAGTAGCGGCTCTATGAAACCCGGGGATCCCAGATATCTATATTATTCTGTGATGCTGTACATTTTTGTGATGTTGCATTTTATCACGCCTTGAGCGAAAATTATATATATATTATATATATATACTAGTAGATGTTGTATATGTTTTGCATCCGCGCTAGTCCAGTCCCCACTCTGTCGTTAGTTAAGTAATCTAACGGGTGATGACGGGACCCAGTGGCGAATGCGGATGGCATATACGTACATCATTATTTTCGTTCTTTTGTGGTGTGATCAATTGATGGGACTGCGTTGATTCGGATCAATGCAAGCTAAACAAACCTATTCTGTTATTGTTAGAACACTTTTCAAAAAGCTGTTATTGCAAGGACGTTCACTTTTGTTTTGCACAGTGGTATTCAGTTGGAATATCCTGCTCCTCAGTCGACGAAGCAAGGGCTGAGATCCCTTCACCGGGAGTGACCCTTTGGACAGAAGTTTGCGTCAGGGCAATAACTTCACTATAGCCGTTTACTTTTGCTTTGCATCGTGGTATTCAGTTGGAATATCCTGCACCTCATTCTATGGGGAAAGAGCCGAGATCCCTTCACCGGGAGTGACCTCTTTAGCCAAGGTTTTCGTCACTATATTTTTTAAAAGCTATCCGGTTCCTTCAACGATATCAAGTTCATTACGTTAAAGGTTTTCGCCAGAAACCATTCGTAGCCCACCGTCGTTTCATATGGATAGTCAATAGTATTCAAGCTGTGTTTGTTGGCCATAGTCAAGGCACAGTGTTTGGTAGCTATTGGATGTTCATATGCAGCATATATAGATGTGTTGGTTTGGGACAGTCATATAGCCTTGTTGGCCCTAGTCAACGGCTTGTACGGGTGGGTTCAAATCAACCTGGACAATGACGGGTAGAACTTGACATGTGACTTTTGATTTGTTGGCCTTAGTCAAGGTCATAAGAGCATGGGGCAAAACTCCACATCGGGAGTTTCTAAAGAAACTGAAACTTGCCAGATATGCGCATACCTTCTGGAGTGTGATAACGTGAGAGGATTCCGTCACGTTATCATGCGATGATAGTTGGATCCCGATTCCCACTGATGAGTTGGTTTACTCCTCGGGTGATCCCGGCTAATTCTTCTTTCAGGTTTGGGGAAGAATTTGACATTACAGTGGGAGGTTTCCAGATTAGATAAAGTGATAACCATTCTGATCTAGGTTAGAGTGCACGCTGAGTATTTCTTTTCTCTCTCTCTTTGGCAGCGACCATTGACCCGACCCTAGACTATGACTCAGTGACCAAGTTGACCGAACCTTCTTAACACTGGCTTTTGGATTCTCAGAGTTGCAAACCTCATTGCCACTCCTACTTTTACCCTTTTATCAAGGACACCCCGTATTACTACGAACGTCCACTTCCATTGGACAAAACCATCGTATGGTTCTATACGAACTCGAAGGAATTCGAGAATGGTTTCTGGTTCTGGAGAAAACGAATAGGACTATTCAGTTGTCTTTTCTTTTTACCTTCTCTCAGGTTGCGAGAAATCCTTGGTTTAGGAGATAGTACACCTATTACGCAAATTGGATAGTCTTCTTCCAAACCATAGGCAGGTGCCGACCGGTAGGGAATGATGAAAACCAATTAGCCTAACGGTGGTGTACAGAAGGTATTAAGTAAAGACAAAGAAAGGGATTAGTAAGAGGGCAATGTAAATTGCGACTGCTATTCATGACCAAACCAAATATTTCTTCGCCAATCCTAAATCACCTTTGTATTTCTCCAGGACACTCCGTATCACTACGAAGATCCCAAGTTTATTGGATAATCCATCGTATGGTTATATACAAACTCGAAAGGAACTTGTTCCAGTTCGGGGATGGATCCTGGTTCAGGAGAAATAGGAAGAAAGTTCATTCGGTTGTCTTTTATCTTCACCTTCTCTCGCAATGCGAGTGCTCCTAGGATTAGGACAGTACACCCATTATGCTTATTGGATAGTCTTCTTCCAAACCATAGGCTGGTGCCGAACGGTAGGGAAGGAAGAAAACCATTTGGCCTAAAGCGGTGTACAGAAGGTAATGACTAAAGACATATAAAGCGATTTGGAGAGGTGGCAAAGAATTATACGGTTACAGTTGTGAATCTGGATAATGGAAGAGGCATTATGAGGAATACCCAGATACCAAATCGAAATATTTCAATGTTTCAGTTTCACTGTGTACTGTTAAAAGAAAACTGATTTCCAAATTAGACACTTGCTTCAGGGTATGTATTTACCAGGTATGATTCTCACATCTGTATGGTTTTACAGATGATGAGTGGGAGTAAGTTATTAGGAATTAGGTGATCATTCTCAATATATCGGGATTCGTTGTAATTGGTGATATTTGAGGAAGTCACCTGGGCTGTTTGCCGGTCGGCAAATATTTGGTTTTGAATATCCGTTGTTGTGCACCAATTTCAAATTGATATATCTGTACGTCTATTTTTATAGAGTGAGACATACCTTTTTGAAATTATGTCTATGATATTTACCTATACCAGTGGATGGTTAGGTAAGGAGCATTGAACAGCGGTGTAATTCTTCTTAACCATAAGTATAGTTTTCAACCTACGACACACAGTGAATGAGTCATTTGACTCAAGGGACTTATACAGAGTATTGTATGTTGTCCAGTGTCCGTTAGGACAGAGGGGTTGGTCCTCGTACTATATTCTGTTTACTTATGACTTCTCTAGTTCTTAGACATGTGTTTCGTAGAAACACAGGGTCTAAGTTTTGAGGAGTTATAGGTATAAGAATAAAGTAGAGAACCAGATATTGCAAGTATCGGGATTCTTCAAGGTGATCGAAGATGTAGATACTTGTATATGGTATTCAGTTGATAGTAATGGTTAAGAGAACTTTCTTATCTTTCAGGTTACTCATAATTGGAAGCACTCCTAAGTTGAGTAATGCTGATCGGCCTCTTTCCATTTAGTAGACATGCACTGGAGACAGCTGCATGATTTGAATCTGGTTCAATTAAATCAGTGCCTCTGTTTCTATATTGGATATAGAACAGTTCATATCTTGACATTGTTAAGGTACGGGGAGTTGTCCAGCTTATGCTTAAAACCAGACACTGGACTACTCAAGGCACATTTCTGTAATGGCTGTTTGTGGGTTGACCCGGGCTATGACGAGGGTTGATTTTCTACCATCTGGAAGATCAATAGTGATATTGTTCTTGACTCGCCACAGTTTTAATTAAAAATGGATTTTTTCAGAAAACAGTAGTGGGAGTATGGTAGAACTGTAAGTGATTCCAGAACCGCAAACGATTACTGAAGATTTGATAAGAACCTAAAGATTCAATATGGTTTGACATTCCATTGGCCACTCCGCAGATATGATGGGTAACCTCAGGCACCCGAGAGGTACTTCGTTATGCTCAAGGACGGTGGCAGGGAGGTTCTTGTTTACCCAAACATTCCATTGCTGTTGCTCCAGACTGTGAGACCCGGCAGGAGGATGAGTATAGCGTCGTTCTGAACTAGCTTTAGAAGCGTACGTATATATGACTCTGCCAGAGGGTTGTCATAGTCAGTGGGAGCAGCGGAAGCATGGTGGACATCAGGCTTATGTCTATTTATAGACTAAAGAAGATATAGCGGAGATAGATCATCTATTTCTGATGTGACAGTCATAGGTTTGACTTCATCAGAATAGGGGATGGATCTGTTAAGAAGGTAGTAGGGTGTGATGTCCTGGTATTTGATGACATACACAAAGTAGGAAGTAATATTCCTATACTACGATCGGTTATACTTTGGTCGTCACACAGTGGTTTCTCCACATAGGACTTGGATATTATATCAGACATTCTGGTTACTAGATCTATGGTTTTAGATCTAGATTTGGGTGGTTTCCCAATTTGGGTACTTTGACCGCATTCTAAGAGTATTTAGAATGGACGACTCCTGGCATGGTAGTATACCTACAGGTGATGGAGTCACCCTCTCTAAAGGTGTCTTACAGACTAAAGGGGAGAGGGATGCGCATGATTGGCAGATCATTTGCTTAGGCAATTGAGTCAATCGTGAGATGTCAAGTACCACACCAGATGTTGTTCTTGCAGAAGATGCAATAGGTTGATATTGATCCAATCCTGGAGAAACAGTCGGAAGCAGTTTTAGAACATAAGTTGATGTTCTAAGGATATGATAACAGCAGCCTCCTTTAGGAGACAGTTATCATTCCTGGCTTCCAAGATGACCTGGATGGCAGAGTGGCTGTCAGAGTTACAGTTTTTCCCTCTGACGAAGGGCAGTATTTTGGACAGGTGGTCCAGGTGGATACTGAGGGAAGGCATGGTGCAGGATACTGATTAAGTTCAGTTGACGATACATTCTAAGAAGTTTGGATTTGGAGTTCACTTATGAGCTAGGTCCCATCAGATATCCAGACACATTCTAAGAAATGTATTGCTAATTTCGGGAGATGGCTTTCTCCGCGAACTTGAGATAAAGAGAGACATAGAAGGAAACATCAGAGCGGATCCACTCACTGAGGCTACTCCTCGAACGCAATAGTTTCGCAAACGAGCTTTGTGAGACTGATTAGTAGAGGAGTTGGGTGTTCGGTATCACACGGGCTGTGAGTATGCGACATCGCAATAATTAGCCTTGAGTGCAAGTGGGAGATTGTTGGAGATAGTGCCCTCAGAGTCAATTATTGGATCACAGGCACGTGATTGCAATGATTAAGGGGAGGACCAGTCCCAGTAGGACAGTCTTA
The DNA here is from genome assembly GCA_030015575.1 of Agapanthus africanus. Classification (NCBI taxonomy): domain Eukaryota; kingdom Viridiplantae; phylum Streptophyta; class Magnoliopsida; order Asparagales; family Amaryllidaceae; genus Agapanthus; species Agapanthus africanus. The sequence goes on along the minus strand of CM057342.1, from coordinate 356,076,667 downwards.
CTCAATATGATAGTATGCTATCTGGTTTATATTTATCATCGTGTACTGCTTTAGGTGACCATATGAGTCGCTATTACACGTTGATAGAGCCCCTAGGATTCTTGCTTGACTACCAGCAGTAGGAGGACGATCATATACGTGGGAGCTGGGGTCTATAAGCACATCCTTAAAAGGTCCCTAGTCGTGGGAGTTTCGAGACAGGGCATCGATTCTCCAGAGTAGACTAGTGTATACAGTCGAGACCCGGACGAGGGGCGGTGGCCGGTCTCACAAGCCACTGGTGTCAGTTGGTTCACCTAAGATGTATACAGGTGCTCATTGGGTTATGAGTACACCGGACAGGACTCGCCGGGAACCTGCTAGTTGGTATTATACCTGACGTCAGATAGCAGCTCCCCGGTGACATGTGTACAGGTTAGTTCATCAACCTGAGATCGTCATTTGTCTCGTGTGAGTTCCCACTGTGCTTTGATTACTACCCTACCACGCTCAAAGGAGACGTGCAAACAGGTTTTAGTTGGGTACAGTCCCGAGCCACATGGAGGCAGTGAGCGGATCTGCAGGGGTTCGTCTCTCCCGGTATTAGGAGTGAGGTCGCGCTGTGTCTAGGAGAGCCAGAACTTGAAAAGTCCTTGGCCAAGGCAGGAGATTTGGTGGTAGGTATTCCAGTAGTATCTCTGGGTGTTCTGGGCTACACTCTGACACGACTTGTACCGCTTTTGGGGGTCTGACTTTTACCAACCCCCTAGGCCCGCCATGCGATGCTCATAGACGAACGGACCGGAATGTATGGATATTATCACTGACAGGCTCAGTAGGGTGTCAGGATGAGTTCGCTCATCGACGTCCCTTTTGGTCAATAGCCGGTAGCCCGTCACGTATGGCTAATACCTCTGACGTGCTAGTGGTTAAATCTACAGCCATAGTATTGACGAGTCTTTAGAGTCCACCACACTCAGTTACTCAGGTTTCGGGCGAAACGCTGTAGAGGCCGTATGGAGATTGGCAGGGTTCGATCAGATACGTGCGGTATTGCACGGATCATGATCGGACGGATTTTACTAGCCGGCTTTGGCTTAAGCTGGATCCTAGTATTAGACTGTGTAGATTTTGTCTCTTTGTATTTGTGTTCAGTGGGAATACAAATGCGGTCATGTATTTGCAGTAGCGGGGTTTTCCTGTAATTTATTACGGGACCAGTTTTCTGAAGTTGCCAGTTTGCATTCCGTTCCGGCCAGTTTTCCTTTGTTCCTTCACGGCCGGACTTTATCGGTGGAGGGGGTTATTTGCAGTTGTGCAAATAACATTTGTGGAGTGGTTTTCTTGCATTTGTGGCTTCCTCATCATGAGATCCTTTTCTAGTCACCTCACTTGCATTTATTAAGATTAGAATTGGATTTGATTTAGTGTGACTTTGTTATCATTTCTTTTGGGGTGTGGTCACCTTTATTTCTCTCCTACACTCACATCCCTTCATGGATTCCCTCCCTCATATTTGGCCGGCCACATTTTGAGAAGGGGGATGAGGGGTTCATTTTTTATGTGTGGCATATTTCCTTCATCTCATTCTTGCTAGGAAAAATCAAAGCACCATTTTTCCTTAACCTTTTTCTCCTCCACATCCATGGCAACTTCACTACTCCAAAGAGATATAGATTCTACACTACATCTACAGCAAATCTTGGACGCGTCGGCTAGCCAACTTCGCGCCCGAGTTGCCTCGGTCCAGAGGTGGGAGCCCGTAAAAGAATTCGGCTACGTGGTGCCCTTTCCGACGAGGAGGTGACGGACGGAGATTCCGCGGGAGATCGGAGTGGAGACGAAGACCGAAGGACACGGATCGCTTGGTATAACACTTTACCCGTCTTTTAGTTTGCTAGTAGCTAGTTTAATGGCCCGATCTGGGTTAAAAGTGCGCGGAGGTGCCGGTTTGCTAGTTTGCAAAGTTTTTCATTTCCGCGTTTCCGGCGTCGGATCGACAGCCGGGGCGCCGCCGTGCACTTACACAAGGTGTATAAAATCATAAACGTGTGCAACTGCGTGCACAAAACGCATATCAATGCACTACAAGCACATATAAGCTATACCAAGTGCAAAAATCAAATCGAGTGCGTACCATACGCACAAAATCAAATCAACCGTATGAAATCCATGAAATCATAAACATGTGCAACCAAGGCACAAAACCGAATCTCAAGTGTAATAGATATGCATAAATCGCAAATCAACACGATGGTGTATAAAACATATATAAGGTGCGATAACTATGCGCAAAAATGTAAATACTCAGTAGGTGCAGCCATGGTGCACGAAATCAATATCAGGAAACTCGCCATCAAAACTCAAATCCAAGCGATATAAGCGTGATACTCGGATCACAAACGCAAATCGCAATAAATGACATCGAGGTACACCTCCTACAATGTCGAAAAAAAGTCGGTGTGCCCAAAACTGGCAGGGCAAGAACATCCGCTCGCCTCCTGCTCATGGCCTGGCGTCCTCTATCTTTGGGTCCTTATCTTCTCTATGGATTACCAATCCCGCAATCCATCGGCTGATCGGCCATGTCCGGTGTGCTAACGGGAACGATCCCGCTCTAGCACTTCTCTGGTGATCTCTCGGTCAATCATCACGACCACTCGTAAAGTAGTACGTTGCTGACGTCGGCCTATGGTCCTCTGAATACACGTGACACATCTGATCCTGGGTGAAAATCTCATTGCATCAGTGTCCTGGAAGGAATCCTGCTCAGGGTCTCTTCCGATCTTGCCTATGCTGAACTGTACGGAGGATGGTACTCTTGCATAATCCTTTCTCATTTTCTGGACATCTGCGTGTTCCGCACATATTTCCTCGGAACTGGCCGTATCCTAGCGCCTCTGTAAACATATCAGGTCTCTGATCTCGACGGGGAGTAATAACAGCTCGTCAGCGTCTCGCACGAACCACTGGTTCCATTGTCTTTATCGTCGTCCACTATGACGTCACGCCATGCTATCTGCCCACTGCAACTGTTCTCGGCCACGGTCAATCCGAAGTCTCTCGCACGGAATCGAAATCGCGTACTCTGTAGCTTCATCACTCTGTAGAAGGTATCTGGTCGAACACGTCCTCGGGAACTCGTCCCAACTATCGGAGGAATACTCAATACTCGTTCATTCTTGATCAACTCACAACGCCTCTGGGTGAGGTCCTCTATCCAAAGCTGGTCAGCTTGCTGATCTCTTATCACATGGTATCCGGGCGGCGTCAAACTTTTCGATCGAGTCATCAAGGTCCCACAATTTCCCGAAGGCTCAGCACATGAGCACAGTCTAAAAATATCTGGTACATACCACAGTACCTCTGGACCAGCCGTAGAAGGGCAAACCCAAGCCTCACTGATGGCACCGCTAAACTGCCACAAACCCTAAGGTTCAAAGCGGTTCCATGGTCATCATGTCGAGTTAGGGTTTCATTCTTCTAGAGGGTCCACAGAATTACCTGCATGTTCCTCCGAACACTTTAAACTTGGGAAAATGGGTTTCTGACATTCGTTCGAACTTTTTAGCTACGCCTATACAACATGTGAATATTCTTCACCCGCATTCTAAAAAATGCCTCAATCCTCCAGGAAAGGCGATATATCGGCGGTCATCTCTGGATCAGTCTGCTCTAGGTCTGAGTAAGAATCTCTCCACACTGGAAATCTTCAACTCAACGGGGCATGCGTCGGCGCATCAATCTGCCGAATCACCTTCTTCTCTCAAATCGGGGTAGACTAGCTATCATCTGTCGTATTTCTGTCTGGAAGCTCCGGCGATCCTAGCTCGAAAGCTCTGGAAGCAACATCCCATCATCTCAGCAACAGCTGGGTCATCTATCTGCACGGTAGGCGACATCAACATCTCTGAGGTATGTTGTACATCAACAGTCCTCTCGCAACTGGAAGCTCTAACAATGGTCCGATCATCCGGTATAAAACCAAGCACTCGCCTCCACAAGAGGTCACAACAAAATACTAACTCGAGACGTTCCCATGTCACCAGAAAACACAATGGTCAGCCCTCGTACCAGACGAGCTCGCCCTGACCACAACAATAGCAGCAGCTCAAACTGCGCTCAAACTATGGTGACAGGAACCTCAATCGAGTATCGAAGAAAGCAGATCAACGGCATGAGAGGAAACGACAGATCCAAAATGGATACATGATCATAAGAAGGAACAACATCAATGAAAGTATGATCACGAAACTAATAGAATCGAGGATCCCAAATGGATGTATAATCATGGGTATGAAAAGAATCATAAATCTCAAAAATATGTACATCCTAAGGTTTCTAAAGTGGAGTATCGTATCGTAAATATACCACGGAACATACGTACGGTACGTCACTCTACTCATGCTACCTACTCCATCAATCAGGGTGAGCCTATGAAATGAAAGTTCGGGTCTAATACCCCCCCCCCCCGTTCAAGTCTAAGTTCCGTAAGGTCAAGCCTAGGTTCTGAAATACATACCCGCCCTAAACTCCGCATAGTCAAACGTAGACTCGAACAAAGGTTAAACCTAGCGCTCTGATACCAACTTTGTCACAGCCCGAAATATTAACTCGTGACCAGCACTTGAATCACGCAACGTCTAAAAGAGTAACGGAATTCAAATAAGCCGAAACCCAGAAATCTAAACCTTTTAAGAAAAATAAAGGAGGTGAGGTTTTGAAATAAACGTATAATGAAATCAAGTTTTCTTAATGCATAAAAAGAACATGAATGATGCAACTGAAATTTACTAGTTTGAAAACATGTTTCGTCTTTTTAAAAATTTCGGCAGCACATCCTTTGTATATTTTGATCCAAAACCAAAAATACATAATAAGAATAATGCCATCCCCAAGCGGGAGTTAGCTCTTCGCCAACTGGCGGATCACAACCACGCAATACAGTATAAATAAATATACGACACCCCAACGACGAAGTTCACCACAAAAAGATAATTAAAAAACAAGACATCAAAACCACAGGTAGAGAAAAACCCCTCGCTCTAAGTCTCGCAACCACAATCTTACTAAGTCTCATTACTCATACAATTTATTAATTTTGATTGATGGAGTTAATTAGATACAATATGAAATGTAGATACAAGAGTGGGAATGATACAAATGTCCCACCTACCAATGCAAAACACCCGAATGCAACTATGTGCCAGCGTAGCTTCTACTGATCTAAGCGGTCAACCTGCAAGAATTGTGGCACGACGGGGGTGAGTTGCCAACTCGTGAGTAGAAAAATATCAACAGATAGAAATCGAATAAACAACGACTCCTAGGTCAACTATATCATAAAGGTAATACTATGATATCTAGGGTGACCAGGTCTGTATGTGTGCCAACAAGGTAGTCAATACCTATATGCATGCGGATAACATCCAACGGTAATAATCAAGGCATGTATGTATGTGGATCTCGTCCAACCATATAATCAATGTCAGCATGCACGTAAATATCATAAAGGAGTGTGCATGAAAGTATGAGGATATATATCAACGGTGTCCCTCGTGACACATCAAAATCATGGAACCTGGGTGCCTTTCATCGACACTCGAAAACATCATGAAAAACCGTACCCAACATCGGCACGTAAATCCTTATATATCGAGCTCCGTCAGTCCGTATCGGCCCACGGGCTCCATCAGATCGGATCATCCCATATCATCTCTCGACTCCGGTCGGTATCCCCCGGATATCCGCCGAGCCCAAATACTATCACCGGTAGGTAGTAGTCCCTCTGCCAGGCTTACCGTTGTTGGGGTAAAAATTTACACCCCGGTTGACCAAGTCAAAATCAAAGTCAACCTCAAGCCAGGTGGGCCCAAGCCCAGGTCAAGCGGGCCCATGCCCAAGTCGAGCCCGCAGCCAGCCTCCCCATGCCAACAACAAAATCATGTAATAAATAATTTTTATGTAATTTTTTATGCATGAATGTAAACAAAATGGGCATAAAGCCAATTTTTTGTAAGCCCATGGCTTATGTGCAAAAATGAAATGGCACATGAGCCATGGGATGGCTAAAATGCCATTTTTGTAAAGCCCAAGGGGCTATATGTAAATATGTAAGCCTATATAAGGCAACATGATGATGAATAAAGCATATACTTTTCATTCCCCCAAAAACTAGGGTTCGTTGTGCCTCCTGCTCCTTCTCCAAGGTTCTAAACCTTCTCATTTCTTTTGAATTAAATCAAGAGTTTTACTCCTTTTCCAAAACTAAGTAGTTTTCCACCACAAAACCCACAAAGGGGAACTCAGATCTCCCATCAAATCTCAAAAAGGAGTGATTTTTAAAATCTCCTACTTCTTGATCTTCAAGATCCTGCCAAACAACAGCAGGAAGAAGAAGAACCCCCTTCATCAGCTTCAAAACATCCTAGGAGTTTTAACTCTCTCTCTCTCTCTCTCTCTCAATATATATATATATATATATAACAACAAATATTTCCTTTCTGAAGCATAGCTTCTGTTTCATAGGCTAAAAGCCTCCTTTTCTCGCCGGCGCTCAAGCGCAGAGCGCCCGCGTGCCGACACGTGGCGCGCTTGTGCTTAGGCCCTCCGCGCTCGAGCGCACAGCGCCCACGTGCTGACACGTGGCGCGTTTACACTACAACGCCCTGCGCTCAAGCGCAAAGCGCCCACGTGCCGATACGTGGCGCGCTTGCGCTCAAGCGCATGTCACTCCGGTGCCGACACGTGGCGCGCTTGCGCTCCAGCGCAAGCGCTCGAGCGCAAGTCGCCCCGATGCCGACATGTGGCACGCTTGCTCTCAAGCGCAAGCCGCCCCTGTACCGACACGTGGCGCGCGTGCGCTCAAGCGCAAGCGCTCAGGCGCAAGTCGCCCCCGTGCCGACACGTGGCGCACTTGCGCTCGAGCGTCAGGCGCTGAAGCGCAAAGCGCCCACGTATCGACACATGGCGCGCTTGCGCTCAAGCGCAGAGCGCCCACGTGCCGACACGTGGCCCTATAGCGCCTGAGCACACAGCACCTGGGCGCACAGCGCCGAAGCTGCTAGCCCCCTTGACCCCCAGCCCGCTATCCGGGTAGCGGGACCCCCGTAAAAACTCTGTGTGGCTCCCAATATATCCAAAACCCCTTTCAAAACACAACACATGCACACTGCACATTGAGTTCGCATGACCAGTTTAACCCGTCAATCGGAGGTTCCCTCGCTCCAAAGGAGAGGGGTAATTAACGGCAGCTTAGTCCGCGGCTGCCGGAGATTCGGATCCCCACAATCATTAAACCCCGGCCTACCCTAGGCAGGGGGAATCTGTAGTACGCTTGACAAGCGCGCGCGTATTCCCATCTCAATGCGGTGACGAAAAACACCCTACAGATTCTGGCACGCCCGGTGGGACCAATCTCTCCTCCCATATTTCGGGTTAAGCATTCATAAGAACTCAATCAATATACATACCTGTATTTATACTAAAAATAATGCTTTTTCATGCAGATTTTCGAGCAATCACCTTCCGACGATGTCTTCGATGATGAACTCAGCTGCCGTCTCCAACACAATGAGGATAGACTCTAGGACGGTCCTTCCGGCCAGTCTCGGGCGACAATGGGAGGAGCCGCTGCTGCCATTCGGCTCTATTGTGTTCATGCCAGTTGCCTCCATCCCAGCTCCTCAAGCCCCGATGGCAGATAAACCGGTCTCGAAAGGCAGGATACCAAATGTGGTGATCTCAAGGGCGCCCCAACCAAAACGCAAGTCGGTGTCTGAACGACTTTCCTTGGCCCCGGCTGGGGGCAAGGCCATCAACACCGACAAAGCTACAACGCGTCCTGAGCAAGCTCCAGCGGTGCTCTTGACCACTGCTCGATCGGGTGTCTTCTTTAAGCTCCCCGCCAATGAGAAAGAGATGGCTGGGTATGTGGTCCACACTGTCTACACGGTGGGCGCGCGCAACAAGAGCAAGGACGGGGCTACCACATCTCAAACCCAATTTGGCTTGAATGTGGTGGCCGCTTCCCAAGAGCAGCCGCCTTTGCTGGGTGATGAAAACCCTCTCGATGAGGATGATAGGCAGAAAGACCCTTCGGTCCATGAAGAGTCGGGCTCAGAAAGCGAAGAAGAGCCGGCTTTTCGCCCCAGGACCGTAGAGTAAGAGCTGCTTCAAGAGCTCCGAAAGCAGCTCAGAAACAAAGATAAGGAGATGGCCAAGCTCTACTAAAAAATCGACGATTTGATGAATGTCGTGATGCAACTCACAGCCCGGCTTGCCTCTCAGCCGCCTAATCAAGCGGAGGGCTCTGCTCGTGAACCAGGAAATGGTGTCCCAAAGGAGCCGACACCTATTCCCTCAAATCCAAGGGTGGGCGGACCGCACGAAAGACAGTCGCATCCTATCTCGGCAAATGTCTTGGCTACCGATGACAGTAGCCCGCTAACTCAAGATCAAATCATGGATTTGGTTACCGACAAAGTCAAAACCTTGGTAGCCGAAGCCAAAGCGCAAAAAGATGTCAGCAGCAGTGGGAGACCATATCCTGCTCAGTATGATCTGGTAGAATTTTCTAGCGGCTATGTCATCCCCAAATTCGGAAGATTCGACGGGACGGGTGTTGGAGTTAGTGCCCTCAGAGTCAATTATTGGATCACATGCACGTGATTTCAATGATTGAGGGAGGACCTATCCCGGTAGGACAGTCTTACTCGAGATGATAGTATGCTATCTGGTTTATCTTTTTCATCGTGTACTGCTTTAGGTGACCTGGCATGTCGCTATTACACGTTGATAGAGCCCCTAGGATTCTTGCTTGACTGCTAGCAGTATGATGGCGATCATATACGTGGGAGCTGGTAGTCTATAAGCACATCCTTAAAAGGTCCCTAGTCGTAGGAGTTTCAAGACAGGACATCGATACTCCATTAGTAGACTAGTGTATGTAAGTGCACGGCGGCGCCCCGGCCGTCAATCCGACGGCCAAACGCGGAAACGGTGAAAAACTTTAATTTTGCGGACTTAGCAAACCGGTACCACCGCGCACTAAACCCCGGATCGTGCCATTAAACTAGTCTAAGCTAACAAGAGGATGGGTTAGAGATATACCGACTGATCCGAGTCCTCCGGTCTTCATCTCCACTCCGATCTCCTCGCGGGAACTCCGGTCGTCGCCTCCTCGTCGGAAAGGGCACCATGAAGCCGGGTACTTTTACGGGCTCCCACCTCAATACCGAGGCAACTCGGGTATGAAACCGGCAAGTCGACATGCCCAAGATGTGCTGTAGGTTGTAGTGTAGAACATGCTAGTCTCATTTGGGGTTTGGAGTTGCCTTGATGGAGGAATCAACAAGATATCAACTTGGGGTTTTATGGTAGCAATGAAAATGAGATGGATGATTAATTTCCCACACCAAAATGAAACCTCTCATTTTCTCTCCTCATGAAATTGTGGCCGGCCTCATGCATTTTAGAATGGTGGAGGGAATGGAATTTATGCATGAAGGGAGGTGATGGTAGGATAAAGCAAGGAGGTGTCCATAAGCAAAACATAATCATCACAAAACTATCCATCCAAATCAAATCCATTCTCTTCACCATAAATACATGAAAAGTAAAGATGCTAAACATATCAACCCTTATGCAAATAAGTCCTCCACAAAGTGTAATTTGCAAAACTGCAAATTACCCCCTCCATCGGAAAAGTCCGGCCGGGAAAGAACAAAGAAAAACCGGCCGGAACGGAATGCAAACTGGCAACTCCAGAAAACTGGTCCCGTAATAAATTACAGGAAAACCCCCATACTGTGCATACACACCCGCATCTGTATTCCGTCCGGATACAAATGCAATGAGACAAAATCTACACTGTACTAAACTAGGACCGGCTTAAGCCAAAGCCGGCTAGTTACATCCGTTCGATCCTGATCCGTGCAATACCGCACGTATCTGATCGAACCCTGCCATACAACCATACGGCCACTAGTACAAACTGTCCGATCTTGATCCGTGCAATACCGCACGTATCTGATCGGACCCTGCCATATCTCCATACGGCCTCTACAGCGTTTCGCCCGAAAGCTTGAGTAACTGGAAGTGTGGTGGACTCTAAAGACTCGTCAATACTATGGCTGTGGATTTAACCACTAGCACGTCAGAGGTATAAGCCAATACGTGACGGGCCACCAGCTATTGACCAAAAGGGACGTCGATGAGCGAACTCATCCTGACACCCTACTGAGCCTGACAGTGACAATATCCGTGCAGTCCGGTCCGTTCGTCTATGAGTATCGCATGGCGGGCCTAGGGGGTTGGTAAAAGTCAGACCCCCAAAAGCGGTACAAGTCGTGTCGGAGTGTAGCCCAGAACACCCAGAGATACTACTGGAATACCTACCAGTAAATCTCCTTGCCTTGGCCAAGGACTTTGTGTAATGGCTCTCCTAGACACAGCACGACCTCACCCCCAATACCGGGAGAGACGAACCCCTGAAGATACGCTCACTGCCTCCATGTGGCTCGGGACTGTACCCAACTAAAACCTGTTTGCACGACTCCTTTGAGCCGTGGTAGGGTAGTAATCAAAGTACAGTGGGAACTCACACGAGACAAATGACGATCCCCAGGTCTATGAACTAACCTGCATACATGTCACCAGGGAACTGCCATCTGACGTCTGGTATATGACCAACTAGCATGTTCCCGGCGAGTCCTGTCCGGTGTACTCATAACCCAATGAGCACCTGTATACATCTTAGGTGATCCAACTGACACCAATGGCTTATGAGACCGGCCACCGCCCCTTGTCGGGGTCTCGACTGTATACACTAGTCTATTCTGGAGTATCGATGCCCGGTCTCGAAACTCCCACGACTAGGGACCTTTTAAGGATATGCTTGTAGACCCCCAGCTCCCACTTATATGATCGCCCTCATACTGCTGGTGGTCAAGCAAGAATCCTAGGGGCTCTATCAACGTGCAATAGCGACATGTCAGGTCACCTAAAGCAGTACACGATGATAAAGGTAAACCAGATAGCATACTATCATCTCGAGTAAGACTGTCCTACCGGGATAGGTCCTCCCTCAATCATTACAATCACGTACCTGTGACCTAATAATTGACTCTGAGGGCACTATCTCCAACAATCTCCCACTTGCACTCAAGGGTAATTATTGCGATGTCGCATACTCACAGCCCGTGTGATACCGAACATCCAACTCCTCTACTAGTCAGTCTCACAAAGCTCGTTTGCGGAACTATTGCGTTCGAGGAATAGCCTCAGTGAGTGGATCCGCTTAGTTGTTTCTTTCTATGTCTCTCTATATCTCAAGTTCGCGGAGAAAGCCATCTCCCGAAATGAGCAATACCTGTCTTAGAATGTCTGGATGTCTGATGGGACCTAGCTCATAAATGAACTCCAAATCCAAACTTCTTAGACTGTATCGTCAACTGAACTTAATCAGTATCCTGCGCCATGCCACCCTCAGTATCACCTTGGACCATCTGTCCAAAATACTGCCCCTCATCAGAGGGATAACTATAACTCTGACAACCTCCTTGTCGTCCATGTCACCTTGGAAGCCTGGAATGATAACTGTCTCCTGAATGAGGTTGTCGTTATCATATCCCTAGAACATCCACTTATGTTCTAAAACTGCTTCCTACTGTTTCTCCAGGATTGGATTAATGTCAACTTATTGCATCTACTGCAAGAACAACATCTGGTGTGGTACTTGACATCTCATGATTGACTCAATTGCCTAAGCAAGTGATCTGCCAATCATGCACATCCCTCTCTACTTTAGTCTATAAGACACCTTTAGAGAGGGTGACTCCATTACCTGCAGGTACACTACCATGCCTGGAGTCGTCCATTCTAAATACTCATAGAATGCTGTCAAGGTACCCAGATTAGGAAACCACCCAAATCTAGATCTAAAACCATAGATCTAGTAACCAGAATGTCTGATATAATATCCAAGTCCTGTGTGGAGAAACCGCTGTGTGACGACCAAAGTATAACCAATCGTAGTATAGGAGTATCACTTCCTACTACCTTCTCAACAGATCCATCCCCTATTCTGATGAAGTCAAACCCATGACTGTCACGTCAGAAATAGATGATCTATCTCCGCTATATCTGCTTTAGTCTATAAATAGACATAAGCCTGATATCCACCAATGCTTCCGCTGCTCCCACTGACTACGACAACCCTCTGCCAGAGTCATATAGACATGCACTTCTAAAACTAGTTTAGAAAGACGCTATACTCATCCTCCTGCCGGGTCTCGCAGCCTGGAACAACAACAATGGCAAGTGTGGGTAAACAAGAACTTCCCTGTCACCGTCCTTGAGGCTACCGGAGTACCTCTCGGGTGCCTGAAGTTACCCACCTTATCTGCGGAGTGGCCAATGGAATGTCAAATCAGATTGAATCTTTAGGTTCCTTATCAAATCTTCAGTAATCGTTTGTGGTTCTGGAATCACTTCCAGTTCTACCATACTCCCACTACTGTTTTCTAAAAAAAAATCCATTTCTTTTAAAATTGTGGCGAGTGAAGAACAATATCACTATTGATCTTCCAGATGGTAGAAAGTCAACCCTCGTCATAGCCTGGGTCAACCCACAAACAGCCATTACAGAAACGTGCCTTGAGTTATCCAAAGTCTGGTTTTAATCATAAGCCAGACAACTCCCCGTACCTTAACAACGTTAAGATATGAACTGTTCTATATCCAATATAGAACCAGAGGCACTGATTTAATTGAACCAGATTCAAATCATGCAGCTGTCTCCAGTGCATGTCAACTAAATGGAAGGAGGCCGATCAGCGTTACACAACTTAGGAGCATTTCCAATAATGAGTAACCTGAAAAAGAAGCAATTTCTCTAAATCATTACTATCAACTGAACACCATACACAAGTATCTACATCTTCGATCACTTTGAAGAATCCCGATACTTGTGACACCTGGTTCTCCACTCTATTCAAATACCAATAACTTCTCCAAATTCGGACCCTGTGTTTCCACGAAACACTTGTCTAAAAACTAGAGAAGTCATAAGTAAACTGAATGTAGTACGAGGACCAACCCCTCTGTCCGCATGGATCCTGGACAACATACAATACTCTGTATAAGTCCCTTGAGTCAGATAACTCATTCACTGTGTGTCGTAGGTTGAAAACTGTACTTATGGTTAAGAAGAATTACACCGCTGTTCAATGCTCCTTACCTAACCATCCACTGATATAGGTAAATGTCATCGACATAATATCAAAAGGTATATCTCACTCTATGAAAATAGACGTACAGATATATCAATTTGAAATTGGTGCACAACAGCGGATATTCAAAACCAAATATTTGCCGACCGGCAAACAACCCAGGTGATCTCCTCAAATATCACCGATTACAACGAATCCCGATATAATAAGGATGATCACCCAATTCCCAATAACTTACTCCCACTCATCATCTGTAAAACCATACAGATGTGATAATCAAACCTGGTAAATACATACCCTGGAGTAAGTATCTAATCGGGAAATCAGTTTTCTTTTAACATTACAAAGTGAAACTGAAACATTGAAATGTTCCGATGGGGTATCCTAGTATTCCTAGTAATGCCTCTTCCAGATTCACGACTGTAACCGTATAGTTCTTTACCACCTCTCCATATCCCTTCATATGTCTTTAGTCATTACCTTCTGTACACCCCTTTAGGCCAAATGGTTTTCTTCCTTCCCTACCGTTCGGCACCAGCCTATGGTTTGGAAGAAGACTATCCAAAAAGCATAAAGGGTGTACTGTCCTAATCCTAGGAGCACTCGCATCGCGAGAGAAGGTGAAGATAAAAGACACCTGAATGTACTTTATTCCTATTTCTCCTGAACCAGGATCCATCCCCGAACTGGAACGAGTTCCTTTCGAGTTCGTATATAACCATACGATGGATTATCCAATAAAATGGGATCTTCGTAGTGATACGGAGTGTCCTGGAGAAATACAAAGGTGATTTAGGATTGGCGAAGAAATACTTGGTTTGGTCGTGAATAGCAGTCGCAATTTACTTTGCCCTCTTACTAATCCCTTACTTTGTCTGAACTTAATACCTTCTGTACACCGTTTAGGCTAACTGGTTTTCTTCATTCCCTACCGATCGGCACCAGCCTATGGTTTGGAAGAAGAAAATCCAATTTGCATAATAGGTGTACTACTCCTAAACTAAGGAGTACTCGCAACCTGAGAGAGGGTGAAAAGAAAAGACAACTGAATAATCCTATCCGTTTTCTCCAGAACCGGAAACCATCCTCGAAATCCTTCGAGTTCGTATATAACCATACGATGGTTTTGTCCAATGGAAGTGGACGTTCGCAGTAATACGGGGTGTCCTGGAGAAAAGGGTAAAAGTAGGAGTGGCAATGAGGTCTGCAACTCTGACAATCCAAAAGCCAGTGTTAAGAAGGTTCGGTCAACTTGGTCACTGAGTCATTGTCTAGGGTCGGGTCAATGGTCGCTGCCAGAGAGAGAGAGAAAAGAAACACTCAGCGTGCACTCTAACCTAGATCAGAATGGTTGTCACTTTTTCTAATCAGGAAACCTCTCACTGTACCTCAAATTCTCCTCCAAACCTGAAAGAAGAATTAGTCGGGGTCACCCGAGGAGTAAACCAACTCATCAGTGGGAATCGAGATCCAACTATCATTGCATGACAACGTGATGGAATCCGCTCACGGTATCACACTCCAGAAGGTATGCGCATATCTGGCAAGTTTCAGTTCTTTTGAAACACCCGATGTGATTTCTGCCCCATGCTCTTATGACCTTGACGAAGGTCAACAAATTATAAGTCACATGTCAAGTTCCACCCGTCATTATCCAGGTGAATTTGAACCCACCCGTACAAGCCCTTGACGAAGGTCAACAAGGCTATACGACTGTCCCAAACCAACACATCTATCTATGTAGCAGAAAAGCAACAAGCAGCTACCATGCACTATGCCTTGACGAAGGTCAACAAACATAGCATGAATACTACGTGCTACCCGTCTGAAACGACGGAGGGCTACGAATGGTTTCTGGCGAAAACCTTTAACGTAATGAACTTGATATCGTTGAAGGAACGGATAGCTTTTTAGAAAATATAGTGACGAAAACCTTTACTAAAGAGGTCACTCCCGGTGAAGGGCTCTCGGCTCTTTCCCCGTAGAATGGGGTGCAGGATATTCCAAATGAATACCACGGTGCAAAGAAAAAGTAATCGGCTATAGTGAAGTTAATGCCCTGACGCAAACTTCTGTCCAAGGGGTCACTCCTGGTGAAGGGATCTCGGCCCTTGCCTCGTCGACTGAGGAGCAGGATATTCCAAATGAATACCACGATGCAAAACAAAAGCGAACGTCCTTGCAATAACAGCTTTTTGAAAAATGTTCCAACAACATCAGAATAGGTTTGTTTTAACTTGCATTGATCCGAATCAACGCAGTCACATCAATTGATCACACCACAAAGAACGAAAATATACTGACGTACGTATATGCCATCCGCATTCGCCACTGGGTCCCGTCATCACCCGTTAGGTTAGCTAACTAACGGCAGAGCGGGGACTGGACTAGCGCGGATGAAAAACATATACAACATCTACTAATATATATACCAATATATTATATTTCGCTCAAGGCGTGAAAAGAAATGCAACATCACAGAAATATACAGCATCACAGAACAATACAGATATCTGGGATCCCCGGGTTTCACAGAGCCACTACTGAAACCCGACGTTCCCCTGGTCGTGTGGATAGCCTGTGCAATGAAATCCTAGACCCCTACGGGCGCGGCAAGTCACCCGCCAAAACCTGAAGCGAGGCAGCCCCCTTCAGCTCCGTGAATGGACCACCCAGCACTCCACGGAATCCGGCAACTTGGGCACCCCTCCTGGGTCAACTTGTACCCCCTACGAGTGCGGCAAATAGCCCGCCAATCCCAGAGTGAAGCCCCCTCCTTCTCAATGCCATGAGATGCGGGCTTGTTGCCCTCCAGAACCCGGCTATCCGTTCACCCCACCGCGGGGTAATCCTAGTACAGAAAGTAAAATATACATACACCGGGTACATCGACCGCAACCAGGTCGTGCCCCAAAAGAATAATACAAACAGGCAGTGACGGCAGTCCACATGTCGGACGCTCGCCCCGCAATATCAAATGTACATAATACAACAGCACTGTACTAGCATTGCATCCAGGCTATCCCCCACGACCGATCCGCAACATCACAGCAAAAACACAAAATATCAACGTGAAAGTCACGTTCGCAAATCCGTCTAACTGGGCTATAGCAGTTAGACCGGATTTACCGATCAAGTGACATTCACGGTCGCAGATATAATGTAAATACTGTGAAAAATGTGTTTAAAATTTTCCGATTGACCAAAAATTAACAAGTGGGCCCCAAACCAATACTGCAGCAGTCACAGAAATAATTGGCCCAATTTTAATATTCCAAAACCCCTAAAAACAGCCCAGAAGCCCACTGGAAAAACTTGATTCAGTGAGGACATTAATGTGCGGCGGAACCGCGGCCCAAGGGGGGTTTTGGCCGCGGTTCCGCGCTCCATTGATCGAGTCACTGCGTCGACTTTTTCCAGTATGCTTATATATTCCTGTACATCAGTTTTATGCAACCTGAAAAATTTTTGGACACCAAAAAATCTTAACAGAAAACTGATGTGAACTAAAACATAGATTTTCGAATTTTGGTCGATCGGAAATGCAAAACACATCAAACGAAAGCTAGACGAAGTTAAGGACGAGGCTCTGATACCACTGTAAGTGCACGGCGGCGCCCCGGCCGTTAATCCGACGGCCAAACGCGGAAACGGTGAAAAACTTTAATTTTGCGGACTTAGCAAACCGGTACCACCGCGCACTAAACCCCGGATCGTGCCATTAAACTAGTCTAAGCTAACAAGAGGATGGGTTAGAGATATACCGACTGATCCGAGTCCTCCGGTCTTCATCTCCACTCCGATCTCCTCGCGGGAACTCCGGTCGTCGCCTCCTCGTCGGAAAGGGCACCACGAAGCCGGGTACTTTTACGGGCTCCCACCTCAATACCGAGGCAACTCGGGCATGAAGCCGGCAAGTCGACATGCCCAAGATGTGCTGTAGGTTGTAGTGTAGAACATGCTAGTCTCATTTGGGGTTTGGAGTTGCCTTGATGGAGGAATCAACAAGATATCAACTTGGGGTTTTATGGTAGCAATGAAAATGAGATGGATGATTAATTTCCCACACCAAAATGAAACCTCTCATTTTCTCTCCTCATGAAATTGTGGCCGGCCTCATGCATTTTAGAATGGTGGAGGGAATGGAATTTATGCATGAAGGGAGGTGATGGTAGGATAAAGCAAGGAGGTGTCCATAAGCAAAACATAATCATCACAAAACTATCCATCCAAATCAAATCCATTCTCTTCACCATAAATACATGAAAAGTAAAGATGCTAAACATATCAACCCTTATGCAAATAAGTCCTCCACAAAGTGTAATTTGCAAAACTGCAAATTACCCCCTCCATCGGAAAAGTCCGGCCGGGAAAGAACAAAGAAAAACCGGCCGGAACGGAATGCAAACTGGCAACTCCAGAAAACTGGTCCCGTAATAAATTACAGGAAAACCCCCATACTGTGCATACACACCCGCATCTGTATTCCGTCCGGATACAAATGCAATGAGACAAAATCTACACTGTACTAAACTAGGACCGGCTTAAGCCAAACCCGGCTAGTTACATCCGTTCGATCCTGATCCGTGCAATACCGCACGTATCTGATCGAACCCTGCCATACAACCATACGGCCACTAGTACAAACTGTCCGATCTTGATCCGTGCAATACCGCACGTATCTGATCGGACCCTGCCATATCTCCATACGGCCTCTACAGCGTTTCGCCCGAAAGCTTGAGTAACTGGAAGTGTGGTGGACTCTAAAGACTCGTCAATACTATGGCTGTGGATTTAACCACTAGCACGTCAGAGGTATAAGCCAATACGTGACGGGCCACCAGCTATTGACCAAAAGGGACGTCGATGAGCGAACTCATCCTGACACCCTACTGAGCCTGTCAGTGACAATATCCGTGCAGTCCGGTCCGTTCGTCTATGAGTATCGCATGGCGGGCCTAGGGGGTTGGTAAATGTCAGACCCCCAAAAGCGGTACAAGTCGTGTCGGAGTGTAGCCCAGAACACCCTGAGATACTACTGGAATACCTACCAGTAAATCTCCTTGCCTTGGCCAAGGACTTTGTGTAATGGCTCTCCTAGACACAGCACGACCTCACCCCCAATACCGGGAGAGACGAACCCCTGAAGATACGCTCACTGCCTCCATGTGGCTCGGGACTGTACCCAACTAAAACCTGTTTGCACGACTCCTTTGAGCCGTGGTAGGGTAGTAATCAAAGTACAGTGGGAACTCACACGAGACAAATGACGATCCCCAGGTCGATGAACTAACCTGCACACATGTCACCAGGGAACTGCCATCTAACGTCTGGTATATGACCAACTAGCATGTTCCCGGCGAGTCCTGTCCGGTGTACTCATAACCCAATGAGCACCTGTATACATCTTAGGTGATCCAACTGACACCAATGGCTTGTGAGACCGGCCACCGCCCCTTGTCGGGGTCTCGACTGTATACACTAGTCTACTCTGGAGTATCGATGCCCGGTCTCGAAACTCCCACGACTAGGGACCTTTTAAGGATATGCTTGTAGACCCCCAGCTCCCACTTATATGATCGCCCTCATACTGCTGGTGGTCAAGCAAGAATCCTAGGGGCTCTATCAACGTGCAATAGCGACATGTCAGGTCACCTAAAGCAGTACACGATGATAAAGGTAAACCAGATAGCATACTATCATCTCGAGTAAGACTGTCCTACCGGGATAGGTCCTCCCTCAATCATTACAATCACGTACCTGTGACCTAATAATTGACTCTGAGGGCACTATCTCCAACAGTGTATACAGTCGAGACCCCGACGAGGGGCGGTGGCCGGTCTCATAAGCCACTGGTGTCAGTTGGTTCACCTAAGATGTATACAGGTGCTCATTGGGTTATGAGTACACCGGACAGGACTCGCTGGGAACCTGCTAGTTGGGATTATACTTGACGTCAGATAGCAGTTCCCTGGTGACATGTGTACAGGTTAGTTCATCGACCAGGGGATCGTCATTTGTCTCGTGTGAGTTCCCACTGTACTTTGATTACTACCCTACCACGGCTCAAAGGAGTCGTGTAAACAGGTTTTAGTTGGGTACAGTCCCGAGCCACATGGAGGCAGTGAGCGGATCTGCAGGGGTTCGTCTCTCCCGGTATTGGGGGTGAGGTCGCGCTGTGTCTAGGAGAGCCATTACGCAAAGCCCTCGGCCGAGGCAGGAGATTTACTGGTAGGTATTCCAGTAGTATCTCATGGCGTTCTGGGCTACACTCCGACACGACTTGTACCGCTTTTGGGGGTCTGACTTTTACCAACCCCCTAGGCCCGCCATGCGATACTCATAGACGAACGGACCGGACTGTACGGATATTGTCACTGACAGGCTCAGTAGGGTGTCAGGATGAGTTCGCTCATCGACGTCCCTTTTGGTCAATAGCTGGTGGCCCGTCATGTATTGGCATATACCTCTGACGTGCTGGTGGTTAAATCCACAACCATTGTATTGACGAGTCTTTAGAGTCCACCACACTTACAGTTACTCAAGCTTTCGGGCGAAACGCTGTAGAGGCCGTATGGAGATATGGCAGGGTCTGATCAGATACGTGAGGTATTGCACGGATCATGATCGGACAGTTTTGTACTAGTTGCCGTATAGTTATATGGCAGGGTTCGATCTGATACGTGCGGTATTGCACGGATCAGGATCAGACGGATTTTACTAGCCGGCTTTGGCTTAAGCCGGTCCTAGTTTAGTACAGTGTAGATTTTGTCTCATTGCATTTGTATCCGGTCGGAATACAGATGCGGGTGTGTATGCACAGTATCGGGGTTTTCCTGTAATTTATTACGGGACCAGTTTTCTGGAGTTGCCAGTTTGCATTCCGTTCCGGCCGGTTTTTCTTTGTTCTTTCCCGGCCAGACTTTTCTGATGGAGGGGGTAATTTGCAGTTTTGCAAATTACATTTTGTGGAGGGTTTATTTGCAAGATGATTAATTATGATAGCATCTTTAGATGCCATTCTTTTCCTTGATCTTTTCATGCTTTATCTTGATTAGAATTGATAAGAATGGTTGATGTAAGTTTGTTATGATTATGTTTGGCTATGGTCACCACTTGTGCTCCTACCATCACCTCCCTTCATGCTTGTTATTCATTCCTCCACCATTCTCATTTGGATGATAAGTTTTTCATTAGAAAAGAGAGAAGAAGAAAAAGAAAAGAGAGAAGAAGAAGGAGAGAGTTCTTCATTCTTGAGAGTTTCATCTTCTTGATCTCATTCATGTTAGAAAAATGCAAGCACCATTTTTCTTATCTCATTTCCTCCATCAAGGCAACCAAAACCCAAGTGAGACACTACACTATACATTCTACAGCACATCTTGGGCATGTCGAGTTGCCGGCTTCATGCCCGAGTTGCCTCCGTATTGAGGCGGGAGCCCGTAAAAGACGCAGGCGTTGTGGTGCCCTTTCCGACGAGGAGGCGACGATGTGGAGGCAAGACTTTCCGCGGGAGATCGGGACATGACGAGAAGACCGGAGGACTCGGATCACTCGGTATACTTCTCACTCTATCTCTTGTTTGCTAGCATTAGGTTAATGGTAAACGATCCGGGTTTTCTTTGTCCGCGGTAGCGCCGGTTTCCGAGTAAGGAAAATTTTTGATTCCGCATTTTGGCCTCGAGTACGAGGCCGGGGCGCTGCCGTGGCGCAACATGGTATCAGAGCCACACCATTAACCTTACCTAGCTTCGTTTGATGTGTTTGCATTTCCGATCGACCAAAATTTCCAAAAACCGTATTTTTCTAGCACAATCAGTTTCTGTCGAAATTTTTTGGAGTCTAAAAATTTTTCAGGTGGTCTCAGAATGATGTGCAGGGAGTTCTAAGAACACTGCAAAAATTTGGTAAAGTGATCACTCCGTACGGCCGCGGAAGCGCGGCCATAACCCCCTTTTGGCCGCTCTTCCGCCGCAGGAGTGTGGGCTCGTATGATTATTTTTTTGCAGTGGGCTTATGGGCTTAAATTAGGGGTTTTGGAATATTAAAATTGGGCCCAGGTTTTCTGTGAGTGCTACAGTTTTGATTGGGGGCCCACTTGTTAATTTTTGGTCAATCGGAAAATTTTAAACACATTTTTCACAGTATTTACATTATATCCGCGACCGTGAATGTCACTCGATCGGTAAATCCGGTCTAACTGCTATAGCCCGGTTAGACGGATTTGCGAACGTGACTTTCACGTTGATGTTCTATGTTTATGCTGTGATGTTGCGGATCGGTCGTGGGGGATAGCCTGGATGCAATGCTAGTACAGTTTTGTTGTATTATGTACATTTGATATTGCGGGGCGAGCGTCCGACATGTGGACTGCCGTCACTGCCTGATTGTATTATTCTTTTGGGGCATGACCTGGTTGCGGTCGATGTACCCGGTGTATGTATATTTTACTTTCTGTACTAGGATTACCCCGCGGAGGGGTGCACGGATGGCCGGGTTCTAGAGGGCAACGGGCCCGCATCTCATGGCATTGAGACGGAGGGGGCTTCACTCTAGGATTGGCGGGCTATTCGCCGCACTCGTAGGGGGTACAGGTTGACCCAGGAGGGGTGCCCAAGTTACCGGATTCCGTGAAGTGCTGGGTGGTCCATTCACGGTGCTGAAGGGGGCTGCCTCGCTTCAGGTTTTGGCGGGTGGCTTGCCGCGCCCGTAGGGGTCTAGGATTTTATTGCACAGGCTATCCACACGACCAGGGGAACGTCGGGTTTCAGCAGCGGCTCTGTGAAACCCGGGGCTTCCAGATATCTGTATTGTTCTGTGATGCTGTACATTTCTGTGATGTTGCATTTTATCACGCCTTGAGCGAAATATAATATATTGGTATATATATTAGTAGATGTTGTATATGTTTTACATCCGCGCTAGTCCAGTCCCCGCTCTGCCGTTAGTTAGCTAACCTAACGGGTGATGACGGGACCCAGTGGCGAATGCGGATGGCATATACGTACGTCAGTATATTTTCGTTCTTTGTGGTGTGATTAATTGATGGGACTGCGTTGATTCGGATCAATGCAAGATAAACAAACCTATTCTGATGTTGTTGGAACATTTTTCAAAAAGCTGTTATTGCAAGGACGTTCACTTTTGTTTTGCATCGTGGTATTCATTTGGAATATCCTGCTCCTCAGTCGACGAGGCAAGGGCCGAGATCCCTTCACCGGGAGTGACCCCTTGGACAGAAGTTTGCGTCAGGGCATTAACTCCACTATAGCCGATTACTTTTGCTTTGCATCGTGGTATTCAGTTGGAATATCCTGCACCTCATTCTACGGGGAAAGAGCCGAGATCCCTTCACCGGGAGTGACCTCTTTAGTAAAGGTTTTCGTCACTATATTTTATAAAAGGCTATGCAGTTCCTTCAACGATATCAAGTTCTTTACGTTAAAGGTTTTTCGCCAAAAACCATTCGTAGCCCTCCGTCATTTCTTATGAGTATTATTTAGTATTCGTGCTGCGTTTGTTGACTCCGTCAAGGCGTAGTGTACGGTAGCTAAGTAGTGCTTGTTTGTTGCATAAATGGGATTGGTTAGGACAGTCGTGCGGCCTTGTTGACTCCGTCAAGGGCACGTGCGGGTGGGTTTAATGCAATCCAGATAATGACGGGATGAACTTGACTAGGACTCTTTGATTTGTTGATTCCGTCAAGGTCACTTGAGTCCTCGGGGTAAAAATCACATCGGGAGTTTCAAAAGAACTGAAACTTGCCAGGCATGCGCATACCTTCTGGAGTGTGGTGACGTGAGTGGATTCCGTCACGTTATCATGCGATGAGAGTTGGATCCCGATTCCCACTGATGAGTTGGTTTACTCCTCGGGTGATCCCGACTAATTCTTCTTTCAGGTTTGGAGGAGAATTTGAGGTACAGTGGGAGGTTTCCAGATTAGATAAAGTGATAACCATTCTGATCTAGGTTAGAGTGCACGCTGAGTGTTTCTTTTCTCTCTCTCTTTGGCAGCGACCATTGACCCGACCCTGGACTATGACTCAGTGACCAAGTTGACCGAACCTTCTTAACACTGGCTTTTGGATTGTCAGAGTTGCAGACCTCATTGCCACTCCTACTTTTACCCTTTTCTCCGGGACACCCCGTATTACTACGAACGTCCACTTCCATTGGACAAAACCATCGTATGGTTAGATACGAACTCGAAGGACTTCGAGGATGGTTTCTGGTTCTGGAGAAAATGGATAGGATTATTCAGTTGTCTTTTCCCTTTTACCTTCTCTCAAGTTGTGAGTACTCCTTGGTTTAGGAGATAGTACACCTATTACGCAAATTGGATAGTCTTCTTCCAAACCTTAGGCTGGTGCCGACCGGTAGGGAATGAAGAAAACCAATTAGCATAACGATGGTGTGCAGAAGGTATTAAGTTAAGACAAAGCAAGGGATTAGTAGGAGGGCAAAGTAAATTGCGACTGATATTCACGACCAAACCATGTATTTCTTCGCCAATCCTAAATCACCTTTGTATTTCTCCAGGACACTCCGTATCACTACGAAGATCCACAGTTTACTGGATACTCCATCGTATGGTTATATACGAACTCGAAAGGAACTTGTTCCAGTTCGGGGATGGATTCTGGTTCAGGAGAAATAGGAATAAAGTACATTCAGGTGTCTTTTATCTTCACCTTCTCTCGCGGTGCGAGTGCTCCTAGGACCAGGACAGTACACCCATTATGCTTATTGAATAGTCTTCTTCCAAACCATAGGCTGGTGCCGAACGGTAGGGAAGGAAGAAAACCATTTGGCCTAAGGGGTGTGCAGAAGGTAATGACTAAAGACATATAAAGGGATTTGGAGAGGTGGCAAAGAATTATACGGTTATAGTTGTGAATCTGGATAATGGAAGAGGCATTACTAGGAATACCAGGATACCCCGACGAAACATTTCAATGTTTCAGTTTCACTGTGTACTGTTAATAGAAAACTGATTTCCCAGTTAGACACTTGCTCCAGGGTATGTATTTGCCAGGTATGATTCTCACATCTGTATGGTTTTACAGATGATGAGTGGGAGTAAGTTATTGGGAATTGGGTGATCATCCTCATTATATCGGGATTCGTTGTAATCGGTGATATTTGAGGAAGTCACCTGGGTTGTTTGCCGGACGGCAAATATTTGGTTTTGAATATCCGCGGTTATGCACCAATTTCAAATTGATATATCTGTACGTCTATTTTCATAGAGTGAGATATACCTTTTGATATTATGTCGATGACATTTACCTATATCAGTGGATGGTTAGGTAAGGAGCATTAAACAGCGGTATAATTCTTCTTAACCATAAGTACAGTTTTCAACCTACGACACACAGTGAAAGAGTTGTTAGACTCAGCGGACTTATACAGAGTATTGTATGTTGTCCAGTGTCCATTAGGACAGAGGGGTTGGTCCTCGTACTATATTCTGTTTACTTTTAACTTCTCTAGTTCTTAGACATGTGTTTCGTGGAAACACAGGGTCTAAGTTTTCAGGAGTTATAGGTATTTGAATAGAGTAGAGAACCAGGTATAGCAAGTATCGAGATTCTTCAAAGTGATCGAAGATGTAGATACTTGTGTATGGTATTCAGTTGATAGTAATGATTAAGAGAACTAGCTTCTCTTTCAGGTTACTCATAATTGGAAGCATTCCTAAGTTGAGTAACGCTGATCGGCCTCCTTCCATTTAGTTTACATGCACTGGAGATAGCTGCATGATTTGAATCTGGTTCAATTAAATCAGTGCCTCTGTTTCTACATTGGATATAGAACAGTTCATATCTTAACGATGTTAAGGTACGGGGAGTTGTCCGGCTTATGCTTAAAACCAGACACTGGACAACTCAAGGCACGTTTCTGTAATGGCTGTTTGTGGGTTGACCCAGGCTTTGACGAGGGTTGATTTTCTACCATCTGGATGAACAATAGCAATATTGTTCTAGACTCGCTACAGTTTTTATTAAAAATGGATTTTTTCAGAAAAAGTAGTGGGAGTATGGTAGAACTGGAAGTGATTCCAGAACCACAAACGATTACTGAAGATTTGATAAGGAACCTAAAGATTCAATCTGATTTGACATTCCATTGGCCACTCCGCAGATAAGGTGGGTAACTTCAGGCACCCGAGAGGTACTACGGTGGCCTCAAGGACGGTGACAGGGAAGTTCTTGTTTACCCACAATTACCATTGCTGTTGTTCCAGGCTGCGAGACCCGGTGGGAGGATGATTATAGCGTCGTTCTAAACTAGTTTTAGAAGTGCATGTCTATATGACTCTGGCAGAGGGTTGTCGTAGTCAGTGGGAGCAGCGGAAGCATTGGTGGACATCAGGCTTATGTCTATTTATAGACTAAAGCAGTTACAGCGGAGATAGATCATCTATTTCTGACCTGACAGTCACAGGTTTGACTTCATCAGAATAGGGGATGGATCTGTTGAGAAGGTAGTAGAGTGTGATGTCCTGGTATTTGGATGACATACACAGAATATGAAAAGATACTCCTATATTACGATCGGTTATACTTTGGTCGTCACACAGTGTTTTCTCCACATAGGACTTGGATATTATATCAGACATACTGGTTACTAGATCTATGGTTTTAGATCTAGATTTGGGTGGTTTTCCAATCTGGGTACTTTGACAGCATTCTATGAGTATTTAGAATGGACGACTCCTGACACGGTAGTGTACCTGCAGTTGATGGAGTCACCCTCTCTAAAGGTGTCTTATAGACTAAAGGGGAGAGGGATACTCATGATTGGCAGATCACTTGCTTAGGCAATTGAGTCAATCATGAGATGTCAAGTACCACACCAGATGTTGTTCTTGCACTAGATGCAATAAGTTGATATTGATCCAATCCTGGAGAAACAGTCGGAAGCAGTCTTAGAACATAAGTGGATGTTCTAGGGATATGATAACGACAGCCTCATTTGGGAGACAGTTATCATTCCAGGCTTCCAAGGTGACATGGACGACAAGGAGGTTGTCAGAGTTATAGTTTTCCTTCTGACGAGGGGCAGTATTTTGGACAGGTGGTCCAAGGCAATACTGAGGGTGGCATGGCGCAGGATACTGATTAAGTTCAGTTGACGATACAGTCTAAGAAGTTTGGATTTGGAGTTCATTTATGAGCTAGGTCCCATCAGACATCCAGACATTCTAAGACAGGTATTGCTCATTTCGGGAGATGGCTTTCTCCGCGAACTTGAGATATAGAGAGACATAGAAAGAAACATCACAGCGGATCCACTCACTGAGGCTATTCCTCGAACGCAATAGTTTCGCAAACGAGCTTTGTGAGACTGACCAGTAGAGGAGTTGGGTGTTCGGTATCACACGGGCTGTGAGTATGCGGCATCGCAATAATTAGCCTTGAGTGCAAGTGGGAGATTGTTGGAGTTAGTGCCCTCAGAGTCAATTATTGGATCACAGGCACGTGATTGCAATGATTGAGGGAGGACCTATCCCGGTAGGACAGTCTTACTCGAGATGATAGTATGCTATCTGGTTTATCTTTATCATCGTGTACTGCTTTAGGTGACCTGGCATGTCGCTATTACACGTTGATAGAGCCCCTAGGATTCTTGCTTGACTGCTAGCAGTATGATGGCGATCATATACGTGGGAGCTGGTAGTCTATAAGCACATCCTTAAAGGTCCCTAGTCGTAGGAGTTTCGAGACAGGGCATCGATACTCCATTAGTAGACTAGTGTATACAGTCGAGACCCCGACGAGGGGCGGTGGCCGGTCTCATAAGCCACTGGTGTCAGTTGGTTCACCTAAGATGTATACAGGTGCTCATTGGGTTATGAGTACACCGGACAGGACTCGCTGGGAACCTGCTAGTTGGGATTATACATGACGTCAGATAGCAGTTCCCTGGTGACATGTGTACAGGTTAGTTCATCGACTTGGGGATCGTCATTTGTTTCGTGTGAGTTCCCACTGTACTTTGATTACTACCCTACCACGGCTCAAAGGAGTCGTGCAAACAGGTTTTAGTTGGGTACAGTCCCGAGCCACATGGAGGCAGTGAGCGGATCTGCAGGGGTTCGTCTCTCCCGGTATTGGGGGTGAGGTCGCGCTGTGTCTAGGAGAGCCATTACGCAAAGCCCTCGGCCGAGGCAGGAGATTTACTGGTAGGTATTCCAGTAGTATCTCAGGGCGTTCTGGGCTACACTCCGACACGACTTGTACCGCTTTTGGGGGTCTGACTTTTACCAACCCCCTAGGCCCGCCATGCGATACTCATAGACGAACGGACCGGACTGTACGGATATTGTCACTGACAGGCTCAGTAGGGTGTCAGGATGAGTTCGCTCATCGACGTCCCTTTTGGTCAATAGCTGGTGGCCCATCATGTATTGGCATATACCTCTGACGTGCTGGTGGTTAAATCCACAACCATTGTATTGACGAGTCTTTAGAGTCCACCACACTTACAGTTACTCAAGCTTTCGGGCGAAACGCTGTAGAGGCCGTATGGAGATATGGCAGGGTCCGATCAGATACGTGCGGTATTGCACGGATCAGGATCGGACAGTTTTGTACTAGTTGCCGTATAGTTATATGGCAGGGTTCGATCTGATACGTGCGGTATTGCACGGATCAGGATCGGACGGATTTTACTAGCCGGCTTTGGCTTAAGCCGGTCCTAGTTTAGTACAGTGTAGATTTTGTCTCATTGCATTTGTATCCGGTCGGAATACAGATGCGGGTGTGTATGCACAGTATCGGGGTTTTCCTGTAATTTATTACGGGACCAGTTTTCTGGAGTTGCCAGTTTGCATTCCGTTCCGGCCGGTTTTTTTTGTTCTTTCCCGGCCGGACTTTTCTGATGGAGGGGGTAATTTGCAGTTTTGCAAATTACATTTTGTGGAGGGTTTATTTGCAAGATGATTAATTATGATAGCATCTTTAGATGCCATTCTTTTCCTTGATCTTTTCATGCTTTATCTTGATTAGAATTGATAAGAATGGTTGATGTAAGTTTGTTATGATTATGTTTGGCTATGGTCACCACTTATGCTCCTACCATCACCTCCCTTCATGCTTGTTATTCATTCCTCCACCATTCTCATTTGGATGATAAGTTTTTCATTAGAAAAGAGAGAAGAAGAAAAAGAAAAGAGAGAAGAAGAAGGAGAGAGTTCTTCATTCTTGAGAGTTTCATCTTCTTGATCTCATTCATGTTAGAAAAATGCAAGCACCATTTTTCTTATCTCATTTCCTCCATCAAGGCAACCAAAACCCAAGTGAGACACTACACTACACATTCTACAGCACATCTTGGGCATGTCGAGTTGCCGGCTTCATGCCCGAGTTGCCTCGGTATTGAGGCGGGAGCCCGTAAAAGACGCAGGCGTTGTGGTGCCCTTTCCGACGAGGAGGCGACGATGTGGAGGCAAGACTTTCCGCGGGAGATCGGGACATGACGAGAAGACCGGAGGACTCGGATCACTCGGTATACTTCTCACTCTATCTCTTGTTTGCTAGCATTAGGTTAATGGTAAACGATCCGGGTTTTCTTTGTCCGCGGTAGCGCCGGTTTCCGAGTAGGAAAATTTTTGATTCCGCATTTTGGCCTCGAGTACGAGGCCGGGGCGCTGCCGTGGCGCAACAACGGGAAATGCGAATCAGCACATCGCCCACTTCAAAGCCTAATGAGGAAACACTGGGGGCAACGATGCGCTTCTCCTTCACCAGTTCGTTAATAGCTTGACCGATGTTGCTTTCAACTGGTACGCGAGCATACCGGATGGCTCCGTCATAACTTTTGTCCAAATGGAGTCTCTGTTTCGGCAGAGGTTCATGAGCGTCAGCAATACGATTACCATTGCCGAGCTCGTAAGGACCAAGCCCAAGAGCGACGAAAGCAGCACGAATTTTATAACCCGATGGCGTAATCTCTCCGTCAAATTCGAACCGCCGATAGAGCAGGAACAATCTGTCAATCTCCTTGTTGGAAATCTCAACAACCGGATGGCCCCGTTTCTACGTACCGCGGGTCTCAAAAAATTCCAAGAGCTGACCAAAAAGGTCCAAACGTTGGAACGCTCAAAGCCCGATTCCGCTCAGGATCTTCAGTTCACAAACAGACCGAAACCTTGGAGGGACGACAACCGAAAAGGCGGAAGTTCTAACATCACCGATTCCCCAAATAAGCAGAGAATGAGCGGAGCAAAAACTGACCAGTCTCGAGAGCCAACTTTGGAGGAAAGAAGAAATAAGGTCTACTCATTCCGAAGGGACAAGGTCCACAAAATTTTTAAAGATGCTCTGAAAAATGGCCTGCGGCTACCAGAACCAAAAAGACTAAATGAAGCGAACAAGTTTGATCATCCCAAGTTTTGCCCATACCACCGAGTGCTGGGGCACACTATTGAAGACTATTGCATCTTCAAGGATTGGGTCGAGAAACAATACAAGGCGGGAGAAATATTATTGTTCCCTGGCATGTTAACAAACAATCAAGCTGCGACCGCCAATTTCATACACACGGGGACCGAAGTCCTTCAGGGACCTGATTCTCTCAAACACCCGCCTTCCTCTAGGAACAATCGACCACCACGTCATTAAACTGGGAACAATCGACCTCTAAGTCGTTAAACTGGGAATGTAAAAAAATATGTAAATAAAAGGAAAAAAATAAAAGCCGAAATGATGGGGCAACTCGCAATAAAAATCAGCGAGTAAAACAAAGATGAAATAAAAGCCGAAATGATGGGGCAACTGCGAATAAAAGCCGAAATGATGGGGCAATCACGATCTTCGTGATAAGAAAAGCTGAAATGATAGAGAAATCGCGGTAAAAAAAAAAAACAAAGGCGGATGATGAGTTGCTCCTAGCATTATTCCAGTGGAGCAATGCAGACGCCAACAAAAATCCGATTTTCCAAAATTCCCCTGGCCCTACGGTTAGTCCCCAAATTGACTACCGTATACAATCCACGGGCTCAAATAATTCTCAGCATATCCATGCCCCACCGCAACCACCAGCTACGCGGCTGGTCTCCGCCTTTGGAATTATGCTCCATTGGGAAGACCCACTCATGTGTCCTGGCGCATGTGCTTCAGTGTTAACAACGCTGAGGCCGGCCCCTATCCCGAAATTCCAAATCAATCCAATAGACCTCTAAGTCGTTAAACTGGAAACAGATGACCTCTAAGTCTTTAAACTGGAAACAGATGATCTCCACGTCATTAAACTGGAAACAGATGACCTCTAAGTCGTTAAACTAGAAACATTCGACCTCTAAGTCATTAAACTGGGAACGAGGGAAATCCACTCATGTGTCCTCACGATACATGAGGAGAACAAACCTTTGTAGGATCCTTACGACTCACAAAGGAAAAACACCCTTAGGAATCCTCACGACTCCTAAGGAGAAAATACACCTGCGGGATCCTTACGACTCGCAGGGAGAAAATACATTTATTGGACCCTCACGGCCCATAAAATTGAAAAGTGTCAGGTGACAGGGATCTAAACCTGTCTCCAAAGCCAACGCTCCCCAACCCCAAAGTGGCGAATGATGAGTCGCTCCTGGTACCATATTCCAGTGTAGCGATGCAGACACCAACCAAATTCGAAATCCCATACCCCAATGGCGAATGATGAGTCGCTTCTGGTACCATATTCCAGTGTAGCGATGCAGACGCCAACCAAATTCCAAATCCCATACCCCAATGGCGAATGATGAGTCGCTCCTGGTACCGCATTCTAGTGTAGCGATGCAGACGCCAACAAAGTCCTGAATTTTTTCCGGCCCTACGGTCTGGATCATACATCCTGCAAAACCGTATACAATCCACGGGCGTAAAACAATCCCGATCTCTCAAAAATAAAAGAGAAAAAAAAAAGAACGGTATGTCCACAAGCAAAATGGGAACGGATGAAAACCCGAAAGGGTGCAAACACGTAAAAAAAAAAGAAATGAAATGTACTCGCAAGGTCCACTCGACTTTGTGGGGAGAAAATTCCCGCGTGAGATCCCTACGACTCACAAAGGAGCAACACACTTAGGAGTCCCCACGACTCCTAAGGAGAAAATACATCTACGGGATCCTTATGACCCGTAGGGAGAAAATGATTTGTGAGACCCTTACGGCTCACAAAATGGAAAAGCCTTAGGTGTCAGGGATCTAAACCTGTCTCCTAAGCCACCAAATCCAAATCCTCTCGGGGCACATGATGAGTTGCTCCTAGCATTATTCCAGTGCAGTAATTCAGATGCCAAACGAAAAAAACCAAATCCAAATCCTCTCGGGGCACATGATGAGTTGCTCCTGGCATTATTCCAGTGCAGCAATGCAGATGCCAAACAAACCAAATCCAAATCCTCTCGGGGCACATGATGAGTTGCTCCTGGCATTATTCCAGTGCAGCAATGCACATGCCAAATGAAAATAAAAACAAATCCAAATCCTCCCGGGGCAAATGATGAGTTGCTCCTGGCATTATTCCATTGCAGCAATGCAGATGCCGACAAAAATACCAATCCCAAAATTCTCTCATGACAAATGATGATTCGCTCCTGGTACCATATTCCAGTGTAGCGATGCTGATGTCGACTCAAATCAAACCAACCAATTCCAACATTGACCTCTGCGTCAACAAGCAACACTCTGCATCGGGGAAACGTCCAACACAGACACTCCGCATCAGGGAAATGTCCGACAATGACACTCCGTAACGGGAAAACGTCAAGCAGACACTCCATCTCGGGGACACGCCAGCCAGCAACACTCCGTGTCGGGGAAACGTCAAGCAGACACTCTGTGCCGGGGATACGTCAACAAGCGACACTCTGCATCGAGGAAACGTCCAACACAGACACCCGCATCAGGGAAACGTCCAACAGCGACAGTCTGCATCGGGGAAACGTCCAACACAGACACTCCGCATCAGGGAAACGTCCAACAGCGACACTCCGTAATGGGGAAACGTCGAGTAGACACTCCGTCTCGGGGACACGTCAACCAGCGACACTCCGTCTCGGGGAAACGCCCAACAGCAGACACTCCGTCTCGGGGAAACGTCCAACAGCAGACACTCCGTCTTGGGGAAACGTCAACCAGCGACACTCCGTACCGGGGAAACGTCCAACAGCAGACACTCCGTCTCGGGGAAACATCAACCAGCGACACTCTGCATCGGGGAAACGTCCAACAGCACACACTCCGTCTCGGGAAAACGTCAACCAGCGAGACTCCGTACCGGGGAAACGTCCAACAGCAGACACTCCGTCTCGGGGAAACGTCAACCAGTGACACTCCCTATCGGGGAAACGTCCAAC
Source organism: Agapanthus africanus (assembly GCA_030015575.1). Classification (NCBI taxonomy): domain Eukaryota; kingdom Viridiplantae; phylum Streptophyta; class Magnoliopsida; order Asparagales; family Amaryllidaceae; genus Agapanthus; species Agapanthus africanus. The sequence continues at coordinate 356,044,106 of CM057342.1, read as the reverse complement.
AGCAGACACTCCGTCTCGGAGAAACATCAACCAGCGACACTCAGCATCGGGGAAACGTCCAACATCAGACACTCCGTCTCGGGAAAACGTCAACCAGCACGCTGGGGACACGTCGACCAGCGACACTCCGTCTCGGGGAAACGTCAAGCAGACACTCCATCTCGGGGACACGTCAACCAGCCGATACTCCGCCTCGGGGAAACGTCGACCAGCGACACTCCACGCCGGGGGCACGTCAACGAAATCACTCCGGGCTAGGGAAACGTCTACCACGGACACTCTATCTCGGAGACGCATCAAGCACCGACCGTCCATGTCATAAAAAGGGCAGTGCATCCCAAAAATGTGGGAACCAAAGCAAGACGCCTCCACGCAAAAGAAGATCCATCAATTTCATGCACACGACCCACATATGCTGTGTGCATTTATTGATAGGGGCAATTTGTTGGGGTAAAAATTTACACCCCGGTTGACCAAGTCAAAATCAAAGTCAACCCCAAACCAGGTAGGCCCAAGCCCAAATCAAGCGGGCCCATGCCCAAGTCGAGCCCGCAGCCAGCCTCCCCATGCCAACAACAAAATCATGTAATAAATAATTTTTATGTAATTGTTTATGCATGAATGTAAACAAAATGGGCATAAAGCCAATATTTTGTAAGCCCATGGCTTATGTGCAAAAATGAAATGGCACATGAGCCATGGGATGGCTAAAATGCCATTTTTGTAAAGCCCAAGGGGCTATATGTAAATATGTAAGCCTATATAAGGCAACATGATGATGAATAAAGCATATACTTTTCATTCCACCAAAAACTAGGGTTCTTTGTGCCTCCTGCTCTTTCTCCAAGGTTCTAAACCTTCTCATTTCTTTTGAATTAAATCAAGAGTTTTACTCTTTCTTTTTCAAAACTAAGTAGTTTTCCACCACAAAACACACAAAGGGGAACTCAGATCTCCCATCAGATCTCAAAAAGGAGTGATTTTTAAAATCTCTAACTTCTTGATCTTCAAAATCCGGCCAAACAACAGGAGGAGGAAGAAGAACCCCCTTCATCATCTTTAAAACAACCTAGGAGTTTTAACTCCATATATATATATATATATATATATATATATATATATATATAACAACAAATATTTCCTTTCTGAAGCATAGCTTCTGTTTCATAGGCTAAAAGCCTCCTTTTCTCGCCGGCGCTGAAGCGCAAAGCGCCCGCGTGCCGACACGTGGCGCGCTTGCGCTCCAGCGCTCAGCGCTCGAGCGCAAAGCGCCCACGTGCCGACACGTGGCGCGTTTGCCCTACAGCGCCCTGAGCTCAAGCGCAAAGCGCCCACGTGCCGACACGTGGCGCGCTTGCGCTCGAGCGCAAGTCGCTCCGGTGCCGACACGTGGCTCGCTTGCGCTTGAGCACAAGCGCTCGAGCGCAAGCGCTCGAGCGCAAGTCGTCCCGGTGCCGACATGTGGCATGCTTGCGCTCCAGCGCAAGCACTCGAGCGCAAGCCACCCCCATGCCGAAACGTGGCGCACTTGCGCTCAAGCTCAAGCGCTCAGGCGCAAGTCTCCCCCGTGCCGACACGTGGCGCACTTGCGCTCGAGCGTCAGGCGCTGTAGTGCAAAGCGCCCACGTATCGACACGTGGCGCGCTTGCGCTCAAGCGCCCAGCACTCAAGCGTAGAGCGCTCACGTGCCGACACGTGGCACTCTAGCGCCTGAGCGCACAACACCCTAGCTGCTAGCCCCCTTGACCCCCAGCCCGCTATCCGGGTAGCGGGACCCCCGTAAAAACTCTGCGTGGCTCCCAATATATCCAAAACCCCCTTTCAAAACACAACACACGCACACTGCACATTGAGTTCGCGTGACCAGTTTAACCCGTCAATCGGAGGTTCCCTCGCTCCAAAGGCGAGGAGTAATTAACGGCAGCTTAGTCTGCGGCTGCCGGAGATTCGGATCCCCACAATCATTAAACCCCGGCCTACCCTAGGCAGGGGGAATCTGTAGTACGCCTGACAAGCGCGCGCGTATTCCCATCTTAATGGGGTGACGAAAAACACCCTACAACCGTCTACTGCACAGCGATCCGTTCTCGCCCCGGGATACCATACCGGGTCCACCATATACCCGCAATCGGCCTCATCCGCCTCCTCGAATCGGGTTTCACATGTCGCTCTCAGAACCGAGAAAACACATGGTGGACGCACTGAAATATCATATCAAGAGAAACTGGGTTTTTAAAACAACACATAATCTCTTTTAAAATGTCCACGTTTCTCAAATCCAGAAATCTCATGAAAACAGCATATCTCAATGCGTAAAATCATGGAGCATGATATATGCGACATATAATAGAAATGTAAGCATATCCGTATATCATGCAACATGGAAAAGTGATATGACATGTTAAGGGATAACTGCTCTTTTAAATGATTCCAGTTTTTAAAATATAACATGCGGTTCCCAATTTCCAATAAAACTGGTTATCTATGTAGGCACAATATCTAAATGCGCAAGTATAGAGGTACCAATGTGTATATACGCCAGTGTGGGTATGCAATGTGCATATGCACAAGTATGGATGTAACAATGTGTATATCTGTAAGCATGTTATGCGAAGAGTCATATCATGATGCAGCAATCCTACTGTGTAGTGACATGGAAATTATCGATGATGAAGTGTGTGAGCCGGCAAATCTGTGTACGAGCAACATACGCATCATCGATAATGGTGTAAGTGTACTAACACAGGTATATGCCATGCAAGGATAATATCATGAATGCAGCACAGGGTAAATCATCGGCTAAAAGCTATAAGGTATACGTAACTATCATATGTCCGAGTCGGTGAACCTATCAATCGGCATCTAGCCTCACTGCATCACGTACGGTATAATCCATCGTACTGCATCCTCTAGTCAAGGGTATGGATCAAACACAAGTCAAACTCATCACGCACGGAAAATCATCGTACGGCGGCACTAACTAAAAGGGGTCCTATCATCATATAAGACAAATGAGGGTACGGCCTAATATCACATACGGCCTATCATCCATGATTCACAACATTCTATATATGTATATATATCTATGTACCTATGTCCCGGTTCACATCCGCAATAATCTCATATCAGGGGACTAGTAGGGTATAAATCATCTCGATCGACTCGCATCCGTATACCCACATATCATTATATTATCAAATCCGTCTTATATTCTTTCATCGCATTTATCTTTCATATCAAGTCGAGTTTACACAAACATTAAATCTCTACTATAAGTATAGGCATCTAATCTAACATACACACCCGAACCATACAAGCAGATTTTAAAAGAAGCGAATCATAGTTTTTGAAAAATAGGGGTTACGGTGTTTTTAAGGAAAAGATATCATTTGAAAGTCCGTAACATCCCTCAAGGTATATATTTAAAAGATACATACGATTCTTCGGTTTAGAAAAAGGTATGGTTCGGATGACACAACTATATCGACTATCTAGTCCTACAATATCTTAAACGGCAATATCGCTAAACGTCATCCGATGATAATAGTAACATATCACTTCTAACTATCCTCTAGTTTCTAATATGGTTTTATAGCTACCTCATTCTAACCCTAGTTTCCTAATCTAGGTTTCTTAACCATATTCTATAAATCAGTTTTCCATCAAAACTTTGCGGGGGTGCTATACGCCATCCACCCGACTTCCCCCGTGGATATCAATCCACTCACCTGGTCTTCGCTCACCGAAATCGATGACGCCATGCTCCTCCTCCTCGGAATCCATGCGAGGGTACCTAAAATAATAAACAATCGCAATACGTATTAAAATCGAATTCGAAAAACCGATACGGCGCACGGTGCGCTCATAGGTTAGAACCTATGGCCTACACGTGCAATAACAATCAAACAACCCCTGTTGTCGGTGTACAAACATCCAACAACCAAATACCAATCCAAATATCAAGATTTAAAATTTCAAAATACGGAAATCATAGCCAAAAACACCGCAATGTGCTCCCAGATTTTACCCTAGGCCAAATTGGTCAATTCTGGATACATGGAGGGTCTAATTTACATCTGAAGGGACCCAAGAACAAATACGGATCAATTCTAACCTGCCCTGGCCGCAAATTGTGGCCATATTGAATTTATCTGCGGCCTGGGGTTTGAGTTAGGGGCTCGGGTCTCAGTGGTTGTTAGTTATATGTATGCCCTAGAGGCCATTACTATACATGAGATGTATATTGTAGTGGATGCTTGGACATATATAGGGAGGACTTTCTTGCTCGACATGATAGTATGCTATCTTGTTGCTCTTTACCTTGACGTGTACACTGATTGTCTCTCTGTTACATGTTGGTAAAGCCCTTAGGATATGTACTCGACTACTGGGACTATGATGAGATCATACTAGTGGGGCCACGGTAGTCGACGAGTACATCCTATAACTGTTCCTAGTCGAGGGTGTATCGAGACAGGGCATCGATACACCAGAGTAGACTAGCGTATACGCATCTTGACCCATATGATGGGCGATGGATGATCCCATATCCATCGGTGTTTGACATCAAGGATGGTGTACGGGTGCTCAGTGGAGACTGGGTACACTGGACGGACTCGCCGAGAACTCCCAGATGGTATTATACCTTATGTCAGATGGCAGTTCTCTGGTGACACTGGTACATGTTAGTCTGTAGACCCGAGATCGTCATAGAGCCTTGTGTGATTCCCACTGTGCTTTGATTTCCACCTTACTACGTCCAAGAGGGCGTGCAAAACGGTGGTTTTTAGGTACAGTCCCGAATCACATGGAGGCAATGAGCGATAGGAGGGGATTCTTCTCTCCCGGTATAGGGAGTTGATGTTGCGTAGTGTTCGATTGGCTATAACTGGAAATCCCTGGCCAGGGTTGCTGAGATTTACTGGTAAGTGTTACCAGTAGTTTCTCGAACTGTTATAGACCTCATATCGACACGACTTATCGAGCTACTGGGGTCTGACGTTTACCACCCCTAGGTGAGATATGCGACATATCAGACGACGAGACTGGACTGTACGGTAGTGTTACTGGTTGGATTCACAGGAGTGTGAGCAGGCTTGCTCGTTGATCTTCTGATCGCTCAATACCCGGATGGCCGTTACGTTTAGCAGACCGCTTGCGGCTTGTGGGTGTTTGATATGATCATCACCTACTGCCGGCGTATTGACGAGTCTTTAGAGTCCTACACAGGGGTTTCCTGGATCATACGAAACGAAATAGGAGCGCATATGAGATATGTGCGGGACCGAGAATAATACCGGTTTGTGATAAGGTATTCTATTCTCGCGATTTGTATCATTGGACGGTTATATGAGATATGGCCGGGTTACCAAATCAAGTGTTGATTCGATACATTGATACACTAGATATTAGTCGGTTATATGCATTATGACCGGATCGTTAAATCAAGTGTTGATTTAATGATTTAATGTATAATTATATATTTGATATATTACTTTACATTAACTAGTATTGGTTCACTTAAGATTTGTTTTCTCACTAGTTTGTGCATAAGTGTATATATATGATATATATTTGTATACATATGTTTGTATCATGTTTGATGATACATACAAGATGTGTGTATGAGACATATAACAAGATTAGGTTTAAGATTAGGGTTATTGTTTTATCTTAAGATTTAACAAAAGAATTAAACTTGGTCAAAGTTATCAAGCTTGAAGAAGCTTAGAGAAACTTTGACAAAGTCCACTCTTTTGTCATTTCTCTTGATATTCTTTAACCTAACCCTTAACCTAATACCTTGGTCAATTCTCTACATGAGTTAAGCATGAGGGCTTAACTCAACCATGGTGCCATAATTAAATAGATAAGCTTTCTTTTGGATGAGATAATTTATTATTCTTTTCTTCTTCTTCTTCTTCTTCTTCATCAAGCTCCATCAAAAATCTTGCTAGCTCCACTGGTGCCATGAGAAAAAGTGTGAGAAAAACAATTCTAAAGTGAGCCCACTTCCTATTTCTTCATCTTCTACTACTTGCCATGTAGTATAGGGTGTTCTCTTCACAAAGTTTTTGACCAAGTGAAGAAATAGCTTGAGTTTGAGTCTCCCCGACGTAGATCATCTTCGGCCTCGAAGTCAACGACCTAGCCCGCTCATTTCTCTGATGAAACCATCGCTAGGGTCTGGGATCTCGGTGATCGCAGCGAAGGGACGTCAACATGGAGCTTTAGAAGTGGAGGACCGGATCTACAAATGTTGTAATCCCTTTCACTTAGTAGTAAAGTAGTTTACTAGCTTTTAGTTTCGCCTAATCTCTAGTTAACGATCTTGCATAGGGTTGTTAGGCACATAAAAATTTGATTTTGGCATGGTTGATGCCTTGTAAAACCTCATGAGTGTGTCTAGGAACCCTACAGTGGTATCAGAGCCTAGCTAGAGCTTTAGGCGAAGTGTAGACGAAAATGGAAACCCGATCGAACCTCGAAACCCAAATCAAAACCCTTCTCTGTACATTTTCTGAAACTGTGGATTTTTGTGAATTAAAAATATCCAAAAAATTCAGCAGGGTTTTCTAGGAATTACTGTGGAGCACGTGACCATAATTCGACCAATGCGCCGCGGAACCGCTGCCCCACCCTGGCATGCGCGGCGGTTCCGCGGCCATAAAGGTGACTCTTGGCACGTTCTTTGCACAGTAATGCCCGTCTGTAATTCCTGTGTTTTCTGGGAATTTTTAATTTATACTCAAGAGTTGAGTTTTCTGGGTTGTATTGGGGACTCGATGATTCAATCGGATTATTTAACTTTGTTTATTTTGTTTTTCCGGGTATTTTAGAACGTGTTAAAAAGTTCGACCGGATATCAATAACTCACTTTTTCCCGACCCGGAAAATTTCCATGTGTTGGATTTTTCCGTTGTTTAAGAACGTCTAAGTAGTGCAAGTAACGCGATGGACCCTCTAGAAGACAACAAACCTTAACTCGATTATGTGACCGTCTTGAACTGCCTTTTGAACCTTAGGGTTTGGGGCAGTACGGCGTGCCACATGTGAGGCGTTGGCTTGACCCTTCTACGGCTGGACCGTTGGTACTGTGGTATGAAATGGATGTTTTTAAACTCCCCTCAAGTGTTGAGCTATTTGGAAAACTTGGGTGTTTGATTATCGATCGGAAAGTTGAACATTGTCTATTTATCTGGAATGTGATACAATATTTGGAATCCACAAGTAGTTATGAGATAAATAATTTGAATGTTATAAACATAGCAGTTTAGTCTCAAATGATCGAATGCCACGGAATTTTGATGCGATCAAAAGTCCGTCGCAATCACTTAGAGTATGCGGATACTCGTCGGGTAAACTTAATAGACAGCCATACCCCATAGCCCCGACCAAGTGACTGTAGGAGAACCCCGTCGCCAAAAGCATCCGTTCGGGTGCTCGTGGCAGCGGTGTTCCGCCTTAGTGCACTTCATCGACGGCATCCGGGGGTGCGGCCGTCTACTAAAGTTTGCGACGAGCATCTGATCAGAATATCGGGAATCTTGTTGAATTTCCCGACTAGATATTGAAAAGTGTTTTCGATATAGAGACTAAAATGCGGGGTTTATAATTGTTAGGCATGAAATGCGAAATATGTGATATTTCGGATTTACGATGTCTAAAGAGATTGCGGATTCCAACTGTTGTAGTTTTACACTTACTTTTCTGCGACCGTAAGTGTAATATGTGATATCGCCGGTTCGTTGCTATATGTCAACGACAATTGGGATGCGCATAATTACTTACGTTGATGACATGTGATGTTATGTGTTGCTGGATATGTTATAATGGATCGTCGCGTTTTGAATAGCCAGGGGTTTTATGTGAGATGAGAGTTTTTTCTTTTTCATTCATGTAAAATTCATTTGTATGTAATATTCTTTTATTGGGGCACTTCCAGGATGAGGTTTGTAGGGTTCCTAGGCACACTAATGAGGTTCTACAACTGATCAAACATGTCCAATTCAAAATTTTCTATGTGCCGAGAAACCCTATACTAGATCGTTAACTAGAGGATAGGCGAAAACTATACAAGTTAACAACTTAACTAAAAAGTGAAAGGGACTATAACCTTTGTAGATCCGGTCCTCCACTTCCAAAGCTCCGTGACGACGTCCCTTCGCTGCGATCATCGGGATCCTGGACTCTAGCGTTGGTTTCATCGGAGAAATGATCGAGCTAGGTCATTGACTTGGATGCCAAAGATGATCTACGTCGAGGCAACTCAAGATCAAGTTCCATCTTCACTTGGTTATAAAACTTGTGAAGATAACACACTTTACTACATGGCAAGTGGTAGAGGATGAAGAAATAGGAAGTGGGTTCACTTTGGAATTGGATTTCTCACTTGGATTCATCACTTGGAATTTTCTAGCAATGGCTTTCTTCTTCATGAAGAAGATGAAGAAGAAGAAAGAAAATAATGAATGAATAATCAAAAATAGAAAATCAAGTGATGCTTATCATTTAGAAACCATGGGTGAGTGTAACTAATGTAGAGAATAAACTAAGGTTTAGTTAAATGGTTAGGTTAAGGAAAAAACAAAATGGTTGAAGTTTCATGAAACTTCAAGAATAAAACAAAGAAAGCCACCACCATTTTGTTTCCTGCCAAAAATAAATAAAGAGAATAAATAAATAAGGCAAATGAAACCCTAACCATTAACTAAACATGGTTTATAGCATACACACACCCAAGTTTGCATGTATCATCAAACATGATACAAACTAGTGCACAAACATATATCATATATACAATGTGCACAATCAAATGAGAAAATAATCTTAAGTGAACCAATACTAGTTAATGTAAAGTAATATATCAAATATATAATTATATATTAAATCAACATTTGATTTAATGATCCGGTCATATTGCATATAACCGACTAATATCAAGTGTATCAATATATCGAATCAACATTTGATTCGGTAACCCGGCTATATCTTATATAACCGTCCGATGATACGAATCACGAGAATAGAATTCAGTATCACATACTGGTATTATTCTCGGTCCCGCACATATCTCATATGCGCTCCTATTTCGTTTCGCTTGAGCCAGGAAACCTCTGTGAAGGACTCTGAAGACTCGTCAATACGCCGGCAGTAGGTGATGATCATATCAAATACCCAGAAGCAGCAAGCGGTCTGCTTAACGTAACGGCCACCCGGGTATTGAGCAATCAGAAGATTAACGAGCAAGCCCGCTCACACTCCTGTGAATCCAACCAGTAACACTTACCGCACAGTCCGGTCTGTTCGTCTGATATGTCACATATCTTGCCTAGGGGTGGTAAACGTCAGACCCCAGTAGCTCGATAAGTCATGCCGATGTAAGGTCCATAACAAGCATGAAACTACTGATAACACTTACCAGTAAATCAGTGCAGCCCTGGCCAGGGATTTCCAGTTATGGCTAGTCGAGCATAGCGCAACATCAACCCACAATACCGGGAAAGACGAATCCCCTCCTATCGCTCATTGCCTCCATGTGAATCGGGACTCTACCCAAAAACCACCTGTTTTAATGACTCAGTAGAGCCGTGGTAGGGTGGAAATCAAATCACAGTGGGAGACACACAAGACTCTATGACGATCTCGGGTCAACAGACTAAGCTGTACCAGTGTCACCAGAGAACTGCCATCTGACGTGAGGTATAATACCATCTGGGGGTTCTCGGCGAGTCCGTTCAGTGTACCCAGTCACCACTGAGCACCCGCATACCATCTCTGATGTCAAACACCAATGGATATGGGATCATCCATCGCCCATCACATGGGTCGAGAAGATATACGCTAGTCTACTCTGGAATATCGATGCCCCGTCTCGATATTCCCACGACTAGGAACATTGAAGGATGTACTCATGGACTACCCAGGCCCCACTAGAATGATCTACATCATAGCCCTGGAAGTCGAGTGCACATCCTAAGGGCTTTATCAACATGTAACAGAGAGACAGAAAGTTTACATGTGAAGATAAAGAGCAACCAGATAGCGTACTATCATGTCGAGCAAGAAAGTCATACCTATATATGTCCCAGCATCCACTACAATATACATCCTATGTACAGTAATGGCCTCTAGGGCATACATATAACTAACAATCTCCCACTTGCACTAGGGCCATCTGTAGCAGTGGTTGAGTGGATCCGCCGTGTTGTCCTCTGAGTCTACTCTCCTAACCTCGATCACCCTGGAGATCAACTATCTCCATGATCAGGTGATGCTGCCTCAGAATATGTCTGGGTCACTGATGGGATCAGGGTTCCTGGGCCAAAGCCACACTTCCATTGTCACACAATGGCAGGAACCTAGTTCATCTCATGAACCAATATACACCCAAACTGCCTCTTTGGTAGTATTTTTAATAGCGATGTTACCAGCCTTTATCGTCTAGTTTGCCACAGTATCTAACTTGGAACCCTTCCAGCATACCGTCCCTTTACTGAGGGTAAAGACAATGCCTGCGACTAACATTCAGTCATCCTTATCACCCTGGAACCTTTCCAGTGATTCTCCCCAGGATCGATTAATACCATCTCACTAAACCTAGTGAGAACCCTAACATCCATTTAGATCTAACTCATAGATCCAAAACCCAGGATTTAGGAGGTATCACCTTTATCCTATTTGGAGAATCCTTGTGATAAAAGGAGATTGACCGTGCGTAGTATAGGAAACTCCTTCCCTATCAAGAGTATGTCATCTACGTACTCTACGAGGATCACCACCATACTCCCTACTACCTTTTTGTATATACAAGGTTCATCTACCATTTTGATGAAGTCAAACTATTTGACTACTATGTCAAACCAGATGTTCCAACTCCGTGATGCCTGCATTATCCTTAAAAGCAACTTGCACACGTTTCCGCTGCTCCCACTGTTTACGAAGCCCTCTGGCTGTATTCTTATAGACGTTCTTTTCTAAATCAATATTTAGAAAAACAGTCATGACACCCAACCACCAGATATCGTAGTCATGGTATGTAGCAATGGCAAGTAGGATCTAGATGGATTTAAGCATCGTCCCTGGAAAAGGTTTCATCATTATCCATGCCTGGTCAATGACGAAAACCTTAAACAAGTCTAGCTTTGAAAGTCTCAACATTTCCATCTACACCAAGTAATCTTCTCAAGATATACTTGCTCCTGATGGGGATTTAACCCTTCAGATATAGCAACCAAAGTCCATACTTTGTTGGTGTACATGGATTCCATTTCAGATCGCTAAGCATCCAGCCATTCTTACAGAGTCCCTACTCTCGATGGCTTGCTCGAAACTAGTTGGGTCATCATCTCATGATGCAATCCTCGCTCCCACTGTCATCGAGAAACCGAAGTATCTCTCAGGAGGATGAGGAACCCTACTAGATCGGCGGAGAGGCTGAGGTTCGTCGGAGACCATTGAATCCTTTGGTTCTATCAAATCATCAGCTGTAACATTTCCATTTCTACATAACAGATCTTGCCTCGAGCTTGTCCGGATTTTGCTTTTAGACATAGTCCGGACAACCCCAAATCTTAACCAACTTAAGATATGGGCTCTTCCCTTTCCATATCACATATGAAGTGGTAGGCAACTGATTTGATTTGAACCCTATTCAATAGGTATGCAGCTTCCCAAGTGCATAACTCCCAAAAGGAAATAAGAAACTCAGTAGTACTCAACATAGAGCACACCACATCTAATATGGTGCGATTGCTCTGCCCCGATACACCGTTGTGCTGTGGTGTATTCAGAGGAGTAACACCGAGAGAGAATCTCATTCTCCTTAGTCCAAGAATTCCATGCACAAGTATTCTCCTCCCTGATCTTATCATAGGACATAATACTTATACCGGGTTTTTGGTTCTCTACTTCTAACTTATATTCTGTGAATATCTCAAAAACTTCGGACTAATGTTTCAACAGGAACATATGGCTGAATCTTGAGAGATCATCAGAGAATGTAATGAAGTACAATGAACCAGTCCTGGCATATGTAGACTGGGGACCTTTATACATCATCATGTATCAGTCCCAAGAGTTTACAAACTCTTTCTCTGTTTCCAATTAACAGAGCTATGGTCATCTAATGTTTGTGACATGACTGGCAAGTTTCACAGGATGTAAATTCAAACTGATTTAAATATGCATCTAGAATGTAACTTAAGCTAGTCGGGTCGCATTGATATGACCTAGTCTACAATGACTCAAGAAGGATTGGTTCATTTCAGAACTCTTCCTCTTGTGTGTATTCTGTATACTAGGAACTGTAGTTTGATTTAGAACGTCAATGCTTTTAGATAACGTGCCTGAACCGATCAACTTTCGAAATGTTCAAAACAATATTCAACAATACAAAATTATATCCTTCTTTAATAAATAAAGAGATTGATATGATTTTGTATATCAGGTTCGGTATCTAATAGCATTTGTTCAGAATCAATGTATTGGTAATACAGGGTGACAGTGACCAACAGACTTGGCTGCAACACTTACACCGTTATCTGTCTCATGAAACTTATCATCCGTTCTCAGTTCTCTGCCTTTCTGTAGCCGTATGTAACAGATTACATATATAGGATCCTGATCCGGTATTAAATACCCCGGACGTAGAGGATACTGAGAAACAGTTCTTTGTAATGGACACACCTAAAGGAGATGCATCATATGCACTTTCTTCGTTTGGGCGGCATAGGAATCTTAGTATTCCTCTATTTCTTGCTCTGTCTTATAACAATTATAAGTTGGAGCGGGTCCAACGTTTCCCAGCTCAGTATAACAAGCGGGTTCGGTCAATACATCCATATTATTATCTTGATTAAGGAGTGATATGGTCGCTATCTCGGAGAGAGAGAGAAGAAAACACTCTGCGTGCGCTCTTGCAAGATCAGATTGGTTATTATTTTATCCAATAAGGATAGCTCCCACTGTTTCAATCAAATCTTCCTTCAAACCCTAAAAGGAAAGACTAGCCGGGATTAATTACACCCTACAAGTTCGCCAATCTTTCATCCAGGCCAGTGTCGGTACTTTGAGGGAGGTTTCTCATGATTTCGCACGGACCTAATTAAAGTAAACCTCATTTTCCCAGGGGCGTAACCCCGTTGACACCTTTCTAGACTGTCACGATCCGAAAGAGCACGTGACTGGCCCTTGAACCATATGAAGTCTATAGGACCCCATCTGATCCAAGCAAGCCAAAAGCCCAGCAATCTAAAACCATTTAAAGAGTAAATAAGGAAAACTGGTTTTGAAAAGTAAGGAAATCATGTTTCGAAAATCAAAGTTTTTAAATAACTAAGCCGAATGTGTATTTTTAAAATGTGTAACCTTTCCTGAAAATTTCGGCAGAGTTTCCTTTGTAAAAACTGGCCCCAAACGGGGTACAGCAAGAATAATATATAAGGAATGATAAAAGACATCCCCAAGCGGGAGCTAGCTCTTTGTCAATCGACGGTCACAACCACGCAAGCAATAATAATATACAACGCCAAGGGCGAGGATCAAAAGCCAAAAAGAAACTCAAAAACAGCCAGAAAACCGTAATACTACAAGCGCGACTCTAAGGTCGAAATAAAACAACACTGTTTTATTAGTCTGAAACAATATACAAGTTTTGGTTGATGGAAATTCTAGATACAATAAATAATACATGAACAATGGCGGTTCTGATACAAAAGAACCCACCTACCAACGCAAGTCACCCATAAGGAAGCAGTGTGCCAGAAATGCCGCTATGGAATCTGTACGGCAACCTGCAAGAACTGGGGCACAACGGGGGTGAGTTGCCAACTCGTGAATAGAAAATATCTACAAGCAGAGATCGAATGCATGACCCATCTTAGGTCAAAACGATCAGATATAAATATAAACCTCAATATGAATAAGTCTGAAACATGCTAAACTGGCAATGTAATCCTTATACATGAGTGCAGTGTCAAGTACTCGTGCCAGTGCCTCAGGTAATAGCATATCATAAATGTGAGGTACAATCAATGAAATCAATCTGCATGTACGTGGATCCCGTCCACTCGTCACCCAATGACAATAACCATCATTCATGTAAATATCATCAGCATATGCATGGAAATATGAGGATATAACCACCTGTGTCCCTCGCGACACGACAAAATCATAGAACCGGAGTGCCCAGCATCGGCACTCGAAAACAACATGAAAACTGTGCCCAGCATCGGCACATAAATCCTCATATATCGGGCTCCGTCAGTCCGGATCGGCCCACAGGCTCTGTCTGCGGTATCGGCCCTCGGCCCCGGCAGTACGCCATATCCAACTATCGACTCCTGTCGGTATCCTCCGGATAACCGCCAGGTCCAACAAAATCACCGGTAGGTACTCGCCCGCCTCCAGGCTCAATCGGCAAAGCTCATCGATCATCTTGCCGATGGGAACCATACCGGGTCCACCATGTACCCGCAATCGGCTCGTCCACTCCTCGATTCGGGTTACACATGTCGCTCTCAGCACCGAGAAAATACATGGTGGACGCACTGAAATATCATATCAAGGGTAACCGGGTTTTCAAAACAATTACATATTCTCTTTGAAAACACCCACTGTTCCCAAAAACCAGAAATATCATGGAAACAGCATATCTCAATGCGTATAATCAGAAAGCAACATGTATGCGACATATAGCAGAAAAGTAGAATATCAATATGTTATGCAATGGTCATATCCTGAATGCAACAGTACTACAGTGTAGTGACATGGCAATTATCGATGATGAAGTGTGTGAGCCGGCAACAGTGTACGTGGAACATACGCATCATCGATAATGGTGCTGGTGTCCTAGCAGCATTTACTGAAATATATCAATAATACAAGCGATGCAATGCAAACAGCATGAATGTGCGAAATCAAGTAATCAACGCAACAGTAGAGAACCTGCCTCAGTAGCTATATCATGCAACCTTGCCTTTTGAAATAAGACGAATCAGGGCTTTTGGTAAAATAAGGGCTACGGTGTTTTAAGAAAAGATGCGCCTTTTTAAATATCCGTATAAACCCTTTTTCTTCTCTTTAAAATATCCCCGATTCGTTAGTTTTGAAATAGGTATGACTCGGGTCTAGTCTAACGCCTACTATGCGAACTACGAACCCACAGTCAAGTCAAAAGAGAGGGGTATGGAAACCACCTAAATCTGAGTCGATGTCACATATCTCATCACATGACAGGCATCACTACCATCATATCACATCCCCAATACGACTCTGTCATGTCACCAAATCTCACGGCCTCAATCGAATCTCATCGACTCATCTCAATCCCACATATCATCCTCAAAACCCGTATATATAATCACATTGTCCCATACCCATGTGTAGATATACACACCATCATATGCGCACAGATATATGGAAGAAAGTATGCAAGTATGTGTGTATGTGTGAGTGTGGGTGCAACCACTACTCTAGGGTTTCGCACTATACTCAACCAATACGTCTTTATCACAAATAATCCATTTTTATCATCAATAACCCTAAACAGCACATAATAAATATATGTGTGTATACATATTCGTATACATCACCACGGACTGCGGGGGTGCTATACGCCATCCACCCGACTTCTCCCCGTAGATATAAATCTACTCACCTTGCTCCTCATGTGTCGGTACATATGTCGCCATCTTCATCTTCTTTGCCTCAACATCTCGTAGTGCACCTACAAGTATATCACAATGCAAAAGCACATGAAAATCACATCGGAAACCAAAATAGCACACGCTACCCGCATAGGTAAAAACCTATCGACTCGCATGTAAACACAATCAAAATCCACTTGTCGTTGACGTCCAAACGCCACCCGACAGGAATGAATCACAAAACAACCAAAATCCATGCTAAATCAAGTCGTAAATCATACACCAACATAGGAAAATCAACCCAGATTTCACCCTAGATGGAATCAGTCAAAACTAGAAGTACCCAGGGCCAAGAATAGAGGAAATGTGGCCATGCACAGAAAACGAGACAAATCCACCCTGCTCTGGCCGCAAATTGCGGCCAGAATGGGATAATTGGCGGCCTCAAAGTAGAGTGAGGATCTAGGGTTTGGGGTGGTGGTTCTCTGGTGCCTGCACATCTCACTGTTAACTCAGTTTTATTTTTGGGGTCTCGGGGTGATAGCAGATTCCATAAAACACTTCCAGATTTACCGTTTTCCCCGATATCGATTCCGTAATTCCGTATTCTGGTTCCAAGTTCAGGTTTGGGTTCAGATTAGCATCACACAAGGGATTCTAAGGTCACCACAATCCTCAATTTCATCTTGATTCTCAGTTTTACCCTAAACCCTAACTTGAATTCTCTGGAATCCACAAACATCACAATATCGATACAAAACTAGTATGGATGCACAAGGAATTGAAATACTACTTTATAGGTGCAGAAATTACCTTCTTTGGCAACTCAAGAAAATTCTTGAGTTGCTCAAAGTCCTCCAAATCCAATCTTGCTAGGTTCAATGTGTAGCTAGTGAGCTCGGGAACACTTTTTGTGAAGTGGGAATGAGGTTTTGGTTTTGTTTTCATGATGGATCTAGGGTTTTAGTGAAGAGGGTGAGAGTGAGGGAGAGGGCAGCAGCTCATCAAGGGAGAGGGAGAGAGAAATGAGAAGGAAATGATGGGGGCATGGCTTCAAAAGAGAAAGTTGACCTATACCTACCCTCTCTCTCTCATCATTCCATTTCCTTTATCTTTTCTTTTCTTTTTCTAAACTCTTCTCACTTGAATAGTGAACCCAAAAGAAAGCCATGGCAAAAGAAATGTAACACAAGTGTGGAAAATGATATGTGCACATTTTTGCACAAAAATGCTAAAAATCCAATTAGCGATTTTTAATCGCGATTAACACTAAATTAGCCTATAACAAATCTTAAAAACTTTAAAATGGCATAATCCCTTAAAATACCTTATTTTAGAATTTTCCATAATTTTTCCCCATTTATTTGTATTTAATTATACCAGAATATTAAAATATTCATTAAAATAATATTAACTTATAAAATTTCCCAAAAATCATATTTTATTATTTTGAAGACGTTACAATCTACCCCCCTTAAAGAAATTCGGTCCCCGATTTTAAATTTAAATCCCCAAATGCTAAAATATTTCAATACAAATTCCAAGTCATCGGGGCTCTGAAATCAGCAATACATAAAACATCATAGCGCAATGCATGCGCATGAGTACTGAGCGGATAACTCAAAAGCAACACTCTATCAAGCATCCCGCAATCATCGGAGTCATGATAAAGACACCAACGTCAAATCCCATACAAAACCAATATGATATAAATCAGAACTATACATGTAGACATCCAACCTATACATGTGAATAGCTGAAGAAAATGCATGCCAAATCTTTTTAAGTCGATGTGCGATGCACGTAACACTGCACAGTGGCAGACGTTTTTCACAAGGAAATAACTATATACGTATATATATTCTTTGTTTAATAGGTGTGTTCCGCCATTTTGAAAACAATTTAGAAGGGTTTCCTTGTTTTTAAACGTTTCGTGTCATATCGGACACGTAGGTATATATACACCGAGACTATAGCTCGCTCTTGGAATTCCCTTCGAACTATCAATGCATGCAAAATATATCCAGGCACTCTCCTCTGACTAGTCCTGCTCAGTATGAAAACAAGGATCCAATATCATAAAAATGTACTGCTCCAAAAGGAATAAATCCCAAAAGTGCACATAACACCACCCTGTGCGTCTGGTGCGCATGGAAATCAAAATCCATATATGCGCCATACAGGTGCACAAAACAACATCTAGATGCAACGGGTGTGCACGAAACATCTGTCATAGGCAACGTGTGTGCCTGACAGCCAAAACAGGTGCATCTGACATGCACGAAGAATCTCGATTTAGTGCATCGGGTGTGCACCAAAATCGTATCTCAAAGCCTGCGCCCAACATGCGCGAAAATCCAAATCAGTGCATCCATTGTGCACGAATGAAAATCTATACCCTGCGCACTCAACATGCACGGAATCACGAAATCCAATAGCAAACGCCGAACATGCGTAAGTCAAACCAAAATCACGGAGTGCAAGAATCCTCATCAATATCACAATCAAAATCGACATACCGAAAGGCATCAAATCGAAGTCAGGTGCAACCGAAATGCACAAAATATAAATCCGGTGCAACAAAGGCACGAAATATAAATCTGATGCGATAAACGCAAGAAACACAAAACTAGTGCGACAAACGCACGAAGTATAGGACTGGTGCATCCCATGCACAAATACCAAGCAATAACTCAAATACGTAAGCAGCAACACCAAGTGTACCCAGATATGAAGAAAATCATAAACATGTGCAACTGCGTGCACAGAACACATATCAATGCACTACAAGCACATATAAGCTATAGCGAGTGCAAAATCAAAACACTAAAAGTACATGAAACTCTGCTGGAAGCGTAAATCAAATCACCGGCATAAAATAGGCATGAAATCGCAATCAACACCTTAAGAGTAATAACTATGTGCAAGGTATAAATACCCAGTAAATGCAACCATGGTGCACAAAATCAAATATCATGAAACTCAGTCATCAAGACCAAATCATGCGAATAGATCGCCCAAAATACCGAAATCCAATGCAACGGATACGTGATAATCAAATCACAAAATCACAATCATAAATACTGTCGTCGGTATATCCTTCTTCAGGGTCGAGAAGGTACCGGAACATCCGATGCTAGCGGCGCAAGATATCTACTTGCCTTTTGCTCGCGGCTGGCGTCCTCTGCCTCTGGTTCCTGATCTTTCCTGTAGATTACCAATCTCGCAATCCATCGGCTCATCGGCCCGGTCAGGTGTGCTGACAGGAACGATTCCGTTCTTGCACTTTCCTAGTCATCACTCGGTCAATCCTCACGACCGCTCGTAAAGCAGCATATCTCTGGCGCCGACCTCGGGTCCTCTGAATGCACATCACACATCGATCCTGGGTGCAACTCTTAATGCAGCAGTGTACTGGAAGGAATCCTACTCAAGGTCTCTTCTGATCTTGCCTAAGCCAAACTGTAAGGAGGATGGTACTCTGGCGTAATCTTTCCTCGCTTTCTGAACATCTGCACCCTTAGTACAACATCTCCTCAGAAGCTGGTCGCATCTCTGCGCCTCTGTATGCATGTCCGGCCTTAGATCTTAACGGGGTGTAGTAACAGCTTGTTTGCCTCTCGCACGAACTTCATGTCCCGCTTGTCTATATCATCGACCATTCGACGTCGCGTCTCTATCTACACACTGCAATGTCCTCGGCTACGGTCCATCCGAAGTCTCTAACACGGACTCGAAATCATGAACTCAGTATCTTCATCACTCAGTAGAAGATATCTAGCCGAACACGTCCTCAGCGTGCATATCGCATCTCTGATGTCAGCGGAGTGAAACGTCATCTCGTCGAAATCTCGTGTGAACTCTTTACTCCACCTTGCTCCAATGTCGACTGATTCGGACTCATCTCATCATGGCTACACGGACTGCGCTCCGACGGCTATGCTCATATCTGGAGTCTCCCAAGCAGTGTCCCATCACACGATATCCGAAAGATGTCGAACCATCCAATCGACTCGTCAGAACCTCACAATCCCCCAAGAGCTCAACATCTCGGGTACAGTTTAATAGTATCGAGTACATACCACAGCATCGGTGGTCCAGCCGTAGAAGGGCAAACCCAAGCCTCACTAATGGCGCCGAGGAACTGCCGCAAACCCTAAGGTTCAAAGGCTTTCACACGGTCATTAAGTCGAGTTAGGGTTTCGTTCTTCTAGAGGGTCCATAGAATCACCTGCATGTCTTTCCGTATACTTTAAACTTGGAAAATGGGTTCCTGACATTCGATCGTCTCAATCGACTCTCAACGAACCTGCGTGAAGTCGTCTCTAGCTGGAATCAATCTATCTGATGACCGCGCATCGGGGTAAGCGAACGAACCACATGTCCTAGTCATTCATCCTCGGTGACTAGCGACTCACTATCATCTGGGCGATATCTCATCATTCGCAGCAACAACTGGCTCATTCGTCGCTACGATGAACAGCGCCTCAATCATCATGAATAAGCGATATATCAACAGTCATCACATCTTGGCTGGCCTCTATCAGTGGCTCAATCCTCTGGTGCCGATCAGCACAACCAGAAAATCTCGCCACAGCGATCTGTCAAACGCTCAATAGTGCGGAAACACAAAATACGAAGCCTCAATGCAACCGTATGTCTCTGGAATCATGCCCCGGTCAGCCCTCATCCCCGACGAGCTCTTGCCGACACAACTCGAGCCATAGCTCACTCTGCCCGTGCAATCGCGGCAGCAAAACCACAACCAGTATCGATGAAGATAGATCATAGGAAGGAATACAATACTGTGCAAGGAAATTTACAACCTAAGGTTTCTTAAGCGGAGTGGCGTGTCGTAAGTATGCCGCGGAACATACCCACGGTACGTCACTCTACTTTAGTCACCTATTCCATCAACCAAGGGTCATCCTACACGACGAAAGTTCGGGTTTAATACCCCCTCGATTAAGTCTAAGTTTCGTAAGGTCAAGCCTAAGTTCCGTATATAAATAACGCCTTAGGCTCCACATAGTCAAACTCAGACTCGAACCAAGGTCAACCTAGCGCTCTGATACCAACTTTGTCACGACCCGAAAGAGCACGTGACTGGCCCTTGAACCATATGAAGTCTATAGGACCCTATCTGATCCAAGTAAGCCAAAAGCCCAGCAATCTAAAACCATTTAAAGAGTAAATAAGGAAAACTGGTTTTGAAAAGTAAGGAAATCATGTTTCGAAAATCAAAGTTTTTAAATAACTAAGCCGAATGTGTATTTTTAAAATGTGTAACCTTTCCTGAAAATTTCGGCAGAGTTTCCTTTGTAAAAACTGGCCCCAAACGGGGTACATCAAGAATAATATATAAGGAATGATAAAAGGCATCCCCAAGCGGGAGCTAGCTCTTCGTCAATCGACGGTCACAACCACGCAAGCAATAATAATATACAACGCCAAGGGCGAGGATCAAAAGCCAAAAAGAAACTCAAAAACAGCCAGAAAACCGTAATACTACAAGCGCGACTCTAAGGTCGAAATAAAACAACACTGTTTTATTAGTCTGAAACAATATACAAGTTTTGGTTGATGGAAATTCTAGATACAATAAATAATACATGAACAATGGCGGTTCTGATACAAAAGAACCCACCTACCAACGCAAGTCACCCATAAGGAAGCAGTGTGCCAGAAATGCCGCTATGGAATCTATACGGCAACCTGCAAGAACTGGGGCACAACGGGGGTGAGTTGCCAACTCGTGAATAGAAAATA
This sequence comes from Agapanthus africanus, assembly GCA_030015575.1. Classification (NCBI taxonomy): domain Eukaryota; kingdom Viridiplantae; phylum Streptophyta; class Magnoliopsida; order Asparagales; family Amaryllidaceae; genus Agapanthus; species Agapanthus africanus. The sequence continues at coordinate 356,022,690 of CM057342.1, read as the reverse complement.
TCTACAAGCAGAGATCGAATGCATGACCCATCCTAGGTCAAAACGATCAGATATAAATATAAACCTCAATATGAATAAGTCTGAAACATGCTAAACTGGCAATGTAATCCCTATACATGAGTGCAGTGTCAAGTACTCGTGCCAGTGCCTCAGGTAATAGCATATCATAAATGTGAGGTACAATCAATGAAATCAATCTGCATGTACGTGGATCCCGTCCACTCGTCACCCAATGACAATAACCAACATGCATGTAAATATCATTAGCATATGCATGAAAATATAAGGATATAACCACCAGTGTCCCTCGCGACACGTCAAAATCATAGAACTAGAGTGCCCAGCATCGGCACTCGAAAACATCATGAAAACTGTGCCCAGTATCGGCACATAAATCCTCATATATCGGGCTCCATCAGTCCGGATCGGCCCACAGGCTCTGTCTGCGGTATCGGCCCTCGGCCCCGGCAGTACGCCATATCCAACTATCGACTCCGGTCGGTATCCTCCGGATAACCCCAGGTCCAACAAAATCACCAGTAGGTACTCACCCGCCTCCAGGCTCAATCGGCAAAGCTCATCGATCATCTTGCCGAGGGGAACCATACCGGGTCCACCATGTACCCGCAATCGGCTCGTCTACTCCTCGATTCGGGTTACACATGTCGCTCTCAGCACCGAGAAAACACATGGTGGACGCACTGAAATATCATATCAAGGGTAACCGGGTTTTCAAAACAATTACATATTCTCTTTGAAAACACCCACGGTTCCCAAAAACCAGAAATATCATGGAAACAGCATATCTCAATGCGTATAATCAGAAAGCAACATGTATGCGACATATAGCAGAAAAGTAGAATATCAATATGTCATGCAAGGGTCATATCCTGAATGCAACAGTACTACAGTGTAGTGACATGGCAATTATCGATGATGAAGTGTGTGAGCCGGCAACAGTGTACGTGGAACATACGCATCATCGATAATGGTGCTGGTGTCCTAGCAGCATGACTGAAATATATCAACAATACAAGCGATGCAATGCAAACAGCATGAATGTGCGGAATCAAGTAATCAACGCAACAGTAGAGAACCTGCCTCAGTAGCTATATCATGCAACCTTGCCTTTTGAAATAAGACGAATCAGGGCTTTTGGTAAAATAAGGGCTACGGTGTTTTAAGAAAAGATGCGCCTTTTTAAATATCCGTATAAACCCTTTTTCTTATCTTTAAAATATCCCCGATTCGTTAGTTTTGAAATATGTATGACTCGGGTCTAGTCTAACGCCTACTATGCGAACTACGAACCCACAGTCAAGTCAAAAGAGAGGGGTATGGAAACCACCTAAATCTGAGTCGATGTCACATATCTCATCACATGACAGGCACCACTACCATCATATCACATCCCCAATACGACTCTGTCATGTCGCCAAATCTCACGGCCTCAATCGAATCTCATCGACTCATCTCAATCCCACATATCATCCTCAAAACCCGTATATATAATCACATAGTCCCATACCCATGTGTAGATGTACACACCATCATATGCGCACAGATATATGGAAGAAAGTATGCAAGTATGTGTGTATGTGTGAGTGTGGGTGCAACCACTACTCTAGGGTTTCGCACTATACTCAACCAATACGTCTTTATCACAAATAATCCATTTTTATCATCAATAACCCTAAACAGCACATAATAAATATATGTGTGTATACGTATTCGTATACATCACCACGGACTGCGGGGGTGCTATACGCCATCCACCCGACTTCTCCCCATAGATATAAATCTACTCACCTTGCTCCTCATGTGTCGGTACCGATGTCGCCATCTTCATCTTCTTTGCCTCAACATCTCGTAGTGCACCTACAAGTATATCACAATGCAAAAGCACATGAAAATCACATCGGAAACCAAAATAGCACACGCTACCCGCATAGGTAAAAACCTATCGACTCCCATATAAACACAATCAAAATCCACTTGTCGTTGACGTCCAAACGCCACCCGACAGGAATGAATAACAAAACAACCAAAATCCATGCTAAATCAAGTCGTAAATCATACACCAACATAGGAAAATCAACCCAGATTTCACCCTAGATGGAATCAGTCAAAACTAGAAGTACCCAGGGCCAAGAATAGAGGAAATGGGACCATGCATAGAAAACGAGACAAATCCACCCTGCTCTGGCCGCAAATTGCGGCCAGAATGGGATAATTGGCGGCCTCAAAGTAGAGTGGGGAGCTAGGGTTTGGGGTGGTGGTTCCCTGGTGCCTGCACATCTCACCGTTAACTCAGTTTTATTTTTGGGGTCTCGGGGTGATAGCAGATTCCATAAAACACTTCCAGATTTACCGTTTTCCCCGATATCGATTCCGTAATTCCGTATTCTGGTTCCAAGTTCAGGTTTGGGTTCAAATTAGCATCACACAAGGGATTCTAAGGTCACCACAATCCTCAATTTCATCTTGATTCTCAGTTTTACCCTAAACCCTAACTTGAATTCTCTAGAATCCACAAACATCACAATATCGATACAAAACTAGTATGGATGCACAAGGAATTGAAATACTACTCTATAGGTGCAGAAATTACCTTCTTTGGCAACTCAAGAAAATTCTTGAGTTGCTCAAAGTCCTCCAAATCCAATCTTGCTAGGTTCAATGTGTAGCTAGTGAGCTCGGGAACACTTTTTGTGAAGTGGGAATGAGGTTTTGGCTTTATTTTCATGATGGATCTAGGGTTTTAGTGAAGAGGGTGAGAGTGAGGGAGAGGGCAGCAGCTCATCAAGGGAGAGGGAGAGAGAAATGAGAAGGAAATGATGGGGGCATGGCTTCAAAAGAGAAAGTTGACCTATACCTACCCTCTCTCTCTCATCATTCCATTTCCTTTATCTTTTCTTTTCTTTTTCTAAACTCTTCTCACTTGAATAGTGAACCCAAAAGAAAGCCATGGCAAAAGAAATGTAACACAAGTGTGGAAAATGATATGTGCACATTTTTGCACAAAAATGCTAAAAATCCAATTAGCGATTTTTAATCGCGATTAACACTAAATTAGCCTATAACAAATCTTAAAAACTTTAAAATGGCATAATCCCTTAAATTACCTTATTTTAGAATTTTCCATAATTTTTCCCCATTTATTTGTATTTAATTATACCAGAATATTAAAATATTCATTAAAATAATATTAAATTATAAAATTTCCCAAAAATCATATTTTATTATTTTGAAGACGTTACATAGACACCTACTTGATCGGCTAATTGCAAAGTGCAAAACTCTCCCAGGAGTAACAATTACTCGCAGTGGGTATCAGGATCCGACTATCATATAGAAGGTATGCAATCTCATTGCAAATTTCAACACTTGAAACTTCCGATAATGGTTTTTACCCCTAGCACTTATGACCTTAACTATGGTCAACAAATCATAAGTACTAGTCAAGTTCTACCAGTCATTTCGTGATTAATTAGACCCACCCACATGACCCTTAACTAAGGTCAACAAAGTCACGCGACTGTCCTAACTAATCACATCATATGCGGTATAGGAAGACATCACTTAGCTACCGTACACTGTGCCTTGACTATGGTCAACAAACACAACAAGAATACTAAGTACTCTACTTCATAAAATGACGGAGGGTTGCGGATGGTTTTTATGAAAACCTTTAACTCTTTGAACTTGATCTCGTTGCGGAATCAAATGGTTTTTGAATGGAGTTTTTTTTAGGCTTTTCTAGTTTTGCTAAAGGGGTCGCTCCCGGTGAAGGGATCGTCGGCCATTTCCTCATCGAATAAGGTGCAGGATATATCATATATACCGCTGTGCAAAGCAAAACCTATAGAAGCAATCAAAAGACAAACCGAGGGTTATAGAATCTGCCAGTTATTGCTAAAGGAGTCACTTCCGGTGAAAGGATCTCAGTCCTTTCCTTATCGAATAAGGTGCAGGATGTTCTACAAGGAACACCGCGATGCAAAGCAAGAACTGTAGCTACCTGTTTTTACTTTTGAAATTCGATTCCACAACATCTTTTAGGTTTATTTTCTTTCATTAATCTCATTAATGAATGTCCCATCATTTAAGTCCACCTAAACATCACAGATAAATATAACGTACGCTTATGCCATCCGCATTGGCCTCGATGTCCCGTCTGCACCGTTAGGTTTGGTAACTAACGGTAGAGCGGGACAGAGCGGGGGTGTAAAACATAAGCAATGTCTATATAATATATCATATATACTATATACAATATCTATCTGAACATATCACATGATCACATTACAGATAACGCAGCAGAAAATATCATATGAAATATTGGATATACTAGGACGTCCGTGTTTTTAATACGAGCCAGTATAAAACACGGATTCTACGGTCGTGATGAATAGCCAATCCCAAACCCCTAGACCCCTACAAGAGCGACAAGTAACCCTACCAATTCTAGAGTTAGGAGACCCGGACTCGACTCCTCGAAATGGTCTCCCACTGGACCCTAGTACCCGGTTACTTGTTCTCCCCTCCTTGGGTCTATCCTAATGCGGAAATGTAAATAATATACAAATGGTGACATCATCCGCAACCTGGAAGTGCCCCAATAAAAGAATATTACATACAAGTTTTTTACATGAATGAAAATGAAAAACACTCGTCTCACATAAAAAACCCCAGCTATTCAAACACGACGATCCAATATAACATATCCAGCAACACATTGTAAGTCCACGTTGCCCACCCCGGTGCTTGCGGGGAGGCGGAAATGTATTGAAAAATCAGATTTTTAACACACCAGGCAACATGGACTAGCAAAAGGAGGGATCTTTACTAAACAAAACTAACTACAAAGCTAAAAGGAGTTAACTGCTCGGAAAAGAGGTTATACCTAGCGCTTCAAGTCCTTCTCTCCTTGCTCCTGGAGAGAAAGAAAGTGTTCTCCTTGTCGCCTTCTCATGTCGAAGAAAGATCCACCCGAGAGCCTCAACCTTTGACTTCAACTTCAAACTAGAAGTAACTAAGATGCTTGGGGTGCTAATCCTAGAATCTTAGAAAAGAGTAGAGAGTATCTTAGAAGGATTTATCTCAAGCTCAAGGGATTCTCAACTCATGAGAGGGGAGAGCTAGAGAGAGAGGAAGAGGAGGAGAGAGAATCTAAATGATAGAATGAGAAGAAATGAACCATTCTTCTCACATATATGTGAATTATGGAAATTAGATAATTAGCTAAGATAATTGTCATGGTTAATCAAGAATTGACCATTATCATTTCACATTAAATGCCTTTTGCAAGGATCAAAGAGCATCTTTCATATGGAATGATGATGGTCAACATGTCAACCTAGGTCAACAAGTCAAGTATAGTCAAATGGTCAATAACCCTAACCGTGCACAATTATAATTATCTAATATCAATAAATCATAATTCACACATAAGCATTAGGGTTAAGAAAATGACAATGGTCATTAACCCTAATCAAAGTCCTCTGCCTCTGTCTCAGTCAACTGTGCATACACACCCGTATCCGTGTTCCGAGGAACACGAATTATATGAGATAAAACCAATCCCAAATCATATACTAGGATCCGGCTTAAACCAAAGCCCGCTAGTATAAGCTGTCCGGACAGCAAACGTGCACAAGTGCGTGGATGTGAACGAACCCTGTCGCAAAACCATGCGACCTCTACTCATTTTGCCTAAAGGCGAATAACCCTCTGTGTGGGACTCTAAAGAGTCGACACTACGCTGGCAGTGGGTTTAACCACAGACCGCAAGCGACACTAGCTGTACGTAACGGTCCCTAGGTAGATGCCGATAAGAACACTGACGAGGTGAACCCATCTGAACTCCTACCGAGCCTGAATGTGACAGTCTCCATACAGTCCGGTCTGTTCGTCTGATACATTGTATGGCAAGCCTAGGGGGGCGGTAAACGTCAGTCCCCTAATAGCGGTCCAAGTCGTGTCGGAGTGTAGCCCAGAACACCCTGAGATAACACTGGAAACCTACCAGTATATCTCGCTTGCCCTGGCCAGGGACTACTTGTGTAATGGCTCTCCTGGACACAGCGCGATGTCAACCCCCAATACCGGGAGAGACGAATCCTGTCTAACCGTCACTGCCTCCAAATGCTTCGGGACTGCACCTAAAAACTACCTGTTTGCACGACTCCTTTGAGCTGTGGTAGGGTAGTAATCAAAGTACAGTGGGAACACACTCGAGGCGAAGTGACAGTGTCGAGTCAGCGGACTAAGCTGTACTCATGTCACCTGGGAATTGATAACCGACGATAGGTATAATACCAACCAACAGTTCCCGACGAGTCCTGTCCAGTGTACTCGTAACCCAACGAGCACACGCATACTATCTCAAGTACGACGTACTGACGGCTGTGGGACAGGCCATCTCCCGTGCTGGGATGAGAAGCGCATACGCTAGTCTACTCTGGAGTATCGATGCCCTGTCTCGATAATCACACGACCAAGGACGTGTAAATAAGGATGCGGTTGTAGATTACCCAGCCACCACAAGTGTGACTGCCATCACAACGCTGGTAATCAAGCAAAGATCCTAAGGGCTCTACTAATGCGTATAGGTGATACAATAAAGAAACACATGTACACATTAAAGCAGAGACAAACCAAGTAGCATACTACCATTTCGAGCAAGATTGTCTATACAACTGTGAATATCCCAAGCTTCCATCAAGTAATATACATACTAGTATGATACAGTAATGGCCTCTAGGGCATATACACTAACAACCTCACACTTGCACTAAGGCCATGTACTAGCGTATCGAAGACCTATCATCTCGATCAGCCGCTCGAACTGAGTCTGGGGTAAGGCCTTTGTGAATGGATCTGCAGTGTTATCTTCTGAAGCAACCCTCCGAACCTCGAACTCCTGGCGATCCACGATCTCCCTGATCAGGTGATACCGCCTCAAGATGTGTCTGGATTTCTGATGGGACCTGGGTTCCTTCGCTAAAGCTATAGCCCCGTTGTTGTCGCAATACAGAGGTATTGGATCAACAATGGACGGAACCACCTGAAGTTCTTTCGTGAACTTCCTCATCCAGACGGCTTCTTTTGCGGCATCAGAAGCAGCGATATATTCCGCTTCCATAGTCGAGTCAGCAACGGTTTCCTGTTTGGAACTCTTCCAACACACCGCCCCTCCATTGAGGGTAAAGACAAAACCCGACATGGACTTGGAATCATCCTTGTCACTCTGGAAGCTGGAGTCAGCAAAGGCCTCAATCTGGAGGTCTTTTCCGCCATACACCAAGAACATCTCCATAGTCCTTCTCAGGTACTTGAGAATGTTCTTTACCGCTATCCAGTGTTTCTCCCCAGGGTTTGACTGATACCTGCTTGCCACACTCAGTGCATAAGCTACATCTGGTCTGGTACACAACATCGCATACTTTATAGAGCCTACCGCAGAAGCGTAGGGTATAATAGACATGCGATCCCTCTCTAAATCAGTCTTGGGAGACATCTCTTTGGAGAGGGTGATCCCGTGACAAGCCGGTAGATTACCGCGCTTGGAATCTTCCATACTGAATCTTTTCAGTATGGTGTCGATGTACCTGGACTGCGGAAGTCCTAATATCCTCTTGGATCTATCACGATAGATCCGGATCCCCAGAATGTACGAGGCATCACCCAGGTCTTTCATAGAGAACCTGTGTGACAAGAACCCTTTGATAGATTGTAGCATAGGAATGTCATTTCCTATCAAGAGAATGTCATCCACATATAAAACGAGGAATACGACAGCTCTTGCTACAAATCTACTATAGATGCATGGTTCATCTGGATTTTTGATAAAGCCAAATTCTTTGACCGTCTCATCAAAACAGATGTTCCAACTCCGCGATGCCAGCTTTAGTCCATAAATGGACTTAAGCAACTTGCACACTTTTCCGCTGCTCCCACTCTGAAGGAAACCCTCTGGCTGGTCCATATAGACACACTCCTCTAAATTTCCATTTAGAAAAGCGGTCTTTACGTCCATATGACAAATCTCATAATCGTGGAAGGCAGCAATGGCAAGAAGGATCCGAATGGATTTCAGCAGTGGAGAGAAGGTTTCGTCATAGTCCAAACCAGGTCTTTGACGAAAGCCATTCGCAACAAGTCTAGCTTTATAGGTCTCAACCTGTCCATCTACACCAATCTTCCTTTTGAAGATCCACTTGCATCCTACGGGTTTTACCCCATCTGGAGCAATGTCCAACGTCCATACTTTGTTGGTGTACATGGAATCCATTTCGGTCCGCATTGCATCAAGCCATTTTACCGAGTCAACGCTCTGAATGGCTTGCTGGAAGCTAGTAGGCTCATCACAATCAATGATGCAATCCTCTCTATCCCCGTCTATGAGAAAACCGTAGTATCTCTCGGGCGGATGAGACTGCCTACTACTCTTGCGGAGCGGCGTAGGAATGTCCTGATCTTTCGAACCCTTTGGTTCGACTAAGCTTTCAGTAATAGCTCGTGGTTCTGGAATTTCTTCTAGTTCTATTGCGCTCTCACTAATTTCCTTTTCCAAGAACTGGTGTTCTAGAAAGTGGGCATGACGAGAAACAAAAACCTTTTGTTCCTCTTCGCATTAGAAGAAATATCCCTTGGATTTCTTTGGATATTCCACAAACTTGAACTGTACTGAGCGTGCCTTGAGCTTGTCTGCATGCTGCTTTATGACAAAAGATGGACATCCCCATGTCTTAATGTGATTAAGATAGGGTCTCTCCCCACACCACATCTGATATGGTGTAGTAGGCACAGTCTTAGTTGGAACTCGGTTCAAAAGGTATGCAGCTGATTCTAGCGCATATCCCAAGAATGACCGCGGTAACTCAGCGTTACTCATCATAGACCGTACCATATCCAATAGGGTTTGGTTCCGTCTCTCCGATACACCATTATGTTGCGGAGTGTATGAGAAATTCCATTCTCTTTTAAGTAATCCAAGAACTCAGCACTCAAGTATTCACCACCTCGATCAGATCTCAGTGCCTTGATACTTTTGCCTGTTTGTTTTTCTACTTCATTCTTATATTCCTGGATTTATTCAAAGGCCTCGGATTTATGTTTCATTAACAAAACCCTGAGCCGATTTTTGAAGTATGATTTATTATTTTTAGAGCAGAAAAAAAAAACAGAAACTTAGGGTTTTGAAAACTAGTTTTGCGATTTTTACCGATCGAACTTCTATACACTTTACTAACTAGCTAGTTTATGCTTAGTTAGGCTCTGATACCACAGTAAGTCCACGTTGCCCACCCCGGTGCTTGCGGGGAGGTGGAAACGTATTAAAAAATCGGATTTTTAACACACTAGGCAACATGGACTAGTAAAAGGAGGGATCTTTACTAAACAAAACTAACTACAAAGCTAAAAGGAGTTAACTGCTCGGAAAAGAGGTTATACCTAGGGCTTCAAGTCCTTCTCTCCTTGCTCCTTGGAGTGAAAGAAAGTGATCTCCTTGTCGCCTTCTCCTGTCGAAGAAAGACCCACCAGTGAGTCTCAACCTTTGACTTCAACTTCAAACTAGAAGTAACTAAGATGCTTGGAGTGCTAATCCTAGAACCTTAGAGAAGAGTAGAGAGTATCTTAAAAGGATTTATCTCAAGCTCAAGAGATTCTCAACTCATGAGAGGGGAGAGCTAAAGAGAGAGGAAGAGGAGGAGAGAGAATCTAAATGATAGAATGAGAAGAAATGAACCATTCTTCTCACATATATGTGAATTATGGAAATTAGATAATTAGCTAAGATAATTGTCATGGTTAATCAAGAATTGACCATTATCATTTCACATTAAATGCCTTTTGCAAGGATCAAAAAGCATCTTTCATATAGAATGATGATGGTCAACATGCCAACCTAGGTCAACAAGTCAAGTATAGTCAAATGGTCAACAACCCTAACCATGCACAATTATAATTAACTAATATCAATTAATCATAATTCACACATAAGCATTAGGGTTAAGAAAATGACAATGGTCATTAAACCTAATCAAAGTCCTCTGCCTCTGTCTCAGTCAACTGTGCATACACACCCGTATTCGTGTTCCGAGGAACACGAATTCAATGAGATAAAACCAATCCTAAATCATATACTAGGATCCGGTTTAAACCAAAGCCCGCTAGTATAAACTGTCCGGACAGTAAACGTGCCCAAGTGCACGGATGTGAACGAACCCTGTCGCAAAACCATGCGACCTCTACTCATTTTGCCTAAAGGCGAATAACCTTCTGTTTGGGACTCTAAAGACTAGACACTACGCTGGCAGTGGGTTTAACCACAGACTGCAAGCGGCACTAGCTGTACGTAACGGTCCCCAGGTAGATGCCGATAAGAAGACTGACGAGGTGAACCCATCTGAACTCCTACTGAGCCTGAATGTGACAGTCTCCGTACAGTCCGGTCCGTTCGTCTGATACATTGCATGGTGGGCCTAGGGGGGCGGTAAACGTCAGTCCCCTAATAGCGGTACAAGTCGTGTCGGAGTGTAGCCCAGAACACCCTGAGATAACACTGGAAACCTACCAGTATATCTCGCTTGCCCTGGCCAGGGACTACTTGTGTAATGGCTCTCCTGGACACAGCGCGATGTCAACCCCCAATACCGGGAGAGACGAATCCTGTCTAACCGTCACTGCTTCCAAATGCTTCGGGACTGCACCCAAAAACTACCTGTTTGCACGACTCCTTTGAGTCGTGGTAGGGTAGTAATCAAAGTACAGTGGGAACACACTCGAGGCGAAGTGACAGTATCAAGTCAGCGGACTAAGCTGTACTCATGTCACCTGGGAACTGATAACCGACGATAGGTATAATACCAACCAACAGTTTCCGACGAGTCCTGTCCAGTGTACTCGTAACCCAACGAGCACCCGCATACTATCTCAAGTACGACGTACTGACGGCTGTGGGACAGGCCGTCTCCCGTGCTGGGATGAGAAGCGCATACGCTAGTCAACTCCGGAGTATCAATGCCCTGTCTCGATAATCCCACGACCAGGGACGTGTAAATAAGGATGTGCTTGTAGATTACCCAGCTCCCACGAGTGTGACTGCCATCACAACGCTGGTAATCAAGCAAAGATCCTAAGGGCTCCACTAATGCGTATAGGTGATACAATAAAGAAACACATGTACACATTAAAGCAGAGACAAACCAAGTATCATAAACCATTTCGAGCAAGATTGTCTATACAACTGTGAATATCCCAAGATTCCATCAAGTAATATACATACTAGTATGATACAGTAATGGCCTCTTGGGCATATACACTAACACACATAACATCACATGTCATCAACGTAAGTAAACATGCGTATTCCAATTGTCGTTAACATATAGCAACGAAACCGGAGATATCACATATTACACTTACGGTCGCAGAAAAGAAAGTGTAGAACTACAACAGTTGGAATCCGCAACCTACATAGACATCGCATGCCTAACCAAATGAATTCCTTAGACATCGCATGCCTAACAATTATAAACCCCGCATTTTAGTCTCATTATCGAAAACTCTTTTCAATATCAAGTCGGGCAATTCAACAAGATTCCCGACATTTTGATCGAATGCTCGTCGCAATCTTTAGTAGGCGGTCGCACCCCCGATGCCGTCGACGAAGTGCACTAAGGCGGAACACCGCTGCCGCGAGCACCCGAACGGATGCATTCGGCGACAGGGTTCTCCTACAGTCACTTGGTCGGGGCTATGGGGTGTAGCTGTCTATTAAGTTTACCCGGCGAGTATCCGCGTACGCTACGTGATTGCGACAGACTTTTGATCGCATCAAAATTCCGCGGCAACCGATCAAGTGAGACTAAAGTGCTAGATTTATAACATTCATTCAGTTATCTTAGAACTACTTGTGGATTCCAAATATTGTATCACATTCCAGATAAACAGAAAATGTTAAACTTTCCGATCGAACAATCAAACACCCAAGTTTTTCCGAAACAGCTCAACACATGAAATAAGTTGAAGAACATTCACTTCATGCCACAGTACCAACGGTCCAGCCGTAGAAGGGTCAAGCCAACGCCTCACATGTGGCACGCCGTACTGCCCCAAACCCTAAGGTTCAAAGGGCAGTTCAAGACGGTAACATAATCGAGTTAAGGTTTGTTGTCTTCTAGAGGGTCCATCGCATTACTTGCACTACTTAGAACGTTCTTAAACGACGGAAAAATCCAACATTTGGAAATTTTCCGGCAGGGGAAAAAGTGGGTATTTATATCCGGTCGAACTTTTTAACATGTTATAAAATATTCGGAAAAACACAGACAAAGTTAAAGATTCCGATCGAATCGTCGAACTCCCAATACAACCCAGAAAACTCAACTCTTGAGTATAATTTACAAATTCCCAGAAAACTCAACAATTACATAAAGAAATTACTGTGCAAACCACGTGTGAAGATTCCCTATTATGGCCGCGGAACCGCCGCGAATGCTAGGGTGGGGCCGCGGTTCCGTGGCGCAATAGTCGATACAGGGGCACGTGCTGCACAGTATTTCCTTAAAAAACCTGCTGATTTTTCTGCATATTTTTAATTCACAAAAATCATATTTTGAAAAATTGTACAGAGAAGTGTTTTCAATTAGGGTTTCGGGTTCGATCGGACTTCTAACATCGTCTACACTTCGCCTAAAGCTCTAGCTAGGCTCTGATACCACTGTAGGGTTCCTAGGCACACTAATGAGGTTCTACAACTGATCAAACATGTCCAATTCAAAATTTTCTATGTGCCGAGAAACCCTATACTAGATCGTTAACTAGAGGATAGGCGAAAACTATGCAAGTTAACAACTTAACTAAAAAGTGAAAGGGACTACAACCTTTGTAGATCGGGTCCTCCACTTCCAAAGCTCCGTGACGACGTCCCTTCGCTGCGATCATCAGGATCCTGGACCCTAGCGTTGGTTTCATCGGAGAAATGATCGGGCTAGGTCATTGACATGGATGCCGAAGATGATCTACGTCGAGGCAACTCAAGATCAAGCTCCATCGTCACTTGGTCATAAAACTTGTGAAGATAACACACTCTACTACATGGCAAGTGGTAGAGGATGAAGAAATAGGAAGTGGGTTCACTTTGGAATTGGATTTCTCACTTGGATTCATCACTTGGAATTTTCTAGCAATGGCTTTCTTCTTCATGAAGAAGATGAAGAAGAAGAAAGAAAATAATGAATGAATAATCAAAAATAGAAAATTAAGTGATGCTTATCATTTAGCAACCATGGGTGAGTGTAACTAATGTAGAAAATAAACCAGGGTTTAGTTAAATGGTTAGGTTAAGGAAAAAACAAAATGGTTGAAGCTTAATGAAACTTCAAGAATAAAACAAAGAAAGCCACCACCATTTTGTTTCTTGCCAAAAATAAATAAAGAGAATAAATAAATAAGGCAAATGAAACCCTAACCATTAACTAAACATGGTGTATAGCATACACACACCCAAGTTTGCATGTATCATCAAACATGATACAAACTAGTGCACAAACATATATCATATATACAATGTGCACAATCAAGTGAGAAAATAATCTTAAGTGAACCAATACTAGTTAATGTAAATTAATATATCAAATATATAATTATACATTAAATCATTAAATCAACACTTGATTTAATGATCCGGTCATATTGCATATAACCGACTAATATCAAGTGTATCAATATATCGAATCAACATTTGATTCGGTAACCCGGCTATATCTTATATAACCGTCCGATGATACGAATCGCGAGAATAGAATTCAGTATCATATACTGGTATTATTCTCGGTCCCTCACATATCTCATATGCGCTCCTATTTCGTTTCGCTTGAGCCAGGAAACTTCTGTGTAGGACTCTAAAGACTCGTCAATACGCCGGCAGTAGGTGATGATCATATCAAACACCCACAAGCCGCAAGCGGTCTGCTAAACGTAATGGCCACCCGGGTATTGAGCGATCAGAAGATTAACGAGCAAGCCCGCTCACACTCCTGTGAATCCAACCAGTAACACTTACCGCACAGTCCGGTCTGTTCGTCTGATATGTCGCATATCTCGCCTAGGGGTGGTAAACGTCAGACCCCAGTAGCTCGATAACTCATGCCGATGTAAGGTCCATAACAAGCATGAAACTACTGATAACACTTACCAGTAAATCAGTGCAACCCTGGCCAGGGATTTCTGTTAGGTCCATGTTACCTCTCCGGTACTTTCGGGGTTGCGGAAATGGTAAAGCAAAAAAATTTCTTGACTTGGTAACATGGACCGTAAAAGCCGGATCTTTGCTAAACTAGAAACTAGCAAACTATAAGAGGTGCTAACTACTATGCCGTAGAAATTATACCTCACGATACCGGTCCTTCGGGTCTTCATTCCGCTGTCCCGCTCGTCGATCCATGCTCCGAGGGTTGATCCGGACTTTGGTCACCTCCGCGGCCTTCTTGAGTCGAAGACGATCCACCCGAGAGTTGTACACCGATCTCCACCTCGAGCCGAGGCAACTAGGGCAACAAGATCGCTAGTCTTGATACCTTAGGTTGTGTAGAAGAGAAAGATGGAGGTATTTATCGATGTGGATTCTTTTTCTCTCAACACATGAGATCAAAAGAAATTATGAAGAGGAGGAAGACGAAGGAGGTGAAGCAACCATGGAGCTCTTTCTTTCTTCTCACTTCCAAAAGAGAGAATGGGAAAAAGAAATGAAAAAGTTAACTAAAGAAAATGAACCATGGTTGCAAAATAATACTAAACACCATCATTACAAATCCTATCATGATAAAGTTGATGCTACATTGATTTGACCATTTTCATAATCCAATGACCATTTTCATAATCCAAAATGAAAAAGAAAACCAAAGAAGAGTGTAGACCTCTCATGAAGGTCAATAGTCAACTTTGGCCAACGGGTCAACAAAGTCAAGAGTGGTCAAGGTGGTCATATGGTCAAAGCAATTAGCCATCACATAATTATCACTAAAAGGATTAGTAAATAATGTCTCCGGCTCATAATGGTTTTGACCGAACGAATTGCCAAAACCATAATGAGCCCACCTCAAAATGGTTTTGACCGAATCAACTGTCAAAACACTAATGATCCTGCCACATAACGGTTTTGGCCGAACCAACTGCCAAAACCCTAATGAGGCACCTCCTCCTTCATCGGTCCTCAAAACTGTGCATACACACCCGCACCCGCATTCCGTAGAATGCGAATGCACAGAAGACAAAACAAATCCATCTGTGCAATACTAGGATCCGGCTTAAACCAAAGCCCACTAGTATTGCCTGCCCGAACAGCATACGCACACAAGTGCACGTAAGTGATCGTAGCCCTGCCGTAAAACCATACGGCCTCTATACGTTTCGCTCAGTACAGGGAAACTCTCTGTGTGGGACTCTAAAGACTCGACACTACGCAGGCAATGGGTTTAACCACAGACCGCAAGCGGCACTAGCTGTACGTAATGGTCCCCAGGTAGATGTCGATAAGAAGGCCGATGAGGTAATCCCATCCGAACTCCTACTGAGCCTGTATGTGACAATCTCCGTACAGTCCGGTCTGTTCGTCTGATACATCGCATGGCGGGCCTAGGGGGTGGCGAACGTCAGTCCCCTAAAAGCGGTACAAGTCGTGTCGGAGTGTAGCCCAGAACACCCTGAGATAACACTGGAAACCTACCAGTATATCTCGCTTTCCCTGGCCAGGGACTACATGTGTAATGGCTCTCCTAGACACAGCGCGATGTCAACCCCCAATACCGGGAGAGACGAATCCTGTCTAACCGTCACTGCCTCCAAGTGCTTCGGGACTGCACCCAACTACTACCTGTTTGCACGACTCAGTAGAGCCGTGGTAGGGTAGTAGTCAAAGAACAGTGGGAACACACTTGAGGCGAAGTGACAGTGTCAAGTCAGCGGACTAAGCTGTACTCATGTCACCTAGGAACTGTTAACTGACGATAGGTATAATACCAACCAACAGTCCCCGACGAATCCTGTCCAGTGTACTCGTAACCTAACGAGGACCAGCATACTATCTCAAGTACGACGTACTGACGGCTGTGGGACAGACCGCCTCGCACACTGGTATGAGAAGCGCATACGCTAGTCTACTCCAGAGTATCGATGCCCTGTCTCGATAATCCCACGATTAGGGACGTGCATAATGATGTGCTTGTGGATTACCCAGCCCCCACGAGTGTGATCGCCATCACAACGCCGGTAATCAAGCAAAGATCCTAAGGCTCCACTAATGCGTATAGGTGATATAATAAAAGAAACACATGTACACATTAAAGCAGAGACAAACCAAGTAGCATACTACCATTTCGAGCAACATTGTCTATACAACTGTGAATATCCCAAGCTTCCATCAAGTAATATACATACTAGTATGATACAGTAATGGCCTCTAGGGCATATACACTAACAATCTCCCACTTGCACTAAGGCCATGTACTGGCGTATCGAAGACCAATCATCTCGATCAGCCGCTCGAACTTAGTCTGGGGTAAGGACTTCGTGAATGGATCCGCCGTGTTGTCTTTTGTGTCCACTCTCCGTACCTAGATCTCCTGGCGATCAATGATCTCCCTGATCAGGTGATATCGCCTTAAGATGTGTCTGGATTTCTGATGACCTTGGTTCCTTCGCTAAGGCTATTGCCCCATTGTTATCGCAATACAAAGGTATTGGGTCAACAATGGATGGAACCACTTGAAGTTCACTAATGAACTTCTTCATCCAGACCGCCTCTTTTGCGGCATCGCTTGCAGCAATGTATTCAGCCTCCATCGTCGAGTCTGCGACGGTATCCTGTTTGGAACTCCTCCAACATACCGCCCCTCCGTTGAGGGTAAACACAAAACCCGAGATAGACTTGCTGTCATCTTTGTCACTCTGGAAGCTTGAATCGGTAAAGGATTCGACCGGGAGGTCTCCATTACCGTAAACCAGGAACATCTCCTTAGTCCTTCTTAGGTACTTGAGAATGTTCTTCACTACCGTCCAGTGGTCCTCACCTGGGTCTGACTGATACCGGCTTACCACGCTCAGCGCGTAAGCTACATCTGGTCTTGTACATAGCATCGCATACATTATAGATCCTACCGCCGAAGTATAGGGTATAGTGCTCATGCGAACCCTCTCCTCGTCAGTCTTAGGAGACATCTTCTTGGAGAGGGAAATTCCTTGCAATGCGGGTATGTTACCGCACTTGGAATCCTCCATACTAAATCTTTTTAGTACGGTCTCTATGTACCTGGACAGCGAAAGTCCCAATAGTCTCTTGGATCTATCTCTGTAGATCTTGATCCCCAGAATGTACGAGGCATCACCCAGGTCCTTCATGGAGAACCGTTGTGATAAAAATAGCTTGACCGATTGTAGCATAGGAATGTCATTTCCTATCAAAAGAATGTCGTCCACGTACAAGACTAGGAACACGACAGTTCGTCCTACAATCTTCTTATAGACACAAGGTTCATCTTCGTTCTTGATGAAATCAAATTCCTTGATTACCTCATTAAAACAGATGTTCCAGCTCCGTGATGCCTGCTTTAATCCATAAATGGATTTAAGCAACTTGCACACCTTCCCGCTGCTCCCACTGTCTACGAAACCTTCTGGCTGATCCATGTAAATGCACTCTTCCAAACAGCCGTTTAGAAAACCCGTTTTAACGTCCATCTGCCAGATTTTATAGCCATGGAAGGCAGCAATGGCAAGTAGGATCCGAATGGATTTCAGCATAGCCACTGGAGAAAAAGTTTCATCATAGTCCAAACCAGGTCTTTGACGAAAACCTTTTGCAACGAGTCTAGCCTTATAGGTTTCCACCTGCCCATCTACACCCAGTTTCCTTTTGTAGATCCATTTGCATCCAACGGGTTTTACCTCAGGTGGAGCAATATCCAAGGTCCACACTTTATTGGTGTACATGGACTCCATTTCCGATTGCATTGCTTCCAGTCACTTATCAGAGTCCCTACTGATAATGGCCTGCCTGAAACTGGAAGGGTCATCTTCTTCCAAGATGCAATCCTCTCGATCCCCGTCTAAGAGAAAACCGCAGTATCTCTCGGGCGGATGAGAAATCCTTCCAGATCTGCAGAGTGGCTGAGGTTCGTTTGGGGTTATTGAATCCAGTGGTTCCTCCAAATTTTCAGTTATATTTTGTGGTCGCTGAATTTCTTCCAGTTCTACCGAACTCCCACTAGTTCCTTTTGCAAGAAACTCCCTTTCTAAAAAGGTAGCGTGGCGAGATACAAACACCTTTTGTTCCTCAGTGTGGTAGAACAGATATCCTAGTGAGTCTTTAGGATATCCCAAAAATTTACACAGAACTGATCGTGCCTCTAATTTGTCCGGTTTCTGTGCTTTCACATAGGCCGGACAACCCCATATCTTAATAAATTTAAGACATGGCTTCTTACTGCTCCATATTTCATATGGAGTTTTAGGCACAGATTTGGACGGAACTTGATTCAAAAGGTATGTCGCTGTCTGAAGCGCATGTCCCCAAAATGAAAGAGGCAACTCGGCATTACTCATCATGGAGCGAACCATATCCAGTAGGGTACAATTCCTCCGCTCCGATACACCGTTGTGCTGTGGTGTATAAGGAGAAGTAAGCTGAGAGAGAACACCATTCTCTTTTAAGTAATCTAGGAATTCCGTGCTTAAGTACTCCCCACCTCTATCAGACCGGAGGATCTTGATACTTTTACCAGTCTGGTTCTCTACTTCGTTTCTGAATTTCTTGAATTTCTCAAAAGCTTCAGATTTGTGTTTCATAAGATACACATATCCGAATCTAGAGAGATCGTCAGTGAATGTGATGAAGTACGAGAACCCACCCCTTGCATGTATAGACATTGGACCACATACATCACTGTGTATGAGTCCCAAGAGCTCTGCTGACCTTTCTCCATGTCCGGTGAACGGAGATTTGGTCATCTTCCCTTTGAGACAAGACTGACAAGTTTCATAAGATGAAAACTCGAACGCATTCAAGAGTCCATCTTTATGCAACTTACATAGTCTTTTCTCTCCAATATGACCAAGTCTACAATGCCACAAGTAGGATTCATTCGTATCAGAATTCTTCCACTTGCGTGTGTTTTGTATATTGAGAACTGTATTCTGATTTAGAACGTAGATACCATTACACAGTGTACCTTCTGCAACCATTACCTTATGAAGGTAGATTTTCATGATATTTCTATCAAGAACAAAGTTATATCCATCTTTATCGAGTAAAGAAACTGATATGATGTTGCAAACCATGGAAGGTACATAGTATGAATCGTTCAAAATCATAGTATTGCTATTTGGCAACACAAGGTGATATTTACCGACGGCTGCAGCATTAACTTGTGCTCCGTTCACTACTCTGAGCGACATATCACCAGGTACAACTTTCCTACTTTTTCTCAGTCCCTGCAATAAATTACAGATATAAGATCCTGATCCAGTATCAAGTACCCAGGAGGTAGGGCTGACCGTAAAGCAGTTCTCAATTACAAGAACACCTGAAGTAGATGCAAAACCATACTTCTTCTTCAACTGGGTATCCTTGGAATCCAAACAATTCTCTTTCCCTTGCTCATACTTATGACTGTTGTCACAAGTTAGAACCGAACCAACGTTCCCTAGCCCCGAATAAGAATTCGGATCGGTCAAGCGATACATTTTATTATCTTGATTAGGGCGTGAAATGGTTGCTACCTGGAGAGAGAGAAAAGAAACACTCAGCGTGCGCTCTTACAAGATTATATTGGTTTATTGATTTATCTAACCAGGATGGCTCCCACTGTTTCCTCAAATTCTTCTTCAAACCCTAAAAGAAGAACTAGTCAGGATTAATCGCACGTCACAATACTTGCTTAACCTTTCAACCAGGCTGGTGTTGGTACTTCGAGGGAGGTTTTCCAACACTTTCGCGAAGTTCCTTATTTAAATAACCTCTTTTTCCTGGAGGCGTAGCCCCGCTAACACCGTTCTAGACACCTACTTGGTATAAAGCATTGATTGTTAAGTGAAAAAATCTCCCGAGATTAATCTAACTCATAAGTGGGATTGGGATCCAACTATCATTGTGTGATGACCTAGATGGAATCCACTCTAGTCACCACACTCCAGAAGGTATGCTGAATCTGCAAGTTTCAGTTTCTTTAGAAACTCCCGATGTGGATTTTTGCCCCTAGGACCCAAGTGACCTTGACGAATAATCAACAAATCAAAAGGTCCTAGTCAAGTTCAACCCGTCGTTATCCAGGATTGCATTAGACCCGCCTGCATGATCCTTGACGAATAATCAACAAAATCATGCGACCGTCCTAACCAATCGCATCTATCGGTGCAACAGAGAATTATTACTTAGCTACCGTTCACCGTGCCTTGACGAATAATCAACAAACGCAGCACGAATACTAAGTATTAATTATCTGAAACGACGGAGGGCTACGGCTAAGTTTTTGGCGAAAAACCCGTTAACGTAATGAACTTGATGTAGTTGAAGGAACATGATAGCCCTTTTTGAAAATATAGTGGCAAAAAACTCTTGCTAAAGAGGTCACTCCCCGTGAAGGGATCTCGGCTCTTTCCTCGTCGAATGAGGTGCAGGATATTCCAAACTGAATACCTCGATGCAAAGTAAGAATAATCGACTATAGTGAAGTTATTACCCTGACGCAAACTTTTTGTCCAAGGGGTCACTCCCGATGAAGGGATCTCGGCCCTTGCCTCGTCGACTGAGGTGCTGGGCATTCATAACCGAATACCTCTATGTAAAACAAAAAGTGAACGTCCTTGCAATAACAGCTTTTTGAAAATTGTTCCAACAACGTCTTTTAGGTTTATTTTCTTGCATTAATTTTTTAATGCGTCCCATCAATTAATCCTACCATTGCAGAAAACAACCAAAATATGGCGTACGCTTATGCCATCCGCATTCGCCATGGGGCCCCGTCATCACCCGTTAGGTTACTTAACTAACGACAGAGCGGGGGCTGGACTAGCGCGGATGCAAAACATAAGCAACAGCTAAATAGATATCATATATAGATATATAGCAATGATAGCCAATCCAGATCACAGATGAACACTTTGGATACACTAGGAACCGGCGATTCGTTCGAGCCTGCAACGAAAAGCGTATTACACGGTCGCGATGAATAGCCAAAACCCCACACTAGACCCCTACTGGTGCGGCAAACTACCCGCCAAGTACCCGAAGCGAAGCAACCTCCCTCAACGACGTGAGTAGGCCACTCGGCACTTCGAGATACACGGTAATTTGTGCACCCCACCTTGGGTCTATCCTAGGAGCAAAAACAGTAAAAAGAAATTATACAATGACGGCTACAACCCCAACCCGGTTGTGCGGCCATACAAATAATATTACATCAATTTACAAATTTTACAATGAATGAAAGAAAAAGAAACTCTCATCTCACATCCATCCCGACTATTCATCCGCGACAATCCAACGAGTTCATATACACAAACCATCAGCATTACAGATCACAGATATGTATAACCCCCACTAATCGACGTATAGTGATTAGTAGACGTTCAATACATATATCACATCACAGAAAATATCCATTAGCTAAAGTCTACGGAATATCGATCAAAAATACGGATTTGTAACCACCCGAAAAATCAATTTGCACTCTGGAAAAACTGGGCAGAAACAACATGTGTAAGTCCATGCTACCCTTCCCCGGTTCTTACGGGGTTGCGGAAGTGGTGAAAAATGATTTTCAAGAGGGTGGTAACATGGACTACCAATACGGATCTTTGTTAAACAACTAACTAACAACCTAACTTGAGTTTACCTACTCGGTTAGGGGGCTATACCTTTCTTGAACTCCTTCGTCTTCAACTCCTCCCGGTGTATGTATCGGCTTCACCTCGTCGTCTCCTTGCGCCGAAGATGGATCCACCCGAAAGCTTCTACCTTTGGCTTCTTCTTCGAACTTTGAAGAAACTAGATCACTTGGCTTGCTAGGCTTTGTGAACTAGAATGATTAGAGGAATGTTTTGGTGTCTTTTTATCTCTAAGGCGCTGAGTCTCAACACATGAGAATGGTTTGCCTTGAACTAGAGAGAGCAAGAGAAAGAGGGAGAGCTTGAGAGTGAGAGAGCTCAAGAGAGAGAAAGAAAATGAAAGAATGAGCCATACTCTTCTCATTTCACCTCTCATAATTCAAAAGCCATCATAACAAAAATAATAATCAAGTATTGTGTGATGGTTTAAGTCAAAATGGCTATATCATTTCATGCACTCATTTTGCATAAGTAAACAAGCAAGCAAAAGTCTTTGCCATGGAATGATAGCCATTGTCATGATGATGGTCAACTAGTCCAACCTAGTCAACCGGTCAACAAAGTCAACAAAGTCAACCCCTCAACAACCATGTCACTATAATACTTAATTAATATTAATGTTAATAATATTTCTTATTCTCATTAGGGTTAAGCAAAAGTCAATGGTCAACGGTCAACAATCAATAACCCCAATTAGAATCCTCTGCCTCTGTCTCTCTGTCAACTGTGCATACACACCCGCATCCGCGTTCTGAGGAACACGAATACAAACGAGATAAAACCAATCCCAAAACGTACACTAGGATCTGTCTTAAACCAAAGCCCGCTAGTGTTAACTGTCCGGACACTGTACGTGCAAAAGTGTACGGACGTGACCGAACCCTGTCGCAAAACCATGCGACCTGTCGCAAAACCATGCGATCTCTACTCTTTTGCCTAAAGGCGAATAGCTTTCTGTGTGGGACTCTAAAGACTCGACACTACGCTGGCAGTGGGTTTAACCATAGACCGCAAGCGGCACTAGCTGTGCATAACGGTCCCCAGGTAGATGACGACAAGAAGACTGACGAGGTGAAAACCATCTGAACTCCAACTGAGTCTGAATGTGACAATCTCTCTGTACAGTCCGGTCTGTTCGTCTGATACATCGCATGGCGGGCCTAATGGGCGGTAAACATCAGTCCCCTAATAGCGATACAAGTCGTGTCGGAGTGAAGCCCAGAACACCCTGAGATAACACTGGAAAGGTACCAGTATATCTCGCTTGCCCTGGCCAGGGACTACTCGTGTAATGGCTCTCCTAGACACAGCGCGTTGTCAACCCCCAATACCGGAAGAGACGAATCTTGTCTAACCGTCACTGCCTCCAAGTGCTTCGGGACTGCACCCAACTACTACATGTTTGCACGACTCCTTTGAGCCGTGGTAGGGTAGTAATCTAAGTGCAGTGGGAACACACTCGAGGCGAAGTGACAGTGTCAAGTCAGCGGACTAAGCTGTACTCATGTCACCTGGGAACTGATAACTGACGATAGGTATAGTACCAACCAACAGTTCCCGACGAGTCCTGTCCAGTGTACTCGTAACCCAACGAGCACCCGCATACTATCTCCAGTACGACGTACTGATGGCTGTGGGACAGACCGTCTCGCACACTGGGATGAGAAGTGCATACGCTAGTCTACTCCAGAGTATCGATGCCCTGTCTCGATAGTCCTGTGACTAGGGACCTGCATAAGGATGTGCTTATAGATTACCCAGCCCCCACTAGTGTGACTGCCATCACAACGCTGGTAATCAAGCAAAGATCCTAAGGGCTCCACTAATGTGTATAGGTGATATACTAAAATAAACACATGTACACATTGAAGTAGAAACAAACCAAGTAGAATACTACTATATTTAGCAAGATTGTCTATACAAGGTGAATATCCCAAACTTCCATTAAGTAATATACAAATTAGTATGATACAATAATGGCCTCTAGGGCATATACACTAACAATCTCCCACTTGCACTAAGGCCATGTACAGGCGTATCGAAGACCTATCGTCTCGATCAGCTGCTCGAACTGAGTCTGGGGTAAGGCCTTTGTGAGTGGATCAGCAGTGTTGTCTTCAATAGAAACTCTCTGAACCTCGATCTCCTGGCGACCCACGATCTCCCTAATCAGGTGATACCGCCTCAAGATGTGTCTGGACTTCTGATGGGACCTTGGTTCCTTCGCTAAAGCAATAGCCCCGTTGTTGTCGCAATACAGAGGTATTGGATCAACAATGGACGGAACCACCTGAAGTTCAGTTAAGAACTTCCATACCCAGACAGCTTCTTTTGCGGCATCTGCAGCAGCGATATATTCCGTTTCCATCGTCGAGTCAGCAACGGTTTCCTGTTTGGAACTCTTCCAACACACCGCCCCTCCATTGAGGGTAAAGACATAACCCGACATGGACTTGGAATCATCCTTGTCACTCTGGAAGCTGGAGTCAGCAAAGGCCTCGATCTGTAGGTCTTTTCTACCATACACCAAGAACATCTCCTTAGTCCTTCTTAGGTACTTGAGAATGTTCTTTACCGCTATCCAGTGTTTCTCCCCAGGGTTTGACTGATACCGGCTTACCACACTCAGTGCATAAGCTACATCTGGTCTGGTACACAACATCGCATACATTATAGAGACTACAGCAGAAGCGTAGGGTATAATAGACATGCGATCCCTTTCCAAATCAGTCTTGGGAGACATCTCTTTAGAGAGGGTGATCCCGTGACAAGCCGGTAGATTACCGCGCTTGGAATCTTCCATACTGAATCTTTTCAGTATGGTGTCGATGTACCTGGACTGTGAGAGTCCCAGTATCCTCTTGGATCTGTCACGATAGATCCGGATCCCCAGAATGTATGAGGCATCACCCAGGTCTTTCATGGAGAAACAGTGTGACAAGAAACCCTTGACAGATTGTAGCATAGGAATGTCATTTCTTATTAAGAGAATGTCATCCACGTATAAAACGGGGAATACTATAGTTCTCGCTACAAATCTACTATAGATGCATGGTTCATCTGGATTTTTGATAAAGCCAAATTCCTTGACCGTCTCATCAAAACAGATGTTCCAACTCCGCGATGCCTGCTTTAGTCCATAGATGGACTTAAGCAACTTGCACACCTTTCCGCTGCTCCCACTCTTAATGAAACCCTCTGGCTGGTCCATATAAACACACTCCTCTAAATTTCCATTTAGAAAAGCGGTCTTTACGTCCATCTGCCAAATCTCATAATCGTGGAAGGCAGCAATGGCAAGAAGGATCCGAATGGATTTCAGCATAGCTACTGGAGAAAAGGTCTCGTCATAGTCCAAACCAGGTCTTTGACGAAAACCCTTTGCAACCAGTCTAGCTTTATAGGTCTCAACCTGTCCATCTACACCAATCTTCCTTTTGAAGATCCACTTGCATCGTACGGGTTTTACCCCATCTGGAGCAACGTCCAACGTCCATACTTTGTTGGTGTACATGGACTCCATTTCGGTCCGCGTTGTATCCAGCCATTTTACCGAGTCAACGCTCTGAATAGCCCGCTGGAAGCTAGTCGGCTCATCATAATCTATGATGCAATCCTCTCTATCCCCGTCTATAAGAAAACCGTAGTATCTCTCGGGCGGATGAGACTGCCTACTACTCCTGCGGAGCGGCGTAGGAATGTCATTTTCTTTTGAACCCTCTGGTTCTACTAATCTTTCAGTAATAGTCCGTGGTTCTGGAATTTCTTCCAGTTCTATTTCTCTCCCACTTGTTTCCTTTTCTAAGAACTGGTGTTCCAGAAAATAGGCATTACGAGAAACAATGATCTTTTGTTCCTCTGCGTAATAGAAGAGATACTCCCTGGAGTTCTTTGGGTATCCCACAAACTTGCACAGTACTGAGCGTGCCTCGAGTTTGTCCGCATGCTGCTTTTTGACAAAAGCCGGACATCCCCAGAACTTTAGATATTGAAGATAGGGTTTCTTCCCACTCCATATCTCATATGGTTTGGTAGGCACAGTCTTAGTTGGAATTCGATTCAAAAGGTATACAGCTGATTCTAGTGCATATCCCCAGAATGATCGCGGTAACTCAGTGCTACTCATCATGGACCGTACCATATCTAATAGGGTTCGGTTCCGTCTCTCCGATACACCGTTATGTTGCGGAGTGTATGGAGGAGTAAGCTGAGAGAGAATTTCATTCTCTTTTAAATAGTCCAGGAACTCGGCACTCAAGTATTCACCACCTTGATCCGATCTTAGTGGCTTGATACTTTTGCCGGTTTGTTTTTCTACTTCATTCTTATATTCCTGGAATTTTCCAAAGGCTTCGGATTTATGTTTCATTAAGAAGACATAACCGTACCTTGAAAAGTCATCCGTAAAAGTAATGAAGTAAGAATAACCGCTTCGCGCATGTGTAGACATTGGACCGCACACGTCGCTGTGTACGAGTCCCAAGAGCTCGCTCGCTCTTACTCCGTGTCCAGTGAACGGAGTCTTTGTCATCTTTCCTTTGAGACAGGATTGACAAGTGGCATATGATTGATATTCGAACGGATTCAAATATCCTTCTGCATGTAACTTCGTCAACCTTCTCTCATTGATATAACCCAGTCTACAATGCCATAAGAAAGTCTGATTTATTTCCGGAGACTTTCTTTTGTGTGTATTCTGGACATTGAAAATCTGTGGTTGGTTTAATACGTATATACCATTGCTTAATGTACCTGACCCAATCAGAACTTGATTATGGTGAATGTTTACAACATTACTTACAAACGCAAATTCATAACCTTCTTTAGAACTCAAAGATACAGAAATGATATTACAAGTTGCGTTGGGTACAAAATAGCAATTACGCAAAACCAAAACGTGTCCATCTGACAACCCCAGGTGATAGTCCCCCACGGCCTTAGCATCCATGCTAGCTCCGTTTGCAACTTTGAGGGTCATGTCACCTGTATTCAAAACCCTACGGTTTCTCAACGCCTGCAAAGAATTACAGATATGAGATCCTGATCCGGTATCCAATACCCAGGAATTAGAGTTTATTGATAGACAGTTTTCAATAACATACACACCTGAAGCTGAAGTCCCAACTTGCTTCAGATCCTGTGTTCTGGCTTTCCAAGCCCTGCAATCTTTCTTCCAGTGACCACTCTTATGACAGAAAAAGCACTCTTCCTTCCCTATAAGCTTCCACGCTATCTTTGTTGCTTTTTCTTTTCCCTACGTATCCACTTTACTAACACCGCCCCTTGGTTTGGCGGAGGCTTTCTTCTTCTTTCCCCTGGCTTTCGCCTTGGACCTAGAAGATGAAGATCCTCCTACATACAAAGTGGATGTTTCCCTACCTTTCTGTAGGGTGCCCTCTGCACTCCTCAGCATGTTGAGGAGCTCTGAAAGTTCAACTTCTTTTTCTTGTAAGTTGAAGTTCGGGATAAACTGGGCGTAAGTGGAAGGAAGGGACTGGAGAATCAAGTCCGTATAGAGCTCGTTCTCTAACGTGGTCCCAAGTTCCGCGAGATCTTCAATGATGCCAATCATCTTAAGCACGTGTTCCGCTACCAATGATCCGATGGCCAACCTTGCCGAAAATAACTTCTTCGACACTTCGTATCTTGCGATATGAGATTGCTCTCCATACAGTTCTTTTGTATGGAAAAATATGGATTCGAGGTCCATATTCTCGTGCCTCCTCTGATGTTCGTTGTCCATAGAGGCAAGCACGAGGCACTTGGCCTTTGCTCAATCGATTTCCCAGGTCTTAATGATTTCCCTATCCGCGACGCTGGTTTTGGCACCTGGGACAGGGGGAGCTTTGGTGGTAAGAAGATACCCCAACTTGTCATAAGTGATTTCCATTTTGACATTCCTGAGCCAATCTTTGTAGTTTGGCCCTGTCAGTATGTTTTTATCTAGTAATAACTTAAGTCCGGTCATGATGTTTGGTCGCTGCAATTAGGAGAGAGAGAAGAAACACTTTAGCATGATGCTCTTGCAAGTTTAGAGTGGTTTTTAATTTGTCTAAACAGGATGGCTCCCACTGTTTCTCGAATCCCTCCTCAAACCAAAAAGGAAGAATTAGTCAGGATCAATCTCACCGTACAATACTTGCTTAACCGTTCGTCCAGGCTGGTGTCGGTACTTCGAGGGAGGTTTTCCAACGCTTTCGCGAAGTTCCTTAATTTAAGAACCTCTTTTCCCTGGGGGCGTAGCCTCGCTAACACCTTTCTAGACACCTACTTTGTTTATAGCATTGATCGTTAAGTGAGAAATTTCCCGAGGAGTAGCATATACTCACAGTAGGATCGGGATCCAAATATCATCGCGTGACAAAACTGAAGGAATCCTACCAGAATCATCACACTCCAAATGGTATGCAGTGCTAGCAAGTTTCAGTTCTTTTGAAACTCCCGATGTGGATTTTTGCCCCATGCTCTTATGACCTTGGCGTGAGGTCAAAATGTCATAAGTCACATGTCAAGGTCTTCCCATCATTATCCAGGGTATTTTGTGTTGGAGATAGTGCCCTCAGAGTCAATTATTGGATCACAGGCATGTGATTGCAATGATTGAGGGAGGACCTGTCCCAGTAGGACAGTCTTACTCAAGATGATAGTATGCGATCTGGTTTACCTTTATCATCGTGTACTGCTTTAGGTGACCTGACAGGTCGCTATTGCACGTTGATAGAGCCCCTAGGATTCTTGCTTGACTGCCAGCAGTATGAGGGCGATCATATACGTGGGAGCTGGTAGTCTATAAGCACATCCTTAAAAGGACCCTAGTCGTGGGAGTTTCAAGACTGGGCATCGATACTCTGTTAGTAGACTAGTGTATACAGTCGAGACCCCGACGAGGGGCGGTGGCCGGTCTCACAAGCCACTGGTGTCAGATGGTTCACCTAAGATGTATACAGGTGCTCATTGGGTTATGAGTACACCGGACAGGACTCGCTGGGAACATGCTAGTTGGACTTATACCAGACGTCAGATAGCAGTTCCCTGGTGACATGTGTACAGGTTAGTTCATCGACCTGAGATCGTCATTTGTCTCGTGTGAGTTCCCACTGTGCTTTGATTACTACCCTACCACGGCTCAAAGGAGTCGTGCAAACAGGTTTTAGTTGTGTACAGTCCCGAGCCACATGGCGGCAGTGAGCGGATCTGCAGGGGTTCGTCTCTCCCGGTATTGGGGGTGAGGTCGCGCTGTGTCTAGGAGAGCCATTACACAAAGCCCTCGGCCGAGGCAGTAGATTTACTGGTAGGTATTCCAGTAGTATCTCAGTGTGTTCTGGGCTACACTCCGACACGACTTGTACCGCTTTTGGGGGTCTGACTTTTACCAACCCCCTAGGCCCGCCATGCGATACTCATAGACGAACGGACCGGACTGTACGGATATTGTCACTGACAGGCTCAGTAGGGTGTCAGGATGAGTTCGCTCATCGACGTCCCTTTTGGTCAATAGCTGGTAGCCCGTCACGTATGGCTAATACCTCTGACGTGCTGGTGGTTAAATCCACAGCCATAGTATTGACGAGTCTTTAGAGTCCACCACACACTGTGTTACTCAAGTTTCGGGCGAAACGCTGTAGAGGCCGTATGGAGATATGGCAGGGTCCGATCAGATACGTGCGGTATTGCACGGATCAGGATCGGACGGTTTGTACTAGTGGCCGTATGGTGATATGGCAGGGTTCGATCAGATACGTGCGATATTTCACGGATCAGGATCGAACGGATATTACTAGCCGGCTTTGGTTTAAGCCGGATCCTAGTATAGTACAGTGTAGATTTTGTCTCTTTGCATTTGTATCCGGTCGGAATACAGATGCGGGTGTGTATGCACAGTATCGGGGTTTTTCCTGTAATTTATTACGGGACCAGTTTTCTGGAGTTGCCAGTTTGCATTCCGTTCCGGCCGGTTTTCCTTTGTTCTTTCCCGGCCGGACTTTTCCGATGGAGGGTGTTATTTGCAAGTTTGCAAATAACATATTGTGGAGGGGTTTCTTGCATACGGATTGATTATGAGAGCATCTTTTGATACCATTATTTTCTATCATCATTTCTTTTGCATTAATGGAGATTAGAATGGATTGGAGTTGATTAGGAGTTGATGTGAGGTTTACTTTGGATGTGATCACCTCTTGCTTTTACTACAATCACCTCCCTTCATGGTTGATGTTTTATCCTCCACCATTCTCACATAGAAGAAGAAGGCCACACATTTTTGAGAGAGAAAAAGAAATGAGAGAGAGATTCATTTTGAATGGTGGCACATCTTTCTTCATCTCATTCTTCTTGTTTGGAAAAAATGAAAGCACCATTTTTCCTTAGCCTCATTCCTCCATCTCCAATGGCAACTTCACTACCCCAAATGAGACAACCATTCTACACTAGCCTACAGTACTTCTTGGACGCGTCGGCTAGCCAACTTCGCGCCCGAGTTGCCTCGGTCCAGGGGTGGGAGCCCGTAAAAGATTCCGGCTACGTGGTGCCCTTTCCGACGAGGAGGAGATGAACGGAGTTTCCGCGGGAGATCGGAGTGGAGACGAAGACCGAAGGACACAGATCGCTTGGTATACTTCTCTTCCCATCTCTTGTTAGCTAGCATTAGGTTAATGGTTATGATCCGGGTTTATTGTCCGCGGTAGCGCCAGTTCAAAAGTTAAGAAAAATTTTGATTCCGCATTTTGGCCTCGGATAGACGGCCGGGGCGCTGCCGTGGCGCAACTTGGTATCAGAGACACGCCATTAACCTAATCTAGCTTTGTCTAGTGTGTTTACATCTTCGATCGAACAAAATTCCAAAACCCGCGTTTTCAAAATTCACAGTTTCTGTCGAAATTTTTTGGGCTCCAAAAAGTTTTCAGTACATTGCAGTGACATGTGCAGGGAATTCTAAGCATTCTGTGAAAATTTGGTAGCGTGATCTCACTATTCCACCGCTGAACCGCGGCCTAAACCACGTATTTGCGGCGGTTCCGCGGCCATTTTTACTATTCATTGGACCAAATTTTTGCAGTGAGCTCCTGGGTTGAAAATAGGGTTTTTGGAATATTCTTTTTGGGCCTAGACTCTCTTTAAGTGCTACAGTAATGCTTGGGGCCCACTTAGATTAATTTGATCGATCGAAAAGTTTAAACACATTAGTTCACAGTATTTACATTTTATCTGCAACCGTGAATGTCACTTGATCGGTAAATCCAGTCTATCTGCTATAGCCCTTTTAGACGGATTTACGAACGTGACATTCACGTTGATGTTCTGTGTATTGCTGTGATGTTGCGGATCGGTCGGTGGGGATAGCCTGGATGCAATGCTAGTACAGTTTTTGTTGTACTATGTACATTTGATATTGCGGGGCGAGCGTCCGACATGTGGACTGCCGTCACTGCCAGTTTGTATTATTCTTTTAGGGCGCGACATGGTTGCGGTCGATGTACCCGGTGTATGTATATTTTACTTTCTGTACTAGGATTACCCCGCGGAGGGGTGCACAGATAGCCGGGTTCTAGAGGGCAACGGGCCCGCATCTCATGGCATTGAAACGGAGGGGGCTTCACTCTAGGATTGGCGGGCTATTCGCCGCACTCGTAGGGGGTACAGGTTGACCCAGGAGGGGTGCCCAAGTTACCGGATTCCGTGAAGTGCTGGGTGGTCCATTCACGGTACTGTAGGGGGATGCCTCGCTTCAGGTTTTGGCGGGTGACTTGCCGCGCCCGTAGGGGTCTAGGATTTCATTGCACAGGCTATCCACACGACCAGGGGAACGTCTGGTTTCAGCAGCGGCTCTGTGAAACCCGGGGCTTCCAGATATCTGTATTGTTCTGTGATGCTGTACATTTCTGTTATGTTGCATTTTATCATGCCTTGAGCGAATATAATATATTGGTATATATATTAGTAGATGTTGTATATGTTTTGCATCCGCGCTAGTCCAGTCCCCGCTCTGTCGTTAGTTAGCTAATCTAACGGGTAATGACGGGACCCAGTGGCGAATGCGGATGGCATATACGTATATCAGTATATTTTCGTTCTTTGTGGTGTGATTAATTGATGGGACTGCGTTGATTCGGATCAACGCAAGTTATAAACAAACCTATTCTGATGTTGTTGGAACAATTTTTCAAAAAGCTATTATTGCAAGGACGTTCACTTTTGTTTTGCATCGTGGTATTCAGTTGGAATATCCTGCTCCTCAGTCGACGAGGCAAGGGCCGAGATCCCTTCACCGGGAGTAACCCCTTGGACAGAAGTTTGCGTCAGGGTAATAACTTCACTATAGCCGATTACTTTTGCTTTGCATCGTGGTATTCAGTTGGAATATCCTGCACCTCATTCTACGGGGGAAGAGCCGAGATCCCTTCACCGGGAGTGACCTCTTTAGCAAAAGTTTTCGTCACTATATTTTTATAAAAGCTATGCAGTTCCTTCAACGATATCAAGTTCATTACGTTAAAGGTTTTTCGCCAAAAACCAGCCGTAGCCCTCCGTCATTTCCTACAGGTATTATTTAGTATTCGTGCTGCGTTTGTTGACCTAGTCAAGACGTAGTGTTCGGTAGCTAAGTGGTACTTGTTTGTTGCATAAGTAGGATTGGTTAGGACAGTCTTGTGGCCTTGTTGACCTAGTCAAGGGCACGTACGGGTGGGTTTAATGCAATCCAGAATAATGACGGGTTGAACTTGACTAGCGGTTTATGGTTTGTTGACCTAGTCAAAGTCATAAACCGCTTGGGGTAAAAATCACATCGGGAGTTTCAAAAGAACTGAAACTTGCCAGATATGCGCATACCTTCTGGAGTGTGATGACGTAAGCGGATTCCGTCACGTTATCATGCGATGATAGTTGGATCCCGATTCCCACTGATGAGTTAGTTTACTCCTCGGGTGATCCCGACTAATTCTTCTTTCAGGTTTGGAGGAGAATTTGAGGTTACAGTGGGAGGTTTCCTGATTAGATAAAGTGATAACCATTCTGATCTAGGTTAGAGTGCACGCTGAGTGTTTCTTTTCTCTCTCTCTCTTTGGCAGCGACCATTGACCCGACCCTGGACTATAACTCAGTGACCAAATTGACCGAACCTTCTATAACACTGGCTTTTGGATTGTCAGAGTCGCTAACCTCATTGCCACTCCTACTTTTACTCTTTTCTCCAGGACACCCCGTATTACTACGAACGTCCACTTCCATTGGACAAAACCATCGTATGGTTATATACGAACTCGAAGGAATTCGAGGATGGTTTCTGGTTCTGGAGAAAACGAATAAGACTATTCAGTTGTCTTTTCTTTTCACCTTCTCTCAGGTTGCGAGTACTCTTTGGTTTAGGAGTAGTACACCTATTACGCAAATTGGATAGTCTTCTTCCAAACCATAGGCTGGTGCCGACCGGTAGGAAATGAAGAAAACCAGTTAGCCTAAACTGTGTACAGAAGGTATTACGTTAAGACAAAGCAAGGGATCAGTAAGAGGGCAAAGTAAAGTGCGACTACTATTCACGAACAAACCAAGTATTTCTTCGCCAATCCTAAATCACCTTTGTATTTCTCCAGGACACTCCGTATTACTACGAAGATCCCAGTTTATTGGATAATCCATCGTATGGTTATATACGAACTCGAAAGGAACTTGTTCCAGTTCGGGGATGGATCCTGGTTCAGGAGAAATAGGAATAAAGTACATTCAGGTGTCTTTTATCTTCACCTTCTCTCGCATTGCGAGTGCTCCTAGGATTAGGACAGTACACCCTTTATGCTTTTTGGATAGTCTTCTTCCAAACCATAGGCAGGTGCCGAACGGTAGGGAAGGAAGAAAACTATTTGGCCTAAAGGGGTGTACAGAAGGTAATGACTAAAAACATATAAAGGGATTTGGAGAGGTGGCAAAGAATTATACGGTTACAGTTGTGAATCTGGATAATGGATGAGGCATTACTAGGAATACCAGGATACCCCAACGAAACATTTCAATGTTTCAGTTTCACTGTGTACTGTTAAAAGAAAACTGATTTCCCAATTAGACACTTGCTCCAGGGTATGTATTTACCAGGTTTGATTCTCACATCTGTATGGTTTTACAGATGGTGAGTAGGAGTAAGTTATTGGGAATTAGGTGATCATCCTCATTATATCGCGATTCGTTGTAATTGGTGATATTTGAGGAAGTCACCTGGGTTGTTTGCCGAACGGCAATTATTTGGTTTTGAATATCCGCGGTTATGCACTAATTTCAAATTGATATATCTGTACGTCTATTTTTATAGAGTGAGATATACCTTTTGAAGTTATGTCGATGACATTTACCTATATCAGTGGATGGTTAGGTAAGGAGCATTAAACAGCGGTGTAATTCTTCTTAACCATAAGTACAGTTTTCAGCCTACGACACGCAGTGAATGAGTCATCAGACTCAAGGGACTTATACAGAGTATTGTATGTTTTCCAGCATCCATCAGGACAGAGGGGTTGGTCCTCGTACTATATTCGGTTTACTTATGACTTCTCTGGTTCTTAGACAAGTGTTTCGTAGAAACACAGGGTCCAAGTTTTGAGAAGTTGTAGGTATATGAATAAAGTAGAGAACCAAGTGTTGCAAGTATCAAGATTCTTCAAGGAGATCGAAGATGTAGATACTTGTGTGTGGTATTCAGTTGATAGTAATGATTAAGAGAACTTGCTTCTCTTTCAGGTTACTCATAATTGGAAGCATTCCTAAGTTGAGTAACGCTGATCGGCCTCTCTCCATTTACTTGACATGCACTGGAGACAGCTGCATGATTTGAATCTGGTTCAATTAAATCAGTGCCTCTGGTTCTATATTGGATATAGAACAGTTCATATCTTAACGATGTTAAGGTACGGGGAGTTGTCCGGCTTATGATTAAAACCAGACACTGGACAACTCAAGACACGTTTCTGTAATGGCTGTTTGTAGGTTGACCCAGGCTATGACGAGGGTTGACTTTATACCATCTGGAAGATCAATAGTGATATTGTTCTTGACTCACCACAGTTTTAATAAAAATGGATATTTCAGAAAAAAGTAGTTGGAGTATGGTAGAACTGGAAGCGATTCCAGAACCGCAAACGATTACTGAAGATTTGATAAAGAACCTAAAGATTCAATCTGATTTGACATTCCATTGGCCACTCCGCAGATATGATGGGTAACCTCAGGCACTCGAGAGGTACTTCGGTATGCTCAAGGACGGTGGCAGGGAGGTTCTTGTTTACCCAGACTTACCATTGCTGTTGTTCCAGACTGTGAGACCCGGCAGGAGAATGAGTATAGCGTCGTTCTAAACTAGCTTTAGAAGTGCACGCCTAT
Source organism: Agapanthus africanus (assembly GCA_030015575.1). Classification (NCBI taxonomy): domain Eukaryota; kingdom Viridiplantae; phylum Streptophyta; class Magnoliopsida; order Asparagales; family Amaryllidaceae; genus Agapanthus; species Agapanthus africanus. The sequence goes on along the minus strand of CM057342.1, from coordinate 355,987,437 downwards.
ATGACTCAGGCAGAGGGTTGTCGTAGTCAGTGGGAGCAGCAGAAGCATTGGTGGTCATTAGGCTTATGTCTATTTATAGACTAAAGCAGTTACAGCGGAGATAGATCATCTATTTCTGATGTGACAGTCATAGGTTTGACTTCATCAGAATAGGGGATGGATCTGTTAAGAAGGTAGTAGGGTGTCATGTCCTGGTATTTGGATGACATACACAGAGTAGGAAGTGATATTCCTATACTACGATCGGTTATACTTTGGTTGTCACACAGTGTTTTCTCTACACAGGACTTGGATATTATATCAGACATTCTGGTTACTAGATCTATGGTTTTAGATCTAAATTTGGGTGGTTTCCTAATCTGGGTACCTTGACAGCATTCTATGAGTATTTAGAATGGACGACTCCTGGCACGGTAGTATACCTGCAGGTAATGGAGTCTCCCTCTCTAAAGGTGTCTTACAGACTAAAGGGGAGAGGGATACGCATGATTGGCATATCACTTGCTTAGGCAATTGAGTCAATCATGAGATGTCAAGTACCACACCAGATGTTGTTCTTGCAGTAGGTGCAATAAGTTTATATCAATCCAATCCTGGAGAAACGATCGGGAGCAGTTTTAGAACATAAGTGGATGTTCTAGGGATATGATAACGACAGCCTCTTTCGGGAGACAGTTATCATTCCAGGCTTCCAAGGTGACCTGGACGACAAGGAGGTTGTCAGTGTTATAGTTTTCCTTCTGATGAGGGGCAGTTTCTGGACAGGTGGTCCAAGTGGATACTGAGGGAAGGCCTGGCGCAGGATACTGATTAAGCTCAGTTGACGATACAGTCTAAGAAGTTTGGATTTGGAGTTCATTTATGAGCTAGGTCCCATCAGACATCCAGACATTCTAAGACAGGTATTGCTTATTTCGGGAGATGGCTTTCTCCGCGAACTTGAGATATAGAGAGACATAGAAAGAAACATCTGAGCGGATCCACTCACTGAGGCTATTCCTCGAACGCAATAGTTTCGCAAACGAGATTTGTGAGACTGACTAGTAGAGGAGTTGGGTGTTCGGTATCACACGGGCTGTGAGTATGCGACATCGCAATAATTAGCCTTGAGTGCAAGTGGGAGATTGTTGGAGATAGTGCCCTCAGAGTCAATTATTGGATCACAGGCATGTGATTGCAAAGATTGAGGGAGGACCTGTCCCAGTAGGACAGTCTTACTCAAGATGATAGTATGCGATCTGGTTTACCTTTATCATCGTGTACTGCTTTAGGTGACCTGACAGGTCGCTATTGCACGTTGATAGAGCCCCTAGGATTCTTGCTTGACTGCCAGCAGTATGAGGGCGATCATATACGTGGAAGCTGGTAGTCTATAAGCACATCCTTAAAAGGTCCCTAGTCGTGGGAGTTTCGAGACTGGGCATCGATACTCTGTTAGTAGACTAGTGTATACAGTCGAGACCCCGACGAGGGGCGGTGGCCGGTCTCACAAGCCACTGGTGTCAGTTGGTTCACCTAAGATGTATACAGGTGCTCATTGGGTTATGAGTACACCGGACAGGACTCGCTGGGAACATGCTAGTTGGTCTTATACCAGACGTCAGATAGCAGTTCCCTAGTGACATGTGTACAGGTTAGTTCATCGACCTGAGATCGTCATTTGTCTCGTGTGAGTTCCCACTGTGCTTTGATTACTACCCTACCATGGCTCAAAGGAGTCGTGCAAACAGGTTTTAGTTGGGTACAGTCCCGAGCCACATGGCGGCAGTGAGCGGATCTGCAGGGGTTCGTCTCTCCCGGTATTAGGGGTGAGGTCGCGCTGTGTCTAGGAGAGCCATTACACAAAGCCCTCGGCCGAGGCAGGAGATTTACTGGTAGGTATTCCAGTAGTATCTCAGTGTGTTCTGGGCTACACTCCGACACGACTTGTACCGCTTTTGGGGGTCTGACTTTTACCAACCCCCTAGGCCCGCCATGCGATACTCATAGACGAACGGACCGGACTGTACGGATATTGTCACTGACAGGCTCAGTAGGGTGTCAGGATGAGTTCGCTCATCGACGTCCCTTTTGGTCAATAGCTGGTAGCCCGTCACGTATTGATAATACCTCTGATGTGCTGGTGGTTAAATCCACAGCCATAGTATTGACGAGTCTTTAGAGTCCACCACACACTCAGTTACTCAAGTTTCGGGCGAAACGCTGTAGAGGCCGTATGGAGATATGACAGGGTCCGATCAGATACGTGCGGTATTGCACGGATTAGGATCGGACGGTTTGTACTAGTGGCCGTATGGTGATATGGCAGGGTTCGATCAGATACGTGCGATATTGCACGGATCAGGATCGAACAGATATTACTAGCCGGCTTTGGTTTAAGCCGGATCCTAGTATAGTACAGTGTAGATTTTGTCTCTTTGCATTTGTATCCGGTCGGAATACAGATGCGGGTGTGTATGCACAGTATCGGGGTTTTTCCTGTAATTTATTACGGGACCAGTTTTCTGGAGTTGCCAGTTTGCATTCCGTTCCGGCCGGTTTTCCTTTGTTCTTTCCCGGCCGGACTTTTCCGATAGAGGGTGTTATTTGCAAGTTTGCAAATAACATATTGTGGAGGGGTTTCTTGCATATGGATTGATTATGAGAGCATCTTTTGATACCATTCTTTTCTATCATCATTTCTTTTGCATTAATGGTGATTAGAATGGATTGGAGTTGATTAGGAGTTGATGTGAGGTTTACTTTGGATGTGGTCACCTCTTGCTTTTACTACAATCACCTCCTTTCATGGTTGATGTTTTATCCTCCACCATTCTCACATAGAAGAAGAAGGCCACACATTTTTGAGAGAAAAAAAGAAATGAGAAAGAGATTCATTTTGAATGGTGGCACATCTTTCTTCATCTCATTCTTCTTGTTTGGAAAAAATGAAAGCACCATTTTTCCTTAGCCTCATTCCTCCATCTCCAATGGCAACTTCACTACCCCAAATGAGACAACCATTCTACACTAGCCTACAGCACTTCTTGGACGCGTCGGCTAGCCAACTTCGCGCCCGAGTTACCTCGGTCCAGAGGTGGGAGCCCGTAAAAGATTCCGGCTACGTGGTGCCCTTTCCGACGAGGAGGAGATGAACGGAGTTTCCGCGGGAGATCGGAGTGGAGACGAAGACCGAAGGACACGGATCGCTTGGTATACTTCTCTTCCCATCTCTTGTTAGCTAGCATTAGGTTAATGGTTACGATCCGGGTTTATTGTCCGCGGTAGCGCCAGTTCAAAAGTTAAGAAAAATTTTGATTCCGCATTTTGGCCTCGGATAGACGGCCGGGGCGCTGCCGTGGCGCAACATTTTGAACCCACCCGTACGTACCCTTGACGTAGGCCAAAATGGCAGTACGGCTGTCTCAAACCAACGCATTCTATCTATGCAACAGATAAATATCCGGCAGCTACCAATCACTATGCCTTGGCGTGAGGTCAAAATACATAGCTTGAATACTACCGAATATTTAACTGAAATGATGGAGGGCTACGGATGGTTTTGGTAAAACCTTGAACGTAGTGAACTTGATATAATCGATGGAACGAGATAGATTTTAAAAGGAGTGGCTTAAGCTCCGCGTTTAAAAGTTCTTTTGAAAAGAAACCGAGTGGTTTTGAAAGTGTTCCAACGATTTTTACTTGGTTTATTTTTTCCTTGCATTAGTTCTTTTAATGCGTGTTTTTCTTGCATTAGTTCTTTTAATGTGTCCCATCATTTAATCCTACCATTGCAGAAAACAACCAAAATATTACGTACGCTTATGCCATTCGCATTCGCCACGGGGCCCCGTCATTACCCGTTAGGTTACTTAACTAAGGACAGAGCGGGGACTGGGCTAGCGCGGCTGCAAAACATAAGCAACGCCTAAATAATATCATATATAGATATATTGCAATGATAGCCATTTCAGATCACAGATGAACACATTGGATATACTAGGAATCCGCAATTCGTACGAGCCTGTAACGAAAAGCGGATTACACGGTCGCGATGAATAGCCAATACCCCACCCTAGACCCCTACGGGTGCGGCAAACTACCCGCCAAATATCCGAAGTGGAGCAACCTCCCTCAACAACGTGAGTAGGCCACTCGGCACTTCGAGATACCCGGTAGCTTGTGCACCCCACCTTGGGTCTATCCTAGGAGCAAAAACAGTAAAAAGAAATTATACAATGACGGCTACAACCCCGACCCGGTTGTGCGGCCAAAAATAATATTACATCAATTTACATATTACATGAATTGAAAGATAAAAGGAAAAACTCTCATCTCACAACCCCCGGCTATTCATCCGCGACAATCCAAAGAATTCATATACACATACCATCCATCATTACAGATCATAGATATGTATTACCCCCACTAATCGACGTATAGCGATTAGCGGACGTTCAATACATATAACACATCACAGATATATACCCGTTAACCTTAGTCTTTAGAAGTTCGATAAAAATACGGATTTTCAAGCCCCAAAAGCTAATTTTTCTTTCTGGAAAATCTGGGTAGAAAAGACATATTGTAAAAATCCAAAAATACCCCAAGAAACACACTGCAAGAAATTTGACCCACGACCGACTCAACTCGGCCGTGGAACCGCGGCGGGAGCATGCTCCCGCCGCGTTTCCACGACGCTTTGACCGCTTCGGTGGATGAAATTTCTTGGGTGTTTAACAAAAAGCCTGAGCCGATTTTTAAGATAAGATTTATCATTTTTTTGGACAGAAAAAAAATCGGCAGAAACTTCATTTTCCGGGTTCGTTTCGCGACTTTTTCTTTGATCGAACTTTTACTTACTTTGCTAACATGTTAGATAGTGTTTAACTAGGCTCTGATACCACTGTAAGTCCATGCTACCCTTCCCCGGTTCTGACGGGGTTGCGGAAGTGGTGAAAAACGATTTTCAAGATGGTGGTAACATAGACTACCAATACAGATCTTTGTTAAACAACTAACTAACAACCTAACTTGAGTTTACCTACTCGGTTAGGGGGCTATACCTTTCTTGAACTCCTTCGTCTTCAACTCCTCCCGGTGTACGGATCTGCTTCACCTCGTCGTCTCCTTGCGCCGAAGATGGATCCACCCGAAAGCTTCTACCTTTGGCTTCTTCTTCAAACATTGAAGAAACTAGATCACTTGGCTTGCTAGGCCTTGTGAACTAGAATGAGTAGAGGAATGTTTTGGTGTCTTTTTATCTCTAAGGCAATGAGTCTCAACACATGAGAATGGTTTGCCTTGAGCTAGAGAGAGCAAGAGGAAGAGGGAGAGTTTGAGAGTGAGAGAGCTCAAGAGAGAGAAAGCAAATGAAAGAATGAGCCATACTCTTCTCATTCTCACCTCTCATAATTCAAAAGCCATCATAACAAAAATAATAATCAAGTATTGTGTGATGGTTTAAGTCAAAATGGCGATATCATTTCGTGCACTCATTTTGCATAAGTAAACAAGCAAGCAAAAGTCTTTGCCATGGAATAATAGCCATTGTCATGATGATGGTCAACTAGTCCAACCTAGTCAACCGGTCAACAAAGTCAACAAGTCAACAAAGTCAACCCCTCAACAACCATGTCACTATAATAATTAATTAATATTAATGTTAATAATATTTCTTATTCTCATTAGGATTAAGCAAAAGTCAATGGTCAACGGTCAACAGTCAATAACCCCAATGAGAATCCTCTGCCTCTGTCTCTCTGTCAACAGTGATACACACCCGCATCCGTGTTCCGAGGAACACGAATACAAACGAGATAAAACCAATCCCAAAACGTACACTAGGATCTGGCTTAAACCAAAGCCCGCTAGTGTTAATTGTCCGGACACTGTACGTGCACAAGTGTACGGACGTGACCGAACCCTGTCGCAAAACCATGCGACCTCTACTCTTTTGCCTAAAGGTGAATAGCTTTCTGTGTGGGACTCTAAAGACTCGACACTACGCTGGCAGTGGGTTTAACCATAGACCGCAAGCAGCACTAGCTGTGCGTAACGGTCCCCAGGTAGATGCCGACAAGAAGAGTGACGTGGGGAAACCCATCTGAACTCCTACTGAGTCTGAATGTGACAATCTCTCTGTACAGTCCGGTCTATTCGTCTGATACATCGCATGGCGGGCCTAGAGGGCGGTAAACGTCAGTCCCCTAATAGCGGTACAAGTCGTGTCGGAGTGAAGCCCAGAACACCCTGAGATAACACTGGAAACCTACCAGTATATCTCGCTTGCCCTGGCCAGGGACTACTCGTGTAATGGCTCTCCTAGACACAGCGCGATGTCAACCCCCAATACCGGGAGAGACGAATCCTGTCTAACCGTCACTGCCTCTAAGTGCTTCGGGACTGCACCCAACTACTACCTGTTTGCACGACTCCTTTGAGCCGTGGTAGGGTAGTAATCTAAGTGCAGTGGGAACACACTCGAGGCGAAATGACAGTGTCAAGTCAGCGGACTAAGCATTACTCATGTCACCTGGGAACTGATAACTGACGATAGGTATAGTACCAACCAACAGTTCCCGACGAGTCCTGTCTTGTGTACTCGTAACCCAACGAGCACCCGCATACTATCTCCAGTACGACGTACTGATGGCTGTGGGACAGACCATCTCCCACACTGGGATGAGAAGCGCATACGCTAGTCTACTCCGGAGTATCGATGCCCTGTCTCGATAGTCCTGCGACTAGGGACCTGCATAAGGATGTGCTTATAGATTACCCGGCCCCCACTAGTGTGACTGCCATCACAACGCTGGTAATCAAGCAAAGATCCTAAGGGCTCCACTAATGTGTATAAGTGATATACTAAAATAAACACATGTACACATTGAAGTAGAAACAAACCAAGTAGCACACTACTATATTGAGCAAGATTGTCTATATAAGGTGAATATCCCAAACTTCCATTAAATAATATACAAACTAGTATGATATAGTAATGGCCTCTAGGGCATATACACTAACAACATGTACTAAAAATCCCAAAACAGTCCAAATAGAACAGTGCAGCAAAACGGAGCCGCGGCCGAGTCAACTCGGCCGCGGATCCGCGGCCAAACCCATGGTTTGGCCGCGGTTCCGCGGTGAGTTGGCCGAGTCAGCAGCTCATTTTTGCTGTGTGTTTTATAAAAACCCTGAGACGATTTTTCATGTATGTTAAATTATTTTTTGAACAGTATAAAAAATCGACAGAAACTTTGGTTTTCTCGGGCGTGTTTTGCGAATTTTTTTTGATCGATATTCTAAACACTTTGCTAACTTGCTAGTTTATGTTTAGCTAGGCTCTGATACCACTGTTAGGTCCACGTTACCTCTCCCGGTACTTTCGGGGTTGCGGAAACGGTAAAACAAAAAAATTTCTTGACTTGGTAACATGGACCATAAAAGCCGGATCTTTGCTAAACTAGAAACTAGCAAACTATAAGAGGTGTTAACTACTATGCCGTAGAAATTATACCTCACGATACCGGTCCTTCGGGCCTTCATTCCGCTGTCCCGCTCGTCGATCCATGCTCCGAGGGTTGATCCGGACTTTGGTCACCTCCGCGGCCTTCTTGAGTCGAAGACGATCCACCCGAGAGTTGTACACCGAGCTCCACCTCGATGTAGGGTTGCTATGCACGCGCACAAGGGTCTACGAGGCATCAACCATGCCTGATTAAAAATTTAGCCGTGCCGAACAACCCGATACAAGATCTTTAAACTAGAGATTAGGCGAAAACTAGCATGTTAACAACTTTAACACTAAGTGAGAGGGATTACAACCTTTGTAGATCCGGTCCTTCACTTCATATGCTCTGTGTTGTGGTCCCTTCGCTGCGATCATCGGGATCCGGACTCTCGAGAGGTTCCACGAAGAGAAAGATGCAACCTTTGCTTCCGATCTTCGATACTAAGATGATCTACTTTGAAGTTCCTTTAACACAAGCTAACACTCATGAAATGATGTGAACACCCTCATCTAAATGGCAAGGGAAGATGAGGATGATGAAGTAGGATTTTTGCTCTCTTTATATATCTTTTTCTCATATTTATTCATCACTTTGGAAAAATCAAGCAAGCTTTTTCATTAAGAGTGAAGGAAGAAGAAGATGAATAATGATGTGAATCCTTTTGTGATGAATAGGAAAAGAAATCATATGATAGATAATGCAACCATGGTCAACTAAACTCTTGTAGATAATTAACTAGGGTTTGGGTTTGGGTTGGGTTAAAGCATGAGTCACTTGCAAATATCTTTATCATGACAAAAAGAAAACCTTCTAGAATGATCTAGAAGACTTAACCCTAATCCAAACCCTAATCATGTTTAAACTCCACAAAATATGTTGCATTAATTATCATATCATGTTACAATATTATATATCACATATATAATATTTATCGTAACAAAATAAAATAATGCAATTAACATATATCGCATATATATCAATGTATTACCCGAGTGAGAAAAAGAATCTTTTAGTGAGCTAATATTAGTTAATGTTATTTAATATATCATATATATTATTATACATTAAATTATCGAATCAACACTTGATCCGACAATCCGGCTATATCGCATATAACCGACTAATATTTATCCGTACCGATTCATCGAATCAACACTTGATCCGATGACCCGGGTGATATCAAATATCGCGAGAATATAATACGGTATCACATATCGTATTATCCTCGGTCCTGCACATATCACATATGTGCTCCTACTCCGTTTTGCCTGAGTCAAGAAACCTCTGTGTAGGATTCTAAAGAATCGTCAATACGCCGGCAGTAGGTGATGATCATATCAAACACCCACAAGCTGCAAGCGGTCAGCTAAACGTAACAGCTACCCAGGTATTGAGCACTCAGAAAATCAACAAGCAAGCCTGTACATTCTCCTGCGAATCCAAACAGTAACACTCCCGTACAGTCCGGTCTCGTCATCTGATATGTCGCATATCTCACCTAGGGGTGGTAAACGTCAGACCCCAGTAGCTCGATAAGTCGTGTCGATATGAGGTCTATAACAGTTCGAGAAACTACTGATAACACTTACCAGTAAATCTCAGCAACCCTGGCCAGGGATTTCCGGTTATAGCCAATCGAACACAGCACAACATCAACTCCCTATACCGGGAGAGATGAATCCCCTCCTATTGCTCATTGCCTCCATGTGATTCGGGACTGTACCCAAAAGCCACCTTTTTGCACACCCTCTTGGACGTGGTATGATGGAAATCAAAGCACAGTGGGAATCACACAAGACTCTATGACGATCTCGGGTCAACAGACTACTCTGTACCAGTGTCACCGGAGAACTGCCATCTGACGTATGGTATAATACCATCTGGGAGTTCTCGGCGAGTCCGTCCAGTGTACCCAGTCTCCACTGAGCACCCGTACACCATCCTTGATGTCAAACACCGATGGATATAGGATCATCCATCGCCCATCATATGGGTCAAGATGCGTGTACGCTAGTCTACTTTGGTGCATCGATGCCCTGTCTCGATACACCCTCGACTAGGAACAGTTATAAGATGTACTCATCGACTACCGTGGCCCCACTAGTATGATCTCATCATAGTCCCAGTAGTCAAGTACATATCCTAAGGGCTTTATCAACATGTAATATAGAGACAATCAGAGTACATGTTAAGATAAAGTACAACCAGATAGCATACTATCATGTCGAGCAAGAAAGTCCTCCCTATATATGTCTTAGCATCCACTACAATATAAACCGTATGTACAGTAATGGCCTCTAGGGCATACATATAACTAACAATCTCCCACTTGCACTAGGGCCATTTGTTGTGGTATCGCATACCCAACATTTAGCTGCGGTTGAAGTATCTCATACTCAACCATCCCATAAAAGTCTCTACTGGGAAAAAGGCCTTTGTGAGTGGATCCGCACTGTTGTCCTCTATGTCTACTCTCCTAACCTCGATCTCCCTGGAGATCAACCATCTCCATGATCAGGTGATACTGCCTAAGAATTATATCTGGATTTCTGATGGGACGGTAGTTCCTTGGCATAAGCCACAACTCCATTGTCATACAATGGTAGGAACGAAGTTCATCTTATGAACTTATATATATATCCAGACTGCCTCTTTGGCAGTATCTGAAAGGTTCCTAGGCACCCTATAGAGGTCTCACAAGGCATCAACCATGCCAATTTCAAAAATTATGGGTGCCGCGAAACCCTAACGCGGATCTTAGACTAGAATTCTAGGCGAATAACAAAACTAGTTAACAAATTAACTAAAGGTTAGATGCTACAACCTTTGTAGATCCGGATATCCACTTCCTTAGCTCCACGTGGGCGTCCTCTCGCTATCCATCTTGAATCTTGGACTCTCGCGACGGCTTCATCGGAGAAGTGAGCGGAATAGGTCGTCGGCTTCGTACCGAAGATGATCTACGTCGAGGTTGCACAAGTTCAAGCTCCAACTTCACTAAGTGGTGAGACTTGTGAAGAAAACACCCAAAACAACTTGGCAAGAGGTAGAGGGTGAAGAAATAGGAGGTGGGTTCACTTTAGAATTGGATTTTACTCACTTTTGCTGAAGTTGCCATTGATGGCATCTAGTTTTCTCTCTTGAAGAAGAAGGAGAAGATGATGAAAGAATATGATAAGTCTTATTAAAAATAAATCAAATACTTATCATATATTAACCAAGGTTAAGTGTAGAGAAAAGACCATGGTTAATGAGAAGGGTTAGGGTTAAGCTAGAAGACAAAATGGTTTCTTTAGTCAAAGCTTCATGAAGCTTCAACAAGCTTCATGACAAAAAGAAACCATTATGTTTTCATTTATCCATTTAAATAAATAAAGAATGGATAAATAAATGAGAGAATAAATCAAAACCCTAATTATCTTCTTAACCATGGTTTAATTCTTTACACCTAACCATGTGAGCATGTATCATCAAACATGATACATATTTGTGCACAAAAAGTATATCACATATACAACTTGCACATCAAGTGAGAAAATCCGTATAAAGTGAACCAATACTAGTTAATGCAAAGTAATATATCAAATATATAATTATACATTAAATCATTAAATCAACATTTGATTCAATGATCCGGTCATGTCGCACATAACCGACTAGTATTCAATGTATCGATTTATCGAATCAATGATTCGATAACTAGGTCATATCGAATATAACCAATCGAAACATATATCGCGAGAATGAAATGCGGTATTACATACACGCATTATTCTCGGTCCTGCACATATCTCATATGCGCTCCTATTTCGTTTCGCTTGAGCCAGGAAACCTCTGTGTAGGACTCTAAAGACTCGTCAATACACCGGTAGCAAATGATGATCATATCAAGCACCCACAAGCCGCAAGCGGTCTGCTAAACGTAACGGCCATCCGGGTATTGAGCGATCAGAAGATCGACGAGCTAGCCCGCTCACACTCCTGTGAATCCAACCAGTAACACTTACCGTACAGTCCAGTCTGTTCGTCTAATACGTCGCATATCAAATCTACGGGTGGTATACGTCAGACCCCAATAACCGATAAGTCGTGCCGATGTGAGGCTCATAACGGGTCGAGAAACTACTGGTAACACTTACCAGCAAATCTCTGATCAGCCCTGGCCAGGGACTTCCCTGTTACGGCCAATCGAGCACAGCGCAACATCAACCCCCAATACCGGGAGAGACGAAACCCCTCCTATCGCTCATTGCCTCCATGTGACTCGGGACTGTACCCAAAGACCACCGTTTTGCATGCCCTCATGGACTTGGTAAGGTGGAGATCAAAGCACAGTGGGAATCACACAAGACTCTATGACGATCTCGAGTCAACAGACTAACCTGCACAAGTGTCACCTGAGAACTGCCATCTGACGTGAGGTATAATGCCATCTGGGAGTTCTCGGCGAGTCCGTCCAGTGTACCCTGTCTCCACTGAGCACCCGTACACCATCTCTGATGTCAAACACCAATGGATATGGGATCATCCATCGCCCATCTCATGGGTCGAGAAGCGTATACGCTAGTCTACTCTGGTATATCGATGCCCCATCTCGATACACCCACGACTAGGGACCTTGAAGGATGTACTTATGGACTACCATGTCCCCACTAGTATGATCTGCATCATAGTCCAGGTAGTCAAGTACACATCCTAAGGGCTTTACCAACATGTAACCATAAGACAGTTTAAAGAGACTAGTGTACATGTTAAGATAAAGAGTAACTAGATAGCATACTATCATATCGAGCAAGAAAGTCATCTCTATATATGTCCAAGCATCCAATATAATATACAACATCTGTACAATACTGGCCTCTAGGGCATACATACAAATAACAGTATCCTTAGTAACGATGTATCTTTCCTTTAATCGTCTAGTATATGTCACGGTATCTAGCTTGGAACTCTTCCAACATACCGTCCCTCCAATGAGGGTATAGACAATGCCTGCGACTGACATTCAGTCGTTGTTATCTCCCTGGAACCTTTCCAGTGATTCTCCTTAGGATCCATTGATACCATCTCACTACAACTAGTGAGTATCCTAACATCCAATTAGATCTATCTCATAGATCCAAAAACCCAGGATTTAGGAGGTATCACTTTGATCCTATATGGAGAATCCTTATGATAAGCGGAGATTGACCGAGCATAGCATAGGAAACTCCTTCCCTATCAAGAGTATGTCATCCACGTACTCTACGAGGATCACCACCATACTCCCTACTACCTTTTTGTATATACAAGGTTCATCTACCATTTTGATGAAGTCAAACTCTTTGACTACTACATCAAAACAAATGTTCCAACTCCGCGATGCATGTTTTATCATATAAAACATCTTGCACACGTTTCTGCTGCTCCCACTGTCTACGAAGCCCTCTGGCTGTGTTCTTATAGACGCACTTTTCTAAAACATCATTTAGAAAAGTAGTCATGACACCCAACCACCAGATATCGTAGTCATGGTATGTAGCCGTGGCAAGTAGGATCTGGATGGACTTAAGCATAGCTCCTTAGAAAAGGTTTCATCATAATCCATACCTGGTCAATGATGCAAACCTTTAACAAGTCTAGCTTTGAAAGTCTCAACTTTTCCATGTACACCAAGTAATCTTCTCAAGATTTACTTGCTCCTGATGGGGATTTAACCCTTCAGATAAAGCAACCAAAGTCCATACTTTGTTGGTGTATAAGGATTCTATCTCAGATCGATAAGCATCCAGCCATTCTTACAGTGTCCCACTCCTGATGGCAAGCTCGAAACCAGTTGGGTCATCATCTCATGATGCAATCCTCGCTCCCACTGTCATAGAGAAACCGAAGTATCTCTCAGGTGGGTGAGGAACCCTACTAGATCGGCGGAGAGGCTGAGGTTCGTTGGAAACTATTGAATCCTTTGGTTCTACCAAATTATCAGCTGTAGTTTGTATAGCTGGAACATTTCCAGTTCTACATAACAAACCTTGCCTCGAGCTTGTCCGGATTTTGCTTTTAGACATAGGCCGGACAACCCCAAATCTTAACAAACTTAAGATATGGGCTCTTCCCTTTCCATATCACATATGAAGTGGTAGGCAACTGATTTGATTTGAACCCTATTCAACAGGTATGCAACTTCACAAGTGCATAACTCCCTAAAGGAAATAGGAAACTCAGTAGTACTCATCATAGAGCGCACCATATCAAATATGGTGTGATTGCTCCGCCCCGATATACCATCGTGCTATGGTGTATACGGAGGAGTAATGCTGAGAGAGAATCTCATTCTCCTTTAGAATATTCCAAGAATTCCGTGCTCAAGTATTCTCCTCCTTGATCTCATCAAAGGACATAATACTTATACCCGTATTTTGGTTCTCTACTTCTAACTTATATTCTGTGAATATCTCAAAAGCTTCGGACTTGTGTTTCAACAGGAACATGTGTCTGAATCTTGAGAGATCATCAGAGAATGTAATGAAGTACAAAGAACCGAACTCGGCATGTGTAGACAGGGGACCTTACATACATCAACATGTATCAATCCCAAGAGTTCACTAACTCTTTCTCTGTTTCCAATAAACAGAGCTGTGGTCATCTTATCTTTGTGACATGACCGGCAAGTTTCACAAGATGTAAATTCAAACTAATTTAAATATGCATCTATATGTAACTTAGCTAGTCGGGTCGCATTGATATAACCTAGTCTACAATGCCTCAAGAAGGATCCGTTCATTTCTGAACTCTTCCTCTTGTGTGTGTTCCGTATACTAAGAACTGTAGTTTGATTTAGAACGTCAATGCTTTTAGATAGCGTGCCTGAACCGATCAACTCTTGATATAGGAAATGTTCAAAACATTATCCAATCGATACAAAATTATATCCTTTCTTTACTAATAAAGAGACTGATATGATATTGTATATCAGGTTCGGTATCTAATAACATTCATTCAGAATCAATGTATTCTGGTAATACAGGGTGACAGTGACCAACAGACTTGGCTGCAACACTTGCACCGTTTTCTATCTCATGAAACATATCACCCGTTCTCAGTTCTCTACCTATCTGTAGCCCATGTAACAGATTACATATGCGGGATCCTGATCCGGTATCACATACCCAGGACGTAAGGGATAGTGAGAAACAGTTCTCTGTAATGAACACACCCGAAGAAGATGCATCAGCATGCACTTTCTTCATTTGGGCGGCACGGGAATTCTGGTAATCCCCTATTTCCTGCTCTATCTTATAACAATTACAAGTTGGAGCGGGACCAACGTTCCCCAGCTCAGTATAACAAGTGGGTTTGGTCAATATATCCGTTTTTATTATCTTGATTAAGGCGTGATATGGTCGCTATCTGGAGAGAGAGAGAAGAAAAACACTCAGCGTATGCTCTTGCAAGATTAGATTGGTTATCTAATATATCTAATCAGGATGTCTCCCACTGTTTTAATAAAATCTTCCTTCAAACCCTAAAAGGAAAGATTAGCCGGGATTAATTACACGCTACAAGTTCGCCAATCTTTCAGCCAGGCCAGTGTCGGTACTTTGAGGGAGGTCCCCCGTGCTTTCGCACGAACCTAATTAAAGTAAACCTCGTTTTCCCAGAGGCGTAACCCCGTTGACACCTTTCTAGACACCTACTTGATCGGCTAATTGTAATGTGTAAAACTCTCCCAGGAGTAACTCTTACTCGCAGCGGGTATCGGGATCCAACTATCTCATAGAAGGTATGCAATCTCATTGCAAATTTCAACACTTGAAATTCCTAATAATATTTTGCCCCAAGCGATCTATGACCTTGACAAGGTCAACAAACCATAGACCGCAAGTCAATTTCAACCCGTCATTTCCTGATTGAATTAAACCCACCCGCACGACCCTTGACAAGGTCAACAAAGTCGCACGACTACCCTAATCCAATCGCATCATATGCTTATACAGATAAGCAGTAATCTACGCCTTGACAAGGTCAACAAACGCAGCACGAATACTAACTATTACTTATCTGAAATGACGGAGGGCTACGACGGGTTTTTCAGAAAACCCTTTGCGTAATGAACTTGATATCGTTGTAGAATCGAGTGATTTTTAAATGGAGTGTTTTTGAGGCTTTTCTAGTTTCGCTAAAGGGGTCACTCCCGGTGAAGGGATCGTCGGCCCTTTCCTCATCGAATAAGGTGCAGGATATTTCACAAATACCACTATGCAAAGCAAGAACTATAGAAGCAATCAAAAGACAAACCGAGTTTGTAGCATCTGCCAGTTATTGCTAAAGGAGCCACTCCCGGTGAAGGGATCTCGGTCCTTTCCTTATCGAATAAGGTGCTGGATGTTCTACAAGGAATACCGCTATGCAAAGCAAGAACTAGAGCTACTAGTTTTTAAACAAGTTTCTACAACATCTTAGGTTTCTTTTATTTCATTAATCTCATTAATGAAGTCCCATTTTATTATTCTTCACAAGCATCTCATTTGAAACGAAATCTGCAATATAACATATATCTCATATATATAATATAAACATTCGTCACAGGCAGTAATATGATCTCATCACAGAACATTGCAGCAGAAGAAACATATATGAAATATTGGATATACTAGGACGGGACGTCCGTGTTTTAGTATGAGCCTGTATAAAACACGGATTCCACGGTCGCGATTAATAGCCAAACCCACATCCCTAGACCCCTACGAGAGCGGCAAGCAACACTGCCAATTCTAGGGTTAGGAGACCCGGTCTCGACTCCTCGAGATGGTCTCCCACTGGACCCTAGAACCCGGTTACTTGTGCTCCCCGTCTTGGGTCTACCTAATGCGGAAAAGTAAATAATATACAACGGTGACATCTTCCGCTACCTGGAAATGCCCTAATAAAAGAATATTACATACAAATGAATTTTACATGAATGAAAAAGAAAAAACTCTCATCTCACATAAAACCCCCGGCTATTCAAAACGCGACGATCCAATATAACATAACACAGCAACACATAATATCTCATATCATCAACGTAAGCAAGTATGCGTATCCCGATTGTCCTTGATGTATAGCAACGAAGCCGGCGATACACCACATACTACACTTACGGTCACAGAAAAGAAAGTGTAAAACTACAACAGTTGGAATCCGCAACCTCCTTAGACATCGCATGCCTAACCAAATGAATTCCTTAGACATCACATGCCTAACAATTATAAACCCCGCATTTTAGTCTCATTATCGAAAACTCTTTTCAATATCAAGTCGGCCAATTCAACAAGATTCCCAACGTCCTGATCGAATGCTCGTCGCAAACTTTAGTAGACGGCCGCACCCCCAGATGCCGTCGACGAAGTGCACTAAGGCGGAACACCGCTGCCGCGAGCACCCGAACGGATGCTTTCGGCGACGGGGTTCTCCTACAGTCACTTGGTCGGGGCTTTGGGGCATGGCTGTCTATTAAGTTTACCCGGCGAGTATTCGCGTACGCTACGTGATTGCGACGGACTTTTGATCACATCAAAATTCCGTGGCAACCGATCATCTGAGACTAAACTGCTATGTTTATAATATTCAAATTAGTTATCTCATAACTACCTGTGGATTCCAAATATTGTATCACATTCCAGATAAATAGAAAATGTTAAACTTTCCGATCGAATCATCAAGCACCCAAGATTTCCCCAATAAATCTCAACACTTGAAATCAGTTTAAAAACATCCATTACATGCCACAGTACCAATGGTCCAGCCGTAGAAGGGTCAAGCCAACGCCTCACATGTGGCACGCCGTACTGCCCCAAACCCTATGGTTCAAAAGGCAGTTCAAGACGGTCACATAATCGAGTTAAGGTTTGTTGTCTTCTAGAGGGTCCACCGCGTTACTTGCACGACTTAGAACGTTCTTAAACACGAGAAAAAATCCAACTTTTGAAAAATTTTCCGACAGGGGAAAAAGTGGGTTATTGATATCCGTTCGAAACTTTTTAACAGCTTCTAAAAGTTATCCGGAAAGCCACATAGACAAAATCTAATACTCCGATCGAAACATCGAATCCCCAAAACAACCCCAGAAAACTCAACTGTAGAATAAAAATTAAAAATTCCCAGAAAATCCAAAATAATAAAATAGGAGTTACTGTGCAAACAGGGGATGATGACGTCATCATTGCGCCGCGGAATCGCCGCAGAAGGCATGATTCTGCCGCGGTTACGCCGCGCTTTATACTGTTCATCGAAAACTTTTTTCACCGTAATTCTTATAATTCCCTGCTGAATTTTTTAAACATTTTTAATGTTGAAAAATCCCAGTTTTTAGAAAAAGTCCAGAGAGCTCGAAAAATAGGGTTTCGGGTTCGATCGGGTTTCAAACTTCGTCTAGACTTCACCTAAAGCTCTAGCTTGGCTTTGATACCACTGTAGGGTTGCTATGCACGGGCACAAGGGTCTACGAGGCATCAACCATGCCCGATTAAAAATTTAGCCGTGCCGAACAACCCGATACAAGATCTTTAAACTAGAGATTAGGCGAAAACTAGCATGTTAACAACTTTAACACTAAGTGAGAGGGATTACAACCTTTGTAGATCCGGTCCTTCACTTCATATGCTCCGTGTTGTGGTCCCTTCGCTGCGATCATCGGGATCCGGACTCTCGAGAGGTTCACGAAGAGAAAGATGCAACCTTTGCTTCGATCTTCGATACTAAGATGATCTACCTTGAAGTTCCTTTAACACAAGCTAACACTCATGAAATGATGTGAACACCCTCATCTAAATGCAAGGGAAGATGAGGATGATGAAGTAGGATTTTTGCTCTCTTTATATATCTTTTTCTCATATTTATTCATCACTTTGGAAAAATCAAGCAAGCTTTTTCATGAAGAGTGAAGGAAGAAGAAGATGAATAATGTTGTGAATCCTTTTGTGATGAATAGGAAAAGAAATCATATGATAGATAATGCAACCATGGTCAACTAAACTCTTGTAGAGAATTAACTAGGGTTAGAGTTTGGGTTGGGTTAAAGCAGGAGTCACTTGCAAATATCTTTATCATGACAAAAAGAAAACCTTCTAGAATGATCTAGAAGACTTAACCCTAATCCAAACCTAATCATGTTTAAACTCCACAAAACATGTTGCATTAATTATCATATCATGTTACAATATTATATATCACATATATAATATTTATCGTAACAAAATAAAATAATGCAATTAACATATATCGCATATATATCAATGTATTACCCGAGTGAGAAAAAGAATCTTTTAGTGAGCTAATATTAGTTAATGTTATTTAATATATCATATATATATTATACATTAAATTATCGAATCAACACTTGATCCGACAATCCGGCTATATCGCATATAACCGACTAATATTTATTCGTACCGATTCATCGAATCAACACTTGATCCGATGACCTGGGTGATATCAAATATCGCGAGAATATAATACGGTATCACATATCGTATTATCTTCGGTCCCGCACATATCACATATGTGCTCCTACTCCGTTTTTCCTGAGTCAAGAAACCTCTGTGTAGGACTCTAAAGAATCGTCAATACGCCGGCAGTAGGTGATGATCATATCAAACACCCACAAGCTGCAAGCGGTCAGCTAAACATAACAGCTACCCAGGTATTGAGCACTCAGAAGATCAACAAGCAAGCCTGTACATTCTCCTGCGAATCCAAACAGTAACACTCCCGTACAGTCCGGTCTCGTCGTCTGATATGTCGCATATCTCGCCTAGGGGTGGTAAACGTCAGACCCCAGTAGCTCGATAAGTCGTGTCGATATGAGGTCTATAACAGTTCGAGAAACTACTGATAACACTTACCAGTAAATCTCAGCAACCCTGGCCAGGGATTTCCGGTTATAGCCAATCGAACACAGCACAACATCAACTCCCTATACCGGGAGAGACGAATCCCCTCTTATCGCTCATTGCCTCCATGTGATTCAGGACTGTACCTAAAAGCCACCTTTTTGCACGCCCTCTTGGACGTGGTATGATGGAAATCAAAGCACAGTGGGAATCACACAAGACTCTATGACGATCTCGGGTCAACAGACTACTCTGTACCAGTGTCACCGGAGAACTGCCATCTGACGTATGGTATAATACCATCTGGGAGTTCTCGGCGAGTCCGTCCAGTGTACCCAGTCTCCACTGAGCACCCGTACACCATCCTTGATGTCAAACACCGATGGATATGGGATCATCCATCGCCCATCATATGGGTCAAGATGCGTATACGCTAGTCTACTCTGGTGCATCGATGCCCTGTCTCGATACACCCTCGACTAGGAACAGTTATAGGATGTACTCATCGACTACCGTGGCCCCACTAGTATGATCTCATCATAGTCCCAGTAGTCGAGTACATATCCTAAGAGCTTTATCAACATGTAATATAGAGACAATCAGAGTACATGTTAAGATAAAGTACAACCAGATAGCATACTATCATGTCGAGCAAGAAAGTCCTCCCTATATATGTCCTAGCATCCACTACAATATACATCGTATGTACAGTAATGGCCTCTAGGGCATACATATAACTAACACTCGAGCTGAGGCAACTAGGGCAACAAGATCGCTAGTCTTGATACCCTAGGTTGTGTAGAAGAGAAAGATGGAGGTATTTGTCTAGGTGGATTCTTTTTCTCTCAACACATGAAATCAAAAGAAATTATGAAGAGGAGGAAGATGAAGGAGGTGAAGCTACTATGGAGCTCTTTCTTTCTTCTCACTTCCAAGAGAGAGAATGAGAAAAAGAAATGAAAAAGTTAACCAAAGAAAATGAACCATGGTTGCAAAATAATACTAAACACCATCATTACAAATCCTATCATGATAAAGTTGATGCTACATTGATTTGACCATTTTCATAATTCAAAGACCATTTTCATAATCCAAAATGAAAAAGAAAACCAAAGAAGAGTGTAGACCTCTCATGAAGGTCAATGGTCAACTTTGGTCAACGGGTCAAAAAAATCAAAAGTGGTCAAATGGTCAAAGTAATTAGCCATCACATAATTATCATTAAAAGGATTAGTAAATAATATCTCCGGCTCATAAAGGTTTTGACCGAACGAATTGCCAAAACCCTAATGAGCCCACCTCAAAATGGTTTTGACCGAATCAACTGTCAAAACCCTAATGAGCCTGCCACATAACGGTTTTGGCCGAACCAACTGCCAAAACCCTAATGAGACCTCCTCCTTCATCGCTCCTCAAAACTGTGCATACACACCCGCACCCGCATTCCGTAGAATGCGAATGCACAGAAGACAAAACAAATCCATCTGTGCAATACTAGGATCTGGCTTAAACCAAAGCCCACTAGTATTGCCTGCCCGAACAGCATACGCACACAAGTGCACGTAAGTGATCGCAGCCCTGCCGTAAAACCATACGGCCTCTGCACGTTTCGCTCAGTGCATGGAAACTCTCTGTGTGGGACTCTAAAGACTCGACACTACGCCGGTAGTGGGTTTAACAACAGACCGCAAGCGGCACTAGTTGTACATAACGGTCCCCAGGTAGACGTCGAAAAGAAGGCCGATGAGGTAAACCCATCCGAACTCCTACTGAGCCTGTATGTGACAATCTCCGTACAGTCCAGTCTGTTCATCTGATACATCGCATGGCGGGCCTAGGGGGTGGCGAACGTCAGTCCCCTAATAGAGGTACAAGTCGTGTCGGAGTGTAGCCCAGAACACCCTGAGATAACACTGGAAACCTACTAGTATATCTCGCTTGCCCTGGCCAGGGACTACATGTGTAATGGCTTTCCTAGACACATCGCAATGTCAACCCCCAATACCGGGAGAGACGAAACCTGTCTAACCATCACTGCCTCCAAGTGCTTCGGGACTGCACCCAACTACTACCTGTTTGCACGACTCAGTAGAGCCGTGGTAGGGTAGTAGTCAAAGAACAGTGGGAACACACTTGAGGCGAAGTGACAGTGTCAAGTCAGCGGACTAAGCTGTACTCATGTCACTTGAGAACTGTTAACTGACGATAGGTATAATACTAACCAACAGTCCCCGACGAGTCCTGTCCAGTGTACTCGTAATCTAACGAGGACCCGCATATTATCTCAAGTACGACGTACTGACGGCTGTGGGACAGACCGCCTCCCGCACTGGGATGAGAAGCGCATACGCTAGTCTACTCCGGAGTATCGATGCCCTGTCTCGATAATCCCATGACTAGGGACGTGCATAAGGTTATGCTTATGGATTACCCAGCCCCCACGAGTGTGATCACCATCACAACGCCGGTAATCAAGCAAAGATCCTAAGGGCTCCACTAATGCGTATAGGTGATATAATAAAAGAAACACATGTACACATTAAAGCAGAGACAAACCAAGTAGCATACTACTATTTCGAGCAAGATTGTCTATACAACTGTGAATATCCCAAGCTTCCATCAAGTAATATACATACTAGTACGATAAAGTAATGGCCTCTAGGGCATATACACTAACAATTTCCAGTTATGGCCAGTCGAGCATAGCGCAACATCAACCCCTAATACCGGGAGAGACGAATCCCCTCCTATCGTTCATTGCCTCCATATGAATCGGGACTGTACCCAAAAACCACCTGTTTGCATGACTCAGTAGAGACGTGGTAGGGTGGAAATCAAAGCACAGTGGGAGAAACACATGACTCTCTGACGATCTCGATTCAACAGACTAAGCTGTACCAGTGTCACCAGAGAACTGCCATCTGACGTGAGTTTTAATACCATCTGGGAGTTCTCGGTGAGTCCGTTCAGTATACCCAATCACCACTGAGCACCCGCATACCATCTCTGATGTCAAACACCAATGGATATGGGATCATCCATCGCCCATCATATGGGTCGAGAAAATATACGCTAGTATACTCTGGAATATCGATCCCCTTCTCGATATTTCCATGACTAGGAACATTGAAGGATGTACTCATGAACTACCCAGGCCCCACTAGTATGATCTACATCATAGTCCTGGAAGTCGAGTACACATCCTAAGGGCTTTATCAACATGTAACAGAGAGACAGAAAGTTTACATGTTAAGATAAAGAGCAACCAGATAGCGTACTATCATGTCGAGCAAGAAAGTCATACCTATATATGTCCCAGCATCCACTACAATATACATCCTATGTACAGTAATGGCCTCTAGGGCATACATATAACTAACAAGGTTGATGTCACCACTTTTATATTATTTACTTTTCCGCATTAGGCAGACCCAAGGCGGGGAGCATAAGTAACCGAGTTCTAGGGTCCAGTGGGAGACCATCTCGAGGAGTCGAGAACGGGTCTCCTAACCCTAGAATTGGCAGTGTTACTTACCGCTCTCGTAGGGGTCTAGGGATGTGGGTTTGTCTATTCATCGCGACCGTGGAATCCGTGTTTTATACAGGCTCGTATTGAAAACACGGACATCCTATTATATCCAATATTTCATATATGTTTCTTCTGCTGCGATATTTGTGATGTGATCATTTGATATGTTGTGATAGATACTGTATATAGTATATATGATATATTATCTAGACGTTACTTATGTTTTACACCCGTGCTAGCCCTGCCCCGCTCTTTCGTTAGTTACCTAACATAACGGTGCACGAAGAGACATCGAGGCGAATGCGGATGGCATAAGTGTACGTCGTATTTATCTGTGATGTTTAGGTGACTTAAATGATGGGACTTCATTAATATGATTAATGAAAGAAAAGAACCCTAAAAGATGGTGTGGATTCGAATTTTCAAAAACAGGTAGCTACGGTTCTTGCTTTGCATCGCGGTGTTCCTTGTAGAACATCCTGCACCTTATTTGATAAGGAAAGGGCCGAGATCCCTTCACCGGGAGTGACCTATTTAGCAATGACTGGCAGATGCTACACCCCTCGGTTTGTCTTTTGATTGCTTTTGGAGTTTTGGTTTTGCATAGTGATATATATGATATATCCTGCACCTTATTCGATGAGGAAAGGGCCGACGATCCCTTCACCGGGAGTGACCCCTTTACCAAAACTAGAAAAACCTAAAAAACACTTCATTTTAAAATCATTTGATTCTACAACGATATCAAGTTCATTACGCAATAGGTTTTCAGAAAAACCTGTCGTAGCCTTCCGTCATTTCAGATAAGTCATACTTAGTATCCGTGCTACGTTTGTTGACCTCCGTCAAGGCGTAGTGTGCGGTAGCTAAGTAGTATTTATCTGCTTATGCAGATGATGCAGATTGGATTAGGGTAGTCAAAGGACCTTGTTGACCTCTGTCAAGGGTCGTGCAGGTGGGTTTGATTCAATCAAGAAATGACGGGTTGAACTTGACTTGTAGCCTATGGTTTGTTGACCTCCGTCAATGTAACACCTTAGAATGTGTTTTGTGGCAAATTATATTTTAATATATGGTTTTTAATAAAAAAAATTTACCAAATTAATTTCAAATATTTTATCCTATTTAATGAGTATTTTATTAGATTTTCCTAGGCTTGCACACACTTGTGCATGATAACTAGGGTTGTTTTTGGGGGTTTAACCATTATTAGCAACATGGTGAACTAACCATTCCCTAATCTAGTTTAATATTCTATTAGGTGCTTTTGGGTTTTTATTTGTATATGGTTCTTTTCAAAAATAAAATGAATTTAAAAAGGGTTTTTAAATGATTGCTTTGTGTTGACTTGGTGAGAGAGAGAGAGAGAGAGTGCATTATGAGGCATGATGGCTTGCCCATGCCTTCATTTAATGAAGAGAGAGAAAGAGGAGGGGGTTGACTTATTGGTGTTCTTTCATTCTCACTAATTTTTCTCATCCTCTCACTCTCAAACTCACACACACAGACTCACACAACAGCACAGCAGCAGCAAAGACCACAACAACAACTGAAGCAGCAGCAGCAGAGAAGGAGCAGCAGCAAACAGCAACAGCTTCAGCAGTGGCATCAGCATCACCAGAAGATAGCAACAGCAGCAGCTCCATCAGCAACACATACACCCACACCACCATCAGCTTCTCCAGCAGCAGCACCAACAGCAGCATCAGCATCAGCACAGACAGCATCAGCATCAGCTTCATTGCAGCAGCAGCAACTTGCATCCCCTGCATCACCAGCAGCTGTAGCAACTCAGTTCTTCCCTTTCACTTGCTACTTAGGGTTCCAGAGGGTATAATTTCTGAACACCAATTCCTAGTTTGCTTAGTTGTGTGATAGTTGGTGTCGGTTTGTGTTAATGATGAGTTTAGTGCTAGATTATGGTGATTTGTGTGGAATATTGATTAAGTGATGATTGTGTTAGTTAACCTATCTTATTTTAGTGTTATTAGAGCCACTTCAACTGAGAATTTACCTATATTTCACTAAAATACCATAGGGTTGTGTTTTGTGCAAAATTGGCGTTTTAATGCGATTTATTAGCATTTTGTAATCTGCTTTTGACCCGGATCCTTCAGAACAAAACTGAGAAAACTGGGGCATGCACACTAGGTCCAGAACACACCACAAGAACACGAGCCCCTCATTCAATTTCCAGGCCGCAGATTTATTTGGTTTGGGTGCAAATTGCGGCCAAGTAGGGGTCTGGGGTGTTGGGGTCTTGGCTAGGGTTCTCTGCTGTGTTGTCTAGTGTTTTGGAATGTATAGTTTTGTAAGATTTGACCTGTAGTAAAATCTGGGACTATATATCGTTTTGCATGTCCGTTGTGTTTGCGGGATACGCGCGATATGTGAGTGGGTTCTGTGATCCAGCGTATCGCGGCGTGTCACGGTAGTTTTAAACGCGTATACACACGATTCAGCGTATCGTGCACGCGCGCGTTTAGTTCGCGACGCGAGTTTCTCGTTTTGGTTCGATATCGCGTTTTGCGGAATATTTGGCTTATATATGATTTCCATGTCTTATCTGCAGGTTTGCAGGCAGGGACTACGGACACTATTACAGGGGGAGCAGATGGTAGGATTCACCTAGCGTGAAGCGTAGGTGAGTAGATTTAACATCTACAGGGGAATCGCCCGCATGGCGTTATGCGTCTGGTCTAGGATTCAAATACCTGTCGCATATTCTACGGCATTTCTAGAATTGCGCCTTTACCTTATTTCCTTCATATAGTTGTACTGTGACTAGCAGCCGTAGGACACTGCACACATTATTGACGGTTCATGTTGCACGAGCACGGATTGTATGCTACACACACACCATCAATAATTGCCATGTCACACACCACCCCTTATAGATACTATATTGCTTATCATACTTGACATCTAGCTTATCGGTATACCTGTAGTGTATCTTACCATTAGTGATAGGTACATATACACCTTGCGATACAGCTACAGGTATACCTTGCACATATTTTACATATACCGGGGGGATATCCTACATATTCTATATATACCCAGGGGGTATACGACATCTTTTACTTATAGGTAGATACCTATACTTAGCCGTACCTTATTGATTTCGCATACATCTGGTTTCAGCTACATATTTTCATTTATAAGATCGCATTTCAGATATATCGCATATATGTATTCCTGGATTTGCGCATTCTTATTTTGATTTCACATGATGATTTCTGGATTTGGGAACCGCGGGAGTTCATGAAATTATGCATACATTGAAAAACCCGGTTTCCTTGATATGATATTCGCGCAGCCACCATGAGATTTATCGGTTTGGATTATATACTCCATACGAGGTGTGGTTGCCGTATGAGGGTACATGGTGGGGCCCAGTATGGTTCCCCTCAGCAAGAAGATCGATGGATGTTGCCGATTGAGCCTGGAGGCGGGTGAGTACCTACTGGTGACAGTACTGAGACTCGGCGGGGCTCATGGAGATATCGTTGGGAATCATATACGTATGCATACGTCGAAAGGCGAGGGTCAGAGCTAGGTACTCGTGCTTTCGGGATAGCGTATGATACGTGATCAGGATTTCTGTGTCGATGCTTGGCACATGGTTTTCATGATATTTCTTTAACACCTTTGTATATATAACAGGGGATTTAGCCGTTGTTATATATACCCTTACACCAATATTAGTGGAATGGGACGCTAATATATGTGTATTGCCCCCATCATATTTATTTCTGCAAATATATATATTTAGGATGCTAGAATCTTACTTGAGATATGATTTGGGATATTAGGTGATTCATTGAGATTGGATACAGGTTACCTATGAGATTGTTGATTTGTACATTCGAAATATAGGGGATCTATTCGGTTTTGTACATTGAGGAGATGTGAGACTTACATGATATGAGAGCCCAACTTAGGGGCTGATTTGAGGATTTGGGATTTGAGTATCTTGATGGATTGTGATCCTGCCACGATGTCAGGTTTCCATGGAAATGACATACTCCACCCCATACCTCACACTTATTTATTTTATGCACAGTTTCATACATTGGTAGTACCTGTTAGTGTACCCTCATGATTGCTGCATATCTACTTTCTCATATCCCTATTGCATAGTTATTGCATACTATTACCATGTCATTATTGCTTCACATATTGACTGTACCTGCTAGTGTACTTTCCATTATTCTGCATTCACATGACATGTTATTATTGTAATCGCATATCTTAGATTCATGCTGTACGTACATTCCTGCGATTACCTGCATATGTTATCTACTATTCACGAGTTGGCAACTCACCTCCGTTGTGTCACAGGTGTTTCAGGTTGTTCCCCAGAGTAGTCGAGGCAGGCTATTCAGTATCCATCTATCATCTTTTACTACAGATACCGCATCAGCTCACAGTACTATTTTGCTTAGGTGGGTTAGATGATTATCTGTATTTCATATTGTACATTCGTTGTATCTTGTACTCTCCATCTACTATTATGTTGTTGACTTAGAGACTTGGTGAGGACGTTATTGTATATTCATTGTGGATTTGTTGTCTTTTATATACAGCTTTCTCTCTACTGTCTTTATTTCTTCGCTACGGCGTCGTATATTTGTGTTGTATTCATCTTGGCTAGTTTTTACAAAAAGGGGTGTTGCCAAAATTTTAAAGATAGAAAGTAGAACTTTTAAAGAATTTGGGTTGCGATTTCAAGTGTATCAAAAACTTATATTATCTTTTCCGTATTTTCTTGGTTTAGATTTCTGGGTTTTGGCTTTCTTTTACTGCGTTACGTCTTTAGGCGTTGCGTAGTATTAGGGCCGTCACAGGCCAATTTTGGGTCGTGACAAAGTTGGTATTAGAGCGCTAGGTTTTACCTTTCGGAGTGTAAGTTGACCTTAGTATGATGGAGTAGGCAGCTTAAGCAGAGTAACGTAGTGTGTGTATGTTTGCAGCATACCCACGATGCGGTACTTCGCATTAAGTAACCTAAGTACAATTTGCTTGAAATTCCTTCCTTGATGATTCATATCCTTGAGATTCGATTCCTTATTCTCATCGAATCTTATATCTATTTTGCTTGGCCTTGCCTCCGATGACTATGGGGACTCAGAGTGATGCAGCGTGGGCCGAGGTCAGAGTTGGCTCGGGTGAGACGAGTACTAACCAGGATGGCACTCTAGTTGCACAGGTGCAGACGGATCAGCCTACGACATATACTATTGATAGTCTTTGGGCAGAGATGCAGGACTTCCGCCAGATGATGAGTTCATTGGTTGATGTCGTTCGGGAGCTACGACAGGAGGTTGTCACCCCTGTTACTCAGTTGTTACTTGCTATCAGCATGCAGCAGTCCGCCACCTACATAGCACCAGTGGTTGCAGCTCCAGTTGACGAGGCACATATTCCAAGATAGTAGAGGACTCGTACCAGTGTACCAGTCCAGAGACAGAGATTTGGTCATCGAGACCGATTTCGTGGCCGTCGCGGGAGCAGCAGAGGCTTAGGATGAGGACAGTCGTTCAACTCTCATTCCCAGGAGGGTCAGCAGTCACCACGTGGATGTTTTCGATGCGGAAGCCTTCAGCACTTCGTCAGGGATTGTTCCTTAGCACCTCGTCAGGATCGTTTTCAGAGAGGCCGTGGACGTGGAAGGTTCGCTCAGAGGGATCAGTCTACCGGAGGAGTTCAGCCAGCTGCGGGTAGAGGGCAGACACAGGAGTTTGCTTCTACTCATCGGGATGCGCAGATGTCCAATGTAGAGTTTTCGGGTATCCTTATTTCGCATGTTCTTTTGATGTACTCGTTTCTTTTTCATGCTTGTGCCGTGGTTGGGTAGATTAGTCGTAGTTGTGTTAACTTCTGTCAGCGATTCGTTTGTTACGCGACACGTATTCAGTTGTGTGCCGATCGGATAGGAGATAGAGATTCGTCCGTCGTTTTGATCCTTCTAGAGATGTTGGATTTGACGTTCTCCTGGGCACGGACTGGTTAATTACGTGCTAGGCGTCTTTGGACTACCGTGAGGAAACAGTCAGGAATGGTTTTCCCGGCGAGTCAGTTCTTGTTGTGCAGGTGGATAGTTGTGCCGCCTCTCACAGCTTGAATTCAGCCTTTTTCGCTAGTCGGATTTTGAGGAGATGTCGTGGATTCTTGGCGTTCATTCGTGATACCGGAGCCACAGTGGGATTGTTGGACCGGGTCCTTTCGTGCGAGAGTTTTTCCGACATTGTTCCGGTTGAGCCGGCGAATCTTGGGAGCTTAAGGATCAGCTGCAGAGTTATGGTTTGGGGAGTTTTGTGCGTCTGAGTGCTTCGCATTAGGAGGCTCCTAATTCTGTTCGTCAAGGAGAAAGACGGCAGTTTAAGGTTGTGTATCGACGGATCGTTACTTGAACCGGCTTACGGTGCGGATAGGTATCCTTTACCTCGCCGGGACGATTTCTTCGATCAGCTCCACAGTGCGAGACATCTTCTAAATTTGGTTGGGATCAGGTCATCATTATTGCGGATTCGGGGTGATGGCATTCCGAAGACTGCCTTGTGCGTGCTACGGGCTTTGTGTGTTTTGGTGTGTCATTGGACTCACCAGTGCCCTAGCAGCATTCGTAGATATGATGAACCAGATTTCTGCAGGCCGTTCCTCGACCAGTTATTGTTGTGTTATTTACAACATTCTGGTCTATTTAATGTGTCTTGAGGGACAGTAGTAGCACTTGAGGATTTGTTATGCAGATACTGGAAGAGCACCAGCAGTTTACTAGATTCTCGGAGTGTTTCTTCAGGCTTGTTTGTGTTGACTCCTAGGTCTTGTTGTCACGGGAGACGGTTTCGTATGGCTCCGAGGGAGATCGTGGCCGTACAGCTTAGGTCCAGACGGGTGTGTAGGACGGAGATCCGCAGATTGTTGGGCTTAGCAGGTTTTTACCTCCGTTCCATGCAGGATTGCCAGCGTAGTGCTGCACCGTCGACTGAATGGACCGGAAGGGACGTTTCTTTTCTGTGGACTGAGTCATGTGTGCGGAGTTTTCGGCAGTTGAAGATTCTGTTAACAACTGCATCAGTTCTTCCTTTGCTTTCTAGTTCGGGCGATCTTGTTGTTTAACTGTAATGTTTCTTGAGTGGGGCTCGAGTGTGTACTGAGGTGACACTATAGAGTTATCGCTTTTGCTTCCCTACATTTAGAGGAAGTACGAGAAGGATATTCCACTCATGATCTGGAGATGGTCGCGGTGGTTTTGCGTTGGAGATTTGGAGACACTACTCGTTCGAAAGTCGTGTAAGATTTTCACGGACCCCCAAAGCTTAATGTACATCTTCCTGCAGCGGATTTTGATTGTAGTGATAGTCTTCTGCAGATTTACAGTTCTTGTGTGATCGTCGAGTACAGCTTAAGTTCGTCTCTACGGAGGGGACAGCTTGCTCATGATCACGCCCGACCACTTTTCTTAAATCGCTTTCGCGAGACACTGCCAGCCGATGCTCGTTCGTCGGAGATACTTGACCATACTCGGCTGGGTAAATGATTTGGAGTCCTTGATTTATGACAAGGGTGTGCTAAGATAGGGACGCGTTTGAGTACCTGATGTTATCAGGTAGAGACGTGCAATCCTACAACATGCACATCTGTCAACTCTCTATATGCATTCAAGTTCCACCAACATTAGCGTGACTTGTGAGATAGTTACGGGTGGACCGGGATGTAAAGAGAAGTTTCAGGTTTCGTTTCAAGGTGTCTGTCTTGTTGGGTGCTTGGGTCGAGCATCTGAGGCCGGCTGGAGAGTTGCAATCTTTAACCGTTCCAAAGTAGGAGTGGGAGCAGATCTCCACGAATTTCGTTATGGTTTCTACCCGAGTTTAGTCAGGGTGTGACTCCATTCGGATTCTTGTCGTCCAGTTATACTCAGTTGCTCAGTTGTTTCTTGTTAAGTTGTGTGTTTGTTTTGATTGTTGTCAGTAGTTGGGGATCGTCACTCGCCATCGTTAGGGTTCTCCTTCGATAGCTGTTATGAGGAGACACTCCAATTGGCCACCTTTAGGTTTAGGGGTTAGGTCGTGTCGATCACCAGTCTGTTGTTTTTCTGACTCTGCATAAGTAGGATTTTGGACCCCAGCTATGTCTAGAGACTTCGGAGATGGTCCAGTTGTGTTAGGTCAGGATGGAAATTGTCCATTGCGAACTGAGGTCTTATACCGACTGTGTTGGTCATAGACTCAAGATCGCAGGGACAGATCATGTATTCCTATGGACTTTCCGATGAATGACGTGTTGGACTTTGGGAAGCTTATCGCAGGATTTTAGGTCCTTTTAAGATCCTATAAGCGAGTTAGTTTCGTTGCCTTTAATTTGGCACTTCCGCCCAGATTGTTGGATTTTCACCCTGTATTCCTTGTGATGATAATCTACAATTACCTTTTTGACCTTTCTCACATGATTTGGCACCAGACCATTTAGCTTAGACGTGATCTTTCGTTCGCCAGCAGCCAATTGTGTTAATGGTTCGGCAGGCAAAGAAACGTCGGCCAAGGGTCTTGCCATCTGTGAAGGGTTTTCTTGGGCGTAGCCGTATAGTGAGGTAATCACTTTGGAGGCTGCGAGCGAGATTTGGGAGTTGTAGTCTTCTCTTTGGAGGTACGTTTAGTATATTTTTAAATTCGGGGACGAATTTCTTTTAAGGGGGGAAGATTGTAACACCTTAGAATGTGTTTTGTGGCTAATTATATTTTAATATATGATTTTTAATAAAACGTTTACCAAAGTAAGTTTCAAATATTTTATCCTATTTAATGAGTATTTTATTAGATTTTTCCTAGGCTTGCACACACTTGTGCATGATAACTAGGGTTGTTTTGGGGGGTTTAACCATGATTAGCAACATGGTGAACTAACCATTCCCAAATCTAGTTTAATATTGTATTAGGTGCTTTTGGGTTTTTATTTGTATATGGTTCTTTTCAAAAATAAAATGAATTTAAAAAGGGTTTTTAAATGATTGCTTTGTGTTGACTTGGTGAGAGAGAGAGAGAGAGTGCATTATGAGGCATGATGGCTTGCCCATGCCTTCATTCAATGAAGAGAGAGAAAGAGGAGGGGGTTGACTTGTTGGTGTTCTCTCATTCTCACTCATTTTTCTCATCATGTCACTCTCAAACTCACACACACACACACACACACACAACAGCACAGCAGCAACAAAGACCACAACAACAACTGAAGCAGCAGTAGCAGAGAAGGAGCAGCAGCAGACAACAACAGCTTCAGCAGTGGCATCAGCATCACCAGAAGATAGCAACAGCAGCAGCTCCATCAGCAACACACACACTCACACCACCATCAGCTTCTCCAGCAGCAGCACCAACAGCAGCATCAGCATCAGCACAGACAGCATCAGCAGCAGCTTCATTGCGGCAGCAGCAACTTGCATCCCCTGCATCACCAGCAGCTGTAGCAACTCAGTTCTTCCCCTTCACTTGCTTCTTAGGGTTCCAGAGGGTATAATTTCTGAACACCAATTCCTAGTTTGCTTAGTTGTGTGATAGTTTGTGACGGTTTGTGTTAATTATGAGTTTAGTGCTGGATTATGGTGATTTGTGTGGAATATTGATTAAGTGATGATTGTTTTAGTTAACCTAGCTTATTTTAGTGTTATTAGGGCCACTTCAACAGAGAATTTACCCAGATTTCACTAAAATACCATAAAGTTGTGTTTTGTGCAAAATTGGCGTTTTAATGCGATATATTAGCATTTTGTAATCTTCTTTTGACCCGGATACTTCAGAACAAAATTGAGAAAACTGGGGCATGCACACTAGGTCTAGAACACACTACAAGAACATGAGCCCCTCATTCAATTTCCAGGCCGCAGATATATTTGGTTTGGCCGCAAATTGCGGCCAAGTAAGGGTCTGGGGTGTTGGGGTCTTGGCTAGGGTTCTCTGCTGTGTTGTCTAGTATTTTGGCATGTATAGTTTTGTAAGATTTGACCTGTAGGAAAATCTGGGACAATATATCGTTTTGCATGTCCGTTGTGTTTGCGCGATACGCGCGATACGTGAGTGGGTTCTGTGATCCAAGGTATCGCGGCGTGTCGCGGTAGTTTTAGACGCGTATACACACGATTCAGCGTATCGTGCACGCGCGCGTTTAGTTCGCGACGCGAGTTACTCGTTTTGGTTCGATATCGCGTTTTGCGGAATATTTGGCTTATAAATGATTTCCATGTCTTATCTGCAGGTTTGCAGGCAGGGACTACGGACACTACTACAGGGGGGAGCAGATGGTAGGATTCACCTAGCGTGGAGCATAGGTGAGTAGATTTAACATCTACAGCAGAATCGCCCGCATGGCGTTATGCGTCTGGGCTAGGATTCAAATACCGGTCGTATATTCTACGTCATTGTTAGAATTGCGCCTTTACCATATTTCCTTGATATAGTTGTACTGTGACTAGCAGCCGTTGGACACTGCACACATTATTGACGGTTCATGTTGCACGAGCACGGATTGCATGCTACACACATACCGTCAATAATTGCCATGTCACACACCACCCCTTATAGATACTATATTGCTTATCATACTTGACATCTAGCTTATCGTTATACCTGTAGTGTATCTTACCATTAGTGATAGGTACATATACACCTTGCGATACAGCTACAGGTATACCTTGCACATATTTTACTTATACCGGGGGGATATCCTACATATTCTATTTATACCCAGGGGGGTATACGATATCTTTTACTTATAGGTAGATACCTATACTTAGCTGTACCTTATTGATTTCGCATATACCTGGTTTCAGCTACATATTTTCATTTATATGCTCGCATTTCAGATATATCGCATATATGTATTCCTGGATTTGCGCATTCATATTTTGATTTTACATGATGATTTCTGGATTTGGGAACCGCGGGAGTTCATGAAATTATGCATACATTGAAAAACCCGGTTTCCTTGATATGATATTTGCGCAGCCACCATGAGATTTATCGGTTCGGATTATATACTCCATACGAGGTGTGGTTGCCGTATGAGGGTACATGGTGGGGCCCAGTATGGTTCCCCTCGGAAAGAAGATCGATGGATGTTGCCTATTGAGCCTGGAGGTGGGCGAGTACCTACCGGTGACAGTACTGATGACTCGGCGGGGATCATGGAGATACCGTTGGGAGTCATGTACGTATGCATACGTCGAAAGGCGAGGGTCAGAACTAGGCACTCGTGCTTTCGGGATAGCGTATGATACGTGATCAGAATTTCTGTGTCGATGCTTGGCACATGGTTTTCATGATATTTTTTTAACACCGTTGTATATATAACAGGGGATTTAGCCGTTGTTATATATACCCTTACACTAATATTAGTGGAATGGGACGCTAATATATGTGTATTGCCCCCATCATATGCAAATATATATATATTTAGGATGCTAGAATCTTACTTGAGATGTGATTTGGGATATTAGGTGATTCATTAAGATTGGATACAGGTTACCTATGAGATTGTTGATTTGTACATTCGAGATATAGGGGATCTTTTCGGTTTTGTACATTGAGGAGATGTGAGACTTACATGATATGAGAGCCCAACTTAGGGGCTGATTTGAGGATTTGGGATTTGAGTATCTTGATGGATTGTGATCCTGCCACGATGTCAGGTTTCCGTGGAAATGACATACTCCACCCCATACCTCACACTTATATATTTTATGCACAGTTTCATACATTGGTAGTACCTGTTAGTGTACCCTCATGATTTCTGCATATCTACTTTCTTCTATCCCTATTGCATAGTTATTGCATACTATTACCATGTCATTATTGCTTCACATATTGACTGTACCTGCTAGTGTACTTTCCATTATTCTGCATTCACATGACATGTTATTATTGTAATCGTATATCTTAGATTCATGTTGTACGTACATTCCTGCGATTACCTGCATATGTTATCTACTATTCACAAGTTAGCAACTCACCCCCGTTGTGCCACAGGTGTTTCAGGTTGTTCCCCAGAGTAGTCGAGGGAGGCTATTCAGTATCCATCTATCATCTTTTGCTACAGATACCGCATCAGCTCACAGTACTATTTTGCTTAGGTGGGTTAAATGATTATCTGTATTTCATATTGTACATTCGTTGTATCTTGTACTCTCCATCTACTATTATGTTGTTGACTTAGAGACTTGGTGAGGACGTTATTGTATATTCATTGTGGATTTGTTGTCTTTTATATACAGCTTTCTCTCTACTGTCTTTATTTTTTCGCTACGGCGTCGTATATTTGTGTTGTATTCATCTTGGCTAGTTTTTACAAAAAAGGGTTGTTGCCAAAATTTTAAACATAGAAAGTAGAACTTTTAAAGAATTTGGGTTGCGATTTCAAGTGTTTCAAAAAATTTTATTATCTTTTCTGTATTTTCATGGTTTAGATTTCTGGGTTTTGGCTTTCTTTTACTGCGTTACGTCTTTAGGCGTTGCGTAGTATTAGGGCCATCACGGGCCAATTTTGGGTCGTGATAGTCAAGGTCATAGGGTGCTTGGGGCAAAATTATCCGGAATTTCAAGTGTTGAAATTTGCAATGAGATTGCATACCTTCTATGAGATAGTTGGATCCCGATACCCGCTGTGAGTAAGAGTTACCCCTGGGAGAGTTTTACACATTACAATTAGCCGATCAAGCAGGTGTCTAGAAAGGTGTTAACGGGGTTACGTCTATGGGAAAACGAGATTTACTTTAATTAGGTCCGTGCGAAAGCACGGGGAACCTCCCTCAAAGTACCGACACTGGCCTGGCTAAAGATTGGCAAAGTTGTAGGGTGTAATTAATCCCGGGTAGTCTTTCCTTCTAGGGTTTGAAGGAAGATATGATAAAAACAGTGGGAGACATCCTGATTAGATATATTAAATAACCAATCTGATCTTGCAAGAGCATACGCTGAGTGTTTTCTTCTCTCTCTCTCCAGGTAGCGACCATATCACGCCTTAATCAAGATAATAAAACGGATATATTGACTGAACCCGCTTATTTTACTGAGCTGGGGAATGTTGGTCCCGCTCCAACTTATAATTGTTATAAGACAGATCAGGAATTAGGGGAATACCAGATTTTCCGTGCCGTCCAAACGAAGAAAGTGCATGATGATGCATCTTCTTCGGGTATGTTCATTACATAGAACTGTTTCTCAGTATCCTTTACGTCCTCGGTATGGGATACCGGATCAGGATCCTGCATATGTAATCTGTTACATGGGCTACAGAAAGGTAGAGAACTGAGAACGAGTGATAAGTTTCATGAGACAGAAAACGGTGCAAGTGTTGCAGCCAAGTCTGTTGGTCACTATCACCCTGTATTACCAGAATACATTGATTCTGAACAAATGTTATTAGATACCGAACCTGATATAGAACATCATATCAGTTTCTTTATTAGTAAAGAAAGGATATAATTTTGTATTGTTGGATAATGTTTTGAACATTTCCTATATCAAGAGTTGATCGGTTCAGGCACGTTATCTAAAAGCATTGATGTTCTAAATCAAATTACAGTTCTTAGTATACAGAACACACACAAGAGGAAGAGTTCAGAAATGAATGAATCCTTCTTGAGGCATTGTAGACTAGGTCATATCAATGCGACCCGACTAGCTAAGTTACATTTAGATGCATATTTAAATCAGTTTAAATTTACATCTTGTGAAACTTGCCAGTCATGTCACAGAGATAAGATGACCACATCTCCGTTTATTGGAAACAGAGAAAGAGTTAGTGAACTCTTGGGATTGATACATGCTGATGTATGAAAGTCTCTTGTCTACACATGCCAAGACCGGTTCTTTGTACTTCATTACATTCTCTGATGATCTCTCAAGATTCAGACATATGTTCCTGTTGAAACACAAGTCCGAACCCTTTGAGATATTCACAGAATATAAGTTAGAAGTAGAGAACCAAAATCTAGGTATAAGTATTATGTCCTTTGATGTGATCAAGGAGGAGAATACTTGAGCACGGAATTCCTGGACTATTCCAAAGGAGAATGAGATTCTCTCTCAGCATTACTCCTCCGTATACACCACAGCACGTCGGTGTATCGAGGCGAAGCAATAGCACCCTATGTGATATGGTGTGCTCTATGATGAGTACTACTGAGTTTCCTATTTCCTTTTGGGTGTTATGCGCTTGAGAAGCTGCATACCTATTGAATAGGGTTCAAATCAAATTAGTTGCCTACCACTTCATATGTGATATGGAAAGGGAAGAGCCCATATCTTAAGTTTGTTAAGATTTGGGGTTGTCCGGACTATGTCTAAAAGCAAAATCCGGACAAACTCGAGGCAAGGTCTGTTATGTAGAACTGGAAAGGTTCCAGCTATACAAACTGCAGCTGATGATTTGGAAGAACCAAAGGATTCAATAGTTTCCAACGAACCTCAGCCTCTCCGCCGATCTAGTAGGGTTCCTCACCCACCTGAGAGATACTTCGGTTTCTTTATGACAGTGGGAGCGAGGATTGCATCATGAGATGATGACCCAACTTGTTTCGATCAGGCTATCAGGAGTGAGACTCTGTAAGAATGGCTGGATGCTTATCGATCTGAGATGGAATCCTTATACACCAACAAAGTATGGACTATGGTTGCTTTATCTGAAGGGTTAAATCCACATCAGGAGCAAGTATATCTTGAGAAGATTACTTGGTGTACATGGAAAAGTTGAGACTTTCAAAGCTATGCTTAAGTCCATCCTGATCCTATTTGCCACGGCTACATACCATGACTACGATATCTGGTGGTTGGGTGTCATGACTGCTTTTCTAAATGATGTTTTAGAAGAGAGCGTCTATAAGTACACACCCAGAGGGCTTCGTAGACAGTGGGAGCAGCGGAAACGTGTGCAAGATGCTTTATAGGATGAAGCAGGCATCGCGGAGTTGGAACATCTGTTTTGATGTGGTAGTCAAAGAGTTTGACTTCATCAAAAAGGTAGATGAACCTTGTATATACATAAATGTAGTAGGGAGTATGGTGGTGATCCTCGTAGATTACGTGGATGACATACTCTTGATAGGGAAGGAGTTTCCTATGCTACGCTCGGTCAATCTCCGCTTATCACAAGGATTCTCCATATAGGATCAAAATGATACCTCCTAAATCCTGGGTTTTTGGATCTATGAGATAGATCCAATTGGATGTTAGGATTCTCACTAGTTGTAGTGAGATGGTGTCAATCGATCCTGGGGAGAATCACCGGAAAGGTTCCAGGGTGATAAGGACGACTGAATGTCAGTCGCAGGCATTTTCTTTACCCTCAGTGGAGGGACGGTATGTTGGAAGAGTTCCAAGCTAGATACCGTGACATACTAGACGATTAAAGGCAAGATACATCGTTACCAAGGAT
The DNA here is from genome assembly GCA_030015575.1 of Agapanthus africanus. Lineage (NCBI taxonomy): Eukaryota > Viridiplantae > Streptophyta > Magnoliopsida > Asparagales > Amaryllidaceae > Agapanthus > Agapanthus africanus. The sequence goes on along the minus strand of CM057342.1, from coordinate 355,949,134 downwards.
GCTACCAAATAGGCAGTCTGGATATATATAAGTTCATGAGATGAACTTCGTTTCTACCATTGTGTGACAATGGAGTTGTGGCTTTAGCCAAGGAACTACCGTCCCATCAAAAATCCAGATATAATTCTTAGGCAGTATCACCTGATCATGGAGATGGTTGATCTTCAGGGAGATCGAGGTTAGGAGAGTAGACTCAGATGACAACACGGCGGATCCACTCACAAAGGCTTTTTCCCAGAGAGAGACTATTATGGGATGGTTGAGTATGAGATACTACAACCACTGTTATCAGATGACCCTAGTGCAAGTGGGAGATTGTTAGTTATATGTATGCCCTAGAGGCCATTACTATACATGAGATGTATATTGTAGTGGATGCTTGGACATATATGGGGAGGACTTTCTTGCTCGACATGATAGTATAGTATCTGGTTACTCTTTACCTTAACGTGTACATTGATTGTCTCTATGTTACATGTTGGTAAAGCCCTTAGGATATGTACTCGACTACTGGGACTATGAAAAGATCATACTAGTGGGGCCACGGTAGTCGACGAGTACATCCTATAATTGTTCCTAGTCGAGGGTGTATCGAGACAGGGCATCGATACACCAGAGTAGACTAGCGTATACGCATCTTGACCCATATGATGGGCGATGGATGATCCCATATCCATCGGTGTTTGACATCAAGGATGGTGTATGGGTGCTCAGTGGAGACTGGGTACACTGGACGGACTCCCCGAGAACTCCCAGATGGTATTATACCTTACATCAGATAGCAGTTCTCTGGTGACACTGGTACAGGTTAGTCTGTATACCCGAGATCGTCATAGAGTCTTGTGTGATTCCCACTGTGCTTTGATTTCCACCTTACCACATCCAAGACGGCGTGCAAAACAGTGGTTTTTGGGTACAGTCCCGAATCACATGGAGGCAATGAGCGATAGGAGGGGATTCGTCTCTCCCGGTATAGGGAGTTGATGTTGCGCAGTGTTCGATTGGCTATAACTGGAAATCCCTGGCCAGGGTTGCTGAGATTTACTGGTAAGTATTACTAGTAGTTTCTCGAACTGTTATAGACCTCATATCGAGCTACTGGGGTCTGACGTTTACCACCCCTAGGCGAGATATGCGACATATCAGACGACGAGACCGGACTGTACGGTAGTGTTACTGGTTGGATTCACAGGAGTGTGAGCAGGCTTGCTCGTTGATCATATGATCGCTCAATACCCAGGTGGCCATTATATTTAGCAGACCGCTTGCGGCTTGTTGGTGTTTGATATGATCATCACCTACTGCCAGCGTATTGACGAGTCTTTAGAGTCCTACATAGGGGTTTCCTGGCTCAAGCGAAACGAAATAGGAGCGCATATGAGATATGTGCGGGACCGAGAATAATACTAGTATGTGATACTGTATTCTATTCTCACGATTTGTATCATTGGACGGTTATATGAGATATGGCCGGGTTACCGAATCAAGTGTTGATTCGATACATTGATACACTAGATATTAGTCGGCTATATGCAATATGACCGGATCGTTAAATCAAGTGTTGATTTAATGATTTAATGTATAATTATATATTTGATATATTACTTTACATTAACTAGTATTGGTTCACTTAAGATTTGTTTTCTCACTAGTTTGTGCATAAGTGTATATATATGATATATATTTGTGTACATATGTTTGTATCATGTTTGATGATATATACAAGATGTGTGTATGAGACTTATACCAAGATTAGGTTTAAGATTAGGGTTATTGTTTTATCTTAAGATTTAACAAAAGAATTAAACTTGGTCAAAGTTATCAAGCTTGAAGAAGCTTGGAGAAACTTTGACAAAGTCCATTCTTTTGTCATTTCTCTTTATATTCTTTAACCTAACCCTTAACCTAATACCTTGGTCAATTCTCTACATGAGTTAAGCATGAGAGCTTAACTCAACCATGGTGCCATAATTAAATAGATAAGCTTTCTTTTGGATGAGATAATTTATTATTCTTTTCTTCTTCTTCTTCATCAAGCTCCATCAAAAAGCTTGCTAGCTCCAATGGTGCCATGAGAAAAAGTATGAGAAGAACAATTCTAAAGTGAGTCCACTTCCTATTTCTTCATCCTCTACTACTTTCCATGTAGTATATGGTGTTCTCTTCACAAAGTTTTTGACCAAGTGAAGAAATAGCTTGAGTTTGAGTCTCCCCGACGTAGGTCATCTTCGGCCTCGAAGTCAACGACCTAGCCCGCTCATTTCTCCGATGAAACCATCGCTAGGGTCCAGGATCCTGATGATCGCAGCGTAGGGACGTCAACACGGAGCTTTAGAAGTGGAAGACCGGATCTACAAAGGTTGTAATCGCTTTCACTTAGTAGTAAAGTAGTTTACTAGCTTTTAGTTTCGCCTAATCTCTAGTTAACGATCTTTCATAGGGTTGTTAGGCACATAAAAATTTGATTTTGGCATGGTTGATACCTTGTAGAACCTCATGAGTGTGCCTAGGAACCCTACAGTGGTAGCTTCCTAGGTGCCTGCACGACTCCCAGTATTTGCTAAATCATTTCTAGTGCCCCGGGTTGATCCAGATTCCAAAATACCCTCACAAATCACACATTTATCCGATGTCGGGGTTTCTAAATCCGTGTTTCGGTTTCTAAGCTCTGGTCTAGGTCATTAAAACAGCACCCAAGTCTAGTTAACAGCCACTAGGCATATCCAATTTCAAACAACACTCAAACCCTTTACTAGCGTTTCCCAAGGTTCACTAAACATCAAAAATCCACCTCTAAACTTACATGAAAGGTAAAGTGAATGAAATACTATGCTAAGGGTGATGAAATTACCTCACTTGGGCAACCCAAGAAAAATCCTAGCTCCTCAAGGTGGTCGAAATCTCACTTTTCTTGGTCCAATGTGTAGAGGGTGTAGAGGGGATCAATTTTTGTGAAAGGGAATTAGGGTTTTGATGGAGTTTTTGAGGTGGATCTTGGGGTTGATTGTGGAAGGAAGATAGGAAGAAGAAGATGGAAGAAATAATGGGGAAGGGATTTTGTTGTTGCCCCTCTCTCTCCTCTCTCTTTTATTCTCACCCACTCTCACTAATTACTCTTTTGCCATTCCCTTTTTCTTTTCTTTTCTCCTACAACTTTAAAACCAATACACAAAATACCCAAACCATCACAAGAAAACTACATGTAACAAAATTCAATATGACATGGTGCACTGGCCACGAAAAACTGTAGAAATGCGGATTTGGCTTAATCGCGATTAGCAGTGCACTAATCGGGTTTTTATCGAAACTGCATATAATAAATTTTTTAAATGCCAAATCCTTTAATTATATTATTAAATGAATAAATCATTTTAAATTTTCAATTATTTAACAATTATTGGTATATATTTATACCCTTTTCGAAAACCCCAATTTCGCAAATCGGGCAGTTTTCGGGAAAAATATTATTTTAATATTAAATTCCAAAAATAATATTTTATATTTTCTGAAATGTTACAATATATAACCATTCATCCCATGCATGATATAAGCAACATCACAAAACATTAATAAGCAACATAGAATAGCGGATAATCTAGAAGCCCCGGGTTTCATTCGAGCCGCAAATGAAACTCGACGTTCCCCAATCGTATGGATAGCCTGTGCAATAAAGAACCTAGACCCCTACGAGTGTGGTAAGTTAGCCTCCAATCCCGGAAGTGAGGCAACCCTAATCAACAAAGTGAATAGGCCACCCAGCACTTCACGGGATCCGGTAACTTGAGCACCCCTCCGTGGTCATCATATACCCCCTACGAGTGCGGCGAATAGTCCGCCAATTCTAAAGTAAGACCCCCTCCGTCTCAACGCCATGAGATACGGGCCCGTTGCCCTTTAGAACCCATCTATTCGAACGCTTCTCCATGGGGTAACCCTAGTACAGAAAAGAAATATATATATATATATATACAAACGGTGACATCGACCTTAACCCGGTCGTGCCCCAATAAAAGAATATACAAACTGGCAGAAACGGCAGTCCACATGTCGAACGTTCACCCCGCAAGAATGAATATACAAATAAATCAACATTGTACATCTACCATTGTACTATAGGCTATCCACCACGACAATCCATCCATAATACAAGTGCAACACAGAATATCAACGTGAATATCATGTTCGTAAACTCGACTGATTGTACATATAGCAACCAGTCGGATTATACTGTGTTATGATATTCACGGTTGCAGAACTAAATGCTCAGAAAGACACAAATTTAAAATTTCGATCGATTAAAACTTTCCGCACTGGCCCCAAGTACAATCCAATACACAAACACATTTGGACCAAAACCAAATATTCCAAAAATCATATTTCCATATATTAGAGCCCCAGAAAAAAATTTGGGGTACTGTAGCCAAAATTTGACTGTGGTTCAGCGGCCAAATAACGCATTTAGCTTCTGTTCCGCGATCGAATTTTGGGTTTAGGTGCCCAAATGTTTTTCTTGGCTTTAATTTTGCCTACACATAATTTTAGTGCAACCAGAAATATTTTTTGAACAACATTAAAATTCGAATAGCAAGCAAAGATATGGAAATACGATTGTGAAAATTCCATCGATCGAAACTCTAAATTAGTGCAAACTAGTATAGTCAAGGTTTATGGGGTGGCTCTGATACCATATTGGTGAGTTGTGCCCACTCTACATCGAAGTAGAGAGGCGGAATGCATAAAAATTAAATTTTTAAGCAAGCACAAGCAACTTAACCCAAGTGATCAAACCATAACCCTAACTAGCAAGCTACAAGAGATCTATCTATTATGAGAGAAGGTTATACCAATAGACACGTGTCCTTCGGGTCTTCACTCATCTTCTTAAGCTCCTCGAGGTCTCCTATATCAAGCTTGCTTGATATCCTTTTTGATCCTAGATAATCCATCCGAGAGTTTATAATTCAAACATAGCTTCACTAATGAAGTAACTTAGTAACCTAGTTTGCTAATCTAGTTCGCCAAGAAAATGTAGTGAGTGTTTAGTAGTAGTTTTCTATCTCAAATCCTTTGGTTTTCAACACATGAGAATGATAAGGATTTGCAAGAGAATGAACTCAAGAAGATGAAGAGTATAGAGCAAGTGAAGAAACCATCACATGAAGATTGGCCAAGTGAAAAACACTAAGTGATTTTATGAAGTATTTTCTTTTCTTTTAAAATAGAAACCATACTCCAATAGTATTTGCAATAAATACAGATCCATGCTTCATCCATGCTTCATGTCATCTCTTTCTTTTCCGCCTCATTTTATATTTTCAACAAAATAGAAAAGTGCATGATGAAGTGCCATCTCCTAGAAGGTATTTTGTATAAATACAAAATAATTTCTACCGTATATACATACCCGTATTCGTACCAAAATACGAATACCCAAGAAATAGAATAATACTACTAATATAATACTAGCATTAAATCAATACCTGATTTAACAAACCGGCTTAATCCTAAGCTCGCTAGTATTATCAATCGTCCAATCGAAAACCTAGATAACACTAGAATATACATATCGAAATACGTATATGTAAATTATTAAATCAATACATGATTTAATAATCTGGTTTAATCCTAAGCCGACTAGTTTTATCATTCGATTGGAACCCTGCTCGATCGAAAATCTGGATGACATTAGAATATACATATCAAAATGTGTATATGTAAATTATTAAATCAATACCTGATTTAATAATCCGGCTTAATTCTAAGCTAGCTAGTATTATCATTCGATCGAAACCTTGCACGTATAAATATATGCCACCTCATCGTTTCGCCTGAACCAGAGAAACTCTCTGTGTGGGACTCTAAAGATTGGAAGGTACGCTGGCAGTGGATTTAACCACAAGCACGTCAGTAGCACTAGTTGTACGTAACAGCTAACCTAGTACCTGTCGAAAAGGAAGGCCGACGAGCAAGCTCATCCGGACCTCTACTGAGCCTATCCGTGACAATCTCCGTACAGTCCTGTCTCTTCATCTAAGAGTATCGCATACCGGGTCTAGGGGGTGGTAAACGTCAGACCCCTACTGACTTGATAAGTCGTGTTGATTTGGCTTAAGACCAATCCGAGAAACTACCGATCTAACCATCTGTAAATCTCAACTGACTTGGCCAAGGTCTTATGGTTCTGGCCAACCGGACACAGTGCGATATCAACTCCTAATACCGGGAGAGAAAAATCCCTAACAATCACTCGTTGCCTCCATGTGGCTCGGGACTATACCCAACCAAAACCTGTTTGCATGACTCAGTAGAGCCATGGTACGGTAGTGATCAAAGTATAGTGGGAACTCATATGAGACAAATGATGATCTCAGGTCTAAAGACTAATATGTACTCATGTCACCTGAGAACCGCTCTCTAACAATAGGTATAATACGATCTAGAGATTCTCGGGGAGTACGTCCAGTGTACTCACCCCTAGTGAGCACCTGTATACAATCTTAGGTGATCACACCAATGGCTGTAGGACCAACCACCGCCCCTCGTCGGGATCTAGAAACGTATATACAAGTCTACTACGGAATATTGATGCCCAGTCTCAATATCCCTGCGGGTTGACTTTTATGGATGTGCTTATGGACTACCCAGCTCCCACAAGTATGATCGCCATCATAAAGCTTGTAGTCAAGCAAAATTCTACGGGTTTTATCAACATGTATCGGCCATATATAATATCGAGTATAACATATACACATGTTAAGACAAAGTCAAACCATAATAGTATACTATTGTATCGAGTCTTTATCAATATGTATAAACAATACAAAGCAACAAAATAAAGAAACACACATATTAAGACAAAGACAACTCAAATAATATATTATATACAACCGAGCAAGATTGTTGCCACGACCCAAAATATTAGCTCGCGACCAGCACTTAAATCATGCGACGTCTACAGGCGTAACGTAATTCAAGTAAGCTAAAACCCAGAAATCTAAACCTTTTTAAGAAATAAAGAGGTGAAGATTTGAAATAACGGTATAGCAAATCATGTTTTGTCTTTTGAAAATTTGGGCAGCACCTCCCTTGTAAAAACTAACCCCGAAAACGGGTACAACACGGAATATAATAAAGCATCCCCAAACAGGAGCAAACCACACCCAACAGAGGAAACAACCACCACAAGTATAAAAACAAGTATACGACGCCCAACGGCGAAGATCCACATAAAGAAATAAAGTAAAGCAAGACATCAACCCCAAAAGCGAACATAAAACCCATCGCTCAAGTCTCGCAACTACAAGTCTTCTAAGTTTGCAACATATACAATTACAAGTTTCTGAATTGATGGAGTGACAAGATAAAAAAAGAATAATGAATACAAGAGGGGCACAGTCCAACATGTACCACCTACCACAAGCAAGTCACCCGAAAACAGCTGTGTGCCAGCGATGCCGCAACTGATCCATGCGGTCAACCTGCAAGAACTGTGGCACAACGGGGGTGAGTTGCCAACTCGAGAATAGAAAAACATCACCAGGTAGAAATCGAAATAAACAACGATTCTTAGGTCAACTATATCATAAAGGTAATACTGTGATATCTAGGGTGACCGTATCTGCATATGTGCCAACACATGGTAAATGTCTATCAGCAAGTGGATAATCATCCAACAATATAATTAATGCATGTATGTAGGTGGATCTCGTCCAACAATAAAATCAATGCATGTATGCAGGTGGATTTCGTCCACATGTCAACCACTGACACAACACATGTAAATATCATAAAAGCATATGCAGGTAAATATGAGGATATAAAACAACGTGTGTCCCTCGCGACACAACAAAATCATGGAAACCGGAGTGTATAACACCGACACTCGAAACATCATGAAACCCGTGTCCAACATCGACACGTAAATCCTCATATCTCAGGTGTCGTCCCCACGACTGGCCCTGATGACATGTCGTACATCACTCCGGTCGGTATCCCCGCGATAACCGCCGAGTCTAAATACTATCAACGGTAGGTACTTGCCCTGTAACATTTCAAAAAAATAAAATATTATTTTTGGGAATTTTTATAATTTAATATTATTTTATTGAATATTTTAATATTTTGGTATAATTAAATACAGAAAAAAATTGGAAAAATTATGGAAAATTCTAAAATAGGGTATTTTACGGAATTATGTCATTTTTGAGCTTTTTTGATTAGTTATATGCTAATTTAGTGCCAATCGCGATTAAAAATCGCTAATTGTTTTTTAACATTTTTATGCAAAACATGCACATATCTCTTTTCTTACACTTGTGCATTTTTCCAACATGTTTCTTTTGGGGTTACTATTCTAGTGAGAAGGATTTTGAAGAGAAAAAGAAAAGAAAAGAAATGGAAAAGGATTATAATATTGGGTATGGACAAGTGAGAGAATGAGAGGGTGAGATGTGTTGACCAAGACTTAGTCATTTCCTCTTCAACCTTCACTCATTTCACTCCCTCTCCCTCTTGTTGCTGCTGCTGCTCCTGCTCCTCACCTCACCTCACCTCTTCAAGCCCCAAATCATCTCACAAACATCACCAAAACCCCACTCTCATTTCATTAAAAGTGTGCATAAGCTCAAGATCTACACATTGGACCAAGGAAGCAAGGATTTTGGCCACTAGGGGCAACTCAAGAAAATTCTTGAGTTGCCAAATGAGGTATTTTCTAAACCTTTATCTTATTTTATGCATTACCTTTACCCCATGTTTAGATTGAACTGATATTGTTGGATATTGTGGAGTTAAGGAAAACCTAGTTAGGGTTATGGGAAATTTTGTGTTGTAATGTGTAATTGAGCTCAGTTGAGGTTATATAAACACCCTAGTGCAAGAATTGAGACCCAAACCTGAGAATTAAGACCCGGAATACGGATTTAGGAACCGATATCGGAAAGTTTGCGGAATCTGTTAAGGTTATTTGAGATCTGCTATCAACCCGAGACTCTGAAAATTTTATTGAATGGACAGTAACATGTGCAGGCACCTAGGAAGCTAACCCCAAGACCCCAGCCCCTAACTCATTTTCCTGGCCGCAGATTTATCCTGTTTGGCCGCAATTTGCGGCCAAACCTGCCCCATTTTGCCTCGTTTTGGTTCTGCTGCTCCTACATGTATAGATTAGACCCCTGGTATATATAGATTTGTCTAATTTGACCTAGGGTGAAATCTGGAGCCTATTTCCTATGTTGCTGTTTTGGGTTCGTGTTTCCGTATTCCGTATTTTAATTCTGAATTCTCGTATTGTGTTTTACCTCGACTACTTGGCGTTTATACGACGATATCGAGGGTTGTTGATGGTTTTGGAAGGTGTTGTCCATAGGTTTTAACCTATAGATCATAGCGTATCGTTTTGGGGTTCGTATGCCGTTTTAGTTTTGAATTGGTTTTGATACGCATTTACGATACGTTGATGTGTAGGTACCCCATGAAGACTTCGGGACGACAAGCAAGCGCGTGGCGACGTCCACAAATGAAGACGCAAGGTGAGTAGATTATATCTACGGGGGAAGTCGGGTGGATGGCGTATAGCACCCCCGCAGTCCGTAGTTGGTATACCTTATATGTATATATTATGTATGATAGTATAGTGTCGTGGATTATTTAAGATGTGTTAGATGTGATAGGGTTAGAAGTAAACTAGAATATTTCCTAGTTGCGAACCCTAGGATAGGTTTACACCCACACGCACACACATGTTGATTTGCTATACTTATACTATGATGATGATGGATAGTGGATGACTTTGGAGATGAGTCGATGATATTGGGTTTTGGTGCCGCGAGATCGGTGATTTGATATGATTCGTATTTGGGATACGACAGGTGATCTCTAGCGGGCCTTTGGACGTGTGTTTACACACGCAGTCATATTGATGGTATCAGTTGTACTAGACTTAGATCAGTACCCCAGATTATGTGATGTGATGATGAGGATACCAAATAATTGATGAGCTGATTGTGATATTGACCCGTACCCAACTATTGGGATGCCGTACGACGATTTACCGTACGAGCTTTATATTGATGATAGATCTGCACTCATGACTCGCGGATGTCAGATGATATACTTTATAGTACGCGATACTATTGAGGCGGGAACTCCGACTATTATATATATATATATATATATATATATATATATATATATATATATATCGACTCAGATTTAGGTGGTTTCCATACCCCTCCTGATGGACTTGGTTTAGTAGATGTTAGACTAGACCCGAGTCATACCTATTTCAAAACTAACGAATCGGGAATATCTTAAGGACAAGTAAAGGGATTCTACGGGTATTTTCAAAAGACGTATCCATTCTTAAAAACACCGTAACCCTTATTTTACCAAAAACCCCGATTCGTCTTATTTCAATGGCACCACTACATGACATGTACATATTGGTGTAGATTCTTCACTGTTGCATTGATTATTCGATTCCGCATCGCATTGCATGTGTTTATTTCTATATTGTAATTATGCTGTTAGGACACCAGCACCATTATTGATGATGCATATGCTCCACGTACACTTACTTACCGGCTCACACACTTCATCATCGATAATTGCCGTGTCACTATGCAGTAGTATTATTGCATCATGATATGACCTTGTATGTGCATACTATTATTCCATGTTGCAAGATATACTGTTATACTTGCATTTCATTTATATGTCACATACATTATGCTTATGATTATGCGCATTGAGACATTCGTTGTTTTTATGATATTTCTTGATTTGGGAACCCTGGATAATTTCAAAGGAAAGTATGTACTTATTTGAAAAACCTGGTTTCCTTGATATGATATTTGCGCTACCACCATGAGATCTATCGATTTTTTATTATATCCGATATATTAGAGAGTGGGCTGAGCCGGACTGACGGATGCCCGATATATTAGAGAATGGGCTGACCCGGACTGACGGATGCCCGATATATTAGAGAGTTGGCTGACCCGGAGTGACGGATGCCCGATATATGAGAGAGTGGGCTAACCCGGACTGACAGATGCCCGATATATAAAAGAGTGGGCTGACCCAGACTGACGAATGCCCTATATATGAGGATTTAGGTGCCGATGCTAGGCACAGATTTCATGATGTTTTCCATGATTTTGATTATATCCTCATATTTGCATGCATGATGCTTATTGTCATTGGGTGACAGGTGGACGGATCCACATATATACAGACATTGATCACATACAGACTGGATTCACATTGATCATACTTCATTTGTATATATAACAGGGTATGAGGGCGCTGTTATATATACCCTTACACCAATATTTGTGGAATGGGTCGTTAATATATGTGTATTGATATTCTTTTGATACTTCATCATGTTTACTTCATGCAGACATACCTTACATTTATGACATGTTATTACCTGAGGCACTGGCACGAGTACTTGGCACTACCTACATGTTTATATGCTATATTGCCACCTTATTATGCTTCAGACTTACTCTTGAGGTTTATATCATATACTGATCGTATTTACCTAGGATTATGTCTTGCATTCGGTTTCTGCTTGTAGATATTCTCTATTCACGAGTTGGCAACTCACCCCCGTTGTGCCACAGTTCTTGCAGGTTTTGCCGTACAGGTTCCATTGCGGCATTTCTGGCACATTGCTTCCTTGCGGGTGAATTGGATTTGGTAGGTGGGTTCTTTTGCATCAAGAACCACCATTGTACTTGTATTATTCATTATATCTAGAATTCCATCAACCAAAACTTATATATTGTTTCAGATTTAGCCACTAGTGATGTATTATTTCGACCTTAGAGTCGCGTGTAGCAGTATTACGGTTTTCATGTTATTGTGAGTTTCCTTTCAGTTTTGATCCTCGCCTTTCGGCGTTGTATATTATATTGCTTGCGTGGTTGTAACCGTCGATTGACGAAGAGCTAGCTCCCGCTTGGGGATGCCTTTTATCGTTGCATATATATTGTTCTTGTTGTACCCCGTTCGGGGCCAGTATTTACAAAGGAAACTCTGCCGAAATTTTCAGAAAAGACTACACATTTTAAAAATGCATATTCGGCTTAGTTATTTAAAAACCTTGACTTCAAACATGTTTTTCTTCACTTCTTAAAACCAGTTTATTTTACATACTCTTAAAATGGTTTTAGATTTCTAGGCTTTTGGCTTACTTGGATCAGATGGAGTCCTATAAACTTCATATGGTTCAAGGGCCAGTCACGTGCTCTTTCGGGTCATGACAAAGTTGGTATCAAAGCGCTAGGTTAACCTTGGTTCGAGTCTAAGTTTGACTATGTATAGCCTAGGACGTCTATATATATACGGAACTTAGGCTTGACCTTACGGAACTTAGACTTAGTCGAGGTGGTATTAGACCCGAACTTTCGTCGCGTAGGATGACCCTTGGTTGATGGAATAGGTGACTAAAGTAGAGTGACGTACCGTGGGTATGTTCCACGGCATACTAACGATACGCTACTCCGCTTAAGGAACCTTAGGATGTGCATATTTTCGAGATCAGTGATTCTCTTCATATCCATGATTATACATCCATTTGAGATCCTCGATTCTAATAGTTCCATGATCATACTTTCATTGATGCTGTTCCTTCTTATGATCATGTATCCATTCTGGATCTGTTGTTTTCTTTCTTGCCATTGATCTGCTCTCTTCGATACTCGATTGAGGTTCCTGTCGCCATCGGTTGAGCGCAGTAGAGCTGCTGCTAGTGCTACGGTCAGGGCGAGCTCATCTGGTACGAGGGCCGACCATTGTGTTTTCTGGTGACATGGGAACGTCTCGAGTTAGTATTGATGATTGTGACCTCTTGTGGAGGCGAGTGCTTGGTTTTACATCGGATGATCGGGCCATTGTTAGAGCTGCCAATTGAGGGAGGACTGTTGATGTACAGCATACCTCAGAGATTGACAGGATGTCGCTTCCGGAGCTTACGAGCTGAGATCGCCGGAGCTTCCAGGCAGATATGAGACAGATGATAGCTAGCCTACCCGATTTGAGAGGTGTCGTTTTATTGTGTTTTCGCGCCATGAGCGTTTGTCAGATCGCTTTACGGGATTTCTCGGACATGCCGATTGGTACCAGAGGATCAGGCTACTGCTAGAGACCAGCCAGGATGTGATGACCATTGATATGTCGCTTATTCAGGATGATTGAGGCATTGTTCAGCGTACAAACGAATGAGCTAGCTGTTGCTGCAAATGACGAGATATCGCCCAGATGATTGGAGCTACTACAGCATGAGTATATACTTAGAGTGATGATAGTGAGTCGCTAGTCACCTGAGGATGAATGACTAGGACATGTGGTTCATTCGCTTACCCCGATGCGAGGTCATCAGATAGATTGCTTACAGCTAGAGACGACTTCACGCGGAGATGTTGAGAGTCGATGGAGACGATCGAATGTCAGGAGCCCATTTTCCAAGTTTAAAGTATACGGAAAGACATGCAGGCGATTCCATGGACCCTCTAAAAGAATGAAACCCTAACTCGACTTAATGACCGTGTGAAAGCCTTTGAACCTAAAGGTTTGCGGCAGTTCCGCGGCGCCATTAGTGAGGCTTGGGTTTGCCCTTCTACGGCTGGACCACCGACACTGTGGCATGTACTCGATACTATTAAACTGTACTCAAGATGTTGATCTCTTGGGGGATTATGAGGTTCTGACGAGTTGATCGAATGATTCGACATCATTCGGATATCATATGATGGGATGCTTTGCTTGGGAGACTCCAGATACGAGTATAGACGTTGGAGCACAGTCCATGCAGCCACGATGAGACGAGTCCGAATCAGTCGGCATTGAAGCAGAATGAAGTAATGAGTTCGCAAGAGAGTTCGACGAGATGACGTTCTACTACGCCGACATCAGAAATGCGATACGCACGCAGAGGCATTGTTTATGGATATATCTTCCAGAAAAAGGCGCGATGAGTATGCAGCCATTCCGGAACAAGAATTAGCTTCAGTAAAGGACGATGACTTCTGAGCAATTCGGCAGAAAGGAGATTTGATAGAGACTTCGGATTGACCGTAGCCGAGAGCATTGCAGTGCGCAGATAGAGACGTGGCGTCGAAGTGGACGATGATACAGACAAGCGGGACAAGAGGTTCGTGCGAGAAGCTGACGAGCTGTCATTACTTCCCGTCGAGACCAGAGACCTGATGTGCTTACAGAGGCATTGGGATGCGACCGGTTTCCGAGGAAATGCTGTGCAAAGGACGCAGATGCCCATCGAGCGAGAAGAGATTATGCAAGAGTACAAACCTCTGTACAGACCGGCATAGGCAAGATCGGAAGAGACCTTGAGCAGGATTCCTTCCAGGAAACTACTGCAATGATGTTTACACCCAGGATCAGATGTGTGATGTGCATTCAGAGAGCCAGAGGCCGACGCCAGTGACATGCTGCTTTACGAGTGGTCGTGAGGATTGACCGAAAGATGACTAGAGAAGTGCCAGAACGGAATCGTCCCCGTTAGCACACCTGACAGGGCCGATGAGCCGATGGATCGTGAGATTGGTAATCCACAGGAAGATAAGAACCCAGAGACAGAGGACGCCAGACTGTGAGAAAGAGGCAAGTAGATATCTTGCGCTGCTAGCATTGGATGCACCGACACCTTCTCGACCTTGAAGGAGGAACTACCGACGATGGTATTTATGATTTGTGATTTTGTGATTCGATTATCACATATCCGTCATTTTGGATTTCGGTATTTTGGGCGTTCTGTTTGCATGATTTAGTTTTGATGACTGAGTTTCATGATATTTGTTTTTATGCACCCATTGGGTATTTATATTTTGCGCATAGTTATTACATTTGAGGTATTGATTGTGATTTCACGCCTATTTTATGCAGTGATTTGATTTACGTTTCCAGCATAGTTCTAATGCACCTTTATTGTTTTGATATACGATTTTGGTGCACGCCAGATGCACTAAATCGAAATTCTTCGTGCATGTCAAATGCACCTGATTTTGCTGTCAGGCACACACGTTGCCTATGACAGATGTTTCGTGCACACCCGTTGCACCTAGATGTTGTTTTGTGCCCATGTATGGCACATATATGGATTTTAATTTCCGTGCGCACCAGACGCATGGGGTATTCTTATATACATTTTTGGGGATTGATTTCTTATAGAGCAGTACATTTTTTAAGATATTCGCTATGTATTGATGTTTTCGGAGCCCCGACAATTTGGATTTTTACTGAAATGTTTTAGTATTGGGGGTTTAAATTTAAATTCGGGGACCGAATTTATTTAAGGGGGAAAGATTGTAACATTTCAAAAAAATAAAATATTATTTTTGGGAATTTTTATAATTTAATATTATTTTATTGAATATTTTAATATCTTGGTATAATTAAATACAGAAAAAAATTGGAAAAATTATGGAAAATTCTAAAACAGGGTATTTTATGGAATTATGCCATTTTTGAGCTTTTATGATTAGTTATATGCTAATTTAGTGCTAATCGCGATTAAAAATCGTTAATCGGTTTTTTAGCATTTTTGTGCAAAACATGCACATATCTCTTTTCTTACACTTGTGCATTTTTCCACCATGTTTCTTTTGGGGTTACTTCTCTAGTGAGAAGGATTTTGAAGAGAAAAAGAAAAGAAAAGAAATGGAAAAGATTTATAATATTGGGTATGGGCAAGTGAGGGAATGAGAGGGTGAGATGTGTTGACCAAGACTTAGCCATTTCCTCTTCAACCTTCACTCATTTCTCTCCCTCTCCCTCTTCCTCTTGTTGCTGCTGCTGCTCCTGCTCCTCACCTCACCTCCCCTCTTCAAGCCCCAAATCATCTCACAAACATCACCAAAACCCCACTCTCATTTCATTAAAAGTGTGCATAAGCTCAAGATCTACACATTGGACCAAGGAAGCAAGGATTTTGGCCAATAGGGGCAACTCAAGAAAATTCTTGAGTTGCCAAATGAGGTATTTTCTGACCCTTAGTTTAGTTTATGCATTACCTTTACCCCATGTTTAGATTGAACCGATATTGTTGGATATTGTGGAGTTAAGGAAAACCTAGTTAGGGTTATGGGAAATTTTGTGTTGTAATGTGTAATTGAGCTCAGTTGAGGTTATATAAACACCCTAGTGCATGAATTGAGACCCAAACCTGAGACTTAAGACCCGGAATACGGATTAAGAAACCGATATCGGAAAATTTGTGGAATCTGTTAAGGTTATTTAAGATCTGCTATCAACCCGAGACTCTGAAAATTATATTGAATGGACAGTAACAGGTGCAGGCACCCAGGAAGCTAACCCCAAGACCCCAGCCCCTAACTCAATTTCCCGGCCGTAGATTTATCCTGTTTGGCCGCAATTTGCGGCCAGACCTGCCCCATTTTGCCTCGTTTTGGTTCTGTTGCTCCTAAATGTATAGATTAGACCCCTAGTATATATAGATTTATCTAATTTGACCTAGGGTGAAATCTGGAGCCTATTTCCTATGTTGCTGTTTTGGGTTCGTGTTTCCGTATTGCGTATTTTAATTCTGAATTCACGTATTGTGTTTTACCTCGACTACTTGGCGTTTATACGACGATATCGAGGGTTGTTGATGGTTTTGGAAGGCGTTGTCCATAGGTTCTAACCTATAGATCATAGCGTATCGTTTTGGGATTCGTATGCCGTTTTAGTTTTGAATTGGTTTTGATACGCATTTGCGATACGTTGATGTGTAGGTACCCCATGAAGACTTCGGGACGACAAGCAAGCGCGTGGCGACGTCCACAAATGAAGACGCAAGGTGAGTAGATTATATCTACGGAGGAAGTCGGGTGGATGGCGTATAGCACCCCCGCAGTCCATAGTTGGTATACCTTATATGTATATATTATTTATGATAGTATAGTGTCGTGGATTATTTAAGATGTGTTAGATGTGATAGGGTTAGAAGTAAACTAGAATATTTCCTTGTTGCGAACCCTTGGATAGGTTTACACCCACACGCACACACATGTTGATTTGCTATACTTATACTATGATGATGATGGATAGTGGATGACTTTGGAGATGAGTAGATGATATTGGGTTTTGGTGCTGCGAGATGGGTGATTTGATATGATTCGTATTTGGGATACGACATGTGATCTCTAGCGGGCCTTTCGACGTGTGTTTACACACGCAGTCATATTGATGGTATCAGTTGTACTAGACTTAGATCAGTACCCCAGATTATGTGATGTGATGATGAGGATACCAAATAATTGATGAACTGATTATGATATTGACTCGTACCCAGCTATTGGGATGTCGTACGACGATTTACCGTACGAGCTTTATATTGATGATAGATCCACACTCATGACTCGAGGATGTCAGATGACATACTGTATAATACGCGATACTATTGATGCAGGATCACCTACTATTATATATATATATATATATATATATATATATATATCGACTCAGATTTAGGTGGTTTCCATACCCCTCCTGATGGACTTGGTTTGGTAGATGTTAGACTAGACCCGAGTCATACCTATTTCAAAACTAATGAATCGGGAATATCATAAGGACAAGTAAAGGGATTCTACGGGTATTTTCAAAAGACGTATCCATTCTTAAAACCACAGTAACCCTTATTTTACCAAAAACCCCGATTCGTCTTATTTCAATGGCACCACTACATGACATGTACATATTGGTGTAGATTCTTCACTGTTGCATTGATTATTCGATTCCACATCGCATTGCATGTGTTTATTTCTATATTGCAATCATGTTGTTAGGACACCAGCGCCATTATCGATGATGCATATGCTTCACGTACACTTGCTTGCCGGCTCACACACTTCATCATCGATAATTGCCATGTCACTATGCAGTAGTATTATTGCATCATGATATGACCTTGTATGTGCATACTATTATTCCATGTTGCAAGATATACTGTTATACTTGCATTTCATTTATATGTCACATATATTATGCTTATGATTATGCACATTGAGACATTCGTTGTTTCTATGATATTTCTGGATTTGGGAACCGTAGATAATTTCAAAGGAAAGTATGTTCTTATTTGAAAAACCCGGTTTCCTTTATATGATATTTGCGCTACCACCATGAGATCTATCGGTTTTTTATTATATCCGATATATTAGAGAGTGGGCTGACCCGGACTGACGGATGCCCGATATATTAGAGAATGGTCTGACCCGGACTGACGGATGCCCGATATATTAGAGAGTGGGCTGACCCGGACTGACGGATGCCCGATATATGAGAGAGTGGGCTGACCCGGACTGACGGATGTCCGATATATGAGAGAGTGGGCTGACCCAAACTGACGGATGCCCTATATATGAGGATTTACGTGCCGATGCTAGGCACAGGTTTTATGATGTTTTCCATGATTTTGATTATATCCTCATATTTGCATGCATGATGCTTATTGTAATTGGGTGACAGGTGGACGGATCCACATATATACAGACATTGATCACATACAGACTGGATTTACATTGATCATACTTCATTTGTATATATAACAGGGTATGAGGGCGCTGTTATATATACCCTAACACCAATATTAGTGGAATGGGACGCTAATATATGTGTATTGATATTCTTTTGATACTTCATCATGTTTACTTCATGCAGACATACCTTACATTTATGACATGTTATTACCTGAGGCACTAGCACGAGTACTTGGCACTACCTAGATGTTTAGATGCTACATTGCCACCTTATTATGCTTCAAACTTACTCTTGAGGTTTATATCATATACTGATCGTATTGACCTAGGATTATGTCTTGCATTCGGTTCCTGCTTGTAGATATTCTCTATTCACGAGTTGTCAACTCACCCCCGTTGTGCCACAGTTCTTGCAGGTTTTGCCGTACAGGTTCCATTGCGGCATTTCTGGCACACTGCTTCCTTGCGGGTGAATTGCATTTGGTAGGTGGGTTCTTTTGCATCAAGAACCACCATTGTACTTGTATTATTCATTGTATCTAGAATTCCATCAACCAAAACTTGTATATTGTTTCAGACTTAGACACTAGTGATGTATTATTTCGACCTTAGTGTCGCGTGTAGCAGTATTACGGTTTTCATGTTATTGTGAGTTTCCTTTGAATTTTGATCCTCGCCTTACGGCGTTGTATATTATATTGCTTGCGTGGTTGTGACCGTCGATTGACGAAGAGCTAGCTCCCGTTTGGGGATGCCTTTTATCATTGCATATATATTGTTCTTGTTGTACCCTGTTCGGGGTTAGTATTTACAAAGGAAACTCTGCCGAAATTTTCAGAAAAGACTACACAATTTAAAAATGCATATTCGGCTTAGTTATTTAAAAACCTTGACTTCAAACATGTTTTTCTTCACTTCTTTAAACCAGTTTTCTTTTCTTACTCTTAAAATGGTTTTAGATTTCTGGGCTTTTGGCTTACTTGGATCAGATGGAGTCCTATAGACTTCATATAGTTCAAGGGCCAGTCACGTGCTCTTTCGGGTCATGACATGCCCGCCTTCCAGGCTCATCGCCTATCATCTGTGATCATCTTACCGAGGGGAACCGTACCGAGCTCCACCATGTACCCGCACATGGCCCACTCACTCCTCGCACCGGGTATATATCACAAATCTCAGAACCGAGAAATCTCATGGTGGACGCACTGAAATATCATATCAAGAGAAACCGGGTTTTCAGACAATACATAGTTTTCTTGAAATAACCTCACGGTTCTCAAATCCATAAATCATATGAAATCCATATCTCATTGCGAAAATCCATGAAAAACTGATATATGCAATATAAAACAGTAATATGAGCATATTAAGGGAAAACCGCTCTTTTAAATGAATCCCGTTTTAAAATATATCATGCGGTTCCCAAATCCTCCGAAATCAAGTGCAGCATCATATGAGGTGTACATGTAACTATAGAAAGATAAGTGTATCTACATGTAAGCAGGTATGTATGATGCATCTCATAAGCATAATAGCACAATAACCAGATTCTCAATATCACATGTCAATACAGTACCACTTAGGGGTATATGCACCTATAGCAAGATATGTGGATGTACATGTCAGTATGTATGCAACATATAACAGGATGTAAGCATGTACGTACATCTCATGCAACGTGGAACAGTGATATGAACATAGCAAGTATATCATAGCATGATGTAGCAATTCTACTGTGTAGTCACATAGAAATTATTGATAATGAAGTGTATGAGCCGGCAATCTGTGTATGTGCAACAAACGCATCATCGATAATGGTGTAGGTGTACTAGCATAGGTATATGTAATGCAATAAGAATAACATGAACATAGCATAAAGTACATCATCAACTAAATGCTATAAGGTATATGTGTCTACAATATGTATCCGAGTCGGTGAATCGATCAATCGGCATCCAGCCTCACAACATCACGTACGGTACAATCCATCGTACGACATCCTCTAACCAAGGGTATGGATAAATCAACAAGTAAAACTCATCGCGTACTGTAATATAACGTACGGCGGCATTAACCAAAAAGGGATTCTATCAAACTATACAACATCGGGGGTACGGATCTAAGTCTCGTACGGCATATCACTTAATATGCAAAACATTATCCATATAAATATACCTATCGTTCAGGTCATATCCATGTCAAACTCGTATCAGGGCACCTACAAAGGTATCAACAAATCTCATATCGACTCGAATCCATATAACGACATATCACACTAAGTAATCATATCACATCGTATACTCGTTCATCACATTAATATCTCGCATCTCATTTTATAAACGTCACACTTGATCTCTTTCAATTCATACCCATCATGATTCACTTATCATTTCATAAACTCATATGTCAATATGTTCAGTGGCATCAACTTCTATCATATTATCATTTGCATATCCTACTATCATTTCCGTCGCATATCATTTATCAGGATAAAATATTCAAATGATATTCCATATCAATGTTTGCGCCGGTGCTATACGCCATCCACCCGACTTCCCCCGTAGATATAAATCTACTCACCTGCTAAACTCCTCGCTTAGCCATAGTCGATGCGGTTCGTCATCTCGAAATCCACGCGAAAGTACCTACAATCAATATGAAATCGCAAAGCAATTAACATCAAATTCCGAAATCAAAATACGGCACGCGGTGCGCTCATAGGTTAGAACCTATAGCCTACGCATGCAAAACAACTAAACAACCCTCGTCGTTGACGTAAAAATGTCCAACGCCCAAATACAATATCCAGTCGCAAAACCAAGAAATCCAAATACCGGAAAACATAGCCAAAACCCTCAATAGGGTCGCTATACATGAAAACTGCCACGCCAAAAATCCAATCGCACCAATACTCATTCACAACATATATAATTATCGTAGATAATAATATATACATCATCACCATGTCCATTAAAACCCACGTCTAATTTTTACCAAAAACCTAGTAAGCAGTTTATATCGTTTTAGCTCATTTTAACACAAAACTAGATGTTTTAAATAATCTAGTGATCACAATCATCACAAAGCGGCTTAATTAAGTCATCCAAACCTTTACTACCATTTTAATCTCATCCAAAACATGTTTTAGTAAAACCTGGTTTGCTAATTATCTCAATTAGACAAAAAGGAATTTAACAAATATCGTTCTCACAAATTGATTAAGTTTTCCAAGTTTACACTTCATGATTAACCATTTAACACATCAAACCCTAACTAGTAAACTGTAAGGTGGTTTAAGAAATTATACCGATCAATCCGTGTCCTTCGGTCTTTAGCTATCATTCCACGCTTCTCGCGGCATCTCGATCTCCGGTCTCCTCGTCGAAGTGGCACCACGTCAACGAATCTTTATATGAGCTCCCGCTTCAAACTGAAGCAACTCGGACATGAAGTTTGCTAGCCGACATATCCAAGATTGAAGTAAAGAGAGTGTAGAATAGTTTGTCTCAAGGAACCCAAGCCATTGGGTAAAGGTAAATTGAAGTTGCCAAAAGGAGTGATGAAATGAGCTTGAGAAAATTGCAAATGAATCAATTTCCTCATCAAAATAGGCTCGGCCAAATTTTGGGGCTGAAGTGTGCTCTCGACCAAAGAGGTGGAGGGGGGTGATCACAAGGTAAGGAAAAAGGTGACCATATCAAAAATATCACACAAAAGATCAACAAGAAAATATCCTTAAGCTTTACAAAAGCAGTTAATGAAAATGATGACTCACAAATTAAACCATGCTCATTAATTGCAATCAATGACTCACCCAAGATAAGTCCACCAACAACAATTTCGGCCAAGACAAGAATTGAAGGAAATTTGGCCAAAAATGAATTGCACAAACTATAACCTTTAATTAAGTGCATAACTAACACATTAAAAAAATATTTTAATTAGGAAAAAATTCTTTGTGAACCAAAACATCCAATTGACTCCCAAAGCCCGCGCACTAGCACTATTATAGTTAAACAAGGCGCAGTCAAGTCTGTACAGAGGTTTGTTCATAATTGGGTTAAAACGGAAAATACCGACTATTTTACCCTAAAACGGAAAAATTCATATAACGATTTCAGAAACGTTACAATCTTCCCCACTTAAATAAATTCGGTACCCGAATTTAAATTTAAACCCCCAACACTAAAACATTTCAAAATCCAACTCAATCAACAGGGATCTGAAATCACGGAAGCAACAGAAATAACATAGCGTGTCGCATGCGCCTGAAGCCGTGAATGAACTCAAAACCGAACTCCTTCAAGCGTCACGCAAATCATCGGACTCGCACGCATATCATCGAAGTTACAATAGAGATACAGATCTCGAAATCCACTATTGAAATCCAATATACACTAAGCAAATGCTATAATATGTATATAGTACACATCCTTTTTGAAAAAAATCTCCAAAAACTGAAATAACATATGCAGAATCTTTTTCTGAATCGCCGTCTGATATGTAAATCATGGCGCAAATGACGGACGCTCTTTTGTAAAGTAATAATATACTTTTATATAAATTTTTCTCAAAATATACGTTCCGCCCTTATTAAAATATCCCAAAAGGTTTTCTTTTATAAATGCTCGTGTCACTCGCAGACACGTAATAAATTGCGAGACTATAGCTCCTTTTTGAAAAACCTCTTGGTAACTTTTTATGCATGCAAAGTACTCAGGCATTATCCTCGGATCAGTCCTGCTAGGGTACTACAAAGTATAGGGCCTCATCATGAAAACAAAGGCTCAAGAGCAAAATCCGCCTCAAAAGGCGAATCCAACAATCACGTGCGTCTGGTGCGCACGGAAATCAAATCTAAGTACAGGTGCCACAATATGCACAAAAGTAAGACTAAGTGCAATGGGTGTGCACGAAAGCATCTGTCCAATGCAACTGGCGTGCACGACAATAACAACTAGTGAATCAAAAGTGCCCAAAAATCTCAAACCAGTGCAAGTAACATGCACGAACGAAAATCCCAATCGAGTGCATCCGGTGTGCAAAAATTACATCTCACATCATGCACCCAACATGCGCGAAAATTCAAATCAAGTGCATCCGTCATGCACACAGAATCCAATACCAAGCACGTCAGGTCCGTAAAAAGCATCAAGTGCTGTAGCATGCACAAAAACGAACCTCAAGTACACACGCGCACGAAAACACAAATCCGGTAAAATGAATGCTCAAAGGCATAAATCAGGTGCAACAAATGCACGGAATACGAATCCGGTGCATCCAGTCCACGAAATATCAAATTCTGTGCATCCACTGCACGAAATATCAAATCTTGTGCATATACTGCACGAAATATCAATCCTGTGCATCCACTGCATGAAATATCAAATCCTGTGCATCCACTGCACGAAATATCAATCCTGTGCATCCACTGCACGAAATATCAATCCTGTGCATCCACTGCACGAAATATCAAATCCTGTGCATCCACTGCACGAAATATCAAATCCTGTGCATCTAGTGCATGAAATATCAAAACCACTGTAGGAAATCCAGGAAAACATAAACATGTGCAGCTAAGGAACAAAATCGACATCAACACAACGGTGTATAAAATATATCAAGTGCAATAACTATGCACAAAAATGCAAATACCCAGTAGGTGCAGCCACGGTGCACGAAAACAATATACTGAAACTCAATCATCAAAACGAAAATCCAAGCGATATAAGCATGATACTCGGATCACAATGCAAATCGCAACAAATGACATTGAGGTACACCTCCTACAATGTCGAAAAATGTGGGTGCGCCTAAACTGGCAGAGCAAAAACATCCTCTTGCCTCCTGCTCATAGTCTGGCGTCTTCTATCTCTGGGTCCTTATTTCTCTGTGGATCACAAATCTCGCGCTTTATCGGCTTATCTGCCCGGTCTGTTGGCTATAGTGCCCTCAAGGCAATTATCATAGTCGCGGACTTATGATTATGATGATTGAGTGAGGACCTGTACCGATAGAACAATCTTACTTGAGATGATAGTATGCTATCTGGTTTGTCTTTATCATCATGTACGTGTTGATAGAGCCCATAGGATTCTTGCTTGACTTCCAGCATTATGATGGCGATCATATATGTGGGAGCTGGGGTCTATAGCACATCCTTAAATGTCCCTAGTTGTAGGAGTATCGAGACCGGGCATCGATACTCCAGTGTAGACTAGTGTATACTGATCGAGACCCCGACGAGGGGAGATGGCCAGGTCTCACAAGCCATTGGTGTTAGTTTGTTCACCTAAGATAGTATACAGGTGCTCATTGGGTTATGAGTACACTGGACGGACTCGCCGGAAACCTGCTAGTTGGTATTATAACTATTGTCAGATAGCAGTTCCCTGGTTACATGTGTACAGGTTAGTCTGTCGACCTGAGATCGACATTTGTCTCATGTAAGTTCCCACTGTGCTTTGATTACTACCCTACCATGGCTCAAAGGAGTCGTGCAAACAGGTTTTAGTTGGGTACAGTCCCGAGCCACATGGAGGCAGTGATCGGATCGTTGGGGATTCGTCTCTCCCGGTATTGGGGGTTGATGCCGCGTTGTGTACGGATGGCCATCACCAAAAATCCGTGGCCACGGTGGACGAGAATTATCGATCCAGGATCGATAGTTTCTCAGGCGGTGATGGGGTTTCATACCGACACTAAATATCGCGTTGTTTGGGGTCTGACTTTATCCACCCCCCTAGACTCAATATACGATACTCTTAGACGAACAGACCAGACTGTACGTATATTGTCACTGTCAGGCTCAGTAGGGGTTCTGCATGAGTTTGCTCGTCGGTCTCCCTTTCGCTCAATACCTGGGTAACCGTTACATACAACTAGTGCCGCTGACGTGCTTGTAGCTAAACCCACTGCCAGCGTATTGACGAGTCTTTAGAGTCCCACACAGAGGGTTTCCCTGGTTCTGGCGAAATGATGTAGTAGCCATATTGGATACGTGCAGGGTTCCGATCAATTGATATACATTGTACTCTGACTTTCGATTGGACAGTTGATAATGCTAGCCGGCTCGGGATTGAGCCGGATTATTAAATCAGGTATTGATTTAATAATTTACGTATATGTATTTTGATACGTATATTCTTTGTGTTATGCTATCTCTTTGGGTATTCGTATTTCGGTATGAATGCGGATATATTTACAGTAGAATGCAATCCGTATTTTTTACCGGATAACATTCTAGAAGGTGCCACCTCATTTCTTGATTTGACCATTTTATTAAAATGGTAAATGAGGTGGAAATTGCATGAGGAGGTATGGTGACAACCATGCTTGCAATAGTGCACACAAATGAATTGTTAATTCATTTGGGTTCACTATTCAAGCATGGGAGGAAATTAAAATTGGAAAAAGGCATTTAACAAAACCAAGGGTGCTAATTTATTTTTGAAAAAAAGGGTTCATTTTTTAAGTATGAAGGTTTTGTTCGTTGTTTTTTCCTTCTTGAGCTCCTCCTTCACCATGAGCTTCACCTTCCTCTAGCTTTCATCTTTTACTTCCACCTTCAAGTTTTTGAGATAGCTAACACTAAGAAATATTCACACTACATCCTAGGCTCTCTAGGGTAGCATCCTAGAGACCCTAATTGCTCCATATGCATCATGTCGTGGAGCTAGAGCCGGAGATACATCCTTCGGGTGGATCATCGGAGATGGAGGAAGACCGGCAACCAAACTTCATCAAGGTACCACTAGGAGCTTGGAATGAAGACCGAAGAACACGGATAAACTCGGTAAAACAATTCTAACTCTTAGATTAGCTCACTAGATTAGGGTTTAAGGTCGATGCATAAATCGGGTAATGGTAGCGCCAGTTTAGAAATTTTTGTTCCGCATTTTAGCCGCGTTTCGATGGCCGGGGCGCTGCCGTAACCCATCATGGTATCAGAGCCACACTTTGAACCCTTATCTAGCTAGTTTAGACAATGTTAATGCATCGAAATCGAAACAACACGATAACAGTGCACTGCAGTTTTCATTCTCTGTCGATTTTCAAAGTCTTCAAAAAAATTTCCAGACAAGTGCAGAAGACTACTGACCTGACCAGAAGACCATACCCCAAAAACGAGACCACCTCGCCGGAATTGGGCCGAGCACATATGAGGAAAAACCGGGGAGGCCGGCCCAAATTGGGTGTTTTGAGTTGGTTTTTTGGGTATGGTTTGGTCTTTGGAAACTTGGTGCATTGGTATTGTTTATTTTGCCCATTTTTGATATTTTGTTATCAGCTGTTCGGGGGCTATTCGGGGTGTTTCGGAGTCGATGTTTTAACACTGTTTAAATGTTTATATCAGTACCTACATTATAATCTGCGACCGTGAATGTCATTTGATCTGTAAACCCGTCTAGCTGCTATATTTTCCTTTAGACAGGTTTGCGAACGTGACATTCACGTTGATGTTCTGTGTTGTGCTGTGATGTTTGTTGGATCGTCGTGGTGGATGGCTATGGTGCAATGTTAGTACAGTTTTATTTTATTTGTACATTTGATATTGCGGGGCGAGCGTCCGACATGTGGACTGCCGTCACTGTCAGTTTGTATATTATTCTTTTGGGGCACGACCGGGATGAGGTCGATGTCACCCTTGTATATTATTTTCTTTTATGTACTAAGATTACCCCACGGTGGAGTGCACGAATAGCCGGGTTCTAGAGGGCAACTGGTCCGCATCTCATGGCGTTGGGACGGAGGGGACCTTACTCTAGAATTGGCGGGCTATTCGCCGCACTCGTAGGCAGTATAGGTAACCCAGGAGGGGTGATCAAGTTACCGGATTCCGTGAAGTGCTGGGCGGTCCATTCACGTTGCTGAAGGGGGATGCCTCACTTCTTTTTTTAGCGGGTAACTTGCCGTGCTCGTAGGGATCTAGGTTTCATTGCACAGGCTATCCACACGACAGGGAATGTCGAGTCTCACTTGCGGCTCAAGTGAAACCCGGGGCTCTAGATTATCCACCATTCTGTGTTGCTTCTGTGATGTTTCTGTGATGTTGCTTTATATCATGCCTGGGACGAATGTTATATATATATTTATATATACTAGTAGATGTTGTATATGTTTTTTACCCGCGCTAGCCCAGTCCCCGCACTGTCGTTAGTTAAGTAACCTAACGGGAGATGACGGGACCCAGTGGCGAATGCGGATGGCATATACGTACATTTTATTTTCGTTCCTTTTTGGTGTGATTAATTGATGGGACTGCATAGATTCTTATCAATGCAAGGATAAAACAAACCTATATATGATGTTGTTGGAACCATGTTTTTAAAAACTGACATTACAGACGTTCTCTTTTACATTGCATATTGATATTCAGTTTGGAATATCCTGCAACTCATTCGACGAGGCAAGGGCTGAGATCCCTTCATCGGGAGTGACCCCTTGAGTAAAAGTTTACCTCAACGTAATAACTTCACTAAAATCGATTACTTTTGCTTTGCATCGTGGTATTCAGTTTGGGATATCCTACACCCCATTCGACGGGGAAAGAGCCGAGATCCCTTCACCGGGAGTGACCTCTTTAGAAAACGTTTTCGCCACTATATATTTATAAAACCACTTGGATTCCTTCAATGATGTCAAGTTCATTACGTTAAAGGTTTTTCGCCAAAAACCATCTGATTGAATGAAATCTCTGTGTGTATATAAGAAAAGTGTAAGAAATCACAACCAAAGAAATTTTTGACCACAATCAATAACAGTGTCGATTGTAGCGCGTTAGCGAGTGCGGATCGTCCACAGGGAAAGTGAGATCCGTTCGAATTTGAATTAGATGAATTGAAAATTAAAGAAGAAAAGAAAAGACAATTCAATTCAAGATTTATAAAATTGAAGTTCAAGAATTATCTAGATCTAAATCTAAAATCAAGAAAACATTTAAAAATCAAGAATTAAGAATTGATGATATCCAATCGATTTAAGTTTCAAGAATCGAAGTGAGGCTCGTAGGAATCGATCGAATCTATAGACGTGATGAAATCTATTGATTACGTTTTCTTATCCATTAATGATTTGATACTAGATCGATGACGATTAATCGAGGTTTAAGGATCTTTCGAAGAAACTAGGGTTTCTTCATCTCATCCTTTGTCCTTTCGATGAATCTCATTCAAATTCTAGCCTCTAGTAAATTCAAGAATCGATCGTGGATCACTAATTAAGAGCGAACACAATCAAGAAAGCATCGCTCGAAACTAGGTTGCCAATTCTTCAATTTACAAGAGTTTACAAAACTTATAAGAATTATGAATCGTTTCAAGATTTGTAACATCATCGTCTAGTGATTCTCTCGACTCCTTGACGAGCGGAGTTTTACTCAAACATCATATCAAAGAACACAATCAAGAATCGAGATCTAATCATGATGCAAGAATGTAAAGAAAGCAAGATATAGAAATTTCACCTTTATTTATCAACAATTTTGTTACAATTCTCTCAAGATCTACAATGAGGAAAGAACTCGATCGTTGATTTCGGATTCGCTCGTCTCCTTGAGTCGCGGATCACCTTGGATCACTTGCTCCGATGAAGTCCGGCGTCGCTTTCTAAAGGATTGAAGGCTTCTTGCTTGATTTGGTACTCGGTGTTCTTGAATTTTGGCTTGGATTTGATTGGATGAGGGTTAGGGTTACAAGTTGTGTCACTCAACTTGTGTTGGGAATTGGTGAAGGAATCAACAACTCAACAACCTTAGAAGTGAAGCATTAGGGTCCCTTTTATAGCTTTGATTAGGATTAGCTTCCTTTAGAAGCTAGGTTTAGTTTAGCTTTCCTTGTAAGCTTGGTAGTTAGGTAGAAGGTTCTAGAGGTAGTTAGTTAGGGTTAGCTTCCTTCATAAGCTTGGAGGTTAGGGAGAAGCTTCTAGGCTTAGGTGGTTAATTGAGAAGCTTGCTTGAGAAGCTTGGACATTTTTAGCTTGAACCCAAAGCTTTGCTGTTCGGATAGAATGTTCTGGAGTTCTCTGGAAATTGCAGTGGTTTAAATGAGTGTACACCTGAAATGGAGAAGCCCGAAATAAATTTCTGCTGACGACTTTACCACGTGGCCGTGGATCCGCGGCGCCAAGGGGGCTCTGGCAGCGGATCCGCTGCTCTTTGATGTCCTTGGGGCATGGAAACTCTTGTAGGTGTTGGTGCTGACTTCATGGTATTTTTCTGACATGTATAATATTATAATTCCCTCTAGTTCACTGCCAGATCTCAAATCTTGGACTTGGCGTCTTTTTTCTCTCAGCATTTTTAACTTTCTTGGCTCTGTTCCTGGAATTTCCTGCACAGATTCTCGAAACAAGTGTTGCGCTATACAAAGATGATGCGATGCAATGATAAACGCTCAATTTCCCTAAAAATGTCGGTTTTAATATATAACATAAGTAATTTGGTATTTTACGGTTGTTTGGCTAATATGTGCTATATTCATACCGAACACTTATAGATGAGTGCAAATGGTAAGGAGATTGACGTGTTAAAAATACATTATTTTCGACTGATCAAATTCCCCCAAACTTATTTTCGGTCGTCTCAAGCGAACGGTTTTATTAAAAAGAGAAGGAGAAAATAAAGAAAGAGAAAAAGTAACTAGCACACTTTCGTAGGAAACACGATTGCACTGAGCACGTGCAACAAGCCTTTAAACCTCTAGGTGTCCCTAGTAGGAAGAGTGTTGTCTCCTGAGGGTTTTCAGCGGATTGCACCCACAAAATCCAATAATAAAAAGAAGACCGTGAGTATTACATTTAAAGATAAGAATTATAAATTAAAAACTTTGAAAATAAGAGTTTCCAACTATACTAGCTTTTCGGTTGTCATGAGCCTTATCTTAATAGTCATGAAAAGATGTCAGAAATCACATCATCCCTCAATAAAACATCATCTTTATTCTTCATTTCTATCTTTCTTCCAAACATCGATCATATAACTGTTGGATATATATGCCTTAGAGGCCTTTATTGTATAGGATGCTAGGGATATGTATGTACATGACAGTCTTGCTTAATATGATAGTACGCTATTTGGTTTGTCTTTATCTTAACATATGATATATTTTGCATAGTATACATATATATATACATGTTGATAAAGCCCATAGGGTGTTTGCCTGACTACCGGCGTTGTGATGGCAGTCATACTTATGGGAGCTGGATAGTCAATAGGCACATCCTTAGATGTCCCTGGTCGCAGAAGTATCGAGACTGGGCATCGATACTCCGGAGTAGACTGGTGTATACATATCTAGACCCTGAGGAGGGGCGATGGATTGGTCCCGCAGCCATTGGTGGAGTGCACCTAAGATTGTATACAGATGCTCACTGGGTGTGAGTACACCGGACAGGACTCGCCGAGAAATGACTGGATGGTATTTATACCTAACGTCAGATAGCAGTTCTCAGGTGACATGTGTGCAGATAGTCCATTGACTTAAAGTCGTCATTTGTCTCGTGTGAGTTCCCACTGTGCTTTGATTACTACCCTACCACGGTTCAAAGGAGTCGTGCAAACAGGTTTTAGTTGGGCACAGTCCCGAGCCACGTGGTGGCAGTGAGTGACTGTTAGGGATTCGTCACTCCCGGTATAGGGAGTTGATATCGCACGGTGATCGGTTGGTCATTACCATAAGTCCCTGGCAAGGGCTGATTGAGAATTACTGATAGACTGATCAGTAGATTCTCGGATGTTAATTGAGCCATGCCGACACGACTTGTACGGTTATTAGGGGTCTGACGTTTACCACCTCCCTAGACCATACATACGATACTCTTAGACGAACAGACCGGACTGCACGGATATTGTCACGGACAGTCTCAGTAGGAGTTCGGATGGGTATCCTCATCGGCCTTCTTATCGACATCTACCTGGGGACCGTTACGTACAGCTAGTGCCGCTTGCGGTCTGTGGTTAAACACACTGCCAGCGTAGTAGTCGAGTCTTTAGAGTCCCACACAGAGTTTTCCCAACTCCAGGCGAAACGATATAGAGGTCGTACGGTTTTACGACAAGGGTTCGGACAAATACGTGTTTAAACGCACGTACGACATTCGGACAGTTTTTTCTAGATGGCTTTGGTTTAAGACAGATTCTAGTATCAGGTTATTGGATTTATACAGTCTAAAGTTTTTCCGTGTTTTCACGAATGGGAGGGGCGTTCTCGTAATTTCCGGGAAGCTTCTAGAAGCATGGTGACTTGAGGGGTTAAGGTGGCATTGTCATTAAATGATATTGTGACTCATAATGAGTGATTCATTATGTCATTAATGCATTATTAAATGCTTAATGATCTCACATAGTGAATCACTCATGATACATTTATGTAGCATGATGAATAATCCCTTATTATTCATTTATTGATTTATTCATTATGCTTCATATATTAAGTGAGAAACAATTTCATTTTCATTATTCTAGTTCACCTTTTCTCTCCTCAAGCTCACTCTTTCTTCAAGCTCTAATCCTACCACTCATGAGTTGAGAACAAGGATTAGAAAAGACTAAACATCCCATAACCTAACTCTATATGATCTAAGTTCCTTTGATTAGCAACTAGAGAAACTTAGTTACCTCAAGTTTTGAGGTGAAGCTTGGATTAGGGTTCTCGGGTGGATCATCTATCACTTGGAGGAGGCCGAGGAGGTCGTAGAGATCGTAAACACGAAGGACACGTATCTCTAGGTATAATCTCTTTACATAGTAGCTAAGAACTTCTATGGTAGTTGTTAATTATCGTTTAGCAAAGATCTTCGGTTAGTCGATGTACGCTTCAAGAACAAGATCGTTTTTCATATTTCCGCCTCCCCGCAACTCGTGGGGTGTTGCACATCGACTTACAGTGGTATAAGAGCGTCACTAAACAATAATTAACTCACCTGCAAAGTCGTATGAATTTCGAACGCAAAACGAACCGGGAAATACATCGTATTCACATAGTTTCTGTCGATTTTAAAATGAGGTCCAAAAATTTTTCAGGTACCTCCAGAATAACCTACAAGGAAACCTAAGAACAATGGAGAAATTTGGGTGCATGAATCGGCCAACACACCGCAGAACCGCGGCCGAACACACCGATCCGCCGCGGATCTGCGGCCGAGTTAAGCCTGATTCACCCCAAATTTCATCAGTAACTCTTCTGTGAATGTTTTGTCTTTTCTGGAATTTTTATTTTTGCTCAGGTCTCAGATTTACAGAAAGTATTGGAGTAGAATCTAATGGGTTTGATCGATCGAAATTATACGATGTTTGCTAGTTTGATTATATCTGTGAACTGTATTATGTGTTCGGAAACCTCCCCTAACTGCTAGTATGTCGGTTGGCAGGGGGTTGCACATATCTGTAATGTTTTAACTGTTTGTGATTATGAACTATATTGGATTGTTATGATGATTAGCCGGGGTTTTGTGATGGGTTATTGTATTAATTCATTCGATGTAATTGTTGTTAGTTATATGTATGTCCTAGAGGCCATTACTATACACAGGATGTATATTGTAGTGGATGCTTGGACATATATAGGGAGGACTTTCTTACTCGACATGATAGTATGTTATCTAGTTACTCTTTCCCTTAACATGTATACTGATTGTCTCTCTGTTTCATGTTGGTAAAGCCCTTAGGATGTGTACTTGACTACCTAGACTATGATGCGGATCATACTAGTGGGGACATGGTAGTCCATAAGTACATCCTTCAAGGTCCCTAGTCGTGGGTGTATCGAGACAGGGCATCGATATACCAGTGTAGACTAGCGTATACCTTCTCGACCCATACAGATGGGCGATGGATGATCCCATATCCATTGGTGTATGACATCGGAGATGATACACGGGTGCTCAGTGGAGACTGGGTACACTGGACGGACTCGCCGAGAACTATATTGGCAGATGGCAGTTCTCTGGTGACACTGGTACAGGTTAGTCTGTAGACCCGAGATCGTCATAGAGTCTTGTGTGATTCCCACTGTGCTTTGATTTCCACCTTACCACGTCTAAGAGGGCGTGCAAAACGGTGGCTTTTGGGTACAGTCCCGAATCACATGGAGGCAATGAGCGATAGGAGGGGATTCGTCTCTCCCGGTATAGGGAGTTGATGTTGCGCTGTGTTCGATTGGCTATAACCGGAAATCCCTGGCCTGGGTTGCTGAGATTTACTGGTAAGTGTTACCTGTAGTATCTCGAACTGTTATAGACCTCATATCAACACGACTTATCGAGCTATTGGGGTTTGACGTTTACCACCCCTAGGCGAGATATGCGACATATCAAACGACGCGACCGGACTGTACGGTAAGTGTTACTGGTTGGATTCACAGGAGTGTGAGCGGGCTTGATCGTCAATCTTCTGATCTCTCAATACCCGGGTGGCCGTTACGTTTAGCAGACCGCTTGCGGCTTGTGGGTGTTTGATATAATCATTACCTGCTGCCGGCGTATTGACGAGTCTTTAGAGTCCTACACAGAGGTTTCCTGGCTCAAGCGAAATGAACTAGGAGCGCATATGAGATATGTGCGGGACCGAGAATAATGCGTGTATGTGATACCGTATTTCATTCTCGCGATTAATGTTTCGATTGGTTGTATGCGATATAACCTAGTTATCGAATCGAAGATCGATTCAATAAATCGATACATTGTATACTAGTCGGTTGTGTGCGACATGACCGGATCATTGAATCAAGTGTTGATTTAATGATTTAATGCATAATTATATATTTGATATATTACTTTGCCTTAACTAGTATTGGTTCACTTTAAAAGGGTTTTCTCACTTGATGTGCACATTGTATATATGATATATTTTGTACACTTGATTGTATCATGTTTGATGATACATGAATGTTCAAGTGTATGTTTAGACTAAACCATGGTTATGTAATGGTTAGGGTTTTGAATTTATTTACTTATTCATTTATTTATTCATTTTGGCAAAAGGGAAAATGGTGGCAATTTTTGTTTCTTTGTTGAAGCTTCATGAAGCTTTGAAAAAGTCCACCATTTTTGTTTCATGCCTAACCTAACCATTCACCTAACCCTAGTTTAGTCATTACACTTGACCATGGTTGGTAGATGATAAGTATTCATATTATTTTACTTTATCATTATAACTTATGATATTATTATCATCTTCTTCTTCTTCATCTTAATGAAGAAAGCTTTCTACCAACAATGGTGATATGATGAAATAAGTGAGAAATACAATTCTAAAGTGAACCCACCTCCTATTTCTTCATCCTCTAGCTCTTGCCAAGTAGTATAGGGTGTTTTCTTCACAAGTTTCATGGCTTGGTGAAGTGGGAGCTTGATCTTGTGATGCCTCGACGTAGATCATCTTCGGCATCGTAGTCGACGACCTAGCCCACCCATTTCTCCGATGAAGCCGATGCTAGAGTCATGGATTCGATTTGGACAGCGGAGAGGACTTCATGACGGAGCTGTGGAGGTGGAGGACCGGATCTACAAAGGTTGTATATCCGTTCACTTAGTTAAATTGTTAGCTAGTTGCATTTGTCGCCTAAAATTCTAGTTAACGATCTAGTCTAGGGTTTCTCAGCACCATTAAATTTGAAATTGGCATGGTTGATGCCTTGTGAGACCTCTTGAGAGTGTCTAGGAACCCTACAGTGGTATCAGAGCCTAGCTAGAGCCTTAGGCGAAGTGTAGACGATGTTTGAAACCCGATCGAACCCGAAACCCTAACTTTTTGATGCTCTCTGGACTTTTTCTAAAAACTGGGTTTTTTCCACATTAAAAATGCTTAAAAAATTCAGCAGGGAATTATAAGAATTACGGTGCAAAATTTAACCCATGAACAGTGTAAAGTGCGGTGGAACCGCGGCAGAAGCCTGGCTTCTGCGGCGGTTCCGCGGCAGTATGATGACGTCAGCCATTAAAATTTGCACAGTAATTCATTTTTCCAGGTGCTGAGTTTTCTGGGAATTTTTAATATTTATTCAAGAGTTGAATTTTCTGGGGTTGTTTTGGGGATTCGATGTTTCGATCGGGATGTCTAATTTTGTCTATGGGTTTTACGGATAATTTTTGAATATGTTAAAAAGTTCGACCGGATATAAATACCCACTTTTTCCCCTGCCGGGAAATTTCCAAGTGTTGGATTTTTCCGTAGTTTAATAACGTTCTAAGTAGTGCAAGTAACGCAATGGACCCTCTAGAAGACAACAAAACTTAACTCGATTATGTGACCGTCTTGAACTGCCCTTTGAACCTTCGGGTTTGGGGCAGTACGGCGTGCCACATGTGAGGCGTTGGCTTGACCCTTCTACGGCTGGACCGTTGGTACTGAGGCACGAAGTGGATGTTTTTTAAACTTGTTTCATGTGTTGATCTGTTTTTGGAAAACTTGGGTGTTTGAATGTTCGATCGGAAAGGTTAACATTTTCTAATTATCTGGAATGTGATACAATAATTGGAATTCACAAGTAGTTATGAGATAACTGAATGAATGTTATAAACATAGCACTTTAGTCTCACTTGATCGGTTGCCACGGAATTTTGATGTGATCAAAAGTCCGTCGCAATCACGTAGCGTACGCGGATACTTTCCGGATAAACTTAATAGACAGCTACACCCCATAGACCCGACCAAGTGACTGTAGGAGAACCCCATCGCCGAAAGCATCCGTTAGGGTGCTCGCGGCAGTGGTGTTCCGCCTTGGTGCACTTCATCGACGTTATCGGGGGTGCGGCCGTCTACTGAAGTTTGCGACGAGCATTCGATCAGGATGTCGGGAATCTTGTAGAATTGCCCGACTTGATATTGAAAAGTGTTTTCGATAATGAGACTAAAATGCGGGGTTTATAATTGTTAGGCATGCGATGTCTAAGTAATTCATTTGGTCAGGCATGCGATGTCTGAGGTGGTTGCGGATTCCAACTGTTGTAGTTTTACACTTTCTTTTCTGTGACCGTAAGTGTAATATGTGATATCGCCGGTTTCGTTGCTATATGTCAACGACAATTGGGATGCGCATATTTACTTACGTTGATAACATGTGATGTTATGTGTTGCTGGATATGTTATATTGGATCGTCGTGTTTGAATAGCCGGGGGTTTTTATGTGAGATGAGTGTTTTTCATTTTCATTCATGTAAAAACTTGTATGTAATATTCTTTTATTGGGGCACTTCCAGGTTGCGGAAGTTGTCACCCTTTGTATATTATTTACTTTTCCGCACTAGGATAGACCCAAGGAGGAGGGCACAAGTAACCGGGTTCTGGAGTCCATAGGGAGACCAACTCGAGGAGTCGAGTCCGGGTCTCCTAACTCTAGAATTGGTAGCGTTGCTTGCCGCTCTCGTAGGGGTCTAGGGGTGTGGGTTTGGCTATTCATCGCGACCGTGGAATCCGTGTTTTATACCGGCTCGTATTGAAAACACGGACGTCCTAGTATATCCAATATTTCATATGTTTCTTCTGCTGTGATATCTGTGATGTGATCATATGATGTTCTGTGATAGA
This sequence comes from Agapanthus africanus, assembly GCA_030015575.1. Classification (NCBI taxonomy): domain Eukaryota; kingdom Viridiplantae; phylum Streptophyta; class Magnoliopsida; order Asparagales; family Amaryllidaceae; genus Agapanthus; species Agapanthus africanus. Next base: position 355,912,102 of record CM057342.1, on the reverse strand, counting down.
TACTGTATATAGTATATGTGATATATTATATAGACGTTACTTATGTTTTACACCCGCGCTAGCCCTGCCCCGCTCTATCGTTAGTTACCTAACCTAACGGTGCACGAGGGGACATCGAGGCGAATACGGATGGCATAAGTGTACGTCGTATTTATCTGTGATGTTTAGGTACTTAAATGATGGGACTTCATTAATATGATTAATGAAAGTAAAAGAAACCTAAGATGTTGTGGAATCGAATCTCAAAATAAAACAGGTAGCTACAGTTCTTGCTTTGCACAGCGGTATATATGATATATCCTGCACCTTATTCGATAAGGAAAGGACCGAGATCCCTTCACCGGGAGTGACTCCTTTAGCAATAACTGGCAGATGCTACACCCTTCGGTTTGTATTTTGATTGCTTTTAAGAGTTCTGCTTTGCACAGTGATATATATGATATATCCCGCACCTCATTCGATGAGGAAAGGACCGACGATCCCTTCACCGGGAGTGACTCCTTTAGCAAAACTAGAAAAGCCTCAAAAACACTCCATTTCAAAATTCATTCGATCCTACAACGATATCAAGTTCATTACGCAATAGGTTTTGAGAAAAACCTGTCGTAGCCCTCCGTCGTTTCAGATAAGTAGTAGTTAGTATTCGTGCTGCGTTTGTTGGCCTTTGTCAAGGCGCAGTGTGCGGTAGCTAACTGGTGCTTATCTGCTTATGCATATGATGCAGATTGGGTTAGGGTAGTCGTGCGACCTTGTTGGCCTTTGTCAAGGGTCGTGCGGGTGGGTTTAATTCAATCAGGAAATGACGGGTTGAACTTGACTAGCATCCTATGGTTTGTTGGCCTTTGTCAAGGTCATAGGAAGTTAGGGGCAAAATATTATCGGGAATTTCAAGTGTTGAAATTTGCAATGAGATTGCATACCTTCTATGAGATAGTTGGATCCCGATACCCGCTGCGAGTAATTGTTACTCCTGGGAGAGTTTTACACATTATAATTAGCCGATCAAGTAGGTGTCTAGAAAGGTGTCAACGGGGTTACGCCTCTGGGAAAACGAGGTTTACATTAATTAGGTTCGTGCGAAAGCACGGGGGACCTCCCTCAATGTACCGACACTGGCCTGGCTGAAAGATTGACGAACTTGTAGTGTGTAATTAATCCCGGCTAGTCTTTCCTTTTATGGTTTGAAGGAAGATTTGATAAAAAGCAGTGGGAGCCATCCTGATTAGATAAAATAATAACCAATCTGATCTTGCAAGAGCGCACGCTGAGTGTTTTCTTCACTCTCTCTCCTGGAACCGACCATATCACGCCTTAATCAAGATAATAAAACAGATTATTGACCGAACCCGCTTGTTATACTGAGCTGGGGAAAGTTGGTCCGCTCCAACTTATAATTGTTATAAGACAGAGCAGGAAATTGGGGATTACCAGAATTCCCGTGCCGCCCAAACGAAGAGAGTGCATGCTGATGCATCATCTTCGGGTGTGTTCATTATACAGAACTGTTTCTCAATGTCCCTTACGTCCTGAGTATATGATACCGGATCAGGATCCCAGATATGTAATATGTTACATGGGCTACAGATAGGTAAAGAACTGAGAACGGGTGATAAGTTTCATGAGACAGAAAACGGGGCAAGTGTTGCAGCCAAGTCTGTTGGTCACTGTCACCCTGTATTACCAGTACATTGATTCTGAACAAATGTTATTAGATACCGAACCTGATATACAAAATCATATCAGTCTCTTTATTAGTAAAGAAATGATAAAATTTTGTATTGTTGGATAATGTTTTGAACATTTCCTATATCAAAAGTTGATCGGTTCAGGCACGTTATCTAAAAGCATTGATGTTCTAAATCAAACTACACTTCTTAGTATATAGAACACACACAAGAGGAAGAGTTCAGAAATGAATGAATCCTTCTTGAGGCATTGTAGACTAGGTCATATCAATGCGACCCGACTAGCTGAAGTTACATGTAGATGCATATTTAAATCAGTTTGAATTTATATCTTGTGAAACTTGTCAGTCATGTCACAGAGATAAGATGACCATAGCCCTGTTTATTGGAAACAGAGAAAGAGTTAATAAACTTTTGGGATGATACATGTTGATGTATGTAGGTCCCCTGTCTACACATGCCAACTACGGTTCTTTGTACTTCATTACATTCTCTGATAATCTCTCAAGTTTCAGACATATGTTCCTGTTGAAACACAAGTCCAAACCTTTTGAGATATTCACAGAATATAAGTTAGAAGTAGAGAACCAATACGGTTATAAGTATTATGTCCTTTGATGAGATCAGGGAGGAGAATACTTGAGCACGGAAATCCTGGACTATTCTAAAGGAGAATGAGATTCTCTCTTAGCATTAATCCTCCGCATACACCATAGCACGTTGGTATATCGGGACGGAGCAATCACACCCTATGTGATAAGGTGTGCTCTATGATGAGTACTACTGAGTTACCTATTTCTTTTTGGGAGTTATGCACTTGAGAAGCTGCATACCTATTGAATAGGGTTCAAATCAAATCAGTTGCCTACCACTCCATATGAGATATGGTATGGGAAGAGCCCATGTCTTAAGCTAGTTAAGATTTGGGGTTGACCGGCCTATGTCTAAAAACAAAATCCGGATAAGCTCGAGGCAAGATCTGTTATGTAGAACTGGAAATGTTCCAACTATACAGACTACAGCTGATGATTTGATAGAACGAAAGGATTCAGTAGATTTCAACGAACCTCAGCCTCTCCGCCGATCTAGTAGGGTTTCTCACCCACCTGAGAGTTACTTCGGTTTCTCTATGACAGTGGGAGCGAGGATTACATCATGAGATGATGACCCAACTAGTTTCGAGCCGGCCATCAGGAGTGAGACTCTGTAAGAATGGCTGGATGTTTATCGATCTGAGATGGAATCCATGTACACCAACAAAGTATGGACTTTGGTTGCTATATCTGAAGGGTTAAATCCCCATCAGGAGCAAGTATATCTAGAGAAGATTACTTGGTGTACATGGAAAAGTTGAGACTTTCAAAGCTAGACTTGTTAAAGGTTTTCGTCATCGACCAGGTGTGGATAATGATGAAACCTTTTTCCAGTGCCTATGCTTAAGTCTATCCAGATCCTACTTGCCACGGCTACATACCATGACTACGATATATGGCGGTTGGGTGTCATGACAGCTTTTCTAAATGATGTTTTAGAAGAGGGAGTCTATAAGTACACAGCCAGAGGACCTCGTAGACAGTGGGAGCAGCGGAAACGTATGCAAGATGTTTTATAGGATTAAGCAGGCATCGCGGAGTTGGAACGTCTGTTTTGATGAAGTAGTCAAAGAGTTTGACATCATCAAAATGGTAGATGAACCTTGTATAAACAAAAAAAGGTAGTAGGGAGTATGGTGACGATCCTCGTAGAGTACGTGGATGACATGCTCTTGATAGGGAAGGAGTTTCCTATGCTACGCTCGATCAATCTCCGCTTATCACAATGATTCTCCACATAGGATCAAAATGATACCTCCTAAATCCTGAGTTTTGGATCTATGAGATAGATTTAATTGGATGTTAGGATTCTCACTAGTTGTAGTGAGATGGTATCAATCGATCCAGGGGAGAATCACTGGAAGTGTTCCAGGGTGATAAAGATGACTGAATGTCAGTCACAGGCATTGTCTTTACCCTTAGAAAAGGGACGGTATGTTGGAAGAGTTCCAAGCTAGATACCGTGGCATACTAGACAATAAAGGCTGGATACATCGCTACTTAAGATGCTACCAAAGAGGCAGTCTGGATGTATACACGTTCATGAGATGAACTTAGTTCCTCCCATTGTGTGACAATGGAGTTGTGGCTTATGCCAAGGAACGTCCGTCCCATCAGTGATCCAGACATATTCTAAGGCAGTATCACCTGATCATGGAGATGGTTGATCTCCAGGCTGATCGAGGATAGGAGAGCAGACTCAGAGGACAACACGGCGGATCCACTCACAAAGGCCTTTTCCCAGAGAGGGACTTTTATGGGATGGTTGAGTATGAGATACTACAACCACTGCTACAGATGGCCCTAGTGCAAGTGGGAGATTGTTAGTTATATGTATGCCCTAGAGGCCATTACTATACACAGGATGTATATTGTAGTGGATGCTTGGACATATATAGGGAGGAATTTCTTGCTCGACATGATAGTATGCTATCTGGTTACTCTTTACCTTAACGTGTATACTGATTGTCTCTCTGTTTCATGTTGGTAAAGCCCTTAGGATGTGTACTTGACTACCTGGACTATGATGCGGATCATACTAGTGGGGACATGGTAGTCCATAAGTACATCCTTCAAGGTCCCTAGTCGTGGGTGTATCGAGACAGGGCATCGATATACCAGTGTAAACTAGCGTATACCTTCTCGACCCATACAGATGGGCGATGGATGATCCCATATCCATTGGTGTTTGACATCGGAGATGATATAAGGGTGCTCAGTGGAGACTGGGTACACTGGACGGACTCGCCGAGAACTCCCAGATAGTATTATACCTCACGTCAGATGGCAGTTCTCTGGTGACACTGGTACAGGTTAGTCTGTATACCCGAGATCGTCATTGAGTCTTGTGTGATTCCCACTGTGCTTTGATTTCCACCTTACCACGTCCAAGAGGGTGTGCAAAACTGTGGCTTTTGGGTACAGTCCCGAATCACATGGAGGCAATGAGCGATAGGAGGGGATTCGCCTCTCCCGGTATAGGGAGTTGATGTTGCGCTGTGTTCGATTGGCTATAACCGGAAATCCCTGGCCAGGGTTGCTGAGATTTACTGGTAAGTGTTACCTGTAGTATCTCGAACTGTTATAGACCTCATATCGACACGACTTATCGAGCTATTGGGGTCTGACGTTTACCACCCCTAGGCGAGATATGTGACATATCAGACGACGAGACCGGACTGTACGGTAAGTGTTACTGGTTGGATTCACAGGAGTGTGAGCGGGCTTGCTCGTCGATCTTCTGATCGCTCAATACCCGGGTGGCCATTACGTTTAGCAGACCGCTTGCGGCTTGTAGGTGTTTGATATGATCATCACCTGGTGTCGGCGTATTGACGAGTCTTTAGAGTCCTACCCATAGGTTTCCTGGCTCAAGCGAAACGAAATAGAAGCGCATATGAGATATGTGCGGGATCGAGAATAATGCGTGTATGTGATACCGTATTTCATTCTCGCGATTAATGTTTCGATTGGTTGTATGCGATATAACCTAGTTATCGAATCGAAGATCGATTCGATAAATCAATACATTGTATACTAGTCGGTTGTGTGCGACATGACCGGATCATTGAATCAAGTATTGATTTAATGATTTAATGCATAATTATATATTTGATATATTACTTTGCATTAACTAGTATTGGTTCACTTTAAAAGGTTTTTCTCACTTGATGTGCACATTGTATATATGATATATTTTGTACACTTGATTGTATCATGTTTGATGATACATGAATGTTCAAGTGTATGTTTAGACTAAACCATGGTTATGTAATGGTTAGGGTTTTGAATTTATTTACTTATTCATTTATTTATTCATTTTGGAAAAAGGGAAAATGGTGGTAATTTTTGTTTCTTTGTTGAAGCTTCATGAAGCTTTGAAAAAGTCCACCATTTTTGTTTCATGCCTAACCTAACCATTCACCTAACCCTAGTTTAGTCTCTACACTTGACCATGGTTGGTAGATGATAAGTATTCATATTATTTTACTTTATCATTATAACTTATGATATTATTATCATCTTCTTCTTCTTCATCTTAATGAAGAAAGCTTTCTACCAACAATGGTGATATGATGAAATGAGTGAGAAATACAATTCTAAAGTGAACCCACCTCCTATTTCTTCATCCTCTACCTCTTGCCAAGTAGTATAGGGTGTTTTCTTCACAAGTTTCATGGCTTGGTGAAGTGGGAGCTTGATCTTGTGATGCCTCGACGTAGATCATATTCGGCATCGTAGTCGACGACCTAGCCCGCCCATTTCTCCGATGAAGCCGATGCTAGAGTCATGGATTCGATTTGGACAGCGGAGAGGACTTCATCATGGAGCTGTAGAGGCAGAGGACCGGATCTACAAAGGTTGTATATCCGTTCACTTAGTTAAATTGTTAGCTAGTTGCATTTGCCGCCTAAAATTCTAGTTAACGATCTAGTCTAGGGTTTCTCGGCACCGTTAAATTTGAAATTGGCATGGTTGATGCCTTGTGAGACCTCTTGAGAGTGCCTAGGAACCCTACAATTGTAATAAGATGTAATATTATTTTGCGGGGCACATCTAGGTTGCGGTTGTAGCCACCGTTGTATTATTTCCTTTTACTGTTTTTGCTCCTAGGATAGACCCAAGGTGGGGTGCACAAACTACCGGGTATTTCGAAGTGCTTAGTGGCCTACTCACGTTCTTGAGGGAGACCGCTTCACTTCGGGTACTTGGCGGGTAGTTTGCCGTACCCGTAGCGGTCTGGGGTGGGGTAATGGCTATTCATCACAACTGTGTAATCCGTCTTTTCTTACAGGCTCAAAAGAAACGTGGATTGCTTGCATATACAATAAAGTTTATCTGTGATCTGGAATGCCTATTATTGCGTCTGACGAATGTACAATATCTATATATGATAGCTATTTAGACGTCACTTATGTTTTACACCCGCACTAGCCCAGCCCCCGCTCTGCCGTTAGTTAAGTAACCAAACGGGTGATGACGGGACCCCGTGGCGAATGCAGATGGCATAAGAGGACGTTGTATTTTCGTTGTTATCTGTAATGATAGGTTAAAGATTGGACGTATTATTTTTAATGCAAAGAAAAATAAAACCTAAACTGAATCGTTGGAACAATTTCTAAACCACTCGGTTTTCTTCAAAAAGCAAATTTTAAATACGGAGCATAAACCACTCCTTTTAAATAAAGGCTATCATGGTTCCTTCGATCATATCAAGTTCACTACGTTAACGGTGGTTTGTCAAAAACCAGCCGTAACCCTCCGTCGTTTCAAATAGACAACACATCGTATACATGCTATGCTTGTTGGCCTACGTCAAGGCATAGTGGATGGTAGCAGTGTGTTTGCTTATTTGTTGCAAAGATAGATGCATTAGTATAGGACTGACGTACAGCCTTGTAGGCCTACGTCAAGGGCATGTACGATGTACCTAAATTAATCAGGACAACGACGGGTAGAACTTGATTTGCGTCTTATGATTTGTTGGCCTACGTCAAGGTCATAAGAGTTTGGGGTAAAAACTCACATCGGGAGATTCAAACATAAAGGAAACTTGCAGATTTAGCATACCTTCTAGAGTATGGTGACTAGAGTGGCTTCCATCTAGCAAATCATGCAATGATAGTTGGATCCCGATCCTACTGATGAGTAGGATTACTCTCGGGAAACTTTCTCACTTACCAATCAATGCTATAAACCAAGTAGGTGTCCAGAAAGGTGTTAGAGGGGCTACGCCTCCAGGGAAAAGTGGTTATTTAATTAAGTAACTTCGCGAAAGCGTTGGAAAACCTCCCTCGAAGTACCAACACCGGCCTGGCTGAAAGGTTAAGCAAGTATTGTGACGTGTGATTAAATCCAGACTAGTTCTTCTTTTAGGTTTTGAAGAAAGATTTGAGGGAACAGTGGGAGTCATCCTGTTTAGATAAACTAATAACCAATCTGAACTTGCAAGAAGTATATGCTGAGTGTTTTCTTTTCTCTCTCTCTAGCAGCTACCATGACAGGACTAAAACTATTACTTAAAAAAAATATACTGACCGGGCAGAACTATAAAGATTGGCTAAGGAACGTCAATATTGCACTGACTTATGACAAAGTAGCATATGTAACCACCGCTGTTCATCCTCTTATCCCAGGACCAGATTCCTCAGTTGTGGACAAGGAAGTTCGCAAAACCTGGGATTTAGATTGTGAGCGAGCTAAGTGTATCGTGCTGGCGTCCATGAACAATGAACTCCAGAAACAGCACGAGAGTATGGATATTATATCCATCTTTCTCCATGTCAAGGAATTATATGGAGAGCACTCCCGTATCGCGAGGTACGAGACCTCAAGGAAACTCTTCCAGATGAGGTTAGCTCCAGGATCGCCTGTAGGAGAGCACGTCCTCAAAATGATCAGCCTCATTGAGGAACTCGCAAACCTGGGATGCGTGCTAGAGAATGATTTGTATATCGACTTGATTTTGCAGTCCCTTCCCCACACCTTCTCTCAGTTCGTGCTTAGCTTCAACATGCACGAAATGCAAGCTGATCTTCCAAAGCTCCTCAACATGTTGAGGGTAGCAGAGACCTCCTTGAAAAAAGAGTAGACCCCCGTTCTGTATGTTAGCCAATCATCCTTTTCTAAATCTAAAGCGAAAGCTAAAGGGAAGAAGAAGATGAAAGCCACCAAACCGAAGGGTGGGGTCAAGAAGGTGTAGGGAACGAAGAAGGCAGGAAGGGTGAAAGCTGATATAAACGAATGCTTTTATTGTCACAAGCAAGGGCAATGGAAGAAGGACTGTATAGCCTTCAAAGCCAAGGACAAGAAGCAAGCTGTTGCTTCTACTTCAGGTGTGTTCCTAATCGAAAATTGTCTTTCAGTAAACTCTACATCATAGGTACTTGATACCGGTTCTGGTTCTCACATCTGTAATTCATTGCAGGATCTGAGAAATAGTAGTATACTGGGGACAGGTGATATGACTCACCGGATGGGCAATGGAATGCATGTAGATGCTATTGCAATAGGGTAATATCACCTAGGGTTGACTAGTGGGCACATTTTAGTGTTGTACAGCTGTTTTTGTATTCCCAGTATGTTATGTAATATTATATCAGTATTTTTATTATCTAATGAAGGATATAATTTTGCGCTTGAAGGAAATTTCATGAACATTATCCTAAATCAAGAACTGATTGGGTATGACACACTGGAAAACGACATATACATACTTAATGAACCTCGAATTTTCAATATTCAAAACACACATAAAAGAAAGGCTCCAGATTCAAATCAAGCCTTCCTATGGCATTGTAGACTTGGTCATATAAACGAAACAAGGTTGACTAAGTTACATAAAGATGGATATCTAGATCCGTTTGAATATTCATCAAATGCAACTTGTCAATCATGTATCAAAGGAAAAATGACCAAATCTCCGTTCACCGGACACGGAGTAAGAGCCACAGAACTCTTGGAACTTGTACAGAGTGATGTATGTGGTCCAATGTCTACACATGCGAGAAGCGGTCACTCCTACTTCATCACTTTTACTGATGACTTCTCTAGGTATGGACATGTGTTCTTATTGAAACATAAATCCGAGGCCTTTGAGAAGTTTAAGGAGTATAAAAATTAAGTAGAGAAACAAACTGGTAAAAGCATCAAGACACTTCGATCTGATCGAGGTGGAGAATACTTAAGTACCAGTTTCCTTGCATGCTTAAAAGAGAATGGAATTCTCTCTCAACTTACTCCGCCTTATACACCTCAGCATAATGGTGTATCAGAAAGGAGGAATCGCACACTATTAGATATGGTGCGTTCAATGATGAGTAGTGCTGAGTTGTCACTTTCCTTCTGGGGATTTGCTCTAGAATCAGCAGCATACTTATTGAATAGAGTTCCAACTAAGTCTGTGCCTACCACTCCATATGAAATGCGGAGCGGGAAGAGACCATATCTCAAGTATATCAAGATATGGGGGTGTCCGGCATATGTTAAAAAGCATAGACCGGACAAGCTCGAGGCACGATCGGTTTTGTGCAAGTTTATAGGATACCCCAAACATTCAACGGGGTACATGGTCTACCACAAAGAAGAACAAAAGGTGTTTGTCGCTCGCCACATTGTCTTCTTAGAAAGCGAATTTCTTGCAAAAGAAATTAGTGGGAGCGCGGTAGAGCTGGAAGAAATTCCAGAACCTCAAACTGCTACCGAGGACTTAGTAGAACCTCTTATTTCAATAGAACATAACGAACCAACGCCACTCCGCAGATCTAGTGTTGGATATATGTATGCCCTAGAGGCCATTATCTAATAGTGGATGTATTTATACATGTATGTATGTATATATATATATATATTCAGTGTACATTCTTGCTCGACATGATAGTATGCTATCTGGTTATTCTTTATCTGACATGTTGATTTGACCATGCTTTTATTCATTCATACATATTGATAAAGCCTTGAGAATATTGACTTGACTACTGTGATTATGATAGAGATCATACTAGTGGGACATTAGTAGTTTATAAGCATATCCTAGAATGTCCCTAGTCGTAGGTGTATCGAGACGGGGCATCGATATACCAGAGTAGACTAGCGTATATGACACTAGACCCATATGATGGGCGATGGATGTTCCCACATTCATCGATGTTTGACATCAAGATCGTATACGGGTACTCAGTGGTAACTGGGTACACTAGACGGACTCGACGAGAACTCCTATATGGAATTATATCTATCGTCCGATAGCAATTCTCAGGTGACACTGGTGCAGGTTAGTCTGTAGACCCGAGATCGTCATAGAGTCTTGTGTGTTCTCCCACTGTACTTTGATTACCGCCCTACCACGGCTCTACTGAGTCGTGCAAACAGGTGGCCGTTGGGTACAGTCCCGAACCACACGAAGGCGATGAGCGATAGGAGGGGTTTCGTCTCTCCCGGTATTGGGAGATGATGCTGTGCTGTGCTCGACTGGCTATATCAGTAAGTCCCTGGCCAGGGCTGTTGAGATTTGCTGATAAAGTGTTATCAGTAGTTTCTCGATCTGTTATAGAGCTTTCATCGGCACGACTTATTGAGTTATTGGGGTCGACGTTACCATACCTAGACTCGATATGCAGCATATCTGACGAAGAGACCGGACTGTACGGTAGTGTTGCCGGTTGGCTCGACGGGAGTTGTAACAGGTTCACTTGTTTTCTTCTGATCGCTCAATACCCGGGTGGCCGTTATGTTTAGCTGACCGCTTGCGGCTTGGGGGTGCTTGATATGATCATCACCCACTGCCGGCGTATTGACGAGTTTTAGAGTCTCACAAAGGAGTTACCTAGTCCAGGCGAAAAGTTGTAGTGCGCATATGCGATATGTTCGTGGACCCAGTTAAAATGCGCATATGAGATGCAGTATATTAATCGGACGGCTTGCTTTTGGTCGGGTCGTATGTGATATGACTGGGTTGATAAATCAAGTGTTGATTTATCATTTAACCAATTAGCTTCTCACTTAAAATCCTTTCTTGTCTTTATGCATGCATGTATGCACTCATTCTCATTCATGCACATAAGATGTGCATGCACACATACATGCATACATAAAGGTTATCATGGTTGTATATATAGGAGATGGTGGCAATATAAGACTCACACCTTATAATTACATATATGGATATATATTGTATTTGTTTTAAAACAAAAGAAAAGAAAAAGATTAATACATGATTATCTTCTACACTCTTCTTTGAACTAACCATGCTCACCTACTTTTTAACCATGTGTTAATCTTCCTTTTGTGTTTTAACTCAAGTACAATAATATCCATATATTGTAACTATGGTTTGAGATGAAAAATAGAAAATATATATACTTATATTTTCTATTTTTCACAACACAATTATCATTCTCTTGATATTTCAAAAGCCATCATCTTCTTCCTCCTTGCTCTCTTGCTCTCTAGATTTCTCATGTGAGCAAAACATTCACCAAGTTAGGATTTTGAAGTGAGAAAACCAACCACAACACCATTCTACACTAGTCTTTCCCACTTGTGAAGAGTGTTAGCTTCCATCTTCTTTTCTTGATCTTGTGAAGTTGCAAGCTTGGACAAAGAGGACTCCGGGTGGATCATCGTGGACCTAGAGGTTCTCAAGCGGACGTTTTCCAAACCCTAAGTAGCCGAGGAGTCTAGCGTAGGGAGCTACAAAGGTTGTACTCTCAAAACCCTAGCTTTATCTACTTGTGATAATGGTTATGTTTAAGAAACCCTAAAATTCTAGTGATGATTCATTGCATGTTCACTTAGCACCTCAAAATTTTAATTTTGAGACATGTGATGCTTGCAAACCATTCATGAGGTGCTAGGTAAACCTTACATTGGTATCAGAGCCGACCTAGAACTTTAGGCGACATTTTAACGAAGTTAAAACTCCGATCGAACCAAAATACGGACTTTTAGAACACTCTCTGGATATTTTTTCAAACTGTGGTTTTTCCAGAATTAAAAATATGTAAAAAATTCAGCAGGGAATCCTAAGAATCACTGTAAAAAATGAATCCCTAATAAGCAAATCCCACCGCGGAACCGCGGCCAAAGCTTGCTTGGGCCGTGGCTCCGCGGCCGTACAGAGGCATTAAGGCCTCGTTTTTATACAGTGTTCTGTATACCTGCTTTTAGATGTTTTGGGGTATTTTTAATCTGGTTTCAGTGATATATGTTCTGGAGATTGTTTTAGATTTTATGATTCGATCGGAATTTTAATTTCGTGCTTTTTTTCCGGGTAACTTTGAAAGTATTAAAAAGTTCGAACGAGTATCATTAACTCACTTTTTCATGGGGTTTAAATCTTTCGGAAATACGTGCAAGTTTTGTGGTGGACCCTCTAGAAGACAACAAACCTTAACTCGATTATGTGACCGTCTTGAACTGCTTTTTGAACCTTAGGGTTTGAGGCAGTACGGCGTGCCACATGTGAGGCGTTGGCTTGACCCTTTTACGGCTGGACCGCTACTACTGTGACACATTCCGGGTTTTTTGAACTCCGCTCAAGTGTTGATCTTTAGGAAATTTTGGGTATTTTATCATTCGATCGAAAAGTTTAATACTGTCTATTTATCTGAAATGTGATACAATATGTGGAATTCATATAGTTAGGCATTAAATGCGAGGTATGAGATATCTCGGATTTACGATGTTTAAAGAGAAGGCGGATTCCAAATATTGTAGTTTTACACTTTCTTTTCTGTGACCGTAAGTGTAGTATGTCGATATCGCCGGTTTCGTTGCTATACATCAACGACAATCGGGGTACGCATACTTACTTACGTTGATGATATATGATATTATGTGTTGCTGAGATATGATGTGCAGGATTGTCGCGATTGAATAGCCGGGGGTTTTATGTGAGATGAGAGTTTCATTTTTCATTCATGTAAAATTCAAATGTAATGTAATATTCTTTTATTTGGGGCACTTCCGGGTTGAGGTTGATGTCACCAGTGTTGTATATTATTTACTTTTCCGCATTAGGATAAACCCAAGGAGGGGAGCACAAGTGACCGGGTTCTGGGGTTCGGTGGAAGGCCATCTCGAGGAGTCGAGACCGGGTCTCCTAAACTCCAGGATTGGTAGGGTCGCTTGCCGCTCTGGCAGGGGTCTAAGGGTGTGGGCTTGGCTATTCATCGCGACTGTGGAATCCGTATTTTCTATTGTTGGCTAAATACTAAATACGGACGTCCTAGTATATCCCACATTATATATATGTTTCTGCTGCCTGTGTTCTGTGATATCTGAGACGAATGATATATTATATATGAGATATATAGTAGACGTTGCTTATGTTTTGCACCCGAGCTAGTCCCGTCCCGATATGCCGTTAGTTAAGTAACCTAACGGTGCATAACGGAACATTGCGGCGAATGCGGATGGCATAAGCACACGTTGTATTTTCGTTTCTTTTCTGTGATTGGCTTAAGGACTTAAATGATGGGATAACATTAATATGATTAATGTAAAGAAAATAAACCTAAAAAGATGTTGTAGAATCGGATTTGAAAACCACTCGGCTCTTTATGAAAAAGCTATATTTCAAAAACTGCGGAGCACAAGCCACTCCTTTTGAAAACCATTTGATTCTACGACGATATCAAGTTCAAAGCGTTAAAGATTTTCTTAAAAATCATCTGCAACCCTCCGTCATTTTAGGAAGTAGAGTACTTAGTATTCGTGCTACGTTTGTTGACCTTAGCCAAGGCGTAGTGTACGGTAGCTAAGTGATGTCTTCCTACAATGCATATGATGCAGATTAATTAGGACGGGCATATGACTTTGTTGACCTTAGCCAAGGGTCATGTAAATGGGTCTGATTAATCAAGAAATGATGGGCTGAGCTTGACTAGTACTTATGATTTGTTGATCATAGCCAAGGTCATAGGTACTAGGGGTAAAAATCATATCGGGAATTTCAAGTGTTGAGATTTGCAATGAGATTGCATACCTTCCATATGATGGTTGGATCCCGATCCCACTGTGGGCAATAGTTGCTCCTAGGAGAGTTTTGCAGTTTACAATTAGCTAACTCATTAGGTGTCTAGAAAGGTGTTAACGAGGCTACGCCTCTGGGAAAACGAGGTTTACTTTAATTAGGTCCGTGCGAAAGCACGGGGAACCTCCCTCAAGTACCGACACTGGCCTGGCTGAACGGTTAGCGAAGTTATAGACTGTAATTAATCCTGACTAGTTTTCTTTTTAAGGTTTGAAAGAAAAACTTGATTAAAGCAGTGGGAGACATCGATTAGACAAGACAATAACCAATCTGATCTTTGCAAGAGCTTTCGCTGAGTGTATTCTTTTCTCTCTCTTAATGGCAGATACCAATGACCGGACTCAAGCTTCTACTAGATAAAAACAAACTGAATGGGACCAATTATAAAGACTGGCTGAGGAATCTGAAAATATCCTTGACTTATGATAAAGTATCATATGTCCTCACGGCTTCAGCCTCGCCCGTCCCAGGTCCAAAATCCTCAGTTGCGGACAAAGAAGTCCGTAAGACATGGGACGCTGATTGTGCTATGGCCAAATGCCTCGCGCTCGCATCGATGGACAACACACATCAAAAGCAGCACGAGAATATGGACATTCAAGCCATATTTCTCCATACAAAGGAGTTGTATGGAGAGCAATCCCGAGTATTACGATACGAAGCATCAAAGAAATTGTTTCAGATGCGAATGGCCCCTGGCACATCAGTAGGAGACCATGTTCTGAAGATGATAGCTCTCATAGAAGAGCTTGAGGACCTTGGATGGACAATGGACAATGAACAATATACGGATATTATTCTGCAGTCCCTCCCCTCCACCTTTGCTCAGTTCATAGTTAACTTCAACATGCACAACATGGAGAGGGAACTACCTGAACTCCTTAATATGTTAAGGAGAGCAGAGAGCACACTGAAATCAGTGAAAACTCCCGTTATGACTATTGGACAATCTTCCTCTTCTCGCCCAAAGGCTAAGGCCAAAGGAAAGAAAAAGAAGAAGCCCACCAATCATAAGGGTGGAGTTAAAAAGGTGAAGGGAAAGGAAAAGTCCAAAGCTGGAGAATCAGGGAAAGGGGAATGTTTTAATTGCCACAAAACAAGACATTGGAAGCGCAACTGTACGGAGTACTTGAATCTCAAGAAGAAGCATGGGTATGCTTCCGCTTCAGGTGTGTTTGTGACAAAAAACTGTTTTTCAATAAACTCTGCTTCCTGGGTATTAGATACCGGTTCAGGTTCTCACATTTGCAATTCTATGCAAGGGCTGAGAAATAGCAATGTTTTGAAGACAAGTGACCATACTCTCTGTTGGAGATAGTGCCCTCAGAGTCAATTATTAGGTCACAGGTACGTGATTGTAATGATCGAGGGAGGACCTATCCCGGTAGGACAGTCTTACTCGTGATGATAGTATGCTATCTGGTTTACCTTTATCATCGTGTACTGCTTTAGGTGACATGACACGTCGCTATTACACGTTGATAGAGCCCCTAGGATTCTTGCTTTACCACCAGCAGTATGAGGGCGATCATATAAGTGGGAGCTGGGGGTCTACAAGCATATCCTTAAAAGGTCCCTAGTCGTGGGAGTTTCGAGACCGGGCATCGATACTCCATTAGTAGACTAGTGTATACAGTCGAGACCCCGACGAGGGGCGGTGGCCGGTCTCACAAGCCACTGGTGTCAGTTGGATCACCTAAGATGTATACAGGTGCTCATTGGGTTATGAGTACACCGGACAGGACTCGCCGGGAACATGCTAGTTGGTCATATACCAGACGTCAGATGGCAGTTCCCTGGTGACATGTGTGCAGGTTAGTTCATCGACCTGGGGATCGTCATTTGTCTCGTGTGAGTTCCCACTGTACTTTGATTACTACCCTACCACGGCTCAAAGGAGTCGTGCAAACAGGTTTTAGTTGGGTACAGTCCCGAGCCACATGGAGGCAGTGAGCGTATCTTCAGGGGTTCGTCTCTCCCGGTATTGGGGGTGAGGTCGTGCTGTGTCTAGGAGAGCCATTACACAAAGTCCTTGGCCAAGGCAAGAAGATTTACTGGTAGGTATTCCAGTAGTATCTCAGGGTGTTCTGGGCTACACTCCGACACGACTTGTACCGCTTTTGGGGGTCTGACTTTTACCAACCCCCTAGGCCCGCCATGCGATACTCATAGACGAACGGACCGGACTGTACGGATATTGTCACTGACAGGCTCAGTAGGGTGTCAGGATGAGTTCACTCATCGACGTCCCTTTTTAAGTCAATAGCTGGTGGCCCGTTACGTATTGGCTTATACCTCTGACGTGCTAGTGGTTAAATCCACAGCCATAGTATTGACGAGTCTTTAGAGTCCACCACACTTACAGTTACTCAAGATTTCGGGCGAAACGCTGTAGAGGCCGTATGGAGATATGGCAGGGTCCGATCAGATACGTGCGGTATTGCACGGATCAGGATCGGGCAGTTTGTACTAGTGGCCGTATGGTTATATGGCAGGGTTCGATCAGATACGTGCGGTATTGCACGGATCAGGATCGAACAGATATAACTAGCCGGCTTTGGCTTAAGCCGGTCCTAGTTTAGTACAGTGTAGATTTTGTCTCATTGCATTTGTATCCGGACGGAATACAGATGCGGGTGTGTATGCACAGTATGGGGGTTTTCCTGTAATTTATTATGGGACCAGCTTTCTGGAGTTGCCAGTTTGCTTTCCGTTCCGGCCGGTTTTCCTTTGTTCTTTCCCGGCCGGACTTTTCCGATGGAGGGGGTAATTTGCAGTTTTGCAAATTACACTTTGTGGAGGACTTATTTGCATAAGGTTTGATATGATAAGCATCTTTGCTTTTCATGCATTTATGTGATTTGATGAGATTAGAAATGAAGTGAGGTTTGATGTTGATTTAGTGATGATTATGTTTTAGGATGTGGTCACCACTTTTGCTTCCTACACTCACCTCCCTCTTGCAATCATATTGTTTTTGCTCCACCATTTTATTCTCACTTGATGAGAGGTTTATGTTCATGGTTGAGAAAAAGAAAGAGAGAAAGAAAAGAGAAGAAGAGAGTTTCATCTTCATCCTTGAGAGTGTTTCATTTTCTTGATCTCATTTCATGTTAAGAAAAATGCAAGCACCATTTTTCTTGTCTTGTTTCCTCCATCATCCACAAATGGCAACAAACCCCAAAAGAGACTATGATTCTACACTACACTTCCTACAACAAATCTTGGACGCGTCGGCTAGCCTACTTCGCGCCCGAGTTGCCTCGGTATTGAGGTGGGAGCCCGTAAAAGCTACAGGCGATGTGGTGCCCTTCTGGCGAGGAGGCAACGACCGGAGATTCCGTGAGGAGATCGGAGTGGAGATGAAGACCGGAGGACTCGGATCAGTCGGTATATCTCTAACCCATCCTCTTGTTAGCTTAGACTAGTTTAATGGCACGATCCGGGGTTTAGTGCGCGGTGGTGCCGGTTTGCTAAGTCCGCAAAAATTAAAGTTTATCACCGTTTCCGCGTTTGGCCGTCGGATTGACGGCCGGGGCGCCGCCGTGCACTTACAGTGGTATCAGAGCCTCGCCATTAACTTCGTCTAGCTTCGTTTGATGTGTTTTGCATTTCCGATCGACCAAAATTCCAAAACTTGCATTTTTGTTCACATCAGTTTCTGTTGAAATATTTTGGTCTCGAAAATTTTTTCAGGTTGTAAAATATTGATGTACTGGAAAATCTAAGAACTCTGTAAAATTTCGATGAAGTGATTCCACAGTTGGAGCGCGGAAGCGCCGCACATACCCCCATTCCGCCGCCCTTCCGCCGCACACTGTAGAGATCACTGCACCAATTTTTTACAGAGGCTTTCTGGGCTTAAAATATGGGTTTTGGAATATTAAAATTGGGCCCAGGTTTTCTGTGAGTGCTACAGTTTTGATTGGGGGCCCACTTGTTAATTTTTGGTCAATCGGAAAATTTTAAACACATTTTTCACAGTATTTACATTATATCTGCGACCGTGAATGTCACTCGATCGGTAAATCCGGTCTAACTGCTATAGCCCGGTTAGACGGATTTGCGAACGTGACTTTCACGTTGATGTTCTATGTTTAAGCTGTGATGTTGCGGATCGGTCGTGGGGGATAGCCTGGATGCAATGCTAGTACTGTTGTGGTTGTATTATGTACATTTGATATTGCGGGGCGAGCGTCCGACATGTGGACTGCCGTCACTGCCTGATTGTATTATTCTTTTGGGGCACGACCTGGTTGCGGTCGATGTACCCGGTGTATGTATATTTTACTTTCTGTACTAGGATTACCCCGCGGAGGAGTGCACGGATAGCCGGGTTCTGGAGGGCAACAAGCCCGCATCTCATGGCATTGGGACGGAGGGGGCTTCACTCTAGGATTGGCGGGCTATTCGTCGCACTCGTAGGGGGTACAGGTTGACCCAGGAGGGGTGCCCAAGTTGCCGGATTCCGTGGAGTGCTGGGTGGTCCATTCACGGAGCTGAAGGGGGCTGCCTCGCTTCAGGTTTTAGCGGGTAACTTGCCGCACCCGTAGGGGTCTAGGATTCCATTGCACAGGCTATCCACACGACCAGGGGAACGTCGGGTTTCAGTAGTGGCTCTGTGAAACCCGGGGATCCCAGATATCTGTATTGTTCTGTGATGCTATACATTTCTGTGATGTTGCATTTTATTCACGCCTTGAGCGAAATATAATATATTGGTATATATATTAGTAGATGTTGTATATGTTTTTCATCCGCGCTAGTCCAGTCCCCGCTCTGCCGTTAGTTAGCTAACCTAACGGGTGATGACGGGACCCAGTGGCGAATGCGGATAGCATATACGTACGTCAGTATATTTTCGTTCTTTGTGGTGTGATCAATTGATGGGACTGCATTGATTCGGATCAATGCAAGCTAAACAAACCTAATCTGATGTTGTTGGAACACTTTTCAAAAAGCTGTTATTGCAAGGACGTTTACTTTTGTTTTGCATCGTGGTATTCATTGGAATATCCTGCTCCTCAATCGACGAGGCAAGGGCCGAGATCCCTTCATCGGGAGTGATCCCTTGGACAGAAGTTTGCGTCAGGGCATTGACTTCACTATAGCCGATTACTTTTGCTTTGCACCGTGGTATTCAGTTGGAATATCCTGCACCCCATTCTACGGGGAAAGAGCCGAGATCCCTTCACCGGAAGTGACCTCTTTAGTAAAGGTTTTCGTCACTATATTTTCTAAAAAGCTATCAGTTCCTTCAACGATATCAAGTTCACTACGTTAAAGGTTTTCGCCAGAAACCATTCGTAGCCCTCCGTCGTTTCATATGGGTAGTCAATAGTATTCAAGCTGTGTTTGTTGGCCTTAGTCAAGGCACAGTGTTTGGTAGCTATTGGGTATTCATATGCTGCATAGATAGATGCGTTGTTTTGGGACAGTCGTATAGCCTTGTTGGCCTTAGTCAAGGGCTTGTACGGGTGGGTTCAAATCAACCTGGACAATGACGGGTAGAACTTGACATGTGACTTATGATTTGTTAGCCTTAGTCAAGGTCATAAGAGCATGGGGTAAAAATCCACATCGGTAGTTTCAAAAGTACTGAAACTTGCCAGATATGCGCATACCTTCTGGAGTGTGACACCGTGAGCGGATTCCGTCACCTTATCATGCGATGATAGTTGGATCCCGATTCCCACTGATGAGTTGGTTTACTCCTCGGGTGACCCCGACTAATTCTTCTTTCAGGTTTGGAGGAGAATTTGAGGTACAGTGGGAGGTTTCCAGATTAGATAAATTGGTAACCATTCTGATCTAGGATAGAGTGCACGCTGAGTGTTTCTTTTCTCTCTCTCTCTGGCAGCGACCATTGACCCGACCCTAGACTATGACTCAGTGACCAAGTTGACCGAACCTACTTAACACTGGCTTTTGGATTGTCAGAGTTGCGAACCTCATTGCCACTCCTACTTTTACCCTTTTCTCCAGGACACCCCGTATTACTACGAACGTCCACTTCCATTGGACAAAACCATCGTATGGTTATATACGAACTCGAAGGAATTTATTCGAGGATGGTTTCCGGTTTTGGAGAAAACGGATAGGATTATTCAGTTGTCTTTTCTTTTTACCCTCTCTCAGGTTGCGAGTACTCCTTAGTTTAGGAGTAGTACACCTATTATGCAAATTGGATAGTCTTCTTCCAAACCATAGGCTGGTGCCGACCGGTAGGGAATGAAGAAAACCAGTTAGCCTAAACGGTGTATAGAAGGTATTAAGTTCAGACAAAGCAAGGGATTAGTAAGAGGGCAAAGTAAATTGCGACTGCTGTTCACGACCAAACCAAGTATTTCTTCGCCAATCCTAAATCACCTTTGTATTTCTCCAGGACACTCCGTATCACTACGAAGATCCCATTTTATTGGATAATCCATCGTATGGTTATATACGAACTCGAAAGGAACTCGTTCCAGTTCGGGGATGGATCCTGGTTCAGGAGAAATAGGAATAAAGTACATTCAGGTGTCTTTTATCTTCACCTTCTCTCGCATTGCGAGTGCTCCTAGGATTAGGACAGTACACCCTTTATGCTTTTTGGATAGTCTTCTTCCAAACCATAGGCTGGTGCCGAACGGTAGGGAAGGAAGAAAACCATTGAACCTAAAGGGGTGTACAGAAGGTAATGACTAAAGACATATAAAGGGATTTGGAGAGGTGGCAAAGAATTATACGGTTATAGTTATGAATCTGGATAATGGTAGAGGCATTACTAGGAATACCAGGATACCCCATCGAAACATTTCAATATTTCAGTTCAGCTGTGTACTGTTAAAGGAAAACTGATTTCCCGATTGGACACTTGCTCCAGGGTATGTATTTACCAGGTATGATTCTCACATCTGTATGGTTTTACAGATGATGAGTGGGAGTAAGTTATTGGGAAGTGGGTGATTATCCTCATTATATCGGGATTCGTTGTAATCGGTGATATTTGAGGAAATCACCTGGGCTGTTTGCCGGTCGGCAAATATTTGGTTTTGAATATCCGCTGTTATGCACCAATTCCAAATTGATATATCTGTACGTCTATTTTCATAGAGTGAGATATACCTTTCTGAAATTATGTCTACGACATTTACCTATATCAGTGGATGGTTAGGTAAGGAGCATTAAACAGCGGTGTAATTCTTCTTAACCATAAGTACAGTTTTCAACCTACGACACACAGTGAATGAGTTATCAGACTCAAGGGACTTATACAAAGGATTGTATGTTGTCCAGGGTCCATCAGGACAGAGGGGTTGGTCCTCGTACTATATTCGGTTTACTTATGACTTCTCTAGTTTTTAGACAGGTGTTTCGCGGAAACACAGGGTCCAATTTTGAGAAGTTATAGGTATTTGAATAGAGTAGAGAACCAGGTATAGCAAGTATCGGGATTCTTCAAAGAGATCGAAGATGTAGATACTTGTGTATGGTATTCAGTTGATAGTAATGATAAAGAGATCTTGCTTCTCTTTCAGGTTACTCATAATTGGAAGTATTCCTAAGTTGAGTAACGCTGATCGGCCTCCTTCCATTTAGTTGACATGCGCTGGGGACAGCTGCATGATTTGAATCTGGTTCAATTAAATCAGTGCCTCTGTTTCTATATTGGATATAGAACAGTTCATATCTTAACGATGTTAAAGTACGGGGAGTTGTCCGGTTTATGATTAAAACCAGACACTGGACAACTCAAGGCACGTTTCTGTAATGGCTGTTTGTGGGTTGACCCAGGCTATGACGAGGGTTGAATTTCTACCATCTGGATGAACAATAGCGATATTGTTCTAGACTCGCCACAGTTTTATTAAAAATGGATTTTTTCAGAAAACAGTAGTGGGAGTATGGTAGAACTGGAAGTGATTCCAGAACCACAAACGATTACTGAAAATTTGATAAGGAACCTAAAGATTCAATCTGGATTGACATTCCATTGGCCACTCCGCAGATAAGGTGGGTAACTTCAGGCACCCGAGAGGCACTACGGTAGCCTCAAGGACGGTGACAGGGAAGTTCTTGTTTACCCACAATTGCCATTGCTGTTGTTCCAGGTTACGAGACCCGGTGGGAGGATGAGTATAGCGTCGTTCTAAACCAGTTTTAGAAGTGTACGCCTATATGACTCTGCCAGAGGGTTGTCGTAGTCAGTGGAGCAGCGGAAGCATTGGTGGACATCAGGCTTATGTCTATTCATAGACCAAAGCAGATGTAGCGGAGATAGATCATCTATTTCTGATGTGACAGTCATAGGTTTGATGTCATCAGAATAGGGGATGGATCTGTTGAGAAGGTAGTAGGAAGTGATATTCCTATACTACGATCGGTTATACTTTGGTCGTCACACAGTAGTTTCTCCATAAAGGACTTGGACTTTATGTCTGACATACTGGTTACTAGATCTATGGTTTTAGATCTAGATTTGGGTAGTTTCCCAATCTGGGTACTTGGACAGCATTCTAAGAGTATTTAGGATGGACGACTCCTGGCACGGTAGTGTACCTGCAGAAGATGGAGTCACCCTCTCCAAAGGTGTCTTACAGACTAAAGGGGAGAGGGACGTGCATGATTGGCAGATCACTTGCTCAGGCAATTGAGTCAATTATGAGATGTCAAGTACCACACCAGATGTTGTTCTTGCACTAGATGCAATAAGTTGACATTAATCCAATCCTGGAGAAACAGTCGGAAGCAGTTTTAGAACATAAGTGGATGTTCTAGGGATATGATAGCAGCATTCTCCTTCGGGAGACAGTTATCATTCCAGGCTTCCAAGGTGACATGGACGACAAGGAGGTTGTCAGAGTTATAGTTTTCCTTCTGACGAGGGGCAGTAATTTGGACAGGTGGTCCAAGGCAATACTGAGGGTGGCATGGCGCAGGATACTGATTAAGTTCAGTTGACGATACAGTCTAAGAAGTTTGGATTTGGAGTTCATTTATGAGCTAGGTCCCATCAGACATCCAGACACATTCTAAGACAGGTATTGCTCATTTCGGGAGATGGCTTTCTCCGCGAACTTGAGATATAGAGAGACATAGAAAGAAACAACTAAGCGGATCCACTCACTGAGGCTATTCCTCGAACGCAATAGTTCCGCAAACGAGCTTTGTGAGACTGACTAGTAGAGGAGTTGGATGTTCGGTATCACACGGGCTGTGAGTATGCGACATCGCAATAATTAGCCTTGAGTGCAAGTGGGAGATTGTTCGAGATAGTGCCCTCAGAGTCAATTATTAGGTCACAGGTACGTGATTGTAATGATTGAGGGAGGACCTATCCCGGTAGGACAGTCTTACTCGTGATGATAGTATGCTATCTGGTTTACCTTTATTATCGTGTACTGCTTTAGGTGACATGACACGTCGCTATTACACGTTGATAGAGCCCCTAGGATTCTTGCTTGACCACCAGCAGTATGAGGGCGATCATATAAGTGGGAGCTGGGGGTCTACAAGCATATCCTTAAAAGATCCCTAGTCGTGGGAGTTTCGAGACCGGGCATCGATACTCCATTAGTAGACTAGTGTATACAGTCGACACCCCGACGAGGGGCGGTGGCCGGTCTCACAAGCCACTGGTGTCAGTTGGATCACCTAAGATGTATACAGGTGCTCATTGGGTTATGAGTACACTGGACAGGACTCGCCGGGAACATGCTAGTTGGTCATATACCAGACGTCAGATGGCAGTTCCCTGGTGACATGTGTGCAGGTTAGTTCATCGACCTGGGGATCGTCATTTGTCTCGTGTGAGTTCCCACTGTACTTTGATTACTACCCTACCACGGCTCAAAGGAGTCGTGCAAACAGGTTTTAGTTGGGTACAGTCCCGAGCCACATGGAGGCAGTGAGCGTATCTTCAGGGGTTCGTCTCTCCCGGTATTGGAGGTGAGGTCGTGCTGTGTCTAGGAGAGCCATTACACAAAGTCCTTGGCCAAGGCAAGGAGATTTACTGGTAGGTATTCCAGTAGTATCTCAGGGTGTTCTGGGCTACACTCCGACACGACTTGTACCGCTTTTGGGGGTCTGACTTTTACAAACCCCCTAGGCCCGCCATGCGATACTCATAGACGAACGGACCGGACTGTACGGATATTGTCACTGACAGGCTCAGTAGGGCGTCAGGATGAGTTCACTCATCGACGTCCCTTTTTAAGTCAATAGCTGGTGGCCCGTTACGTATTGGCTTATACCTCTGACGTGCTAGTGGTTAAATCCACAGCCATAGTATTGACGAGTCTTTAGAGTCCACCACACTTACAGTTACTCAATATTTCGGGCGAAACGCTGTAGAGGCCGTATGGAGATATGGCAGGGTCCGATCAGATACGTGCGGTATTGCACGGATCAGGATCGGACAGTTTGTACTAGTGGCCGTATGGTTATATGGCAGGGTTCGATCAGATACGTGCGGTATTGCACGGATCAGGATCGAACGGATATAACTAGCCGGCTTTGGCTTAAGCCGGTCCTAGTTTAGTACAGTGTAGATTTTGTCTCATTGCATTTGTATCCGGACGGAATACAGATGCGGGTGTGTATGCACAGTATGGGGGTTTTCCTGTAATTTATTACGGGACCAGTTTTCTGGAGTTGCCAGTTTGCTTTCCGTTCCGGCCGGTTTTCCTTTGTTCTTTCCCGGCCGGACTTTTCCGATGGAGGGGGTAATTTGCAGTTTTGCAAATTACACTTTGTGGAGGACTTATTTGCATAAGGTTTGATATGATAAGCATCTTTGCTTTTCATGCATTTATGTGATTTGATGAGATTAGAAATGAAGTGAGGTTTGATGTTGATTTAGTGATGATTATGTTTTAGGATGTGGTCACCACTTTTGCTTCCTACACTCACCTCCCTCTTGCTATCATATTGTTTTTGCTCCACCATTTTATTCTCACTTGATGAGAGGTTTATGTTCATGGTTGAGAAAAAGAAAGAGAGAAAGAAAAGAGAAGAAGAGAGTTTCATCTTCATCCTTGAGAGTGTTTCATTTTTTTGATCTCATTTCATGTTAAGAAAAATGCAAGCACCATTTTTCTTGTCTTGTTTCCTCCATCATCCACAAATGGCAACAAACCCCAAAAGAGACTATGATTCTACACTACACTTCCTACAGCAAATCTTGGACGCGTCGGCTAGCCTACTTCGCGCCCGAGTTGCCTCGGTATTGAGGTGGGAGCCCGTAAAAGCTACAGGCGATGTGGTGCCCTTCCGGCGAGGAGGCGACGACCGGAGATCCCGCGAGGAGATCGGAGTGGAGATGAAGACCGGAGGACTCGGATCAGTCGGTATATCTCTAACCCATCCTCTTGTTAGCTTAGACTAGTTTAATGGCACGATCCGGGGTTTAGTGCGCGGTGGTGCCGGTTTGCTAAGTCCGCAAAAATTAAAGTTTATCACCGTTTCCGCGTTTGGCCGTCGGATTGACGGCCGGGGCGCCGCCGTGCACTTACACTCTCCACGTTGGAAATGGTTCCAATGTACATACAGTCACAGTGGGAGAGTATCACTTGTGGTTGCCATCTGGGTGTATATTGGTTTTGAACCCATGTTATTTTGTACCAAGTATGCTTTGTAATATAATATCTATTTCTTTGTTAGACAATGAAGGATATAATTTTGTATTGCAGAACAATGTTATGATCATTCACCTGAATCAAATGTTGGTTGGATATGGTACACTTAATAACGGGATATACGTCCTAAATCAACACACAGTTTTCAGCATACAACACACTAATAAAATAAAACTTTCAGAAATAAATGAAGCTTTTCTTTGGCACTGTAGACTTGGTCATATTAACGAAACAAGACTAAACAAGTTACACAAAGATAGATATTTAAACCCTTTTGAATATAAATCTTATGCGACTTGCCAGTCTTGTATCAAGGGTAAAATGACCAAAACTCCGTTTACCGGACACGGAGAAAGAGCTATCGAGCTCCTCGGACTCATACATAGTGATGTATGTGGGCCAATGTTTACATAGGCTAGAGACGGTTTTTCTTACTTCATTACTTTCACTGACGATTTCTCAAGATTCGGTCATGTATTTTTATTAAAGCACAAATCCGAAGCTTTTGAGAAATTCACTGAATATAAACAAGAAGTAGTAAAACAAACCGGCTTGAGTATCAAGATGCTTCGATCAGATCGAGGTGGAGAGTATCTCAGTACAGAATTTGCAAACTTCCTAAAAGAGAATGGGATTCTCTCTCAGCTCACTCCTCCTTACACACCACAGCACAACGGTGTCTGAACGACGGAATAGGACCCTATTAGATATGGTCCGATCCATGATGAGTGATGCTGAGTTACCTGTCTCATTTTGGGGGCATGCATTGGAGACTGCAGCGTTTCTTTTGAACAGGGTTCCAACCAAAACCGTGTCTACCACGCCATATGAGATATGGCATGGGAAGAGACCATCTTTTAAGAGAATTAAGATTTGGGGTTGCCCGGCCTATGTTAAAAAGCAGAATCCGAACAAACTCGAGACACGGTCAGTCATGTGTAACTTTGTGGGATATCCAAGGAACTCTTATGGATATCTATTCAACCACAAGGAGGATCAAAATGTGTTTGTTTCTCAGCATGCCACATTCTTAGAAAAAGAGTTTTTCACAGATAAAGATGATGGCAATGTGGTGGACCTAGAAGAGGTTCTAGAGACACAAACTACAAATGGCGACTTGGTTGAACCGGCTGTTGCAATAGAAACTGAGGAACCTCGGCCACTCCGAAGGTCTGGTAGGACTTCTCGCCCACCGGAGTGGTACTACGGTTTCCTCATTGATGGTGACAGAGAAGATTTCATCATAGAGGATGATGATCCTACCAGTTTTCAGCAAGCTATCACGAGTGATGACTCTGTGAAGTGGCTGGATGCCATGAGATCCGAAATGGAGTCTATGTACACCAACAAAGTTTGGAATTTGGACGTTGTACCCCCTGGGGTAAAACCTATGGGATGCAAATGGGTCTTTAAAAGAAAGATTGGTGTAGATGGGCAGGTAGAGACCTACAAGGCAAGACTTGTGGCGAAGGGTTTTCGTCAAAGACCAGGTTTGGACTATGACGAGACTTTTTCGCCCGTAGCCATGCTTAAATCCATTCGGATCCTACTTGCTATTGCTGCTCACTATGACTATGAAATCTTGCAGATGGACGTTAAAACGGCATTTCTAAATGGGGATTTAGAAGAATGCGTTTATATGGATCAACCGGAGGGCTTCATTGACAGTGGGAGCAGCGGGAAAGCATGTAGATTGCTTAAATCCATATATGGGTTAAAGAAGGCATCACGGAGTTGGAACATCTGTTTCGATGATATTATCAAAGAGTTTGATTTCATCAAAAATCCAGATGAACCTTGTGTTTATAAGAAGGCTGTAGGGAGAGCTGTCACATTCCTCGTATTGTACGTGGATGACATTCTTCTGATAGGAAATGATATTCCTATGCTACAGTCGGTCAAATCTTTCTTATCACTATGGTTCTCCATGAAGGACCTGGGTGATGCCACATACATTCTGGGCATAAGGATCTATAGGGATAGATCCAAGAGGTTATTGGGATTGTCCCAAACCAAGTACATCAACACCATCCTAAAAAGGTTTAGTGTGGAAGACTCCAAGCGGGGTGCCTTACCCGCTTGCCATGGGGTCACTCTCTCCAAGGATTCTTGTCCAAAGACCGATGAAGAGAGAGCTCGCATGAGCATTATACCCTATGCTTCGGCAGTAGGATCTATAATGTATGCGATGTTATGTACACGCCCAGATGTAGCTTATGCACTTAGTGTTGTAAGCAGGTATCGATCCAACCCAGGGGAGAATCATTGGATAGCTTTGAGAACATTCTTAAGTACTTGCGAAGGACTAAAGAATTGTTCTTGGTGTATGGTAATGGAGATCTCCAAATGGAGGCCTTTATCGATTCGAGCTTCCAGAGCGATAAGGATGACAGAAAATCTATCTCAGGGTTTGTATTTACCCTTAATGGAGGGGCGGTAAGTTGGAAGAGTTCCAAACAGGATACCATTGCAGACTCTGCGATGGAGGCTGAGTACATTGCTGCAAATGATGCCGCCAAGAAAGCCATCTGGATGAGGAAGTTCGTCTCGGAGCTAGGAGTAGTTCCAACCATTATTGATCCAATACCATTGTATTGTGATAATAATGGGGCTATGGCATTAGCCAAGGAGCCCAGGTCCCATCAGCGGTCCAGACACATCCTGAGGCGCTTTCATTTGATCCGGGAGATTGTAGATCGCCGCGAGATCGAGATTAAGAGAGTAGACACAAAGAATAACGTCGCGGATCCACTCACCAAGGCCCTCCCTCAGCCGCAGCATAAGCGACTTTTTGAGATGTTGGGTATGAGATACGCCAATAACTGGCCTTAGTGCAAGTGGGAGATTGTTGGATATATGTATGCCCTAGAGGCCATTATGTGATAGTGGATGTATTTATACATGTATATATATATATATATTCAGTGTACATTCTTGCTTGACATGATAGTATGCTATCTGGTTATTCTTTATCTGACATGTTGATTTGACCATGCTTTTATTCATTCATACATGTTGATAAAACCCTGAGGATATTGACTTGACTACTGTGATTATGATAGAGATCATACTAGTGGGACATCAGTAGTTTATAAGCATATCCTAGAATGTCCCTAGTCGTAGGTGTATCGAGACGGGGCATCGATATACCAGAGTAGACTAGAGTATATGACACTAGACCCATATGATGGGCGTTGGATGTTCCCACATTCATCGATGTTTGACATCAAGATCGTATACGGGTGCTCAGTGGTGACTGGGTATACAGGACGGACTCGCCGAGAACTCCTATATGGAATTATATCTATCGTCGGATAGTAGTTCTCAGGTGACACTGGTGCAGGTTAGTCTGTAGACCCGAGATCGTCATAGAGTCTTGTGTGTTCTCCCACTGTACTTTGATTACACCCTACCACGGCTCTACTGAGTCGTGCAAATAGGTGGCCGTTGGGTACAGTCCCGAGACACACGAAGGCAATGAGCGATAGGAGGGGTTTCGTCTCTCCTAGTATTGGGAGTTGATGATGTGCTGTGCTCGACTGGCTATATTAGTAAGTCCCCGGCCAGGGCTGTTGAAATTTGCTGATAAGTGTTATCAGTAGTTTCTCAATCTGTTATAGACCTTTCATCGGCACGACTTATTGAGTTATTGGGGTCGACGTTACCATCCCTAGACTCGATATGCAGCATATCTGACGAAGAGACCGGACTGTACGGTAGTGTTGTCGGTTGGCTCGACGGGAGTTGTAACAGGTTCGCTTGTTTTCTTCTGATCGCTCAATACCCGGGTGGCCGTTACGTTTAGCTGACCGCTTGCGGCTTTGGGGATCTTGATATGATCATCACCCACTGCCGGCGTATTGACGAGTCTTAGAGTCTCACAAAGGAGTAACCTAGTCCAGGCGAAAAGTTGTAGTGCGCATATGCGATATGTGCGTGGGCCCGGTTAAAATGCGCATATGAGATGCAGTATATTAATCGGGCGGCTTGCTTTTGGTCGGGTCGTATGTGATATGACCGGGTTGATAAATCAAGTGTTGATTTATCATTTAACCAATTAGCTTCTCACTTAAAATCCTTTCTTGTCTTTATGCATGCATGTATGCACTCATTCTCATTCATTCTCATACATGCATACATAAAGGTTATCATGGTTGTATATATAGGAGATGGTAGCAATATAAGACTCACACCTTATAATTACATATTTGGATATATATTGTATTTGTTTTAAAACAAAAGAAAAGAAAAAGATTAATACATGATTATCTTCTACACTCTTCTTTGAAATAACCATGCACACCTACTTTTTAACCATGTATTAATCTTCCTTTTGTGTTTTAACTCAAGTACAATAATATCCATATATTGTAACTATGGTTTGAGATGAAAGATAGAAAATATATATATTTATATTTTCTATTTTTCACAACACAATTATCATTCTCTTGATATTTCGAAAGCCATCATCTTCTTCCTCCTTGCTCTCTTGCTCTCTAGATTTCTCAAGTGAGAAAAACATTCACCAAGTTAGGATTTTGAAGTGAGAAAACCAACCACAACACCATTCTACACTAGTCTTGCGAACTTGTGAAGAGTGTTAGCTTCCATCTTCTTTTCGTGATCTTGTTGTTAGTTGTATGTATGCCCTAGAGGCCAGTATTGTACAGATGATGTATATTATTGGATGCTTGGACATATGTAGAGATGACTTTCTTGCTCGATATGATAGTATGCTATCTGGTTACTCTTTATCTTAACATGTACACTAGTCTCTTTAAACTGTCTTATGGTTACATGTTGGTAAAGCCCTTAGGATGTGTACTTGACTACCTGGATTATAATGCAGATCATACTAGTGGGGACATGGTAGTCCATAAGTACATCCTTCAAGGTCCCTAGTCGTGGGTGTATCGAGACGGGGCATCGATATACCAGAGTAGACTAGCGTATACGCTTCTCGACCCATGAGATGGGCGATGGATGATCCTATATCCATTGGTGTTTGACATCAGAGATGGTGTACGGGTGCTCAGTGGAGACTGGGTACACTGGACGGACTCGCCGAGAACTCCTAGATGGTATTATACCTCACGTCAGATGGCAGTTCTCAGGTGACACTTGTACAGGTTAGTCTGTAGACCCGAGATCGTCATAGAGTCTTGTGTGATTCCCACTGTACTTTGATCTCCACCTTACCACATCCATGAGGGCGTGCAAAACGGTGGTCTTTGGGTACAGTCCCGAGTCACATGGAGGCATTGAGCGATAGGAGGGGTTTCGTCTCTCCCGGTATTGGGGGTTGATGTTGCGCTGTGCTCGATTGGCCGTAACAGGGAAGTCCCTCGCCAGGGCTGATCAGAGATTTGCTGGTAAGTGTTACCAGTAGTTTCTCGACCCGTTATGAGCCTCACATCGGCACGACTTATCGATTATTGGGGTCTGACGTTTACCACCCCTAGACTTGATATGCGATATATCAGACGAACAGACCGGACTGTACGGTAAGTGTTACTGGTTGGATTCACAGGAGTGTGAGCAGGCTAGCTCGTCGATCTTCTGATCGCTCAATACCCGGATGGCCGTTACGTTTAGCAGACCGCTTGCGGCTTGTGGGTGCTTGATATGATCATCATCTGCTACCGGCGTATTGACGAGTCTTTAGAGTCCTACACAGTGGTTTCCTGGCTCAAGCGAAACGAAATAGGAGCGCATATGAGATATGTGCGGGACCGAGAATAATGCGCGTATGTGATACCGCATTTCATTCTCGCGATAAATGTTTCGATTGGTTATATTCGATATGACCTAGTTATCGAATCATTGATTCGATAAATCGATACATTGAATACTAGTCGGTTATGTGCGACATGACCGGATCATTGAATCAAATGTTGATTTAATGATTTAATGTATAATTATATATTTGATATATTACTTTGCATTAACTAGTATTGGTTCACTTTATATGGATTTTCTCACTTGATGTGCAAGTTGTATATGTGATATACTTTTGTGCACATATTTGTATCATGTTTGATGATTCTTGATTATTTAGTTAAGTATATAGAATTAAACCATGGTTAATTTGATAATTAGGGTTTTGCATATTCATTTATTTATTTATTTGTTCATTTATTTATTTGGAAAAGATTGAGATAAGAATGGTGGAGAAGTTTGTCTTTAGTTGAAGCTTCATAAAGCTTTGACTTCTTAACCATTCTTGTCTTCATGCTTAACCCTAACCTATCCAACTAACCATGGTCTATTCTCTACACTCAACTATGGTTTGCTTATGATAAGTATTGAATTATTTTCATATTAATTCAACACTTATCATATTCTTTCTTCTTCTTGACCTTCTTCTTCAAGAAAGAAACCTAGATGCCATCAATGGCAACTTGAGATCCAAAGTGAGAAATCCAATTCTAAAGTGAACCCACCTCCTATTTCTTCACGCTCTACCTCTTGCCAAGTTGTTTTGGGTGTTTTCTTCACAATTCTCACCACTTGGTGAAGTTGGAGCTTGAACTTGTGCAACCTCGACGTAGATCATCTTCGGCACGAAGCCGACGACCTATTCCGCTCACTTCTCCGATGAAGCCGTCGCGAGAGTCCGAGATTCGAGATGGACAGCGAGAGGACGACCACGTAGAGCTAAGGATGTGGATATCCGGATCTACAAAGGTTGTAGCCTCTCTCCTTTAGTTAAATTGTTAACTAGATTCTTGTTTCGCCTAGGATTCTAGCCGACGATCCGTTTTAGGTTTTCTCGGCACCATAATTTTTATAAATTGGCATGGTTGATGTCTTGTGAGACCTCTATAGGGAGCCTAGGAACCTTTCACTGGTATCAGAGCCTAGCTAGAGCCTTAAGAGAAGTCCAGACGACGTTTGAAGTCCGAACGAACCCGAAACCCTAAAACCTAAGTGCTCTCTGGAATTTTTCTAAAATTTGGGATTTTTCAATATTAAAAAGGCTTAAAAAATTTAGCAGAGAATTCTAAGAATTACGGTGCAATTTTTATTCAATGAACAGTGAAAAGCGCGGCGGAACCGCGGCCTAAGCCAGCTTAGGCGGCGGTTCCGCGGCGGCTTGATGATGTCATCCCTATCTTTTTGCACAGTAATTCTTATTTAACCGTGCCGAGTTCTCTGGGTGTTTTTAATATTTTTTCAAGAGTTGAATTTTCTGGGGTGTTTTAGAGCTTCGGTGTTTCGACCGGATTATCAAACTTCGTCTTTGTGTTTTTCCGGGTAATTTTTGAATTTGTTAAATAGTTCGACCGGATATAAATACCCAACTTTTCCCCTGTCGGGAAATTTCCAAGTGTTGGATTTTTCCGTAGTCTAACGACGTTCTAAGTAGTGCAAGTAACGCGATGGACCCTATAGAAGACAACAAACCTTAACTCGATTATGTGACCGTCTTGAACTGCCCTTTGAACCTTCGGGTTTGGGGTAGTACGGCGTGCCACATGTGAGGCGTTAGCTTGACCCTTCTACGGCTGGACCGTTGGTACTGAGGCACGAACTGAATGTTGTTAGACTTATTTCATGTGTTGAGCTGTATCGGGAAAACTTGGGTATTCGACTATTCGATCGGAAAGTTTAACATCTTCTGTTTATCTGGAATGTGATACAATAATTGGAATTCACAAACAGTTATGAGATAACTGAATGAATGTTATAGATCTAGCGGTTTAGTTTCACTTGATATTGAAAAGAGTTTTCGATAATGAGACTAAAAAGCGGGGTTTATAACTGTTAGGCATGTGATGTCTAAGTATTTCATTTGATTAGGCATGTGATGTCTAAAGAGGTTGTGGATTCCAACTGTTGTAGTTTTACATTTTCTTTTCTGTGACCGTAAGTGTAGTATGTTCATATCGCCGGTTTCGTTCCTATACGTCAACGGAAGTTGGGGTATGCATACTTACTTACGTTGATGACATGTGATGTTATGTGTTGCTGGATATGTTATATTGGATCGTCGTGTTTGAATAGCCGGGGGTTTTTATGTGAGATGAGTGTTTTTCATTTTCATTCATGTAAAAACTTGTATGTAATATTCTTTTATTTGGGGCACTTCCAGGCAGCGGAAGTTGTCACTCTTTGTATATTATTTACTTTTCCGCATTAGGATAGACCCAAGGAGGGGAGCACAAGTAACCGGGTTCTGGGGTCCAGTGGGAGACCAACTCGAGGAGTCGAGTCCGGGTCTCCTAACCCTAGAATTGGCAGGGTTGCTTGCCGCTCTCGTAGGGGTCTAGGGGAGTGGGATTGGCTATTCATCACGACCGTGGAATCCGTGTTTTATACTGGCTCGTATTGAAAACACGGACGTCCTAGTATATCCAATATTTCATATGTTTCTTCTGCTGCGATATCTGTGATGTGATCATGTGATGTTCTGTGATGGATATAGTATATAGTATATATGATATATTATATAGACGTTACTTATGTTTTACACCCGCGCTAGCCCTGCCCTGCTCTGTCGTTAGTTACCTAACCTAACGGTGCACGAGGGGACATCGAGGCGAATGCGGATGGCATAAATGTACGTCGTATTTATCTGTGATGTTTAGGCATTTAAATGATGGGACTTCATTAATGTGATTAATGAAAGAAAAGAAACCTAAGATGTTGTAGAATCAAATTTTAAAACAAAACAGGTAGCTACAGTTCTTGCTTTGCATAGCGGTATATATGATATACCCTGCACCTTATTCGATGAGGAAAGGACCGAGATCCCTTCACCGGGAGTGACTCCTTTAGCAATAACTGGCAGATGCTACACACTCGATTTGACTTTTGACTGCTTCTATAGTTTCAGCTTTGCACAGTGATATATACGATATATCCCGCACCTCATTCGACGAGGAAAGGGCCGACGATCCCTTCACCGGGAGTGACCCCTTTAGCAAAACTAGAAAAAGCCTCAAAATCACTCCATTTCAAAACTTTATTTGATTCTACAACGATATCAAGTTCATTACGCTCATGGTTTTTATGAAAAACCTGCGTAGCCCTCCGTCATTTCAGATAAGTACTAGTTAGTATTCGTGCTGCGGTAGTTTGGCCTCCGTCAAGACGCAGTGTACGGTAGCTAACTTGTGCTTATCTGCTAGCATATGATGCGATTGGATTAGGGTATTCGTACGGCGTTGTTTGGCCTCCGTCAAGGGTCGTGCGGGTGGATTTGATTCAATCAGGAAATGACGGGTTGAACTTGACTAGCGGACTATGGGTTGTTTGGCCTCCGTCAAGGTCATAGGACGCTAGGGGCAAAACATTATCAGGAATTTCAAGTGTTGAAATTTGCCATGAGATTGCATACCTTCTATGAGATAGTTGGATCCCGATACCCACTGCGAGTAAGAGTTACTCCTGGGAGAGTTTTACACATTACAATTAGCCGATCGAGTAGGTGTCTAGAAAGGTGTTAACGAGGTTACGCCTCTGGGAAAACGAGGTTTACATTAATTAGGTTCGTGCGAAAGCACGGGGGACCTCCCTCAAAGTACCGACACTGGCCTGGCTGAAAGATTGGCGAACTTGTAGTGTGTAATTAATCCCGGCTGGTCTTTCCTTTTAGGGTTTGAAAAAAGATTTGATAAAAACCAGTGGGAGCCATCCTGATTAGATAAGATAATAACCAATCTGATCTTGCACGAGCATACGCTAAAGTGTTTTCTTCTCTCTCTCTCCAGGTAGCGACCATTTCATGCCTTAATCAAGATAATAATATGGATGTATTGACCGAACCCGCATGTTATACTGTGCAGGGGAACGTTGAACCCGTTCTATCTTATAAGTGTTATAAGAATGAACAGGAAACAGGAGAATATCTGGATTCTCAACCCGCCCAAAAGAACATGCATGTTGATGCATCTTCTACAGGTGTGTTAGTTATTGAGAACTGTTTCTCAGTTCACCCTACGTCCTGGGTATTAGATACCGGATCAGGATCCCACATATGTAAACAGTTACATGGGCTACGAAATGGTAGAGAACTAGGAAAAGGTGATCATTCCGTTCAAGTTGGGAACGGTGCAAGTGTTGCAGCCAAAGCAGTTGGCGAATATCACCTAGTATTACCAAGTGGTGATACAATGATTCTGAATGAGTGCTATTATATACCGAACATGATGTGCAACATTATATCAGTTTCTTTATTGAGTAAAGAAGGATATAATTTTGTAGTAAAGGATAATGTTATGAACATATTCCTAGATCAAAAGTTGATTGCATCAGGCTCGCTACATAATGGCATATTCATTCTCAATCAAAATACAGTCTTCAATATACAAAACACACACAAGAGGAAAAGCTCATAAATGAACGAATCCTTCTTGTGGCACTGTAGACTTGGCCATATCAATGAGACACGACTAGCTAAGTTGCATAAGGATGGTTATTTGAATCCGTTCGAATTATCATCTTATGATACTTGCCATTCATGTCTCAAAGGAAAAATGACCAAAGCTCCGTTT
Organism: Agapanthus africanus; assembly: GCA_030015575.1. Lineage (NCBI taxonomy): Eukaryota > Viridiplantae > Streptophyta > Magnoliopsida > Asparagales > Amaryllidaceae > Agapanthus > Agapanthus africanus. The sequence goes on along the minus strand of CM057342.1, from coordinate 355,875,673 downwards.
AGTGGACACGGAGAAAGAGTTACTGAACTCTTAGGACTGGTACATAGTGATGTATGCGGTCCCATGTCTACCCATGCCAGGAATGGTTCTTCATACATCATTACATTCACTGACGGTCTCTGTAGATTCGGATATGTGTTCCTGATGAAACACAAATCAGAAGCTTTTGAGAAATTTAGAGAATATAAACAAGAAGTAGAGAACCAAACGGGCAAAAGTATTAAGATCCTTCGATCTGATCGAGGAGGAGAATACTTAAGTAACAAATTCAGAGATTATCTAAAAGAGAATGGGATTCTTTCTCAGCTTACTCCTTCTTATACACCACAGCACAACGGTGTATCGGAGCGGAGAAATCGCACCCTATTAGATATGGTGCGCTCTATGATGAGTGCAGCTGAGTTACCTATTTCCTTCTGGGGATATGCACTGGAGACTACTGCATACCTACTGAATAGAGTTCCGACCAAATCAGTGCCTACCACTCCATATAAGATATAGAATGGCAAGAGACCATGTCTTAATTTTATTCAGATATGGGGTTGTCCGGCCTATGTTAAAACACAAAATCCGGACAAGCTCGAGGCAAGGTCTGTTCTATGTAAGTTTGTTGGATATCCCAAACATTCGCGAGGGTATATCTTCTACCACTCTGAGGAACAAAAAGTGTTTGTTTCTCGACATGCCACTTTCTTAGAAAAGAGTTTTCTTATGAAACAGACAAGTAGCATTGAGGTAGAACTGGAAGAGGTTCCAGCAACACAAACTATAACAGAAGACTTGGTAGAACCAGAGAATTCAGTAGAACTCGATGAACCCCAGCCTCTCCGCCGATCTAGTAGGGTTTCTCGTCCACCTGAGAGATATTACGGTTTTCTCATTGACGGTGGAAGCGAGGATTGCATCATGGAGGATGATGACCCAACTAGTTTCGAGCAGGCCATCACGAGTGGGGACTCAGTGAAATGGCTGGATGCTATCCGGTCCGAGATGGAATCCATGTACACCAACAAAGTAAGGACTTTAGACGTTGCTCCTGAAGGGGTAAAACCCATTGGGAGCAAGTGGATCTTCAAGAAGAAACTTGGTGTAGATGGGAAAGTGGAGACTTTCAAAGCTAGACTTGTAGCAAAGGGTTTTCGTCAAAGACCAGGTGTGGACTGTGACGAGACCTTTTCTCCAGTGGCTATGCTTAAATCCATCCGGATCATGCTTGCCATCGCTGCTTATCATGATTACGAAATCTGGCAAATGGATGTTAAGACCTCCTTTCTAAATGGTGATTTAGAAGAGTGCGTGTACATGACTCAGCCAGAGGGCTTCGTAGACAGTGGGAGCAGCGGGAAGGTGTGCAAGCTGCTTAAATCCATTTATGGATTAAAGCAAGCATCGCGGAGTTGGAACATCTGCTTTGACGTCGTTATCAAAGAGTTTGATTTCGTCAAAAATCCAGATGAACCTTGTATCTACAAAAAGGTGGCAGAGAGTAAGGTTGTCTTCCTCGTATTGTACGTGGACGACATACTCTTGATAGGAAATGATATTCCTATGCTGCAATCGGTCAAGCTCTTCTTATCACAAAGATTCTCAATGAAAGATCTTGGTGATGCTTCCTGCATATTGGGAATTCGGATCTATAGAGATAGATCCAAACGGATATTGGGATTGTCCCAATCCAGGTACATTGACACCATACTAAAGAGGTTTAGTATGGAAGAATCCAAGCGTGGGAACTTGCCCACGATCTCTGGACTCACTCTCTCCAAAGAGATGTCTCCCAAGACTGATTTGGAGAGAGCTCGCATGCAAGGGATACCCTATGCTTCTGCAGTAGGCTCTATCATGTATGCGATGCTATGTACCAGACCCGATGTAGCATACTCACTAAGTGTAGTGAGCAGGTATCAAGCTGATCCTGGAGAGAGTCACTGGACAGCTGTGAAGAGCATTCTCAAGTACTTACGAAGGACTAGAGATATGTTCTTGGTGTATGGTAACGGAGAGCTCCAAGTGGAGTCCTTTACCGATTCGAGCTTCCAGAGTGATAAGGACGACTCTAAGTCGCAGTCGGGCTTTGTCTTTACCCTTTACGGAGGGGCGGTTAGCTGGAAGAGTTCCAAGCAGGAAACCGTGGCAGACTCGACCATGGAGGCTGAATACATCGCTGCCAACGATGCTGCCAAAGAGGCTGTCTGGATCAAGAAGTTCATTACTGAACTTGGAGTGGTTCCATCCATTGAGCATCCAATACCTTTGTATTGCGATAACAATGGAGCGGTGGCTTTGGCCAAGGAACCCAGGTCCCATCAGCGATCCAGGCATATTCTGAGGCGGTATCACCTGATCCGGGAGATAGTTGATCGCCGGAAGATCGAGGTCAGGAGGGTTGACATGAAGAACAACACGGCGGATCCACTCACGAAGGCCATTCCCCAGATACAGTTTGAGAGACTCTTCGGGATGCTCGGTATGCGATACTACAGCAGCTGGCCCGAGTGCAAGTGGGAGATTGTTAGTTGTATGTATGCCCTAGAGGCCAGTATTGTACAGATGATGTATATTATTGGATGCTTGGACATATATAGAGATGACTTTCTTGCTCGATATGATAGTATGCTATCTGGTTACTCTGTATCTTAACATGTACACTAGTCTCTTTAAACTGTCTTATGGTTACATGTTGGTAAAGCCCTTAGGATGTGTACTTGACTACCTGGACTATGATGCAGATCATACTAGTGGGGACATGGTAGTCCATAAGTACATCCTTCAAGGTCCCTAGTCGTGGGTGTATCGAGACGGGGCATCGATATACCAGAGTAGACTAGCGTATACGCTTCTCGACCCATGAGATGGGCGATGGATGATCCCATATCCATTGGTGTTTGACATCAGAGATGGTGTACGGGTGCTCAGTGGAGACTGGGTACACTGGACGGACTCGCCGAGAACTCCCAGATGGTATTATACCTCACGTCAGATGGCAGTTCTCAGGTGACACTTGTACAGGTTAGTCTGTAGACCCGAGATTGTCATAGAGTCTTGTGTGATTCCCACTGTACTTTGATCTCCACCTTACCACGTCCATGAGGGCGTGCAAAACGGTGGACTTTAGGTACAGTCCCGAGTCACATGGAGGCAATGAGCGATAGGAGGGGTTTCGTCTCTCCCGGTATTGGGGGTTGATGTTGCGCTGTGCTCGATTGGCCGTAACAGGGAAGTCCCTGGCTAGGGCTGATCAGAGATTTGCTGGTAAGTGTTACCAGTAGTTTCTCGACCCGTTATGAGCCTCACATCGGCACGACTTATCGGTTATTGGGGTCTGACGTTTACCACCCCTAGACTTGATATGCGACATATCAGACGAACAGACCGGACTGTACGGTAAGTGTTACTGGTTTGATTTACAGGAGTGTGTGCGGGCTAGCTCGTCGATCTTCTGATCGCTCAATACCCGGATGGCCGTTACGTTTAGCAGACCGCTTGCGGCATGTGGGTGCTTTATATGATCATCATCTGCTACCGGCGTATTGACGAGTCTTTAGAGTCCTACACAGAGGTTTCCTGGCTCAAGCGAAACGAAATAGGAGCGCATATGAGATATGTGCGGGACCGAGAATAATGCGCGTATGTGATACCGCATTTCATTCTCGCGATAAATGTTTCGATTGGTTATATTCGATATGACCTAGTTATCGAATCATTGATTCGATAAATCGATACATTGAATACTAGTCGGTTATGTGCGACATGACCGGATCATTGAATCAAATGTTAATTTAATGATTTAATGTATAATTATATATTTGATATATTACTTTGCATTAACTATTATTGGTTCACTTTATATGGATTTTCTCACTTGATGTGCAAGTTGTATATGTGATATACTTTTGTGCACATATTTGTATCATGTTTGATGATACTTGATTATTTAGTTAAGTATATAGAATTAAACCATGGTTAATTTGATAATTAAGGTTTTGCATATTCATTTATTTATTTATTTGTTCATTTATTTATTTGGAAAAGATTGAGATAAGAATGGTGGAGAAGTTTGTCTTTAGTTGAAGCTTCATGAAGCTTTGACTTCTTAACCATTCTTGTCGTCATGCTTAACCCTAACCTATCCAACTAACCATGGTCTATTCTCTACACTCAACTATGGTTTTCTTATGATAAGTATTGAATTATTTTCATATTAATTCAACACTTATCATATTCTTTCTTCTTCTTGACCTTCTTCTTCAAGAAAGAAACCTAGATGCCATCAATGGCAACTTGAGATCCAAAGTGAGAAATCCAATTCTAAAGTGAACCCACCTCCTATTTCTTCACCCTCTACCTCTTGCCAAGTTGTTTTGGGTGTTTTCTTCACAAGTCTCACCACTTGGTGAAGTTGGAGCTTGAACTTGTGCAACCTCGACGTAGATCATCTTCGGCACGAAGCCGACGACCAATTCCGCTCACTTCTCCGATGAAGCCGTCGCGAGAGTCCGAGATTTGAGATGGACAGCGAGAGGACGACCACGTAGAGCTAAGGAAGTGGATATCCGGATCTACAAAGGTTGTAGCCTCTCTCCTTTAGTTAAATTGTTAACTAGATTCTTGTTTCGCCTAGGATTCTAGCCGACGATCCGTTTTAGGTTTTCTCGGCACCATAATTTTTATAAATTGGCATGGTTGATGCCTTGTGAGACCTCTATAGGGTGCCTAGGAACCTTTCACTTGTGAAGTTGCAAGCTTGGACAAAGAGGACTCCGGGTGGATCATCGTGGACATAGAGGTTCTCAAGCGGACGTTTTCCAACCCCCAAGTAGCCGAGGAGTCTAGCGTAGCTAGCTACAAAGGTCGTACTCTCAAAACCCTAGCTTTATCTACTTGTGATAATGGTTATGTTTAAGAAACCCTAAAATTCTAGTGATGATTCTTTGCATGTTCACTTATCACCTCAAAAATTTAATTTTGAGACATGTGATTCTTGCAAACCCTTCATGAGGTGCTAGGTAAACCTTACATCTAGTAGGCTTTCTCATCCTCCTGAGAGATACTATGGTTTTCTTCTAGATGGGGATCGAGAGGATTGCATCATCGATGATGATGAGCCTACTAGTTTTCAGCAGGCTATCACGAGTATTGACTCGGTGAAGTGGCTGGATGCTATGAGATCCGAAATGGAATCCATGTACACCAATAAAGTATGGACTTTAGAAGTTGCTCCTCCTGGGGTGAAACCAGTTGGATGCAAATGGATCTTCAAAAAGAAGATTGGTGCACTTGGACAAGTGGAAACCTACAAAGCTAGACTCGTTGCAAAAGGTTTTCGTTAAAGACCAGGATTGGACTATGATGAAACCTTTTCACCTGTAGCTATGCTTAAATCCATTCGGATCCTGCTTGCCATTGCTGCCTTCCATGACTATGAAATCTGGCAAATGGATGTAAAAACAGCTTTTCTAAATGGACATTTAGAAGAGAGTGTTTATATGGATCAACCAGAAGGTTTCTTAGACAGTGGGAGCAGCGGAAGAGTGTGCAGGTTGCTTAAATCCATCTATGGATTAAAGTAAGCATCGCGGAGTTGGAACATCTGCTTTGATGAGACAGTCAAAGAATTTGACTTTATCAAAAATGTAGATGAACCATGTATTTATAGGAAGATTGTAGAAGGAGCAGTAGTCTTCCTCGTTTTGTACGTCGACGACATACTACTGATAGGGAATGATGTCCTTATGCTACAATCAGTAAAGCTCTTCTTGTCACAGAAATTCTCCATGAAAGACTTAGGTGATGCAACCTACATTTTGGGCATTAAGATCTATCGTGATAGATCTAATAGAATGTTGGGACTTTCACAGTCAGGTATATTGACACTATACTAAAGAGATTTAGTATGGAAGATTCCAAGCGCGGTAATATGCCCGCTTGTCACGGGATCACTCTCTCAAAAGAGATGTCTCCAAAGACTGATGAAGAGAGGGCTCGCATGGGCATTATACCCTATGCTTCGGCAGTAGGATCTATAATGTATGCGATGTTGTGTACAAGACCAGATGTAGCTTACGCACTTGGTGTGGTAAGCAGGTATAAGTCTGACCCAGGTGAGAAGCATTGGATAGCGGTAAAGAACATTCTCAAGTACCTAAGAAGGACTAAGGAGATGTTCTTGATTTACGGTAATGAGGACCTTCAGGTTGAGGCTTTTACCGACTCCGGATTCTAAAGTGACAAAGACGATTCTAAATCCATTTCGGGTTTTGTGTTTACCCTCAAAGGAGGGGAGGTATGTTGGAAGAGTTCCAAACAGGATACCGTCGCAGACTCAACTATGGAGGCTGAGTATATAGCTGCTAGTGAAGCCGCAAAAGAGGCTGTCTGGATAAGGAAGTTCATCTCTGAACTTCAGGTGGTTCCGTCCATTGCTAATCCAATACCTTTGTATTGTGATAACAATGGGGCTGTAGGATTAGCGAAGGAACCGAGGTCCCATTAGAAATCCAGGCATATCTTAAGGCGGTTTCACCTGATCAAGGAGATCGTTGATCGTCGGGAGATCGAGGTACGGAGAGTGGACACAAAAGACAACACGGCAGATCCATTCACCAAGGCCATCCCTCAAGTCCAGATCGAGAGGCTGCTTGAGATGTTGGGCATGCGGTACGCCAACAACTGGATCTAGTGCAGACAGTGGGTACTTATTGCGCCAATTATAGGCCTTAGTGCAAGTGGGAGATTGTTGGATATATATGCCCTAGAGGCCTTCATTGTATAGGATGCTAGGGATATGTATGTACATGACAGTCTTGCTTAATATGATAGTACGCTATTTGGTTTGTCTTTATCTTAACATATGATATATTTTGCGTAGTATTCATATATATATACATGTTGATAAAGCCCATAGGGTGTTTGCATGACTACCGGCGTTGTGATGGCAGTCATACTTGTGGGTGCTGGATAGTCAATAGGCACATCCTTAGATGTCCCTGGTCGCTGGAGTATCGAGACTGGGCATCGATACTCCGGAGTAGACTAGTGTATACATATCTAGACCGTGAGGAGGGGCGATGGATTGGTCCCGCAGCCATTGGTGGAGTGCACCTAAGATTGTTTACAGATGCTCACTGGGTGTGAGTACACCGGACAGGACTCGCCGAGAACTGACTGGATAGTATTTATACCTAACGTCAGATAGCAGTTCTCAGGTGACATGTGTGCAAATAGTCCGTTGACTTAAAGTCGTCATTTGTCTCGTGTGAGTTCCCACTGTGCTTTGATTATTACCCTACCACGGTTTAAAGGAGTCGTGCAAACAGGTTTTAGTTGGGCACAGTCCCAAGCCACGTGGAGGCAGTGAGGGACTGTTAGGGATTCGTCTCTCCCGGTATAGGGAGTTGATATCGCACGGTGATCGGTTGGTCATTACCATAAGTCCCTGGCCAGGGCTGATTGAGAATTACTGATAGACTGATCAGTAGATTCTCGGATGGCAATTGAGCCATGCCGACACGACTTTTACGGTTATTAGGGGCCTGGCGTTTACCACCTCCCTAGACCATCCTTGCGATACTCTTAGACGAACAGACCGGACTGCACGGATATTGTCACAGACAGGCTCAGTAGGAGTTCGGATGGGTAACCTCATCGGCCTTCTTATCGACATCTACCTGGGGACCGTTACGTACAGCTAGTGCCGCTTGCGGTCTGTGGTTAAACCCACTGCCAGTGTAGTAGTCGAGTCTTTAGAGTCCCACACAGATTTTTCCCAACTCCAGGCAAAACGATAAAGAGGTCGTACGGTTTTACGACAAGGGTTCGGACGAATACGTGTTTAAACGCACGTACGACATTCGGACAGTTTTTTCTAGACGGCTTTGGTTTAAGCTAGATTCTAGTATCAGGTTATTGGATTTATACAGTCTAAAGTTTTTCCGTGTTTTCACGGATGGGAGGGGCGTTCTCGTAATTTCCGGGAAGCTTCTAGAAGCATGGTGACTTGAGGGGTTAAGGTGGCATTGTCATTAAATGATATTGTGACTCATAATGAGTGATTCATTATTTCATTAATGCATTATTAAATGCTTAATGACTCACATAGTGAATCACTCATGATACATTTATGTAGCATGATGAATAATCTCTTATTATTCAATTATTGATTTATTCATTATGCTTCATATATTAAGTGAGAAATAATTTCATTTTCATTATTCTAGTTCACCTTCTCTCTTCTCAAGCTCACTCTTTCTTCAAACTCTAATCCTACCACTCATGAGTTGAGAACAAGGATTAGAAAAGACTAAACATCCCATAACCTAACTCTATATGATCTAAGTTGCTTTGATTAGCAACTAGAGAAACTTAGTTACCTCAAGTTTTGAGGTGAAGCTTGGATTAGGGTTCTCGGGTGGATCATCTATCACTTGGAGGAGGCCGAGGAGGACGTAGAGATCGTAAAGACGAAGGACACGTATCACTAGGTATAATCTCTTTACATAGTAGATAAGAACTTCTATGGTAGTTGTTAATTATCGTTTAGCAAGGATCTTCGGTTAGTCGATGTATGCTTCAAGAACAAGATCGTTTATCATATTTCCGCCTCCCCGCAACTCGTGGGGTGTTGCACATCGACTTACAATAACCCTACGTGTGTGTACAGAACATCCCTATACCCGGAGAATTCAATTCAAGCTATCATACTCTTGTCCATCTACCTCAGTACTTTTTAATTTGATGAATATTAGATGAGAATGCTCGCACATTTTCATGCGACCGTTAATACTTCTTGAGGTACTAACCGACCGATTACTCATGTGCTTGCTTATTAGGTGTATTTTCCACGTCTTGCACCACCTAAGGCTTAGCAGTGACTCCCAGACCAGTTGGTCTAAGGCACTAGGTGAAGAGGCACCCTCGCTATATTTTTTTTTTGCTGCCTTGGCGATAACAAAACCAGTGTTCATTTTTCTCACCATTTTAGATTTTATTCATTTATTTTTACTTCCTTCATACTTTTGCTTTTAGACAAGAGCATTTCAAGGTATCTTCTACTATCCCGAGTTTCAAGACGTGTGTAAGTGCGTATAGTAGGGTATTAACGTTCAAAATGTTTGGCTTCCAGAATAGGAACTTTTCACGTCCCGAAAGTACGGCACATGACCGACATTTAAACTACGAAACGTCTCGAGGCGTACGTAATCTAAGTAAGCCGAAAACCCAAAAATCCAAACCAAGAAAAATAGTAGAGTGAAGGAAAACCAATTTAAATCAAGTAGTTTTAATAGCATAAGCTGAATTATGCGTTTAAAAAAACATCAAATATTTCCCGAAAATTTCGGCAGAGTCTCCTTTGTAAATAATGGCCCCCAAACGGGATACAACATGAATAGTATACGAAATCAATAAAAGGCATCCCCAAGCGGGAGCTAGCTCTTCGTCAATCGACGGTCACAACAACACAAGCAATATAATATACAACGCCAAGGGCGAGGATCAAAACTCAAAAGGAAACTAAAAAACCACAAGAAATCCACAAAAATATAACGCGCGACTCTAAGGTCGAAAGAATAACATCACTGGTCTCTATATCAAAAATAAATACATGTTTGGTTGATCGAATTTCTAAATATAACAGAATAATAATATACAAGGTATAATGATTGGTACGATACAAATAAACCCACATATTAGCAAGTCACCCGAAAAGAAGCAGTGCCACCAAAGCCGTAATGATACCTGTAAGGCAAAACCTGCAAGAACTGTGGGACAACAAGGGTGAGTTTCCAACTCGTGAATAGAATACATCTACGAACATGAATCGCATGTATGACGCAATCCTACGTCATACTATCATAATATATAATCCTCAAATATAAAACCTGCAGCCTATAACAATGGCTAGGGTAAATATCAAACCCAAGTATAATCGCATGTACCCGTGTCAGTGACTCAGGTAGCAATATATCATATGGATGATTTATGAATGCACGAAAACAGAATACATGTACTAAAGAAACTGTTTTCATAATTTAGTGAGATTTCCTTTGTATTTTTAAAATGAGATATCATAATGAAATCAGAATAAACAGTGTCTAGGATCGACACAAAACATAAATCTCAATGTCTCAAAATCTCAGGCTCCGGCAATCCGGACTGGCCTGTATCATCAAATCTTAGTACCTCAATATCTCGAAATCTCAATGTCTCAATCTCAATATCTAGGGCGCCGTCAGTCCAGACCGGCCTCTACCATCCATCTCAAGACCACGAAGGTATCCTCCGGATATCCGACACGTCGGGTAAAATCACCGGTCGGTAGTGCTCCCCTGCCAGGCTCAACGCCATCATCTGCGATCCTCTTGCCCCGGGGTACCACACCGGGTCCACCATGTACCCGAAACGGTTCCTCCACTCCTCGAACTCGGGTCTCGAAATCCATCAGCAAACTCATGGTGGAAGAATCATACATCATGGGAAAACCGCACTTTTATTAAAAAAAAACAGAGAGAAAAGGTTTATTTATGTTTTTGCTGTTTTCCTCCAAAACCAAGAAATCTCATGAAATCCGAATCCAAGTCATCAATAGCATGTAAAAAGTGAATATAGACATAAAAATCCATGAATGCGGCATATCAATGAATAATAACATGCATGAAGTAGAAAGTAATAACTACAATGTCTAAACTAACATATAAGGCAAGTACACTAATATCATGTCTAAACTATTAGCTAACAACCTATGTCAAATGAAATAGTATTTTCTAAAGTGTTTGTGACATGGCAGTTACCGATAAAGATGTGTGTGAGCCGGCAAGTAAGTGTACGTGGTACATACGCGTCATCGGTAATGGTGCTGGTGTCGTAACAGCATGATATCGACAATAGAATATGAAACATAATATAAGCATGCGATGCAGAGCGAACAACAATAATGAGCGGGAGCTAAATACTAGACACAAAGATAACAATCTATATATAATATAAATCTAGTCTAACAACTATACTAAACTAAAGGGCTAAGCTAACTGGCTACTGAAGGTAAGGAAACCGCCTAACACCTGAGTCGATACATATATATAAATATATATATATATATATATTAGTCGGTGATCCCGCCACGATAATATCAAATCCGATACCATAGCTATAATCAAATATCCCCAAGTCAAGAGCGCGGATCAAACATCAATATATAGCTCGTACGTAAATCCGTCGTACGGCATCCCAAATCTGTGTACGGGTCAATATCACATTATTCATCTGGTATCCTCTTTATCCAAGATCATAATCTGGGTACTGATTTACGTCTAGTACGATACTAATATCATCAATATAGTCATGATCTGACTGCTGATCTACAGCCTCATACAACCCGATATCATCCTCATATATCGTCATAAAGAGGTATACATCGCCTAATGCGACCTATTATGAATATCTTAACATATCTTATCTCATATAACGATAACAAGCCAACCATTCAATGTATAACACTATTCACCCGTATCGTCGTCCCAAGATCCGCTATAACATCAAGACGTATCTCAAGTACGAATCATGCCATATCACCGTTCTCGCGGTCTCAATCAAATCTTATCGACTCATCTCAAAAACCCATATAAGCCCATATGAAAGAAGAATGCATGCAAGTATGGGTGTTTGTGTGTAAATGTGGTGCAACCTCTACTCTAGGGTCTCGCAACACTAAACCTATCCAATCAAACCTAAAATCTATCTTTATCATCAGTAAACTCAAGAATATATAATCAATATATATGTGTGTATACGTATTCGTATACATCACCACGAACCGCGGGGGTGCTATACGCCATCCACCCGACTTCTCCCCGTAGATATAAATCTACTCACCTGGTCCTTGCTCGCCGGTGCCGACGTCGCCACGCGCTTACTTGTCATATCGAAGTCCACATGGGGTACCTACATATTATAACGCACCGTATCGCATTAAAATTCGACTCATGACCAAAACGACACACGAATCCCACATAGGTCAAAACCTATGGTTGTTTTCACAAATCAACCCAAAAACCCTCGACGTCGGCGTACAAACGCCAAACCATCGAGAAAAACTCAAACACGTTCATTTGCACATTCACAAGCACTAATTATAATATAAAATAGGTTAAAATTCACAAAAACCTCAAACTCACTTAAAAAGTTATTTTTCCAAAAATCTAGCAAGCAAAATTAACCGTTTTTGTACAAAACTCGACGTTTAAACAAATCTAGCGGCCGCAATATCCACTCAATATCATAACCAAGTCATATAAACCATTCCAATAATTTATTCTCATCAAAATATATATATTTACAAAACCTAATTAACAAAATTAGCACAATTTTCCATTTTAGCTCAAAACTTGGTGTTTTAATCAACTTAAATATTTTAACAATTCTAGTGGCTAAAATGCTCACTAAATAACTTAATTAAGTCATCCAAACCCAAACTAAATTTTAAACTCACTAATTATAATAGATCTAAAAAAACTAGTTTGCAATTAGAATAATTTAGATGAAGAAACTAGCAAATTTAGCACTTAGATTACACTTTGCATGACTTAGCATGTTAACTACACTATACAATCATAAACAATGTTAAAAACCCTCACTTGATTTTAAAAACCCAACTCTAGAATTTCCAAACCCTAACTTTAAAATTTATATATAGCAATTCCACCAATTTAACACTTGAATACAATAGATTATCATAATTAAACAACAATTTAGTCATAAGGTTAAGAATTTACCCCCACAATTATCTTGAGATCTAACAAGAATCTAGACCTCCAAATTGAAATCCTTGCACCAAGATCCATGCTATAGGGGCTAAGGAAAAATGGGTATGGATTGGATTTTTATTTTGTGGGATTTTTATGTTGATTTTTGGGCATTTTGTGATGAAATTTTGATGAGAAATGAGAGGAAAAGAAAGAGGGGCTACTGTTGTGGGGGAGAGGAGAGAGGGTCGGCTGAATGGGGAGGGGGGAGAGAGAGGGAGGTGGGGGAAAAGTCAAGGCACTACCCAAAAGTCAAAACCCAAACTCCTTTTTACCAATTTCTTTCTTTCTTTTGTTCTCTTTTCTTTGTTTTTTTGAGATGAGGGGCCCAGGATGTTGGGCTGTCAAGGGGGCTCGGCCGGAACTGTTGGGGATGGGTGTGGGTTTTGTTTGGGTGAGAAAAAAAAGATAAATGTTGTACCCCACTTCCATTTACACTAATTTCACCAAAAAAGCCTTTTTTCTTCAATAATTTCTAACACCGTTGGCAGTTTCATTTTGTTTCAAAAACCATATGCTAAAATTTTGTTTTATTTGTTATGTTGCACAAAATTTCTTTCAACCCATTCCAATTTGTAATTTTCCCTAATTAAATGTATTAGTGACGGCTTAAAATAATATTAAAATAATTAATTTCGGAAAAAATTTCAGAAAATTTGAAATTTCACCAGTGGCTCAATAAACACCAAATACTAGCAATTACATAGCTAGAATATGTATATTTAATTTTATATTAAAGATATTAACATTTTGAATTTTTACGGGAAACCCCCTTATTTTACCGATTTTCCAAAATTTCACCGAAACGATTTTCAGAACGTTACAATCTCCCCCCTTAAAGAAATTCGGTCTCCGAATTTAATTTAAAACTTCCCCCAAATACTAAAATATTTCAGCAAAACCATCAAGTCGTCGGGGCTCCGAAATCATAAATACATAAAACAAATCGTAGCGCAATGCATGCCCATGAAAAATGAGCATATAACTCAAAATCAAAACTCCGTCAAGCATCCCCCAAATCATCGGAGTCATGTGGAAGACATCAATGCTAAATCCAAAGCAAAACCAATATGATATAACTCGAAACTATACATGTAAATATCAAATCTATATATGCAAATATCTGAAGGTAATGCATGCCAAATCTTCTAAAGTCGATGTGCAATGCGCATAACACTGCACAGTGGTGGACGTATATCATAAGAAAATAATCATATGCATATATACCTTTTGTTTAATGTGCACGTTCCGCCGTTTTTGAAAATAATTTAGAAGGGTTTCCTTGTTTTAAACGTTTCGTGTCATATCAGACACGTAGGTAAATACTGAGACTATAGTTCGCTTTTTGGAAATCCCTTGAAATCTATCAATGCATGCAAAATATATTCAGGTACTGTCCTCTGACTAGTCCTGCTTCGTACAAAAACACATAGCCAATATCATAAAAACGTACTGCCCCATAAGAAATCAATACCAAAATATTCATATGAATACTACGTGCGTCTGGTGCGCACGGAAATCAAAATCCATGGATGTTCCATACATGTGCACAAAACAACATCAAGGTGCAATGGGTGTGCACGAAACATCTGTCATAAGCAACGTGTGTTCCTGACAGCAAAAATCAGGTGCATCTGACATGCATGAAAAAACTCAATTTAGTGCATCTGGTGTGCACTAAAATCGCATTTCAAAACATGCGCTAAACATGCGCGAAAATCCAAATCCGGTGCATCCATCATGCACGAAATCATGAAATCCAATATCAAACGCTGAACATGCGCAAAATCCAATCAGGTGCACAAGGTGCACAAAACAATATCGAATATCACAATTGAAATCAAAGTCCAGTGCATCTAAGTGCACAAAATACGTATCACTGCACTACAAGCATATGTGAACTATACCGAGTGCAAAAACCAAATCGTATGCGTATATACGCACAAATCAACTCAACTGTATGAAATCCATATAGTCACAAACATGAGAAACCAAGGCACGAAAACGATATCAAATGCAACAACTGTACAAAAATCGCAAATACTCAGCAGGTGCAATCATGGCGCATGAAAACGATATCATGAAACTCAATCATCAAAACAAAATCATGCGAATATATCGCTCAAAATACCAAAATCAAGTATAGCGGAATAGTCCCGTTCAACCACATCCTCTAAGAATCTCTGGCCAACTGTCGTGGTCACTCATAGCATGTCTCGTCGACGATCCTGAACTCTGTCCTGCCGATGTGCGTAACATGACCACTCCTGGGTCCAAGTCTTCTCGTAATTCGTCCCAGAAAGGTCCTGTCGAGATCTCTCCCAAATCTCGTCTCTGCCGAACTGTCCGGAATTCATCGTCCCTTACTAGATCTGTTCTCGTTCCGGAACGGCTGCATACTCACCGGGACTTCTTCTGGAAGGTAAATCTAAGTACAATGCCTCGGCATACGTATCGCATCTCTGATGTCGGCGGAGTGGAACGTCTTCTCATCAAGATCTCGTACGAACCTCTTACTCCACTTTCTCTAATGTCGACTGCTTCGGACTCGTCTTGTCATGGCTGCATGGACTGAGCTCCAACGGCTATCCCATATCTGGAGTTTCCCAATAAATGCATCTCACCACCTGGCATCCGAATGAAGTCGAACCATCCGATCGATTAGTCAAAACCTCATAATCCCCTAGGAGCTCAACATCTTGGGTACAGTTTAACAGTATCGAGTACATACCACAGCATCGATGGTCCAGCCGTAGAAGGGCAAACCCAAGCCTCACTAATGGCGCCGCGGAACTGCCGCAAACCCTAAGGTTCAAAGGCTTTCACACGGTCATTAAGTCGAGTTAGGATTTCATTCTTCTAGAGGGTCCATAGAATTTCCTGCATGCTCTTCCGAATACTTTAAACTTGGAATAATAGGTTTCTGACATTCGATCGTCTCTGTCGGCTCTCAACGTCACCGCGTGAAGTCGTCTCTAGCTGGAATCAATCTATCTGATGACCTCGCATCGGGGTAGCAAATGAACCACATGTCCCAGTCATTCATCCTCGGATGACTAGCGACCTTCTATCATCTCTTAGTACCACTCGTACTGCAATAGCTCCAACATCTGGGGCGATATCTCGTTGTTCGCGGCAATAACTAGCTTGCTCATCTGCACGGTGAACCGTGCCTCAATCATCATGAATAAGCAATACGCCAACGGTCATCAAAATCTGGCTGGCCTCTATCATTGGCTCAATCCTCTGGTGCTGATCGGCACGTCCGAGTAACCTCATACAGTGATCCATCCAACGCTCGTGGCGCAAAAGTACAATAAAAAGACACGTCTCTACAATTGCGTGTCGCCGGAATCACGCCTTGGTCAGTCCTCGTTCATAACGAGCTCGTGCTGGCAGCAACATTAGTCGTAGCTCTCCCTGCCCGTATTAGTGGCAGCAAAACCCAAACTGGTACCGATGAGGCTAGATCAGAGGAGTGAATATAATAATGAGCAAAGAGATGCACATCCTAAGCCTTCTTAAGTGGAGTAGCATATCGTAAGTATGCCGAGGAACATACCCACGGTACGTCACTGTACTTTAGTCACCTATTCTATCAACCAAGGGTCATCCTACGCTCCGAAGGTAAAACCTAACGCTCTGATACCAATTTTGTCACGTCCCGAAAGTACGGCACATGACCGGCACTTAAACTACGAAACGTCTCGAGGCGTACGTAATCTAAGTAAGCCGAAAACCCAGAAATCCAAACCAAGAAAAGTAGTAGAGTGAAGGAAAACCAATTTAAATCAAGTAGTTTTAATAGCATAAGCCGAATTATGCGTTTAAAAAAAACATCAAATATTTCCCGAAAATTTCGGCAGAGTCTCCTTTGTAAATACTGGCCCCCAAACGGGATACAACATGAATAGTATACGAAATCAATAAAAGGCATCCCCAAGCGGGAGCTAGCTCTTCGTCAATCGACGGTCATAACTACACAAGCAATATAATATACAACGCCAAGGGCGAGGATCAAAACTCAAAAATCACAAGAAATCCACATAAATATAACGCGCGACTCTAAGGTCGAAAGAATAACATCACTGGTCTCTATCTCAAAAATAATACATGTTTGGTTGATGGAACTTCTAGATACAACAGAATAATAATATACAAGGTAAAATGATGGGTACGATACAAATAAACCCACCTACTAGCAAGTCACCCGAAAAGAAGCAGTGCCAGCAAAGCCGTAATGAAACCTGTATGGCAAAACCTGCAACAACTGTGGCACAACGGGGGTGAGTTGCCAACTCGTGAATAGAATACATCTACGAACAGGAATCGCGTGTATGACGTAATCCTAGGTCATACGATCATAATATATAATCCTCAAATACAAAACCTGCAGCCTATAACAATGGCTAGGGTAAATATCTAACCCAAGTGTAATCCCATGTGCCCGTGTCTGTGACTCAGGTAGCAATATATCATATGGATGATGTATGAATGCATGAAAACAGAATACATGTACTAAAGAAACTGCTTTCATAATTTAGTGAGATTTCCTTTGTATTTTTAAAATGAGGTATCATAATTAAATCAGCATAAACAGTGTCTAGCATCGACACAAAACATAAATCTCAATGTCTCAAAATCTCAGGCTCCGGCTATCTGGACTGGCCTGTATCATCAAATCTCAGTACCTTAATATCTCGAAATCTCAATGTCTCAATCTCAATATCTAGGGCGTCGTAAGTCCAGACCGGCCCCTACCATCCATCTCAAGACCACGACGGTATCCTCCGGATATCCGACGCGTCAGGTAAAATCACCGGTCTGTAGTGCTCCCCTGTCAGGCTCAACGCCATCATCTGTGATCCTCTTGCCCCGGGGTACCGCACCGGGTCCACCATGTACCCGAAACGGTTCCTCCACTCCTCGAACTCGGGTCTCGAAATCCATCAGCAAACTCATGGTGGACGACTCATACATCATGGGAAAATCGCACTTTTATTTAAAAAGAGAGAAAAAGTTTATTTATGTTTTTGCGGTTTTCCTCCAAAACCATGAAATCTCATGAAATCCGAATCCAAGTCATCAATAGCATGTAAATAGTGAATATAGACATAAAAATCCATGAATGCGGCATATAAATGAATAATAACATGCATGAAGTAGCAAGTAATAACTACAATAGTTTGTCGTTAGTACAATCGTTCAATCGAATGTCTAAACTAGCATATAAGGCAAGTACACTAATATCATGTCAAAACTATTAGCTAACAACCTATGTCAAATGAAATAGTATTTTCTAAAGTGTTCGTGACATGGCAGTTACCGATGAAGATGTGTGTGAGCCGGCAAGTAAGTGTACGTGGTACATACACGTCATCGGTAATGGTGCTGGTGTCCTAACAGCATGATATCAACAATAGAATATGAAACATAATATAAGCATGCGATACCGAGCGAACAACAATATTGAGCGGGAGCTAAATACTAGACACAAAGATAACAATCTATATATAATATAAATCTAGTCTAACAACTATACTAAACTAAAGGGCTAAGCTAACTGGCTACTGAAGGTAAGGAAACCGCCTAACACCTGAGTCGATACATACATACATACATATATATATATATATATTAGTCGGTGATCCCGCCTCGATAATATCAAATCCGATACCATAGCTATAATCAAATATTCCCAAGTCAAGAGCGCAGATCAAACATCAATATATAGCTCATACGTAAATCCGTCGTACGGCATCCCAAATCTGGGTACGGGTCAATATCACATTATTCATCTGGTATCCTCTTTATCCAAGATCATAATCTGGGTACTGATCTACGTCTGCTACGATACTAATATCATCAATATAGTCATGATCTAACTGCTGATCTACAGCCTCATACAACCCGATATCATCCTCATATATCGTCATAAAGAGGTATACATCGCCTAATGCGGCCTATTATGAATATCTTAACATATCTTATCTCATATCACGATCACAAGCCAACCATTCAATGTATAACACTATTCACCCGTATCGTCGTCCCAAGATCCACTATAACATCAGGACGTATCTCAAGTATGAATCCTGCCATATCACCGTTCTCGCGGTCTCAATCAAATCTTATCGACTCATCTCAAAAACCCATATAAGCCCATATGAAAGAAGAATGCATGCAAGTATGGGTGTGTGTGTGTGTAAATGTGGTGCAACCTCTACTCTAGGGTCTCGCAACACTAAATCTATCCAATCACACCTAAAATCTATCTTTATCATCAGTAAACTCAACAATATATATGTGTGTATACGTATTCGTATACATTACCACGAACCGCGGGGGTGCTATACGCCATCCACCCAACTTCTCCCCGTAGATATAAATCTACTCGCCTGGTCCTTGCTCGCCGGTGCCGTCGTCGCCACGCGCTTGCTTGTCCTCTCGAAGTCCACATGGGATACCTACATATCATAACGCACCATATCGCATTAAAATCCGACTCATGACCAAAATGACACACGAATCCCACATAGGTCAAAACCTATGGTTGTTTTCACAAATCAACCCAAAAACCCTCGACGTCGGTATACAAACGCCAAACCATCAAGAAAAACCCAAACACAATCATTTGCATATTCACAAGCACTGATTATAATATAAAATAGGTTAAAATTCACAAAAACATCAAACTCACTTTAATAGTTATTTTTCCGAAAATCTACCAAGAAAAATTAACCGTTTTTGTACAAAACTCGACGTTTAAACAAATCTAGCGGCCGCAATATCCACTCAATATCATAACCAAGTCATATAAACCATTCCAATAATTTATTCTCATCAAAATATATATATTTACAAAACCTAGTTAACAAAATTAGCACAATTTTCCATTTTAGCTCAAAACTTGGTGTTTTAATCAACTTAAATATTTTAACAATTCTAGTGGCTAAAATGCTCACTAAATAACTTAATTAAGTCATCCAAACCCAAACTAAATTTTAAACTCACTAATTATAATAGATCTAAAAAAACTATTTTGCAATTAGCTTAATTAGAATAATTTAGATGTAGAAACTAGCAAATTTAGCACTTAGATTACACTTTGCTTGACTTAGCATGTTAACTACACTATACAATCATAAACAATGTTAAAAACCCTCACTTGATTTTAAAAACCCAATTCTAGAATTTCCAAACCCTAACTTTAAAATTTAAAACTAGCAATTCCACCAATTTAACACTTGAATACAATAGATTATCATAATTAAACAACAATTTAGCCATAAGGTTAAGAATTTACCGCACAATTATCTTGAGATCTAACAAGAATCTAGACCTCCAAATTGAAATTCTTGCACCAAGATCCATGCTATAGGGGCTAAGGAAAAATGGGCAGGGATTGGATTTTTATTTTGTGGGATTTTTGTGTTGATTTTTGGGCATTTTGTGATGAAATTTTGATGAGAAATGAGAGGAAAAGAAAGAGGGGCTGCTGTTGTGGGGGAGAGGAGAGAGGGTCGGCTAAATGGGGAGGGGGGAGAGAGAGGGAGGTGGGGAAAAAGTCAAGGCACTACCCAAAAGTCAAAACCCAAACTCCTTTTACCAATTTCTTTCTTTCGTTTGTTCTCTTTTCTTTGTTTTTGTGAGATGAGGGGCCCAAGATGTTGGGCTGTCAAGGGGTATCGGCCAGAACTATTGGGGATGGGTGTGGGTTTTGTTTGGGTGAGAAAAAAAGATAAATGTTGTACCCCACTTCCATTTACACTAATTTCACCAAAAAAGCTTTTTTTCTTCAATAATTTCTAACACCGTTGGCAGTTTCATTTTGTTTCAAAAACCACATGCTAAAATTTTGATTAATTTTTTATGATGCACAAAATTTGTTTCAACACATTCCAATTTGTAATTTTCCCTAATTAAATGTATTAATGACGGCTTAAAATAATATTAAAATATTTAATTTCGGGAGAAAATTTAGAAAATTTGAAATTTAACCAGTGGCTCAATAAACACCAAATACTAGCAATTACATAGCTAGAATATGTATATTTAATTTTATATTAAAGATATTTATATTTTGACTTTTTACGGAAAACCCCCTTATTTTACCGATTTTCCGAAATTTCACCGAAACGATTTTCAAAACGTTACAGAACTATTTTTCAGACTTATTTTTATCCTCAGATTAGTGACTTCCTTCATCTTACTAACCCTTGGGACAACGGCTCATAACTACTTATTACTAGTTCGTTTAAGAAAACATCTAATTTTCTTGGTTTTCTTAAATTTTTCTAATCTTTTGGATGTAATTTTTCACTATGTAATCTTTTATTATCTTATTTATGTACAAAAAAAATTTTTTTTGAAATTTTTTAATTGTTTATAGGTTTTAAATGTTTTGTGCTTATGCAAAGTATGATGCAAATGATGCGAAAATAAGCACAAACCTCCCCCAAACTTATTTTCAGCAGTATCCTCACTGTTGCCATCTGCTAAATCTCGAAAACCTGTAAGCCTGGGAGGAAATTTATTAATGAGGGCAACAAATATGATCATGAAAATCCTTCCCCAAACTTATTCTTTGGCTCACCATTTTGAGTAAAAATTTTCTTTTCAAGAGCCAGATTATACCCTCCCCCCCCCCCCCAAATTTGAGTTAAACAATGTTAATCTTTTGAAAAATCACATGAGGGGGTCAAAAATTATTGGTCGATGCCAAGCTTTGCAAAGACCGAAGGTCAACACCAACCATTCGAAAAATTTATCAATGCAGTGCATCGGTTGGTGGAAGAAGAAGTGGGGAAAAGGTAAGTGGTGGAAGAAGAACTGTTTGCGTCTCGTTTTGGAGAGACGACACAGTGATTGTGATGGATTACTCGCATTCTCTTTACAATCCGGAAGAAGGGGTGGATGTTCAATTTCATTGTTTGGGAGATGATTCATCTCAACACCCATGCTTTTCAAAAATGCTAGTTCATCAGCGAAGATTTCCTCAAAAGTCTCATCAATACCCCGAAGAATAATGTCATCACAAAGCGCGGGGTGATCTTCAGACTCCAAAAACGATTCATAATCAGTGTTTGTTGTTGACCCGGACAACGCGGTGGAATAGTCTGTATGTGTATGATACATAGTTGGGTCAAACAGCAACGTATGAAAAGAGTCTAGATCAGTATCATGAGGATCATCAATTTCACTGCTGTCGACATCTATTAATTCGACAGAACAAACCTGAGCAGTAGGTTCGGAGGGTACACTTCCCAACTTATAAATGTTCAGCTCAATTGACCTATTCCCGAAGGATAGGGTCATAGAACCATTACGACAGTTGATGATAGCATTGGAAGTGGCCAAAAAGGGGCGACCTAAAATCACCGGAATTTGATTCCGTGGGTTCGCTACAAGCTATGTATCAATTACAATAAAGTCCACAGGGAATACAAATTCCCCGATTTTTATTAACACATCCTCCAGTTCACCCCCAGGTTTGGTGCTTGATTGGTCAGCCATCTGAAGAGTTATGCTCGAGGGCTTTAACACTTCGATCCCTAACTGCTCGTAAACCGAGAAAGGAAGCAGGTTAACACTTGCGCCAAGGTCGAGTAGAGCACGGTTGATGTGTTTTTCCCCAATAGAAATGGAAATAGTAGGATAGCCAGGATCCTTACGTTTCCTCGGTAATTGCTGGGGAAAGGCTGTGTCTACTGTCTTTGCCATGAATATCTTCTTGGGCACTTGAGTCTTCCTCTGTCTAGTGCACAAGTCTTTAAGAGTTTTCGCATAAGCGGGGACTTGTTGGATAGAATCTAGAAGAGGAATGTTGATGTTAACCTGTTTCAAGATTTTAGTGATCTTCTCCATTTGTGGACTCTGTGTGTTTCCCCTTAACCGATTCGGATAAGGAGCTTGAGCAATAAGGTCGGGGTCCAACACTAGAGAAGATCGTGTGGGCGGAAATGATCTAAGAATAGGAGTGGGGATCGTTTTCGGTGGACTAGAAGAGATGGGCTGAGGTGTCGAGCCGTAGGGAAAACGGAGAATAGGCTCGGAAGAAGGTGGTGGGGTAGAAGAACTGGGGTCAGAATTAGAAGTAGAAGTGGAAGGAAAAGACTCAGCAGGGGTGTTATTGATAGATTTTTCAGTATCATCAATCTCTTCCCCAACGTGATTGTCAAGCACTCTTCCAGATCTCAACGTGGTGATAGCGTTCACATGATGTGAATAGCCAGGATTAGGTAAAGGTTGAGCTGGAAGTTTCCCTTTCTCTCTTGCACTCATTTCAGCTTTTAATCGTGCAATTTCTTCTTCCATCGATTTTATAGTCTCGCTTTGGGACGCAGATTTTTTCTCTATTTTATCGACGGAAGACTTTATTGTCTAAAGCAAGTTCATGAATGAAGAGGATTCATCAGTCCCGGTCAACTGCAGAGGACTAGACGGTGCAGGTGTGTTGACCGGATTTTGGAAGTTTGTGCTTGGAAGGGGTGCTGACTCAATTGAAGTGGTTGTTGTTGTGGTGGAGGGACCCTTCGAATGTTGTTTTGATTTGGAACCGTGTTTTGAGTTTGTGATTGGTTCCAAGCAAAGTTAGGGTGATTCCTCCAACCTTGATTATAAGTGGAAGAAAATGGATCGTTCCTAGGTCGTTGTTGGAAAGCAGAATTGATATGCTCATGACCTTGAAACGGAGAATTCAATCGACATTCTTCCGTCAAATGAGAAGGATCAGAACAGCATCCACATACAGTTTTGGAGAGTGACATTTGATTTAGGGCGGCGGCTAAAATTTGTTTCCATAGTCTCGAGTTTCTTTTGTATAGCTGAAATGTCAGCTCTAACTCCTATGGAAACTTCCGATTGGTTATTTCCCCTCTAGACGATTGACTCACACCCTCCCATTGTAAAGATTTTTCAGCGAAATCTTCTAGGAATTTCCAGGCTTCCCCATCATCTTTGGTCATGAAGTTGCCTTGACACATGGATTCAAGGGTCTGTTTTGTGTTAGGATTAATGCCCTCATATATGATTCTGGACAGAACCCATCTAGGGATTCCGTGATGTGGACATTGAACTAACAGATCCTTGAAGCGTTCAAAACACTTCGAGAATGTTTCATTTGGAAGCTGGGTGAATTGATTTATTTCTCTACGGACTCGAGCTGTTTTATGATTGGGGTAGAATTTTTATAGGAATGCTTTTACGAATTCTTCCTAGTTTGAAATGGAATGTGCGGTTGTGTTATACAGCCACTTCTTGGCTATATCGCACAAGGTAAATGGGAGAAGACGAAGACGCATAGAATCCACAGAAAGCTGTGAAGTACCCATCATTGCGCATACATTTTCAAATTTGGTGATAAAGACATATGCGTCTTCAGACTCGAGACCATGATATTTGGGTAGAAGTTTGATATATTGGGGTTTTATTTCAAAATTGTCCCCGTTGGCTGGTGGAATGGAGAGACAGATCGAAAGAGGACCTCGCATAGGATAACATCTCTCCTGGAGAGAGATGCGGGGTGGATTCTGCGCACCTGAGGACGGCGGCAGAGTAGTGGTAAAGAAGTTCGATAGAGAATTATCCATCGATGTGGGTGTTGTCACGACCCGAAAGAGCACGTGACTGGCCCTTGAACCATATGAAGTCTATAGGACCCCATCTGATCCAAGTAAGCCAAAAGCCCAGCAATCTAAATCCATTTAAAGAGTAAATAAGGAAAACTGGTTTTTGAAAAGTAAGGAAATCATGTTTCAAAAATCAAAGTTTTTAAATAACTAAGCCGAATGTGTATTTTTAAAATGTGTAACCTTTCTTGAAAATTTCGGCAGAGTTTTCTTTGTAAAAACTGGCCCCAAACGGGGTACAACAAGAATAATATATATGAAATGATAAAAGGCATCCCCAAGAGGGAGCTAGCTCTTTGTCAATCGACGGTCACAACCGAGTAAGCAATAATAATATACAACGCCAAAGGGCGAGGATCAAAACCCAAAAAGAAACTCAAAACAGCCAGAAAACCGTAATACTACAAGCGCGACTCTAAGGTCGAAATAATACAACACAGTTTTCTAAGTCTGAAACAATATACAAGTTTTGGGTTGATGGAATTACTAGATACAATGAATAATACATGAACGATGGCGGTTCTGATACAAAAGAACCCACCTACCAACGCAAGTCACCCATAAGGAAGCAGTGTGCCAGAAATGCCACTATGGAATCTGTACGGCAAAAACCTGCAAGGACTGTGGCACAACGGGGGTGAGTTGCCAACTCGTGAATAGAAAATATCTACAAGCAGAGATCGAATGCATGACCCATCCTAGGTCAATACGATCAGAAATATATATAAACCTCAATATAAATAAGACTGAAACATGCTAAACTGGCAATGTAATCTCTATACATGAGTGAAATGCCAAATGCTCGTGCCAGTGCCTCAGGTAATAGCATATCATAAATGTGAGGTGCAATCAATGAAATCAATCTGCATGTACGTGGATCCCGTCCACTCGTCGCCCAATGACAATAACCATCATGCATGTAAATATCATCAGCATATGCATGGAAATATGAGGATATAAACCACCTGTGTCCCTTGCGACATGTCAAAATCATGGAACCGGAGTGCCCAGCATCGGCACTCGAAAACATCATGAAAACTGTGCCCAGCATCGGCACGTAAATTCTCATATATCGGGCTCCGTCAGTCCGGATCGGCCCATAGGCTCTATCTGCGGTATCGGCCCTCGGCCCCAGCAGTACGCCATATTCATCTATCGACTCCGGTCGGTATCCTCCGGATAACCGCCATGTCCAACAAAATCACCGGTAGGCAGTAGTCCCTCTGCCAGGCTCACCGTCTACTACACAGCGAAACCGTTCTCGCCCCGGGGTACCATACCGGGTCCACCATGTACCCGCAATCGGCCTCATCCGCCTCCTCGAATCGGGTTTCACATGCCACTCTCAGCACTGAGAAAACACATGGTGGACGCACTGAAATATCATATCACGGGTAACTGGGTTTTTAAAACAATTACATATTCTCTTTGAAACACCCACGGTTCCCAAAACCAGAAATATCATAGAAACATCATATCTCAATGCGTATAATCAGAAAGCAGCATGTATGCGACATATAGCAGAAAGGTAAGCATATCAATATGTCATGCAAGGGTCATATCCTGAATGCAACAGTACTACAGTGTAGTGACATGGCAATTATCGATGATGAAGTGTGTGAGCCGGCAACAGTGTACATGGAACATACGCATCATCGATAATGGTGCTGGTGTCTTAGCAGCATGAATGAAATATATCAACAACATAAGCGATGCAATGCAAACAGCATGAATGTACGGAACCGAGTAATCAACGCAACAGTAGAGAACCTGCCTCAATAGATATATCATGCAACATTGCCCTTTGAAATAAGACGAATCAGGGCTTTTGGTAAAATAAGGGCTACGGTGTTTTAAGAAAAGATTCACCTTTTGAAAATACCCGTATAAACCATTTTGCCTATCTTTAAAATATCCCCGATTCGTTAGTTTTGAAATAGGTATGACTCGGGTCTAGTCTAACGCCTACTATGCGAACTACGAACCCACAATCAAGTCAAAAGAAAGTGGTATGGAAAGCACCTAAATCTGAGTCGATATCACACTATCTCATCACATGACAGGTATCACTACCATCATATCACATCTCCAATACGAACTCTGTCATGTCGCCAAATCCCACGGCCTCAGTCGAATCTCATCGACTCATCTCAATCCCATGTATCATCCTCAAAACCCGTATATAAACACATAGTCCCATACCCATGTGTAGATATACACACCATTACATGCGCACAGATATATGGAAGAATGTATGCAAGTATGTGTGTATGTGTGAGTGTGGGTGCAACCACTACTCTAGGGTTTCGCACTATACTCAACCAATACATCTTTATCACCAATAATCGATTATTACCATCAATAACCCTAAACAACACATAATAAATATATGTGCGTATACGTATTCGTATACACACCACGGACTGCGAGGGTGCTATACGCCATCCACCCGACTTCTCCCCGTAGATATAATCTACTCACTTTGCTTCTCATGTGTCGGTGCCGATGTCGCCATCTTCATCTTCTTTGCCTCAACATCTCGTAGGATACCTACAAGTATATCACAACGCTTAAGCACATGAAAATCACATCGGAAACCAAAATAGCACACGCTACCCGCATAGGTAAAAACCTATCGACTCGCATGTAAACACGTTCAATATCCACTTGTCGTTGACGTCCAAACCCCACCCGACAGGAATGAATCACCAAATACCAAAATCCATGCTAAATCAAGTCGTAAACCATGCACCAACATAGGAAAATCAACCCAGATTTCACCCTATATGGAATCAGTCAAAACTAGACATACCCTGGGTCAAAACTAGAGGAAATGGGGCCATGCACAGAAAACGAGGCAGATCCACCCTGCTCTGGCCGCAAATTGCGGCCAGAAAGGAAGAATTGGTGGCCTTGTTGTGGAGTTGGGGGCTAGGGATTGGGGTGGTGGTTCATTGATGCCTGCACATCTCACTGTCAACTCAGTTTCATTTTTAGGATCTCGGGGTGATAGCAGATTCCATAAAACACTTCCAGATTTACTGTTTTCCCCGATATCGATTCCGTAATTCCGTATTCTGGTTTCAAGTTCAGGTTTGGGTTCAAATTAGCATCACACAAGGGATTCTAAGGTCACCTAAATCCTCAATTCCATCTTTAATTTCAGTTTTACCCTAAACCCTAACTTGAATTCTCCAAAGTCCACAAACAACACAATATCGATATGAAACTAGAATACATGCACAAGGAAATGAGATACTACTCTAATAGGTGCAGAAATTACCTCCTTTGGCAACTCAAGAAAATTCTTGAGTTGCTCAAAGTCCTCCAAATCCAATCTTGCTAGGTTCAATGTCTAGCTAGTGAGCTTGGGAGTAAGTTTTGTGAAGTGGGAATGGGGTTTTGGCTTTGTTTTCATGGTGGATCTAGGCTTTTTGTGAAGAGGGTGAGAGAGGGGGAAAGGGCAGCAGCAGCAACAAGGGAGAGGGGAGAGAGAAAAGAGATGGGGGAATGATGAAGGAAAGGGTCAAATGTCCAAAATCCACCTACTCTCTCTCTCTCATCACTTACCTTTTTCTTTTCTTTTCTTTTCTAAACTCTTCTCACTTGAATAGTAGACCCAAAAGAAAAACCATGGCAAAAGAAATGTAACACAAGTGTAACAAGTGTGGAAAATGATATGTGCACATTTTTGCACAAAAAAGCTAAAAATCCAATTAGCTATTTTTAATCGCGATTAGCACTAAATTAGCATATAACTAATCTTAAAAACTTTAAAACGGCGTAATTCCATAAAATACCTTATTTTAGAATTTTCCATAATTTTTCCCCATTTATTGGTATTTAATTATACCGGAATATTAAAATATTCATTAAAATAATATTAAATTATAAAATTTCCCAAAAATCATATTTTATTATTTTGAAAACGTTACAATCTACCCCCCTTAAAGAAATTCGGTCTCCGAATTTAAATTTAAACCCCCAAATACTAAAATATTCCAACACAAATTCCAAGTCATCGGGGCTCCGAAATCATCTATACCTAAAACATCATAGCGCAATGCATGCGCATGAGTACTGAGCAGACAACTCAAAAGCAACACTCCATCAAGCGTCCCGCAATCATCGGAGTCATGGTAAAGACACAAATGTCAAATCCAATACAAAACCAATATGATATAGATCAGAACTATACATGTAGACATCCAATCTATACATGTAAATAGCTGATGTAAATGCATGCCAAATCTTTTTAAGTCGCTGTGCGATGCGCGTAATACTGCACAGTGGCGGGCGTTTTTCATAAGAAAATAACTATATATGTATATATATATCCTTTGTTTAATAGGTACGTTCCGCCGTTTTAAAACCAATTTAGAAGGGTTTCCTGTTTTTAAAACGTTCCGTGTCATATCGGACACGTAGGTATATATATACCAAGACTATAGCTCGCTCTTTGGAAATCCCTTCGAACTATCATTGCATGCAAGATATATCCAGGTACTGTCCTCTGACTAGTCCTGCTCAGTATGAAAACAAATATCCAATATCATAGAAATGTACTGCTCCAAAAGGAATAAATCCCAAAAATGCACATAACATCGTCCTGTGCGTCTGGTGCGCACGGAAATCAAAATCCATATATGTGACATACCGGTGCACAAAACAACATCTAGGTCAACGGGGGTGCACGAAACATCTGTCATAGGCAACGTGTGTGCCTAACAGCCCAAACATGTGCATCTGACATGCACGAAGAATCTCGATTTAGTGCATCTGGTGTGCCCCAAAATCGTATCTAAAAACATGCGCCCAACATGCGCGATAATCCAAATTGGTGCATCCATCGTGCACGAATGAAAATCTAGACCCTGTGCACTCAACATGCATGGAATCACAAAATCCAATAGCAACGCCGAACATGCGTAAGTCCAGTCAAAAGCACGGAGTGCAAGAATCCACATCAATATCACAATCAAAATCGACATACCGAAAGGCATCAAATCGAAGTCAGGTGCAACCGTAATGCACAAAATATAAATCCGTTGCAACAAATGCACGAAATATAAATCTGATGCGATAAACGCAAGAAACATAAAACTGGTGCGACAAATGCACGAAGTATAGAACTGGTGCATCCAATGTACAAATACCAGCAATAACTCAAATGCGTAAGAAGCAACACTAAGTGTACCCAGATATGAAGAAAATCATGAACGTGTGAAACTGCGTGCACAAAACACATATCAATGCACTACAAGCACATATAAGTTATACCGAGTGCAAAAATTAAATCGTGTGCATAACATATGCACAACATCAAATCAACCGTATGAAATCCATAAAGTCATACGCAGGTGCAGCCAAAGAACGAAACAATATACAACGCGGCTTAATCAAATCAGGTGTACCGCGATGGAAAAACTCACAACCGCGTGCATCAGCGTGCACAAATCAAACACTAAAAGTACATGAAACTATGATGGAAGCGTAAATCAAATCACCGGCATAAAATAGGCATGAAATCACAATCAATACCTCAAGAGTAATAACTATGTGCAAGGTATAAATACCCAGTAGGTGCAACCATGGTGCACAAAATCAAATATCATGGAACTCAGTCATCAAGACTAAATCATGCGAATAAATCATCCAAAATACCGAAATCCAAGATGACGGATACGTGATAATCAAATCAGAAAATCACAAATCATAAATACTATCGTCGGTATATCCTTCTTCAGGGTCGAGAAGGTACCGGTACATCCGATGCTAGTGGCGCAAGATATCTACTTGCCTCTTGCTCGCGGCTGGCGTCCTCTGCCTCTGGTTCCTGATCTATCCTGTAGATTACCAATCTCGCAATCCATCGGCTCATCGGCCCAGTCAGGTGTGCTGACAGGAACGATTCTGTTCTGGCACTTTCCCGGTCATCTCTCGGTCAATCCTCACGACCGCTCGTAAAGCAGCATATCTCTGGCGTCGACCTCTGGTCCTCTGAATGCACATCACACATCGATCCTGGGTGCAACTCTTATTGCAGCAGTGCACTGAAAGGAATCCTACTCAAGGTCTCTTCTGATCTTGCCTAAGCCAAACTGTAAGGAGGCTGGTACTCTGGCGTAATCTTTCCTCGCTTTCTGAACATCTGCACCCTTCGTACAACATCTTCTCGGAAGCTGGTCGCATCCCTGCGCCTCTGTATGCATGTCCGACCTTTAATCTTAACGGGGTGTAGTAACAGCTCGTCTGCCTCTCGCACGAACTTCTTGTCCCGCTTGTCTCTATCATCGACCATTCGACGTCGCGTCTTTATCTGCGCACTGCAATGTCCTCGGCTACGGTCCATCCGAAGTCTCTAACACGGACTCGAAATCACGAACTCGGTATCTTCATCACTCAGTAGAAGATATCTAGCCGAACACGTCCTCAGCGTGCATATAGCATCTCTGATGTCAGCGGAGTGAAACGTCATCTCGTCGAAATCTCGTGTGAACTCTTTACTCCACCTTGCTCCAATATCGACTGATTCGGACTCATCTCATCGTGGCTACACAGACTGCGCTCCGACTGCTATGCTCGTATCTGGAGTCTCCTAAGCAGTGTCCCATCACATGATATCCGAAAGATGTCGAACCATCCGATCGACTCGTCAGAACCTCACAATCCCCCAAGAGCTCAACATCTCGGGTACAGTTTAATAGTATCGAGTACATACCACAGCATCGGTGGTCCAGCCGTAGAAGGGCAAACCCAAGCCTCACTAATGGCGCCGAGGAACTGCCGCAAACCCTAAGGTTCAAAGGCTTTCACACGGTCATTAAGTCGAGTTAGGGTTTCATTCTTCTAGAGGGTCCATAGAATCGCTTGCATGTCTTTCCGAATACTTTAAACTTGGAAAATGGGTTCCTGACATTCGATCGTCTCAATCGACTCTCAACGAATCTGCGTGAAGTCGCCTCTAGCTGGAATCAATCTATCTGATGACCTCACATCGGGGTAAGAGAACGAACCACCTGTCCTAGTCATTAATCCTCGGTGACTAGCGACTCACTATCATATCTCTAAGAATATGCTCATGCTGCAGTAGCTCCAATCATCTGGGCGATATCTCATCATTCGCAGCAGCAACTGGCTCATTCGTCGGTACGCTAAGCAGCGCCTCAACCATCATGAATAAGTGATATATCAACAGTCATCACATCTTGGCTGGCCTCTATCAGTGGCTCAATCCTCTGGTGCCGATCAGCACAACCGGAAAATCTCGCAACAGCGATCTGTCAAACGCTCATAGTGCGGAAACACAAAATACGAAGCCTCAATGCAACCGTATGTCTCGGGAATCACGCCCCGGTCAGCCCTCGTCCCCGACGAGCTCATGCTGACACAACTCGAGCCGTAGCTCACTCTGCCCGTGCAATCGCGGCAGCAAAACCCTAACCAGTATCGATGAAGGTAGATCATAGGAAGGAATATAATACTGTGCAAGGAAATGTACAACCTAAGGTTTCTTAAGTGGAGTGGCGTGTCGTAAGTATGCCGCGGAACATACCCATGGTACGTCACTCTACTTTAGTAACCTATTCCATCAACCAAGGGTCATCCTATACGACGAAAGTTCGGGTATAATACCCCCTCGACTAAGTCTAAGTTCCGTAAGGTCAAGCCTAAGTTCCGTATATAAATAACGCCCAAGGCTCCACATAGTCAAACTCAGACTCGAACCAAGGTCAACCTAGTGCTCTGATACCAACTTTGTCACGACCCGAAAGAGCACGTAACTGGCCCTTGAACCATATGAAGTCTATAGGACCCCATCTGATCCAAGTAAGCCAAAAGCCCAGCAATCTAAAACCATTTAAAGAGTAAATAAGGAAAACTGGTTTTTGAAAAGTAAGGAAATCATGTTTCAAAATCAAAGTTTTTAAATAACTAAGCCGAATGTGTATTTTTAAAATGTGTAACCTTTCCTGAAAATTTCGGCAGAGTTTCCTTTGTAAAAACTGGCCCCAAACGGGGTACAACAAGAATAATATATATGAAATGATAAAAGGCATCCCCAAGCGGGAGCTAGCTCTTCGTCAATCGACGGTCACAACCGCGCAAGCAATAATAATATACAACGCCAAAGGGCGAGGATCAAAACCCAAAAAGAAACTCAAAACAGCCAAAAAACCGTAATACTACAAGCGCGACTCTACGGTCGAAATAATACAACACAGTTTTCTAAGTCTGAAACAATATACAAGTTTTGGGTTGATGGAATTACTAGATACAATGAATAATACATGAACGATGGCGGTTCTGATACAAAAGAACCCACCTACCAACGCAAGTCACCCATAAGGAAGCAGTGTGCCAGAAATACCGCTATGGAATCTGTACGGCAAAAACCTGCAAGGACTGTGGCACAACGGGGGTGAGTTGCCAACTCGTGAATAGAAAATATCTGCAAGCAGAGATCGAATGCATGACCCATCCTAGGTCAATACGATCAGAAATATATATAAACCTCAATATGAATAAGACTGAAACATGCTAAACTGGCAATGTAATCTCTATACATGAGTGAAATGCCAAATGCTCATGCCAGTGCCTCAGGTAATAGCATATCATAAATGTGAGGTACAATCAATGAAATCAATCTGCATGTACGTGGATCCCGTCCACTCGTCACCCAATGACAATAACCATCATGCATGTAAATATCATCAGCATATGGATGGAAATATGAGGATATAAACCACCTGTGTCCCTCGCGACACGTCAAAATCATGGAACCGGAGTGCCCAGCATCGGCACTCGAAAACATCATGAAATTATGCCCAGCATCGGCACGTAAATCCTCATATATCGGGCTCCGTCAGTCCGGATCGGCCCACAGGCTCTGTCTGCGGTATCGGCCCTCGGCCCCGGCAGTACGCCATATCCATCTATCGACTCCGGTCGGTATCCTCCGGATAACCGCTAGGTCCAACAAAATCACCGGTAGGCGGTAGTCCCTCTGCCAGGCTCACCGTCTACTACACAGCGAAACCGTTCTCGCCCCGGGGTACCATACCGGGTCCACCATGTACCCGCAATCGGCCTCATCCGCCTCCTCGAATCGGGTTTCACATGCCGCTCTCAACACCGAGAAAACACATGGTGGACGCACTGAAATATCATATCACGAGTAACCGGGTTTTTAAAACAATTACATATTCTCTTTGAAACACCCACGGTTCCCAAAACCAGAAATATCATGGAAACAGCATATCTCAATGCGTATAATCAAAAAGCAGCATGTATGCGACATATAGCAGAATGGTAAGCATATCAATATGTCATGCAAGGGTCATATCCTGAATGCAACAATACTACAGTGTAGTGACATGGCAATTATCGATGATGAAATGTGTGAGCCGGCAACAGTGTACGTGGAACATACGCATCATCGATAATGGTGCTGGTGTCCTAGCAGCATGAATGAAATATATCAACAACATAAGCGATGCAATGCAAACAGCATGAATGTGCGGAACCGAGTAATCAACGCAACAGTAGAGAACCTGCCTCAATAGATATATCATGCAACCTTGCCCTTTGAAATAAGACGAATCAGGGCTTTTGGTAAAATAAGGGCTACGGTGTTTTATGAAAAGATGCGCCTTTTGAAAATACCCGTATAAACCCTTTTGCCTATCTTTAAAATATCCCCGATTCGTTAGTTTTGAAATAGATATGACTCGGGTCTAGTCTAACGCCTACTATGCGAACTACAAACCCACAATCAAGTCAAAAGAAAGGGGTATGGAAACCACCTAAATCTGAGTCGATATCACACTATCTCATCACATGACAGGTATCACTACCATCATATCACATCTCCAATACGAACTCTGTCATGTCGCCAAATCCCACGGCCTCAGTCGAATCTTATCGACTCATCTCAATCCTACGTATCATCCTCAAAAACCGTATATAAACACATCGTCCCATACCCATGTGTAGATATACACACCATCACATGCGCACAGATATATGGAAGAATGTATGCAAGTATGTGTGTATGTGTGAGTGTGGGTGCAACCACTACTCTAGGGTTTCGCACTATACTCAACCAATACATCTTTATCACCAATAATCCATTATTACCATCAATAACCTTAAACAACGCATAATAAATATATGTGTGTATACGTATTCGTATACACACCACGGACTGCGGGGGTGCTATACGCCATCCACCCGACTTCTCCCCGTAGATATAATCTACTCACCTTGCATCTCATGTGTCGGTGTCGATGTCGCCATCTTCATCTTCTTTGCCTCAACATCTCGTAGGATACCTACAAGTATATCACAACGCTAAAGCACATGAAAATCACATCGGAAACAAAAATAGCACACGCTACCCGCATAGGTAAAAACCTATCGACTCGCATGTAAACATGTTCAATATCCACTTGTCGTTGACGTCCAAACGCCACCCGACAGGAATGAATCACCAAATACCAAAATCCATGCTAAATCAAGTCGTAAACCATGCACCAACATAGGAAAATCAACCCAGATTTCACCCTAGATGGAATCAGTCAAAACTAGACATACCCAGGGTCAAAACTAGGGGAAATGGGGCCATGCACAGAAAACGAGGCAGATCCACCCTGCTCTAGGCGCAAATTGCGGCCAGAAAGGAAGAATTGGCGGCCCCGTTATGGAGTTGGGGGCTAGGGTTTGGGGTGGTGGTTCATTGGTGCCTGCACATCTCACTGTCAACTCAGTTTCATTTTTAGGATATCGGGGTGATAGCAGATTCCACAAAACACTTCCAGATTTACTGTTTTCCCCGATATCGATTCCGTAATTCCGTATTCTGGTTTCAAGTTCAGGTTTGGGTTCAAATTAGCATCACACAAGGGATTCTAAGGTCACCTAAATCCTCAATTCCATCTTTAATTTCAGTTTTACCCTAAACCCTAACTTGAATTCTCCAAAGTCCACAAACAACACAATATTGATATGAAACTAGAATACATGCACAAGGAAATGAGATACTACTCTAATAGGTGCAGAAATTACCTGCTTTGGTAACTCAAGAAAATTCTTGAGTTGCTCAAAGTCCTCCAAATCCAATCTAGCTAGGTTCAATGTGTAGCTAGTGAGCTTGGGAGTAAGTTTTGTGAAGTGGGAATGGGGTTTTGGCTTTGTTTTCATGGTGGATCTAGGCTTTTTCTGAAGAGGGTGAGAGAGGGGGAGAGGGCAGCAGCAGCAACAAGGGAGAGGGGAGAGAGAAAAGAGATGGGGGAATGATGAAGGAAAGGGTCAAATGTCCAAAAGCCACCTACTCTCTCTCTCTCATCACTTACCTTTTTCTTTTCTTTTCTTTTCTAAACTCTTCTCACTTGAATAGTAGACCCAAAAGAAAAACCATGACAAAAGAAATGTAACACAAGTGTAACAAGTGTGGAAAATGATATGTGCACATTTTTGCACAAAAAAGCTACAAATCCAATTAGCTATTTTTAATCGCGATTAGCACTAAATTAGCATATAACTAATCTTAAAAACTTTAAAATGGCATAATTCCATAAAATACCTTATTTTAGAATTTTCCATAATTTTTCCTCATTTATTGGTATTTAATTATACCGGAATATTAAAATATTCATTAAAATAATATTAAATTATAAAATTTCCCAAAAATCATATTTTATTATTTTGAAAACGTTACAGTGGTGGTGGGTAAAGAAGAAGTAAATGTAGAAATACCGACTTCGGAGTCCATCGGGGCAACGCGGACTAAACGGGCACTAAAATCCCGTGTCCAGCCTATCTTGCACTAAAGGGTTTAGTACAAGTGACAGCGTTAAGATAATTAGGGGAAATGAATGAAGTGGTGTTTGTTTTGAAAAAGATACGGATTTTTGAGAAAAAAAATGCAAATCACAACAAATGCAACAAGCAACCCTAAGTCTAGTGGTCACCTAGGTCAAGCCTCTAGACCGCTCCTAACTGCCAAAAGACAAGTCGCAGGATCAATCCTCTACTGCCTCTTTGTCCCTCCTGTGGCCAGGTAAGTGCCAGGTAAGTGGGAGGTTCTCCACTACGTAAGTAGTTGGCCAAATTAAGTAACAACTTGCCTTAGACACACTTGTCTTAGACACCACAAAAGAAACGCGGATAAGCAATAGATTACCCACGGCCTTCTCCTGTCCTAAGTGAGCGCGACGGTCCTTAGAGTCAAGTCTAAATTTCTTTTAGTTAATGAGTGTAATGCAGATGCAGTTTTTCGATTTTCGTGGCTTAGGAAGGGTAATAAACTCCCCACCTAATCGGAATTTGGCCGTGCCCCTTAAATTCCGTATTAATATGAAAACAACCAAGATCAAAACACGCATAATTTTAGCTTTTTACGGTGCTGCGAATTTTGCAAAGAAACCTGCAGCAAATTTGTTATTGGAGGAGACAGAGAGAGAGATAAGAAAGTCAGAGAGGACCTGAAAAAATTTGGTACAGTGATCCTTCTTTCCCGCTGCGGTTCCGCCGCGGGAGGCGTGTATATGCCGCGGAAACGCGGTCAGCTCTGAAGATCAATGCACAGAAATTTAGGCAACTGCTTCTGTTGCCTCACTGAGCTCTCTGGATTATTCTGAAAAAAATTCCACTTGCTCCACAGATTCCAGATTTCCCCGCAACAAATCACAACAAATCGTTTAGTGTTTGCGCGAATTTTGATCTAAAATTTTTGATGGAATAAATTTTTTCAACTCAAATTTCAAAAACGAACAAATTAGCACACGATCCCCGGCAACGGCGCCATTTGATTGTGTTGGATATATATGCCCTAGAGGCCTTCATTGTATAAGATGCTAGGGATTTATTGTTAGTTGTATGTATGCCCTAGAGGCCAGTATTGTACAGATGATTTATATTATATTGGATGCTTGGACATATATAGAGATGACTTTCTTGCTCGATATGATAGTATGCTATCTGGTTACACTTTATCTTAACATGTATACTAGTCTCTTTATATTGTCTCATAGTTACATGTTGGTAAATCCCTTAGGATGTGTACTTGACTACCTGGACTATGATGCAGATCATACTAGTGGGGACAAGGTAGTCCATAGGTACATCCTTCAAGGTCCCTAGTCGTAGGTGTATCGAGACGGGGCATCGATATACCAGTGTAGACTAGCGTATACGCTTCTCGACCTATGAGATGGGCGATGGATGATCCCATATCCATTGGTGTTTGACATCAGGGATGGTATTCGGGTGCTCAGTGGAGACTGGGTACACTGGACGGACTCGCCGAGAACTCCCAGTTGGTATTATACCTCACGTCAGATGGCAGTTCTCAGGTGACACTTGTGCAGGTTAGTCTGTAGACCCGAGATCGTCATAGAGTCTTGTGTGATTCCCACTGTGCTTTGATCTCCACCTTACCACGTCCATGAGGGCGTGCAAAACGGTGGACTTTGGGTACAGTCCAGAGTCACATGGAGGCAATGAGCGATAGGAGGGGTTTCGCCTCTCCCGGTATTGGGGGTTGATGTTGCGCTGTGCTCGATTGGCCGTAACAGGTAAGTCCTTTGCCAGGGATGATCAGAGATTTGCTGGTAAGTGTTACCAGTAGTTTCTCAACCCGTTATGAGCCTCACATCGGCACGACTTATCGGTTATTGGGGTCTGACGTTTACCACCCCTAGACTTGATATGCGACATATCAGACGAACAGACCGGACTGTACGGTAAGTGTTACTGGTTGGATTTACAGGAGTGTGAGTGGGCTTGATCGTCGATCTTCTGATCGCTCAATACCCGGGTGGCCGTTATGTTTAGCAGACCGCTTGCGGCTTGTGGGTGTTTGATATGATCATCATCTGCTGCCGGCGTATTGACGAGTCTTTAGAGTCCTACACAGAGGTTTCCTGGCTCAAGCGAAACGAAATAGGGGCGCATATGAGATATGTGCGGGACCGAGAATGATGCGTGTATGTGATACCGTATTTCATTCTCGCGATGAATGTTTCGATAGGTTATATGCGATATAACCTAGTTATCGAATCGAAGATTGATTCGATAAGTCGATACATTGGATACTAGTCGGTTATATGAGACATGACCGAATCATTGAATCAAGTGTTGATTTAATGATTTAATGTATAATTATATATTTGATATATTACTTTGCATTAACTAGTATTGGTTCACTTTAAAAGGATTTTCTCACTTGTAGTTCACAAGTTGTATATGTGATATACTTTTGTGCACTAGATTGTATCATGTTTGATTATGCATGTAATTTGACTTTGTGTTAAGACTTATACCATGGTTATGATAATGGTTAGGGTTTTGATTTATTCACTTATTTATTTGTCCATTTCTTTTGACAAATAAATAAAAAGAAAAAAAAATGGTTTCATTCTATCATGAAGCTTGTTGAAGCTTCATGAAGGTTTGACCAATGTGACCATTTTGTCTTCATACTTAACCCTAACCATTCCAAATAACTATGGTCTAATCTCTACACATAACCATAGTTAGAAGATGATAAGTATTCATTTTATTTCTATTAAAGAATTCTTATCATATTCTATCATCTTCTTCTTCTTCATCTTCAAGAAAGAAAACTAGCCACCATCAATGGCTTCTTGAGCAAAAGTGTGAGAAATCCAATTCTAAAGTGAACCCACCTCCTATTTCTTCACCCTCTACCTCTTGTCAAGTAGTATAGGGTGTTTTCTTCACAAGTTTCACGACTTGTCGAAGTTGGAGCTTGATCTTCTGTAACCTCGACGTAGATCATCTTCGGCATCGTACCCGACGACTAGTCCGCTCATTTCTCCGATGAAGCCGATGTTAGAGTCCGAGATCCGACTTGGACAGCGAGAGGACGACTATGTGGAGCTAAGCAAGTGGATAACCGCATCTACAAAGGTTGTAGCTTCTTATCTTTAGTTAAGTTGTTAACTAGTTTAATGTTTCGCCTAAAATTCTAGTTAACGATCCGTATTAGAGTTTCTCGGCACTTGTAAAATTTGAAATTGGCATGGTTGATGCCTTGTGAGACCTCCTTAGCATGCCTAGGAACCCTACAGTGGTATCAGAGCCTAGCTAGAGCATTAGGCGAAGTCTAGACGACGTTTGAAACCCGATCGAACCCGAAACCCTAATTTTTCCACGCTCTCTGGACTTTTTCCAAAAACTGGGTTCTTTCCAGATTAAAAATGCTTAAAAAATTCAGCAGGGAATTATAAGAATTACGATGCAAAATTTGACCAATGATACCTGAAACATGCGGCGGAACCGCGGCAGAAGCCTAGCTTCTGCGGCGGTTCCGTGCCTCTCTGGTGACGTCAGCCATCCACATTTGCACAGTAATTCCTCTTTCACAGTGCTGAGTTTTCTGGGAATTTTTAATTTGACTCAAGAGTTGAGTGTTCTGGGGTTGCATTGGGAATCATAGATTCGATCGGATTATTAAACTTCGTCTATGTGTTTTTCCGGATAAATTTTAGAATATCTTAAAAAGTTCGACCGGATGTAAATACCCAATCTTTCCCCTGCCGGGAAATTTCTAATTGTTGGACTTTTCCGTAGTTTAATGACGTTCTTGTAAGTCTACGGTAGCGCCCCGGCCGTCTACAGACGCCAAATGCGGAACAAAAACTTTTAATTGGCGCTATCGTATACTTTAACCCGGATCTGCCATTATTGCTAAACTAACAAACTGTAAAGAGTGTAGAAAGGTTATACCGAACGATCCGAGTCCTTCGTTCTTTAACCATCATCCCATGCTCCGTTGCGGCTGCTCCGATCTCGTCGATCTCCGAACTGCTCGTCCAAGTGGCACCACGTCTCTGATTCTTTAAACAGGCTCCCGCCTCTGACTCGAGGCAACTCGGTCGTCAAGTTTGCTAAAAGAGACAACCAAGAATGATGTAGAGAATGAGTAGATGACTTTGTCTCACTTCGTCCAAAACCGTGGACGATCGGTTAATGAAGTTGCCGTGGGAATCGGGTGATGGAATGAAATGAACTGTAAAATTCCATGCACCCCAAATACTATCATAATCTTTTCTACAAATCAAAACATCAAGTGAATGGGGTGAACGAGGAGAGAGAGGGACGGCCATTTAAATAGCAAGGAGGGAGGTGAGTGTAGGAGCAAGTGGTGACCACAACCCAAAGCATATCATGAAGAAAAGATCTTAACCAAAACAAAAAGCATTAAGGTTAAAGCATGAGTCATAAAACCTAGTCATCATTTTAATAAATGCAAAGATGAGTCATGAACCTAGTCACCATCCTAGTCATCACTTCTAGAAACTTCTAGAACACTGACTCACCTCATCCAAGAAAAGATAAACCCGTCTTTAACCGAATGTTAAAAGACGGCTGATAGAAAACTGGAAACTGGCAACTTCCAAAAGTGATCCTGAAACGACTTTTAGGAGAACCCCGAAACTGTATAAATATACCCGCATTTGTATTACGACCGAATACAAATGCAACTGA
The DNA here is from genome assembly GCA_030015575.1 of Agapanthus africanus. Taxonomy (NCBI): domain Eukaryota; kingdom Viridiplantae; phylum Streptophyta; class Magnoliopsida; order Asparagales; family Amaryllidaceae; genus Agapanthus; species Agapanthus africanus. The sequence goes on along the minus strand of CM057342.1, from coordinate 355,834,731 downwards.
GGCAAAGATATTATATCTACTCAATATAATACTCGGATCCGGCTTAAACCAAAACCGACCAGTATCATCTGCCCGAAAAATAACACGTGCGTAAACGCACGTGCATTTTCCGAACCCTGCCATAAAACCATACGGTCTCTACAACGTTTCGCCCGAACTTGGGAAACTGTCTGTGGGGGACTCTAATGACTCGTCATTACCCTGGCAGTGGGTTTAACCACAAACCGTCAGCGGCACTAGCAATGCGTAACGACTGCCCATGGACTGACCTCAAGGGATGCTGATGAGCGAACTCATCCAGAAAACCCTACTGAGCCTAACAGTGACAATGTATATACAGTTCGATCCGTTCGTCTATGAGTATCGCATATCTGCCTAAGGGGCTAGCAACGTCAGACCCCCAATAGCAGTATAAGTCGTGTCGGAGTGAAGCCCAATAACACCCTGAGATACTACTGGAGTACCTACCAGTAAATCTCCTGCCACGGCCGTGGGCTTTGTGTAATGGCTCTCCTAGACACAGCACGATCTCGCCCCCAATACCGGGAGAGTCGAATCCCCTGCCGATCCGCTCACGTGCCTCCATATGGCTCGGGACTGTACCCAAAAGCTACCTGTTTGCAAGACTCCTTTGAGCCGTGGTAGGGTAGAAATCAAGGCACAGTGGGAACTCACACGAGACAAATGACAACCTCAGGTCGATGAACTAACCTGTACACATGTCACCTGGGAACTGCTATCTGACGATAGGTATAGTACTAACTAGCAGATTCCCAGCGAGTCCTGTCCGGTGTGTAGGGTTCCTAGGCACTCTAGTTAGGTTTCACAAGTGACCAAACATGCACAAATAAAATTTTACGGGTGCCTACAAACCCGACTACGGATCGTTTACTAGATATTTAGGCGAAACATAAACTAGTTAACAATTTAACTAAGGGAACGGACATACAACCTTTGTAGATCCGGTCCACCACCTCCACGGCTCCGCAACGAAGTCCCCTCGGCTGTCCAAAATGAATCCGGAACTCAAGTATCGGTATCATCGAAGAATGGGCGAGCTTGATCGTCGGTTCAATGCCGAAGATGATCTACGTCGAGATATCGCAAGAACAAGCTCCAACTTCATCAAGCTTGGAAAACTTGTGAAGGAAACACCCTATACTACTTGGCACTAGATAGAGGATGAAGAAATAGGAAGTGGGTAAACTTTAGTTTTGGATTTCTCACACTTTTTCAACACTTGCCATTGGAGTAGCAAGCTACATCCATGGAAGAAGAAGATGAAGAAGAAAAAGATGATATGATAACTTCTACTAAAATAGAAAATAAAATACAATACTTATCATATCATTGACCATGGTTTAGTGTAGAGACTTAACTTAGGTTAGATAGTGGTTAGGGTTAGATAAAAGACAAGAATGGTGGACTAAGGTCAAAGCTTCAAGAAGCTTTCAAATAAAAACAAATCTAGCAACCATTCTTATCTCTTTATCTTTTCTTTTTCTAAAAATAAATAAAAGGAATAAATAAATGATTAAGTGAATGAAAAAGAAACCCTAATCACCAATTAACCATGGTTTAACACTTTACACAAAACCAAGCAAGAATGTATCATCAAACATGATACAATCATGTGCACAAAACTATATCGAATATACAATGTGCACATCCGCGTGAGAAAATCCATTTAAAGTGAACCGATACTAGTTAATGCAAAGCAATATATCAAATATATAATTATGTATTAAATCATTAAATCAACACTTGATTTAACGATCCGGTCATATCGCATATAACCGGCTAGTATCCAATGTGTCGGCTTATCGAATCAATCCTTGATTCGATAACTAGGTTATATCGCATATAACCATTCGATACATTGATCGCGAGAATCAAATACGGTATCACATACACGCATTATTCTCGGTCCCGCACATATCTCATATGCACTCCTATTTCGTTTCGCTTGAACCAGGAAACCTCTGTGTAGGACTCTAAAGACTCGTCAATACGCCGGTAGCAGATGATGATCATATCATGCACCCACAAGCCGCAAGCGGTCTGCCAAACGTAACGGTCACCCGGGTATTGAGCGATCAGAAGATCGACGAGCAAGCCCGCTCACACTCCTGCGAATCCGACCAGTAACACTACCGTATAGTCCGGTCTGTTCGTCTGATATGTCGCATATCTCGCCTAGGGGTGGTAAACGTCAGACCCCAATAGCTCGATAAGTCATGCCGACGTAGGGTCCATAACATTCGTGAAACTACTGATAACACTTACCAGTATATCACTGCAACCCTGGCCAGGGATTTCCTGTTATGGCCAGTCGAGCATAGCACAACATCAACCCCCAATACCGGGAGAGACGAATCCCCTCCTATCGCTCATTGCCTCCATGTGAATCGGGACTGTACCCAAAAACCACCTGTTTGCACAACTCAGTAGAGCCGTGGTAGGGTGGAAATCAAAGCACAGTGGGAGACACACAAGACTCTATGACGATCTCGGGTCAACAGACTAAGCTGTACCAGTGTCATCAGAGAACTGCCATCTGACGTGAGGTATAATACCATCTGGGAGTTCTCGGCGAGTCCGTTCAGTGTACCCAGTCTCCACTGAGCACCCGCATACCATCTTCGATGTCAAACACCAATGGATATGGGATCATCCATCGCCCATCGCATGGGTCGAGAAGATATGCGCTAGTCTACTCTGGAATATCGATGCCCCGTCTCGATAATCCCACGACTAGGAACAATTCAAGGATGTACTCTTGGACTACCATGTCCCCACTAGTATGATCCGCATCATAGTCCAGGTAGTCAAGTACAGATCCTAAGGGCTTTACCAACATGTAACAGAGAGACAATCAGTACACACGTTAAGGTAAAGTTCAACCAGATAGCATACTATCATGTCGAGCAAGAAAGTCCTCCCTATATATGTCCCAGCATCCACTACAATATACATCCTATGTACAGTAATGGCCTCTAGGGCATATATATAACTAACAATCTCCCACTTGCACTAGGGCCATCTGATAGCAGTGGTTGTAGTATCTCATACTCAACCATCCCCTAAAAGTCTCTCTTTAGGAAAAGGGCCTTCGTGAGTGGATCCGCCGTGTTGTCCTCTGAGTCTACTCTCCTAACCTCGATCACCCTGGAGATCAACTATCTCCATGATCAGGTGATGCTGCCTCAGAATTTGTCTGGGTCACTGATGGGACCAGGGTTCCAGGGTCGAAACCACGCTTCCATTGTCATACAATGGCAGGAACCTAGTTCATTTTATGAACTAATATACACCCAAACAGCCTCTTTGGTAGTATCTTTAATAGCGATGTTACCAGCCTTTATCGTCTAGATTGCCACGGTATCGAGCTTGGAACTCTTCCAACATACCGTCCCTTTACTGAGGGTAAAGACAGTGCCTGTGACTGACATTCAGTCGTCTTTATCACCCTGGAATACTTCCAGTGATTCTCCCCAGGATCGATTGATACCATCTCACTACATCTAGTGAGTATTCTAACCATCCATTTAGATCTATCTCATAGATCCAAAATCCAGGATTTAGTAGGTGTCACTTTGATCCTATTTGGGGAATCTTAGTGATAAGAGGAGATTGATCGATCGTAGTATAGGAAACTCTTTTCCCATCAAGAGTATGTTGTCTACGTACAATACGAAGATGACCACCTTACTCTCTACTACCCTTTTGTATATACAAGGTTCGTCTACCATTTTGATGAAATCAAACACTTTGACTATCACATCAAAACAGACGTTCCAACTCCGCGATGCCTGCTTCATTATGTAAAGCAACTTGCTCACGTTTCCGCTGCTCCCACTATTTACGAAGACCTCTGGCTGTGTTCTTATAGACGTTCTTTTCTAAATCAGTATTTAGGAAAGCAGTCATGGCACCCAACCGCCAGATATCGTAGTCATGGTATGTAGCCGTGGTAAGTAGGATCTGGATAGACTTAAGCATAACTACTGGAAAAGGTTTCATCATTATCCACGCCTAGTCGATGACGAAAACCTTTAACAAGTCTAGCTTTGAAAGTCTCAACTTTTCCATGTACACCAAGTAATCTTCTCAAGATATACTTGCTCCTGATGGGGATTTAACCCTTCAGATATAGCAACCAAAGTCCATACTTTGTTGGTGTATATGGATTCCATCTCAGACCGCTAAGCATCCAGCCATTCTTACAGAGTCCCTACTCTCGATGGCCTGCTTGAAAATAGTTGGGTCATCATCTCATGATGCAATCCTTGCTCCCACTGTCGTCGAGAAACTGAGGTATCTCTCAGGTGGGTGAGGAACCCTACTAGATCGGCGGAGAGGCTGAGTTTCGTCGGAAACTATTGAATTCTTTGGTTCTACCAAATCATTAGCAGTTTTGTACAGCTGGAACCTTTCCAGTTCTACAGAACTGATCTTGCCTCGATCTTGTCCGGATTTTGCTTTTGACATAGGCCGGACAATCCCAAATCTTAACTTACTTAAGAGATAGGTTCTTCCCATACCATATCTTATATGGAGTGGTAGGCAGTGGTTTGATTCAAACCTAATTCAATAGGTATGCAGCTTCTCAAGTGCATAACTCCCAAAAGGAAAAAGGTAACTCAGTAGTACTCATCATAGAGCACACCTTATCATATAGGGTGTGATAGCCCCGCCCTGATACACCGTTGTGTTGTGGTGTAATCAGAGGAGTAGTACGGAGAGAGAATCTCATTCTCCTTTAGAATGGTCCAGGAATGCCATGCACAAGTATTCTCCTCCCTGATCTCATCATAGGACATAATACTTATACCCGGTTATTGGTTCTCTACTTCTAACTTATATTCTGTGAATACCTCAAAAGGTTCGGACTTATGTTTCAGCAGGAACATACGACTGAATCTTGAGAGATTATCAGAGAATATAATGAAGTATAAAGAACCAGTCCTGGCATGTGTAGACAGGAGACCTTACATACATCATCATGTATCGGTCCCAAGAGTTCATTAACTCTTTCTCTGTTTCCAATAGACAGAGCTATGGTCATCTTATCTTTGTGACATGATTGGCGAGTTGCACAAGATGTACATTCAAAACGATTTAAATATACATCTAAATGTAACTTCAGCCAGTCGGGTCGCATTGATCTGACCTAGTCTACAATACCTCAAGAAGAATCCGTTCATTTCTGAACTCTTCCTCTTGTGTGTGTTCTGTATACTAAGAACTGTAGTTTGATTTAGAACATCAACGCTTTTAGATAACGTGCCTGAACCGATCAACTTTTGATATAGGAAATGTTCAAAACATTATCCAACTATACAAAATTTTATCATTTCTTTACTTATAAAGAGACTGATATGATTTTGTATATCAGGTTCGGTATCTAATAACATTTGTTCAGAATCAATGTATTGTAATACAGGGTGACAGTGACCAACAGACTTGGATGCAACTCTTGCCCCGTTTTCTGCCTCATGAAACTTATCACCCGTTCTCAGTTCTCTACCTTTCTGTAGCCCTATGTAACAGATTACATATCTGGGATCCTGATCCGGTATCATATACCCAGGATGCAGAGGATACTGAGAAACCGTTCTTTGTAATGAACACACCCGAAGGAGATGCATCATATGCACTTTCTTCGTTTGGGCGGCATAGGAATTCTGGTATTCCCCTATTTCCTGCTCTGTCTTATAACAATTATAAGTTGGAGCGGGACCAACGTTCCCCAGCTCAGTATAACAAGCGGGTTCGGTCAATAATCCGTATTATTATCTTGATTAAGGCGTGATATGGTCGCTACCTGGAGAGAGAGAGAAGAAAACACTCAGCGTGCGCTCTTGCAAGAATAGATTGGTTTTTATTTTATCTAATCAGGATGGCTCCCACTGCTTTTTATCAAATCTTCCTTCAAACCCTAAAAGGAAAGACTAGCCGGGATTAATTACACACTACAAGTTCGCCAATCTTTCAGCCAGGCCAGTGTCGGTACTTTGAGGGAGGTCCCCCGTGCTTTCGCACGAACCTAATTAATGTAAACCTCGTTTTCCCAGAGGCGTAACCCCGTTGACACCTTTCTAGACACCTACTTGATCGGCTAATTGTAATGTATAAAACTCTCCCAGGAGTAACTCTTACTCGCAGCGGGTATCGGGATCCAACTATCACATAGAAGGTATGCAATCTCATTGCAAGTTTCAACACTTGAAACTCCCGATAAAGGTTTTTACCCCTAGCACCTATGACCTTAACTATGGTCAACAAATCATAAGTACTAGTCAAGTTCTACCCGTCATTTCGTGATTAATTAGACCCACCCACATGACCCTTAACTAAGGTCAACAAAGTCACGCGACTGTCCTAACTAATCGCATCATATGCGGTGTAGGAAGACATCACTTAGCTACCGTACACTGTGCCTTGACTATGGTCAACAAACACAGCACGAATACTAAGTACTCTACTTCCTAAAATGACAGAGGGTTGCGGCTGGTTTTTATGAAAACCTTTAACGCTTTGAACTTGATCTCGTTGCGGAATCAAATGGTTTTTAAATGGAATGTTTTTGAAGCTTTTCTAGTTTTGCTAAAGGGGTCACTCCCGGTGAAGGGATCGTCGGCCCTTTCCTCGTCGAATGAGGTGCGGGATATATCATATATATCTCTGTGCAAAGCGGAAACTATAGAAGCGATCAAAGACAAACCGAGGGTTGTAGCATCTGCCAGTTATTGCTAAAGGAGTCACTCCCGGTGAAGGGATCTCGGTCCTTTCCTCATCGAATAAGGTGCAGGATGTTCTATAATGAACACCGCGATGCAAAGCAAGAACTGTAGCTACCTGTTTTATTTTGAAATTCGATTCCACAACATCAATTAGGTTTATTTTCTTTCATTAATCTCATTAATGAATATCCCATCATATTAAGTTACCTAAACATCACAGATAGATATGACGTACACTTATGCCATCCGCATTCGCCTCGATGTCCCGTCTGCACCGTTAGGTTAGGTAACTAACGCCAGAGCGAGGCAGGGCTAGCGCGGGTGTAAAACATAAGCAACGTCTATATAATATATCATATATACTATATATAATACCTGTCACAGAACATAGAACATCGCATGATCACAGATAAAACACAGCAGAAGAAACATATGAAATATTGGATATACTAGGACGACCGTGTTTTCAATACGAGCCAGTATAAAACACGGATTCCACGGTCGTGATGAATAGTCAAACCCACACCCCTAGACCCCTACGAGAGCGGCAAGCAACCCTGCCAATTCTAGGGTTAGGAGACCCGGACTCGACTCCTCGAGTTGGTCTCCCACTGGACCCCAGAACCCGGTTACTTGTGCTCCCCTCCTTGGGTCTATCCCAGTGCAGAAAAGTAAATAATATACAAATGGTGACTACTTCCGCAACCTGGAAGCGCCCCAATAAAAGAATATTACATACAAGTTTTTACATGAATGAAAATGAAAAACACTCATCTCACATAAAAAACCCCGGCTATTCAAACACGACGATCCAATATAACATATCCAGCAACACATAACATCACATGTCATCAACGTAAGTAAATATGTCGATCCCAATTGTCGTTGACATATAGCAACGAAACCGGCGATATCACATATTACACTTACGGTCACAGAAAAGAAAGTGTAAAACTACAACAGTTGGAATCCGCAACCACCTCAGACATCACATGTCTGACCAAATGAATTACTTAGACATCGCATGCCTAACAATTATAAACCCCGCATTTTAGTCTCATTATCGAAAACACTTTTCAATACCAAGTCGGGGAATTCAACAAGATTCCCGACATCCTGATCGAATACTCGTCGCAAACTTCAGTAGACTGCTGCACCCCCGATACCGTCGACGAAGTGCACCAAGGCGGAACACCGCTACCGCGAGCACCCGGAGGGATGCTTTCGGCGACGGGGTTCTCCTACAGTCACTTGGTCGGGGCAATGGCGTGAGGCTGTCTATTAAGTTTACCCGGCGAGTATCTGCGTACGCTACGTGATTGCGACGGACTTTTGATCACATCAAAATTCCGTGGCAACCGATCAAGTGAGACTAAATTGCTATGTTTATAACATTCATTCAGTTATCTCATAACTTTTGTGAATTCCAATTATTGTATCCCATTCCAGATAAACAGAAAATGTTAAACTTTTCGATCGAACAATCGAACACCCAAGTTTTCCCGAAACAGATCAACACATGAAACAAGTCTAACAACATTCCGTTCGTGCCTCAGTACCAACGATCCAGCCGTAGAAGGGTCAAGCCAACGCCTCACATGTGGCACGCCGTACTGCCCCAAACCCGAAGGTTCAAAGGGCAGTTCAAGACGGTCACATAATCGAGTTAAGGTTTGTGTCTTCTAGAGGGACCATCGCGTTACTTGCACTACTTAGAACGTCGTTAAACTACGGAAAAATCCAACACTTGGAAATTTCCCGACAGGGGAAAAGTTGGGTATTTATATCCGGTCGAACTTTTTAACATATTCTAAAATTTATCCGGAAAGCCACACAGACAAAATTTGATACCCCGATCGAAATACCGAAGCCCCAAATCAACTCAGAAAAATTCTACTCTGGAATAAATATTAAAAATACCCAGGAATACCAGCACTAATGATTATGAGATACTGTACAAAAATCACTGAACAAACAGGTCGTACCGCCGCGCAACCGCCGCACGAGGCTAGCTCGTGCCGCGGAAGCGCGGCAGTATGAAGGAATTATGGGCACGAATTTCACAGCATTTCATATATTCACCTGCTTATTTTTCTGAACATTTTTAATGTGGAAAAAGACCAGATTTTAAAAAATGGACAGAGAGCAATTTTCCGGGTAGGGTTTCGGTTCGATCGGACTTCAAATCGCGTCTGGACTTCGCCTAAGGCTCTAGCTAGGCTCTGATACCACTGTAGGGTTCCTAGGCACTCTAGTTAGGTTTCACAAGTGACCAAACATGCACAAATAAAATTTTACGGGTGCCTACAAACCCGACTACGGATCGTTTACTAGATATTTAGGCGAAACATAAACTAGTTAACAATTTAACTAAGGGAACGGACATACAACCTTTGTAGATCCGGTCCACCACCTCCATGGCTCCACAACGAAGTCCCCTCGGCTGTCCAAAATGAATCCGGAACTCAAGTATCGGTATCATCGAAGAATGGGCGAGCTTGATCGTCGGTTCAATGCCGAAGATGATCTACGTTGAGATATCGCAAGAACAAGCTCCAACTTCATCAAGCTTGGAAAACTTGTGAAGGAAACACCCTATACTACTTGGCAATAGATAGAGGATGAAGAAATAGGAAGTGGGTAAACTTTAGTTTTGGATTTCTCACACTTTTTCAACACTTGCCATTGGAGTAGCAAGCTACATCCATGGAAGAAGAAGATGAAGAAGAAGAAGATGATATGATAACTTCTACTAAAATAGAAAATAAAATACAATACTTATCATATCATTGACCATGGTTTAGTGTAGAGACTTAACTTAGGTTAGATAGTGGTTAGGGTTAGATAAAAGACAAGAATGGTGGACTAAGGTCAAAGCTTCAAGAAGCTTTCAAATAAAAACAAATCTAGCAACCATTCTTATCTCTTTATCTTTTCTTTTTCTAAAAATAAATAAAAGGAATAAATAAATGATTAAGTGAATGAAAAAGAAACCCTAATCACCAATTAACCATGGTTTAACACTTTACACAAAACCAAGCAAGAATGTATCATCAAACATGATACAATCATGTGCACAAAACTATATCGAATATACAATGTGCACATCCGCGTGAGAAAATCCATTTAAAGTGAACCGATACTAGTTAATGCAAAGCAATATATCAAATATATAATTATGTATTAAATCATTAAATCAACACTTGATTTAACGATCCGGTCATATCGCATATAACCGGCTAGTATCCAATGTGTCGGCTTATCGAATCAATCCTTGATTCGATAACTAGGTTATATCGCATATAACCATTCGATACATTGATCGCGAGAATCAAATACGGTATCACATACACGCATTATTCTCGGTCCCGCACATATCTCATATGCACTCCTATTTCGTTTCGCTTGAACCAGGAAACCTCTGTGTAGGACTCTAAAGACTCGTCAATACGCCGGTAGCAGATGATGATCATATCATGCACCCACAAGCCGCAAGCGGTCTGCCAAACGTAACGGCCACCCGGGTATTGAGCGATCAGAAGATCGACGAGCAAGCCCGCTCACACTCCTGCGAATCCGACCAGTAACACTACCGTATAGTCCGGTCTGTTCGTATGATATGTCGCATATCTCGCCTAGGGGTGGTAAACGTCAGACCCCAATAGCTCGATAAGTCATGCCGACGTAGGGTCCATAACATTCGTGAAACTACTGATAACACTTACCAGTATATCACTGCAACCCTGGCCAGTGATTTCCTGTTATGGCCAGTCGAGCATAGCACAACATCAACCCCCAATACCGGGAGAGACGAATCCCCTCCTATCGCTCATTGCCTCCATGTGAATCGGGACTGTACCCAAAAACCACCTGTTTGCACAACTCAGTAGAGCCGTGGTAGGGTGGAAATCAAAGCACAGTGGGAGACACACAAGACTCTATGACGATCTCGGGTCAACAGACTAAGCTGTACCAGTGTCACCAGAGAACTGCCATCTGACGTGAGGTATAATACCATCTGGGAGTTCTCGGCGAGTCCGTTCAGTGTACCCAGTCTCCACTGAGCACCCGCATACCATCTTCGATGTCAAACACCAATGGATATGGGATCATCCATCGCCCATCGCATGGGTCGAGAAGATATGCGCTAGTCTACTCTGGAATATCGATGCCCCGTCTCGATAATCCCACGACTAGGAACAATTCAAGGATGTACTCTTAGACTACCATGTCCCCACTAGTATGATCCGCATCATAGTCCAGGTAGTCAAGTACAGATCCTAAGGGCTTTACCAACATGTAACAGAGAGACAATCAGTACACACGTTAAGGTAAAGTTCAACCAGATAGCATACTATCATGTCGAGCAAGAAAGTCCTCCCTATATATGTCCCAGCATCCACTACAATATACATCCTATGTACAGTAATGGCCTCTAGGGCATATATATAACTAACAGTGTACTCATAACCCAATGAGCACCTGTATACATCTTAGGTGATCCAACTGACACCAGTGGCTTGTGAGACCGGCCACCGCCCCTTGTCGGGGTCTCGACTGTACACACTAGTCTACTCCGGAGTATCGATGCCCTGTCTCGAAACTCCCACGACTAGGGACCACAATTAAGGATATGCATATAAACTACCCAACTCTCACGTATATGATCGCCATCATACTGTTGGTAGTAAAGCAAGATCATAAGGGCTCTATCAAAGTGTAACATGTAATCAGTCACCTGAACATGTTCACGACTGATAAAGGCAAACCAGATAGCATACTATCATTTCGAGTAAGACTGTCCTACCGGTATAGGTCCTCCGCAATCATTGCAATCACGTACCTGTGATCCAATAATTGACTACGAGGGCACTATCTCCAACAGTTCTAAGTAGTGCAAGTAACGCGATGGTCCCTCTAGAAGACAACAAACCTTAACTCGATTATGTGACCGTCTTGAACTACCCTTTGAACCTTCGGGTTTGGGGCAGTACGGCGTGCCACATGTGAGGCGTTGGCTTGACCCTTCTACGGCTGGACCGTTGGTACTGAGGCATGAAGTGAATGTCTTTGAACTTATTTCATGTGTTGATCGGTTTCGGGAAAACTTGGGTGTTCGAATGTTCGATCGGAAAGTTTAATATTTTCTATTTATCCGGAATGGGATACAATAATTGGAATTCACAAACAGTTATGAGATAACTGAATGAATGTTATAAATCTAGCGGTTTAGTCTCACTTGATATTGAAAAGAGTTTTCGATAATGAGACTAAAATGCGGGGTTTATAATTGTTAGGCATGTGATGTCTAAGTATTTCATTTGATTAGGCATGCGATGTCTAAAAAGGTTGCGGATTCCAACTGTTGTAGTTTTACACTTTCTTTTCTGTGACCATAAGTGTAGTATGTCGATATCGCCGGTTTCGTTGCTATACGTCAACGACAATTGGGGTATGCATACTTACTTACGTTGATGACATGTGACGTTATGTGTTGCTGGATATGTTATATTGGATCGTAGAGTTTGAATAGCCGGGGGTTTTTATGTGAGATGAGTGTTTTTCATTTTCATTCATGTAAAAAATTGTATGTAATATTCTTTTATTGGGACACTTCCAGGTTACGGAAGATGTCACCTTTTGTTTATTATTTACTTTTCCGCATTAGGATAGACCCAAGGAGGGGAGCACAAGTAACCGGGTTCTAGGGTTCAGTGGGAGACCATCTCGAGGAGTCGAGTCCGGGTCTCCTAACCCTAGAATTGGTAGGGTTGCTTGTCGCTCTCGTAGGGGTCTACGGGTGTGGGATTGGCTATTCATCACGACCGTGGAATCCGTGTTTTATACTGGCTCGTATTGAAAACACGGACGTCCTAGTATATCCAATGTTTCATATGTTTCTTCTGCTGCGATATCTGTGATGTTCCATGATAGATACTGTATATAGTATATATGATATATTATATAGACGTTACTTATGTTTTGCATCCGCACTAGCCCTGCCCTGCTCTGTCGTTAGTTACCTAACCTAACGGTGCACGAGGGGACATCGAGGCGAATGCGGATGGCATAAGTGCACGTCGTATTTATCTGTGATGTTTAGGTGAATTAAATGATGGGACTTCATTAATGTGATTAATGAATGAAAAGAAACCTAAGATGTTGTAGAATCAAATTTTAAATAAAACAGGTAGCTACAGTTCTTGCTTTGCACAGCGGTATATGTGATATATCATGCACCTTATTCGATAAGGAAAGGACCGAGATCCCTTCACCGGGAGTGACTCCTTTAGAAATAACTGGCAGATGCTATACACTCGGTTTGATTTTGATTGCTTTTGACTTTTGATTTGCACAGTGATATATATGATATATCCCGCACCTCATTCGACGAGGAAACGGCCGACGATCCCTTCACCGGGAGTGACCCCTTTAGCAAAACTAGAAAAGCATCAAAATCACTCCATTTCAAAACTTCATTTGATTCTACAACGATATCAAGTTCATTACGCAATAGGTTTTCAGAAAAACCTGTCGTAGCCCTCCGTCATTTCAGATAAGTAGTAGTTAGTATTCGTGCTGTGTTTGTTGGCCTGCGTCAAGGCGTAGTGTGCGGTAGCTAACTAGTATTTATCTGCTTATGCATATGATGCAGATTGGATTAGGGTAGTCCTGCGACTTTGTTGGCCTGCGTCAAGGGTCGTACGGGTGGGTTTAATTCAATCAGGAAATGACGGGTTGAACTTGACTAGCGCACTATGGTTTGTTGGCCTGCGTCAAGGTCATAGGACGCTAAGGGAAAAATATTATCGGGAATTTCAAGTGTTGAAATTTGCAATGAGATTGCATACCTTCTATGAGATAGTTGGATCCCGATACCCACTGCGAGTAAGAGTTACTCCTGGGAGAGTTTTGCACATTACAATTAGCCGATCAAGTAGGTGTCTAGAAAGGTGTCAACGGGGTTACGCCTCTGGGAAAACGAGGTTTACTTTAATTAGGTCCGTGCGAAAGCACGGGGAACCTCCCTCAAAGTACCGACACTGGCCTGGCTGAAAGATCGACGAAGTTGTAGGGTGTAATTAATCCCGGCTAGTCTTTCCTTTTAGGGTTTGAAGGAAGATTCGATAAAAACCAGTGGGAGCCATCCTGATTAGATAAGATAATAACCAATCTGATCTTGCACGAGCATACGCTAAAGTGTTTTCTTCTCTCTCTCTCCAGGTAGCGACCATGTCATGCCCTAATAAAGATAATAATATAGATGTATTGACCGAATCCGCATGTTATACTGTGCTGGGGAACGTTGGTTCCGTTCTTTCTTATAAGAGTTATAGGACTGAACAGGATATAGGGGAATACCAGGATTCCCATGCCACCCGAATGAAGAAAGTACATGATGATGCATTTTCTTCGGGTGTGTTCGTTGCAGAGAACTGTTTCTCTATTTGCTCCACGTCCTGGGTATTAGATACCGGGTCAGGATCCCATATATGTAATCAGTTACATGGGCTCAGGAAAGGTAGAGAACTTGGAGAAGGTGATAAAGACATTAAAGTTGGAAATGGTGCAATTGTTGCAGCTAAGACTGTCGGGGAATATCACCTTGCATTACCAACTGGTAATACATTGGTTCTGAACGAATGCTATTACATGCCGAACCTGATATGCAACATTATATCGGTTTCTTTATTGAGTAAAGAGAGATATAATTTTGTATTACAGGACAATGTTATGAACATTTTCCGTAACCAAAAGTTGGTTGGATCAGGCACGTTGTGCAATGGCATTTATGTTCTAAATCAATCAACAGTTCTGAGCATAACAAACACACACAAGAGGAAGAGTTCAGAACTGAACGAATCCTTCTTGTGGCATTGTAGACTCGGTCACATCAATGCGACACGACTGGCTAAGTTGCATAAGGATGGATATTTCAATCCGTTTGAATTTTAATCTTATGACACTTGCCAGTCATGTCTCAAAGGCAAGATGACCAAGACTCCGTTTACGGGACACGGAGAAAGAGTTACCGAACTCTTGGGACTAATACATAGTGATGTATGCGGTCCCATGTCTACACATGCCAGGGATGGTTCTTCATACTTCATTACATTCACTGACGATCTCTCTAGATTCGGATATGTGTTCCTGATGAAACACAAATCAGAAGCTTTTGAGAAATTTAGAGAATATAAACAAGAAGTCGAAAACCAAACCGGAAAAAGTATTAAAATCCTTCGATCAGATCGAGGAGGTGAATACTTGAGCAATGAATTCCTAGACTTACTAAAAGAGAATGGGATTCTCTCTCAGCTGACTCCTCCATATACACCACAGTACAACGGTGTATCAGAACGGAGGAACCGCACCCTATTAGATATGGTGCGCTCTATGATGAGCACAGCTGAGTTACCTATTTCCGTCTGGGGATATGCACTGGAAACAGCTGCAGACCTATTGAATATGGTTCCCACCAAATCCGTGCCAACCACTCCATATGAGATATGGAAAGGAAAGAGACCATGTCTTAATTATGTTAAGATATGGGGTTGTTCGGCATATGTAAAAACGAAAAATCCGGACAAACTCGCGGCAAGGTCCATTCTGTGTAAGTTTATTAGATATCCCAAACATTCACGCGGGTATATCTTCTACCACACCGAGGAACAAAAAGTGTTTGTTTCTCGACATGCCACCTTTTTAGAAAAGGAATTTCTTGAAAAAGAGATTAGTGGCAAGGAGGTAGAACTGGAAGAGGTTCCAGCAATACAAACTACCACAGAAGATTTGGTTGAACCAGAGGATTCAGTAGCTCCCAATGAACCTCAGCCTCTCCGCCGATCTAGTAGGGTTCCTCGCCAACCTGAGAGATACTACGGTTTTCTCATGGATGGTGGAAGCGAGGATTGCATCATGGAGGATGATGACCCAACTAGCTTCGAGCAGGCCATCACGAGTAGGGACTCAGTGAAATGGCTGGATGCTATGCGGTCCGAGATGGAATCCATGTACACCAACAAAGTATGGACTTTGGAAGTTGCTCCTGAAGGGGTAAAACCCATTGGGAGCAAGTGGATCTTCAAGAAAAAACTTGGTGTAGATAGGAAAGTGGAGACTTTCAAAGCTAGACTTGTTGCAAAAGGCTTTCGTCAAAGACCAGGTGTAGACTATGACGAAACCTTTTCTCCAGTGGCTATGCTTAAATCCATCCGGATCATGCTTGCCATCGCTGCATATCATGATTACGAAATCTGGCAAATAGATGTTAAGACCGCTTTTCTAAATGGTGATTTAGAAGAGTGCGTGTACATGACTCAGCCAGAGGGCTTCGCAGATAGTGGGAGCAGCGGGAAGGTGTGCAAGCTGCTTAAATCCATTTATGGATTAAAGCAAGCATCGCGGAGTTGGAACATCTGCTTTGACGTCGTTATTAAATAGTTTGATTTCGTCAAAAACCCAGATGAACCTTGTATTTACAAGAATGTAGCAGAGAGTAAGGTTGTCTTCCTCGTATTGTACGTGGACGACATAATCTTGATAGGAAATGATATTCCTATGCTGCAATCGGTCAAGCTCTTCTTATCACAAAGATTCTCAATGAAAGATCTTGGTGATGCCTCCTGCATATTGGGAATTAGGATCTATAGAGATAGATCCAAACGGATATTGGGATTGTCCCAATCCAGGTACATTGACACCATACTAAAGAGGTTTAGTATGGAAGAATCCAAGCATGGGAACATGCCCACGATCTCTGGACTCACTCTCTCCAAAGAGATGTCTCCCAAGACTGATTTGGAGAGAGCTCGCATGCAAGGGATACCCTATGCTTCGGCTGTAGGCTCTATCATGTACGCGATGCTATGTACCAGACCCGATGTTGCATACTCACTAAGTGTAGTGAGCAGGTATCAAGCTGATCCTGGAGAGAGTCACTGGACAGCTGTGAAGAGCATTCTCAAGTACTTACGAAGGACTAAAGAGATGCTCTTGGTGTATGGTAACGGAGAACTCCAAGTGGAGTCATTTACCGATTCGAGCTTCCAGAGTGATAAGGACGACTCTAAGTCGCAGTCGGGATTTGTCTTTACCCTTTACGGAGGGGCGGTTAGCTGGAAGAGTTCCAAGCAGGAAACCGTGGCAGACTCGACGATGGAGGCTGAATACATCACTGCCAACGATGCTGCTAAAGAGGCTGTCTGGATCAAGAAGTTCATTACTGAACTTGGTGTGGTTCCATCCCTTGAGCATCCAATACCTTTGTATTGTGATAACAATGGAGCGGTGGCTTTGGCCAAGGAACCCAGGTCCCATCAGCGATCCAGGCACATTCTGAGGCGGTATCACCTGATCCGGGAGATAGTTGATCGCCGGGAGATCGAGGTCAGGAGGGTTGACACGAAGAACAACACGGCGGATCCACTCACGAAGGCCATTCCCCAGATACAGTTTGAGAGACTCTTCGGGATGCTCGGTATGCGATACTACAGCAGCTGGCCCTAGTGCAAGTGGGAGATTGTTAGTTGTATGCATGCCCTAGAGGCCAGTATTGTATAGATGATGTATATTATATTGGATGCTTGGACATATATAGAGATGACTTTCTTGCTCGATATGATAGTATGCTATCTGGTTGCACTTTATCTTAACACGTATACTAGTCTCTTTATACTGTCTTATAGTTACATGTTGGTAAAGCCCCTAGGATGTGTACTTGACTACCTGGACTACGATGCAGATCATACTAGTGGGGACATGGTAGTCCATAGGTACATCCTTCAAGGTCCCTAGTTGTAGGTGTATCGAGACGGGGCATCGATATACCAGTGTAGACTAGCGTATACGCTTCTCGACCCATGAGATGGGCGATGGATGATCCTATATCCATTGGTGTTTGACATCAGGGATGGTATACGGGTGCTCAGTGGAGACTGGGTACACTGGACGGACTCGCCGAGAACTCCCAGTTGGTATTATACCTCACGTCAGATGGCAGTTCTCAGGTGACACTTGTGCAGGTTAGTCTGTAGACCCGAGATCGTCATAGAGTCTTGTGTGATTCCCACTGTGCTTTGATCTCCACCTTACCACGTCCATGAGGGCGTGCAAAACGGTGGTCTTTGAGTACAGTCCCGAGTCACATGGAGGCAAAGAGCGATAGGAGGGGTTTCGTCTCTCCCGGTATTGGGGGTTGATGTTGCGCTATGCTCGATTGGCCGTAACAGGTAAGTCCCTGGCCAGGGCTGATCAGAGATTTGCTGGTAAGTGTTACCAGAAGTTTCTCGACCCGTTATGAGTCTCACATCGGCACGACTTATCAGTTATTGGGGTCTGACGTTTACCACCCCTAGACTTGATATGCGACATATCAGACGAACAGACCGGACTGTACGGTAAGTGTTACTGGTTGGATTCACAGGAGTGTGAGCGGGCTTGCTCGTCGATCTTCTGATCGCTCAATACCCGGGTGGCCGTTACGTTTAGCAGACCGCTTGCGGCTTGTGGGTGCTTGATATGATCATCATCTGCTGCCGGCGTATTGACGAGTCTTTAGAGTCCTACACAGAGGTTTCCTGGCTCAAGCGAAACGAAATAGGAGCGCATATGAGATATGTGCGGGACCGAGAATGATGCGTGTATGTGATACCGTATTTCATTCTCGCGATGAATGTTTCGATAGGTTATATGCGATATAACCTAGTTATCGAATCGAAGATTGATTCGATAAGTCGATACATTGGATACTAGTCGGTTATGTGAGACATGACCGGATCATTGAATTAAGTGTTGATTTAATGATTTAATGTATAATTATATATTTGATATATTACTTTGCATGAACTAGTATTGGTTCACTTTAAAAGGATTTTCTCACTTGTAGTTCACAAGTTGTATATGTGATATACTTTTGTGCACTAGATTGTATCATGTTTGATTATGCATGTAATTTGACTTTGTGTTAAGACTTATACCATGGTTATGATATTGGTTAGGGTTTTGATTTATTCACTTATTTATTTGTCCATTTCTTTTGACAAATAAATAAAAAGAAAACAAAATGGTTTCATTCTACCATGAAGCTTGTTGAAGCTTCATGAAGGTTTGACCAATGTGACCATTTTGTCTTCATACTTAACCCTAACCATTCCAAATAACTAAGGTCTAATCTCTACACATAACCATAGTTAGAAGATGATAAGTATTCATTTTATTTCTATTAAAGAATTCTTATCATATTCTATCATCTTCTTCTTCATCTTCAAGAAAGAAAACTAGCCACCATCAATGGCTTCTTGAGCAAAAGTGAGAGAAATCCAATTCTAAAGTGAACCCACCTCCTATTTCTTCACCCTCTACCTCTTGCCAAGTAGTATAGGGTGTTTTCGTCACAAGTTTCACGACTTGTCGAAGTTGGAGCTTGATCTTGTGTAACCTCGACGTAGATCATTTTCGGCATCGTACCCGACGACTAGTCGGCTCATTTCTCCGATGAAGCCGATGTTAGAGTCCGAGATCCGACTTGGACAGCGAGAGGATGAGTATATGGAGCTAAGCAAGTGGATAACCGGATCTACAAAGGTTGTAGCTTCTTCTCTTTAGTTAAGTTGTTAACTAGTTTAATGTTTCGCCTAAAATTCTAGTTAACGATCCGTATTAGAGTTTCTCGGCACTTGTAAAATTTGAAATTGGTATGGTTGATGTCTTGTGAGACCTCCTTAGCGTGCCTAGGAACCCGACATTTATATGTACATGACAGTCTTGCTTAATATGATAGTACGTTATTTGGTTTGTCTTTATCTTAACATATGATATATTTTGCGTAGTATTCATATATATATATATATACATGTTGATAAAGCCCATAGGGTGTTTGCCTGACTACCGGCGTTGTGATGGCAGTCATACTTGTGGGAGCTGGATAGTCAATAGGCACATCCTTAGATGTCCCTGGTCGCAGGAGTATCGAGACTGGGCATCGATACTCCGGAGTAGACTAGTGTATACATATCTAGACCCTGAGGAGGGGCGATGGATTGGTCTCGCAGCCATTGGTGGAGTGCACCTAAGATTGTATACAGATGCTCACTGGGTGTGAGTACACCGGACAGGACTCGCCGAGAACTGACTGGATGGTATTTATACCTAATGTCAGATAGCAGTTCTCAGGTGACATGCGTGTAGATAGTCCGTTGACTTAAGGTCGTCATTTGTCTCGTGTGAGTTCCCACTGTGCTTTGATTACTACCCTACCACGGTTCAAAGGAGTCGTGCAAACAGGTTTTAGTTGGGCACAGTCCCGAGCCACGGGAGGCAGTGAGTGACTGTTAGGGATTTTTCTCTCCCAGTATAGGGAGTTGATATCGCACGTTGATCGGTTGGTCATTACCATAAGTCCCTGGCTAGGGCTGATTGAGAATTACTGATAGACTGATCAGTAGATTCTCGGATGGTAATTGAGCCATGCCGACACGACTTGTACGGTTATTAGGGGTCTGACGTTTACCACCTCCCTAGACCATACATGCGATACTCTTAGACGAACAGATCGGACTGCACGGATATTGTCACGGACAGGCTCAGTAGGAGTTCGGATGCGTTTCCTTATCGGCCTTATTATTGACATCTACCTGGGGACCGTTACGTACAGCTAGTGCCGCTTGCGGTCTGTGGTTAAACCCACTGCCAGCGTAGTAGTCGAGTCTTTAGAGTCCCACACAGAGATTTCCCAACTCCAGGCGAAATGATATAGAGGTCGTACGGTTTTACGACAAGGGTTCGGACGAATACGTGTTTAAACGCACGTACGACATTCGGACAGTGTTTACTAGACGGCTTTGTTTTAAGCCAGATTCTAGTATCAGGTTATTGGATTTATACAGGCTAAAGTTTTTCCGTGTTTTCACGGATGGGAGGGGCGTTCTCGTAATTTCCGGGAAGCTTCTAGAAGCATGGTGACTTGAGGGGTTTAGGTGGCATTGTCATTAAATGATATTGTGACTCATAATGTGTGATTCATTATGTCATTAATGCAGTATTAAATGCTTAATGACTCACATAGTGAATCACTCATAATACATTTATGTAGCATGATGAATAATCTCTTTTTATTCATTTCTTGATTTATTCATTATGCTTCATATATCAAGTGAGAAACAATTTCATATTAATTATTCTGGTTCACCTTCTCTCTTCTTAAGCTCACTCTTTCTTCAAGCTCTAATCCTACCACTCATGAGTTGAGAACAAGGATTAGAAAAGACTAAACATCCCATAACCTAACTATATATGATCTAAGTTCCTTTGATTAGCAACTAGAGAAACTTAGTTACCTCAAGTTTGGAGGTGAAGCTTGGATTAGGGTTCTCGGGTGGATCATCTATCACTTAGAGGAGGCCGAGGAGGACGTAGAGATCGTAAAGAAGAAGGACATGATTCACTAGGTATAATCTGTTTTCAAAGTAGCTAAGAACTTCTATGGTAGTTGTTAATTATCGTTTAGCAAAGATCTTCTGTTAGTCGATGTATGCTTCAAGAAAAAGATCGTTTTTCATATTTCCGCCTCCCCGCAACTCGTGCAGTGTTGCACATCAACTTACAGTGGTATCAGAGCCTCACTAAACAATAATTAACTCAATTGCAAAGTCGTATGAATTTCGAACGCAAAACGAACCGGAAAATACATCGTATTCACATTGTTTCTGTCAATTTTAAATTGAGGTCCAAAAATTTTTCAGGGACCTCCAGAATAACCTACAGGGAAACCTAAGAACACTGGTGAAATTTGGGTGCATGAATTGGTCAACACACCGCGGAACCGCGGCCGATCCCGCCGATCCGCCGCGGATCCGCGACCGAGTTGAGCCCGATTCACCTCAAATCTCCCCAGTAACTCTTCTATGAATATTTTGACTTTTCTGGAATGTTTATTTTTTGCTCAGGTCTCAGGTTTACAGAGAAGTTTTGGAGGAGAATCTAATGGGTTTGATCGATCGAAATTATACGATGTTTGCTTGTTTGATTATATCTGTGAACTGTATTATGTGTTCGTAAACCTCCCCTAACTGCTAGTATGTCGGTTGGCAGGGGGTTGCGCATATCTGTAATGTTTTAACTGTTTGTGATTATGAACTGTATTGGATTGTTGTGATGATTAGCCGGGGTTTTATGATGGGTTATTGTATTAATTCATTCGATGTAATTGTGATAAATTGTAATATTATTTTGCGGGGCACATCCAGGTTGCGGTTGTAGCTACCGTTGTATTATTTCTTTTTACTGTTTTTGCTCCTAGGATAGACCCAAGGTGGGGTGCACAAACTACCGGGTATTTCGAAGTGCTTAGTGGCCTACTCACGTTGTTGACGGAGACCGCTTCACTTCAGGTACTTGGCGGGTAGTATGCCGTACCCGTAGGGGTCTGGGGTGGGGTAATGGCTATTCATCACAACTGTGTAATCCGTCTTTTCTTACAGGCTCAAAAGAAATGCGGATTGCTTGCATATCCAATAATGTTTATCTGTGATCTGGAATGCCTATTATTGCGTCTGACGAATGTACAATATCTATATATGATAGTTATTTAGACGTCACTTATGTTTTACACCTGCACTAGCCCAGCCCCCGCTCTGCCGTTAGTTAAGTAACCTAACGGGTGATGACGGGACTCCGTGGTAAATGCGGATGGCATAAGAGGACGTTGTATTTTCGTTTTTATCTGTAATGATAGGATAAAGATGGGACGCATTATTTTTAATGCAAAGAAAAATAAAACCTAAACTGAATCGTTGGAACAATTTCAAAACCACTCGGTTTTCTTCAAAAAGAAAATTTTAAATGCGGAGCTTAAACCACTCCTTTTAATAAAGGCTATCATGGTTCCTTCGATCATATCAAGTTCACTATGTTAACGGTTTTTTGTCAAAAACCAGCCGTAACCCTCCGTCGTTTCAAATAGACAACACATCGTATTCATGCTATGCTTGTTGGCCTACATCAAGGCATAGTGGATGGTAGCAGTGTGTTTGCTTATTTGTTGCAAAGATAGATGCATTAGTATAGGACATACGTACAGCCTTGTTGGCCTACGTCAAGGGCATGTACGATGTACCTAAATTAATCAGGACAACGACGGGTAGAACTTGACTTGCGTCTTATGATTTGTTGGCCTACGTCAAGGTCATAAGAGCTTGGGGGTAAAAACTCACATCGGGAGTTTCAAACATAAAGGAAACTTGCGGATTTAGCATACCTCCTGGAGTATGGTGACTAGAGTGGCTTCCATCTACTACATCATGCAATGATAGTTGGATCCCGATCCCACTGATGAGTAGGATTACTCTCGGGAAACTTTCTCACTTAACAATCAATGCTGTAAACCAAGTAGGTGTCCAGAAAGGTGTTAGAGGGGCTACGCCTCCAGGGAAAAGAGGTTATTTAATTAAGGAACTTCGCGAAAGCGTTGGAAAACCTCCCTCGAAGTACCAACACCGGCCTTGTTGAAAGGTTAAGCAAGTATTGTGACGTGTGATTAAATCCTGACTAGTTCTTCTTTTAGGTTTTGAAGAAGGATTTGAGGGAACAGTGGGAGCCATCCTGTTTAGATAAACTAATAACCAATCTAAACTTGCAAGAAGCATATGCTGAGTGTTTTCTTTTCTCTCTCTCTAGCAGCTACCATGACAAGACTAAAACTATTACTTAAAAAAAATATACTGACCGGGCAGAACTATAAAGATTGGCTATGGAACGTCAACATTGCACTGACTTATGACAAAATAGCATATGTTACCACAGCTGTTCCTCCCCTTATCCCAGGACCAGATTCCTCAGTTGTGGACAAGGAAGTTCGCAAAACCTGGGATCTAGACTGTGAGCGAGCTAAGTGTATCGTGCTGGCGTCCATGAACAATGAACTCCAGAAACAGCACGAGAGTATGGATATTATATCCATCTTTCTCCATGTCAAGGAATTATATGGAGAGCACTCCCGTATCGCGAGGTACGAGACCTCAAGGAAACTCTTCCAGATGAGGTTAGCTCCAGGATCGCCTGTAGGAGAGCACGTCCTCAAAATGATCAGCCTCATTGAGGAACTCGCAAACCTGGGATGCGTGCAAAAGAATGATTTGTATATCGACTTGATTTTGCAGTCCCTTCCCCACACCTTCTCTCAGTTTCTCTCAGTTCGTGCTAAGCTTCAACATGCACGAAATGGAAGCTGATCTTCCAAAGCTCCTCAACATGTTGAGGGTAGCAGAGACCTCCTTGAAAAAGGAGAAGACCCCCATTCTGTATGTTGGCTAATCATCCTCTTCTAAATCTAAAGCAAAAGCTAAAGGAAAGAAGAAGATAAAAGCCACCAAACCGAAGGGAGAGGTCAAGAAGGTGCAGGGAACGAACAAGGCAGGAAGGGTGAAAGCGGATATAATAGAATGCTTTTATTGTCACAAGCAAAGGCACTGGAAGAAGGACTGTATAGCCTTCAAAGACAAGGACAAGAAGCAAGCTGTTGCTTCTGCTTCAGGTGTGTTCGTAATCGAAAATTGTCTTTCAGTAAACTCTACATCATGGGTACTTGATACCGGTTCTGGTTCTCACATCTGTAATTCATTGCTGGATCTGAGAAATAGTAGAGTACTGGGGACAGGTGATATGACTCTCCGGATGGGCAATAGAATGCATGTAGATGCTATTGCAATAGGGGAATATCACCTAGGGTTGAGTAGTGGGCACATTTTGGTGTTGTACAGTTGTTTTTGTATTCCCAGTATGTTGTGTAATATTATATCAATATCTTTGTTATCTAATGAAGGATATAATTTTGCGCTTGAAAGAAATGTCATGAACATTCTCCTAAATCAAGAACTGATTGGGTATGGCACACTGGAAAACGACATATACATACTTAATCAATCTCGAATTTTCAATATTCAAAACACACTCAAAAGAAAGGCTCCAGATTCAAATCAAGCCTTCCTATGGCATTGTAGACTTGGTCATATAAACGAAACAAGGTTGACTAAGTTACATAAAGATGGATATCTAGATCCGTTTGCATATTCATCATATGCAACTTGTCAATCATGTATCAAAGGAAAAATGACCAAATCTCCGTTCACCGGACACGGAGCAAGAGCCACAGAACTTTTGGGACTTGTACACAGTGATGTATGTGGTCCAATGTCTACACATGCGAGAAGCGGTCACTCCTACTTCATCACTTTTACTGATGACTTCTCTAGGTATGGATATGTGTTCTTAATGAAACATAAATCCGAGGCCTTTGAGAAGTTTAAGGAGTATAAAAATGAAGTAGAGAAACAAACTGGTAAAAGCATCAAGACACTTCGATCTGATCGAGGTGGAGAATACTTAAGTACCAGTTTCCTTGAATGCTTAAAAGAGAATGGAATTTTCTCTCAGCTTACTCTGCCTTATACACCTCAGCATAATGGTGTATTAGAAAGGAGGAATCGCACGCTATTAGATATGGTGCGTTCAATGATGAGTAGTGCTGAGTTGCCACTTTCCTTCTGGGGATTTGCTCTACAATCAGCAGCATACTTATTGAATAGAGTTCCAACTAAGTCTGTGCCTACCACTCCATATGAAATATGGAGCGGGAAGAGACCATATCTCAAGTATATCAAGATATGGGGATGTCCGGCATATGTTAAAAAGCATAGTCCGGACAAGCTCGAGTCACGATCAGTTTTGTGCAAGTTTGTAGGATACCCCAAACATTCAAGGGGGTACATGGTTTACTACACTGAAGAACAAAAGGTGTTTGTCGCTCGCCACATTGTCTTCTTAGAAAGCGAATTTCTTGCAATAGAAATTAGTGGGAGTGCGGTAGAGCTGGAGGAAATTCCAGAACCTCAAACTGCTACCGAGGACTTAATAGAACCTCAGATTTCAATAGAACATGACGAACCAACGCCACTCCGCAGATCTAGTAGGCTTTCTCATCCTCCTGAGAGATACTATGGTTTTCTTCTAGATGGGGATCGGGAGGATTGCATCATCGATGATGATGAGCCTACTAGTTTTCAGCAGGCTATCACGAGTATTGACTCGGTGAAGTGGCTGGATGCTATGAGATCCGAAATGGAATCCATGTACACCAATAAAGTATGGACTTTAGAAGTTGCTCCTCCTGGAGTAAAACCAGTTGGATGCAAATGGATCTTCAAAAAGAAGATTGGTGCACTTGGACAAGTGGAAACCTACAAAGCTAGACTCGTTGCAAAAGGTTTTCGTCAAAGACCAGGATTGGACTATGATGAAACCTTTTCACCTGTAGCTATGCTTAAATCCATTCGGATCCTACTTGCCATTGCTGCCTTCCGTGACTATGAAATCTGGCAGATGGACATAAAAACAGCTTTTCTAAATGGACATTTAGAAGAGCGTGTTTACATGGATCAACCAGAAGGTTTCTTAGACAGTGGGAGCCGCGGAAGAGTGTGCCGGTTACTTAAATCCATCTATGGATTAAAGCAAGCATCGCAAAGTTGGAACATCTGCTTTGATGAGACAATCAAAGAATTTGACTTTATCAAAAATGTAGATGAACCATGTATTTATAGGAAGATTGTAGAAGGAGCAGTAGTCTTCCTCGTTTTGTACGTCGACGACATACTACTGATAGGGAATGATATCCCTATGCTACAATCAGTAAAGCTCTTCTTGTCACAGAAATTCTCCATGAATGACTTGGGTGATGCAACCTACATTTTGGGTATTAAGATCTATCGTGATAGATATAATAGAATGTTGGGGCTTTCTGTTAGTGTATATGCCCTAGGGGCCATTATTGTATCATACTAGGTTGTATATTACTTAATGAAAGCTTGGGATATTCATAGTTGTATATATAACAGTCTTGCTAAACATGGTAGTATGCTACTTGGTTTGAGTCTACTTTAATATGTGCATATGTTTCTTGTAACGTATCACTTATACATATTAGTAGAGCCCATAGGATCTTTGCTTGATTACCAGCGTCGTGATGGCAGTCACACTAGTGGGGGCTGGGTAGTCTGTAAGCAACATCCTATACAGGTCCCTGGTCATTGGATTATCGAGATAGGGCATCGATATTCCGGAGTAGACTAAGTGTATACGCTTCTCATCCCAGTTGGGGAGATGGTTTGTCCCCCAGCCATCAGTACGTCGTACTGGAGATAGTATACAGGTGCTCGTTAGGTTACGGGTACACCGGACAGGACTCGTCAGGGAACTGATTAGTTGGTATTATACCCATCGTCAGTTAACAGTTCCCAGGTGACATGAGTACAGCATAGTCCGCAGACTTGACACTGCTACTTCGCCTCGAGTGTGTCCCACTGTTCTTAGATTGCTACCCTACCACGGCTCAAAGGAGTCGTGCAAACAGGTAGCAGTTGGGTGCAGTCCCGAGCACTTGGAGGCAGTGGTAGTTAGATAGGATTCGTCTCTCCCGGTATTGGGAGTTGATATCGCGCTGTGTCAGAGAGCCATTACGCAAAGTCCCTGGCCAGGGCAAGCGAGATATACTGGTAGGTTCCAGTAGCTTCTCAGGGTGTAATGGGCTTCCCTCCGACACGACTTATACAGCTATTGGGGGACTGACGCTTGCCGCCCCCTAGGCTTGATATGCGATAGTCTTAGACGAACAGACCGGACTGTACGGAGATTGTCACATCAGGCTCAGTAAGGGTTCGGATGGTTTTCCTCATCGGCCTTCTTATCGACATCTACCTGGGGACCGTTACGTACAGCTAGTACCGCTTGCGGTCTGTGGTTAAACCCACTGCCAGCGTAGTGTCGAGTCTTTAGAGTCCCACACAGAGAGTTTCCCTGCTCCAGGCGAAACGATATAGAGGTCGTATGGTTTTACGACAAGGGTTCGGATGCGTACGTGTGTTTACGCACGTACGACTTTTCGGACAGTTTATACTAGTCGGCTTTGGTTTAAGCCAGATTCTAATATAGGGTTACTGGATTTATACAGTCTAAAGTTTTTCCGTGTTTTCACGGATTGGAGGGGCGTTCTCGTAATTTGTCGGGAAGGTTCTAGAAAAGTGGTGACTAAGGGGTTAAGGTGGCATGAGCATTAATTGCTTAATGACTCATTTGTGTGATTCATGCTTTGTATTAAATGATTCATTAATGAGTTAATGAGTCATATGATGAATCACACTAGATGAATGAATCTAACCATGATGATAAATCATTTATATTATTTATTTGATTAATTGTTATGGTTGATATATTCATATGAGTTCATTATTCTTTGGAATTATTCTCACCTTCTCTCTCCTCAAGCTCACTCTCTCTTAAAACCCTAACCCTAACCTCTCATGTGTTGAGATCAAGGGATAGCTAGACTAATACATCCATAACCTCACTCTATATCCCCTAGGTAGCTTAGATTAGCACTTTAAGCAACCTAGTTATCTCAAGTTTGAGATTAAGCTTGGCGTAGGAGCTTTCAGGTGGATCGTCTTTGATTCGAGGAGGCCGTTGAGATGCCGATGTTCCAAGGAGCCTATGAGGAGTGGAGGACCAAGATGGAGACCCGAAGGACTAGTAACGTGAGGTATAACTTCGTATCCGAGTAATTAAACCTCTAGTACTTTGTTAGCAATGGTTTAGAAACGATTCATGCGCTCAAGTCCGTGTTACGAAGCTTTGATAATTGTTTTTCATATATCCCCGCAAGTTAGTGGGGTGCGTGACATGGACTTAAAGTGGTATCAGAGCCAACTAAACCATTACTAACTTGTTAGCAACTGATTAGATGTTCGATCGACGAAAAATACGAAATACGAAAAACCAAAACCCTAAGTTTCTGTTAATTTTAAAACTGTCTGGAAATTTTTTTGACATACCTTAAAATTCACAGCAGGGAAATTGATGAATACTCGGAAAATACGAGCCACCGAATCGGCAAAACGGCCGCGGAACCGCGGCAATAGAGTGTTAGTTGTATGTATGCCCTAGAGGCCAGTATTGTACAGATGATGTATATTATATTGGATGCTTGGACATATATAGAGATGACTTTCTTGCTAGACATGATAGTATGCTATCTGGTTGCTATTTATCTTAACATGTACACTAGTCTCTTTATACTGTCTTATAGTTACATGTTGGTAAAGCCCTTAGGATTTGTACTTGACTACCTGGGCTATGATGCAGATCATACTAGTGGGAACATGGTAGTCCATAAGTACATCCTTCAAGGTCCCTAGTCATGGGTATCTCGAGACGGGGCATCGATATACCAGAGTAGACTAGCGTATACGCTTCTCGACCCATGTGATGGGCGATGGATGATCCCATATCCATTGGTGTTTGAAATCAGAGATGGTATACGGGTGCTCAGTGGAAACTGGGTACACTGGACGGACTCGCCGAGAACTCCCAGATGGTATTATACCTCACGTCAGATGGCAGTTCTCAGGTGACACTTGTACAGATTAGTCTGTAGACCCGAGATCGTCATAGAGTCTTGTGTGATTCCCACTGTGCTTTGATCTCCACCTTACCACGTCCATGAGGGCGTGCAAAACGGTGGTCTTTGGGTACAGTCCCGAATCACATGGAGGCAATGAGCGATAGGAGGGGTTTCGTCTCTCCCGGTATTGGGAGTTGATGTTGCGCAGTGCTCGATTGGCCGTAACAGGGAAGTCCCTGGCCAGGGCTGATCAGAGATTTGCTGGTAAGTGTTACCAGTAGTTTCTCGACCCGTTACGAGCCTCATATCAGCACGACTTATCGGGTTATTGGGGTCTGACGTATACCACCCCTAGACTTGATATGCGACGTATCTGACGAAGAGACTTGACTGTATGGTAAGTGTTACTAGTCGGATTCGCAGGAGTGTGAGCGGGCTAGCTCGTCGATCTTCTGATCGCTCAATACCCGGGTGGCCGTTACGTTTAGCAGACCGCTTGCGGCTTGTGGGTGCTTGATATGATCATCATCTGCTACCGGCGTATTGACGAGTCTTTAGAGTCCTACACAGAGGTTTCCTGGCTCAAGCGAAACGAAATAGGAGCGCATATGAGATATGTGCAGGACCGAGAATAATGCGTGTATGTGATACCGCATTTTATTCTCGCGATATATGTTTCGAATGGTTATATTCGATATGACCTAGTTATCGAATCATTGATTCGATAAATCGATGCATTGAATACTAGTCGGTTATGTGCGACATGACCGGATCATTGAATCAAGTGTTGATTTAATGATTTAATGTATAATTATATATTTGATATATTACTTTGCATTAACTAGTATTGGTTCACTTTAAACGGATTTTTCTCACTTGGATTGCACATTGTATATGCGATATACTTTCGTGCACTTTTTGGTATCATGTTTGATGATACTTGATCATTTAGTTAAGTGTATAAAATTAATCCATGGTTAATATGATAATTAGGGTTTTGCATTTTCATTTATTTATTTATTTGTTTATTTATTTATTTGGAAAAGAATAAGATGAGAATGGTGGCTTTGTTTGTCATTTGTTGAAGCTTCATGAAGCTTTGACTTTAGCAACCATCCTTATCTTCATGCTTAACCCTAACCCATCAAAGTGACCATGGTTAATTCTCTACACTTAACCCTAGTTCAAGTTATGATAAGTATTTGATTTAAATTTATTTTAATATAACACTTATCATAACCTTTTCTTGAGCTCATCTTCTTCTTCATCTTCAAGCTTGCTACTCCAATGGCAAGTTGAGATCTAGTGAGTTAAATCCAAATCTAAAGTGAACCCACCTCCTATTTCTTCACCCTCTACCTCTTGCCAAGTTGTTTTGGGTGTTTACTTCACAAGTTTCACAAGTTTGTGAAGTCGGAGCTTGAGTTTGTGCAACCTCGACGTAGATCGTCTTTGACACAAAGCCGACGACCTATTCCGCTTGCTTTCCCGATGAAGCCGATGATCGAGTCGAGGATTCATGATGGACAACGAGAACATGACGTTGCGGAGCCGTGGAGGTGGATATCCGGATCTACAAAGGTTGTAATTTCCGTATCCCTGTAGTTAACTGTTATCTAGTTATCTATATCGCCTAAACATCTAGTTAAAGATTCGTAGTCTAGGGTTTCTCGGCACTAAAAATTTTAATTTGGCATGTTCGATGCCTTGTGAGAACCCACTAGGGTGCCTAGGAACCTTTCACTGGTATCAGAGCCTAGCTAGAGCCTTAGGCGAAGTCCCGACGACGTTTGAAACCCGATCAAACCGAAATCCAAAACCTAAAAATGCTCTCTGGACTTTTTCTAAACATTCGGATTTTTGTCAATTAAAAATATGTAGAAAATCAAGCAGGGTGTTATTAGAATTACTGTGAAATACGAGGGGCTAATTCGACTTTTCCACCGCGCAAGCACGGCACATGCTAGCCATGTGCGGCGCTTCCGCGGCAGTACTGTAGCCTTGTTTAATTATTTTTACACAGTAACTCATATAATTCAATGCTGTGTTTTCTGGGATATTTTATTGTGACTTCACAGAAGAGTATTTTGGGGTTGCTTTGGGGATTCGTTTATTCAATCGGGTTATCAAATTATTGTCTAAGTGTTTTTCCAGATAATTGTAGAATATGTTAAAGAGTTCGACCGGATATAAATACCCAGGTTTTCCCCTGCCGAAATATCCAAGTGTTGGATTATTGTGTGGTTAAAAGACGTTCTGAGTAGTGCAAGTAACGCGATGGTCCCTCTAGAAGACAACAAACCTTAACTCGATTATGTGACCGTCTTGAACTGCCCTTTGAACCTTCGGGTTTGGGGCAGTACGGCGTGCCACATGTGAGGCGTTGGCTTGACCCTTCTACGGCTGGACCGTTGGTACTGAGGTATGAAGTGAATGTCTTTGAACCTATTTCATGTGTTGATCGGTGTCGGGAAAACTTGGGTGTTCGAATGTTCGATCGGAAAGTTTAATATATTCTATTTATCCGGAACTGGATACAATAATTGGAATTCACAAAAAGGTTATGAGATAACTGGATGGATGTTATAAATCTAGCAGTTTAGTTTCACATGATATCGAAAAGAGTTTTCGATGATGGGACTAAAATGCGGGGTTTATAACTGTTAGGCATGTGATGTCTAAAGAAGTTGCGGATTCCAATTGTTGTAGTTTTACACTTTCTTTTCTGTGACCGTAAGTGTAGTATGTTCATATCGCCGGTTTCGTTGCTATACATCAACGACAATTGGGGTATGCATACTTACTTACGTTGATGACATGTGATGTTATGTGTTGCTGGATATGTTATATTGGATCGTCGTGTTTGAATAGCCGGGGGTTTTTATGTGAGATGAGTGTTTTTCATTTTCATTCATGTAAAAACTTGTATGTAATATTCTTTTATTCGGGGCACTTCCAGGATGCGGGAGTTGTCACCCTTTGTATATTATTTACTTTTCTACACTAGGATAGACCCAAGGAGGGGAGCACAAGTAACCGGGTTCTGGGGTCCAGTGGGAGACCAACTCGAGGAGTCGAGTCCGGGTCTCCTAACCCTAGAATTGGCAGGGTTGCTTGCCGCTCTCGTAGGGGTCTAGGGGTGTGGGATTGGCTATTCATCACGACCGTGGAATCCGTGTTTTATACTGGCTCGTATTGAAAACACGGACGTCCTAGTATATCCAATATTTCATATGTTTAATCTGCTGCGATATCTGTGATGTGATTCTGTGATGGATATAGTATATAGTATATATGATATATTATATAGACGTTACTTATGTTTTACACCCGCGCTAGCCCTGCCCTGCTCTGTCGTTAGTTACCTAACCTAACGGTGCACGAGAGGACATCGAGGCGAATGCGGATGGCATAAGTGTACGTCATATCTATCTGTGATGTTTAGGTATTATATGATGGGACTTCATTAATGTGATTAATGAAAGATAAGAAACCTAAGATGTTGTGGAATCAAATTTTAAAATAAAACAGGTAGCTATAGTTCTTGCTTTGCATAGCGGTATATATGATATACCCCGCACCTTATTCGATGAGGAAAGGACCGAGATCCCTTCACCGGGAGTGACTCCTTTAGCAATAACTGGCAGATGCTACACACTCGGTTTGCTTTTGATTGCTTTTGAGTTTTTGCTTTGCACAGCGATATATATGATATATCCCGCACCTCATTCGACGAGGAAAGGACCGAGATCCCTTCATCGGGAGTGACTCCTTTAGCAAAACCAGAAAAGCCTCAAAATCACTCCATTTTAAAACTTCATTTGATTCTACAACGATATCAAGTTCATTACGCTCATGGTTTTATGAAAACCTGCGTAGCCCTCCGTCATTTCAGATAAATCCTACTTAGTATTCGTGCTACGTTTGTTGACCTCCGTCAAGACGTAGTGTGCGGTAGCTAACTAGTATTTGTCTGCTTATGCATATGATGCAGATTGGATTAGGGTAGTCGTACGACCTTGTTGACCTCCGTCAAGGGTCCTGCGGGTGGGTTTGATTCAATCAAGAAATGACGGGTTGAACTTGACTTGCACCCTGTGGTTTGTTGACCTCCGTCAAGGTCATAGGGTGCTTGGGGCAAAATATTATCGGGAATTTCAAGTGTTGAAATTTGCAATGAGATTGCATACCTTCTATGAGATAGTTGGATCCCGATACCCGCTGCGAGTAAGAGTTACTCCTGGGAGAGTTTTACACATTACAATTAGCCGATCAAGTAGGTGTCTAGAAAGGTGTTAACGAGGTTACGCCTCTGGGAAAACGAGGTTTACAGTAATTAGGTTCGTGCGAAAGCACGGGGGACCTCCCTCAAAGTACCGACACTGGCCTGGCTGAAAGATTGGCGAACTTGTAGTGTGTAATTAATCCCAGCTAGTCTTTCCTTTTAGGGTTTGGAGGAAGATTTGATAAAAAGCAGTGGGAGCCATCCTGATTAGATAAGATAATAACCAATCTGATCTTGCACGAGCTTACGCTAAAGTGTTTTCTTCTCTCTCTCTCCAGGTAGCGACCATTTCATGCCTTAATAAAGATAATAAAATGGATGTATTGACCGAACCCGCATGTTATACTGTGCTGGGGAACGTTGGTTCCGTTTTTTCCTATAAGAGTTATAGGACTGAATAGGATATAGGGGAATACCAGGATTCCCATGCCACCCGAATGAAGAAAGTACATGTTGATGCATTTTCTTCGGGTGTGTTCGTTACTGAGAACTGTTTCTCCATTTGCTCTACGTCCTGGGTATTGGATACCGGGTCAGGATCCCATATATGTAATCAGTTACATGGGCTTAGGAAAGGTAGAGAACTTGGAGAAGGTGATAAAGACATTAGAGTTGGAAATGGTGCAATTGTTGCAGCTAAGACTGTCGGGGAATATCACCTTGTATTACCAACTGGTAATACATTGGTTCTGAACGAATGCTATTACATGCCGAACCTGATATGCAACATTATATCGGTTTCTTTATTAAGTAAAGAGGGATATAATTTTGTATTACAGGACAATGTTATGAACATTTTCCATAACCAAAAGTTGGTTGGATCAGGCACGTTGTGCAATGGCATTTATGTTCTAAACCAATCAACAGTCCTGAGCATAACAAACACACACAAGAGGAAGAGTTCTGAACTCAACGAATCCTTCTTGTGGCATTGTAGACTGGGTCACATCAATGCGACACGACTAGCTAAGTTGCATAAGGATGGATATTTAAATCCGTTTGAATTTTCATCCTATGACACTTGCCAGTCATGTCTCAAAGGCAAGATGACCAAGACTCCGTTTACGGGACACGGAGAAAGAGTTACCGAACTCTTAGGACTAATACATAGTGATGTATGCGGTCCCATGTCTACACATGCCAAGGATGGTTCTTCGTACTTCATTACATTCACTGACGATCTCTCTAGATTCGGATATGTGTTCCTGATGAAACACAAATCAGAAGCTTTTGAGAAATTTAGAGAATATAAACAAGAAGTTGAGAACCAAACCGGAAAAAGTATTAAAATCCTTCGATCTGATCGAGGAGGTGAATACTTGAGCATTGAATTCCTGGACTTCCTAAAAGAGAATGGGATTCTCTCTCAGCTAACTCCTCCATATACACCACAGCACAACGGTGTATCGGAGCGGAGAAACCGCACCCTATTAGATATGGTGCGCTCTATGATGAGTGTAGCTGAGTTGCCTATTTCCTTCTGGGGATATGCACTGGAAACAGCAGCATACCTACTGAACAGGGTTCCCACCAAATCTGTGCCTACCACACCATATGAGATATGGGAAGGGAAGAGACCATATCTTAATTTTATAAAGATATGGGGTTGCCCGGCCTATGTCAAAAGACAAAAACCGGACAAACTCGAGGCAAGATCTGTTTTGTGTAAGTTTATTGGATATCCCAAACATTCGCGAGGGTATATCTTCTACCACAGTGAGGAACAAAGAGTATTTGTTGCTCAACATGCCACCTTTTTAGAAAAGGAATTTCTTGCAAAAGAAATTAGTGGCTCTGAGGTAGAACTGGAAGAGATTCCAGCTGAACAAAACACAACAGAAGATTTAGTGGAACCAGAGCATTCAGTAGCTTCCGACGAACCTCAGCCTCTCCGCCGATCTGGTAGGGTTTCTCGTCCACCTGAGAGATACTACGGTTTTCTCATTGATGGTGGAAGCGAGGATTGCATCATGGAGGATGATGACCCAACTAGCTTCGAGCAGGCCATCACGAGTGGGGACTCAGTGAAATGGCTGGATGCTATGCGGTCCGAGATGGATTCCATGTACACCAACAAAGTATGGACTTTGGAAGTTGCTCCTGAAGGGGTAAAACCCATTGGGAGCAAGTGGATCTTCAAGAAGAAACTTGGTGTAGATGGGAAAGTGGAGACTTTCAAAGCTAGACTTGTAGCAAAGGGTTTTCGTCAAAGACCGGGTATGGACTATGACGAAACCTTTTCTCCAGTGGCTATGCTTAAATCCATCCGAATCATGCTTTCCATTGCTGCCTTTCATGACTACGAAATCTGGCAAATGGATGTTAAGACCGCCTTTCTAAATGGTGATTTAGAAGAGTGCGTGTACATGACTCAGCCAGAGGGCTTCGTAGACAGTGGGAGCAGCGGGAAGGTGTGCAAGCTGCTTAAATCCATTTCTGGATTAAAGCAAGCATCACGGAGTTGGAACATCTGCTTTGACGTCGTTATCAAAGAGTTTGATTTCGTCAAAAATCCAGATGAACCTTGTATCTACAAGAAGGTGGCAGAGAGTAAGGTTGTCTTCCTCGTATTGTACGTGGACGACATACTCTTGATAGGAAATGACATTCCTATGCTGCAATCGGTCAAGCTCTTCTTATCACAAAGATTCTCAATGAAAGATCTTGGTGATGCCTCCTGCATATTGGGAATCAGGATCTATAGAGATAGATCCAAACGGATTTTGGGATTGTCCCAATCCAGGTACATTGACACCATACTAAAGAGGTTTAGTATGGAAGAGTCCAAGCGTGGGAACTTACCCACGATCTCTGGAGTCACTCTCTCCAAAGAGATGTCTCCCAAGACTGATTTGGAGAGAGCTCGCATGCAAGGGATACCCTATGCTTCGGCAGTAGGCTCTATCATGTATGCGATGCTATGTACCAGACCCGATGTAGCATACTCACTAAGTGTAGTGAGCAGGTATCAAGCTGATCCTGGAGAGAGTCACTGGACAGCTGTGAAGAGCATTCTCAAGTACTTACGAAGGACTAGAGATATGTTCTTGGTGTATGGTAACGGAGAACTCCAAGTGGAGTCCTTTACCGATTCCAGCTTCCAGAGTGATAAGGACGACTCTAAGTCGCAGTCGGGTTTTGTCTTTACCCTTTACGGAGGGGCGGTTAGCTGGAAGAGTTCCAAGCAGGAAACCGTGGCAGACTCGACGATGGAGGCTGAATACATCGCTGCCAACGATGCTGCTAAAGAAGCTGTCTGGGTCAAGAAGTTCATTATTGAACTTGGAGTGGTTCCATCCATTGAACATCCAATACCTTTGTATTGCGATAACAATGGAGCGGTGGCTTTGGCCAAGGAACCCAGGTCCCATCAGCGGTCCAGGCATATTCTGAGGCGGTATCACCTGATCCGGGAGATAGTTGATCGCCAGGAGATCGAGGTCAGGAGAGTTGACACGAAGAACAACACGGCGGATCCACTCACGAAGGCCATTCCCCAGATACAGTTTGAGAGACTCTTCGGGATGCTCGGTATGAGATACTACAGCAGCTGGCCCTAGTGCAAGTGGGAGATTGTTAGTTGTATGTATGCCCTAGAGGCCAGTATTGTACAGATGATGTATATTATATTGGATGCTTGGACATATATAGAGATGACTTTCTTGCTCGACATGATAGTATGCTATCTGGTTGCTATTTATCTTAACATGTACACTAGTCTCTTTATACTGTCTTATAGTTACATGTTGGTAAAGCCCTTAGGATTTGTACTTGACTACCTGGGCTATGATGCAGATCATACTAGTGGGAACATGGTAGTCCATAAGTACATCCTTCAAGGTCCCTAGTCGTGGGTATCTCGAGACGGGGCATTGATATACCAGAGTAGACTAGCGTATACGCTTCTCGACCCATGTGATGGGCGATGGATGATCCCATATCCATTGGTGTTTGACATCAGAGATGGTATACGGGTGCTCAGTGGAAACTGGGTATACTGGACGGACTCGCCGAGAACTCCCAGATGGTATTATACCTCACGTCAGATGGCAGTTCTCAGGTGACACTTGTACAGATTAGTCTGTAGACCCGAGATCGTCATAGAGTCTTGTGTGATTCCCACTGTGCTTTGATCTCCACCTTACCACGTCCATGAGGGCGTGCAAAACGGTGGTCTTTGGGTACAGTCCCGAATCACATGGAGGCAATGAGCGATAGGAGGGGTTTCGTCTCTCCCGGTATTGGGAGTTGATGTTGCGCAGTGCTCGATTGGCCGTAACAGGGAAGTCCCTGGCCAGGGCTGATCAGAGATTTGCTGGTAAGTGTTACCAGTAGTTTCTCGACCCGTTACGAGCCTCATATCAGCACGACTTATCGGGTTATTGGGGTCTGACGTATACCACCCCTAGACTTGATATGCGACGTATCTGACGAAGAGACTTGACTGTATGGTAAGTGTTACTTGTCGGATTCGCAGGAGTGTGAGCGGGCTAGCTCGTCGATCTTCTGATCGCTCAATACCCGGGTGGCCGTTACGTTTAGCAGACCGCTTGCGGCTTGTGGGTGCTTGATATGATCATCATCTGCTACCGGCGTATTGACGAGTCTTTAGAGTCCTACACAGAGGTTTCCTGGCTCAAGCGAAACGAAATAGGAGCGCATATGAGATATGTGCAGGACCGAGAATAATGCGTGTATGTGATACCGCATTTTATTCTCGCGATATATGTTTCGAATGGTTATATTCGATATGACCTAGTTATCGAATCATTGATTCGATAAATCGATGCATTGAATACTAGTCGGTTATGTGCGACATGACCGGATCATTGAATCAAGTGTTGATTTAATGATTTAATGTATAATTATATATTTGATATATTACTTTGCATTAACTAGTATTGGTTCACTTTAAACGGATTTTTCTCACTTTGATTGCACATTGTATATGTGATATACTTTCGTGCACTTTTTGGTATCATGTTTGATGATACTTGATCATTTAGTTAAGTGTATAAAATTAATCCATGGTTAATATGATAATTAGGGTTTTGCATTTTCATTTATTTATTTATTTGTTTATTTATTTATTTGGAAAAGAATAAGATGAGAATGGTGGCTTTGTTTGTCATTTGTTGAAGCTTCATGAAGCTTTGACTTTAGCAACCATCCTTATCTTCATGCTTAACCCTAACCCATCAAAGTGACCATGGTTAATTCTCTACACTTAACCCTAGTTCAAGTTATGATAAGTATTTGATTTAAATTTATTTTAATATAACACTTATCATAACCTTTTCTTGAGCTCATCTTCTTCTTCATCTTCAAGCTTGCTACTCCAATGGCAAGTTGAGATCTAGTGAGTTAAATCCAAATCTAAAGTGAACCCACCTCCTATTTCTTCACCCTCTACCTCTTGCCAAGTTGTTTTGGGTGTTTACTTCACAAGGTTCACAAGTTTGTGAAGTCGGAGCTTGAGTTTGTGCAACCTCGACGTAGATCGTCTTTGACACAAAGCCGACGACCTATTCCGCTTGCTTTCCCGATGAAGCCGATGATCGAGTCGAGGATTCATGATGGACAGCGAGAACATGACGTTGCGGAGCCGTGGAGGTGGATATCCGGATCTACAAAGGTTGTAATTTCCGTATCCCTGTAGTTAACTGTTATCTAGTTATCTATATCGCCTAAACATCTAGTTAAAGATCCGTAGTCTAGGGTTTCTCGGCACTAAAAATTTTAATTTGGCATGTTCGATGCCTTGTGAGAACCCACTAGGGTGCCTAGGAACCTTTCATAGAGAGCTTCTGCCGTGGATCCGCCGCCGAGTCAACGCCGAGTTGACTCGCATTTTCACAGTAATTCATAATTTTGGGTTTTTTGTCTACCTGTATGTTCTGTTTCTACCGAGGTTACTTTAGTACAGGTTTGCTTTTAGGGTAGACACGGAATTTGGTATTCGATCGATGTTCTAAGATATTTGCTAATTGGGATTTTATCTGTAATGTTTAATGTGTTCGTAAACATCCCCTAACTGCTAGTTGTAAGTGCACGGCGGCGACCCGGCCGTCAATCCGACGGCCAAATGCGGAAGCGGTGATAAACTTAAATTTTTCTTTAACTGGCAAACCGCCGCGCACTAATACCCGGATCGAACCATTTACTAGTCCTAGCTAACTACAAGATGGGGAAGAGAGATATACCGACTGATCCAAGTCCTCCGGTCTTCTCGTCGTCGTCCCGATCTCCTGCGGAAGCTCCGGTCTCCATCTCGTCGCCGGAAGTGCACCACATCGCCTACTTCTTTTACGGGCTCCCACCTCAATACCGAGGCAACTCGGGCACGAAGCTGGCTAATCGTCGTGCCCAAGGTTTGCTGTAGAATATCTAGTGAGCAAGTCTCATTTGGGGTTCATGGAGATGCCTTTGTGGTGGAGGAATGATACAAGAACTATATGGAGGGACTTGGGGATTTTTGGAGCATGAAAAGAACAACAAATCCCCATCTAAGTGGCCGGCCATGACAATGAGGAAGAGAGGAGAGTGAAAGTGTGGAGTATCAAAAGAATAATGGGAGCCATTCTCATCTATCATGCAAGAGAGAGAGAGTCAAGACAAAGAGGTGGTTGAAAAGCAAGTGATGATGAGAAACAATGATCACTCCCAAAACCAATACTCAACCAACAATCATCAACAACCATCATATCGTACAAAAGTCAAGGCATGATGAAGCTAGAAGTCAAGGTCAAGGAAAGGCTATCATGATACAACAAAATGCAAAGACCCCCTCCACAAATCCTTATTTGCAACAATGCAAATAAGCCCTCCTCCACCAATCTTCGGCAAATGAACGATACAAAGGAAATCGGCCGAAACGAAAAGCAAACTGCAACTCCAGAAAACTGGTCCCGTAATAAATTACAGGAAAACCCCGATACTGTGCATACACACCCGCATTTGTATTCCGAACGAAATACAAATGCAATGAGACAAAATTCACACTGTACTATACTAGGATCCGGCTTATACCAAAGCCGGCTAGTAATATCCGTTCGATCCTGATCCGTGCAATACCACACATATCTGATCGAACCCTGCCATACATCCATACGGCCTATAGTACAAACTGTCCGATCCTGATCCGTGCAATACCGCACGTATCTGATCGGACCTTACCATATCTCCATACGGCTTCTACAACCTTTCGCCCGAAAGCTGAGTAACAGAATGTGGGGGACTCTAAAGACTCGTCAACACCTTGGTTGTGGATTTAACCACTAGCACGTCAGAGGTATAAGCCAATACATAACGGGCTACCAGGTATTGACTAAAAGGGACGTCTGTGAGCGAACTCAGCCTGACAACCCTACTGAGCCTGTCAGTGACAATATCCGTACAGTCCGGTCCGTTCGTCTATGAGTATCGCATGGCGGGCCTAGGGGGTTGGTAAAAGTCAGACCCCCAAAAGCGGTACAAGTCGTGTCGGAGTGTATCCCAGAACACCCTGAGATACTACTGGAATACCTACCAGTAAATCTCCTGCCTTGGCCAAGGACTTCGTGTAATGGCTCTCCTAGACACAACGCGACCTCACCCCCAATACCGGGAGAGACGAACCCCTGAAGATACGCTCACTGCCTCCATGTGGCTCGGGACTGCACCCAACTAAAACCTGTTTGCACGGCTCCTTTGAGCCGTGGTAGGGTAGTAATCAAAGTACAGTGGGAACTCACACAAGACAAATGACGATCCCCAGGTCGATGAACTAACCTGCACACATGTCACCAGGGAACTGCCATCTGACGTCTGGTATATGACCAACTAGCATGTTCCCGGCGAGTCCTGTCCGGTGTACTCATAACCCAATGAGCACCTGTATACATCTTAGGTGATCCAACTGACACCAGTGGCTTGTGAGACCGGCCACCGCCCCTCATCGGGGTCTCGACTGTATACACTAGTCTACTCTGGAGTATCGATGCCCTGTCTCGAAACTCTCACGACTAGGGACCATTTAAGGATATGCTTATAGACTGCCAGCTCCCTCGTATATGATCGCCCTCATACTGCTGGTGGTCAAGCAAGAATCCTAGGGGCTCTACCAACGTGTAATAGCGACCTGCAAGGTCACGTAAAACAGTACACGATGATAAAGGTAAACCAGATAGCATACTATCATCTCGAGTAAGATTGTCCTATTGGGACAGGTCCTCCCTCAATCATTGTAATCACGTGCCTGTGATCCAATAATTGACTCTGAGGGCACTATCTCCAACAATCTCCCACTTGCACTCAAGGCTAATTATTGCGATGTCGCATACTCACAGCCCGTGTGATACCGAACACCCAACTCCTCTACTAATCAGCCTCACAAATCTCGTTTGCGAAACTATTGCGTTCGAGGAATAGCCTCAGTGAGTGGATCCGCTTTGTTGTTTCTTTCTATGTCTCTCTATATCTCATGTTCGCGGAGAAACCCATCTCCTGAAATGAGCAATACCTGTCTTAGAATGTGTCTGGATGTCTGATGGGACCTAGCTCATAAATGAACTCCAAATCCAAACTTCTTAGACTGTATCGTCAACTGAACTTAATCGGTATCCTGCGCCATGCCACCCTCAGTATTGCCTTGGACCACCTGTCCAAAATACTGCCCCTCATCTGAAGGAAAAACTATAACTCTGACAACCTCCTTGTCGTCCATGTCACCTTGGAAGCCTGGAATGATAACTGTCTCCCGAATGAGGCTGTCGTTATCATATCCCTAGAACATCCACTTATGTTCTAAAACTGCTTCCGACTGTTTCTCCAGGATTGAATCAATGTCAACTTGTTGCATCTAGTGCAAGAACAACATCTGGTGTGGTACTTGACATCTCATGATTGACTCAATTGCCAAAGCAAGTGATCTGTCAATCATGCACATCCTTCTCTACTTTAGTCTGTAAGACACCTTTAGAGAGGGTGACTCCATCACCTGCAGGTACACTACCGTGCCAGGAGTCGTCCATTCTAAATACTCTTAGAATGCTGTCTAAGTACCCAGATTGGGAGACTACCCAAATCTAGATCTAAAACCATAGATCTAGTAACCAGTATGTCTGATATAAAATCCATTTCCTTTGTGGAGAAACCACTGTGTGACGACCAAAGTATAACCGATTGTAGTATAGGAGTTTCCTTTCCTACTCTGTGTATGCCATCCAAATACCAGGATATCACACCCTACTACCTTCTCACCAGATCCATCCCCTATTCTGATGAAGTCAAACCCATGACTGTCACGTCAGAAATAGATGATCTATCTCCGCTACATCTGCTTTAGTCTATAAATAGACATAAGCCACCTGTCCACCAATGCTTCCGTTGCTCCCACTGACTACGACAACCCTCTGGCAGAGTCATATACACGTACACTTCTAAAACTAGTTTAGAACGACGCTATACTCATCCTCCCGCCAGGTCTCGTAACCTGGAACAACAGCAATGGCAGTTGTGGGTAAACAAGAACTTCCCTGTCACCGTCCTTGAGGCTACCGTAGTACCTCTCGGGTGCCTGAAGTTACCCACCTCATCTGCGGAGTGGCCAATGGAATGTCAATCCAGTTTGAATCTTTAGGTTCCTTATCAAATCTTCAGTAATCGTTCGTGGTTCTGGAATGACTTCCAGTTCTACCATACTCCCACTACTGTTTTCTGAAAAAATCCATTTTTAATAAAACTGTGGCGAGTTTAGAACAATATCGCTATTGTTCATCCAAATGGTAGAAAGTCAACCCTCGTCATAGCCTGGGTCAACCCACAAACAGCCATTACAGAAACGTGCCTTGAGTTATCCAGAGTCTGGTTTTAATCATAAGCCGGACAACTCCCCGTAACTTAACATCGTTAAGATACGAACTGTTCTATATCGAATATAGGACCAGAAGCACTGATTTAATTGAACCAGATTCAAATCATGCAACTGTCTCCAGTGCATGTCAACCAAATGGAAGGAGGCCGATCAGCGTTACTCAACTTAGGAATGCTTCCAATTATGAGTAACCTGAAAGAGAAGCAAGATCTCTTAACCATCACTATCAATTGAATACCATACACAAGTATCTCCATCTTCGATCTCTTTGAAGAATCCCGATACTTGCAACACCTGGTTCTCTACTTTATTCAAATACCTATAACTTCTCAAAATTCGGACCCTGTGTTTTCAAGAAACACGTGTCTAAAAACTAGAGAAGTCATAAGTAAACCGAATATAGTACGAGGACCAACCCCTCTGTCCTGATGGACCCTGGACAACATACAATACTCTGTATAAGTCCCTTGAGTCTGTTAACTCAATCACTGTGTGTCGTAGGTTGAAAACTGTACCTTTGGTTATGAAGAATTACACCGCTGTTCTATGCTCCTTACTTAACCATCCACTGATATAGGTAAATGTCGTAGACATAATTTCAAAAGGGTATATCTCACTCTATGAAAATAGACGTACAGATATATCAATTTGAAATTGGTGCATAACATCGGATATTCAAAACCAAATATTTGCCGACCGGCAAACAGCCCAGATGATTTCCTCAAATATCACCGATTACAACAAATCCCGATATAATGAGGATGATCACCTAATTCCCAATAACTTACTCCCACTCATCATCTGTAAAACCATACAGATGTGAGAATTCTACCTGGTAAATACATACCCTGGAGCAAGTGTTCTAACTGGGAAATTAGATTTCTTTTAACAGTACACAGTGAAACTGAAACATTGAAATGTTTCGATGGGGTATCTCGGTATTCATAGTAATGTGTTGGAGATAGTGCCCTCATAGTCAATTATTGGATCGCAGGTACGTGATTGCAATGATTGCGGAGGACCTATCCCGGTAGCACAGTCTTACTCGAGATGATAGTATGCTATCTGGTTTGCCTTTAT
Source organism: Agapanthus africanus (assembly GCA_030015575.1). NCBI lineage: Eukaryota > Viridiplantae > Streptophyta > Magnoliopsida > Asparagales > Amaryllidaceae > Agapanthus > Agapanthus africanus. Next base: position 355,790,320 of record CM057342.1, on the reverse strand, counting down.
CAGTCGTGTACATGTTCAGGTGACTGATTGCATGTTACACTTTGATAGAGCCCTTAGGATCTTGCTTTACTACCAACAGTATGATGGCGATCATATACGTGAGAGTTGGGTAGTTTATATGCATATCCTTAATTGTGGTCCCTAGTCGTGGGAGTTTCGAGACAGGGCATCGATACTCCGGAGTAGACTAGTGTGTACAGTCGAGACCCCGACGAGGGGCGGTGGCCGGTCTCACAAGCCACTGGTGACAGTTGGATCACCTAAGATGTATACAGGTGCTCATTGGGTTATGAGTACACCGGACAGGACTCGCCGGGAATCTGCTAGTTAGTATTATATCTACCGTCAGATAGCAGTTCCCTGGTGACATGTGTACAGGTTAGTTCATCGACCTGAGGTCGTCATTTGTCTCGTGTGAGTTCCCACTGTGCTTTGATTTCTACCCTACCACGGCTCAAAGGAGTCGTGCAAACAGTTAGCTTTTGGGTACAGTCCTGAGCCATATGGAGGCACGCGAGCGGATCGGCAGGGGATTCGTCTCTCCCGGTATTGGGGGCGAGATCGTGCTGTGTCTAGGAGAGCCATTACACAAATCCATGGCCATGGTAGGAGATTTACTGGTAGGTACTCCAGTAGTATCTCAGGGTGTATTTGGGCTTCACTCCGACACGACTTATACTGCTATTGGGGGTCTGACGTTGCTAGCCCCCTAGGCGGATATGCGATACTCATTGACGAACGGACCGGACTGTATATACATTGTCACTGTTAGGCTCAGTAGGGTTTCTGGATGAGTTCGTTCATCGGCCACCCTTGAGTGCGCTCATCAGTCTCCCTTGAGGTCAGTCCGTGGGCAGCCGTTACGCATTGCTAGTGCCGCTGACGGTTTGTGGTTAAACCCACTGCCAGGGTACTGACGAGTCATTAGAGTCCCCCACAGACAGTTTCCCAAGTTCGGGCGAAACGTTGTAGAGGCCGTATGGTTTTATGGCAGGGTTCGGAAAATGCACGTGCGTTTACGCACGTGTTATTTTTCGGGCAGATAATACTGGTCGGTTTTGGTTTAAGCCGGATCCGAGTATTATATTGAGTAGGTATAATATCTTTGTCTCAGTTGCATTTGTATTCGGTCGTAATACAAATGCGGGTATATTTATACAGTTTCGGGGTTATCCTGAAAGTTGTTTCAGGATCACTTTTGGAAGTTGCCAGTTTCCAGTTTTCTATCAGCCGTCTTTTAACATTTGGTTAAAGACGGGTTTATCTTTTCTACTGATAGGGTGAGTCGTGCTTCTAGAAGCTTCTAGTTTGGTGACTTGACATGGTGACTCATTAGGTATTAATGGTGTCATTAAAGCTTTTGGTGACTAGGTTTTTAGTTCAATGTTTCTAAATGACTCATCCTTTTTCATTAAAGCTTTTTGTTTACTTAAAGATATTTTCTTCTTGATTTTTTGAAGTGAGAAGCTTTCTTAAGGTCACCACTTGCTCCTACACTCACCCTCCTCCTTCATATATGAATGGAAGGCCTCCTCTCTCATTCACTCTCTCACTTGATAGTTTTTCATGGTTGTAAAAGGATATGATAGATTTTTGGGGTGTATGGAATTCACAGCTCATTTCATTCCATCACCCGGTTCCTTCGGCAACTTCATTTACCGATCGTCCACGGACTTGGACGAAGTGAGACAAAGTCATCTACTCATTCTCTACATCAATCTTGGTCGTCTCTTTTAGCAAATTTGACGATCGAGTTGCCTCGAGTCAGAGGCGGGAGCCCGTTTAAAGAATCGATCATGTGGTGCCACCTCGATGAAGGAATCGGAGATCGACGAGATCGGAGCAGCCGCAACGGAGCGTGGGATGATGGTTGAAGAACGAAGGACTCGGATCGTTCGGTACAATCTTTCTACACTCTTTACAGTTTGTTAGTTTAGCAATAATGGCAGATCCGGGTTAAAGTATACGATAGCGCCAGTTAAAAAGTTTTGTTCCGCATTTTGGCGTCTGTAGACTGCCGGGGCGCTAACGTAGACTTACAGTGGTATCAAAGCCTCACCATTTTGCTATACTAACTTGTGCTAACGCGTTTAAAACATCGATCCGACCGGAAATCGAAAATTGCAAAATCCATGCCCGACAGTTTCTGTTGATTTTAAACGGTCTGATAAAATTATTCTACACATCTCAGAATACTGTGCAGGCTTTTCTAAGAACGACGTAGAAATTTGGGCACGTGACTCGATGATACTGCCGCGGAAGGGCGGTCAAACCATAGGTTTGACCGCGCTTCCGCGGCCAAACAGTGAGCTCGTGGCCCCAATTTTCTACAGTGGGTTCTTGGTTAGATTTTGAGGTTTTTGGTACATACAGTTTTGGTCCAGATTTTGTTACTGTTCACCAGTAAGCCGTGGGGCCCACTTTTTGATATTTGGTCTTTGGTCGATCGAAATTTAAACACGTTAGTTTACAGTGCTTACATTATATCTCCGACCGGGAATGTCATTTGATCGGTAAACCGCGTCCGATTGCTATAGTTCTTTTAGACGGGTTTGCGAACGTGACATTCGCGTTGATGTTCTGTGTTGTGCTGTGATGTTGCGGATTTGTCGTGGTGGATAGCAGTGTGCAATGGTAGTACAGTTTGAGTTTATTTGTACATTTGATATTGCGGGGCGAGCGTCCAACATGTAGACTGCCGTCACTTCCTGTTGTATAATATTCTTTTGGGGCACGACCAGGTTGTGGTCGATGTACCTATTGTACTATTTTCATTTCTGTACTAGGTTTTACCCCGCGACGGAGTGCACGGATAGCCCGGTTCGGGAAAGCAACGGGTCCGCATCTCATGGCTTTGAGAGGCAGAGGGGCCCCACTTCAGAATTGGCAGACTATTCGCCGCACTCGTAGGGGGTACAGGTTGACCCAAGGAGGGGTGCCCAAGATTACCGGATTCCGTGAAGTGCCGGGTGTTCCATTCACTATGCTGTGGGGGACTGCCTCGCTTCAGGTTTTGGCGGGTAACTTGCCGCACCCGTAGGGGTTTAGGTTTTATTGCACAGGCTATCCACACGACAGGGGAACGTCGAGTTTCAGCAGCGGCTCTGTGAAACTCGAGGATCCCAGATATCTGTATTGTTCTGTGATGCTTATTACTTTTCTGTAATGTTGCATATTATCACGCCTGGAGCGATTATGTATATTGGTTTATATACTATTAGATGTTGTATATGTTTTACACCCGCGCTAGTCCAGTCCCCGCTCTGTCGTTAGTTAAGTAACCTAACGGGTGATGACGGGACCCAGTGACGAATGCGGATGGCATATACGTACATTTTATTTTCGTTCTTTTCTAGTGTGATTGAATGATGGGACTGCGTTGATTCTGATCAATGCAAAGTAAAACAAACCTGTTTGAGTTGTTGGAACAATTTTAAAAAGTGTTGTTACAAAGACGTTTCCTTTTGTTATGCATAGCGGTATTCGTTGTGAATATCCAGCACCTCATTCGACGAGGCAAGGGCTGATATCCCTTCACCGGGAAAGGCCCCTTGGACAGAAGTTTGCGTCAGGGTAATAACTTTACTATAGTCGATTACATGTTGCTTTGCATAGCGGTATTCAGTGGAATATCCTGCACCTCATTCCACGAGGAAAGAGCCGAGTTCCCTTTACCGGGAGTGACCTCTTTAGCAAAAGATTTTCGCCACTATATTTTAAAAAGCTATCTGGTTCCTTCAGCGATATCAAGTTCACTACGTTAAAGGTTTTTCGCCAAAAACCAACCGTAGCCCTCCGTCGTTTCTTATGGATGGTCAGTAGTATTCAAGCTATGTTTGTTGGCATACGTCAAGGCATAGTGTTTGGTAGCTGCTGGGTATTCATTTGTTGCATAGATAGATGAGTTGGTTTGGGACAGTCCTATTACCTTGTTGGCATACGTCAAGGGTATGTACGGGTGGGTTCAAATTAACAAGATAATGACGGGCAGAACTTGACATGTGACTTATGATTTGTTGGCATACGTCAAGGTCATAAGAGCATGGGGCAAGAAAATGATATCGGGAGTTTCTAAAGAAACTGAAACTTGCCAAGTATGCGCATACCTTCTGGAGTATGAATAACGTGAATGCATTCCATCACGTTAACATGCGATGAGAGTTGGATCCCGATTCCCACTGATGAGTTGGTTTACTCTTCGGGTGATCCCGATTGATTCTTCTTTAGGTTTGGAGGAGAATTTGACAGGACAGTGGGAGGTTTCCGGATTAGATAAAGCTATGACCATTCTGATCTAGGTTAGAGTGCACGCAGAGTCTTTCTTTCTCTCTCTCTCTTTGGCAGCGACCTTTGACCGACCCTAGACTATGACTCAGTGACCAGGTTGACCGAACCTTCTTAAAATACTGGCTTTTTTGGATTGTCTATGTTGCATAAGTCATTGCCACTCCTTCTTTTACCCTTTGCATTTCTCAGAACACCCGTATTACTACGGATATCCACTTCCATTGGATAGAGCCATCGTATGGTTATATACGAACTCGAAGGGACTTCTTCGAGGATGGATCCAGGTTCAGGAGAAATAGAATTGGTTTATTCAGTTGTCTTTTATTATCACCTTCTCTCAGGTTGCGAGAGCTCCTAGGTTTAGGAGAGTACACCTATTACGCTTATTGGATAGTCTTATTCCAAACCATAGGCTGGTGCCGAAAGGTAGGGAATGAAGAAAACCAATTAGCCTAAGTAGGGTGTGCAGAAGGTAATATGTAAAGACAAAATAAAGGGATTAGAAAGAGGGCAATGTAAATTGCGACTGATATCATTCACGACCAAAACCGCGTACTTCATCGCCACTCCTATTTCACCTTTAAAAGAATAAGGTATTATTCAGTTGTCTTTTATCATCACCTTCTCTCAGTTGCGAGTACTCCTTGGTTTAGGAGGGTACACCTATTATGCTTACTGGATAGTCTTCTTCCAAACCATAGGCTGGTGCCGAACGGTAGGGAAGGAAGAAAACCATTTAGCCTAACGATGGTGTACAGAAGGTAACGACTAAAGACAAATAAAGGGGATTTGGAAAGACGGCAATAAAATATACGGTTGAAGTCATGAATTGGATTATGGAAGAGGCATTACTATGAATACCAGGATACCCCTACGAAACATTTTCATGTTTCAGTGAATTGTTAAAGAAAAACTGTTTCCCGATTAGACACTTACTCCAAGGGTATGTATTTACCAGGTTTCATTCTCATATCTATATGGTTTTACAGATGATGAGTGGGAGTAAGATATTGGGAATTAGGTGATTATCCTCATTATATCGGAATTCGTTGTAATTGGTGATATTCGAGGAAATCGCCAGGGTACAGTTTTCTACCTACGACGCACAGGTTTTGAGTTATTTAACTCAGCGGACTTATACAGAGTATTGTATGTTGTCCAAGTGTCCATCAGGACAAAGGGGTAGGTCCTCGTACTTTGTTCTGTTTACTTATAACTTCTCTAGTATTTAGACAAGTGTTTCGTAGAAATACAAGGTCTAAGTTTTGAGAAGTTGTGGGTATAAGAATAAAGTAGAGAACCAGGTATCACAAGTATCGGGATTCTTCAAAGAGATCGAAGATCTAGATTCTTGTGATTGGTATTCAGATGATAGTGATGGTTTTGAGAAACGTGTTTCTCTTTCAGGTTACTCATAATTGGATGGTTTCCTAAGTTGAGTAATGCTGATTAGCCTCTTTCCATTAAGTTGATATGCACTGGAGACAGCTGCATGATTTGAATATGGTTCCAATTAAATAAGTGCCAAAGTTTCTGTATTGGATATAGAATGGATCGTACCTTAAAAGAAATTAAGGTATGGGGAGTTGTCCAGCTTATGCTTAAAACCAGACTCTGGATAACTCAGGGCAAGTTTCTGTAATGGCTGTTTGTGGGTTGACCCTGGCTATGACGAGGGTTGATATTCTACCATTTGCAAGATCAATAGTGATATTGTTCTTGACTCGCCACAGTTTTAGTAAAATGGATCTTTTTCAGAAAACAGTAGTGGGAGTATGGTAGAACTGGAAGTGATTCCAGAACCGCGAACGATTATGGAAAATTTAATAGGACCTATATATTCAATCAGGTTTGACATTCCAATAGCCATTCCACAGATTTGGTGGGTAACCTCAGACACCCGAGAGGTACTTCGGTAGCCTCAAGGATGGTGACAGGAAGGTTCTTATCTACCCAGACTTGACACTACTGTTGTTCCAGGCTATGAGACCCGGTAGGAGGGTTGTCGTAGTCAGTGGGAGCAGCGGAAGCATAGTGGGCAAGATGCTTATATCTATTTATAGACTTGAGCAGTTATAGCGGAGATAGATCATCTAATTTTGATGTGACAGTCATGGGTTTGACTTCAATTAGAATAGGGGATGGATCAGTTAAGGAGGTAGTAGGGTGTGATGTCATGGTATCTGAATGACATACACAGAGTAGGAAGTAAAATTCCTATACTACGATCGGTTGTACTGTGGTCGTCACACAGTTGTTTCTCCAGACAGGACATGGATATAATATTTGACATTCTGGTTTCTGGATCTATGGTTTTAGATCTAGATTTGGGTGGTTTCCCAATGTGGGTACTTTGACAGATATTCTAATGGTTTTTTTGGAATAGTTGACTCCTCGCATGGTGGTGTACCTGCAGGTGATGGAGTCACCCTCTCTAAAAATGTCGTATAGACTAAAGAGGAGAGGGATGTGCATGATTGGCAGATCACTTGCTTAGGCAATTGAGTCAATCATGAGATGTCAAGTACCACACCAAATGTTAGTTTTGCACTAGATGCAATAAGTTTGTATTAATCCAATCCTGGAGAAACATAAGGAAGCAGTTTTAAAACATTGGTACATGTTCTACGGATTTGATAACGGCAGCCTCTTTCGGGAGACGGTTATCATTCCAGGCTTCAAAGGTGACATGGATGACAGAGTGATTGTCAGAGTTTTAGTTTTCCCTCTGACGAGGGACAGTATTATGGACAGGTGGTTCCAGAGGATACTGTGGGTGGCATGGTGCCGGATACTGATTAGGTTCAGTGATCCATACAGTCTAAGAAGTTTGGATATGGAGTTCATTTATGAACTAAGGTCCCATCAGATATCCAGACATATTCTAAGACAGGTACTACTCAATTTGGGAGATGGCTTTCTCCGCGAACTTGAGATTAAGAGAGACATAGAAAGAAACTTCTAGGAGGATCCACTCACTGAGGCTATTTCTCGAACACAATAGTTTTTCAAACGGGCTTTGTGAAACTGATTAGTAGAGGAGTTGGATGTTCGGTTTCACACGGGCTGTGAGTAGTCGACATCGCAATATTAGCCTTGAGTGCAAGTGGGAGATTGTTGGAGATAGTGCCCTCATAGTCAATTATTGGATCGCAGGTACGTGATTGCAATGATTGCGGAGGACCTATCCCGGTAGCACAGTCTTACTCGAGATGATAGTATGCTATCTGGTTTGCCTTTATCAGTCGTGTACATGTTCAGGTGACTGATTGCATGTTACACTTTGATAGAGCCCTTAGGATCTTGCTTTACTACCAACAGTATGATGGCGATCATATACGTGAGAGTTGGGTAGTTTATATGCATATCCTTAATTGTGGTCCCTAGTCGTGGGAGTTTCGAGACAGGGCATCGATACTCCGGAGTAGACTAGTGTGTACAGTCGAGACCCCGACGAGGGGCGGTGGCCGGTCTCACAAGCCACTGGTGACAGTTGGATCACCTAAGATGTATACAGGTGCTCATTGGGTTATGAGTACACCGGACAAGACTCTTCGGGAATCTGCTAGTTAGTATTATATCTACCGTCAGATAGCAGTTCCCTGGTGACATGTGTACAGGTTAGTTCATCGACCTGAGGTCGTCATTTGTCTCGTGTGAGTTCCCACTGTGCTTTGATTTCTACCCTACCACGGCTCAAAGGAGTCGTGCAAACAGGTAGCTTTTGGGTACAGTCCCGAGCCATATGGAGGCACGTGAGCGGATCGGCAGGGGATTCGTCTCTCCCGGTATTGGGGGCGAGATCGTGCTGTGTCTAGGAGAGCCATTACACAAATCCATGGCCATGGTAGGAGATTTACTGGTAGGTACTCCAGTAGTATCTCAGGGTGTATTTGGGCTTCACTCCGACACGACTTATACTGCTATTGGGGGTCTGACGTTGCTAGCCCCCTAGGCGGATATGCGATACTCATTGACGAACGGACCGGACTGTATATACATTGTCACTGTTAGGCTCAGTAGGGTTTCTGGATGAGTTCGTTCATCGGCCACCCTTGAGTGCGCTCATCAGTCTCCCTTGAGGTCAGTCCGTGGGCAGCCGTTACGCATTGCTAGTGCCGCTGACGGTTTGTGGTTAAACCCACTGCCAAGGTACTGACGAGTCATTAGAGTCCCCCACAGACAGTTTCCCAAGTTCGGGCGAAACGTTGTAGAGGACGTATGGTTTTATGGCAGGGTTCGGAAAATGCACGTGCGTTTACGCACGTGTTATTTTTCGGGCAGATAATACTGGTCGGTTTTGGTTTAAGCCGGATCCGAGTATTATATTGAGTAGGTATAATATCTTTGTCTCAGTTGCATTTGTATTCGGTCGTAATACAAATACGGGTATATTTATACAGTTTCGGGGTTATCCTGAAAGTTGTTTCAGGATCACTTTTGGAAGTTGTCAGTTTCCAGTTTTCTATCAGCCGTCTTTTAACATTTGGTTAAAGACGGGTTTATCTTTTCTACTGATGGGGTGAGTCGTGCTTCTAGAAGCTTCTAGTTTGGTGACTTGACATGGTGACTCATTAGGCATTAATGGTGTCATTAAAGCTTTTGGTGACTAGGTTTTTAGTTCAATGTTTCTAAATGACTCATCCTTTTTCATTAAAGCTTTTTGTTTACTTAAAGATATTTGCTTCTTGATTTTTTGAAGTGAGAAGCTTTCTTAAGGTCACCACTTGCTCCTACACTCACCCTCCTCCTTCATATATGAATGGAAGGCCTCCTCTCTCATTCACTCTCTCACTTGATAGTTTTTCATGGTTGTAAAAGGATATGATAGATTTTTGGGGTGTATGGAATTCACAGCTCATTTCATTCCATCACCCGGTTCCTTCGGCAACTTCATTTACCGATCGTCCACGGACTTGGACGAAGTGAGACAAAGTCATCTACTCATTCTCTATATCAATCTTGGTCGTCTCTTTTAGCAAATTTGACGATCGAGTTGCCTCGAGTCAGAGGCGGGAGCCCGTTTAAAGAATCGATCATGTGGTGCCACCTCGACGAAGGAATCGGAGATCGACGAGATCGGAGCAGCCGCAACGGAGCGTGGGATGATAGTTGAAGAACGAAGGACTCGGATCGTTCGGTACAATCTTTCTACACTCTTTACAGTTTGTTAGTTTAGCAATAATGGCAGATCCGGGTTAAAGTATACGATAGCGCCAGTTAAAAAGTTTTGTTCCGCATTTTGGCGTCTGTAGACTGCCGGGGCGCTAACGTAGACTTACATAATGCCTCTTCCATTATCCAGATTCACAACTGTAACCGTATAATTCTTTGCCACCTCTCCAAATCCCTTCATATGTCTTTAGTCATTACCTTCTGTACACCCCTTTAGGCCAAATGGTTTTCTTCCTTCCCTACCGTTCGGCACCAGCCTATGGTTTGGAAGAAGACTATCCAATAAGCATAATGGGTGTACTGTCCCAATCCTAGGAACACTCGCAATGCGAGAGAAGGTGATGATAAAAGACACCTGAATAAAACTTATTCCTATTTCTCCTGAACCAGAATCCATCCCCGAACTGGAACAAGTTCCTTTCGAGTTCGTATATAACCATACGATGGAGTATCCAATAAACTGTGGATCTTCGTAGTGATACGGAGTGTCCTGGAGAAATACAAAGGTGATTTGGGAGTGGTAATGAAATACCTGGTTTGGTCATAAATAGCAGACGCAATTTTACCTTGCCCTCCTACTAATCCCTTACTTTGTCTTAACTTAATACTTTCTGTACACCCTCGTTAGGCTAATTGGTTTTCTTCATTCCCCACCATTCGGCACCAGCCTATGGTTTGGAAGAAGACTATCCAATTTGCGTAATAGGTGTACTATCTCCTAAACCAAGGGGTACTCGCAACCTGAGAGAAGGTAAAGGAAAAGACAACTGAATAGTCCTATCCGTTTTCTCCAGAACCTGAAACCATCCTCGAATAAATTCTTTCGAGTTCGTATATAACCATACGATGGTTTTGTCCAATGGAAGTGGACGTTCGTAGTAATACGGGGTGTCCTGGAGAAAAGGGTAAAAGTATGAGTGGCAGTGAGGTTTGCAACTCTGACAATCCAAAAGCCAGTGTTAAGAAGGTTCGGTCAACTTGGTCACTGAGTCATAGTCTTAGGGTCGGGTCAATGGTCGCTGCCAAACAGAGAGAGAGAAAAGAAACACTCAGCGTGCACTCTAACCTAGATCAGAATGGTTACCAATTTATCTAATCTGGAAAGCTCCCACTGTACCTCAAATTCTCCTCCAAACCTGAAAGAAGAATTAGTCGGGGTCACCCGAGGAGTAAACTAACTCATCAGTGGGAATCGGGATCCAACTCTCATCGCATGATAACGTGATGGAATCCGCTCACGGTATCACACTCCAGAAGGTATGCGCATATCTGGCAAGTTTCAGTTCTTTTGAAACTCCCGATGTGATTTTTGCCCCATGCTCTTATGACCTTGACTTTGGCCAACATATCATAAGTCACATGTCAAGTTCTACCCGTCATTCTCCAGGTTAATTTGAACCCACCAGTACCTACCCTTGACTTTGGCCAAAATAGCAGTACGACTGTCCCAAACCAACGCATCTATCTATGCTGCATATGAATACCCCAATAGCTACCAATCACTGTGCCTTGACTTTGGCCAACATACACAGCTTGAATACTATTGACCACCCATATGAAACGACGGAGGGCTACGAATGATTTCTGGCGAAAACCTTTAACGTAAAGAACTTGATATCGTCGAAGGAACGGATAGCTTTTTAAAAATATAGTGACGAAAAACCTTTGCTAAAGAGGTCACTCCCGGTGAAGGGATCTCGGCTCTTTCCCCGTAGAATGAGGTGCAGGATATTCCAACTGAATACCACGGTGCAAAGCAAAAGTAATCGGCTATAGTGAAGTTAATGCCCTGACGCAAACTTTTTGTCCAAGGGGTCACTCCCGGTGAAGGGATCTCGGCCCTTGCCTCGTCGACTGAGGAGCAGGATATTCCAACTGAATACCACAGTGCAAAACAAAAGTGAACGTCCTTGCAATAACAGCTTTTTGAAAAGTGTTCCAACAACATCAGATTAGGTTTGTTTTAACTTGCATTGATCCGAATCAATGCAGTCCCATCAATTGATCACACCAAAAGAACGAAAATATACTGATGTACGTATATGCCATCCGCATTCGCCACTGGGTCCCGTCATTACCCGTTAGGTTAGATAACTAACGACAGAGCGGGGACTGGACTAGCACGGATGCAAAACATATACAACATCTACTAATATATATACCAATATATTATATTCGCTCAAGGCGTGATAGAAATGCAACATCACAGAAATGTACAGCATCACAGAAACAATACAGATATCTGGGATCCCTGGGTTTCACAGAGTCACTACTGAAACCCGACGTTCCCCTGGTCGTGTGGATAGCCTGTGCAATGAAATCCTAGACCCCTACGGGCGCGGCAAGTCACCCGCCAAAACCTGAAGCGAGGCAGCCCCTTTCAGCACCGTGAATGGACCACCCAGCACTTCACGGAATCCGGTAACTTGGGCACCCCTCCTGGGTCAACCTGTACCCCCTACGAGTGCGGCGAACAGCCCGCCAATCCTAGAGTAAAGCCCCCCCGTCTCAATGCCATGAGATGCGGGCTTGTTGCCCTCTAGAACCCGGCTATCTGTGCACCCCACCGCGGGGTAATCCTAGTACAGAAAGTAAAATATACATACAACGGGTACATCGACCGCAACCAGGTCGTGCCCCAAAATAATAATACAAACAGGCAGTGACGGCAGTCCACATGTCGGACGCTCGCCCCGCAATATCAAATGTACATAATACAACCACAACTGTACTAGCATTGCATCCTGGCTATCCCCCATGACCAATCCGCAACATCACAGCAAAAACAGAATATCAACGTGAAAGTCACGTTCGCAAATCAGTCTAACCGGGCTATAGCAGTTAGACAGGATTTACCGATCGAGTGACATTCACGGTCGCAGATATAATGTAAATACTGTGAAATAATGTGTTTAAAATATCCGATCAATCAAAATTATAATAAGTGGGCCCCAAGTACTACTGTAGCACATCAAGAAATTCTGGGCCTAAAATTAATATTCCAAAACCCCAATTTTAACCCCAGAAAGATACTGTAGAAATTTGGTGCAGGGATCCCAACAGTGTGCGGCGGAACCGCGGCCCAAAGGGGGGTTTGGCCGCGGTTCCGCGCTTCCACCGTGGACTCACCCTGTCGAATTTCTACAATAGCCTTGTAATCTCCAGAACATCAATTTTATACAACCTGAAAAATTTTCGGAGACCAAAAAATTTCAACAAAAAACTGTCGTGAAGGAAATACGGGTTTTGGAACATTTGATCGATCGGAACTGAAAAACACATTAAGGCAAGCAAGACTAAGTTAATGGCGAAGCTCTGATACCACTGTAAGTGCACGGCGGCGACCCGGCCGTCAATCCGACGGCCAAATGCGGAAGTGGTGATAAACTTAAATTTTTCTTGAACTGGCAAACCGCCGCGCACTAATACCCGGATCGAACCATTAACTAGTCCTAGCTAACTACAAGATGGGGAAGGGAGATATACCGACTGATCCAAGTCCTCCGGTCTTCTCGTCGTCGTCCCGATCTCCTGCGGAAGCTCCGGTCTCCATCTCGTCACCGGAAGTGCACCACATCGCCTACTTCTTTTACGGGCTCCCACCTCAATGCCGAGGCAACTCGGGCACGAAGCTGGCTAATCGACGTGCCCAAGGTTTGCTGTAGAATATCTAGTGAGCAAGTCTCATTTGGGATTCTTGGAGATGCCTTTGTGGTGGAGGAATGATACAAGAACTATATGGAGGGACTTGGGGATTTTTGGAGCATGAAAAGAACAACAAATCCCCATCCAAAATTTTGGACAGCCCACTTCCTCAAGTGGCCGGCCATAATAATGAGGAAGAGACGAGAGTGAAAGTGTGGTGTATCAAAAGAATAATGGGAGCCATTCTCATCTATCAAGCAAGAGAGAGAGAGTCAAGACAAAGAGGTGGTTGAAAAGCAAGTGATGATGAGAAACAATGATCACTCCCAAAACCAATACTCAACCAACAATCATCAACAACCATCATATCCTACAAAAGTCAATGCATGATGAAGCTAGAAGTCAAGGTCAAGGAAAGGCTATCATGATACAACAAAATGCAAAGACCCCCTCCACAAATCCTTATTTGCAACAATGCAAATAAGCCCTCCTCCACCAATCTTCGGCCAATGAACGATACAAAGGAAATCGGCCGAAACGAAAAGCAAACTGGCAACTCCAGAAAACTGGTCCCATAATAAATTACAGGAAAACCCCGATACTGTGCATACACACCCGCATTTGTATTCCGAACGAAATACAAATGCAATGAGACAAAATTCACACTGTACTATACTAGGATCCGGCTTATACCAAAACCGGCTAGTAATATCCGTTCGATCCTGATCCGTGCAATACCGCACGTATCTGATCGAAACCTGCCATACATCCATACGGCCTATAGTACAAACTGTCCGATCCTGATCCGTGCAATACCGCACGTATCTGATCGGACCTTGCCATATCTCCATACGGCCTCTACAACCTTTCGCCCGAAAGCTGAGTAACAGAATGTGGGGGACTCTAAAGACTCGTCAACACCTTGGTTGTGGATTTAACCACTAGCACATCAGAGGTATAAGCCAATACATAACGGGCTACCAGGTATTGACTAAAAGGGACGTCTGTGAGCGAACTCAGCCTGACAACCCTACTGAGCCTGTCAGTGACAATATCCGTACAGTCCGGTCCGTTCGTCTATGAGTATCGCATGGCGGGCCTAGGGGGTTGGTAAAAGTCAGACCCCCAAAAGCGGTACAAGTCGTGTCGGAGTGTAGCCCAGAACACCCTGAGATACTACTGGAATACCTACCAGTAAATCTCCTGCCTTGGCCAAGGACTTCGTGTAATGGCTCTCCTAGACACAGCGCGACCTCACCCGCAATACCGGGAGAGACGAACCCCTGAAGATACGCTCACTGCCTCCATGTGGCTCGGGACTGCACCCAACTAAAACCTGTTTGCACGGCTCCTTTGAGCCGTGGTAGGGTAGTAATCAAAGTACAGTGGGAACTCACACAAGACAAATGACGATCCCCAGGTCGATAAACTAACCTGCACACATGTCACCAGGGAACTGCCATCTGACGTCTGGTATATGACCAACTAGCATGTTCCCGGCGAGTCCTGTCCGGTGTACTCATAACCCAATGAGCACCTGTATACATCTTAGGTGATCCAACTGACACCGTTGGCTTGTGAGACCGGCCACCGCCCATTGTCGGGGTCTCGACTGTATACACTAGTCTACTCTGGAGTATCGATGCCCTGTCTCGAAACTCTCACGACTAGGGACCATTTAAGGATATGCTTATAGACTGCCAGCTCCCACGTATATGATCGCCCTCATACTGCTGGTGGTCAAGCAAGAATCCTAGGGGCTCTACCAACGTGTAATAGCGACCTGTAAGGTCACCTAAAACAGTACACGATGATAAAGGTAAACCAGATAGCATGCTATCATCTCGAGCAAGATTGTCCTATTGGGACAGGTCCTCCCTCAATCATTGTAATCACGTGCCTGTGATCCAATAATTGACTCTGAGGGCACTATCTCCAACACTAATATGTCGGTTGGCAGGGGGTTGCACATTTCTGAAATGTTTACTGTTTGTGTATATGAACTGTGTTGGACTGTTGTGATGGTTAGCCGGGGTTTGAGATGGGTTTAATATTCATTCATTCGATGTAAATGTAAAATGATGTAATATTCTTATGCGGGGCACATCCAGGTTGCGGTTGTATCCACCGTTGTATTATTTCTTCTTACTGTTTTTTGCTCCTAGGATAGACCCAAGGCGGGGTACACAAACTACCAGGTACGTCGAAGTGTTTAGTGGCCTACTCACGTTGTTAAGGGAGAACGCTTCACTTCGGGTACTTGACGGGTAGTTTGCCGTACCCGTAGGGGTCTAGGGTGGGGTAATGGCTATTCATCACAACTGTGTAATCCGTCTTTTATAGCAGGCTCAAAGCAAATGCGGATTGCTAATAAATCCAATAAAGTTCATCTGTGATCTGGAATGCTTATTATTGCGTCTGACGAATGTACAATATCTATATATGATAGCTATTAGACGTCACTTATGTTTTACACCCGCGCTAGCCCGGCCCCCGCTCTGTCGTTAGTTAAGTAACCTAACGAGTGATGACGGGACCCCGTGGCGAATGCGGATGGCATAAGAGGACGTGGTATTTTCGTTGTTTTCTGCAATGAATGGATAATTGATGGGACGCATTATTATAATGCAAAGAAAATAAACCAAAGTTTAAATCGTTGGAACAAATTTAAAAGAAACCACTCGGTTATTTTAAAAGAGAAGAATTTTTTAATTACAGAGCTTTAACCACTCCTTTTAGAAAGTATCAGGTTCCTTCGATTACATCAAGTTCACTACGTTCACGGTTTTTCCAAAACCATTCGTAGCCCTCCGTCATTTCATTTGGATATTCAGTAGTATTCAAGCTACGTATTTTGACCAACACCAAGGCATAGTGTTTGGTAGCTGCTGGATATTCATTTGTTTACATAGATAGATGTGTTAGTTTGGGACAGTCGTATTATCATTTTGGACAACGTCAAGGATATGTACGAGTGGGTTCAAATTAACCAGGATAATGATGGGCAGAACTTGACATGTGACTTATGATATTTTGACCAACGCCAAGGTCATAAGAGCATAGGGCAAAAATCTATATCGGGAATTTCTAAAGAAACTGAAATTTACAGAAAGAGCATACCATTTTGGAGTTTGATGAATGCTGGTAGGATTCCTTCAACATTATCATACGATGATATTTTGGATCCCGATCCTACTGTCAGTATATATTACTTATCAGGAGATTCGTCACTTAACGATCAATGCTATAAACCAAGTAGGTGCCTAGAAAGGTGTCAGCGGGGTTACGCCCCTAGAGAAAAGAGGTTATTTAATTAAGGAACTTCACGAAAGCGTTGGAAAACCTCCCTCGAAGTATCGACACTGACTTGGCTGAACGGTTAAGCAAGAATTGTACGGTGAGAATAGTCCTGGCTAATTCTTCTTTTATGGTTTAAGGAGGGATTCGAGAAACAGTGGGAGCCATCCTGTTTAGATAAATTAAAACCACTCTAAACTTGCAAAAGCATCATGCTAATAGTATTTTCTTCTCTCTCTTAAATTGCAGCGACCTTGTGACCACACATAGGTTACATCTAGATAATAATTTGACCGAATCTGACTTATATGACTGGCAAAGGTCTGTCCAGATGTCCATTACCTATGACAAGCTGGACCACCCTATTACTACTCAAGATCCCGCCGTCCCAGGTCCAGTTTCCACTGTTGCGGATATGTATATCCGTCAGACAAAGGAAAAGGATAAAGCGAAAGCTAAGTGCCTCGTGTTAGCTTCAGTTGATGGTATATACCAGAAGCAGCACGAGAAGATGGACTTGGTTTCCATCTTTCGACATAACAAAGATTTATATGGAGAGCAATCTCATATCGCAAGATATGAGACCTCGAACGAATTAATTCAAGCGAGGTTGGCTGACGGGTCATCTGTAGGGGACAACGTCCTTACAATGACTAGCTGTATTGATGAGCTCCAGGACCTGGAGACCGCGTTGGGAAACGAGTCAGAAACTGACTTGATTCTACAGTCTTTACCTTCTACCCTGAAGGAAACCAGGGAAGTAGAAGGAAAGAGAAGGGCAAAAGTTTTGGGACTGGATATAGTAAAAGAGGGACGTTCATATTGTTATGGGATTGGGCATAGGCAGAAAGATTGCAGGGCTTTAGAAGCCAGTAGCCAGGATATGAAGCGTGTTGCGGCTTCATCCTCAAGTGTATTAGTAATAGAGGACTGTTTGTCAATTAACTCTACATCCTGGGTACTAGATACCGGAGCAGGATCTCATATTTGTAATTCATTACATGCTTTGAGAAACCATAGAGTTATAAAGGTAGGTGATTGGTCTCTCAGAGTTGCAAACGGAATGAGCGTGGACGCTGAATCCGTGGGAGAATATCGCCTAGGTTTGACAAGTGGGTAGATATTGATTTTACGTAACTGTCTATATGTACCTAGTATGACTTGTAATATCATATCAGTATCCTCACTTTCAAGAGACGGATATAATTTTACATTCGAAAGCGATGTAGTATACATCCACCTAAATCAAGTTATGATTGGGTCAGGTACATTAGATAACGGTATATACATATTAAGTCAAGCTCAGGTTTTCAATGTCCAGAATACACTTAAAAGAAAGTCTCCGGAATTAAATCAGGATTTCTTATGGCATTATAGACTTGGTCACATCAATGAGAGAAGGTTGACAAAGTTACATAGAGAAGGATATTTGAATCCGTTCGAATATCAATCTTATGCTACTTGTGAATCTTGTCTCATAGGAAAGATGACAAAGACTCCGTTTACTGGACACGGGGTAAGAGCAAGCGAGCTCTTGGGACTCGTACACAGTGACGTGTGCGGTCCAATATCTACACATGCGCGAGATGGTTATTCCTACTTCATTACTTTTACGGATGATTTCTCTAGGTATGGATATATCTTCTTGATGAAGCATAAATCCGAGGCCTTTGAGAAATTCCAAGAATACAAAAATGAAGTGGAAAAACAAACAGGCAAGAGTATAAAAACACTGAGATCTGATCGAGGTGGTGAATACTTAAGTGCCGAGTTCCTGGGTTACTTAAAAGAGAACGGTATTCTCTCTCAGCTTACTCCTCCATACACACCACAACACAACGGTGTATCGGAAAGGAGGAATCGAACCCTGTTAGATATGGTTCGTTCCATGATGAGTAACGCTGAGTTACCGCGATCATTCTGGGGATATGCACTAGAATCAGCTGCATATCTTTTAAACCTAGTTCCTACCAAGACTGTGCCTACCACACCATATCAGATGTGGAGTGGAAAGAAACCCTATCTTCAGTATCTAAAGATTTGGGGATGTCCGGCTTTTGTTAAAAAGCAGTATGCAGACAAGCTCGAGGCACGATTAGTACATTGTAAGTTTGTGGGATATCCAAAGAATTCCAAGGGGTATCTTTTCTATTACGCAGAGGAACAAAAAGTTTTTGTTTCTCGTCTTGCCCACTTTCTGGAACATCAGATTTTAGAAAAAGGAATAAGTTAGAGCGAAGTAGAACTGGAAGAAGTTCCAGAACCACAAGCTATTACTGAAAACTTGGAAGAACCAGAAGGTTCAGAAGAACAGGACATCCCGACGCCACTCCGTAGGAGTAGTAGGCAATCTCATCCACCCGAGAGATACTACGGTTTTCTCATAGACGGGGATAGAGAGGATTGCACTATTGACTATGATGAGCCTACTAACTTCCAGCAAGCCATTCAGAGCGGTGACTCAGTAAAATGGCTAAATGCAATGCGGACCAAAATGGAGTCCATGTACACTAACAAAGTATGGACTTTGGACGTTGCTCCAGATGGGGTAAAACCCATAGGATGCAAATGGATCTTCAAAAATAAGATTGGTGTAGATACACAGGTTGAAACCTATAAGGCTAGACTTGTTGCAAAGGGTTTCCGTCAAAGACCTGGTTTGGACTATGACGAAACCTTTTCTCCAGTGGCTATGCTTAAATCTATTCGGGTCCTTTTTGCTATTGCTGCATTCCACGATTATGAGATCTGGCAGATGGACGTAAAGACAACCTTTCTAAATGGTAATTTGGAAGAGAGCGTCTATATGGATCAGCCAGAAGGATTCATTCAGAGTGGGAGCAGCAGTAAAGTATGCAAGTTGCTTAAGTCCATTTATGGACTAAAGCAGGCATCGCGGAGTTGGAACATCTGTTTTGATGATGCTGTCAAAGAATTCGACTTCATCAAAAATCCAGATGAACCTTGCATATATAGTAAGATTGTAGGGAGAACTGTAGTATTCCTCGTCTTGTACGTGGATGACATTCTCCTAATAGGAAATGATATTCCTATGTTACAGTCATTCAAAAGATTCTTGTCACATAAATTCTCCATGAAAGACCTAGGTGATGCCACCTACATTCTGGGAATCTGGATCTATCGTGATAGATCAAAAAGGATGTTGGGACTTTCACAGTCCAGGTACATAGACACCATAGTGAAAAGATTCAGTATGGATGATTCTAAGCGCGGTAACCTACCGGCTTGTCACGGAATCACCCTTTCCAAAGAGATGTCTCCCAAGACTGATTTGGAAAGGGATCGCATGTCGATTATACCCTACGCTTCTGCGGTAGGCTCTATAATGTATGCGAGGTTATGTACCAGACCAGATGTAGCATACGCATTAAGCGTAGTAAGCGGTATCAAGCAAACCCAGGGGAGAAGCACTGGATAGCCGTAAAGAACATTCTCAAGTACCTGAGAAGGACTAAGGAGATGTTCTTGATGTATGGCGGAAAAGACCTCCAGTTGGAGGCCTTTGCCGACTCCGGCTTCTAGAGTGACAAAGATGACTCCAAATCCATGTCGGGTTATGTCTTTACCCTCAATGGAGGAGCGGTTTGTTGGAAGAGTTCCAAACAGGAGACCGTTGCTGACTCAACGATGGAAGCAGAGTACATAGCTGCTTGCGATGCTGCAAAAGAAGCAGTCTGGATGAAGAAGTTCCTCACAGAACTTCAGGTGGTTCCTACCAGTGTTGGTCCAATACCTTTGTATTGTGACAACAACGGCGCTATAGCTTTAGCGAAGGAACCCAGGTCCTATCAGAAGTCCAGACACATCTTAAGGCGGTATCACCTGATCAGGGAGATCGTAGATCGCCGGGAGATCGAGGTGAAGAGAGTAGAGACAGAGAATAACATTGCTGATCCATTCACAAAGGCCCTTCCTCAGACGCAGTTCGAGAGGCTATTCGAGATGATAGGTCTACGATATGCCAGCTCATGGCCCTAGTGCAAGTGGGAGATTGTTAGTGTATATGCCCTAGGGGCCATTATTGTATCATACTAGGTTGTATATTATTTAATGGAAGCTTGGGATATTCACAGTTGTATATATAACAGTCTTGCTAAACATGGTAGTATGCAACTTGGTTTGAGTCTACTTTAATATGTGCATATGTTTCTTGTAACGTATCACTTATACATATTAGTAGAGCCCATAGGATCTTTGCTTGATTACCAGCGTCGTGATGGCAGTCACACTAGTGGGGGCTGGGTAGTCTGTAAGCAACATCCTATACAGGTCCCTGGTCGTTGGATTATCGAGATAGGGCATCGATATTCCGGAGTAGACTAAGTGTATACGCTTCTTATCCCAGTTGGGGAGATGCTCTGTCCCACAGCCATCAGTACGTCGTACTGGAGATAGTATACAGGTGCTCGTTAGGTTACGGGTACACCGGACAGGACTCGTCAGGGAACTGATTGGTTGGTATTATACCCATCGTCGGTTAACAGTTCCCAGGTGACATGAGTACAGCATAGTCCGCAGACTTGACACTACTACTTCGCCTCGAGTGTGTCCCACTGTTCTTAGATTGCTACCCTACCACGGCTCAAAGGAATCGTGCAAACAGGTAGCAGTTGGGTGCAGTCCCGAGCACTTGGAGGCAGTGGCAGTTAGATAGGATTCGTCTCTTCCGGTATTGGGAGTTGATATCGCGCTGTGTTAGAGAGCCATTACGCAAAGTCCCTGGCCAGGGCAAGCGAGATATACTGGTAAGTTCCAGTAGCTTCTCAGGGTGTAATGGGCTTCGCTCCGACACGACTTATACAGCTATCAGGGGACTGACGCTAGCCGCCCCTAGGCTTGATATGCGATAGTCTTAGACGAACAGACCAGACTGTACGGAGATTGTCACATCAGGCTCAGTAGGGGTTCGGATGGTTTTCCTCATCGGCCTTCTTATCGACATCTACCTAGAGACCGTTACGTACAGCTAGTACCGCTTGCGGTCTGTAGTTAAACCCACTGCCAGCGTAGTGTCGAGTCTTTAGAGTCCCACACAGAGAGTTTCCCTGCTCCAGGCGAAACGATATAGAGGTCGTATGGTTTTACGACAAGGGTTCGGATGCGCACGTACGACTTTTCGGACAGTTTATACTAGTCAGCTTTGGTTTAAGCCAGATTCTAGTATAGGGTTACTGGATTTATACAGTCTAAAGTTTTTCCGTGTTTTCACGGATTGGAAGGGCGTTCTCGTAATTTGTTGGGAAGGTTCTAGAAGAGTGGTGACTAAGGGGTTAAGGTGGCATGAGCATTAATTGCTTAATGACTTATTTGTGTGATTCATGCTTTGTATTAAATGATTCATTAATGAGTTAATGAGTCATATGATGAATCACACTAGATGAATGAATCTAACCATGATGATAAATCATTTATATTATTTATTTGATTAATTGTTATGGTTGATATATTCATATGAGTTCATTATTCTTTGGAATTATTCTCACCTTCTCTCTCCTCAAGCTCACTCTCTCTTCAAACCCTAACCCTAACCTCTCATGTGTTGAGATCAAGGGTTAGCTAGACTAATACATCCATAACCTTACTCTATATCCCCTAGGTAGCTTAGATTAGCACTTTAAGCAACCTAGTTATCTCAAGTTTGAGATTAAGCTTGGCGTAGGAGCTTTCAGGTGGATCGTCTTTGATTCGAGGAGGCCATTGAGATGCCGATGTTCCAAGGAGCCTACGAGGAGTGGAGGACCGCGATGGTGACCCGAATGACTAGTAACGTGAGGTATAACTTCATATACGAGTAGTTAAACCTCTAGTACTTTGTTAGAAATGATTTAGAAACGATTCATGCGCTCAAGTCCGTGTTACGAAGCTTTGATAATTGTTTTTCATATATTCCGCCTCCCCGCAAGTTAGTGGGGTGCGTCACATGGACTTACACTTTAACAGTCCAGGTATATTGACACTATACTAAAGAGATTTAGTATGGAAGATTCCAAGCGTGGTAATATGCCCGCTTGTCACGGGATCACCCTCTCAAAAGAGATGTCTCCAAAAACTGATGTAGAGAGGGCTCGCATGGGCATTATACCCTATGCTTCGGCAGTAGGATCTATAATGTATGCGATGTTATGTACAAGACCAGATGTAGCTTACGGACTTGGTGTGGTAAGCAGGTATCAATCTGACCCAGGTGAGAAACATTGGATAGCGGTATAGAACATTCTCAAGTACCTGAGAAGGACTAAGGAGATGTTCTTAGTTTACGGTAATGGGGACCTCCAGGTAGAGGATTTTACCGACTCCGGCTTCCAAAGTGACAAAGATGATTCTAAATCCATTCGGGTTTTGTGTTTACCCTCAATGGAGGGGCGGTATGTTGGAAGTGTTCCAAACAAGATATCGTCGCAGACTCAACTATGGAGGCTGAGTATATAGCTGCTAGTGAAGCCGCAAAAGAGGCTGTCTGGATGAGTAAGTTCATATCTGAACTTCAGGTGGTTCCATCCATTGCCAATCCAATACCTTTGTATTGTGATAACAATGGGGCTGTAGCATTAGCGAAGGAACCGAGGTCCCATCAGAAATCCAGGCATATCTTAAGGCGGTTTCACCTGATCAGGGAGATCGTGGATCGTCAGGAGATCGAGGTAAAGAGAGTGGACACAAAAGACAACACGGCAGATCCATTCACCAAGGCCATCCCTCAAGTCCAGTTCGAGAGGCTGTTTGAGATGATGGGCATGCGGTACGCCAGCAACTGGATCTAGTGCAGACAGTGGGTACTCATTGCGCCAATTATAGGCCTTACTGCAAGTGGGAGATTGTTGGATATATATGCCCTAGAGGCCTTCATTGTATAAGATGCTAAGGATATGTATGTACATGACAGTCTTGCTTAATATGATAGTACGCTATTTGGTTTGTCTTTATCTTAACATATGATATATTTTGCGTAGTATTCATATATATATATATATATATATATACGTGTTGATAAAGCCCATAAGGTGTTTGCCTGACTACCGACGTTGTGAGGGCAGTCATACTTATGGGAGCTGGATAGTCAATAGGCACATCCTTAGATGTCCCTGGTCGCAGGAGTATCGAGACTGTGCATCGATACTCCGGAGTAGACTAGTGTATACATATCTACACCCTGAGGAGGGGCGATGGATTGGTCCCGCAGCCATTGGTGGAGTGCACCTAAGATTGTATACAGATGCTCACTGGGTGTGAGTACACCGGACAGGACTCGCCGAGAACTGACTGGATGGTATTTATACCTAACGTCAGATAGCAGTTCTCAGGTGACATGTGTGCAGATAGTCCGTTGACTTAAGGTCGTCATTTGTCTCTTGTGAGTTCCCACTGTGCTTTGATTAATACCCTACCACGGTTCAAAGTAGTCATGCAAACAGGTTTTAGTTGGGCACAGTCCCGAGCCATGTGGAGGCAGTATGTGACTGTTAGTGATTCGTCTCTCCCGGTATAAGGAGTTGATATCGCACGGTGATCGGTTGGTCATTACCATAAGTCCATGGCCAGGGCTGATTGAGAATTACTGATAGACTGATCAGTAGATTCTCGGATGGTAATTGAGCCATGCCGACACGACTTGTACGGTTATTAGGGGTCTGACGTTTACCACCTCCCTAGACCATACATGCGATACTCTTAGACGAACAGACCAGACTGCACGGATATTTTCACGGATAGGCTCAGTAGGAGTTCGGATGGGTTTCCTCATCGGCCTTCTTATCAACATCTACCTGGGGACCGTTACGTACAGCTAGTGCCGCTTGCGGTCTGTGGCTAAACCCACTGCCAGCGTAGTAGTCGAGTCTTTAGAGTCCCACACAGAGTTTTCCCAACTCCAGGCGAAACGATATAGAGGTTGTACGGTTTTACGACAAGGGTTCGGACGAATACGTGTTTAAACGTGTTAGGTTTACCTAGCACCCTATGAGAGGTTTGGAAGCATCACATGTCACAAAGATTAAGTTTTTAAAGTGCTAAGTGAACATACAAAGAATCAATCCTAGAAAAATTAGGGTTTCATAACAATACAAGTAACAAAGGATAGGGTTTTGAGAGTACAACCTTTGTAGCTCCCTATTCTTGACCCCTTGGCCACTTGAGAGTTGGAAAACGGTTAGTTTGAGGTCTTCTAGCTTCCACGACGATCCACCCGAAACTCCTTTGTCCAAGCTTGCAACTTCACTTTATCAAGAGAATGAAATGAAGTTAACACTCTAAACAAGTGGGCAAGACTTGTGTAGAATGGTGTTGTGGTTCTCTTTCTCACTTCAAAATCCTATCTTGTTGAGTATTTTGCTCACTTGAAAGATCTAGAGAGCAAAAGAGTAAGGTTGAAGAAGATGATGGCTTTTTTAAGAAGAAGAGAAAAGATAATCTCACGAAAGGAAAAAGAAAATATATGTATATATATTTATTTCTTCTCATCTCAAACCATGGTTAAATGATAAAGATATTATTTAATTTGAGTTAAAACATGAAAGGAAAGTTTAATCCATGGTTAAGAGTAGGTGAGCATGGTTAGGTCAAAGAAGAGTGTAGAAACAAACCATGAATTATCCTTTCCTTTTTCATTTTGTTTTAAAACAAATAGAAGTAATAATCCATATAAATAACCAAGGTGTGAGTCTTATATTGCCACCATTTTCTATGTATAAACAACCATGATAGAATGATGTATGTATGCATGTGTGCATGCATATCCATATGTGCAAGAACAAGAATGAATGCATACATGCATGTATACATCCAAAAAGAACAAGACAGGATTTCTAGTGAGAAGCTAATGGTTAAATGATAAATCAACACTTGATTTATCAACCCGGTCATATCACATACGACCCGACCAAAAGCAAGCCGCCCGATTAATATACGGTATCTCATACGCGCATTTTAACCGGTTCTATGCGCATATCGCATACGCGCACCACAACGTTTCGCCTGGACTAGGTAACTCTTTTGTGGGACTCTAAGACTCGTCAATACGCCGGTAGTGGGTGATGATCATATCAAGCACCCCCAAGCCGCAAGCGGTCAGCTAAACGTAACGGCCACCCGGGTATTGAGCGATCAGAAGAAAACAAGCGAACCTGCTACAACTCCCATCGAGCCAACCGGCAACACTACCGTACAGTCCGGTCTCTTCGTCAGATATGCTGCATATCGAGCCTAGGGATGGTCACGTCGACCCCAATAACTCAATAAGTCGTGCCGTTGAATGGTCTATAACAGATCGAGAAACTACTGATAACACTTATCAGTAAATCTCAGCAGCCCTGGCCAGGGACTTACTGATATAACCAGTCGAGCACAGCACAGCATCTACTCCCAATACCGGGAGAGACGAAACCCCTCCTATCGCTCATCGCCTTCGTGTGTCTTGCGACTGTACCCAACGGCCACCTGTTTGCATGACTCAGTAGAGCCGTGGTAGGGTGGTAATCAAAGTATAGTGGGAGAGCACACAAGACTCTATGACGATCTCGGGTCTACAGACTAACCTGTACCAGTGTCACCTGAGAACTGCTATCCGACGATAGATATAATTCCATATAGGAGTTCTCGGTGAGTCCGTCCAGTGTACCCAGTCACCACTGAGCACCCATATGTGATCTTGATGTCAAACATCGATGAATGTGGGAACATTCATCGTCCATCGTATAGGTCTAGTATCATATACGCTAGTCTACTCTGGTATATCAATACCCCATCTCGATATACCTACGACTAGGGACATTCCAGGATATGCTCATAAACTACAGATGTCCCACTAGTATGATCTCGATCATAATCACTGTAGTCAAGCCAATATCCTCAGGGCTTTATCAACATGTATGAATGAATAAAAGCATGAAAAAATCAACATGTCAGATAAAGAAGAACCAGATAGCATACTATCATGTCGAGCAAGAATGTACACTGAATATCTATATATATATATATATACATGTATAAATGCATCCACTATCACATAATAGCCCCTAGGGCATACATATATCTAATAATCTCCCACTTGCACTAAGGCCAGTTATTGGCGTATCTCATACCCAACATCTCAAAAAGTCGCTCATGCTGCAGCTGAGGGAGGGCCTTGGTGAGTGGATCCGCGGTGTTATTCTTTGTGTCTACTCTCTTAATCTCGATCTCGTGGCGATCTACAATCTCCCGGATCAAATGAAAACGCCTCAGGATGTGTCTGGATCGCTGATGGGACCTGGGCTCCATGGCTAACGCCATAGCCCCATTATTATCACAATACAGTGGTATTGGATCAATAATGGTTGGAACTACTCCTAGCTCCGAGACGAACTTCCTCATCCAGACGGCTTCCTTGGCGACATCATTTGCAGCAATGTACTCAGCCTCCATCGTAGAGTCTGCAACGGTATCCTGTTTGGATCTCTTCCAACTTACCACCCCTCCATTGAGGGTAAATACAAACCTTGAGATAGATTTGCTGTCGTCTTTATCGCTCTGGAAGCTCGAATCGGTAAAGGCCTCCATTTGGAGATCTCCATTACCATACACCAAGAATAATTCTTTAGTCCTTCGTAAGTACTTAAGAATGTTCTTCACAGCTGTCCAGTGATTCTCCCCTGGGTTGGATTGATACATGCTTACAACACTAAGCGCATAAGCTACATCTGTGCGTGTACATAACATCGCATACATTATAGATCCTACTGCCGAAGCATAGGGTATAATGCTTATGCAGGCTCTCTCTTCATCGTTCTTTGGACAAGAATCCTTGGAGAGAGTGACGCCATGGCAAGCGGGTAAGGCACCCCACTTGGAGTCTTCTATACTAAACCTTTTTAGGATGGTGTTGATGTACCTGGTTTGGGACAATCCCAATAACTTTTTGGATATATCCCTATAGATCCTTATGCCCAGGATGTATGTGGCATCACCCAGGTCCTTCATGGGGAACCTTAGTGATAAGAAAGATTTGACAGACTGTAGCATAGGAATATCATTTCCTATCAGAAGAATGTCATCCACGTCCAATACGAGGAATGTGACAGCTCTTCCTACAGCCTTCTTATAAACACAAGGTTCATCTGGATTTTTGATAAAATCAAACTCATTGATAACATCATCGAAACAGATGTTCCAACTCCGAGATTCCTGCTTTAACCCATATATGGATCTAAGCAATCTACATGCTTTCCCGCTACTCCCACTGTCAATGAAGCCCTCTGGCTGATCCATATAAACGCATTCTTCTAAATCTCCATTTAGAAATATTATTTTAACGTCCATCTGCCAGATTTCATAGTCGTAGTGAGCAGCAATAGCAAGTAAGATCCGAATGGATTTAAGCATGGCTACGGGCAAAAAAGTTTCGACATAGTCCAAACCTGGTCTTTGACGAAAACCTTTCGCCACAAGTCTTGCCTTATAGGTCTCTACCTGCCCATCTACACCAATCTTTCTTTTAAAGATCCATTTGCATCCCACAGGTTTTACCCCAGGGGGTACAACGTCCAAATTCCAAACTTTGTTGGTGTACATAGACTCCATTTCGGATCTCATGGCATCCAGCCACTTCACAGAGTCACCACTCATGATAGCTTGCTGAAAACTGGTAGGATCATCATCATCCATGATGCAGTCTTCTCCGTCACCATCAATGAGGAAACCGTAGTACCTCTCCGGTGGGCGAGAAGTCCTACCAGACCTACGGAGTGGCCGAGTTTCTTCAGTTTCTTTTGCAACAGCCGGTTCAACCAAGTCGTCATTTGTAGTTTGTGTCTGTAGAACCACTTCTAGATCCACCACATTGCCATCATCTTTATCTGTGAAAAACTCTTTTTCCAAGAATGTGGCATGCTGAGAAACAAACACTTTTTGTTCCTCCTTGTGCTGGAATAGATATCCATATGAGTTCTTTGGATATCCCACAAAGTTACACATGACCGACCGTGTCTCGAGTTTGTCCGGATTCTGCTTTTTAGCATAGGCCGGGAATCCCCAAATCTTAATTCTCTTAAGAGATGGTCTCTTCCCATGCCATATCTCATATGGCGTGGTAGACACGGTTTTGATTGGAACCCTGTTCAGTAGAAATGCTGCAATCTCCAATGCATGCCCCCAAAATGAGACGGGTAATGATTGGTAGAGTTTTTGCGTGCTATGTTTGTTACCGAAATCAAGACGGTTTCGCTTGTAACTAGCCGGTTGAGTACGGGTTGTCCGCAGGGAGATGGGAATCTTTTTCTATGTGCTTTAACGAGTTAAGTCCAATTTTCCAGGTTTGTTTTTAGATTACTTAAGTACAAAAATGATATATAGAGAGAGCTTGTTAGGGTTAGGATTAGGTTATTTTGAGTTAGGAGTCGCTCACTTCTTTCGTTGCCACTCTTAATATCGGTGTTACGGTAATCGGCAACAATGGGGATTAGCACGGCTAGTAAGGAACTTGCGAGTATAAGCTAGGCTTTCCAACGCATAAGTTCTTCCTTTTGGTTCTTGTCCGTCCGTTCTTGGCTTTTAGCCTTAACCTCCGGTTAATTAAACCACAACCGGTCTCATTACGGAATCACCGCTATCATGTAGGATAGGGTGCCATAAGGAGCGGATTGTGGTTCAATTAACGGGAGTTCGATTTAAGATGTTGGGCAAGGAAAGAGTGAGAGATATTTCCTTCTCTCAAAATTTCCTTGTCCTACCCTAACAAGTATGGAAACTACTCACTCATTACAAGAAAAATGAAAATAAAACAAAGGAGGAAGATAAAAAGAAAGAGTTTAGAAGATTACAACTAGCTATTTGCGACCTCACCTCGGCAAGGATCAATCGTAAGTATCATGGTTGTTTATGGATAAAGGAAAAGAGAACAATAAAGAAACAAACACAAATAACAACAACTAAATTAGCAAATGAAAATTACAAGCAATAATAGTTAACAAAATAAAAAAGACAAGCATGGTAAGAACAAGAACTCCTTTATTCATTCTTCACTCACAAAAGCTCACTACAAGTTTTTTTAATGGAGAAGAGATGAGAGGAGGAAGAAAAACAACAACATATAACCTAAAATCTAAATACAAGATTATGGACCCTTGGCTTTGGCAAGTTCTGGACTATTTATAGGCAGGGAAATGGAAATCTAGGGCAACAAACTCCCTCCATATAAAATTACAAAAATAACCCTGAAACATCATCATTTGGGGAGCCAGTACGGCCGCGGATCCGCGGCCTAGACCCCCTATTGGCCACGGATCTACGGCCCTATAGAGGAGTTAGGCCATGTGCTTTTGTGTGCTTCCCTGGTCTGCTGTGCCCATAAGTCTGGTATATGTTTTTTCTCAGATTTTCTTCACTATTTTTCCAGAATTTCTGTTGATCAAAAGGTGATGTGATGTGGATCTTTTTGCCATGATTTTCTCGAGCTCCGCGTAGATTTCTTGGATCTTGTGTTGCCATTGATCCTTGTGCATGAAATGACATTGATTTGCCATTTTGTCTCTTAAACTGGTGTGCGGCAACATATGGATAGAGAGCGGAGACCCGTGTTTCTTTTTAGTTGGCAGTAATCCGGATTTTGTCGTGCTTTTCCATGATTTCACCGTTTAGAGCCGAGAACCTGTATCCTGCAATTAACTAGCAAACACGGCTCAAGAGTACCTACCGATAAGCAATATGATAAAAATTGGGCGGTATAAAAATGCAAAAATCTGATATGAACAAATACCCCCAAACTTATCATTTGCTCGTCCCGAGCAAAACCAATTTATTCACAAAAAATCCTAACCTCACTTTCGCAGGGAACGCGATTGCACTGAGCATGTGCAACAAGCCGTTAAACCTCTAGGTGTCCCTAGTAGGAGGAGTGTTGTCTCCTGAGGGTTTTCAGCCGATACTACCCACAAAATCCGGTCAAGCTAGTTTCGCAAAATAACTATACTTCAAACCCTAAAGTTTTGTTTCAGAAAATAATAATTCTATGATCCTAAGTCTAGATTATCGAACCTTTATTTTTCATATCTCGCTTCTTATTTAACTTAAGCTTTTATATGTCTTTACGTGCAGTGCAAATAGTGTCGTTAAGTTCTAGAATGATTGATTAAAGTCATCATGTCACACAATAAAGCCTAGATAAGAATTTGGAAAGGATCACATAAGTTTTATAAAAAGTTAAGCATTTTTCAAGTTTCGTTTTTCAGTAAAGTTTCAACTTCAGAATTTCTATCTTCCTTAACAGGAAAGTAGGTCCTATTTTTCACTCCACCTCTTTCTTGTTTTCATTTCATACACACCTCTGTGAACGTGCAATAGTCTTTATCATAGAATAAAACCTTCATATCTCCGCTAGAAATATTTTTTCTAAAAACCTGTCTTTTGTCAAGATTATTCTCACACAAAGAACCGTTAGGAATTTTAAATCGGGGAGAACACTTGCTTGACTTTGTTTTAATCTGGACTTTCTAGGCTTCTTAGCGAGCTTTGGGCCAATGCTCCCAAACCAGTTGGCTTTAGGGCATTAGGTGTAGAAACACCCCAGCGGACTTAATTACTCAAGTTACCTAGGTCCAAAAACAAAAGACAGTTTGGCGTGAAAATCATGATGATTCAATACGAACGGAGATATAACCGGTAGTTCAATTATTTTTTGGATAAAAGACATGTTTAGTGGGTTCGGTGTGTAATCATTCCAATCAAGTTCCAGATGGGTTATTTTTCAGACTTAGTTCCAATTAAGGCATCAATAACATTCCTTCAATTCACTTCACTTCATAAACTATTCTTGATATTACTTATTTCAGAACAAACCTATTTGATCCTCAGAAAATCATTGATCCATTTAAAAGTTTTTAGACATAAAAGACTCGTCATCTAATTTCCAAAACTCACGACACGTGTAGTGTGATGTAAAGACGTATATTAGCTATAGTTAACTTCAAAGGAGAGTTATCTTTCAGGTTTTCAAAATCAAAAATAGGATTTAGTTATTCTTATTCTATCAAACAAAACCGTCGAAATGTTGAATCAGAGTTCTCCCACTAGCTAACTTGACAGAAAAGTTTATGTATTTAGAAAATTTTCTGATTTTTATGGATTTTATCGATTTTAATATGCAGATGCAAAATATACATATGAATGCGAAGCTTCGAAATGCATACCGAGCGTACCCCCAAACTTTAACTGGACAGTGTCCTCACTGTCATTGCATGAAGAGATCATTTGAAGGGTCAAAAATGTCGGTTAGATATACACAATATTTTTTTTATGTTTTTAAAAAGTAAAAATGCAAAATAATATCCACAAATATATACAAAATGGTATATACATACCCCCAAACTTATTTGGAACAGTGTCCACTGTTCTTGGCTGGATAACCGAAGTTTGGTGGTAGGCAGAGGAAGATTATGCAGGGTAAACCGGCTCCTGTAAGACCAGGAGCTCCTTGTTGGTTCGGCGCTAAGGTACGGTTTAAGTCGGTGTCCATTTACTTTGAAAAATGAACCGTCCTTTGGATTCTCCAAATCCACAGCGCCATGCGGATACACATTCCGCACAAAATACGGCCCTTTCCAGCGAGATCTGAGCTTTCCTGGATGGAAGTGTAGCCGGGTGTCGTAAAGCAGTACCTGCTGACCAGATACGAAGGTTTTTCGCAAAAGGTGTTTATCGTGAAACACCTTCGTGTTGCACCACGGCAGCGCCCCGGCCGTCTATCCGAGGCCAAAATGCGGAATCAAAAATTTTCTTAACTTTTAAACTGATGCTACCGCGGACAATAAACCCGGATCGTAACCATTAACCTAATGCTAGCTAACAAGAGATGGGAAGAGAAGTATACCAAGCAATCCGTGTCCTTCGGTCTTCGTCTCCACTCCGATCTCCCGCGGAAACTCCGTTCATCTCCTCCTCGTCGGAAAGGGCACCACGTAGCCGGAATCTTTTACGGGCTCCCATCTCTGGACCGAGGCAACTCGGGCGCGAAGTTGGCTAGCCGACGCGTCCAAGAAGTGCTGTAGGCTAGTGTAGAATGGTTGTCTCATTTGGGGTAGTGAAGTTGCCATTGGTGATGGAGGAATGAGGTTAAGGAAAAATGGAGCTTTCATTTTTCCAAAACAAGGAGAATGAGATGAAGGAAATATGCCATACCTCTCCAAATGAACCTCTCATTTTCCCTTGAACAAATGGTGGAGGAAGAATCTCAAAAACAAGAAGGAAGGTGAGTGTAGGAAAAGCAAGAGGTGACCACATCCAAAGTAAACCTCACATCAACTCCTAATCAACTCCAATCCATTCTAATCACCATTAATGCAAAAGAAATGATGATAGAAAAGAATGGTATCAAAAGATGCTCTCATAATCAATCCATATGCAAGAAACCCCTCCACAATATGTTATTTGCAAACTTGCAAATAACACCCTCCATCGGAAAAGTCCGGCCGGAAAAGAACAAAGGAAAACCGGCCGGAACGGAATGCAAACTGGCAACTCCAGAAAACTGGTCTCGTAATAAATTACAGGAAAAACCCCGATACTGTGTATACACACCCGCATCTGTATTCCGACCGAAATACAAATGCAATGAGACAAAATCTACACTGTACTATACTAGGATCCGGCTTAAACCAAAGCCGGCTAGTAATATCCGTCCGATCCTGATCCGTGCAATACCGCACGTATCTGATCGAACCCTGCCATATATCCATACGGCCACTAGTACAAACCGTCCAATCCTGATCCGTGCAATACCGCACGTATCAGATCGGACCCTGCCATATCTCCATACGGCCTCTATAGCGTTTCGCCCGAAACTTGAGTAACTGTAAGTGTGGTGGACTCTAAAGACTCGTCAATACTATGGCTGTGGATTTAACCACTAGCACATCAGAGGTATTAGCCATACGTGACGGGCCACCAGCTATTGACCAAAAGGGATGTCGATGAGCGAACTCATCCTGACACCCTACTGAGCCTGTCAGTGACAATATCCGTACAGTCCGGTCCGTTCGTCTATGAGTATCACATGGCGGGCCTAGGGGGTTGGTAAAAGTCAGACCCCCAAAAGCGGTACAAGTCGTGTCGGAGTGTAGCCCAGAACACCCTGAGATACTACTGGAATACCTACCAGTAAATCTCCTGCCTCGGCCGAGGGCTTTGTGTAATGGCTCTCCTAGACACAGCGCGACCTCACCCCCAATACCGGGAGAGACGAACCCCTGCAGATCCGCTCACTGCCTCCATGTGGCTCGGGACTGTACCCAACTAAAACCTGTTTGCACGACTCCTTTGAGCCGTGGTAGGGTAGTAATCAAAGCACAGTGGGAACTCACATGAGACAAATGACGATCTCAGGTCGATGAACTAACCTGTACACATGTCACCAGGGAACTGCTATCTGACATCTGGTATAAGACCAACTAGCATGTTCCCGGCGAGTCCTGTCCGGTGTACTCATAACCCAATGAGCACCTGTATACATCTTAGGTGAACCAACTGACACCAGTGGCGTGTGAGACCGGCCACCGCCCCTCGTCGGGGTATCGACTGTATACACTAGTCTACTAATGGAGTATCGATGCCCTGTCTCGAAACTCCTACGACTAGGGACCTTTTAAGGATGTGCTTATAGACTACCAGCTCCCACGTATATGATCGCCCTCATACTGCTAGCAGTCAAGCAAGAATCCTAGGGGCTCTATCAACGTGTAATAGCGACCTGTAAGGTCACCTGAAGCAGTACACGATGATAAAGGTAAACCAGATAGCATACTATCATCTCGAGTAAGACTGTCCTACCGGGATAGGTCCTCCCTCAATCATTGCAATCACGTGCCTATGATCTAATAATTGACTCTGAGGGCACTATCTCCAACAATCTCCCACTTGCACTCAAGGCTAATTATTGCGATGTCGCATACTCACAGCTCGTGTGATACCGAACACCCAACTCCTTTGCTAATCAGTCTTACAAAACCCATTTGCGAAACTATTGCATTCGAGGAATAGCCTCAGTGAGTGGATCCCCTTTGATGTTTCTTTCTATGTCTCTCTATATCTCAAGTTCGCGGAGAAAGCCATCTCCCGAAATGAGCAATACCTGTCTTAGAATGTCTGGATGTCTGATGGGACCTAGCTCATAAATGAACTCCAAATCCAAACTTCTTAGACTGTATCATCAACTGAACTTAATCAGTATCCTGCGCCATGCCTCCCTCAGCATTTCCTTGGACCACCTGTCCAAAATACTGCCCCTCGTCAGAAGGAGAAACTATAACTCTGACAGCCACTCTGCCATCCATGTCACCTTGGAAGCCTGGAATGATAACCGTCTCCTAAAAGAGGCTGTCGTTATCACATCCCTAGAACATCAACTTATGTTCTAAAACTGCTTTCGATTGTTTCTCCAGGATTGGATCAATATCAACTTATTGCATCTACTGCAAGAACAACATCTGGTGTGGTACTCGACATCTCATGATTGACTCAATTGCCTAAGCAAGTGATCTGTCCATCATGCGTATCCCTCTCCCCTTTAGTCTGTAAGACACCTTTAGAGAGGGTGACTCCATCACCTGCAGGTACACTACCGTGCCAGGAGTCGTACATTCTAAAAACTCTTAGAATGCTGTCTAAGTACCCTGATTGGGAAACCACCCAAATCTAGATCTAAAACCATAGATCTAGTAGCCAGAATGTACGATATAATATCCAAGTCCTATGTGGAGAAAACATTGTGTGACGACCAAAGTATAACCGATCGTAGTATAGGAATATCACTTCTTACTCTGTGTATGTCATCAAATACTAGGACATAACACCCTACTACCTTCTTAACAGATACATCCCCTATTCTGATGAAGTCAAACCTATGACTGTCACATCAGAAATAGATGATCTATCTCCGATATATCTGCTTTAGTCTATAAATAGACATAAGCCAACTGTCCACCAATGCTTCCGCTGCTCCCACTGACTACGACAACCCTCTGGCAGAGTCATATAGACGTACATTTCTAAAGATAGTTTAGAACGAAGCTAAACTCATCCTCCTGCCGGGTCTCACAGTCTGGAACAACAGCAATGGCAAGTCTGGGTAAACAAGAACCTCCCTGCCACCGTCCTTGAGCATACCGAAGTACCTCTCGAGTGCCTGAGGTTACCCAACGTATCTGCGGAGTGGCTAATGGAATGTCAATCCAGATTGAATCTTTAGGTTCCTTATCAAATCTTCAGTAATCGTTTGTGGTTCTGGAATTACTTCCAGTTCTACCATACTCCCACTACTGTTTTCTGAAAAAATCCATTTTTATTAAAACTGTGGAGAGTCAAGAACAATATGTCACGACCCAAAATTGGCCCGTGACGGCCCTAATACTACGCAACGCCTAAAGACGCAACGTAGTAAAAGAAAGCCAAACCCAGAAATCTAAACCATGAAAAATACGGAAAAGATAATATAAGTTTTGAAACATTTGAAATCGCAACCCAAATTCTTTAAAAGTCTTACTTTCTTTCCTTTAAAATTTTAGCAACACCCCCTTTTTGTAAAGGCAAGTCAAGATGAATGCAACACAAAAATAATGACAGTAGAGAAAAGCTGTATATAAAAGACATCAAATCTACAATAATACACATAACGTCCTCACCAAGTCTCTATATCCACAAATACAACGAATATACAATATGAAATACAGATAACCATCTAACCCACCTAAGCAAAATGGTACTGTGAGCTGATGCGGTATCTGTAGCAAAAGATGGTAGCTGGATAGCTGAAAAGAGGAATAGCCTGCCTCGACTACTCTGGGGAACAACCTGAAACACCTGTAGCACAACGGGGGTGAGTTGCCAACTCGTGAATAGTATAAAACATATGCAGGTAATCGCAGGAATACACGTACAGCATGAAGCTAAGGTATGCGATTACAATAACTATATGTCATGCAAATGCTGAAATAAGGAGAGTACACTAGCAGGTACAATCAATATGTGAAGCAATAATGGCATGATAATAGTATGCGATGACTATACAATAGAGATATGAGAAAGCAAATATGCAACTATCATAAGGGTACACTACAAGTACTACCAATGTATGAATCTGTGCATAATGTAGGTAAGGGTGAGGTATAGGGTGGAATATGTCATTTCCCACGGAAACCTGACGTCGTGGCAGGATCACAATCCATCAAGATACTCCAATCCCAAATCCTCAAATCAGCCCCCATATTGGGCACTCACATCATATAAGTCTCACATCTCGTCAATGTACAATATCGAGTAATCTCCTATATCCCGAATGTACAAATCACCAATCACATAGGTATATCCAATGTCCAATCCCAATGAATCACCTAGTATCCCAAGTCCAATCTCAAGTAAGTTTCTAGCATCCTAAAGGTAAATATATGTACAGAAATAAATATGATGGGGGCAATACACATATATTAGCGTCCCATACCACTAATATTGGAGTAAGGGTATATATAACAACGGCTAAATCCCCTGTTATATATACAAAAAGGGGTTAAAGAAATATCATGAAACCGTGTGCCAAGCATCGACACAGAAATCCTCGTATATCGGGCTCCGTCAGTCCGGATCAGCCCACGGGGTCCGTCTGCGGTATCGGCCCTCGGCCCCGACAGTACAGATCCTCCCGCATCCATCTCTCGACTCTGGCCAATAGCCTCCGGACAACTGCCAGGTCCAACCAATCACCGGTAGGTACTCGCCCACCTCCAGGCTCAATCGGCAAACCCATCGATCTTCTTGCCGAGGGGAACCATACCGGGCCCCATCATGTACTCTCATACGGCAACCACACCTTGTATGGAGTATATAATCAGCACCGATAAAACTCATGGGGGACGCTCAAATATCATATCAAGGAAACCGGGTTGTTTCATGTATGAATAATTTCATGAACTCCCGCGGTTCCCAAATCCCGAAAACATCATGTAAAATCCAGATAAACAATGTGCAATCCAGGAATAAATGTATGCGATATATCTGAATGCGAGCAGGTAAACACAAGTATATAGCTGAACCAGATGTATGCGAAATCAAGATAAGGTACAGCTAAGTAACACAGTAAAGGTAGATAGGTATCTGCAACTGAATATGTGTGTAACATACAGGTGTAGCAATGCACATGTATCTACCTATAGGAACTGATGTCGTATACTCCCCTAGGTATAAGTAACATATGTAGGAAATCCCTCCCGGTATAGTTAAAATATGTAGGAGGTATACCTGTAGCTGTATCGCAAAGTGAAAATATACCTATCACTAAAGGTATGATACACTATAGGTATACCGGTAAGCTAGATGTCATGTATGGTAAGCAATAGTAGCTATAAGGGGTAGTGTGTGTGACATGGCAATTATTGACGGTGTGTGTGTAGCATACAATCTGTGCTCGTGCAACATGAATCGTCAACAATGTGTGCAGTGTCCTACGGCTGCTAGTCACAGTATATAACTATATCAAGGAAATGCAGTAAGGCGCAATTCTACAATGACGTAGAATGTGCGACAGGTAATTTGAATCCTAGCCCAGACGCATAACGCCATGCGGGCGATTCCCCTATAGATGTTAAATCTACTCACCTACACTCCACGCTGGGTGAATCCTACCATCTGCTCCCTCTGTAGTGGTGTCTGTAGTCCCTGTCTGCAAACCTGCAAATAAGACATGGAAATCACATATAAGCCAAATATCCAGCGAAACGCGATATCGAACCAAAACGAGAAACTCGCGTCGCGAACTAAGCGCGCGTGTTCACGATACGCTGAATCGTGTGTGTACGCGTCTAAAACCATCGCGACACGCCGCGATACGCTGGATCACAGAACCCACTCACGTATCGCGCGTATCGCGCAAACACAACGGATACCAAAAACGGCATATGATCCCAGATTTTTCCTACTGTGAAAACTAAGCAAATAAACAAGACCAGAGGAACCCAACCCATAGCAGACACCTAAAGATAAAAACCCAAACCCTAACTCCTCATCTTGGCCGGCGCCGCCGGCCCTTCCTCAAGCTGTTGCCGGCCCTGGCCGGTGGCCTGGGGTCCATCTCCTAGCTGGTGCTCCGGGGTCTCTAGTACAACACTACAACATTGTTTAATTTTCCAGTA
The DNA here is from genome assembly GCA_030015575.1 of Agapanthus africanus. Lineage (NCBI taxonomy): Eukaryota > Viridiplantae > Streptophyta > Magnoliopsida > Asparagales > Amaryllidaceae > Agapanthus > Agapanthus africanus. The sequence continues at coordinate 355,751,756 of CM057342.1, read as the reverse complement.
TACATCTCGGATCACAGCAGGTTCCAGATGTCATAATTCACTTTAAAAGTCACCAATTTGCACAAAGTAGAAATCTTATGGTATTTTAGTGAAATCTGGGGATTTCTCAGTTGAAGTGTCCCTATTAACACTAAATTAACCTAAGGTAGCTAACACAATCAACAATTTACCACAACATCTCACAAATCACTCAAACTAGCACCAAACTAGCTAATTTAACACTAATCAAAGCAATCGATGCACAACTAACCAAACCAGAAATAGGGTTCAGAAATTATACCCTATTGGACCTTAAAGAGCCCAAGAAAGCAGGTGAAGAGGAGTGTGGAGCTACTGCAAGTGCTGGGGCTGCTTGCTGCTGCTTCTGCTACCTGCTGCTGCTGCTAAAGCTTGCTGCTGCTGCTGAAGATGATGATGATGATGATGCTACTGCTGGTGTTGTGGTTGTTGCTGTTGTTGTTGTCGTTATTGTGTTGTTCTTGCTGCCCCTGTTGCTGCTTCTGCTGCCTCTGCTGCTTCTGCTGCTGCTTGCTTGTGTGTGTGTGTGTGAGAATGAGAGTGAGTGAGTGTGTGTGCAAGTGAGAGTGAGAGAATGAGTGAATAGGAAATGAGAGGAGAATGAGAGCAATCACAAAGACCCCCCTTCTCTTTCTCTTTCCTCATAAATGAGGCATGGTCAACACCATAATGCACCATGCTCACATCTCTCTCTCTCTCTCAAAGTCAACATTCAACCATATTAAAATCCCTTTTAATTTCATTTTAAATGAAAATAACCATGACACTATTAAACCCAAAGCACTTAAACAACAAATTTAAAACTTAAAGAGAAAGGATTAATCTATCATGCTTGCTAAACATGGTCTAATCCCATCTCTAAACCCTAGTTATCATGCACAAGTGTGTGTGTGCCTAACAAAATTCTAATAAAATACACAATAATTAGGATAAAATATTTAAAAACCAATTCGGTAAACTTTTTATTAAAAACCATATATTAAAATATAATTAGCTACAAAACACATTCTAAGGTGTTACAATCTCCCCCCCTTAAAAGAAATTCGTCCCCGAATTTGAAACTTATACTGTTACGCGTACCTTCAAAAAGAAGATTAAGATCCTCAAATCTCGCGCGCAGCCACCCAAGTGACTACCTCACTATACGGCTACGCCCAAGAAACCCTTCAGAGATGGCAAGACCCTTGACCGATGTCCCTCCACCTGCCGAGCCATTATCACCCATGGCTGCTGGTGAATGAAAGATCGCGTCCAGCTAAATGGTCTGGTGCCAAAACATATGAGAAAGGTCAAGAAGGTAATTGTAAAGTATCATCACAAGGAATACGGGGTGAAAATCCAATAATCTGGGCGGAAGTGCCAAGTTAAAGGCAACGAAACTAACTCGATTATAGGATCTAAAAGGACCTAAAATCCTTGGATAAGCTTCCCAACATCCAACACGTCATTCATCGGAAAGTCCATAGGAATACATGATCTGTCCTACGAACTCGAGTCTATGACCAACACCGTCGTCATAAGACCTCAGTTCGAAATGGACAATCCCCATCCTGACCTAACACAACTGGACCGTCTCCGAAATCTCTAGACTAGCTGGGGTCCAAAGTCCTACTTACGCAGAGTCAGAAAACAACAGGCTGGTGTTCGACACGTCCTCACCCCTAAACCTAAGGGTAGCCAATTGGAGTGTCTCCTGGTAACAGCTATCGAAGGAGAACCCTAACGATGGCGAGTGACGATCCCCAACCGCTGTCAACAAACAAAACAAACACACAACTTAACAAAACAACTGAGCAAGCTGAGTATAACCGGATGACAAGAATCCGAATGGAGTCACACCCTAGCCAAACTTGGGTAGAAACCATAACGAAATTTGTGGAGATCTGCTCCCATTCCTACTTCGGAACGGTAAAAGATTGCAACTCTCCAGCCGGCCTCAGATGCTCGACTCAAGCACACAACAAGACTGACACCTTGAAACGAAACCTGAAACTTCTCTTTACATCCCTGCCCACTCGTAACTATCTCACAAGTCACGCCAAAACTGGTGGAACTTGAATGCATATAGAGAGTTGACAGATGTGAATGTTCTAGGATTACACGTCCCTACCCGATGAAACCAGGTACACAAACGCGTCCTTAACTTAGCACATCATTGTCACAATTCAAGGTCTCTGGATCATTTCCCAGCCGAGTATGCTCAAGTATCGCTAACGAACGAGTTTCGGTGGGCAGTGTCTCGCGAAAACAATTTAAGGAGAGTGGTCAGGCGCGGACATGAGCAAGCTGTCCCCTCCGCAGAGACGAACTACGCTATACTAAACGATCACACAAGAACTGTAAATCTGCAGAAGACTATCACAACAATCAAAATCCGCTGCAGGAAGATGTACATTAAGCTCTGGTGGTCCGTGGAAAATCTGATACGACTCTTAAGCAAGTAGTGTCTCCAAATCTCCGACGCAAAACCACCGCGCCCATCTCCAGATCATGAGTGGAATATCCTCCTCGTACTTCCTCCAAAGGTAGGGAAGCAAAAGCGATAACTCTATTGTGTCACCTCAGTACACAATCGAGCCCCACTCAAGAAACATTACAGTCAAACAACAAGGTCGCCCGAACCAAAAGCAAGAAGGAACTGTTGCAGCTGTTAACGGAATCTCCAACTGCCGAAACTCCGTACACATGCTTCAGTCCAAAGAAAAGAAACCTCCTTACTGGTCAATTCAGTCAACGGTGCAGCACTACTTTAACAATCCTGCATGAAACGGCGGTAAAAACCTGCTAAGACCAACCATCTGCGGATCTCCGTCCTGCACACAAGTCTGGGCCTAAGCTGTACGGTCACGATCTCCCTCGGAACCATACGAAACCGTCTCCCGTGACTACAAGACCTAGGAGTCAACACCAAACAAGCCTGAAGAAACACTTTGAGGATTTAGCAAACTGCTGGTGCTCTCCCAGTATCTGCATAGCAATCCTCAAGTGCTACTACTGTCCCTCAAGACACACTAAGTAGACCAGAATGTCGTAAATAGCACAACAGAAACTGGTCGAGGAACGGCCTGCAGAAATCTGGTTCATCATATCTACGAATGCTGCTAGGGCATCAGGGAATCCAACGACTCACTGATACATACAAAGCCCGTAGCACGCACAAGTCAATCTTCGGGATGCCATCACCCCGAATCCGCGATAATGATGCCCTGATCCCAAACACACTTAGAAAATGTCTCGCACTCTGGAGCTGATCGAAGAAATCGTCACGGCGAGGTGAAGGATACCTATCCGCACCGTAAGCCGGTTCAGTTGACGATCCGTCGATACACAACCTCAAACTGCCATCTTCCTCCTTGACGAACAGAATTAGGAGCATCCAAAAGCGAAACACTCAGACGCACAAAACTCCCCAAACCACAACTCTGCAGCTGATCCCTTAGCTCCCAAGCTTCGCCGGCTCACCCGGAACAACGTCGGAAAAACTCTCGCACGAAAGGAACCCGGTCCAACAATCCCACTGTGGCTCCGGTATCACGAATGAACGCCAAGAATCCACGACATCTCCTCAGTAGCCGACTAGCGAAAAAGGCCGAATTCATGTTGTGAGAGGCGGCACAACTATCCGTCGGCACAACAAGAACTGACTTGCCGGGGAAAACAAACCTGACTGTTTCCTCACGGTAGTCCACAGACGCCTAACACGTAGTTAACCAGTCCGTGCCCAGGAGAACGTCAAATCCAACATCTCTAGAAGGATCAAAACGACGGACGAATCTCTATCTCCTATCCGCTTGGTACAAAACTGAAATACGTGTCGCGCAACAAAAGGATCGCTGACAGAAGTTAACACCACTACGACTAATCTACCCAACCACGGTACAAGCAAGAAACAAACAAATACACCAAGAGAACATATAACTCAAGGGTACCTGAAAACTCCACATTGGACGTCTGCGCGTCCCGATGAGTAGAAGCAAACTCCTGTGTCTGCCCTCTACTCGCAGCTGAATGCACTCCTCTGGTAGCCTGAGCCCTCTGAGCGAATCTTCCGCGTCCACGGCCTCTCTGAAAACGATCATGACGAGGTGCTAAGGAACAATCCCTGACGAAGTGCTGAAGGCTCCCGCATCGAAAACATCCACGTGCTGACTGCTGACCATCCTGGGGCTGAGAGCTGAACGACTGTCCTCGTCCTAAGCCTCTGCTACTCCCGTGACGGCCACAAAATCTGTCTCGACGACCGAACCTCTGTCTCTGGGCTGGTACGCTGGTACGAGTCCTCCACTGTCCTGGAATTCTCTGAGCCTCTGAAATATGTGCCTCGTCAACTGGGGCTGCAACCACTGGTGCTATGTAGGTGACGGACTGCTGCATACTGATCGTAAGGGACAGCTGAGTAACAGGGGTGACCACCTCTTGTCGTAGCTCCCGAACGACATCAACCAAGGAACTCATCGTCTGGCGAGAGTCCTGCATCTCTACCAAAAGTCTATCCATGGTATAGGTCGTAGGCTGATCCGTCTGCACCTGTGCAACTAGAGTGCCATCCTGGTCAGTACTCGTCTCACCCGAGCCAACTCTGACCTCGGCCCTCGCTGCATCACTCTGAGTCCCCATAGTCATCGGCGGCAAGGCTATAAGTAGATATAAGATGAGATTCGATAAGAATGAGGAAATCGAATCTCAAAGATATGAATCATCAAGGAAGGAATGTCAAGCAAATTGTACTTAGGTCACTTAATGCAAGGTACCATGCTGTGGGTATGCTGCAGACATACACACACTACGTTACTCTGCTTAAGCCACCTACTCCATCATACTAAGGTCATCCTACACTCCGAAAGGTAAAACCTAACGCTCTGATACCAACTTTGTCACGACCCAAAATTGGCCCGTGACGGCCCTAATACTACGCAACGCCTAAAGACGCAACGTAGTAAAAGAAAGCCAAACCCAGAATCTAAACCATGAAAAATACGGAAAAGATAATATAAGTTTTGAAACATTTGAAATCGCAACCCAAATTCTTTAAATGTCTTACTTTCTTTCCTTTAAAATTTTAGCAACACCCCCTTTTTGTAAAGGCAAGTCAAGATGAATGCAACACAAAAATAATGACAGTAGAGAAAAGCTGTATATAAAAGACATCAAATCCACAATAATAAACATAACGTCCTCACCAAGTCTCTATGTCCACAAATACAATAGTAGATGGAGAGTACAAATACAATGAATATACAATATGAAATACAGATAACTATCTAACCCACCTAAGCAAAATGGTACTGTGAGCTGATGCGGTATCTATAGCAAAAGATGGTAGCTGGATAGCTGAAAAGAGGAATAGCCTGCCTCGACTACTCAGGGGAACAACCTGAAACACCTGTGGCACAACGGGGGTGAGTTGCCAACTCGTGAATAGTATAAAACATATGCAGGTAATCGCAGGAATGCACGTACAGCATGAAGCTAAGGTATGCGATTACAATAACTATATGTCATGCAAATGCTGAAATAAGGAGAGTACACTAGCAGGTACAATCAATATGTGAGCAATAATGGCATGATAATAGTATGCAATGACTATGCAATAGAGATATGAGAAAGCAAATATGCAACTATCATAAGGGTACACTACAAGTACTACCAATGTATGAATCTGTGCATAAGGTAGGTAAGGGTGAGGTATAGGGTGGAATATGTCATTTCCCACGGAAACCTGACGTCGTGGCAGGATCACAATCCATCAAGATACTCCAATCCCAAATCCTCAAATCAGCCCCCACATTGGGCACTCACATCATATAAGTCTCACAACTCGTCAATGTACAATATCGAGTAATCTCCTATATCCCGAATGTACAAATCACCAATCACATAGGTATATCCAATGTCCAATCCCAATGAATCACCTAGTATCCCAAGTCCAATCTCAAGTAAGTTTCTAGCATCCTAAAGGTAAATATATGTACAGAAATAAATATGATGGGGGCAATACACATATATTAGCGTCCCATACCACTAATATTGGTGTAAGGGTATATATAACAACGGCTAAATCCCCTGTTATATATACAAAAAGGGGTTAAAGAAATATCATGAAACCGTGTGCCAAGCATCGACACAGAAATCCTCGTATATCTGGATCCGTCAGTCCGGATCAGCCCACGGGGTCCGTCTGCGGTATCGGCCCTCGGCCCCGACAGTACAGATCCTCCCGCATCCATCTCTCGACTCTGGCCAGTCGCCTCCGGACAACTGCCAGGTCCAACCAATCACCGGTAGGTACTCGCCCGCCTCCAGGCTCAATCAGCAAACCCATCGATCTTCTTGCCGAAGGGAACCATACCGGGCCCCACCATGTACTCTCATACGGCAACCACACCTCGTATGGAGTATATAATCAGCACCGATAAAACTCATGGGGGACGCTCAAATATCATATCAAGGAAACCGGGTTGTTTCATGTATGCATAATTTCATGAACTCCCGCGGTTCCCAAATCCCGAAAACATCATGTAAAATCCAGATAAACAATGCGCAATCCAGGAATAAATGTATGCGATATATCTGAATGCGAGCAGGTAAACACAAGTATATAGCTGAACCAGATGTATGCGAAATCAAGATAAGGTACAGCTAAGTAACATCAGTAAAGGTAGATAGGTATCTGCAACTGAATATGTGTGTAACATACAGGTGTAGCAATGCACAGGTATCTACCTATAGGAACTGATGTCGTATACCCCCTGGGTATAAGTAACATATATAGGAAATCCCTCCCGGTATAGGTAAAATATGTAGGAGGTATACCTGTAGCTGTATCGTAAAGTGAAAATATACCTATCACTAAATGTATGATACACTATAGGTATACCGGTAAGCTAGATGTCATGTATAGTAAGCAATAGTAGCTATAAGGGGTAGTGTGTGTGACATGGCAATTATTGACGGTGTGTGTGTAGCATACAATCTGTGCTCGTGCAACATGAATCGTCAACAATGTGTGCAGTGTCCTACGGCTGCTAGTCACAGTATATAACTATATCAAGGAAATGCAGTAAGGCGCAATTCTACAATGACGTAGAATGTGCGACAGGTAATTTGAATCCTAGCCCAGACGCATAACGCCATGCGGGCGATTCCCCTGTAGATGTTAAATCTACTCACCTACACTCCACGCTGGGTGAATCCTACCGTCTGCTCCCTCTGTAGTGGTGTCTGTAGTCCCTGTCTGCAAACCTGTAAATAAGACATGGAAATCACATATAAGCCAAATATCCTGCGAAACGCGATATTGAACCAAAACGAGAAACTCGCGTCGCGAACTAAGCGCACGTGTGCACGATACGCTGAATCGTGTGTGTACGCGTCTAAAACCATCGCGACACGCCGCGATACGCTGGATCACAGAACCCACTCACGTATCGCGCGTATCGCGCAAACACAACGGACACCAAAAACGACATATGATCCCAGATTTTGCCTACTGTGAAAACTAAGCAAATAAACAAGACCAGAGGAACCCAACCCATAGCAGACACCTAAAGATAAAAACCCAAACCCTAACTCCTCATCTTGGCCGGCGCCGCCGGCCCTTCCTCAAGCTGTCGCCGGCCCTGGCCGGTGGCCTGGGGTCTATCTCCTAGGTGGTGCTCCGGGGTCTCTAGTACAACACTACAACATTGTTTAATTTTCCAGTTACATCTCGGATCACAGCAGGTTCCAGATGTCACAATTCACTTTAAAAGTCACCAATTTGCACAAAGTAGAAATCTTATGGTATTTTAGTGAAATCTGGGGATTTCTCAGTTGAAGTGTCCCTATTAACACTAAATTAACCTAAGGTAGCTAACACAATCAACAATTTACCACAACATCTCACAAATCACTCAAACTAGCACCAAACTAGCTAATTTAACACTAATCGAAGCAATCGATGCACAACTAACCAAACCAGAAATAGGGTTCAGAAATTATACCCTATTGGACCTTAAAGAGCCCAAGAAAGCAGGTGAAGAGGAGTGTGGAGCTACTGCAAGTGCTGGGGCTGCTTTCTGCTGCTTCTGCTACCTGCTGCTGCTGCTAAAGCTTACTGCTGCTGCTGAAGATGATGATGATGATGATGCTACTGCTGGTGTTGTGGTTGTTGCTGTTGTTGTTGTCGTTATTGTGTTGTTCATGCTGTTCTTGCTGCCCCTGTTGCTGCTTCTGCTGCCTCTGCTGCTTCTGCTGCTACTTGCTTGTGTGTGTGTGTGTGAGAATGAGAGTGAGTGAGTGTGTGTGCAAGTGAGAGTGAGAGAATGAGTGAAGAGGAAATGAGAGGAGAATGAGAGCAATCACAAAGACCCCCCCTTCTCTTTCTCTTTCCTCATAAATGAGGCATGGTCAACACCATAATGCACCATGCTCACATCTCTCTCTCTCTCTCAAAGTCAACATTCAACCATATTAAAATCCCTTTTAAATTCATTTTAAATGAAAATAACCATGACACTATTAAACCCAAAGCACTTAAACAACAAATTAAAAACTTAAAGAGAAAGGATTAATCTATCATGCTTGCTAAACATGGTCTAATCCCATCTCTAAACCCTAGTTATCATGCACAAGTGTGTGTGTGCCTAACAAAATTCTAATAAAATACACAATAATTAGGATAAAATATTTAAAAACCAATTTGGTAAACTTTTTTATTAAAAACCATATATTAAAATATAATTAGCTACAAAACACATTCTAAGGTGTTACACAATATCACTATTGTTCTTCCAAATGGTAGAAAGTCAACTCTCGTCATAGCCTGGGTCAACCCACAAACAGCCATTACAGAAACGTGCCTTGAGTTGTCCAGTGTCTGGTTTTAATCATAAGCCGGGCAACTCCCCGTACCTTAACATCGTTAAGATATGAACTGTTCTATATCCAATATAGAACCAGAGGCACAGATTTAATTGAACCATATTCAAATCATGCAGCTGTCTCCAGTGCATGTCAACTAAATGGAAGAATGCCGATCAGCGTTACTCAACTTAGGAATGCTTCCAATTATGAGTAACCTGAAAGAGAAGCAAGTTCTCTTAATCATTACTATCAACTGAATACCCTTCACAAGTATCTACATCTCCGATCACTTTGAAGAATCCCGATACTTGCAATACCTTGTTCTCTACTTATTCAAATAGCTATAACTTCTCAAAATTCAGTCCCTGTGTTTCCACGAAACACCTGTCTAAAAACTAGAGAAGTCATAAGTAACCCGAATATAGTACGAGAACCAACCCCTCTGTCCTCATGGACGCTGGACAACATACAATACTCTGTATAAGTCCCTTGAGTCTGATAACTCATTCACTGTGTGTCGTAGGTTGAAAACTGTACTTATGGTTAAGAAGAATTACACCGCTGTTTAATGCTCCTTACCTAACCATCCACTGATATAGGTAAATGTCATAGACATAATTTCAAAAAGGTATATCTCACTCTATAAAAATAGACGTACAGATATATCAATTTGAAATTGGTGCATAATAGCGGATATTCAAAACCAAATAATTGCCGTCCGGCAAACAACCCAGGTGACTTCCTCAAGTATCACCGATTACAACGAATCCCGATATAATGAGGATGATCACCTAATTCCCAATAACTTACTCCCACTCATCATCTGTAAAATCATACAGATGTGAGAATCATACCTGGTAAATACATACCCTGGAGCAAGTGTCTAATCGGGAAATCAGTTTTCCATTAGCAGTACACAGTGAAACTGAAACATTGTTTCGTTGGGGTATCCTGGTATTCCTAGTAATGCCTCTTCCATTATCCAGATTCACAACTGTAACCGTATAATTCTTTGCCACCTTTCCAAATCCCTTTATATGTCTTTCGTCATTACCTTCTGCACACCCCTTTAGGCAAAATGGTTTTCTTCCTTCCCTACCTTTCGGCACCAGCCTATGGTTTGGAAGAAGACTATCCAATAAGCATAATGGGTGTACTGTCCTAATCCTAGTAGCACTCGCAATGCGAGAGAAGGTGAAGATAAAAGACAACCGAATAAACCTTATTCTTATTTCTCCTGAACCAGAATCCATCCCCGAACTGGAACAAGTTCCTTTCGAGTTCGTATATAACCATACGATGGAGTATCCAATAAACTGTAGATCTTCGTAGTGATACGGAGTGTCCTGGAGAAATACAAAGGTGATTTAGGATTGGCGAAGAAATACTTGGTTTGGTCGTGAATATCAGTCGCAATTTACTTTGCCCTCTTACTAATCCCTTTCTTTGTCTTTACATAATACCTTCTGCACACCGTTTAGGCTAATTAGTTTTCTTCATTCCCCACCGTTCGGCACCAGCCTAAGGTTTGGAAGAAGACTATCCAATTTGCGTAATAGGTGTACTATCTCCTAAACCAAGGAGTACTCGTAATCTGAGATAAGGTAAAATGAAAAGACAACTGAATAATCCTATCCGTTTGCTCCAGAACCGGAAACCATCCTCGAATAAATTCCTTCGAGTTCGTATCTAACCATACGATGGTTTTGTCCAATGGAAGTGGACGTTCGTAGTAATACGGGGTGTCCTGGAGAAAAAGGTAAAAGTAGGAGTGGCAATGAGGTTTGCAACTCTGACAATCCAAAAGCCAGTGTTTAAGAAGGTTCGGTCAACTTGGTCACTGAGTCATAGTCTTAGGGTCGGGTCAATGGTCGCTGCCAAAGAGAGAGAGAGAGAAAAGAAACACTCAGCGTGCACTCTAACCTAGATCAGAATGGTTATCACTTTGTCTAATCAGGAAACCTCCCACTGTAACCTCAAATTCTTCTCCAAAACCTAAAGAAGAATTAGTCGGGATCACTCGAGGAGTAAACCAACTCATCAGTGGGAATCGGGATCCAACTATCATCGCATGATAACTTGACGGAATCCACTCAAGTCACCACACTCCAGAAGGTATGCGCATGCCTGGCAAGTTTCAGTTCTTTTGAAACTCCCGATGTGATTTTTACCCCTAGGACCGAAGTGACCTTGACGGAGTCAACAAATCAAAGAGTCCTAGTCAAGTTCAACCTGTCATTATCTGGATTGCATTAAACCCACCCGTACGTGCCCTTGACGGAGTCAACAAGGCCGCACGACTGTCCTAACCAATCCTATTTATGCAACAAACAAGCACCACTTAGCTACCGTACACTACGCCTTGACGGAGTCAACAAACGCAGCACGAATACTAAGTAATACTTGTAAGAAATGACGGAGGGCTACGTCTAGTTTTTGGCGAAAAACTTTTAACTTAATGAACTTGATATCGTTGAACGAACTGCATAGCCTTTTGTAAAAATATAGTGACGAAAACCTTTGCTAAAGAGGTCACTCCCGGTGAAGGGATCTCGGCTCTTTCCCCGTAGAATGAGGTGCAGGATATTCCAACCGAATACCACGATGCAAAGCAAAAGTAATCGGCTATAGTGAAGTTATTGCCCTGACGCAAACTTTTGTCCAAGGGGTCACTCCCGGTGAAGGGATCTCGGCCCTTGCCTCGTCGACTGAAGAGCAGGATATTCCAACTGAATACCACGATGCAAAGCAAAAGTAGAACGTCCTTGCAATAACAGCTTTTTGAAAAGTGTTCCAACAACATCAGAATAGGTTTGTTTATCTTGCATTGATCCGAATAAACGCAGTCCCATCATATGATCACACCAATAAAGAACGAAAATGATGATGTACGTATATGTCATCCGCATTCGCCACTGGGTCCCGTCATCACCCGTTAGGTTACTTAACTAACGACAGAGCGGGGACTGGACTAGCGCAGATGCAAAACATATACAACATCTACTAGTATATATATCAATATATAATATTTCGCTCAAGGCGTGATAAGAATGCAACATCACAGAAATGTACAGCATCACAGAACAATACAGATATCTGGGATCCCCGGGTTTCATAAAGCCGCTACTGAAACCCGACGTTCCCCTGGTCGTGTGGATAGCCTGTGCAATGAAATCCCAGACCCCTACGGGCGCGACAAGTCACCCGCCAAGACCTGAAGCGAGGCAGTCCCCTCCAGCACCGTGAATGGACCACCCAGCACTTCACGGAATCCGGTAACTTGGGCACCCCTCCTGGGTCAACCTGTACCCCCTACGAGTGCGGCGAATAGCCCGCCAATCCTAGAGTGAAGCCCCTTCCGTCTCAATGCCATGAGATGCGGGCCCGTTGCCCTCTAGAACCCGGCTATCCGTGCACCCCTCCGCGGGGTAATCCTAGTACAGAAAATAAAATATACATACACCGGGTACATCGACCGCAACCAGGTCGTGCCCCAAAAGAATAATACAAACTGGCAGTGACGGCAGTCCACATGTCGGACGCTCGCCCCGCAATATCAAATGTATATAATACAACAAAACTGTACTACCGCTGCAACCAGGCTATCCCCACGGCCGATCCGCAACATCACAGCAATACACAGAACATCAACGTGAATGTCACGTTCGCTGTCACGACCCGAAAGTACGGAACGTGACCGGCACTTAGATTACGAAGCGTCTAGAGGCGCCACGTGACCTAAGTAAGCCGAAGCCCAGAAATCTAAACCATAAAAGAAGAAAAAGAAGAAAAGAAAAGAAAACAAGTATAAAAACATCAGCAAATTTTACCAAAAATTTCGGCAGAGTCTCCTCTGTAAACTGGCCCCCAAACGGGTACAACAAGTATAATATGAATAAACAATAAAAAGCATCCCCAAACGGGTGCTAGCTCAACGCCAACAGGCGGAGTCAACCACAACAATCACAATAATATACAACGCCAAAGGGCGAGGCTCAAATCTCAAAAAAAACAAAAACCACCAGATCAGAATAACACATGCGCGACTCTAAGGTCGAAATAAACAACTGGTCCAATAAACTTATCAAGTAATACAAATATGGTTGATGGAGCTTTCTAGATACAAATGAAATAATAAAAATACAACGGCGGTTCAGATACAAATGAACCAACCTACCGTGCAAATCACCCGAAATGAAAATGATGTGCCAGCAACTGCCAAGGGAAACCTGTACATCGCACCTGAAAAGAATTTGGCACAACGGGGGTGAGTTGCCAACTCGTGAGTAGAAGACATCTACGAAAAGAAATCGAATGCACGACGCTATCCTAGGTCATAATAATACACTACTATATCCTAAACATCTAGTAATAGCAGGGTAATACTACGTGTAAGTGCAGATAATCCGTGTTCGTGTCAGTGCTTAATATAATACTATGTCATATGAAATGAAATGCATGTTGGAGATAGTGCCCTCAGAGTCAATTATTGGGTCACAGGCACGTGATTGCAATGATTGAGGGGAGGACCTATCCCGGTAGGACAGTCTTACTCGAGATGATAGTATGCTATCTGGTTTATCTTTATCATCGTGTACTGCTTTAGGTGACCTTTCGAGTCGCTATTACACGTTGATAAAGCCCCTAGGATTCTTGCTTGACTTCCAGCAGTATGAGGGCGGTCATATAAGTGGGAGCTGGGGTCTATAAGCACATCCTTAAATGGTCCCTAGTCGAGGGAGTTTCGAGACAGGGCATCGATACTCCAGAGTAGACTAGTGTATACAGTCGAGACCCCGACGAGGGGCGGTGGCCGGTCTCACAAGCCACTGGTGTCAGTTGATTCACCTAAGATGTATACAGGTGCTCATTGGGTTATGAGTACACCGGACAGGACTCGCCGGGAACCTGCTAGTTGGGATATACCAGACGTCAGATAGCAGTTCCCAGGTGACATGTGTACAGGTTAGTTCATCGACCTGGGATCGTCATTTGTCTCGTGTGAGTTCCCACTGTACTTTGATTACTACCCTACCACGGCTCAAAGGAGTCGTGCAAACAGGTTTTAGTTGGGTACAGTCCCGAGCCACATGGAGGCAGTGAGCGGATCTGCAGGGGTTCGTCTCTCCCGGTATTGGGGGTGAGGTCGTGCTGTGTCTAGGAGAGCCAGAACATGAAAAGTCCTTGGCCAAGGCAGGAGATTTGCTGGTAGGTATTCCAGTAGTATCTCAGGGTGTTCTGGGCTACACTCCGACACGACTTGTACCGCTTTTGGGGGTCTGACTTTTACCAACCCCCTAGGCCCGCCATGCGATGCTCATAGACGAACGGACCGGACTGTACGGATATTGTCACTGACAGGCTCAGTAGGGTGTCAGGATGAGTTCGCTCATCGACGTCCCTTTTGGTCAATACCTGGTGGCCCGTCACGTATTGGCTTATACCTCTGACGTGCTGGTGGTTAAATCCACAGCCACAGTATTGACGAGTCTTTAGAGTCCACCACACAGACAGTTACTCAGGTTTCGGGCGAAACGCTGTAGAGGCCGTATGGAGATATGGCATGGTTCGATCAGATACGTGCGGTATTGCACGGATCGTGATCGGACGATTTTTTACTAGCCGGCTTTGGCTTAAGCCGGATCCTGGTATTTGATAGTGTAGTTTTGTCTCTTTGCATTTGTGTTCAGTGCGAATACAAATGCGGGCATGTATTTGCAGTAGTGGGGTTTTCCTGTAATTTATTACGGGATCGGTTTTCTGAAGTTGCCAGTTTGCATTCCGTTCCGGCCAGTTTTCCTTCATTCCTTCTCGGCCGGACTTTTGATGGAGGGGGTTATTTGCAATTTGCAAATAACTCTTTTGTGGAGGGCTTCCTTGCTTTTGTTCCTTCTTATCATCATGAGATGCCTTTCTTGTCCCTTTCTTAGCTTTTCATGTGATGGTTATGTGATGATGAGATTAGATGAAGGATTGATTTGGATTGGAATTGATGTGAGCCTTTTGTTGATTTATCATTTCTTTTTCACATGATAATTCTTGGAGAGGTTTTCTTTTTCTCTCTCCAATCTCATTCTTGTGAGGAGGGGGCCGGCCACTTCAAGAGAGGGAGAAGAGGGGATTTCATTTGGAGTGAGGAAAAAGTTTCATATCATTTTCATGCTACCAAAATTCCAAAGCACAATTTTCTTTAGTTGCTTTCTTCTCCTCCTCACATCCTTCCATCTAGGCAACTTCAAGAACCCCAAGAGACATGCCTACTACACTATTCTATAGCAAGCCTTGGACGCGTCGGATAGCCAACTTCGCGCCCGAGTTGCCTCGGTCAAGAGGCGGGAGCTCGTAAAAGATTCCGGCTACGTGGTGCCCCTTTCCGACGAGCGAGGAGGTGACGGAGATTCCGCATGAGATCGGAGTGGAGATGAAGACCGGAGGACTCGGATCGCTTGGTATACTTCTCTACTCTTTTCTTGTTTGCTAGTTGCTAGGTTAATGGCCCGATCCGGGTAAAAAGTCCGCGGTGGTGCCGTTTTGCAAAGTTCGCAAAGTTTTTGTTTTCCGCGTTTCCGGCGTCGGATCGACGGCCGGGGCGCCCCCGCGGGCTTACAATGGTATCAGAGCCACGCCGTTAACCTACCTAGCTTGCTCTAGTATGTTTAGAACTCGATCGAACAAAAACCCGAAAACCGTATTTTTTGTGCACATGTGTTCTCTGTTAAAATTTTTAGAGCTCCTAAAATTTTTCTGGTGATTGCAGAGACATGTACAACAAATTATAAGAATTCTGGGAAAATACGATCCACTGATTCCTCACTTCGACCGCGGAAGCGCGGCCAAACCCCTGGTTTGGCCGCGCTTGCGCGGCGGAAAAGAGGAATCGTGGCACCATATTTTCCCAGTAAGCTTATGAGTTGAAAATAGGGCTTTTGGGATATTTTCTTTGGGCCCAGATTTTCTATAAATGCTACAGTACTGCTTGGGGCCCACTTTGATAAATTTGTTCGATCGGATATTTTAAACATGCCAGTTCACAGTTTTTACATTATATCTGCGACCGTGAATGTCACTTGATCGGTAAATCCCGTCTAACTGCTATAGCCCGGTTAGACGGATTTGCGAACGTGACTTTCACGTTGATGTTCTGTGATTGTACTGTGTTGTTGCGGATCGGTCGTGGGGGATAGCCTGGTTGCAGTGGTAGTACAGTTCTGTTGTATTATGTACATTTGATATTGCGGGGCGAGCGTCCGACATGTGGACTGCCGTCACTGCCTGTTTGTATTATTATTTTGGGGCACGACCAGGTTGCGGTCGATGTACCCGTTGTATGTATATTTTACTTTCTGTACTAGGATTACCCCGCCGAGGGGTGCACGGATAGCCGGATTCTGGAGGGCAACAAGCCCGCATCTCATGGCGTTGAGACGGAGGGGGCTTCACTCTAGAATTGGCGGGCTATTCGCCGCACTCGTAGGGGGTACAGGCTGACCCAGGAGGGGTGCCCAAGTTACCGGATTCCGTGAAGTGCTGGGTGGTCCATTCACGTCGTTGAAGGGGGCTGCCTCGCTTCAGGTTTTGGCGGGTGACTTGCAGCGCCCGTAGGGGTCTAGGATTTCATTGCACAGGCTATCCACACGACCAGGGGAACGTCGGGTTTCAGCAGCGGCTCTGTGAAACCCGGGGATCCCAGATATCTGTATTGATCTGTGTTGCTATACATTTCTGTGTTGCATTTTCTCACGCCTTGAGCGAAAATTATATATTATATATATATATATTAGTAGACGTTGTATATGTTTTGCATCCGCGCTAGTCCAGTCCCCGCTCTGTCGTTAGTTAGCTAACCTAACGGGTGATGACGGGATCCAGTGGCGAATGCGGATGGCATATACGTACGTCAGTATATTTTCGTTCTTTGTGGTGTGATCATTTGATGGGACTGCATTGATTCGGATTAATGCAAGTTAAACAAACCTAATTTGATGTTGTTGGAACATTTTTCAAAAAGCTGTTATTGCAAGAGCGTTCTCTTTTGTTTTGCCCAGTGGTATTCAGTTGAAATATCCTGCTCCTCAGTCGACGAGGCAAGGGCCGAGATCCCTTCACCGGAAGTGACCCCTTGGACAAAAGTTTGCGTTAGGGCAGTAACTTCACTATAGCCGATTACTTTTGCTTTGCATCGTGGTATTCAGTTGGAATATCCTGCACCTCATTCTACGGGGAAAGAGCCGAGATCCCTTCACCGGGAGTGACCTCTTTAGCAAAGGTTGTCGTCACTATATTTTTATAAAGCTATCAGTTCCTTCAACGATATCAAGTTCATTACGTTAAAGGTTTTCGCCAGAAACCATTCGTAGCCCTCCGTCATTTCAGTTAAATATTCGGTAGTATTCAAGCTATGTATTTTGACCTCACGCCAAGGCATAGTGTTTGGTAGCTGCCGGGTATTTATCTGTTGCATAGATAGATGCGTTGGTTTGGGACAGTCGTACTACTATTTTGGCCTACGTCAAGGGTATGTACGGGTGGGTTCAAATTAACCAGGATAATGACGGGTAGAACTTGACATGTGACTTATGATATTTTGACCTCACGCCAAGGTCATAAGAGCATGGGGTAGAAATCCACATCGGGAGTTTCAAAAGTACTGAAACTTGCCAGATATGCGCATACCTTCTGGAGTGTGATAACGTGAGCGGATTCCGTCACGTTATCATGCGATGAGAGTTGGATCCCGATTCCCACTGATGAGTTGGTTTACTCCTCGGGTTATCCCGGCTAATTCTTCTTTCAGGTTTGGGGAAGAATTTGACGTTACAGTGGGAGGTTTCCAGATTAGATAAATTGGTAACCATTCTGATCTAGGTTAGAGTGCACGCTGAGTGTTTCTTTTCTCTCTCTCTCTGGCAGCGACCATTGACTCGACCCTAGACTATGACTCAGTGACCAAGTTGACCGAACCTTCTTAACACAGGCTTTTGGATTGTCAGAGTTGCAAACCTCATTGCCACTCCTACTTTTACCCTTTTCTCCAGGACACCCCGTATTACTACGAACGTCCACTTCCATTGGACAAAACCATCGTATGGTTATATACGAACTCGAAGGACTTCGAGGATGGTTTCCGGTTCTGGAGAAAACGAATAGGACTATTCAGTTGTCTTTACCTTTTACCTTCTCTCAGGTTGCGAGTACTCCTTAGTTTAGGAGATAGTACACCTATTATGCAAATTGGATAGTCTTCTTCCAAACCTTAGGCTGGTGTCGAACGGTAGGGAATGAAGAAAGCCAATTAGCCTAAACGGTGTACAGAAGGTATTAAGTTCAGACAAAGCAAGGGATTAGTAAGAGGGCAAAGTAAATTGCGACTGCTATTCACGACCAAACCATGTACTTCTTTGTCAATCCTAAATCACCTATGAATTAAGTTCATTCGATTGTCTTTTATCCTCACCTTCTCTCGCATTGCGAGTGTTCCTAGGACTAGGACAGTACACCCATTATGCTTATTGGATAGTCTTCTTCCAAACCATAGGCTGGTGCCGAACGGTAGGGAAGGAAGAAAACCATTTGGCCTAAAGGGGTGTACAGAAGGTAATGACTAAAGACATGTAAAGGGATTTAGAAAGATGGCAAAGAATTATACGGTTATAGTTGTGAATCTGGATAATGGAAGAGGCATTACTAAGAATACCAGGATACCCCATCGAAACATCTCAATGTTTCAGTTTCACTGTGTACTGTTAAATGAAAACTGATTTCCCAATTAGGCACTTGCTCCAGGGTATGTATTTACCAGGTATGAGTCTCACATCTGTATGGTTTTACAGATGATGAGGGGGAGTAAGTTATTGGGAATTAGGTGACCATTCTCATTATATCGGGATTCGTTGGAATCGGTGATATTTGAGGAAGCCACCTGGGTTATTTGCCGGTCGGCAAATATTTGGTTTTGAATATCCGTTGTTGTGCACCAATTTCAAATTGATATATCTGTACGTCTATTTTTATAGAGTGAGACATATCTTTTTGAAATTATGTCTATGACATTTACCTATACCAGTGGATGGTTAGGTAAGGAGCATTGAACAGCGGTGTAATTCTTCTTAACCAAAAGTACAGTTTTCAACCTACGACACACAGTGAATGAGTTACTAGACTCAGGGGACTTATGCAGAGTATTGTATATTGTCCAGTGTCCATTAGGACAGAGGGGTTGGTCCTCGTACTATATTCTGTTTACTTTTAACTTCTCTAGTTCTTAGACATGTGTTTCGTAGAAACACAGGGTCTAAGTTTTGAGGAGTTATAGGTATAAGAGTAAAGTAGAGAACCAAGTGTTGCAAGTATCGGGATTCTTCAAAGAGATCGAAGATGCAGATACTTGTGAATGGTATTCAGTTGATAGTAATGATTAAGAGAACTTGCTTCTCTTTCAGGTTACTCATAATTGGAAGCATTCCTAGGTTGAGTAACGCTGATCGGCCTCTCTTCCATTTACTTGACATGCACTGGAGACAGCTGCATGATTTGAATCTGGTTAAATTAAATCAGTGCCTCTGTTTCTTGGATATAGAACAGTTCATATCTTGACATTGTTAAGATACGGGGAGTTGTCCGGCTTATGCTTAAAACCAGACACTGGACAACTCAAGGCACGTTTCAGTAGTGGCTGTTTGTGGGTTGACCCGGGCTATGACGAGGGTTGACTTTCTACCATCTGGAAGATCAATAGTGATATTGTTCTTGACTCGCCACAGTTTTATCAAAAATGGATTTTTTCAGAAAACAGTAGTGGGAGTATGGTAGAACTGGAAGTGATTCCAGAACCACAAACGATTACTGAAGATTTCATAAGAACCTAAAGATTCAATCTGGTTTGACATTCCATTGGCCACTCCGCAGATAAGGTGGGTAACCTCAGGCACCCGAGAGGTACTTCGGTATGCTCAAGGACGGTGGCAGAGAGGTTCTTGTTTACCCAGACTTGCCATTGCTGTTGTTCCAGGCTGCGAGACCCGGCGGGAGGATGAGTATAGCGTCGTTCTAAACTGGCTTTAGAAGTGCACGTCTATATGACTCTGCCAGAGGGTTGTCGTAGTCAGTGGGAGCAGCGGAAGCATTGGTGGATATCAGGCTTATGTCTATTTATAGACTAAAGCAGATATAACAGAGATAGATCATCTATTTCTGATGTGACAGTCATAGGTTTGACTTCATCAGAATAGGGGATGGATCTGTTAAGAAGGTAGTAGGGTGTGATGTCCTGGTATTTGATGACATACACAGAGTAGGAAGTGATATTCCTATACTACGATCGGTTATACTTTGGTCGTCACACAGTGGTTTCTCCACATAGGACTTGGATATTATATCAGACATTCTGGTTATTAGATCTATGGTTTTAGATCTAGATTTGGGTGGTTTCCCAATCTGGGTACTTTGACCGCATTCTATGAGTATTTAGAATGAACGACTCCTGGCACGGTAGTGTACCTGCAGGTAATGGAGTCACCCTCTCTAAAGGTGTCTTACAGACTAAAGGGGAGAGGGACACGCATGATTGACAGATCACTTGCTTAGGCAACTGAGTCAATCATGAGATGTCAAGTACCACACCAGATATTGTTCTTGCAGTAGGTGCAATAAGTTGATATTAATCCAATCCTGGAGAAACAGTCGGAAGCAGTTTTAGAACATAAGTGGATGTTCTAAGGAATTGATAACGACAGCCTCCTTAAGGAGACGGTTATTATTCCAGGCTTCCAAGGTGACATGGATGGCAGAGTGGCTGTCAGAGTTATAGTTTTTCCCTCTAACGAGGGGCAGTATTTTGGACAGGTGGTCCAAGTGGATACTGAGGGAAGGCATGGCGCAGGGATACTGATTAAGTTCAGTTGACGATACAGTCTAAGAAGTTTGGATTTGGAGTTCATTTATGAGCTAGGTCCCATCAGACATCTAGACATTCTAAGACAGGTATTGCTCATTTCGGGAGATAGTTTTCTCTGCGAACATGAGATATAGAGAGATATAGAAAGAAACATCAAAGCGGATCCACTCACTGAGGCTATTCCTCGAACGCAATAGTTTCGCAAACGAGCTTTGTGAGACTGACTAGTAGAGGAGTTGGGTGTTCGGTATCACACGGGCTGTGAGTATGCGACATCGCAATAATTAGCCTTGAGTGCAAGTGGGAGATTGTTGGAGATAGTGCCCTCAGAGTCAATTATTGGGTCACAGGCACGTGATTGCAATGATTGAGGGGAGGACCTATCCCGGTAAGACAGTCTTACTCGAGATGATAGTATGCTATCTGGTTTATCTTTATCATCGTGTACTGCTTTAGGTGACCTTTCGAGTCGCTATTACACGTTGATAAAGCCCCTAGGATTCTTGCTTGACTTCCAGCAGTATGAGGGCGGTCATATAAGTGGGAGCTGGGGTCTATAAGCACATCCTTAAATGGTCCCTAGTCGAGGGAGTTTCGAGACAGGGCATCGATACTCCAGAGTAGACTAGTGTATACAGTCGAGACCCCGACGAGGGGCGGTGGCCGGTCTCACAAGCCACTGGTGTCAGTTGATTCACCTAAGATGTATACAGGTGCTCATTGGGTTATGAGTACACCGGACAGGACTCGCCGGGAACCTGCTAGTTGGGATATACCAGACGTCAGATAGCAGTTCCCAGGTGACATGTGTACAGGTTAGTTCATCGACCTGGGATCGTCATTTGTCTCATGTGAGTTCCCACTGTACTTTGATTACTACCCTACCACGGCTCAAAGGAGTCGTGCAAACAGGTTTTAGTTGGGTACAGTCCCGAGCCACATGGAGGAAGTGAGCGGATCTGCAGGGGTTCGTCTCTCCCGGTATTGGGGGTGAGGTCGTGCTGTGTCTAGGAGAGCCAGAACATGAAAAGTCCTTGGCCAAGGCAGGAGATTTGCTGGTAGGTATTCCAGTAGTATCTCAGGGTGTTCTGGGCTACACTCCGACACGACTTGTACCGCTTTTGGGGGTCTGACTTTTACCAACCCCCTAGGCCCGCCATGCGATGCTCATAGACGAACGGACCGGACTGTACGGATATTGTCACTGACAGGCTCAGTAGGGTGTCAGGATGAGTTCGCTCATCGACGTCCCTTTTGGTCAATACCTGGTGGCCCGTCACATATTGGCTTATACCTCTGACGTGCTGGTGGTTAAATCCACAGCTACAGTATTGACGGGTCTTTAGAGTCCACCACACAGACAGTTACTCAGGTTTCGGGCGAAACGCTGTAGAGGCCGTATGGAGATATGGCATGGTTCGATCAGATACGTGCGGTATTGCACGGATCGTGATCGGACGATTTTTTACTAGCCGGCTTTGGCTTAAGCCGGATCCTGGTATTTGATAGTGTAGTTTTGTCTCTTTGCATTTGTGTTCAGTGCGAATACAAATGCGGGCATGTATTTGCAGTAGTGGGGTTTTCCTGTAATTTATTACGGGATCGGTTTTCTGAAGTTGCCAGTTTGCATTCCGTTCCGGCCAGTTTTCCTTCATTCCTTCTCGGCCGGACTTTTGATGGAGGGGGTTATTTGCAATTTGCAAATAACTCTTTTTTGGAGGGCTTCCTTGCTTTTGTTCCTTCTTATCATCATGAGATGCCTTTCTTGTCCCTTTCTTAGCTTTTCATGTGATGGTTATGTGATGATGAGATTAGATGAAGGATTGATTTGGATTGGAATTGATGTGAGCCTTTTGTTGATTTATCATTTCTTTTTCACATGATAATTCTTGGAGAGGTTTTCTTTTTCTCTCTCCAATCTCATTCTTGTGAGGAGGGGGCCGGCCACTTCAAGAGAGGGAGAAGAGGGGATTTCATTTGGAGTGAGGAAAAAGTTTCATATCATTTTCATGCTACCAAAATTCCAAAGCACAATTTTCTTTAGTTGCTTTCTTCTCCTCCTCACATCCTTCCATCTAGGCAACTTCAAGAACCCCAAGAGACATGCCTACTACACTATTCTATAGCAAGCCTTGGACGCGTCGGCTAGCCAACTTCGCGCCCGAGTTGCCTCGGTCAAGAGGCGGGAGCCCGTAAAAGATTCCGGCTACGTGGTGCCCCTTTCCGACGAGCGAGGAGGTGATGGAGATTCCGCATGAGATCGGAGTGGAGATGAAGACCGGAGGACTCGGATCGCTTGGTATACTTCTCTACTCTTTTCTTGTTTGCTAGTTGCTAGGTTAATGGCCCGATCCGGGTAAAAAGTCCGCGGTGGTGCCGTTTTGCAAAGTTCGCAAAGTTTTTGTTTTCCGCGTTTCCGGCGTCGGATCGACGGCCGGGGCGCCCCCGCGGGCTTACAATGCATGCACCATGAATGTAAAGTAACAAATCCTGAAATCCAGATATACATGTATAAGAACTCTTTAGCTATTATCATAGTAAAGTGTGTATAAGCATCTGAAATCTCAACAATGAAATCCATAGAAATCCGTGTCAAGCATCGACACAACACATGTAATCTCAAGTCTCAATATGTCGGGCTCCGTCAGTCCGGATCGGCCCATATCATCAAATCTCACGACAACGGTCGGTATCCTCCGGATATCCGCCGCGCCAGACATCACCGGTAGGTAGCCTTCCCCTGCCAGGCTCATCGTCTACAACTCGATCTTCTTGCCCCGGGGTACCATACCGGGCCCACCATGTACCCGAGACGGTTCATCCACTCCTCGAATCGGGTCTCGAAATCCATCAGAAAACATGAAATACTCATGGTGGACGACACATACATCACGAGAAAACCGCATCTTATTTTAAAAAGAGAAGAGGAGAGAGAGAGAAGTTTTTATATATATTCTTGCGGTTTTCCCCAAAAATCCAGAAATCTCACAGAAATCCAAATCTCAAAATCATGAGTAGTATATGATAAATGTCGGCATATGCTCATAATACTGTGCGATAACATGAAAATATGAATGCAGGAATGTCTAAGTTATGAATATCATGTCTATACTAACATCAGAGAGTAATCACAATATTATATCGGTTTAGTTGTTAACTGATTCTATCAACAAAATATAATATGATCTAAAGTGTACGTGACATAGCAATTACCGATGATGATGTGTGTGAGCCGGCAAATAAGTGTGCGTGGAATATGCGCATCATCGGTAATGGTGCTGGTGTCCTAACAGGTAAAGTTTATATTGATTATAGCAACCTATAAAAGAACATGCACCATGATGATTATAGTATGAATGTAAATGCAGGTGTGCATTATCCACTCCTCTGCGAGATACGAGTACAACTACCACTGTGTGAGTCGAGCCTAAACCAGTGGCCATCTAACATCCTAAGGAACTAAACCTAATAGACTAGTCAGTATGAAACTAGAGTCTACCTAAGGTCTGAACCAATATCTCTAATAGTCGGCGATCCCGCCTCAATAGCGTCACGTACTTAGTACGGCTTCCTCGAATCAAGAGTGCGGATCAATCCTCAAATCTAAGCCTCGTACGGTAAAATCCCTCGTACGGCATCCCAATATCGGGGTACGGTCAAGTATCTCCTAGGTGTCCCCTCATTCGTATAATGTCAAATGTATCTTATTGTGATTAAGTCATACTTATATGATATCGGCATAAGGTCATACCAATATAATGTCGTAATCAAGTTATACCTATATCATATAGTGATCAGTCACCAGTTACAGTCCAGGTACTATTCTAGCGTCTCATGTACATCAATATCACCACCACTCCTTATAACTTATACATTCATGTTCATTATCTCATTCTCTAATGATCCGCTAACACTTTATTACGACTGTATAGTCAAGAATCACGGCATCAAGCCCAGTTATACTGTTTCAGTGTGTGCGTGGGTGTGTTCTATCTGAAACCTACGAACCTCTTCCAAGGTATTCATTCTCTGATATGGTCTTCCTAAATCTGTCTAGTCCAGCCTAGGTCAATACTAGGGTCCTACTAGGGTCGCGTCTGGTCTCCTAATGTCAATAAGTACTACACCTATTCTACGTTGCGGGGGTGCTAAACGCCATCCACCCGACATCCCCCCGTAGATATGCATCTACTCACCTGGTCCATGTGAGCCGAAGACGGTGTCGCCATCCTCCTCTTCATCGCCCGTAGTCCACTTGAAGGGTACCTAAACGCAAGCATATAAGAGCATCGTAAACTAGAATCACATACAAAAGTCAAACGATACGAAGAACAAGCACAGGTTAAAACCTATGTCCCGTCCACGCAAAAGAACCAAATACCGCTCGATATCGGTGTACAAACGCCGATTGATCGAGGTAGAAACCAATAAACAACCCGTTGTTTCAAAACCCATTACTTATAATATTAAACTTGGTTCAAATCATCGGAACCCTAAAATCGATCAAATCATCCAATTCCGAAAACCTTGAAAATATCAATTCACCGTTTTACTTCAAAACTTGACGTTTAATGAAACTAATGGTCATAATATTCATTAAATAACATAACTAAGTTACAGAAACCATTACCATATTTTTATTACACTAATTTATATTACAAATAAATTTTGCATGATACACACTAATTTCTAATATGCCATGGTTCATTTTTACAAATTAAAACCATTTAAATTTGTAATTTACACTAATTTAGAGTAAAAATAAAGTTTATGTTAATATTTAAAATAATTAATTTAGGAAAAATATTTTATTAAACTAAAAATTTATAAGTGGCTAAATAAACACTATTTACTAGTAATTACATAATTAAATAGGTATTTTTGAATTTATAATGAAAAACAATTGCGGTTTGATTTTACGAAAAATACATTTTACTTTACCGAAAATCATAAAATTCACTTAAACAATTTTATTCATTTAATTAATTATTTAATTATTTTTAAAACGTTACAATCTTCCCCCCTTTAGGAAATTCGGTCCCCGAATTTAAATTAACACTCAACTTCCAAATACTAAAACATTTAGCAAAATACTAAAATCGTCGGGGCTCCGAAATCATCAATACATAACAAAAATCAACTCCGTCAAGCATGACGCAATCATCGGAGTTAAGGCGAGAATAATATATCATAACCCAATATGAAAACCATTATAATATACATCAATCTATAACTTATATATAGTGTGCATCATAGTGAAACCATACAAATATCCGGATAAGGAAATATGCAAACCCCTTTTTTGAAAATTGCCGTGTGATGCACGTGTCACGGCATAAGTAGCGGACGTTTAAATAAATAAAAATAATAATAATAATAAAAAATAGCTATATATATATATATATCTTTTATTTAACCTACACGTCCCGCCTGGTTACTAAATCAGATAGTAATGATTATGAAAACATACTGCTCAACTAAAATCAATCCTAATCACATCGTAAAAATATCATGTGCGTCCGATGCGCACTGAAATCGAGACCAAATACGAATACCATGAATACTCATAAAAAAACTAAGTGCAACAGGTGTGCACCAAAAACATCTGTCAAGTGCAACGGGCGTGCACGACTCAATATCAGGTGCATCTAATCTGCACAAAACCCCGATTTAGTGCATCTGGTGTGCACAGAATCGTATCAAGGGCGCCAAGTATGCGCAAGAATCCTAATCAGGTGCACATAGTGCACGAAAACATACATCGAACATCAAAATCGAAATCACAGTACAAAAATGCACGAAAACTAGGTCAAAACATATGTCAAAATCATGTGTAACCCCTATACACGAAATCAACTCAAAATCTCAAAATATGTAAAACCAAATCAAGTGTACTGGGTGTGTACTCAACAACATCAATACAACTGATATATGAAACACAAATAGAATGAAGGTACACACAGGAAATACCAATCGTAGAACAAAGTCCTCAAAATACAAAAATCCAATCAACGAAAATAGAAAATTCAAATCACTAAATCACAATCGTAACCACTATCGTCAATGTGCGCCTCTTTCCTCTGATGTCGACTGCTTCAAACTCGTTCCTTCATAGGTGTGCTGACTGCGCTACCAACGGCAATACTCGTGTCTAGAGCCTCCCACATAGTCGATCCCTTCACTTGATATCCGGACTACATTAAACTTTTCGATCGATCCATCAAAATCCCATAATTCCCCGAGAGCTCAACACTCAAGTACAGTTTAAAAATATCCGGTACATACCCCAGCATCGATGATCCAGCTGTAGAAGGGCAAACCCAAGCCTCACTAATGGCACAGCGGAACAGCCGTAAACCCTAAGGTTCAAGGGCGTTCTCGTGGTCATTATGTCGAGTTAGGGTTTCATTCTTCTAGAGGGTCCATCGAAATACCTGCATGTTCTTCCGAATACTTTAAACTTGGGAAAATGGTTTCCTGATAATCGTTCGAACCCTTTAACTTCATCCGGACGGCATGTGACTACCCTTCGTCCGCACGTTAAGCAATGCTTCAATCCTCAAGAATAACCAATACTCTAATGGTTATCGCATTTGAGCCGCAACTTCCTCTGCCCGCGCGCCCGTGGTAACAAAAACCACCCTCCGACATCGACGAAGATAGATCAAAGGAGCGAATGAAATACGGTGCAAACAAATGTACATCCTAAGGCTCCTTAAGCAGAGTAGCGTATCGTAAGTATGCCGCGGACCATACCCACGGTACGTTACTCTACCTAAATCGCCTACTCCATCAACCAAGGGTCACCTAGACTTATACAGGGTTAAACCTAGCGCTCTGATACCAACTTTGTCATGACCCGAAAGTACGGAACGTGACCGGCACTTAGATTACGAAGCGTCTAGAGGCGCCACGTGACCTAAGTAAGCCGAAGCCCAGAAATCTAAACCATAAAAGAAGAAAAAGAAGAAAAGAAAAGAAAACAAGTATAAAAACATCAGCAAATTTTACCAAAAATTTCGGCAGAGTCTCCTCTGTAAACTGGCCCCCAAACGGGTACAACAAGTATAATATGAATAAACAATAAAAAGCATCCCCAAACGGGTGCTAGCTCAACGCCAACAGGCGGAGTCAACCACAACAATCACAATAATATACAACGCCAAAGGGCGAGGCTCAAATCTCAAAAAAAACAAAAACCACCAGATCAGAATAACACATGCACGACTCTAAGGTCGAAATAAACAACTGGTCCAATAAACTTATCAAGTAATACAAATATGGTTGATGGAGCTTTCTAGATACAAATGAAATAATAAAAATACAACGGCGGTTCAGATACAAATGAACCAACCTACCGTGCAAATCACCCGAAATGAAAATGATGTGCCAGCAACTGCCAAGGGAAACCTGTACATCGCACCTGAAAAGAATTTGGCACAACGGGGGTGAGTTGCCAACTCGTGAGTAGAAGACATCTACGAAAAGAAATCGAATGCACGACGCTATCCTAGGTCATAATAATACACTACTATATCCTAAACATCTAGTAATAGCAGGGTAATACTACGTGTAAGTGCAGATAATCCGTGTTCGTGTCAGTGCTTAATATAATACTATGTCATATGAAATGAAATGCATGCACCATGAATGTAAAGTAACAAATCCTGAAATCCAGATATACATGTATAAGAACTCTTTAGCTATTATCATAGTAAAGTGTGTATAAGCATCTGAAATCTCAACAATGAAATCCATAGAAATCCGTGTCAAGCATCGACACAACACATGTAATCTCAAGTCTCAATATGTCGGGCTCCGTCAGTCCGGATCGGCCCATATCATCAAATCTCACGACAACGGTCGGTATCCTCCGGATATCCGCCGCGCCAGACATCACCGGTAGGTAGCCTTCCCCTGCCAGGCTCATCGTCTACAACTCGATCTTCTTGCCCCGGGGTACCATACCAGGCCCACCATGTACCCGAGACGGTTCATCCACTCCTCGAATCGGGTCTCGAAATCCATCAGAAAACATGAAATACTCATGGTGGACGACACATACATCACGAGAAAACCGCATCTTATTTTAAAAAGAGAAGAGGAGAGAGAGAGAAGTTTTTATATATATTCTTGCGGTTTTCCCCAAAAATCCAGAAATCTCACAGAAATCCAAATCTCAAAATCATGAGTAGTATATGATAAATGTCGGCATATGCTCATAATACTGTGCGATAACATGAAAATATGAATGCAGGAATGTCTAAGTTATGAATATCATGTCTATACTAACATCAGAGAGTAATCACAATATTATATCGGTTTAGTTGTTAACTGATTCTATCAACAAAATATAATATGATCTAAAGTGTACGTGACATAGCAATTACCGATGATGATGTGTGTGAGCCGGCAAATAAGTGTGCGTGGAATATGCGCATCATCGGTAATGGTGCTGGTGTCCTAACAGGTAAAGTTTATATTGATTATAACAACCTATAAAAGAACATGCACCATGATGATTATAGTATGAATGTAAATGCAGGTGTGCATTATCCACTCCTCTGCGAGATACGAGTACAACTACCACTGTGTGAGTCGAGCCTAAACCAGTGGCCATCTAACATCCTAAGGAACTAAACCTAATAGACTAGTCAGTATGAAACTAGAGTCTACCTAAGGTC
The DNA here is from genome assembly GCA_030015575.1 of Agapanthus africanus. Taxonomy (NCBI): domain Eukaryota; kingdom Viridiplantae; phylum Streptophyta; class Magnoliopsida; order Asparagales; family Amaryllidaceae; genus Agapanthus; species Agapanthus africanus. Next base: position 355,722,317 of record CM057342.1, on the reverse strand, counting down.
TGAACCAATATCTCTAATAGTCGGCGATCCCGCCTCAATAGCGTCACGTACTTAGTATGGCTTCCTCGAATCAAGAGTGCTGATCAATCCTCAAATCTAAGCCTCGTACGGTAAAATCCCTCGTACGGCATCCCAATATCGGGGTACGGTCAAGTATCTCCTAGGTGTCCCCTCATTCGTATAATGTCAAATGTATCTTATTGTGATTAAGTCATACTTATATGATATCGGCATAAGGTCATACCAATATAATGTCGTAATCAAGTTATACCTATATCATATAGTGATCAGTCACCAGTTACAGTCCAGGTACTATTCTAGCGTCTCATGTACATCAATATCACCACCACTCCTTATAACTTATACATTCATGTTCATTATCTCATTCTCTAATGATCCGCTAACACTTTATTACGACTGTATAGTCAAGAATCACGGCATCAAGCCCAGTTATACTGTTTCAGTGTGTGCGTGGGTGTGTTCTATCTAAAACCTACGAACCTCTTCCAAGGTATTCATTCTCTGATATGGTCTTCCTAAATCTGTCTAGTCCAGCCTAGGTCAATACTAGGGTCCTACTAGGGTCGCGTCTGGTCTGCTAATGTCAATAAGTACTACACCTATTCTACGTTGCGGGGGTGCTAAACGCCATCCACCCGACTTCCCCCCGTAGATATGCATCTACTCACCTGGTCCATGTCAGCCGAAGACGGTGTCGCCATCCTCCTCTTCATCGCCCATAGTCCACTTGAAGGGTACCTAAACGCAAGCATATAAGAGCATCGTAAACTAGAATCACATACAAAAGTCAAACGATACGAAGAACAAGCACAGGTTAAAACCTATGTCCCGTCCACGCAAAAGAACCAAATACCGCTCGATATCGGTGTACAAACGCCGATTGATCGAGGTAGAAACCAATAAACAACCCGTAGTTTCAAAACCCATTACTTATAATATTAAACTTGGTTCAAATCATCGGAACCCTAAAATCGATCAAATCATCCAATTCCGAAAACCTTGAAAATATCAATTCACCGTTTTACTTCAAAACTTGACGTTTAATGAAACTAATGGTCATAATATTCATTAAATAACATAACTAAGTTACAGAAACCATTACCATATTTTTATTACACTAATTTATATTACAAATAAATTTCTAGTTTGCAATTTTATCAATTTTCCACAACTTACAAGCAAAATTCCACAATTCCACAACAACACTTGATTTTGTATGAATTAATGTATCAAACTACAATTTACAATGATAATGATATAATGAAACCTTAATTTATATTTTAAATCTTATTTATTTAATAATTTCCAAAAACTAGTTAGCAAAAATAGCAATTTTTATCAAAATTTATCAATTATCAATAATACTAGTAACTAAACTAAGTTTTTCGATTCCTTTAACATGTCAATATCCTCTTTAAAACCACACTCTAGTGTAATAAACATTAATTGGAATTTTATTCCACCTATATATACTATAAATAGAAATCTAGTTTATTAAAAATGGTTTAATTTAAGAAATTTGGATCACAATTTGCAATATATCAACTATGCATGATTTTCCATTTGTAAAAGTGCTAATCTAGTTATTATAAACCTAATGATATAATAAAACCCCAACTTAATTTTACAAACCCTAACTTGAATTTTTTAAAAGTAGTAAATATAATTAACATATTAAATCTAATTAAGCTTAATGAAACATCTAATAAAAATAAAACAAAAGAAGAAAATTTATACCTCCAAAATTATGAAATCCAACATGAAAATGAGCCTCCAAAATGCATGCTTCCCATCTCCAAAATCCATGTAAAAATGAGAAAAGAATAAAGGGTAGAGAATAAATATGATTTTGTGCACTTTTTATTGAATTTTGGGTGGATTTTTAATGATTTTGTGTAATAAAATGAGGTGGGAAATTGGGGGGGCTGCCACGGGGATCATGGCCGGCCACATGAGGAAGAGAGGGAGAAAAAGAAAGAGGGAAGAATTGTGTAGAAGGTTCACACAATATGATGTATACATATGTCTTTTCATGATTTATTAATTTTCTTTTCATTTCTTCACAATAGCAACTAAAGAAAAGTCTAGAAAATTGGAAAAGTTTGCAAATAAATTTTGCATGATACACACTAATTTCTAATATGCCATGGTTCATTTTTACAAATTAAAACCATTTAAATTTGTAATTTACACTAATTTAGAGTAAAAATAAAGTTTATGTTAATATTTAAAATAATTAATTTAGGAAAAATATTTTATTAAACTAAAAATTTATAAGTGGCTAAATAAACACTATTTACTAGTAATTACATAATTAAATAGGTATTTTTGAATTTATAATGAAAAACAATTGCGGTTTGATTTTACGAAAAATACATTTTACTTTACCGAAAATCATAAAATTCACTTAAACAATTTTATTCATTTAATTAATTATTTAATTATTTTTAAAACGTTACATTCGCAAATCCGTCTAAAAGGGCTATAGCAGATAGACTGGATTTACCGATCAAGTGACATTCACGGTCGCAGATAAAATGTAAATACTGTGAACTAATGTGTTTAAACTTTTCGATCGATCAAATTTATCAAAGTGGGCCCCAAGCATTACTGTAGCACTTAAAGAGAGTCTAGGCCCAAAAAGAATATTCCAAAAACCCCATTTTCAACCCAGGAGCTCACTGCAAAAATTTGGTCCAATGAATAGTAAAAATGGTCGCGGAACCGCCGCAAATACGTGGTAGTGGCCGCGGTTCCGCGGTGGAATAGTGAGATCACGCTACCAAATTTTCACAGAATGCTTAGAATTCCCTGCACATGTTACTGCAATGTACTGAAAAATTTTTGGAGCCCAAAAAATTTCGACAGAAAACTGTGCAAATGAAAATGGGTTTTCGAAAAATCCGTTCGATCGAACTTGTAAACACGTTAGAGCAAGCCAGACTAGGTTAATGGCGTGGCTCTGATACCATGTTGCACCACGGCAGCGCCCCGGCCGTCTATCCGAGGCCAAAATACGGAATCAAAAATTTTCTTAACTTTTAAACTGGCGCTACCGCGGACAATAAACCCGGATCTTAACCATTAACATAATGCTCGCTAACAAGAGATGGGAAGAGAAGTATACCAAGCGATCCGTGTCCTTCGGTCTTCGTCTCCACTCCGATCTCCCGCGGAAACTCCGTTCATCTCCTCCTCGTCGGAAAGGGCACCACGTAGCCGGAATCTTTTACGGGCTCCCACCTCTGGACCGAGGCAACTCGGGCGCGAAGTTGGCTAGCCGACGCGTCCAAGAAGTGCTGTAGGCTAGTGTAGAATGGTTGTCTCATTTGGGGTAGTGAAGTTGCCATTGGTGATGGAGGAATGAGGTTAAGGAAAAATGGTGCTTTCATTTTTCCAAAACAAGGAGAATGAGATGAAGGAAATATGCCATACCTCTCCAAATGAACCTCTCATTCTCCCTTGAACAAATGGTGGAGGAAGAATCTCAAAAACAAGAAGGAAGGTGAGTGTAGGAAAAGCAAGAGGTGACCACATCCAAAGTAAACCTCACATCAACTCCTAATCAACTCCAATCCATTCTAATCACCATTAATGCAAAAGAAATGATGATAGAAAAGAATGGTATCAAAAGATGCTCTCATAATCAATCCATATGCAAGAAACCCCTCCACAATATGTTATTTGCAAACTTGCAAATAACACCGTCCATCGGAAAAGTCCGGCCGGGAAAGAACAAAGGAAAACCGGCTGGAACGGAATGCAAACTGGCAACTCCAGAAAACTGGTCCCGTAATAAATTACAGGAAAAACCCCGATACCGTTTATACACACCCGCATCTGTATTCCGACCGAAATACAAATGCAATGAGACAAAATCTATACTGTACTATACTAGGATCCGGCTTAAACCAAAGTCGGCTAGTAATATCCGTCCGATCCTGATCCGTGCAATACCGCACGTATCTGATCGAACCCTGCCATATATCCATACGGCCACTAGTACAAACCGTCCAATCCTAATCCGTGCAATACCGCACGTATCTGATCGGACCCTGCCATATCTCCATACGGCCTCTACAGCGTTTTGCCCGAAACTTGAGTAACTGTAAGTGTGGTGGACTCTAAAGACTCGTCAATACTATGGCTGTGGATTTAACCACTAGCACGTCAGAGGTATTAGCCATACGTAACGGGCCACCAGCTATTGACCAAAAGGGACATCGATGAGCGAACTCATCCTGACACGCTACTGAGCCTGTCAGTGACAATATCCGTACAGTCCGGTCCGTTCGTCTATGAGTATCACATGGCGAGCCTAGGGGGTTGGTAAAAGTCAGACCCCCAAAAGCGGTACAAGTCGTGTCGGAGTGTAGCCCAGAACACCCTGAGATACTACTGGAATACCTACCAGTAAATCTCCTGCCTCGGCCGAGGGCTTTGTGTAATGGCTCTCCTAGACACAGCGCGACCTCACCCCCAATACCGGGAGAGACGAACCCCTGCAGATCCGCTCACTGCCTCCTTATGGCTCGGGACTGTACCGAACTAAAACCTGTTTGCACGACTCCTTTGAGCCATGGTAGGGTAGTAATCAAAGCACAGTGGGAACTCATACGAGACAAATGACGATCTCAGGTCGATGAACTAACCGTACACATGTCACCAGGGAACTGCTATCTGACATCTGGTATAAGACCAACTAGCATGTTCCCGGCGAGTCTTGTCCGGTGTACTCAAAACCCAATGAGCACCTGTATACATCTTAGGTAAACCAACTGACACCAGTGGCTTGTGAGACCGGCCACCGCCCCTCGTCGGGGTCTCGACTGTATACACTAGTCTACTAATGGAGTATCGATGCCCTGTCTCGAAACTCCTACGACTAGGGACCTTTTAAGGATGTGCTTATAGACTACCAGCTCCCACGTATATGATCGCCCTCATACTGCTGGCAGTCAAGCAAGAATCCTAGGGGCTCTATCAACGTGTAATAGCGACCTGTAAGGTCACCTGAAGCAGTACACGATGATAAAGGTAAACCAGATAGCATACTATCATCTCGAGTAAGACTGTCCTACCGGGATAGGTCCTCCCTCAATCATTGCAATCACGTGCCTGTGTTCCAATAATTGACTCTGAGGGCACTATCTCCAACACTTCGTTCGGTTTTTGACGACAACCGCGTTATCGTAAGCCTCATCCCTATGCTCGCTCAATTCGTTCAACTGCAGCTTCCGATGGCTGCCCGCATCTTCGAGAGACAGATTCAACTCCTTTATCTCCAAAAATGCGCGATGCTCTATTTCGACAGGTAGGTGGCAAGCCTTTCCGTACACAAGACGATAGGGAGACATGCCAAGATCGGTCTTATAAGTAGTTCGAAATGCCCAAAGGGCATCAGTGAGTTTCAGCGACCAATCCTTACGATTCTTGAAAACCGTCTTCTCTAGTATCTGCTTGATTTGCCGATTTGAAACTTCGGCATGCCCACAGGTTTGGGGGTGGTAGGGCATAGATAGCTTATGATTAATGGAATATTTCCGCATCAAGGCCTCGAAAGTCTTATTGCAGAAATGAGTTCCATTGTCGCTAATGATCGCTCGGGGGTGCCCAAACCGGGAGAAAATGTTTTCTTTAAGAAACCTAACGAAAACCTTATTGTCGTTAGTCCGGCTGGGCACAGCCTCGACCCAATTAGAGACGTAATCAACAGCGAGAAGGATGTACAAGTTCCCGAAAGAGCTGGGAAACGGTCCCATGAAATCTATCCCCCAAACGTCGAAAATCTCCACAACGAAGATTGGTTGGAGCGGCATCTCGTTCCTCCGGGATATCCGGCCCAAGTGTTGGCACCGGGAGCAAGTCTTGCAATAGTCATGAGCGTCTTTGAAGAGTTGTGGCCAGTAGAAACCACATTGCAAGATCTTCTCAGCTGTCTTTCTGGGGCCAAAATGCCCGCCACATGCTTGATCGTAGCAAAATGACAGCACACTCTTGAATTCCTCGTCAGGGACACACCGACGAATAATCTGGTCAGGACAGTACTTAAACAGATAGGGTTCGTCCCAGTAAAAGTGTTTTACTTGGGATAAGAATCGAAGTCTGTCCTGACTTGACCATTCAGTCGGTTGTAGCCCTGTGGCCAAATAGTTCACAATATCTGCGAACCAGGATTCGCAAGATACAGTCAAGAGCTGTTCATCCCGAAAAACGTCGTTGATCGGATGTTGAGGCGACGACGAAGAAGGAAGTCGTGAGAGATGGTCGGCGACTACGTTTTCACATCCTCTTTTGTCCTTAATGACAAGGTCAAACTCTTGAAGCAAGAGGATACAACGTATTAGCCGAGATTTTGCATCTTTCTTCGCAAAAAGATGGCGCAGAGCAGAATGGTCTGTGTAGACAATGACTGGAGAGCCGATGAGGTAGGGCCTGAACTTTTCTAAAGCAAATACAACAGCTAAGAATTCCTTCTCAGTTGTTGTATAATTAAGTTGGGCGTCGTTCAGGGTTCGACTAGCATAATAGATTACGTGTGGCATCTTGTTGATGTGTTGTCCAAAGACAGCACTAATGGCAAAGTCGGATGCATCGCACATAATCTCAAATGGGTGCGTCCAGTCAGGTGAAGAAAGAACGGGAGCAGAAGTGAGTGAGCTTTTTAATGACTCGAACGCAGTCACACAACTCGAGTTGGAGTCAAATGGCGTATCCTTGGCCAGTAGAAGAGTCAAGGGCCTAGCAATCTTGCTAAAGTCCTTGATGAACCGTCTATAGAAACCGGCATGGCCAAGGAAGGCTCGGATGTCTCGGACGCATCTGGGAGGAGGGAGATTGGAAATGACCTCAATCTTCGCTTTGTCAACCTCTATGCCATTTTGCGAGATGATATGTCCTAAGACAATACCTTCGCGCACCATGAAGTGGCACTTCTCCCAATTCAAAGTGAGGTTCTTGTCCTTACATCGGGTAAGGACAGCGTCGAGATGCAGCAAACACTCGTTAAAGGAATCGCCGAAGATGGAGAAATCGTCCATGAAGATCTCCAGGAATTTTTCCACCATGTCTGAGAAGATTCCCATCATACACCGCTGGAAGGTAGCGGGCGCATTGCATAACCCAAAGGGCATGCGACGATATACGAATGTGCCGAAAGGAAAAATGAATGTGGTCTTGTCCTGGTCTTTTTCGGCGATGGGAATTTGATTATAGCCAGAGTAGCCATCAAGAAAGCAGTAGTACTCGTGTCCGGCCAATCGTTCAAGCATTTGGTCAATGAAAGGTAGCGGAAAGTGGTCTTTCCGCGTAGCGGCGTTGAGTTTTCTGTAATCGATGCAGACTCGCCACCCAGTTTGGGTGTGAGTAGGGATTAACTCATTCGCCTCGTTAGTAATGACCATTATGCCTGACTTCTTGGGGACAACATGAATGGGGCTAACCCACTGGCTATTAGAAATAGGGTAAATGATACCACTATCCAGACACTTCACGGTTTTCTTTTTCACAGCCTCTTTCATGACTGGATTGAGCCGTCTTTGTGGATCCCTGGCTGGTTTGGCATCATCCATCAGATGAATGTGATGTTCAACGATCAGGGGACTAATCCCCTTGATGTCCGCCATGGACCAGCCAAAAGCTTGCCTATTGCTGTGCAAGACCGCAAGAAGGGCTTTCTCTTGCTCTGGAGCTAGAGAAGCCGAGATGATAACAGGGAGGGTCTCGTTCTCACCCAAGTAAGCGTACTTAAGGTGAGACGGTAAAGGCTTGAGTTCGAGTGTTGGAGGTGAAACGATTGAAGGCAAGATTGGTGAAAAGGTCTCGAACTCAAAGGATTCCAGCAAAGGTTCAAAACGAGTGTAAGCGACCGAGTTGGATGGTGCAGGTAACTCATCCGGAAATTCGAAGGATTCAAACTCGGGTGGATAGTGGCTAAGATCGTTCGAGAATGTAAAACATTCATAGTCGTTGACGGGCGCAGAAACAGCAGCAGGTTCAAAGAGGAACGCACTAGTGGCGTTAAGGTTATCGTGATCGAACAAAAACTCCTCGAATTCACACTCTTCAGGGGTGATCTCTTGGATTGAGCAAACGTCTAGTATATGAGCATTAGGTTCGGAGGGCCGGTTCCCCAACCTAAAAATGTTGAGTTCAATTATCATGTTTCCAAAAGACAGGTTCATCGAACCATTGCGACAATTGATCACAGCAATTGAGGTTGCAAGGAATGGGCGACCGAGTATCACCAGAATTTGATTCCGGGGGTTAGCTACAGGCTGTGTGTCTAATATAATGAAGTCAACGGGGAATATGAAGTCCCCGACTTTGATTAACACATCCTCTAGCTCACCCCTAGGATGGGTGATCGATCGGTCGGCCATTTGGAGAGTACAGTGTGTGGGTTTCAGCTTTCCTACACCAAGTTGCTCATATACTGAGTACGGAAGCAGGTTAACACCGGCACCAAGATCTAATAGTGCGCGGTTAATGTTCTTATCCCCAATGGTAATAGAAATCGTAGGACAGCCAGGGTCCTTCCGTTTTTGTGGTAAAGATTGGGTAAGAGCATCACTCACAGCACTAGCCAAGAAAACTTTCTTGGGTACCTGAGACTTCCTATTTTTCATGCACAAGTCCTTTAAGATTTTCGCGTAGGACGGGACTTGTTGGACAGCATCTAAAAGAGGAATGTTAATGTTAACCTGCTTAAATAACTCCAGAATCTTCTCCATTTATGGATTTTGTTTATTGGACCTCAACCGGTTTGGAAATGGAAAGTTTTAAAAATTGGTTGAGTCCAATGCTTGTGGAGGAGATTATGGAGTTGGAACGGATCCCAGAGCTGGTGTTTTCATGGAGTGAGAAGTGGGTCTGTTCAGAGCAGGAGAAGAAGAAGAAGAACCTTTTGAAGAATGAAGAATAGGCTCAGAAGACGAGGAAGGAGAAGAAGAAGAAGAAGAAGCGGCCGGGGTGTCATTATCCTCAATTGTTGAGCCGATGTTGTTGTGCAGCATCCTTCCTGATCTCAACGTAGTCACGGCACTCACATTATGGTTCTGTTGTTCAAGAGCAACATGTACATTATGTGGGTGACCGGGATTTGGGAGTGGTTGAGATGGAAGCTTTCCCCTCTCTCGCTCGCTTAACGTCGCATTCAGCTGTGCAATCTGGGCCTCGATGGTCTTGATGCTTTGCCCGTGTGCAGCAGTGTGTTGCACCAAAGACTGAATAGACGACTGGATGTTAGCGGTGGATTGTGTCGATTGTTTAACGAACGCCTCCAGACCTCGTTCTAGCGAGGAAACCTTATCGTTGTTTGACGGAACAAAGTTGTTTTGGGGAAAAGAATTGTTGGGTGCAAAGGTGTTCGTCTGATTTTGAAAAGGTTGGGGTTGGAAGGGCTGCTGAAACTGATGTTGAGTTTGTTGTTGCGCTTGTTGTTGTGGTGGAGGTGGCCTCTGGAAATTATTGCCTTGGAATTGATTCTGATTCTGATTCCAGGTGAAATTGGGGTGGTTCCTCCAACCGGGATTGTAGGTGGAAGAGTATGGATCATTCCTTGGTCTTTGTTGAAATGCAGCATTAACCTTATCCTGTCCTTGAGATGGTGGATTGTAAGGACACTCTTCAGTTAAGTGAGAAGGATCGGAACAACAAGCGCAAATGGTACGAAGGGGAAGAACAGGGGCAGGAGAAGAAAATTTGCTCTCTATCGCTTCAAGTTTTCTCGTTATTGCAGCCATTTCAGCTTTCATCGCAATAGAGACATCAAGTTGGTGAATTCCTACCCTAGACTGACCGGTAGAACTAGAGGTAGAAGAAGAAGAAGTCGGTCTGATGCTCTCCCATTGTAGCGTTTGTTCCGCAAGGTCGTCGAAGAATTGCCACGCTTCCTCGTTAGATTTCGATAAGAAGTGGCCCTGACAAATGGTTTCCAACAACTGCTTGGTTGCTGGGTTCAGGCCCTCGTATAAGGTTTGGCAAAGTTTCCATTTCTCGATACCATGGTGAGGACACTGAACAAGAAGGTCTTTATACCGGTCAAAGCACTTCCAGAAGGGTTCAGAAGGAAGCTGAGAGAATTGGTTGATTTCGTTACGGATCCTTGCGGTTTTATGATTCGGATAAAATTTCTTGAGAAACGCTTTCACAAACTCGTCCCAACGGGTTATGGAGTGGGAAGCGATGCTATACAGCCATTTTTCAGCAAGATCGCATAAAGTGAACGGAATGACCCGTAGCCGTATAGCATCGTCCGACAGCTGGGTGGTTTTCATCATGGCACAAACATTTTGGAACTTGTTGATGAAGATATAGGCATCTTCAGATTCAAGCCCATGAAATCTTGGAAGCATGTTAATGAAGTGGGGCTTAATTTCAAAATTATCCCCATTGGCCGGTGGAAGAGAAAGACAGGTGGGAAGTGCAGAACGGGTGGGATAAAAACGATCCTGGAGCGTGATTCGCTGCGGCGCTACAACAAGCGGTGGTGGTGGGTTAGTTGCCTCCGTAGGAGGTGGAGTCAATCCTGGGGTAGTCAAAGAGATGTTTGGATTAAATCCTGACATCGCAGAAGAAGAGGTTGGTGATGGTGAAGGTGAAGATGTATGAACAGAATTCCAGTCAACGTCGGAGTTGGCCGGCAAAGGTAAGGGTGAAAAGGCATGGACGGAGTTTCGACGTCTGAGTCGATCGCGTAGTCGGTAGCGACTAACGTAACGCGGACTAGGCGGGCGCTAGTGTCCCGAGTCCAAGCGGACATACACTAAACGATTTTAGTATAGTCAAAGTGGAGAAGGTGAGGGTAAGAAAACGTCAATGGAGAAATACGATAGGAGGTGGGTGAAAAATGGATTCTGGCAACAAAGGGCAAGTTTTTATAAAAGTTTTTGGTTTTCTGTTTTGTTTTTTTTTTAGAAAGAAATTTACAGAAATATGTACGGACTTACGGCTTCAAGCAATCACAAACAAGATTTGCACAATCACACCTAGATCTAAGGTCACCTAGGTCAGCTAGACAGCTCCTAACTGTTCCAAAGGGCTAGAAATAGGACCTCAAACCGTCTCTTCTCCAACAATTGCGGCCAGGTAAGTGCCAGGTAAGTGGGAGGCTCCCCACTACGTAAGTAGTGGTCCTAATTAAGTAACCACTTGCCTTGGACACACTTGCCTAGACACCGTAAAGTCAGGATAGGATAAACGACCGATGCCTGTAACTAGTCCTCTGTCCTATTGAGCGCGAAGTCCTTAAGGCTGAGTCTAGTATTTTTTTAATTAACAATGGTCAATGCATATGGTTTTGTGATTTCTGGGGTCCTGGGATGGGTGATGAAATCCCCACCCAATCTGAATTGGTTTCAAGCCCCTTAAAGTCCGTATTAATAAATGCAAAGCAGTAACAAATCAACTGCAATCAATTTTTATTTTAGCACGGCGCAAAGAATCCTGCACAAAAACAATTTATTGGAAGGGGGAAGAGAGTTTGCGCAAAGAATGCTGCAGAAAACACAGTTCAGTGGAGTTCAGAGGAGTGGGGAAGAGAGAAGAGGGACTCACAGTGATTTTGAGTTGAGGATGGCACCAAGTGGCCGCGGTTCCGCGGCCAGAGGGCTCTTAAACCACGGTTCCACGGCAGGAGTGGTGAGTTGGGCCTTCCAACTTCTTTCAGGTGCTGGTCTGGGTGTCCTCTGCTTGTCTGGATTTCCTGAATCTTGATTTGCTCACTGTATCTGCTCCAGATTCTTTCAATAGACCTTCTTTTCCGTCTTGTTCACCCGCGGTGTAGCCGCAAAGATATGGGTCTAACTTCCTACGTCTTTGGCACTGAACTTGAACTTCGTTTTATCCTGCACACTTGCACAAAAACTAATAAAAAATAACAAGATGGTTTTTTACAATATATATATATATATATATATTTTGTTTTTCGGTTATATTTATATTCACAAATTAACCCGAAATTACACAAAGAAATAAACTACCGTCTCACCGGCAACGGCGCCATTTGATTGGTAGAGTTTTTGCGTGCTAAGTTTGTTACCGCAATCAAGACGGTTTCGCTTGTACCTAGCCGGTTGAGTACGGGTCGTCCGTAGGGAGATGGGAATCTTTTTCTATGTGCTTTAACGAGTTAAGTCCAATTTTCCAGGTTTGTTTTTAGATTACTTAAGTGCTAAAATGATATATATAGAGAGCTTGTTAGGGTTAGGATTAGGTTAGTTTGAGTTAGGAGTCGCTCACTTCTTTCGTTGCCACTCTTAATATCGGTGTTACGATAATCGGCAACAACGGGGATTAGCACGACTAGGAAGGAACTTGCAAGTATAAGCTAGGCTTTCTAACGCATAAGTTCTTCCTTTTGGTGCTTGTCCGTCCGTTCTTGGCTCTTAGCCTTAACCTCCGGTTAATTCAACCACAACCGGTCTCACTACGGAATCACCGCTATCATGTATGATAGGGTGCCGTAAGGAGCGGATTGTGGTTCAATTAACGGGAGTTTGATTTAAGATGTTGGGCAAGGAAAGAGTGAGAGAGATTTTCTTCTCTCAAACTTTCCTTATCCTACCCTAACAAGTATGGAAACTACTCACCAATTACAAGAAAAATGAAAATAAAACAAAGGAGGAAGATAGAAAGAAAGAGGTTAGAAGATTACAACTAGCTATTTGCGACCTCACCTCGGCAAGGATCAAGCGTAAGCATCATGGTTGTTTAAGGATAAAGGAAGAGAGAACAAGAAAGAAACAAACACAAATAACAACAACTAAATTAGCAAATGAAAATTACAAGCAAAAATAGTTAACAAAATAAAAAGACAAGCATGGTGAGAACAAGAACTCCTTTATTCATTCTTCACTCACAAAAGCTCACTACAAGTTTTTTTAATGGAGAAGAGATGAGAGGAGGAAGAAGAACAACAACATATAACCTAAAATCTAAATACAAGATTATGGACCCTTGGCTTTGGCAAGTTCTGGACTATTTATAGGCAGGGAAATGGAAATCTAGGGCAACAAACTGCCTCCATATAAAATTACAAAAATAACCCTGAAACATCATCATTTGGGGAGCCAGTACGGCCGCGGATCTGCGGCCTAGACCCCCTATTGGCCGCGGATCCGCGGCCCTATAGAGGAGTTAGGCCATGTGCTTTTGTGTGCTTCCCTGGTCTGCTGTGCCCATGAGTCTGGTATATGTTTTTTCTCAGATTTTCTTCACGATTTTTCCAGAATTTCTGTTGATCAAAAGGTGATGTGATGTGGATCTTTTTGCCATGATTTTCTCGAGCTCCGCGTAGATTTCTTGGATCTTGTGTTGCCATTGAGCCTTGTGCATGAAAATGACATTGATTTGTCATTTTGTCTCTTAAACTGGTGTGCGGCAACATATGGATAGAGAGCGGAGACCCGTATTTCATCTGTGGTTGGCAGTAATCCGGATTTTGTCGTGCTTTTCCATGGATTTCACCGTTTAGAGCCGAGAACCTGTATCCTGCAATTGACTAGCAAACACGGCTCAAGATACCTACCGATAAGCAATATGATAAAAATTGGGCGGTATAAAAATACAAAAATCTGATATGAACAGGTAACTCAGCATCACTCATCATGGATCGGACCATATCTAATAGGGTCCTATTCCGTCGTTCAGACACACCGTTGTGCTGTGGTGTGTAAGGAGGAGTGAGCTGAGAGAGAATCTCATTCTCTTTTAGGAAGTTTGCAAATTCCGCACTGAGATACTCTCCACCTCGATCTGATCGAAGCATCTTGATACACAAGCCGGTTTGTTTTTCTACTTCTTGTTTATATTCAATGAATTTCTAGAAAGCTTCGGACTTGTGCTTTAATAAAAATACATGACCGAATCTTAAGAAATCGTCAGTGAAAGTAATGAAGTAAGAAAAACCGCCTCTAGCCTGTATAGACATTGGCCCGCATACATCACTATGTATGAGGCCTAGGAGCTCAGTAGCACTTTCTCCGTGTCCGGTAAACAGAGTTTTGGTCATTTTACCCTTGATACAAGACTAGCAAGTCGCATAAGATTTATATTCAAAAGGGTTTAAATATCCATCTTTGTGTAACTTGTTTAGTCTTGTTTCGTTAATATGACCAAGTCTACAGTGCCAAAGAAAAGCTTCATTTAATTCTAAAAGTTTTCTTTTCTTAGTGTGTTGTATACTGAAAACTGTTTGTTGATTTAGGACGTATATCCCGTTATTAAGTGTACCATACCCAACCAACATTTGATTTAGGTGAATGTTCATAACATTGTTCTACAATACAAAATTATATCCTTCATTGTCTAACAAAGAAACAGATATTATATTACATAGCATACTTGGTACAAAATAACATGGGTTCAAAACCAATATACACCCAGATGGCAACCCCAAGTGATACTCTCCCACTGCGACTGTATGTACATTGGAACCATTTCCAACACGGAGAGTACGGTCACCTGTCTTCAAAACTTTGCTATTTCTCAGCCCCTGCATAGAATTGCAAATGTGAGAACCTGAACCGGTATCTAATACCCAGAAAGCAGAGTTTATTGAAAAATAATTTTCTGTCACAAACACACCTGAAGCGGAAGCATCCCCATGCTTCTTCTTGAGGTTCAAGTACTCCGTACAGTTGCGCTTCCAATGTCCTGTCTTGTGGTAATGAAAACATTCACCTTTCCCCGAGTCTCCAGCTTTGGACTTTTCCTTTCCCTTCACCTTTTTAACTCCACCCTTAGGATTGGTGGGCTTCTTCTTTTTCTTTCCCTTGGCCTTAGCCTTTGGGCGAGAAGAGGAAGATTGTCCAATATTCATAACGGGAGTTTTCACTGATTTCATAGTGCTCTCTGTACTCCTTAACATATTAAGGAGTTCAGGTAGCTCCTTCTCCATGCTGTGCATGTTGAAGTTAACTATGAATTGAGCAAAGGTGGAGGGGAGGGACTGCAGAATAATATCCGTATATTGTTCATTGTCCATTGTCCATCCAAGGTCCTCAAGCTCTTCTATAAGAGCTATCATCTTCAGAACATGGTCTCCTACCGGTGTGCCAGGGGCCAATCGCATCTGAAACAATTTCTTTGATGCTTCATATCGTAATACGCGGGATTGCTCTCCATACAACTCCTTTGTATGGAGGAATATGGTTTGAATGTCCATATTCTCGTGCTGCTTTTGATATGTATTATCCATCGATGCAAGCGCGAGGCATTTGGCCGTGGCACAGTCAGCATCCCATCGCTTGCTGACTTCAATATCCGCAACTGAGGATTTTGGGCCTGGGACGGGCGGGGCTGGAGCCGTGAGGACATATGATACTTTATCATAAGTCAAGGCTATTTTCAGATTCCTCAGCCAGTCTTTATAATTGGTCCCATTCAGTTTGTTTTTATCTAGTAAAAGCTTGAGTCCAGTCATTGGTATCTGCCATTAAGAGAGAGAAAAGAATACACTCAGCGAAAGCTCTTGCAAAGATCAGATTAGTTATTATCTTGTCTAATCGATGTCTCCCACTGCTTTAATCAAGTTTTTCTTTCAAACCTTTAAAAAAGAAAACTAGCCAGGATTAATTACAGTCTACAACTTCGCTAACCGTTCAGCCAGGCCAGTGTCGGTACTTGAGGGAGGTTCCCCGTGCTTTCGCACGGACCTAATTAAAATAAACCTCGTTTTCCCAGAGGCGTAGCCCCGTTAACACCTTTCTAGACACCTAATAAGTTAGCTAATTGTAAACTACAAAACTCTCCTGGGAGCAACTATTGCCCACAGTGGGATCGGGATCCAACCATCATACGGAAGGTATGTAATCTCATTGCAAATCTCAACACTTGAAATTCCCGATATGATTTTTACCCCTAGTACCTATGAACTTGGCTATGGTCAACAAATCACAAGTACTAGTCAAGTTCAGCCCGTCATTTCTTGATTAATCAGACCCGTTTACATGACCCTTGGCTAAGGTCAACAAAGTCATATACCCGTCCTAATTAATCTGCATCATATGCATTGTATGAAGACATCACTTAGCTACAGTACACTACGCCTTTGCTAAGGTCAACAAACGTAGCACGAATACTAAGTACTCTACTTCCTAAAATGACGGAGGGTTGCGGATGATTTTTAAGAAAATCTTTAACGCTTTGAACTTGATATCGTCGTAGAATCAAATGGTTTTCAAAAGGAGCGGCTTGTGCTCCGCAGTTTTTGAAATACAGCTTTTTCATAAAGAGCCGAGTGGTTTTCAAATCCGATTCTACAACATCTTTTTAGGTTTATTTCTTTACATTAATCATATTAATGTAATCCCATCATTTAATTCCTTAAGCCAATCACAGAAAAGAAACGAAAATAACACGTACGCTTATGCCATCCGCATTCGCCGCAATCTTCCGTTATGCACCGTTAGGTTACTTAACTAACGGCATACCGGGACGGGACTAGCGCGGGTGTAAAACATAAGCAACGTCTACTATATATCTCATATATAATATATCATTCGTCTCAGATATCACAGAACACAGGCAGCAGAAACATATATATAATGTGGGTTATACTAGGACGTCCGTATTTAGTATTTAGCCAACAATAGAAAATACGGATTCCACAGTCGCGATGAATAGCCAAGCCCACACCCCTAGACCCCTACGAGAGCGGCAAGTGACCCTACCAATCCTGGAGTTTAGGAGACCCGGTCTCGACTCCTCGAGATGGCCTCCCACTGAACCCCAGAACCCGGTCACTTGTGCTCCCCTCCTTGGGTCTATCCTAATGCGGAAAAGTAAATAATATACAACACTGGTGACATCAACCTAAACCCGGAAGTGCCCCAAATAAAAGAATATTACATTACATTTGAATTTTAAATGAATGAAAAATAAAACTCTCATCTCACATAAAACCCTCCGTCTATTCAATCGCGACAATCCTACACATCATATCTCAGCAACACATAATATCTCATATCATCAACGTAAGTAAGTATGCGTACCCCGATTGTCATTGATGTATAGCAACGAAACCGGCGATATCGACATACTACACTTACGGTCACAGAAAAGAAAATGTAAAACTACAATATTTGGAATCCACATTCTCTTTAGACATCATAAATGCGAAATATCACATACTTCGTATTTCATGCCTAACTATATGAATTCCACATATTGTATCACATTCCAGATAAATAGACAGTATTAAAGTTTTCGAACGAATGACCAAATACCCAAAATTCCCTATAGCTCAACACTTGAGCGGAGTTCAAAAACCCGGAGTGTGACACAGTAGTAGCGGTCCAGCCGTAAAAGGGTCAAGCCAACGCCTCACATGTGGCACGCCGTACTGCCCCAAACCCTAAGGTTCAAAAGGCAGTTCAAGACGGTCACATAATCGAGTTAAGGTTTGTTGTCTTCTAGAGGGTCCACCACAGAACTTGCACGTATCTCCGAAAGATGTAAACCCCGTGAAAAGTGAGCAAACGACACTCGTTCGAACAATTCAATACTTTCTAATTATCCGGAAAAACATGAAGTTAAAATTCCGATCGAATCAATGAACTCAAAACAATCTCCAGAACAACAATACTAAATTCAGATTAAAAATACTCCAAAAAATATACAAGCAGATAAAAAGGTTACTGTACAAAAACGACACAATGATGCATCTGTACGGCCGCGGAACCGCGGCCCAAGCAAGCTATTGCTGCGGTTCCGCGGTGGAATGTACTATTCATAGCATCGTTTTTACAGTTTTCCTTATATTTACCTGCTGAATTTTTTGCATATTTTTAATTCTGAAAAATATCAGTTTTCAAAAAATGTCCAGAGAGTGTCCCGTAAATCCGTATTTCGGTTCGATCGGAGTTTATACTTCGCTAAAGTGTCGCCTAATGTTCTAGGTTGGCTCTGATACCAATGTTAGGTTTACCTAGCACCGTATGAGAGGTTTGGAAGCATCACATGTCACAAAGATTAAGTTTTTAGAGTGCTAAGTGAACACACAAAGAATCAATCCTAGAAAAATTAGGGTTTCATAACAATACAAGTAACAAAGGCTAGGGTTTTGAGAGTACAACCTTTGTAGCACCCTATTCTTGACTCCTTAGCCACTTGAGAGTTGGAAAACAGTTAGCTTGAGGTCTTATAGCGTCCACGACGATCCACCCGAAGCTCCTTTGTCTAAGCTTGCAACTTCATTTTATCAAGAGAATGAAATGAAGCTAACACTCTAAACAAGTGGGCAAGACTTGTGTAGAATGGTGTTGTGGTTCTCTTTCTCACTTCAAAATCCTATCTTGTTGAGTATTTTGCTCACTTGAAAGATCTAGAGAATAAAAGAGTAAGGTTGAAGAAGATGATGGCTTTTTTAAGAAGAAGAGAAAAGATAATCTCATGAAAGGAAAAAGAAAATATATGTATATATATTTATTTCTTCTCATCTCAAACCATGGTTAAATGATAAAGATATTATTTAATTTGAGTTAAAACATGAAAGGAAAGTTTAATCCATGGTTAAGAGTAGGTGAGCATGGTTAGGTCAAAGAAGAGTGTAGAAACAAACCATGAATTATCCTTTACTTTTTCATTTTGTTTTAAAACAAATAGAAGTAATAATCCATATAAATAACCAAGGTGTGAGCCTTATATTGCCACCATTTTCTATGTATAAACAACCATGATAGAATGATGTATGTATGCATGTGTGCATGCACATCCATATGTGCAAGAACAAGAATGAATGCATACATGCATGTATACATCCAAAAAGAACAAGACAGGATTTCTAATGAGAAGCTAATGGTTAAATGATAAATCAACACTTGATTTATCAACCCGGTCATATCACATACGACCCGACCAAAAGCAAGCCGCCCGATTAATATACGGTATCTCATACGCGCATTTTAACCGGTTCCATGCGCATATCGCATACGCGCACTACAACGTTTCGCCTGGACTAGGTAACTCCTTTGTGGGACTCTAAGACTCGTCAATACGCCGGTAGTGGGTGATGATCATATCAAGCACCCCCAAGCCGCAAGCGGTCAGCTAAACGTAACGGCCACCCGGGTATTGAGCGATCAGAAGAAAACAAGCGAACCTGCTACAACTCCCGTCGAGCCAACCGGCAACACTACTGTACAGTCTGGTCTCTTCGTCAGATATGCTGCATATCGAGCCTAGGGATGGTCACGTCGACCCCAATAACTCAATAAGTCGTGCCGGTGAATGGTCTATAACAGATCGAGAAACTACTGATAACACTTATCAGTAAATCTCAGCAGCCCTGGCCAGGGAATTACTGATATAACCAGTCGAGCACAGCACGGCATCTACTCCCAATACCGGGAGAGACGAAACCCCTCCTATCTTTCATCGCCTTCGTGTGTCTCGGGACTGTACCCAACGGCCACCTGTTTGCACGACTCAGTAGAGCCGTGGTAGGGTGGTAATCAAAGTACAGTGGGAGAGCACACAAGACTCTATGACGATCTCGGGTCTACAGACTAACATGTACCAGTGTCACCTGAGAACTGCTATCCGACGATAGATATAATTTCATATAGGAGTTCTCGGTGAGTCCGTCCAGTGTAACCAGTCACCACTGAGCACCCGTATATGATCTTGATGTCAAACATCGATGAATATGGGAACATTCATCGCCCATCGTATGGGTCTAGTATCATATACGCTAGTCTACTCTGGTATATCAATGCCCCGTCTCGATATCCCTACGACAAGGGACATTCCAGGATATGCTCATAAACTACAGATGTCCCACTAGTATGATCTCGATCATAATCACTGTAGTCAAGCCAATATCCTCAGGGCTTTATCAAAATGTATGAATGAATAAAAGCATGAAAAAATCAACATGTCAGATAAAGAAGAACCAGATAGCATACTATCATGTCGAGCAAGAATGTACACTGAATATATATATATATATACATGTATAAATACATCCACTATCACATAATGGCTTCTAGGGCATACATATATCCAACAAAACGCACGTACGACATTCGGACAGTTTTTACTAGACTGCTTTGGTTTAAGCCAGATTCTAATATCAGGTTATTGGATTTATACTGTCTAAAGTTTTTCTGTGTTTTCACGGATGGGAGGGGCGTTCTCGTAATTTCCGGGAAGCTTCTAGAAGCATGGTGACTTGAGGGGTTTAGGTGGCATTGTCATTAAATGATATTATGACTCATAATGTGTGATTCATTATGTCATTAATGCATTATTAAATGCTTAATGACTCACATAGTGAATCACTCATAATACATTTATGTAGCATGATGAATAATCTCTTTTTATTCATTTATTGATTTATTCATTATGCTTCATATATCAAGTGAGAAACAATTTCATGTTCATTATTCTAGTTCACCTTCTCTCTCCTCAAGCTCACTCTTTCTTCAAGCTCTAATCCTACCACTCATGAGTTGAGAACAAGGATTAGAAAAGACTAAACATCCCATAACCTAACTTTATATGATCTAAGTTCCTTTGATTAGCAACTAGAGAAACTTAGTTACCTCAAGTTTGGAGGTGAAGCTTGGATTAGGGTTCTCGGGTGGATCATCTATCACTTAGAGGAGGCCGAGGAGGACGTAGAGATCTTAAAGAAGAAGGACACGATTCACTAGGTATAATCTCTTTTCATAGTAGCTAAGAACTTTTATGGTAGTTGTTAATTATCGTTTAGCAAAGATCTTCGGTTAGTCGATGTATGCTTCAAGAACAAGATCGTTTTTCATATTTCCGCCTCCCCGCAACTCGTGGGGTGTTGCACATCGACTTACAGATTGAATGTTTTCCGGTGTGTATATAAGAAAAGTGTAAGAAATCACAACCAAAGAAATTTTTGACCGCAATCAATAACGGTGTCGATTGTAGCGCGTTAGCGAGTGCGGATCATCCACAGGGAAAGTGAGATCCGTTCGAATTTGAATTAGATGAATTGAAAATTAAAGAAGAAAAGAAAAGACAATTCAATTCAAGATTTATAAAATTGAAGTTCAAGAATTATCTAGATCTAAATCTAAAATCAAGAAAACATTTAAAAATCAAGAATTAAGAATTGATGATATCCAATCGATTTAAGTTTCAAGAATCGAAGTGAGGCTCGTAAGAATCGATCGAATCTATAGACGTGATGAAATCAATTGATTATGTTTTCTTATCCATTAATTATTTGATACTAGATCGATGACGATTAATCGAGGTTTAAGGATCTTTCGAAGAAACTAGGGTTTCTTCATCTCACCCTTTGTCCTTTCGATGAATCTCATTCAAATTATAGCATCTAGTAAATTCAATAATCGATCGTGGATCACTAATTAAGAGCGAACACAATCAAGAAAGCATCGCTCGAAACTAGGTTGCCGATTCTTCAATTTACAAGAGTTTACAAAACTTATAGGAATTAAGAATCATTTCAAGATTTGTAACATCATCGTCTATTGATTCTCTCGACTCCTTCACGAGCGGAGTTTTACTCAAACATCATATCAAAGAACACAATCTAGAATCGAGATCTAATCATGATGCAAGAATGTAAAGAGAGAAAGATATAGAAATTTCACCTTTATTTATCAACAATTTTGTTACAATTCTCTCAAGATCTACAATGAGGAAAGAACTCGATCGTTGATTTCGGCTTCGCTCGTCTCCTTGAGTCGCGAATCTCCTTGGATCACTTGCTCCGATGAAGTCCGGCGTCGCTTTCTAAAGGATTGAAGGCTTCTTGCTTGATTTGGTACTCGGTGTTCTTGAATTTTGGCTTGGATTTGATTGGATGAGGGTTAGGGTTATAAGTTGTGTCACTCAACTTGTGTTGGGAATTGGTGGAGGAATCAACAACTCAACAACCTTAGAAGTAAAGCCTTAGGGTCCCTTTTATAGCTTTGATTAGGATTAGCTTCCTTCGGAAGCTAGGTTTAGTTTAGCTTCCCTTGTAAGCTTGGTAGTTAGGTAGAAGGTTCTAGAGGTAGTTAGTTAGGTTTAGCTTCCTTCATAAGCTTGGAGGTTAAGGAGAAGCTTCTAGGCTTAGGTGGTTAATTGAGAAGCTTGCTTGAGAAGCTTGGACATTTTTAGCTTGAACCCAAAGCTTTTCTGTTTGGATAGAAGGTTCTGGAGTTCTCTGGAAATTGCAGTGGCTTAAATGAGTGTACACCTGAAATGGAGAAGCCTAAAACAAATTTCTGCTGACGACTTGACCACGTGGCCGCGGATCCGCAGCGCCAAGGGGGTCTGGCTGCGGATCCGCGGCTCTTTGATGTCCTTGGGGCATGGAAACTCCTGTAGGTGTTGGTGCTGACTTCATGGTATTTTTCTGACATGTATAATATTATAATTCCCTCTAGTTCACTGCCAGATCTCAAATCTTGGACTTGGCTTCTTTTTTCTCTCAGCACTTTTATCTGTTTTGGCTCTGTTCCTTGAATTTCCTGCACAGATTCTCGAAACAAGTGTTGCGCTATACAAAGATGATGCGATGCAATGATAAACACTCAATTTCCCTAAAAATGTCGGTTTTAATATATAACACAAGTAATTTGGTATTTTACGGCTGTTTTGCTAATATGTGCTATATTCATACCGAACACTTATAGATGAGTGCAAATTGTAGGGAAATTGACGTGTTAAAAATACATTATTTTCGACTGATCACCAGCCGTAGCCCACCGTCATTTCAGATTAGTATTGCTTAGTATTCGTGCTACGTATGCCGTGCTTAGCCGAGGCGTAGTGTTCGGTAGCTATGTAGTGCTTTTCTGTTGCATGGATATGCGATTGGTTAGGACAGTCGTATGGTCATTTTGGCTCAGTCAAGGACTCGTGCGAGTGGGTCTAATGCAATCAAGATGGTGACGGGTTGAACTTGACTAGGATCCTTTGATATGTTGGCTCAGTCAAGGTCACTTGGGTCCTAGGGGTAAAAATCATATCGGGGGTTTCAAATATATAGGAAACTTGCCAGGCATGCGCATACCTTCTGGAGTGTGGTGACTTGAGTGGCTTCCATCAAGTTATCATGCGATGATAGTGTAAGTCCACGTTGCCCACCCCGGTGCTTACGGGGAGGCGGAAAACATAATAAAAATTGGATTTTTATCAACTATAGGCAACATGGACCATGCTTGTGAGGATCTTTGCTAAACAAAAACAACCTAAACCTAACTAGTAACTATCTAAGTGCTAGAAAGGTTATACCTTGAGCTCAAAGTCCTTCTCTTCTTGCTCCTTGGAATGGTAGAAAGAGGTCACCTTGCTTGTCTTCTCCCGTCAAAGAAGGATCCACCCGAAAGCCTCGACCTTTAGCTTCAACTCCAAGCTAGGAGTAACTAGAGTGCAAGAAATGCTAAGACTTGAACCCTAGAAGAGAGTAGAGAAGATCAAGTGAGGGTTTTTCTCAAGCTTTTTGTTTCTCAACACATGAGAGGGAGAGAGCTTGAGGGAGAGGATGAGAAAGAGAGAGAAATGATATGAGAGAATGAATTATTAGTGAGCCATTCTCACTAATATGTGTGTAATATTTTAATCCAATAATTAGCTAGAAAATTGTCATGGTTTAATCAAGACATGACCATTACATTTCAATATTAATGCAAATTGCAAGGATCAAAGAGCATCTTCCAAATGAAATGATTATGGCCAAGTTGTCAACTAGGTCAACAAGTCAATGAAGTCAAATGGTCAACAACAACAACCATGCACAATTATTAAGCTAATTATCAATTAACTATAATACACACAAAAGCAATAGGGTTAATAAATGACAATAGTCATTAACCCTAAACAAGGTCCTCTCCCTCAATATCAAGCAACTGTGCATACGCACCCGCATTCGTGATCCGAGGAACACGAATACACAGAGAAAAACCAATCTCAAATCATATACTAGGATCCGGCTTAAACCAAAGCCCGCTAGTATAAACTTTCCGGACAGCAAACGTGCACAAGTGCGCGGATGCGAACGAACCCTGTCGCAAAACCATGCGACCTCTACTCATTTTGCCTAAAGGCGAATAGCTCTCTGTGTGGGACTCTAAAGACTCGACACTACGCTGGCAGTAGGTTTAACCACAGACTGCAAGCGGCACTAGCTGTACGTAACGGTCCCCAGGTTGATGTCGATAAGAAGACTGACGAGGTGAACCTCAACTCCTACTGAGCCTGTATGTGACAGTCTCCGTACAGTCCGGTCTGTTCGTCTGATACATCGCATGGCGGGCCTAGGGGGGCGGTGAACGTCAGTCCCCTAATAGCGGTACAAGTCGTGTCGGAGTGTAGCCCAGAACACCCTGAGATAACACTGGAAACCTACCAGTATATCTCGCTTGCCCTGGCCAGGGACTACTCGTGTAATGGCTCTCCTGGACACAGCGCGATGTCAACCCCCAATACCGGGAGAGACGAATCCTGTCTAACCGTCACTGCCTCCAAGTGCTTCGGGACTGCACCCAAAAACTACCTGTTTGCACGACTCCTTTGAGCCGTGGTAGGGTAGTAATCAAAGTGCAGTGGGAACACACTCGAGGCGAAGTGACAGTGTCAAGTCAGCGGACTAAGCTGTACTCATGTCACCTGGGAACTGATAACTGACGATAGGTATATTACCAACCAACAGTTCCCGACGAGTCCTGTCCAGTGCACTCGTAACCTAACGAGCACCCGCATACTATCCCAAGTACGACGTACTAACGGCTGTGGGACAGACCGTCTCCCACACTGGGATGAGAAGCGCATACGCTAGTCTACTCCGGAGTATCGATGCCCTGTCTCGATAGTCCAACGACCACGGACCTGTATAAGGATGTGTTTATAGATTACCCAGCTCCCACGAGTGCGAGCGCCATCACAACGCTGGTAATCAAGCAAAGATCCTAAGGGCTCTACTAATATGTATACCAGCAATATGCTAAAAGAAACACATGCACATATTAAAGCAGAGACAAACCAAGTAGCATACTACCATTTCGAACAAGATTGTATATACAACTGTGAATATCCCAAGCTTCCATTAAGTAATATACAAACTAGTATGATACAGTAATGGCCTCTAGGGCATATACACTAACAATCTCCCACTTGCACTAAGGCCATGTACTGGCGTATCGAAGACCTATCATCTCGATCAGCCGTTCGAACTGAGTCTGGGGCAAGGCCTTGGTGAATGGATCTGCTGTGTTATCCTCTGATGCAACTCTCCGGACCTCGATCTCCTGGCGATCCACGATCTCCCTAATCAGGTGATACCGCCTTAAGATGTGTCTGGATTTCTGATGGGACCTGGGTTCCTTCGCTAAAGCTATAGCCCCGTTGTTGTCGCAATACAGAGGTATTGGGTCAACAATGGACGGAACCACCTGAAGTTCTTTCAAGAACTTCCTCATCCAGACAGCTTCTTTTGCGGCATCAGATGCAGCGATGTATTCCGCTTCCATAGTCGAGTCAGCAACGGTTTCCTGTTTGGAGCTCTTCCAACACACCGCCCCTCCATTGAGGTTAAAGACAAAACCCGACATGGACTTGGAATCATCCTTGTCACTCTGGAAGCTGGAGTCAGCAAAGGCCTCAATCTGTAGGTCTTTTCCGCCATACACCAAGAACATCTCCTTAGTCCTTCTCAGGTACTTGAGAATGTTCTTTACTGCTATCCAATATTTCTCCCCAGGGTTTGACTGATACCTTCTTACCACACTCAGTGCATAAGCCACATCCGGTCTGGTACACAACATCGCATACATTATAGAGCCTACCGCAGAAGCGTAGGGTATAATAGACATGCGATCCCTCTCCAAATCAGTCTTGGGAGACATCTCTTTGAAGAGGGTGATCCCGTGACAAGCCGGTAGATTACCGCGCTTGGAATCTTCCATACTGAATCTCTTCAGTATGGTGTCGATGTACCTGGACTGTGAGAGTCCTAATATCCTCTTGGATCTGTCACGGTAGATCCGGATACCCAGAATGTATGAGGCATCACCCAGGTCTTTCATGGAGAACCTGTGTGACAAGAACCCCTTGACAGATTGTAGCATAGGAATGTCGTTTCCTATTAAGAGAATGTCATCCACGTATAAAACGAAGAATACTACAGTTCTCGCTACAAATCTACAATAGATGCATGGTTCATCTGGATTTTTGATAAAGCCAAATTCTTTGACCGTCTCATCAAAACAGATGTTCCAACTCCGCGATGCCTGCTTGAGTCCATAAATGGATTTGAGCAACTTGCACACCTTTCCGCTGCTCCCACCCTGAATGAAACCCTCTGGCTGGTCCATATAGACACACTCCTCTAAATGACCATTTAGAAAAGCTGTCTTTACGTCCATCTGCCAAATCTCATAATCGTGGAAAGCAGCGATGGCAAGAAGGATCCGAATGGATTTCAGCATAGCTACTGGAGAAAAGGTTTCGTCATAGTCCAAACCAGGTCGCTGACGAAAACCCTTTGCTACCAGTCTAGCTTTATAGGTCTCAACCTGTCCATCTACACCAATCTTCCTTTTGAAGATCCACTTGCATCCTACGGGTTTTACCCCGTTTGGAGCAATGTCCAACGTCCATACTTTGTTGGTGTACATGGACTCCATCTCGGTCCGCATTGCATTGAGCCATTTTACCGAGTTGACGCTCTGAATGGCTTGCTGGAAGCTAGTAGGCTCATCACAATCTATGATGCAGTCCTCTCTATCCCCGTCAATGAGAAAACCGTAGTACCTCTCGGGCGGATGAGACTGCCTACTACTCCTGCGGAGTGGCATGGGACTGTCTTGATCTTTCGAACCCTCTGGTTCTACTAAGCTTTCAGTAATAGCTTGCGGTTCTGGAATTTCTTCCAGTTCTATCGCGCTCCCACTTAATTCTTTTTCTATGAACTGATGTTCTAGAAAGTGGGCATGGCGAGAAACAAGGACTTTTTGTTCCTCTTCGCAATAGAAGTAATATCCCTTGGAGTTCTTTGGATATCCCACAAACTTGCACTGTACTGAGCGTGCCTCGAGATTGTCCGCATGCTGCTTTTTTACAAAAGCTGGACATCCCCATGTCTTAATATGATTAAGGTAGGGTCTCTTCCCACACCACATTTGATATGGTGTAGTAGGCACAGTCTTAGTTGGAACTCGGTTCAAAAGGTATGCTGCTGATTCTAGCGCATATCCTCAGAACGATCGCGGTAACTCAGCGTTACTCATCATGGACCGTACCATATCCAATAGGGTCCGGTTCCGTCTCTCCGATACACCGTTATGTTGCGGAGTGTATGGAGGAGTAAGCTGAGAGAGAATTCCATTCTCTTTAAGTAGTTCAGGAATTCGGCACTTAAGTATTCTCCACCTCGATCCGATCTTAGAATCTTGATACTTTTGCCGGTTTGTTTTTCTACTTCATTCTTATATTCCAGGAATTTTTCAAAAGCCTCGGATTTATGTTTCATTAAGAAGACATAACCGTACCTTGAAAAATCATCCGTAAAAGTAATGAAGTAAGAATAACCGCTTCGCGCATGTGTAGACATTGGACCGCACACGTCGCTGTGTACGAGTCCCAAGAGCTCGCTCGCTCTTTCTCCGTGTCCAGAAAACGGAGCCTTTGTCATCTTTCCTTTGAGACAGGATGACAAGTTGCATATAATTGATATTCGAACGGATCCAAATATCCTTCAATATGTAACTTAGTCAATCTTCTCTCATTGATGTGACCCAGTCTACAATGCCATAAAAAAGTTTTATTAATTTCTGGAGACTTTCTTTTGTGTGCATTCTGGATATTGAAAATCTGTGGTTGGTT
Organism: Agapanthus africanus; assembly: GCA_030015575.1. Taxonomy (NCBI): domain Eukaryota; kingdom Viridiplantae; phylum Streptophyta; class Magnoliopsida; order Asparagales; family Amaryllidaceae; genus Agapanthus; species Agapanthus africanus. Next base: position 355,694,483 of record CM057342.1, on the reverse strand, counting down.
TAAAACGTATATACCGTTGTTCAATGTACCTGACCCAATCAAAACTTGATTAAGGTGAATGTTCACTACATTACTTACAAATGCAAATTCATAACCTTCTTTAGATAATAAAGATACAGAAATGTTATTACAGGTTGCATTTGGTACATAATAACAACTACGCAAAACCAAAAAGTGTCCATCTGATAATCCCAGGTGATAGTCCCCCACGGCCTCAGCATCCATGCTAGCACCGTTCGCAACTCTGAGGGTCATGTCACCTGCCTTCAAAACTCTACGCTTTCTCAACGCCTGCAAAGAATTACAGATATGAGATCCTGATCCGGTATCCAATACCCAGGATGTAGAGTTCATTGATAGACAGTTTTCAATAACATACACACCTGAAGCTGAAGCTGCAACTCGCTTCAAATCCTGTGTTCTGGCTTTCCAAGCCTTGCAATCCTGTTTCCAGTGACCACTTTTGTGACAATAGAAGCATTCTTCCTTCCCCACCAGCTTCCCCGCTACTTTTGTTGCTTTACCCTTTCCCTTCGTATCCACTTTACCGACACCGCCTCTTGGTTTGGCGGGGGTTTTCTTCTTCTTGCCCTTGGCTTTCGCCCTGGACCTAGAAGAGGAAGATCCTCCTACAAACAAAGTGGATGTCTCCCTACCCTTCTGTAGGGTGCCCTCAGCAGTCTTCAACATGTTCAGAAGTTCGGCAAGTTCAACCTCCTTTCCCTGCATGTTGAAGTTAAGAATGAACTGGGCGTAAGTGGAAGGAAGGGACTGGAGAATCAAATCGGTATAGAGTTCATTCTCCAACGTGGTCCCAAGGTCCGCGAGCTCCTCTATGTAGCCGATCATCTTAAGCACGTGGTCCGCTACCGATGATCCGACGGCCAACCTTGCTGAAAAAAGCTTCTTCGACACTTCGTATCTAGCGATACGAGACTGCTCTCCATACAGTTCTTTTGTATGGAGAAATATGGACTCTAGGTCCATATTCTCGTGCCTCCTCTGATGTTCGTTGTCCATCGAGGCTAGTACGAGGCATCTGGCCCTCGCGCAATCTATCTCCCATGTCTTACGGATTTCTACATCCGCGACGCTGGATGTGGGACCTGGGACAGGGGGAGCTTTGGTGGTAAGTATATACCCCAGCTTGTCATAAGTGATAGCCATCTTGACATTCCTGAGCCAATCTTTGTAGTTTGGCCCTGTCAATATATTTTTATCTAATAGTAACTTAAGTCCGGTCATGTTGAATGGTCGCTGCAATTAGGAGAGAGAAAAGAAACACTTTAGCATGATGCTCTTGCAAGTTTAGAGTGGTTTTTAGTTTGTCTAAACTGGATGGCTCCCAGTGTTTCACGAATCCCTTCTCAAACCATAAAGAAAAGGATTAGCCGGGATCATTCTCACCGTACAATACTTGCTTAACCGTTCAGCCAGGCCAGTGTCCGTACTTCGAGGGAGGTTTTCCAACGCTTTCGCGAAGTTCCTTAATTAAGTAACCTCTTTTCCCTGTGGGCGTAGCCCCGCTAACACCTTTCTAGGCACCTACTAGGTTTATAGCATTGATCGTTAAGTGAGAGTTTTCCCGAGTAGTAGCATATACTCACAGTAGGATCGGGATCCAAATATCATCGCGTGATCAAACCGAAGGAATCCTACCAGAATCATCACACTCCAAATGGTATGCAACGCTAGCAAGTTTCAGTACTTATGAAACTCCCGATGTGGATTTTTGCCCCATGCTCTTATGACCTTGACTTTGGCCAAAATATCATAAGTCACATGTCAAGTTCTACCCGTCATTCTCCTGGTTAATTTGGACCCACCCGTACCTACCCTTGACTTTGGCCAAAATGGCAGCACGACTGTCCCAAATCAACGCATCTATCTATGCTGCACATGAATACCCAAACGCTACCAATCACTATGCCTTGACTTTGGCCAAAATACATAGCTTGAATACTTTTGCCCATTCATGTGGAATGACGGAGGGCTACGAATGGTTTTGGCGAAACCGTGAACGTAGTGAACTTGATATAATCGATGGAACGAGATAGCTTTTAAAAGGAGTGGTTCAAGCTCCGCGTTTAAAAGTTTAGTTTTGAAAAGAACCGAGTGGTTTTCAAAGTGTTCCAATCGACTTTAACTTGGTTGATTTCTTGCATTAGTTCTTTTAATGCGTTCCATCAATTAATCCTACCATTGCAGAAAACAACCAAAATATGACGTACGCTTATGCCATTCGCATTCGCCACGGGGCCCCATCATCACCCGTTAGGTTACTTAACTAACGACAGAGCGGGGGCTGGGCTAGCGCGGCTGTAAAACATAAGCAACGCCTAAATAGTTATTATATATAAATATATAGCAATGATAGACATTACAGATCACAGATAAATACATTGGATATACTAGGAATCCGCAATGCGTTCGAGCCTGCAACGTAAAGCGGATTACACGATCGCGGTGAATAGCCAATACCCCATCCAAGACCCCTACGGGTGCGGCAAACTACCCGCCAAGCACCCGAAGCGAAGCAACCTCCCTCACCACCGTGAGTAGGCCACTCAGCACTTCGAGATACCCGGTAGTTTGTGCACCCCCTCCATGGGTCTATCCTAGGAGCAAAAACAGTAAAAAGAATTATACAATGACGGCTACAACCCCGACCCGGTTGTGCGGCCATACAAATAATATTATTACATCAATTTACATGTTACAAATGAATGAAAGAAAAATAACGCTCATCTCACATCCACCCTGGCTATTCACCCGCGACAATCCAATCCATTCATATCCACAAACCAATAACAATCACAGATCACAGAGATGTATAACCCCGACTAATCGACTTATAGCGATTAGCCGACGTTCAATACATACAAGCATCACAGATATAACCGATATAGTTAAAGTGTAGTGAAGTTCCGAAAAATACGGATTTATAGGCCCCCAAAAGTAAATTTTAGTTCTGGAAAATCTGGGCACATATAACATATCCTAAAAATCCCAAAACCAACACAGAAACACACTGCACCAAAATCAAAGCAGAGAGGGGACAAGACGGCCGCGGTTCCGCGGCAAGAGCTTCCTATTGCCGCGGATCCGCGGCCCTTTGGTCGCCTCTCTGGTTCGTCTTTGGTGGTTTTCTACACAAAACCCTGAGATAATTTTCGGTGTATAACAAATTTTATTTTGACCAGAAAAAAATTAACAGAAACTTAGGGTTTTGCGAGTTTGGTTTTTCGATTTTCCGGTTTTGAAACTTCGTTACACTTTACTACTTAGCTAGTTTATGTTTAGTTAGTCTCTGATACCACTGTAAGTCCACGTTGCCCACCCCGGTGCTTACGGGGAGGCGGAAAACATAATAAAAATTGGATTTTTATCAACTATAGGCAACATGGACCATGCTTGTGAGGATCTTTGCTAAACAAAAACAAGCTAAACCTAACTAGTAACTATCTAAGTGCTAGAAAGGTTATACCTTGAGCTCAAAGTCCTTCTCTCCTTGCTCCTTGGAATGGTAGAAAGAGGTCACCTTGCTTGTCTTCTCCCGTCAAAGAAGGATCCACCCGAATGCCTCGACCTTTAGCTTCAACTCCAAGCTAGGAGTAACTAGAGTGCAAGAAATGCTAAGACTTGAACCCTAGAAGAGAGTAGAGAAGATCAAGTGAGGGTTTTTCTCAAGCTTTTTGTTTCTCAACACATGAGAGGGAGAGAGCTTGAAGGAGAGGATGAGCAAGAGAGAGAAATGATATGAGAGAATGAATTATTAGTGAGCCATTCTCACTAATATGTGTGTAATATTTTAATTCAATAATTAGCTAGAAAATTGTCATGGTTTAATCAAGACATGACCATTATCATTTCAATATTAATGCAAATTGCAAGGATCAAAGAGCATCTTCCAAATGAAATGATTATGGTCAAGTTGTCAACTAGGTCAACAAGTCAATGAAGTCAAATGGTCAACAACAACAACCATGCACAATTATTAAGCTAATTATCAATTAACTATAATACACACAAAAGCAATAGGGTTAATAAATGACAATAGTCATTAACCCTAAACAAGGTCCTCTCCCTCAATCTCAAACAACTGTGCATACGCACCCGCATTCGTGATCCGAGGAACATGAATACACAGAGAAAAACCAATCTCAAATCATATACTAGGATCCGGCTTAAACCAAAGCCCGCTAGTATAAACTGTCCGGACAGCAAACGTGCACAAGTGCGCGGATGCGAACGAACCCTGTCGCAAAACCATGCGACCTCTACTCATTTTGCCTAAAGGCGAATAGCTCTCTGTGTGGGACTCTAAAGACTCGACACTACGCTGGCAGTGGGTTTAACCACAGACCGCAAGCGGCACTAGCTGTACGTAACGGTCCCCAGGTAGATGTCGATAAGAAGACTGACGAGGTGAACCCCATCTGCACTCCTACTGAGCCTGTATGTGACAGTCTCCGTACAGTCCGGTCTGTTCGTCTGATACATCGCATGGCGGGCCTAGGGGGGCGGTAAACGTCAGTCCCCTAATAGCGGTACAAGTCATGTCGGAGTGTAGCCCAGAACACCCTGAGATAACACTGGAAACCTACCAGTATATCTCGCTTGCCCTAGCCAGGGACTACTCGTGTAATGGCTCTCCTGGACACAGCGCGATGTCAACCCCCAATACCGGGAGAGACGAATCGTGTCTAACCGTCACTGCCTCCAAGTGCTTCGGGACTGCACCCAAAAACTACCTGTTTGCACAATTCCTTTGTGCCGTGGTAGGGTAGTAATCAAAGTGCAGTGGGAACACACTCGAGGCGAAGTGACAGTGTCAAGTCAGCGGACTAAGCTGTACTCATGTCACCTGGGAACTGATAACTGACGATAGGTATATTACCAACCAACAGTTCCCGACGAGTCCTGTCCAGTGTACTCGTAACCTAACGAGCACCCGCATACTATCCCAAGTACGACGTACTAACGGCTGTGGGACAGACCGTCTCCCACACTGGGATGAGAAGTGCATACGCTAGTCTACTCCAGAGTATCGATGCCCTGTCTCGATAGTCCAACGACCACGGACCTGTATAAGGATGTGCTTATAGATTACCCAGCTCCCACGAGTGCGAGCGCCATCACAACGCTGGTAATCAAGCAAAGATCCTAAGGGCTCTACTAATATGTATACCAGCAATATGCTAAAAGAAACACATGCACATATTAAAGCAGAGACAAACCAAGTAGCATACTACCATTTCGAGCAAGATTGTATATACAACTGTGAATATCCCAAGCTTCCATTAAGTAATATACAAACTAGTATGATACAGTAATGGCCTCTAGGGCATATACACTAACAGATAGTTGGATCTCGATTCCCACTGATGAGTAGGATTACTCCTCGGGTGATTCCGACTAATTCTCCTTTGGGTTTGGAGGAGAATTCGATGATATAGTGGGAGCCGTCCAGATTAGATAAAGTGATTAACCATTCTGATCTAGGTTAGAGTGCACGCTGAGTGTTTCTTTTCTCTCTCTCTGGCTGCGACTATGACCCGACCTTTGACTAAAACTTATGAACCAAGTTAACCGAACCTTCTTAAAACAATTTGACTTTTGGAATGTCACGGTGTCGCATACATCATTGACACTTCTATATCACCTTTACATTTCTTTAGAACACCTCGTATTACTATGAACATCCACTTCCATTGGATAAATCCATCGTATAATTACCTACGAACTCGAAGGAACTTATTCGAGGATGGATTCTGGTTCTGGAGAGATTGAATAGGATTATTCGGTTGTCTTTTCTCTTTACCTTCTCTCGGGATGTGAGGGCTCCTAGGATTAGGAGACAGTACACCTATTGAGCTTATTGGATAGTCTTCTTCCAAACCATAGGCAGGTGTCGAACGGTAGGGAAGGAAGAAAACCAATTAAGCTTAAGTGTGGTGTACAGAAGGTAATAAGTAAAGACATATAAAGGGATTAGAATAATGGAAAAGGAAATTGCGATCACCATCATTCACGACAAAGACCGTGTATACCCCTGCCACTCCTACATCCCCTTTGCTTTTTCTGTAGAACACTCCATATCACTACGGATATCCACTTCCATTGGATATGCCATCGTGTAGTTACATACGAACTCGAAGGAATTCGTTCCAGATTCGAAGATGGTTTCCGGTTCAAGAGAAATAGAATAGGATTATTCAGATGTCTTTTCCCATTACCTTCTCCCGGGTTGCGAGGGCTCCTAGGATTAGGAGAGTACACCTATTACGCTTATTAGATAGTCTTCTTCCAAACCTTAGGCTAGTGCCGAAGGGTAGGGAAAGAAGAAAACCAATTAGCCTAAAGAAGGTGTACAGAAGGTAATAAGTAAAGAAAATAATAAAGGGATTGGAGTGACGACAGGTAAGTATATGGTTACTGTCGTAAATCGGGATAGTGGAAAAGGCGTAACTAGGAATACCAGGTTACCCCTTTTTGAAACATTTTCATGTTTCAGTTTCACTGTGCAATGTTAATTGAAAACTATTTTCCCAATTGGAATCTAACTCCAGGGTATGTATTTACCAGATCAGTTTCTCACATCTGTATGTTATTACAGATGGTGAGTGGGAGTAAGATATTGGGAATTGGGTGATTAGATCCTCATTATATCGTAATTCGTTGTAATTGGTGATATTTGAGGAAATCATCTGGATTTTGCCGGATGGCAAATATTTGGTTTTGAATATCCGTTGTTATGCGCCAATTTCAAACTGATATATCTGTACGTTTATTTATAAAGTGAGATATAACTCTTTGATATTATGTCTGTGACATTTACCTATATCAGTTGGTGATTAGGTAAGGTGCATTCAACAGCAGTGTAATTCTTCTTAACCATAGTACTGTTTTTCAACCTACAAAGTGTATGTCTACGGTAGCGCCCCGGCCGTCTACAGACACCAAATGCGGAACAAAAACTTTTAACTGGCGCTATCGTATACTTTAACCCGGATCTGCCATTATTGCTAAACTAACAAACTGTAAAGAGTGTAGAAAGGTTATACCGAACGATCCGAGTCCTTCGTTCTTTAACCATCATCCCACGCTCCGTTGGGTCTGCTCCGATCTCGTCGATCTCCGAACTGCTCGTCCAAGTGGCACCACGTCTCTGATTCTTTAAACGGGCTCCCGCCTCTGACTCGAGGCAACTCGGTCGTCAAGTTTGCTAAAAGAGACGACCAAGAATGATGTAGAGAATGAGTAGATGACTTTGTCTCACTTCGTCCAAAACCGTGGACGATCGGTTAATGAAGTTGCCGTGGGAATCGGGTGATGGAATGAAATGAACTGTAAAATTCCATGCACCCCAAATACTATCATAATCTTTTCTACAAATCAAAACATCAAGTGATTGGGGTGAATGAGGAGAGAGAGGGCCGGCCATTTAAATAGCAAGGAGGGAGGTGAGTGTAGGAGCAAGTGGTGACTACAACCCAAAGCATATCACGAAGAAAAGATCTTAACCAAAACAAAAAGCATTAAGGTTAAAGCATGAGTCATAAAACCTAGTCATCATTTTAATAAATGCAAAGATGAGTCATGAACCTAGTCACCATCCTAGTCATCACTTCTAGAAACTTCTAGAACACTGACTCACCTCATCCAAGAAAAGATAAACCCGTCTTTAACCGAATGTTAAAAGACGGCTGATAGAAAACTGGAAACTGGCAACTTCCAAAAGTGATCCTGAAACGACTTTCAGGAGAACCCCGAAACTGTATAAATATACCTGCATTTGTATTACGACCGAATACAAATGCAACTGAGACAAAGATATTATATCTACTCAATATAATACTCGGATCCGGCTTAAACCAAAGCCGACCAGTATCATCTGCCCGAAAAATAACACGTGCGTAAACGCACGTGCATTTTCCGAACCCTGCCATAAAACCATACGGCCTCTACAACGTTTCTCCCGAACTTGGGAAACTGTCTGTGGGGGACTCTAATGACTCGTCAGTACCCTGGCAGTGGGTTTAACCACAAACTGTCAGCGGCACTAGCAATGCGTAACGGCTGCCCATGGACTGACCTCAAGGGATGCTGATGAGCGAACTCATCCAGAAAACCCTACTGAGCCTAACAGTGACAATGTATATACAGTCCGGTCCGTTCTTCTATGAGTATCGCATATCTGTCTAAGGGGCTAGCAACGTCAGACCCCCAATAGCAGTATAAGTCGTGTCGGAGTGAAGCCCAATAACACCCTGAGATACTACTGGAGTACCTACCAGTAAATCTCCTGCCACGGCCGTGGGCTTTGTGTAATGGCTCTCCTAGACACAGCACGATCTCGCCCCCAATACCGGGAGAGACGAATCCCCTGCCTATCCGCTCACGTGCCTCCATATGGCTCGGGACTGTACCCAAAAGCTACCTGTTTGCACGACTCCTTTGAGCCGTGGTAGGGTAGAAATCAAAGCACAGTGGGAACTCACACGAGACAAATGACGACCTCAGGTCGATGAACTAACCTGTACACATGTCACCTGGGAACTGCTATCTGACGATAGGTATAGTACTAACTAGCAGATTCCCGGCGAGTCCTGTCCGGTGTACTCATAACCCAATGAGCACCTGTATACATCTTAGGTGATCCAACTGACACCAGTGGCTTGTGAGACCGGCCACCGCCCCTTGTCGGGGTCTCGACTGTACACACTAGTCTACTCCGGAGTATCGATGCCCTGTCTCGAACTCCCACGACTAGGGACCACAATTAAGGATATGCATATAAACTACCCAACTCTCACGTATATGATCGCCATCATACTGTTGGTAGTAAAGCAAGATCCTAAGGGCTCTATCAAAGTGTAACATGTAATCAGTCACCTGAACATGTTCACGACTGATAAAGGCAAACCAGATAGCATACTATCATTTCGAGTAAGACTGTCCTACCGGTATAGGTCCTCCGCAATCATTGCAATCACGTACTTGTGATCCAATAATTGACTATGAGGGAACTATCTCCAACAATCTCCCACTTGCACTCAAGGCTAATTATTACGATGTCGACTACTCACAGCCCGTGTGAAACCGAACATCCAACTCCTCTACTAATCAGTTTCACAAAGCCCGTTTGTAAAACTATTGTGTTCGAGAAATAGCCTCAGTGAGTGGATCCGCCAGGATGTTTCTTTCTATATCTCTCTTAATCTCAAGTTCGCGGAGAAAGCCATCTCCCGAATTGAGTAATACCTGTCTTAGAATATGTCTGGATATCTGATGGGACCTAGTTCATAAATGAACTCTAAATCCAAACTTCTTAGACTGTATCGATCACTGAACCTAATCAGTATCCGGCACCATGCCTCCCACAGTATCCTCTTGGACCACCTGTCCATAATACTGTCCCTCTTCGTCAGAGGGAAAAACTATAACTCTGACAATCACTCTGTCAACCATGTCACCTTTGAAGCCTGGAATGATAACCGTCTCTCGAAAGAGGCTGTCGTCATCAAATCCGTAGAACATGTACTTATGTTCTAAAACTGCTTCCTTATATTTCTCCAGGATTGGATTAATACAAACTTATTGCATCTAGTGCAAAAACAACATCTGGTGTGGTACTTGACATCTCATGATTGACTCAATTGCCTAAGCAAGTGATCTGTCAATCATGCACATCCCTCTCCCCTTTAGTCTATACGACACCTTTAGAGAGGGTGACTCCATCACCTGCAGGTACACCACCATGCTAGGAGTCAACTATTCCAAAAACCATTAGAATATCTGTCAAAGTACCCACATTGGGAAACTACCCAAATCTAGATCTAAAACTATAGATCTAGAAACCAGAATGTCAAATATTATATCCATATCCTGTCTGGAGAAACAACTGTGTGACGACCACAGTACAACCGATCGTAGTATAGGAATTTTACTTCCTACTGTATGTATGTCATCCAGATACCATGACATCACACCCTACTACCTTCTTAACAGATCCATCCCCTATCCTGATTGAAGTCAAACCCATGACTGTCACATCAAAATTAGATGATCTTCTCCGCTATAACTGCTCTAGTCTATAAATAGACATAAGCTACATGACCACTATACTTCCGATGCTCCCACTAACTACGACAACCCTCATACCGGGTCTCATAGCGTGGAACAACAGTAGTGTCAAGTCTAGGTAGATAAGAACCTCCCTGTCACCGTCCTTGAGGCTACCGAAGTACCTCTCGGGTGTCTGAGGTTACCCACCAAATCTGGGGAGTGGCTATTGGAATGTCAAACCTGATTGAATATATAGGTCCTATTAAATTTTCCGTAATCGTTCGCGGTTCTGGAATCACTTCAAGTTCTACCATACTCCCACTACTGTTTTCTGAAAAAGATCCATTTTACTAAAACTGTGGCGAGTCAAGAACAATATCACTATTGATCTTCCAAATGGTAGAATATCAACCCTCGTCATAGCCAGGGTCAACCCACAAACAGCCATTACAGAAACGTGCCCTGAGTTATCCAGAGTCTGGTTTTTAGCATAAGCTGGACAACTCCCCGTACCTTAATATCTTTTAAGGTACGAACTATTCTATATCCAATATAGAAACTTTGGCACTAATTTAATTGGAACCATATTCAAATCATGCAGCTGTCTCCAGTGCATATCAACTTAATGGAAAAAAGCTAATCAGCATTACTCAACTTAGGAATCCATCCAATTATGAGCAACCTGAAAGAGAAACACGTTTCTCAAAACCATCACTATTATCTGAATACCAATCACAAGAATCTACATCTTCGATCTCTTTGAAGAATCCCGATACTTGTGATACCTGGTTCTCTACTTTATTCTTATACCCACAACTTCTCAAAACTTAGACCTTGTATTTCTACGAAACACTTATCTAAATACTAGAGAAGTTATAAGTAAACAGGACATAATACGAGGACCTACCCCTTTGTCCTGATGGACACTGGACAACATACAATACTCTGTATAAGTCCGCTGAGTTAAACAACTCAAAACCTGTGCGTTGTAGGTGTAAAACTGTACCCTGGCGATTTCCTCAAATATCACCAATTACAACGAATTCCGATATAATGAGGATGATCACCTAATTCCCAATAACTTACTCCCGCTCATCATCTCTAAAACCATACAGATATGAGAATGAAACCTGGTAAATACATACCCTTGGAGTAAGTGTCTAATCGGGAAAACAGTTTTTCTTTAACAATGCACTGAAACATGAAAATGTTTCGTAGGGGTATCTTGGTATTCATAGCAATGCCTCTTCCATAATCCAATTCATGACTTCAACCGTATATTTTATTGCCATCTCTCCAAATCCCTTTATTTGTCTTTAGTCGTTACCTTCTGTACACCATCGTTAGGCTAAATGGTTTTCTTCCTTCCCTACCGTTCGGCACCAGCCTATGGTTTGGAAGAAGACTATCCAGTAAGCATAATAGGTGTACCCTCCTAAACCAAGGAGTACTCGCAACTGAGAGAAGGTGATGATAAAAGACAACTGAATAATACCTTATTCTTTTAAAGGTGAAATAGGAGTGGCGATGAAGTACGCGGTTTTGGTCGTGAATGATATCAGTCGCAATTTACTTTGCCCTCTTTCTAATCCCTTTATTTTGTCTTTACATATTACCTTCTGCACACCCTACTTAGGCTAATTGGTTTTCTTCATTCCCTACCTTTCGGCACCAGCCTATGGTTTGGAATAAGACTATCCAATAAGCGTAATGGGTGTACTCTCCTAAACCAAGGAGCTCTCGCAACCTGAGAGAAGGTGATAATAAAAGACAACTGAATAAACCAATTCTATTTCTCCTGAACCTGGATCCATCCTTGAAGAAGTCCCTTCGAGTTCGTATATAACCATACGATGGATCTATCCAATGGAAGTGGATATCCGTAGTAATACGGGTGTTCTGAGAAATTCAAAGGGTAAAAGAAGGAGTGGCAATGACTTATGCAACTCAGACAATCCAAAAGCCAGTATTTTAAGAAGGTTCGGTCAACCTGGTCACTGAGTCATAGTCTAGGGTTGGTCAAAGGTTGCTGCCAAAGAGAGAGAGAAAAGAAACACTCTGCGTGCACTCTAACCTAGATCAGAATGGTTGTCACTTTGTCTAATCCGGAAACCTCCCACTGTCCTGTCAAATTCTCCCCCAAACCTGAAAGAAGAATCAATCGGGATCACCCGAAGAGTAAACCAACTCATCAGTGGGAATCGGGATCCAACTCTCATCGCATGATAACGTGATAGAATGCATCCACGTTACTCATACTCCAGAAGGTATGCGCATACTTAGCAAGTTTCAGTTTCTTTAGAAACTCCCGATATGATTTTTGCCCCATGCTCTTATAACCTTGGTGTTGGTCAAAATGTCATAAGTCACATGCCAAGTTCTACCCGTCACTATCTTGTCAATTTGAACCCACCCGTACATGCCCCTGACGTTGGCCAATCGGCAGAACGACTGTCCCAAACCAACTCATCTATTTATGCAACAAATGAATACCCAGCAGCTACCAAACACTATGCCCTGACGTTGGCCAAAATGCATAGCTTGAATACTACTGAATACCCAAAAGAAGTGACGGAGGGCTACGGCTGGTTTTTGGCGAAAAACCTTTAACGTAGTGAACTTGATATCGCTGAAGGAACCTGATAGCTTTTTATAAAAATATAGTGGCGAAAACCTTTTGCTAAAGAGGTCATTCCCGATGAAGGGATCTCGGCTCTTTCCTCGTGGAATGAGGTGCAGGATACTCCACTAAATACCGTGATGCAAAGCAACATGTAATCGACCATAGTGAAGTTATTACCCTGACGCAAACTTCTGCCGAAGGGGTCAGTCCCGGTGAAGGGATATCGGCCCTTGCCCCGTCGAATGAGGTGCAGGATATTCCACTGAATACCGCTATGCAAAACAAAAGGAAACGTTTTTGCAATAACACTTTTTAAATTGTTCCAACAACTGAATACAGGTTTGCTTTACTTTGCATTGATCAGAATCAACACAGTCCCATCAATCAATCACACCAGAAAAGAACGAAAATAAAATGTACGTATATGCCATCCGCATTCGTCACTGGGTCCCGTCATCACACGTTAGGTTACTTAACAAACGACAGAGCGGGGACTGGACTAGCGCGGGTGTAAAACATATACAACATCTAATAGTATATAAACCAATATACAATAATCGGTCCAGGCGTGATAATATGCAACATTACAGAAAAGTAATAAGCATCACAGAACAATACAGATAATCTGGGATCCCCGGGTTTCACAGAGCCGCTGCTGAAACCCGACGTTCCCCTGTCGTGTGGATAGCCTGTGCAATGAAACCTAGACCCCTACGGGTGCGGCAAGTTACCCGCCAAAACCTGAAGCGAGGCAGCCCCCTACAGCAAAGTGAATGGACCACCCTGCACTTCACGAAATCCGGTCGCTTGAGCACCCCTCCTTGGGTCAACCTGTACCCCCTACGAGTACGGCGAATAGTCTACCAATTCTAGAGTGGGGCCCCTCTGCCTCTCAAAGCCATGAGATGCGGACCCGTTGCCCCTCAGAACCCGGCTATCCGTGCACTCCGTCTTGGGGTAAAACCTAGTACAGTAATGAAAGATAGTACAACAGGTACATCGACCGCAACCTGGTCGTGCCCCAAAAGAATATTATACAACAGGCAGTGACGGCAGTCCACAAGTTGGACGCTCGCCCCACAATATCAAATGTACAAATAAACTCAAACTGTACTACCATTGCACACTGCTATCCACCACGACAAATCCGCAACATCACAGCACAACACAGAACATCAACGCGAATGTCACGTTCGCAAATCCGTCTAAAAGAACTATAGCAATCAGACGCGGTTTACCGATCAAATGACATTCCCGGTCGGAGATATAATGTAAGCACTGTAAACTAACGTGTTTAAATTTCGATCGACCAAATATCAAGAAGTGGGCCCCACGACTTACTGGTGAACAGTAACAAAACCTGGGCCCAAAATATATTTACCAAAAACCTCAAATTCCAACAGAGAAGACACAGAAAATTTTTGGTGCATTGATCCCCTAGAACGGCCGCGGATGCGCGGCCAAACCATGGGTTTGGCCGCGGTTCCGCGGCTCGTTGGAGGGATCACGTGACCAAATTTGGTCCGTGTGCTTCTGAGACCCTGCACAGTTTTCTGAGATGTGTGGAAAAAATTTTGGAAGCCATTTAAAATCGACAGAAACTGTCAAGCTTGGATTTTGCAGTTTTTGATTTCCGGTTCGATCGATATTTTAAACGCGTTAGCATAAGTTAGAATAGAAAAATGGTTAGGCTCTGATACCACTGTAAGTCTACGGTAGCGCCCCGGCCGTCTACAGACACCAAATGCGGAAAAAAAAACTTTTAACTGGCGCTATCGTATACTTTAACCCGGATCTGCCATTATTGCTAAACTAACAAACTGTAAAGAGTGTAGAAAGGTTATACCGAACGATCCGAGTCCTTCGTTCTTTAACCATCATCCCACGCTCCGTTGCGGCTGCTCCGATCTCGTCGATCTCCGAACTGCTCGTCCAAGTGGCACCACGTCTCTGATTCTTTAAACGGGCTCCCGCCTCTGACTCGAGGCAACTCGGTCGTCAAGTTTGCTAAAAGAGACGACCAAGAATGATGTAGAGAATGAGTAGATGACTTTGTCTCACTTCGTCCAAAACCGTGGACAATCGGTTAATGAAGTTGCCGTGGAAATTGGGTGATGGAATGAAATGAACTGTAAAATTCCATGCACCCCAAATACTATCATAATCTTTTCTACAAATCAAAACATCAAGTGAGTAGGGTGAATGAGGAGAGAGAGGGCCGGCCATTTAAATAGCATGGAGGGAGGTGAGTGTAGGAGCAAGTGGTGACCACAACCCAAAGCATATCATGAAGAAAAGATCTTAACCAAAACATAAAGCATTAAGGTTAAAGCATGAGTCATAAAACCTAGTCATCATTTTAATAAATGCAAAGATGAGTCATGAACCTAGTCACCATCCTAGTCATCACTTCTAGAAACTTCTAGAACACTGACTCACCTCATCCAAGAAAAGATAAACCCGTCTTTAATCGAATGTTAAAAGACGGCTGATAGAAAACTGGAAACTGGCAACTTCCAAAAGTGATCCTGAAACGAATTTCAGGAGAACCCCGAAACTGTATAAATATACCCGCATTTGTATTACGACCGAATACAAATGCAACTGAGACAAAGATATTATATCTACTCAATATAATACTCGGATCCGGCTTAAACCAAAGCCGACCGGTATCATCTGCCCGAAAAATAACACGTGCGTAAACGCACGTGCATTTTCCGAACCCTACCATAAAACCATACGGCCTCTACAACGTTTCGCCCGAACTTGGGAAACTGTCTGTGGGGGACTCTAATGACTCGTCAGTACCCTGGCAGTGGGTTTAACCACAAACCGTCAGCGACACTAGCAATGCGTAACGGCTGCCCATGGACTGACCTCAAGGGATGATGATGAGCGAACTCATCCAGAAAACCCTACTGAGCCTAACAGTGACAATGTATATACAGTCCGGTCCGTTCGTCTATGAGTATCGCATATCTGCCTAAGGGGCTAGCAACGTCAGACCCCCAATAGCAGTATAAGTCGTGTCGGAGTGAAGCCCAATAACACCCTAAGATACTACTGGAGTACCTACCAGTAAATCTCCTGCCACGGCCGTGGGCTTTGTGTAATGGCTCTTCTAGACACAGCACGATCTCGCCCCCAATACCGGGAGAGACGAATCCCCTGCCGATCCGCTCACGTGCCTCTATATGGCTCGGGACTGTACCCAAAAGCTACCTGTTTGCACGACTCCTTTGAGCCGTGGTAGGGTAGAAATCAAAGCACAGTGGGAACTCACACGAGACAAATGACGACCTCAGGTCGATGAACTAACCTGTACACATGTCACCTAGGAACTGCTATCTGACAATAGGTATAGTACTAACTAGCAGATTCCCGGCGAGTCCTGTCCGGTGTACTCATAACCCAATGAGCACCTGTATACATCTTAGGTGATCCAACTGACACCAGTGGCTTGTGAGACCGGCCACCGCCCCTTGTCGGGGTCTCGACTGTACACACTAGTCTACTCCGGAGTATCGATGCCCTGTCTCGAAACTCCCACGACTAGGGACCACAATTAAGGATATGCATATAAACTACCCAACTCTCACGTATATGATCGTCCTCATACTGTTGGTAGTAAAGCAAGATCCTAAGGGCTCTATCAAAGTGTAACATGTAATCAGTCACCTGAACATGTTCACGACTGATAAAGGCAAACCAGATAGCATACTATCATTTCGAGTAAGACTGTCCTACCGGTATAGGTCCTCCGCAATCATTGCAATCACGTACATGTGATCCAATAATTGACTATGAGGGCACTATCTCCAACACAAAGCACAGTGTTTGAGTTATTGAACTCAGGGGACTTATACAAAGTATTGTATGTTGTCCAGTGTCCATTAGGACAATGGGGTTGGTACTCGTACTATATTCTATTTACTCATGACTTCTATTATTTTAGACAGGTATTTCGTAGAAATGCATGGTCTAGATTTTGAGAAGTTATAGGTATAAGAATAAAGTAGAGAACCATTTGTTGGAAGTATCAGGATTCTTAGAGCAAGTCGAAGATGTAGATACTTGTGTTTGGTATTCCGTTGATAGTAATGGTTTTGAGAACTTGCTTCTCTTTCGGGTTACTCATATATGGATGCACTCCAAGATGAGTAATGCCGATTGTCCTCTTTCCATTTGGTTGATATGTACTGGAGACAGCTGCATGAGTTTGAATCTGGTTCCAAATTAGATTAGTGCTTTTGTTTCTATATAGAATCAATTTATATCTTAACGATGTTAAGGTATAGGGAGTTGTCCGGCTGATGCTTAAAACCAGAATCCGGATAAACTCAAAGCACGTTTCAGTAATAGCTGTTTGTGAGTTATCCCGGGCTTTGACGAGGGTTAACTTTCTACCATAAGGAAGATAAATATTTATATTGTTCTTCACTCGCTACAGTTTTAGTAAAATGGACTTTTTCAGAAAACACAAGTGGGAGTATGGTAGAACTGGAAGTTATTCCAGAACCACAAACGATTACTGGAAATTTAATAGAACCTAAGGATTCAATTGGATTTGATGTTCCATTAGCCACTCCGTAGATTTGGTTGGTAACCTCAGTCACCCGAGAGGTGCTTCGGTCTTCTCAGAGACAGTGACAGGGAGGTTCTTGTTTACCCAGACTTTCCATTGCTGTTGTTCTTGACTATAAGACCCGACGGAGGATGAGTA
Source organism: Agapanthus africanus (assembly GCA_030015575.1). Lineage (NCBI taxonomy): Eukaryota > Viridiplantae > Streptophyta > Magnoliopsida > Asparagales > Amaryllidaceae > Agapanthus > Agapanthus africanus. The sequence continues at coordinate 355,677,066 of CM057342.1, read as the reverse complement.
TAGCGTCGTTCTAAACTAGTTTTAGAAGTGTACATATATATGACTCTGCCAGAGGGTTGTTGTAGTCAGTGGGAGCAGCGGAAGCATAGTGGGCAAGTAGCTTATGTCTATTTATAGACTAAAGCAGGTATGGTGGAAATAGATCATCTATTTTTGATGTGGCAGTCATAGGCCTTGACCTCATCAGAATAGGAGATGGATCTCGTAAGAAGGTAGTAGAGAGTGTTGTCCAGGTATTTGGGATGACATGCACTTAATAGGAAGAGATATTCCTATACAACGATCGGTTATACTGTGGTTGTTACAAAGTTGTTTCTCCACAGAGGATGTGGATATAATATCAGGTTTTCTGGTTACTAGATCTATGGTTTTAGATCTAGATTTTGGAAGTATCCCAATTTAGGTACTTTGACATTATTCTAAATATATTTAGAATGGTTGACTCCTGGCATGGTGGTGTACCTGCTGGTGATGGAGTCACCCTCTTTAAAGGTGTCTTACAGACTAAAGTAGAGAGGGATCTGCATGATTAGCATATCACTTGCTTAGGCAATTGAGTTAATCATGAAATATCAAGTACCACACCAGATATTGTTTTTGCACTAGCTGTAATAAGCAGCTATATTAATCCAATCCTGGAGAAACGTTGGGAAGCAGTTTATGAACATAAATGGATGTTCTAGGGATATGGTAACGACAACCTCCTTCAAGAGACGGTTATCATTCCAAGCTTCCAAGGTGACCTGGATGACAGAATGACTGTCAGAGTTATAGTTTTTCCCTCTTTTGAGGGACAGTGTGTTGGACAGGTGGTCCAAGCGGATACTGAAAAAAGGCATAGCGCAGAATACTGATTAAATTCGGTAGACGATACAGTCTAAGTAGTTTGCTGGATTTGGAGTTCATTTGTGAACTGGGTCCCATCAGATATCCAAATAAATTCTAAGACAGGTATTGCTCGTTTCGGGAGATAGTTTTCTCCGCGAAGTTGAGATATAGAGAGATACAAAAAGAAACATTGGAGAGGATCCACTCACTGAGGCTATTTCTCGAACGCAATCATTTTCGCAAACGGACTTTGCGAAACTGATTAGTAGAGAAGTTGGGTGTTCGGTATCACACGGGCTGTGAGTATGCGACATCGCAATAATTGGCCTTAAGTGCAAGTGGGAGATTGTTGGCTATAGTGTCCTCAAGGCAATTATCATAGTCGCGGACTTGTGATTATGATGATTGAGTGAGGACCTGTACCGATAGAACAATCTTACTTGAGATGATAGTATGCTATCTGGTTTGTCTTTATCATCATGTACGTGTTGATAGAGCCCATAGGATTCTTGCTTGACTGCCAGCATTATGATGGAGCATATATGTAGGAGCTGGAGTCTATAAGCACATCCTTAAATGTCCCTAGTCGTAGGAGTATCGAGACCGGGCATCGATACTCCACTATAGACTAGTGTATACTGATCGAGACCCCGACGAGGGGCGGTGGCCAGGTCTCACAAGCCATTGGTGTTAGTTTGTTCACCTAAGATAGTATACAGGTGCTCATTGGGTTATGAGTACACTGGACGGACTCGCCGGGAACCTGCTAGTTGGTATTATACCTATTGTCAGATAGAAGTTCCCTGGTGACATGTGTACAGGTTAGTATGTCGACCTGATATCGTTATTTGTCTCGTATGAGTTCCCACTGTGCTTTGATTACTACCCTACCACGGCTCAAAAGAGTTATGCAAACAGATTTTAGTTGGGTACAGTACCGAGCCATATGGAGGCAGTGATCGGATCGTCGGGGATTAGTCTCTCCCGGTATTTGGGGTTGATGTCGCGTTGTGTACGGATGGCCATTACCAAAAATCCGTGGCCATGATGGACGAGAATTATCGATCCAGGATCGATAGCTTCTCAGGTGGTGTTGGGGTTTCCTACCGACACTAAATATCGTGTTGTTGGGGGTCTGACTTTATCTACCCCCCTAGACTTGATATGCGATACTCTTAGACGAACAGACCGGACTGTACGTATATTTTCACTGTCAGGCTAAGTAGGGGTTCTGCATGAGTTTGCTCGTCGGCCTCCCTTTCGCTCAATACCTGGGTAGCCGTTATGTACAGCTAGTGCCGCTGACGTGGTTGTAGTTAAACCCACTGCCAGCGTATTGATGAGTCTTTAGAGTCCCATACAGAAGGTTTCCCTGGTTGTGGCGAAATGATGCAGTAGCCGTATTGGATACGTGCAGGGTTCCGATCGGTTGATATACATTGTACTCGGACTTTCGATTGGAGAGTTGATAATGGTAGCCGGCTCGGGATTGAGCCGGATTATTAAATCAGGAATTGATTTAATAATTATGGTATATGTATTTCGATACGTATATTCTAGTATTATATTCTTTGTGTTATGCTATCTCTTTGGGTATTCGTATTTCGGTACGAATGCAGATATATTTACAGTAGAATGCAATCCGTATTTTTTACCGGATAACATTCTTGAAGGTGCCACCTCATTTCTTGATTTGACCATTTTATTAAAAATGGTAAATGAGGTGGAAATTGCATGAGGAGATATGGTTACAACCATGCTTGCAATAGTGCACACAAATGAATTGTTAATTCATTTGTGTTCACTATTCAAGCATGGGAGGAATTTATAATTGGAAAAAGGATTTTAACAAAACCAAGGGTGCTAATTTCTTTTTGAAAAAAAAGAGTTCATTTTTGAAGCATGAAGGTTTTGTTCATTGTTTTTTCCTTGTTGAGCTCCTCCTTCACCATGAGCTTCACCTTTCTCTAGCTTTCATCTTTTACTTCCACCTTCAAGTTTTTTAGATAGCTAACGCAAAGAAACATTCACACTACATCCTAAGCTCTCTAGGGTAGCATCCTAGAGACCCTAGTTGCTCCATATGCATCATGTCATGGAGCTAGAGCCGGAGTTACATCCCTCGGGTGGATCATCGGAGATGGAGGAAGACCGGCAACCAAATTTCATCAAGGTACCGCTAGGAGCTTGGAATGAAGACCGAAGGACACGGATCTACTCGGTATAACAATTCTAACTCTTAGATTAGCTCGCTAGATTAAGGTTTTGTTGGATATATATGCCTTAGAGGCCTTCATTGTATAGGATATTGGGGATATGTATGTACATAACAGTCTTGCTTATATATGATAGTACGCTATTTGGTTTGTCTTTATCTTAACGTATGATATGTTTTACTTGGTATTTATATATATACGTGTTGATGAAGACCATAGGGTGTATGCCTGACTTCCGGCGTTATGATGGTAGTCATACTAGTGGGAGCTGGATAGTCAATAGGCACATCCTTAGATGTCCCTGGTCGCAGGAGTATCGAGACTGGGCATCGATACTCCGGAGTAGACTGGTGTATACATATCTAGACCCCGAGGAGGGGCGATGGATTGGTCCCGCAGCCATTGGTGGAGTGCACCTAAGATTGTATACAGATGCTCACTAGGTGTGAGTACACCGGACAGGACTCGCCGAGAACTGACTGGATGGTATTTATACCTAACGTCAGATAGCAGTTCTCAGGTGACATGTGTGCAGATAGTCCGTTGACTTAAAGTCGTCATTTATCTCGTGTGAGTTCCCACTGTGCTTTGATTACTACCCTACCACGGTTCAAAGGAGTCGTGCAAACAGGTTTTAGTTGGGCACAGTCCCGAGCCACGTGGAGGCAGTGAGTGACTGTTAGGGATTCGTCTCTCCCGGTATAGGGAGTTGATATCGCACGGTGATCGGTTGGTCATTACCATAAGTCCCTGGCCAGGGCTGATCAAGAATTACTGATAGATTGATCAGTAGATTCTCGGATGGTGATAGAGCCATACCGACACGACTTGTACGGTTATTAGGGGTCTGACATTTACCACCTCCCTAGACCATACATGCGATATTCTTAGATGAACAGACCGGACTGCACGGATATTGTCACGCACAGGCTCAGTAGGAGTTCGGATGGGTATCCTCACCGGCCTTCTTATCGACATCTACCTGGGGACCATTACGTACAGCTAGTGCTGCTTGCGGTCTGTGGTTAAACCCACTGCCAGCTTAGTAGTCGAGTCTTTAGAGTCCCACACAGAGTTTTCCCAAATCCAGGCGAAATGATATAGAGGTCGTACGGTTTACGACAAAGAGTTCGGACGCATACGTGTTTAAAACGCACGTACGACATTCGGACAGTTTTTACTAGCCGGCTTTGGTTTAAGCCATATTCTAGTATCGGGTTATTGGATTTATACAGTCTACAGTTTTTCCGTGCTTTCACGGATGCGAGGGGCATTCTCGTAATTATCCGAGAAGCTTCTAGAAGGAGGGTGACTAAGGAGGTTAAGGTGGCATTTTCATTAATTGCTTTTGTGACTCATTCATATGATTCATCATATCATTAAATGCATCATTAATGCATCATTAATGATCTAATGACTCACATAATGAATCACTCTTCTTGAATAAATTAAGCATGGTGAATAATCATTTAATTGATATTTTTTGATAATTCATTATGTTTGATATATTCAAGTGAGAAGCTTTTCTCTTCTCATTATCATCTCCACCTTCTCTCTCCTTCTCGAAACCCTAATCCTACAACTCATGAGTTGAGTACAAGGATTAGTAAAGACTAAACACTCCATAACCTAACTCTACATTATCTTAGTTACTTTGGTTAGCAACTAGAAAAACAAAGTTACCTCAAGTCTTGAGGTGTAGCTTGGATTAGGGTACTCGGGTGGATCATCTATCACGGATAGGAGGCCGAGGAGGACGTAGAGATCATAAAGACGAAGGACTAGAATCGTTTGGTACAATCTCTTCACATAGTAGCTTAGAACTCTATGCTTATTGTTAATTATCGTTTAGAAAAGATCTTCGGTTAGCCGATGTATGCTACAAAACAAGATCGTTTTTCATATTTCCGCCTCCCCGCAAATCGTGGGGTGTTGCACATCGACTTACAGTGGTATCAGAGACTCACTAAACAATAATTAACTCACTTGCAAAGTTGTATGAATTTCGAACGGAAAACAAATCGGAAAAAACACGAATATCATGAAGTTTCTGTCGATTTTAAAATGAGGTCCTAAAATTTTTCAGGGACCTCCAGAATGACCAGCATGAAAATATAAGAACACACAAGAAAAATGGGCTCCTGAATCGGCCAAAGAGCCACGGAACCGCGGCCGATCCAGCCGATCCGCCGCGGATCCGCGGCCGAGTTAGGGCCGATTCAGCCCAGTTTTCTTCTGTGCATCTGTCGTGATATTTTGTATTTTCTGGTATTTTTATTTTCTGCTCAGGTTTCAAATTTACAGAGAAGATTTGGTGTAGAATTTAATGTGTTTAATCGATCGAAATTATACGATATTTGCTTGTTTGATTATATCATTGTTAGTTATATGTATGCCCTAGAGGCCATTACTGTACATAGGATGTATATTGTAGTGGATGCTGGGACATATATAGGGAGGACTTTCTTGCTCGACATTATATTATGCTATCTAGTTACTCTTTACCTTAACGTGTATACTGATTGTCTCTTTGTTACATGTTGGTAAAGCCCTTAGGATGTGTACTTGACTACCTGGACTATGATGCGGATCATACTAGTGGGGACATGGTAGTCCATAAGTACATCCTTCAAGGTCCCTAGTCGTGGGTGTATCGAGACGGGGCATCGATATACCAGAGTAGACTAGCGTATACCTTCTCGACCCATACAGATGGGCGATGGATGATCCCATATCCATTGGTGTTTGACATCAGAGATGATATACGGGTGCTCAGTGGAGACTGGGTACACTGGACGGACTCGCCGAGAACTCCCAGATGGTATTATACCTTACGTCAGATGGCAGTTCTCTGGTGACACTGGTACAGGTTAGTCTGTTGACCCGAGATCGTCATAGAGTCTTGTGTGATTCCCACTGTGCTTTGATTTCCACCTTACCACGTGTTGGAGATAGTGCCCTCAGAGTCAATTATTGGATCACAGGCACGTGATTGCAATGATTGAGGGAGGACCTATCCCGGTAGGACAGTCTTACTCGAGATGATAGTATTCTATCTGGTTTATCTTTATCATCATGTACTGCTTTAGGTGACCTGACATGTCGCTATTACACGTTGATAGAGCCCCTAGGATTCTTGCTTGACTGCCAGCAGTATGATGGCGATCATATACGTGGGAGCTGGTAGTCTATAAGCACATCCTTAAAAGGTCCCTAGTCGTAGGAGTTTCGAGACAGGGCATCGATACTCCATTAGTAGACTAGTGTATACAGTCGAGACCCCGACGAGGGGCGGTGGCCGGTCTCACAAGCCACTGGTGTCAGTTGGTTCACCTAAGATGTATACAGGTGCTCATTGGGTTATGAGTACACCGGACAGGACTCGCCGGGAACCTGCTAGTTGGTCTTATACCAGACGTCAGATAGCAGTTCCCTGGTGACATGTGTACAGGTTAGTTCATCGACCTGAGGATCGTCATTTGTCTCGTGTGAGTTCCCACTGTGCTTTGATTACTACCCTACCACGGCTCAAAGGAGTCGTGCAAACAGGTTTTAGTTGGGTACAGTCCCGAGCCACATGGAGGCAGTGAGCGGATCTTCAGGGGTTCGTCTCTCCCGGTATTGGGGGTGAGGTCACGCTGTGTCTAGGAGATCCATTACGCAAAGCCCTCGGCCGAGGCAGGAGATTTACTGGTTGGTATTCCAGTAGTATCTCAGGGCGTTCTGGGCTACACTCCGACACGACTTGTACCGCTTTTGGGGGTCTGACTTTTACCAACCCCCTAGGCCCGCCATGCGATACTCATAGATGAACGGACCGGACTGTACGGATATTGTCACTGACAGGCTCAGTAGGGTGTCAGGATGAGTTCGCTCATCGACGTCCCTTTTGGTCAATAGCTGGTGGCCCGTCATGTATTGGCTAATACCTCTGACGTGCTAGTGGTTAAATCCACAGCCATAGTATTGACGAGTCTTTAGAGTCCACCACACTTACAGTTACTCAAGCTTTCGGGCGAAACGTTGTAGAGGCCGTATGGAGATATGGCAGGGTCCGATCAGATACGTGCGGTATTGCACGGATCAGGATCGGACAGTTTTGTACTAGTGGCCGTATAGTTATATGGCAGGGTTCGATCTGATACGTGCGGTATTGCACGGATCAGGATCGAACGGATTTTACTAGCCGGCTTTGGCTTAAGCCGGTCCTAGTTTAGTACAGTGTAGATTTTGTCTCATTGCATTTGTATCCGGTCAGGATACAGATGCGGGTGTGTATGCACAGTATCGGGGTTTTCCTGTAATTTATTACGGGACCAGTTTTCTGGAGTTGCCAGTTTGCATTCCGTTCCGGCCGGTTTTCCTTTGTTCTTTCCCGGCCGGACTTTTCTGATGGAGGGGGTAATTTGCACTTTTGCAAATTACATTTGGTGGAGGTTTTATTTGTAAGATGATTTATTATGATAACCTTTTTAGATTCCATTCCTTTCATTCTTCTTTTCATGCTTTATGAAGATTAGAAGTGATGAGAAAGGATTTGATCTTTGATTAGAGTTGATGTGAGTTTGTTATGATGGCTTTTGATATGGTTACCACTTGCTTTCTCCTACACTCACCTCCCTTCTTGCTTCATATTACCTCCTCCACCATTCTCATTTGGATGATAAGTTTTTTCATTAGAAAAGAGAGAAGAAGAAAAAGAAAAGAGAGAAGAAGAAGGAGAGAGTTCTTCATTCTTGAGAGTTTCATCTTCTTGATCTCATTCATGTTAGAAAAATGCAAGCACCATTTTTCTTATCTCATTTCCTCCATCAAGGCAACCAAAACCCAAGTGAGACACTACACTACACATTCTACAGCATATCTTGAGCATGTCGAGTTGCCGGCTTCATGCCCGAGTTGCCTCGGTATTGAGGCGGGAGCCCGTAAAAGACGCAGGCGATGTGGTGCCCTTTCCGGCGAGGAGGCGACGATATGGAGACTACACTTTCCGCGGGAGATCGGGACGATGACGAGAAGACCGGAGGACTCGGATCACTCGGTATACTTCTCACCCTATCTCTTGATTGCTAGCATTAGGTTAATGGTTACGATCCGGGTTTTCATTGTCCGCGGTAGCGCCGGTTTCCGAGTAAGGAAAAAATTTTGATTCCGCATTTTGGCCTCGAGTACGAGGCCGGGGCGCTGCCGTGGCGCAACATGGTATCAGAGCCACACCATTAACCTTACCTAGCTTCGTTTGATGTGTTTGCATTTCCGATCGACCAAAATTTCCAAAAACCGTATTTTTCTAGCACATCAGTTTCTGTTGAAATTTTTTGAAGTCTAAAAATTTTTCAGGTGGTCTAAGAAAGATGTGCAGAGAGTTCTAAGAACTCTGGGAAAAAATGAGACAGTGAACCCTTACCTCGAGCGCGGAAGCGCGGCAATACCCCCCTTTCTGCCGCGCTTCCGCCGCAAGTTGGTTTGGTCAATGCTTCCTATTTTTTCAGTGGGCTTCTGGGCTTATATTAGGGGTTTTGGAATATTAAAGTTGGGCCAATTATTTCTGTGAGTGCTACAGTTTTCTTTGGGGCCCACTTGTTAATTGTTTGATCAATCGGAAAATTTTAAACACATTTTTCACAGTATTTACATTATATCTGCGACCGTGAATGTCACTCGATCGGTAAATCCGGTCTAACTGCTATAGCCGGTTAGGCGGATTTGCGAACGTGACTTTCACGTTAATGTTCTATGTTTACGCTGTGATGTTGCGGATCGGTCGTGGGGGATAGCCTGGATGCAATACTAGTACAGTTTTGTTGTATTATGTACATTTGATATTGCGGGGTGAGCGTCCGACATGTGGACTGCCGTCACTGCCTGTTTGTATTATTCTTTTGGGGCACGACCTGGTTGCGGTCGATGTACCCGGTGTATGTATATTTTACTTTCTGTACTAGGATTACCTCGCGGAGGGGTGCACGGATAGCCGGGTTCTAGAAGGCAACGGGCCCGCATCTCATGGCATTGAGACGGAGGGGGCTTCACTCTAGGATTGGCGGGCTATTCGCCGCACTCGTAGGGGGTACAGGTTGACCCAGGAGGGGTGCCCAAGTTACCGGATTCCGTGAAGTGCTGGGTGGTCCATTCACGGTGCTGGAGGGGGCTGCCTCGCTTCAGGTTTTGGCGGGTGACTTGCCGCGCCCGTAGGGGTCTAGGATTTCATTGCACAGGCTATCCACACGACCAGGGGAACGTCGGGTTTCAGCAGCGGCTCTGTGAAACCCGGGGCTTCCAGATATCTGTATTGTTCTGTGATGCTGTACATTTCTGTGATGTTGCATTTTATCACGCCTTGAGCGAAATATAATATATTGGTATATATATTAGTAGATGTTGTATATGTTTTACATCCGCGCTAGTCCAGTCCCCGCTCTGCCGTTAGTTAGCTAACCTAACGGGTGATGACGGGACCAAGTGGCGAATGCGGATGGCATATACGTACGTCAGTATATTTTCGTTCTTTGTGGTGTGATCATTTGATGGGACTGCGTTGATTCGGATCAATGCAAGTTAAACAAACCTATTCTGATGTTGTTGGAACACTTTTCAAAAAGCTGTTATTGCAAAGACGTTCACTTTTGTTTTGCATCGTGGTATTCATTTGGAATATCCTGCTCCTCAGTCGACGAGGCAAGGGCCGAGATCCCTTCACCGGGAGTGACCCCTTGGACAGAAGTTTGCGTCAGGGCATTAACTTCACTATAACCGATTACTTTTGCTTTGCATCGTGGTATTCAGTTGGAATGTCCTGCACCTCATTCTACGGGGAAAGAGCCGAGATCCCTTCACCGGGAGTGACCTCTTTAGTAAAGGTTTTCGTCACTATATTTTATAAAAGGCTATGCAGTTCCTTCAACGATATCAAGTTCATTACGTTAAAGGTTTTTCGCCAAAAACCAGCCGTAGCCCTCCGTCATTTCCTACGGGTATTATTTAGTATTCGTGCTGCGTTTGTTGACCTAGTCAAGACGTAGTGTTCGGTAGCTAAGTGGTACTTGTTTGTTGCATAAGTGGGATTGGTTAGGACAGTCGTGCGGCCTTGTTGACCTAGTCAAGGGCACGTACGGGTGGGTTTAATGCAATCCAGAATAATGACGGGTTGAACTTGACTGGCGGTTTATGGTTTGTTGACCTAGTCAAGGTCATAAACCGCTTGGGGTAAAAATCACATCGGGAGTTTCAAAAGAACTGAAACTTGCCAGGCATGCGCATACCTTCTGGAGTGTGGTGACTTGAGTGGATTCCGTCAAGTTATCATGCGATGATAGTTGGATCCCAATTCCCACTGATGAGTTAGTTTACTCCTCGGGTGACCCCGACTAATTCTTCTTTCAGGTTTGGAGGAGAATTTGAGGTACAGTGGGAGGTTTCCAGATTAGATAAAGTGATAACCATTCTGATCTAGGTTAGAGTGCACGCTGAGTGTTTCTTTTCTCTCTCTCTTTGGCAGCGACCATTGACCCGACCCTGGACTTTGACTCAGTGACCAAGTTGACCGAACCTTCTTAACACTGGCTTTTGGATTGTCAGAGTTGCAGACCTCATTGCCACTCCTACTTTTACCCTTTTCTCCAGGACACCCCGTATTACTGCGAACGTCCACTTCCATTGGACAAAACCATCGTATGGTTAGATACGAACTCGAAGGACTTCGAGGATGGTTTCTGGTTCTGGAGAAAACAGATAGGACTATTCAGTTGTCTTTTCTTTTCACCTTCTCTCAGGTTGCGAGTACTCCTTGGTTTAGGAGTAGTACACCTATTACGCAAATTGGATAGTCTTCTTCCAAACCTTACGCTGGTGCCGACCGGTAGGGAATGAAGAAAACCAATTAGCATAACGATGGTGTGCAGAAGGTATTAAGTTAAGACAAAGCAAGGGATTAGTAGGAGGGCAAAGTAAATTGCGACTGATATTCACGACCAAACCAAGTATTTCTTCGCCAATCCTAAATCACCTTTGTATTTCTCCAGGACACTCCGTATCACTACGAAGATCCACAGTTTATTGGATAATCCATCGTATGGTTATATACGAACTCGAAAGGAACTTGTTCCAGTTCGGGGATGGATCCTGGTTCAGGAGAAATAGGAATAAAGTACATTCAGGTGTCTTTTATCTTCACCTTCTCTCGCATTGCGAGTGCTCCTAGGATTAGGACAGTACACCCTTTATGATTTTTGGATAGTCTTCTTCCAAACCATAGGCTGGTGCCGAACGGTAGGGAAGGAAGAAAACCATTTGGCCTAAAGGGATGTACAGAAGGTAATGACTAAAGACACAGAAAGGGATTTAGAAAGATGGCAATGAATTATACGGTTACAGTTGTGAATCTGGATAATGGAAGAGGCATTACTAGGAATACCAGGATACCCCAACGAAACATTTCAATGTTTCAGTTTCACTGTGTACTGTTAATGGAAAACTGATTTCCCAGTTATACACTTGCTCCAGGGTATGTATTTACCAAGTATGATTCTCACATCTGTATGGTTTTACAGATGCTGAGTGGGAGTAAGTTATTGGGAATTAGGTGACCATCCTCTTTATATCGGGATTCGTTGAAATTGGTGATATTTGAGGAAGCCACCTGGGTTGTTTGCCGGTCGGCAAATATTTGGTTTTGAATATCCGTTGTTGTGCACCAATTTCAAATTGATATATCTGTACGTCTATTTTCATAGAGTGAGATATACCTTTTGATATTATGTCGATGACATTTACCTATATCAGTGGATGGTTAGGTAAGGAGCATTGAACAGCGGTGTAATTCTTCTTAACCATAAGTACAGTTTTCAACCTACGACACACAGTGAAAGAGTTGTTAGACTCAGGGGACTTATACAGAGTATTGTATGTTGTCCAGTGTCCATCAGGACAGAGGGGTTGGTCCTCGTACTATATTCAGTTTAATTATAACTTCTCTAGTTTTAGACAAGTGTTTCGTAGAAACACAGGGTCCGAATTTTGAGAAGTTATAGGTATTTGGATAAAGTAGAGAACCAGGTATAGCAAGTATCGGGATTCTTCAAAGAGATCGAAGATGTAGATACTTGTGTATGGTATTCAGTTGAGAGTAATGAAAAAGAGAAATTGCTTCTCTTTCAGGTTACTCATAATTGGAAGCATTCCTAAGTTGAGTAACGCTGATCGGCCTCCTTCCATTTAGTTTACATGCACTAGAGATAGCTGCATGATTTGAATCTGGTTCAATTGAATCAGTGCCTCTGGTTCTATATTGGATATAGAACAGTTCATATCTTAACGATGTTAAGGTACGGGGAGTTGTCCGGCTTATGCTTAAAACCAGACACTGGACAACTCAAGGCACGTTTCTGTAATGGCTGTTTGTGGGTTGACCCAGGCTATGACGAGGGTTGACTTTCTACCATCTGGATGAACAATAGCAATATTGTTCTAGACTCGCCACAGTTTTTATTAAAAAATGGATTTTTTCAGAAAAAGTAGTGGGAGTATGGTAGAACTGGAAGTGATTCCAGAACCACAAACGATTACTGAAGATTTGATAAGGAACCTAAAGATTCAATCTGGATTGACATTCCATTGGCCACTCCGCAGATAAGGTGGGTAACTTCAGGCACCCGAGAGGTACCACGGTAGCCTCAAGGACGGTGACAGGGAAGTTCTTGTTTACCCACACTTGCCATTGCTGTTGTTCCAGGCTGCGAGACCCGGCAGGAGGATGAGTATAGCGTCGTTCTAAACTAGCTTTAGAAGTGCACGTCTATATGACTCTGCCAGAGGGTTGTCGTAGTCAGTGGGAGCAGCGGAAGCATTGGTGGACATCAGGCTTATGTCTATTCATAGACTAAAGCAGATGTAGCGGAGATAGATCATCTATTTCTGATGTGACAGTCATAGGTTTGACGTCATCAGAATAGGGGGTGGATCTGTTGAGAAGGTAGTAGGAAGTGATATTCCTATACTACGATCGGTTATACTTTGGTCGTCACACAGTGGTTTCTCCACAAGGGACTTGGATATTATATCAGACATACTGGTTACTAGATCTATGGTTTTAGATCTAGATTTGGGTGGTTTCCCAATCTGGGTACCTTGACAGCATTCTATGAGTATTTAGAATGGACGACTCCTGACACGGTAGTGCACCTGCAGTTGATGGAGTCACCCTCTCTAAAGGTGTCTTATAGACTAAAGGGGAGAGGGATACTCATGATTGGCAGATCACTTGCTTAGGCAATTGAGTCAATCATGAGATGTCAAGTACCACACCAGATGTTGTTCTTGCACTAGATGCAATAAGTTGATATTGATCCAATCCTGGAGAAACAGTCGGAAGCAGTTTTAGAACACAAGTGGATGTTCTAGGGATATGATAACGACATCCTCATGTGGGAGACAGTTATCATTCCAGGCTTCCAAGGTGACATGGACGACAAGGAGGTTGTCAGAGTTATAGTTTTCCTTCTGACGAGGGGCAGTATTTTGGACAGGTGGTCCAAGGCAATACTGAGGGCGGCATGGCGCAGGATACTGATTAAGTTCAGTTGACGATACAGTCTAAGAAGTTTGGATTTGGAGTTCATTTATGAGCTAAGTCCCATCAGACATCCAGACATTCTAAGACAGGTATTGCTCATTTTGGGAGATGGCTTTCTCCGCGAACTTGAGATATAGAGAGACATAGAAAGATACATCACAGCGGATCAACTCACTGAGGCTATTCCTCGAACGCAATAGTTTCGCAAACGAGCTTTGTTAGACTGACTAGTAGAGGAGTTGGGTGTTCGGTATCACACGGGCTGTGAGTATGCGACATCGTAATAATTAGCCTTGAGTGCAAGTGGGAGATTGTTGGAGATAGTGCCCTCAGAGTCAATTATTGGATCACAGGCACGTGATTGCAATGATTGAGGGAGGACCTACGGCAGCGCCCCGGCCTCGTACTCGAGGCCAAAATGCGGAATCAAAATTTTTTCCTTACTCGGAAACCGGCGCTACCGCGGACAATGAAAACCCGGATCGTAACCATTAACCTAATGCTAGCAATCAAGAGATAGGGTGAGAAGTATACCGAGTGATCCGAGTCCTCCGGTCTTCTCGTCATCGTCCCGATCTCCCGCGGAAAGTGTAGTCTCCATATCGTCGCCTCCTCGCCAGAAAGGGCACCACATCGCCTGCGTCTTTTACGGGCTCCCGCCTCAATACCGAGGCAACTCGGGCATGAAGCCGGCAACTCGACATGCTCAAGATATGCTGTAGAATGTGTAGTGTAGTGTCTCACTTGGGTTTTGGTTGCCTTGATGGAGGAAATAAGATAAGAAAAATGGTGCTTGCATTTTTCTAACATGAATGAGATCAAGAAGATGAAACTCTCAAGAATGAAGAACTCTCTCCTTCTTCTTCTCTCTTTTCTTTTTCTTCTTCTCTCTTTTCTAATGAAAAAACTTATCATCCAAATGAGAATGGTGGAGGAGGTAATATGAAGCAAGAAGGGAGGTGAGTGTAGGAGAAAGCAAGTGGTAACCATATCAAAAGCCATCATAACAAACTCACATCAACTCTAATCAAAGATCAAATCCTTTCTCATCACTTCTAATCTTCATAAAGCATGAAAAGAAGAATGAAAGGAATGGAATCTAAAAAGGTTATCATAATAAATCATCTTACAAATAAAACCTCTAACAAATGTAATTTGCAAAACTGCAAATTACCCCCTCCATCAGAAAAGTCCGGCCGGGAAAGAACAAAGGAAAACCGGCCGGAACGGAATGCAAACTGGCAACTCCAGAAAACTGGTCCCGTAATAAATTACAGGAAAACCCCGATACTGTGCATACACACCCGCATCTGTATCCCGAACGGATACAAATGCAATGAGACAAAATCTACACTGTACTAAACTAGGACCGGCTTAAGCCAAAGCCGGCTAGTAAAATCCGTTCGATCCTGATCGGTGCAATACCGCACGTATCAGATCGAACCCTGCCATATAACTATACGGCCACTAGTACAAAACTGTCCGATCCTGATCCGTGCAATACCGCACGTATCTGATCGGACCCTGCCATATCTCCATACGGCCTCTACAACGTTTCGCCCGAAAGCTTGAGTAACTGTAAGTGTGGTGGACTCTAAAGACTCGTCAATACTATGGCTGTGGATTTAACCACTAGCACGTCAGAGGTATTAGCCAATACATGACGGGCCACCAGCTATTGACCAAAAGGGACGTCGATGAGCGAACTCATCCTGACACCCTACTGAGCCTATCAGTGATAATATCCGTACAGTCCGGTCCGTTCGTCTATGAGTATCGCATGGCGGGCCTAGGGGGTTGGTAAAAGTCAGACCCCCAAAAGCGGTACAAGTCGTGTCGGAGTGTAGCCCAGAACGCCCTTAGATACTACTGGAATACCAACCAGTAAATCTCCTGCCTCGGCCGAGGGCTTTGCGTAATGGCTCTCCTAGACACAGCGCGACCTCACCCCCAATACCGGGAGAGACGAACCCCTGAAGATCCGCTCACTGCCTCCATGTGGCTCGGGACTGTACCCAACTAAAACCTGTTTGCACGACTCCTTTGAGCCGTGGTAGGGTAGTAATCAAAGCACAGTGGGAACTCACACGAGACAAATGACGATCCTCAGGTCGATGAACTAACCTGTACACATGTCACCAGGGAACTGCTATCTGACGTCTGGTATAAGACCAACTAGCAGGTTCCCGGCGAGTCCTGTCCGGTGTACTCATAACCCAATGAGCACCTGTATACATCTTAGGTGAACCAACTGACACCAGTGGCTTGTGAGACCGGCCACCGCCCCTCGTCGGGGTCTCGACTGTATACACTAGTCTACTAATGGAGTATCGATGCCCTGTCTCGAAACTCCTACGACTAGGGACCTTTTAAGGATGTGCTTATAGACTACCAGCTCCCACGTATATGATCGCCATCATACTGCTGGCAGTCAAGCAAGAATCCTAGGGGCTCTATCAACGTGTAATAGCGACATGTCAGGTCACCTAAAGCAGTACACGATGATAAAGATAAACCAGATAGCATACTATCATCTCGAGTAAGACTGTCCTACCGGGATAGGTCCTCCCTCAATCATTGCAATCACGTGCCTGTGATCCAATAATTGACTCTGAGGGCACTATCTCCAACACCACGTCCAAGAGGGCGTGCAAAACGGTGGCTTTTGGGTACAGTCCCGAATCATATGGAGGCAATGAGTGATAGGAGGGGATTCGTCTCTCCCGGTATAGGGAGTTGATGTTGCACTGTGTTCGATTGGCTATAACCGGAAATCCCTGGCCAGGGTTGCTGAGATTTACTGGTAAGTGTTATCAGTAGTTTCTCGAAATGTTATAGACCTCATATCGACACGACTTATCGAGCTACTGGGGTCTGACGTTTACCACCCCTAAGCGAGATATGCGACATATCAGACGAACAGACCGGACTGTACGGTAAGTGTTACTGGTTGGATTCACAGGAGTGTGAGCAGGCTTGCTCGTCGATCTTCTGATCGCTCAATACCCGGATGGCCGTTACGTTTAGCAGACCGCTTGCGGCTTGTGGGTGTTTGATATGATCATCACCTGCTGCCGGCGTATTGACGAGTCTTTAGAGTCCTGCACAGAGGTTTCCTGGCTCAAGCGAAACGAAATAGGAGCACATATGAGATATGTACGGGACCGAGAATAATGCGTGTATGTGATACCGTATTCTATTCTCGCGATGAATGTATCGATTGGTTGTATGCGATATATCATGAAGTTTCTGTCGATTTTAAAATGAGGTCCTAAAATTTTTCAGGGACCTCCAGAATGACCAGCATGAAAATATAAGAACACACAAGAAAAATGGGCTCCTGAATCGGCCAAAGAGCCACGGAACCGCGGCCGATCCCACCGATCCGCCGCGGATCCGCGGCCGAGTTAGGGCCGATTCAGCCCAGTTTTCTTCTGTGCATCTGTTGTGATATTTTGTATTTTCTGGTATTTTTATTTTCTGCTCAGGTTTCAAATTTACAGAGAAGATTTGGAGTAGAATTTAATGTGTTTAATCGATCGAAATTATACGATCTTTGCTTGTTTGATTATATCATTGTTAGTTATATGTATGCCCTAGAGGCCATTACTGTACATAGGATGTATATTGTAGTGGATGCTGGGACATATATAGGGAGGACTTTCTTGCTCGACATGATACTATGCTATCTAGTTACTCTTTACCTTAACGTGTATACTGATTGTCTCTTTGTTACATGTTGGTAAAGCCCTTAGGATGTGTACTTGACTACCTGGACTATGATGCGGATCATACTAGTAGGGACATGGTAGTCCATAAGTACATCCTTCAAGGTCCCTAGTCGTGGGTGTATCGAGACGGGGCATCGATATACCAGAGTAGACTAGCGTATACCTTCTCGACCCATACAGATGGGCGATGGATGATCCCATATCCATTGGTGTTTGACATCAGAGATGATATACGGGTGCTCAGTGGAGACTGGGTACACTGGACGGACTCGCCGAGAACTCCCAGATGGTATTATACCTTACGTCAGATGGCAGTTCTCTGGTGACACTGGTACAGGTTAGTCTGTTGACCTGAGATCGTCATAGAGTCTTGTGTGATTCCCACTGTGCTTTGATTTCCACCTTACCATGTCCAATAGGGCGTGCAAAACGGTGGCTTTTGGGTACAGTCCCGAATCATATGGAAGCAATGAGTGATAGGAGGGGATTCGTCTCTCTCGGTATAGGGAGTTGATGTTGCACTGTGTTCGATTGGCTATAACCGAAAATCCCTGGCCAGGGTTGCTGAGATTTACTGGTAAGTATTATCAGTAGTTTCTCGAAATGTTATAGACCTCATATCGACACGACTTATCGAGCTACTGGTGTCTGACGTTTACCACCCCTAAGCGAGATATGCGACATATCAGACGAACAGACCGGACTGTACAGTAAGTGTTACTGGTTGGATTCACAGGAGTGTGAGCGGGCTTGCTCGTCGATCTTCTGATCGCATAATACCCGGATGGCCGTTACGTTTAGCAGACCGCTTGCGGCTTGTGGGTGTTTGATATGATCATCACCTGCTGCCGGCGTATTGACGAGTCTTTAGAGTCCTGCACAGAGGTTTCCTGGCTCAAGCGAAACGAAATAGGAGCACATATGAGATATGTACGGGACCGAGAATAATGCGTGTATGTTATACCGTATTCTATTCTCGCGATGAATGTATCGATTGGTTGTATGCGATATAACCTGGTTATCGAATCAAGGATTGATTCGATAAGCCGATACATTGGATATTAGTCGGTCATATGCGATATGACCGGATCGTTAAATCAAGCGTTGATTTAATGATTTAATGCATAATTATATATTTGATATATTACTTTGCATTAACTAGTATTGGTTCACTTAAAAAGGATTTTCTCACTTGATGTGCACATTGTATATGTGATATACTTTTGTGCATTTGATTGTATCATGTTTGATGATACATGATAGTTTGTGTGTTTTGTTTAAACCATGGTTGGTCAATGTTTAGGGTTTCTT
Organism: Agapanthus africanus; assembly: GCA_030015575.1. Lineage (NCBI taxonomy): Eukaryota > Viridiplantae > Streptophyta > Magnoliopsida > Asparagales > Amaryllidaceae > Agapanthus > Agapanthus africanus. The sequence goes on along the minus strand of CM057342.1, from coordinate 355,658,410 downwards.
TTGCTTCATATACTTATTCATTTATTTATTCATTCATTTTAGAAAGAAATAAAATGGTGGCTAACTTTGGATTATCTTTGAAGCTTCATGAAGCTTTGAAATGGTTAACCATTTTGTTTCTTTCCCTAACCCTAACCATTCACCTAACCTTGGTTCATTCTCTACACCTAACTATGGTTGAAAATATGATAAGTATCATATTATTTCCCTTTTTTAAATGACTTATGATATTCTTTTCTTCTTCTTCTTCTTCTTCTTCAAGAAGAAGAGAGCTTGCAACCTTCAATGGTGATTTCATGAAAAGAGTGAGAAATCCAATTCTAAAGTGAACCCACTTCCTATTTCATCATCCTCTACCACTTGCCAAGTAGTATAGGGTGTTTTCTTCACAGGTTTCATGGCTTGGTGAAGTTGGAGCTTGATCTTGTGTTGCCTCGACGTAGATCATCTTCGGCATCAAAGTCGACGACCTAGCCCGATCATTTCTTCGACGAAACCATTACTAGAGTCCGGGATCCGATGATCGCAGCGGAGGGACGTCAACGCGGAGCTATGGAGGTGGAGGACCGGATCTACAAAGATTGTATTTCCGTTCACTTATTAGCAAAGCAGTTTACTAAGTTGTAGTTGTCGCCTAAACTCTAGTCAACGATCCGTATTAGGGTTTCTCGGCACTTGTAAAATTTGAATTTGGCATGGTTGATACCTTATGAGACCTCTAGAGTGTGCCTAGGAACCCTACAGTGGTATCAGAGCCTAGCTAGAGCCTTAGGCGATGCGTAGACGGAGTTAGAAGTCCGATCGAACCGAAACCCTAACTCCAAAAATGCTCTCTGGACATTTTTTAAAAACAGGGCTTTTTCCAGATTAAAAATTCTTATAAAATTCAGCAGGAAGTTCTAAGAATTACGGTGCAAAAATGACCAAAAGATACGTCCAAACTGCGGCGGTTCCGCGGCCATCTGATGACGTCAGCCTTCAATTTTTGCACAGTAATTTGTTTCTTGAGGTGATGAGTTTTCTGGGATTTTTTAATTTTCACTCAAGAGTTGAGTTTTCTGGGTTGTATTGGGGACTTGGTGTTTCGATCGGATTGTCTAATTTTGTCTGTGTTTTTCCGGGTAATTTTAGAATATGTTAAAAAGTTCGACTGGATATAAATACCCACTTTTTCCCCTTCCGGGAAATTTCCAATTATTGGATATTTCCGTAGTTTAATGACGTTCTAAGTAGTGCAAGTAACGCGATGGTCCCTCTAGAAGACAAAAAACCTTAACTCGATTATGTGACCGTCTTGAACTGCCCTTTGAACCTTCGGGTTTGGGGCAGTACGGCGTGCCACATGTGAGGCGTTGGCTTGACCCTTCTACGGCTGGACCATTGGTACTGAGGCATGAAGTGAATTTCTTTGAACTTATTTCATGTGTTGAGCTGTTTCGGGAAAACTTGGGTGTTCGATTGTTCGATCGGAAAGTTTAACATTTTCTATCTTGTCCGGAATGTGATACAATATTTTGAATTCACAAGTAGTTATGAGATAACTGAATAAATGTTATAAACATAGCAGTTTAGTCTCACTTGATCGGTTGCCACGGAATTTTGATGTGATCAAAAGTCCATCGCAATCACGTAGCGTACGCGGATACTCGCCGGGTAAACTTAATAGATAGCCATGCCCCATAGCCCCGACCAAGTGACTGTAGGAGAACCCCATCGCCGAAAGCATCCGTTCGGGTGCTCGCGGCAGCGGTATTCCGCCTCGGTGCACTTCGTCGACGGCGTCGTGGGTGCGGCCGTCTACTAAAGTTTGTGACGAGCATTCGATCAGAATGTCGGGAATCCTGTTGAATTGCCCGACTTGATATTGAAAAGTGTTTTCGATAATGAGACTAAAATGCGGGGTTTATAATTGTTATGCATGTGATGTCTAAGTATTTCATTTGATTAGGCATGCGATGTCTAAAGAGGATGCAGATTCCAACTGTCGTAGTTTTACACTTTCTTTTCTGCGACCGTAAGTGTAATATGTGATATCGCCGGTTTCATTGCTATATGTCAACGACAATTGGGATGGGCATATTTACTTACGTTGATGACATGTGATGTTATGTGTTGCTGGATATGTTATATTGGATCGTCGTGTTTGAATAGCCGGGGGGTTTTTATGTGAGACGAGTGTTTTTTTATTTTCATTCATGTAAAAACTTGTATGTAATATTCTTTTATTGGGGCACTTCCAGGTTGCGGAAGTTGTCACCGTTGATGTATATTATTTACTTTTCCGCACTAGGATAGACCCAAGGAGGGGAGCACAAGTAACCGGGTTCTGGAGTCCTGTGGGAGACCAACTCGAAAAGTCGAGTCCGGGTCTCCTAACTCTAGAATTGGTAGGGTTGCTTACCACTCTCGTAGGGTTCTAGGGGTGTTGGTTTGGCTATTCATCGCGACCGTGGAATCCGTGTTTTATACTGGCTCGTATTGAAAACACGGACGTCCTAGTATATCCAATATTTCATATGTTTCTTCTGCTGCGATGTCTGTAATGTGATCATGTGATGTTCTGTGATAGATACAGTATATAGTATATATGATATATTATATAGACGTTACTTATGTTTTACACCCGTGCTAGCCCTGCCCCGCTCTGCCGTTAGTTACCTAACCTAACGGTGCACGAGAGGACATCGAGGCGAATGCGGATGGCATAAGTGTACGTCGTATTTATCTATGATGTTTAGGTAACTTAAATGATGGGACTTCATTAATGTGATTAATGAAAGAAAAGAAACCTAAAGATGTTGTGGAATCGAATTTCAAAATTAAAACAGGTAGCTACAGTTCTTGCTTTGCATCGCGGTGTTCCTTGCAGAACATCCTGCACCTTATTCGATATGGAAAGGACCGAGATCCCTTCACCGGGAGTGACTCCTTTAGCAATAACTGGCAGATGCTACAACCCTCGGTTTGTCTTTTGATTGCTTCTATAGTTTCTGCTTTGCACAGTGATATATATGATATATCCTGCACCTCATTCGATGAGGAAAGGGTCGACGATCCCTTCCCCGGGAGTGACCCCTTTAGCAAAACTAGAAAAGCCTAAAAAACACTCCATTTTAAAATCATTTGATTCTGCAACGATATCAAGTTCATTACGCAAATTTCAGAAAAACCTGTCGTAGCCCTCCGTCATTTCAGATAAGTACTAGTTAGTATTCGTGCTGCGGTAGTTTGGCATGTGTCAAGGCGTAGTGTACGGTAGCTAACTAGTGCTTATCTGCTTGCATACGATGCGATTGGATTAGGGTATTCGCACGGCGTTGTTTGGCATGCGTCAAGGGTCGTGCGGGTGGGTTTAATTCAATCAAGAAATGTACGGGTTGAACTTGACTAGCGGACTATGGGTTGTTTGGCATGCGTCAAGGTCATAGCACGCTAGGGGCAAAATATTATCGGGAATTTCAAGTGTTGAAATTTGCAATGAGATTGCATACCTTCTATGAGATAGTTGGATCCCGATACCCACTGCGAGTAATTGTTACTCCTGGGAGAGTTTTACACATTATAATTAGCCGATCAAGTAGGTGTCTAGAAAAGTGTCAACGGGGTTACGCCTCTGGGAAAACGAGGTTTACAGTAATTAGGTCCGTGCGAAAGCACGGGGAACCTCCCTCAAAGTACCGACACTGGCCTGGCTGAAAGATTGGCGAACTTGTAGCGTGTAATTAATCCCGGCTAGTCTTTCCTTTTAGGGTTTGAAGAAAGATTTGATAAAAAAAAACAGTGGGAGCCATCCTGATTAGATAAAATAATAACCAATCTATTCTTGCAAGAGCACACGCTGAGTGTTTTCTTCTCTCTCTCTCCTGGTAGCGACCATGTCACGCCTTAATCAAGATAATAATACGGAATATTGACCGAACCCACTTGTTATACTGAGCTGGGGAACGTTGGTCCCGCTCCAACTTATAATTGTTATAAGACAGAATAGGAAATTGGGGAATACCAGATTTCCCGTGCCGCCCAAACGAAGAAAGTGCATGTTGATGCATCATCTTCGGGTGTGTTCATTACAGAGAACTGTTTCTCAATATCCTTTACGTCCTGGGTATATGATACCACATCAGGATCCCGCATATGTAATCTGTTACATGGGGTATAGATAGGTAAAGAACTGAGAACGGGTGATAAGTTTCATGAGACAGAAAACGGGGCAAGTGTTGCAGCCAAGTCTGTTGGTCACTGTCACCCTGTATTATCAGTACATTGATTCTGAACAAATGTTATTAGATACCGAATCTGATATACAAAATCATATCAGTCTCTTTATAAGTAAAGAAATGATAAAATTTTGTATTATTGGATAATGTTTTGAACATTTCCTATATCAAAAGTTGATCGATTCAGGGACGTTATCTAAAAGCATTGATGTTCTAAATCAAACTACAGTTCTAAGTATACGGAACACACACAAGAGGAATAGTTCAGAAATGAACAGATCCTTCTTGAGGTATTGTAGACTAGGTCAGATCAATGTGACCCGACTAGCTAAAGTTACATTTAGATGCATATTTAAATCAGTTTGAATTTACATCTTATGAAACTTGCCAGTCATGTCACAAAGATAAGATGACCATAGCTCCGTTTACTGGAAACAGAGAAAGAGCTAGTGAACTCTTGGGATGATACATGTTGATGTATGTAGGTCCCCTGTCTACACATGCCAAGACCGGTTCTTTGTACTTCATTACATTCTCTGATAATCTCTCAAGATTCAAATATATGTTCCTGTTGAAACACAAGTCCGAACCTTTTGAGATATTCACAGAATATGATTTAGAAGTAGAGAACCAAAATACGTGTATAAGTATTATGTCCTTTGATGTAATCGAGGAGGAGAATACTTGAGCACGGAAATCCTGGATTATTCTAAAGGAGAATGAGATTCTCTCTCAGCATTACTCCTCCGCATACACCATAGCACGATGGTATATCGGGGCGGAGTAGATACACTCTATTTGATATGGTGTGCTCTATGATGAGTACTACTGAGTTACCTTTTTTTCCTATTGGGTGTTATGCACTTGAGAAGTTGCATACCTATTGAATAGGGTTCCAATCAAATCAGTTGCCTACCGCTTCATATGTGATATGGAAAGGGAAGAGCCCATATCTTAAGTTAGTTAAGATTTGGGGTTGTCCGGCCTATGTCTAAAAGCAAAATCCGGACAAGCTCGAGGCAAGGTCTGTTATGTAGAACTGGAAATGTTCCAGCTATACAAACTGCAGCTGATAATTTGGTAGAACCGAAGGATTCAATAGTAACCAACGAACCTCAGCCTCTCCGCCGATCTAGTAGGGTTCCTCACCTACCTGAGAGTTACTTCGGTTTCTCAATGACAGTGGGAGCGAGGATTGCATCATGAGATGATGACCCAACTAGTTTCGAGCTGGCCATCAGGAGTGGGACTCTGTAAGAATGTCACGATCCAAAACTGGCCCGTGACGGCCCTAATACTACGCAATGCCTAAAGACGCAACGTAGTAAAAGAAAGCCAAACCCAGAAATCTAAACCATGAAAAACGCAGAAAAGATAATATAAGTTTTGAAATCATTGAAATCGCAACCCAAATTCTTTAAAATTCTTACTTTCTATTCTTTTAAAATTTTAGCAACACCCCATTTAGATGAAAACCAGCCAAGATGAATACAATACAAATATACGACGCCGTAGCGAAGAAAATAAAGACAGTAGAGAGAAGCTGTATATAAAAGATATCAAATCCACAATAATACACACTAACGTCCTCACCAAGTCTCTATGTCCACAAATACAATAGTAGATGGAGAGAGAGTACAATACAACGAAGGTACAATATATAATACAGATAACCGTCTAACCCACCTATGCAAAATGGTACTGTGAGCTGATGCGGTATCTGTAGCAAAAGATAGTAGCTGGAAAGCTGGATAGGGGAATAGCCTGCCTCGACTACTCTGGGGAACAACCTGAAACACCTGTGGCACAACGGGGATGAGTTGCCAACTCGTGAATAGTATAAAACATATGCAGGTAATCGCAGGAATGCACGTACAGCATGAATCTAAGGTATGCGATTACAATAGTAATATGTCATGAAATGCTGAAATAAGGAGAGTACATTAGCAGGTACAATCAATATATGAAGCAATAGTAACATGACAGTAGTATGCGATAGCTATGCAATAGAGATATGAGAAATCAATATGCAACTAACATAAGGTACACTACAAGTACAAGCAATATATGAATCTGTGCATAAGGTAGGTAAGGGTGAGGTATAGGGTGGAATATGTCATTCCCCACGGAAACCTGAAGTCGTGGCAGGATCACAATCCATCAAGATACTCCTATCCCAAATCCTCAAACCAGCCCCCACATTGGGCACTCACATCATACAAGTCTCACATCTCCTCAATATACAATGTCGAGTAATCTCCTATATGTACCGAGTGTACAACATCAAGTAGATCCCACATCTCTAGTATGTACAATATCAGTATATCTCACATATATCACATATACAACGTCAAGTGGATCTCACATATCTCGTATGTACAATATCAAGTAATCTTCTATATCCGAATGTACAAATCACCAACCACATAGGTATATCCAATGTCCAAATCCCAATGAATCACCTAGTATCCCAAGTCCAATCTCAAGTAAGAATCTAACATCCTAAAGGTATATCTATGTACAGAAAAAAAATATGATGGGGGCAATACACATATATTAGTGTCCCATGCCACTAATATTGGTGTAAGGGTATATATAACAACGGCTAAATCCCCTGTTATATATACAAAAAGGGGTTAAAGAAATATCATGAAACCGTGTGCCAAGCATCGACACAGAAATCCTCGTATATGGGGCTCCGTCAGTCCGGATCAGCCCACGGGTCCGTCTGCAGTGTCGGCCCTCGGCCCCGACAGTACAGGTCATCCCGCATCCATCTCTCTCTACTCTGGCCAGTAGCCTCCGGACTACTGCCAGGTCCAAACAATTACCGGTAGGTACTCGTCCGCCTCCAGGCTCAATCGGCAACCCATCGATCTTCTTGCCGAGGGGAACCATACCGGGCCCCACCATGTACTCTCATACGGCAACCACACATCGTATGGAGTAGATAATCAGCACCGATAAAACTCATGGGGGACGCTCAAATATCATATCAAGGAAACCGGGTTGTTCATGTATGCATAATTTCATGAACTCCCGCGGTTCCCAAATCCCGAAAACATCATGTAAAATCCAGATAAACAATGCGCAATCCAAGAATAAATGTATGCGATATATCTGAATGCGAGCAGGTAAATACAAGTATATAGCTGAACCAGATGTATGCGAAATCAAGATAAGGTACAGCTAAGTAACATCAGTAAATGAGAATATGCGACAACAACTGAATACGTATCTGACATACAGGTGTAGCAAGTATAGGTATCTACCTATAGGAACTGATGTCGTATACCCCCCTGGGTATAAGTAACATATGTAGGAAATCCCTCCCGGTATAGGTAAAATATGTAGGAGGTATACCTGTAGCTGTATCGCAAAGTGAAAATATACCTATCACTAAAGGTATGATACACTATATGTATACCGTTATGCTAGTTGTCAAGTGTGGTAAGCAATGGTAGCTATGAGGGGTAGTGTGTGACATGGCAGTTATTGACGGTGTGTGTGTAGCATGCAATCCGTGCTCGTGCAATATGAACCGTCAATAATGTGTGCAGTGTCCTACGGCTGCTAGTCACAATATAACAATATCTAAGGAAATGCAGTAAGGCGCAATTCTACAATGACGTAGAATGTGCGATAGGTAAATGAATCCTAGCCCAGACGCATAACGCCATGCGGGCGATTCCCCTGTAGATGTTATATCTACTCACCTAAACTCCACGCTGGGTGAATCCTATCATCTGTTCCCCCTGTAGGTGTGTCCGTAGCTCCTGCCTGCAAACCTGCAATTACGACATGAAAATCACATATAAGCCAAATATCTCGCGAAACGCGATATTGAATCGAAACGAGAAACTCGCATCGCGAACTAAACGCGCGTGTGCACGATACGCTGAATCGTGTGTGTACGCGTCTAAAACCCATCGCGACACGCCGCGATACGCTGGATCACAGAACCCACTCACGTATCGCGCGTATCGCGCAAACACAAATAACACCAAAACGACAAATAGTCCCAGATTTTCCTAAAGGTAAAATATTGCAAAACTATACATGCCAAAGACCTATACAACATAGCAGGGACCCCTAGCCAAAAGACCAACACCCAACTCCCCAACTTGGCCGCAATTTGCGGCCAATATGGAGAAATTGGCGGCCAGAATCTGGAGGGGTGGGTTCGTCTTCTGGTGGTGTCATCTATACCTAGTGTCCATGCTCCAGTTTCCTCAATTTTGTTCTGTAGGGTCCGGGTCTATAGCAGATTGCAAAAGTCACATATGTCGCTTAAAAACGACAATTAAGCACAATACTCAAACCCTATGGTATTTTAGTGAAATCCAGGGAATTCCCAATTGAAGTGGCCTTACTAACACTAAAATTACCTAGGGTAGCTATCACAATCAACAATTTCCCAAAATTCCACTTAAACACCATAATCAAGCATTAAACTAGCAATTTAACACTAAACGACACAAAACCAAACACCAAAAGCAAGTTAGGGATTTGGGGTTCAGAAATATACCCAAATGGACCCTAGTGAGCAGGTGAAGAAGTGTGGAGAGGAGATGAGGCTGCTGCAGTTGCTGTTGCTGATCCTGTTGCTGCTGCTGCTGATGATATTGCTGTTGTTGTTGTTGTTGTTGTTGTTGTTGTAGTTGATGATGATGATGATCTCTGCAGCTGCTGCTGCTTGTTCCAGGTGAGTGTGGGTGTGTGTGTGTGTTGATGGAGTTGTTGTTGTAGTCTTCTTGAGTTGCTGCAGAAGATGCTGGGGCTGCTGTTGCTGATGCAGCTTGCTGCTGCTGCCACTGCCTCTCTCTCTCTCTCTCTCGGCAGTGTGTGTGTGTGTGTGTGTGTGTGTAATGAGAGAGAAGACAAAAGAAAAAATGGGAGAATGTAAACACCCCTCCCTCTTCTCACTCTTTCCTCATTAATGAGGTAAGGCTCACCCCATGCTCCCCTCTCTCTCTCACACACAAAGTCAAACCAAACAAATAAAAACCCTTTTTAATAAAACCCCCACATTTAAACAACCATGCATACATATAAAACCCAAAACCCTTAAACAAAGCCTAAAACTAGATTAGGCAAAGGTTAAACCTCAAAATAACCCTAGTTGTCATGCACAAGTGTGTGTGTGCCTAACAAAATTCTAATAAAGTACACAATAATTAGGATAAAATATTTAAAACTTAATTTGGTAAACTTTTAATTAAAAACCACACATTAAAATATAATTAGCTACAAAACACATTCTAAGGTGTTACAATCTCCCCCCCTTAAAAGAAATTCGTCCCCGAATTTAAAGCTATACTGATACGCGTACCTTCAAAGGGAAGATTAAAATCCTCAAATCTCGCTCGCAGCCTCCCAAGTGACTATCTCACTACACGGCTACGCCCGAGAAAACCCTTCACAGATGGCAAGACCTTGACCGACGTTTCTCCACCTGTCGAGCCATTAACACACATGGCTGCTGGTGAACGAAAGATCGCGTCCAGCTAAAAGGTCTGGTGCAAACATGTGAGAAAGGTCAAGAAGGTAATTGTAAAGTATCATCACAAGGAATACGGGGTGAAAATCCAATAATCTGGGCGGAAGTGCCAAGTTAAAGGCAACAAAACTAACTCGCTAATAGAATCTAAAAGGACCTAAAATCCTGGGATAAGCTTCCCAACATCCAACACGTCATTCATCGGAAAGTCCATAGGAATACATGATCTGTCCTACGAACTCGAGTCTATGACCAACACCGTCGTCATAAGACCTCAGTTCGAAATGGACAATCCCCATCCTGACCTAACACAACTGGACCGTCTCCGAAATCTCTAGACTAGCTGGGGTCCAAAGTCCTACTTACGCAGAGTCAGAAAAACAACAGGCTGGTGGTCGACACGACCTAACCCCTAAGCCTAAGGGTGGCCAATTGGAGTATCTCCTGATAACAGCTATCGAAGGAGAACCCTAACGATGGCAAGTGACGATCCCAAGCTGCTGACGACCAAACAAAACAAACACACAAGCTTAACAAAACTACTGAGCAAACTGAGTAAAACCGGACGACAAGAATCCGAATGGGGTCACACCCTAACTAACTGGGTAGAAACCATAACGAAGTTTGTGGAGATCTGCTCCCATTCCTTCTCCGGAACGGTAAAAAGATTGCATTTCTCCAGCCGGCCTCAGATGCTCGACCCAAAGCACACAACAAGACAGACACTTGAAACGAAACCTGAAACTTCTCTTTACATCCCTGTCCACTCGTAACTATCTCACAAGTCACGCCAAAGCTGGTGGAACTTGAATGAATAAAGAGAGTTGACAGATGTGCATGCTCTAGGATTATACATCTCTATCCGATAGAACCAGGTACACAAACGCGTCCTTAACTTAGCACATCATTGTCACAATCAAGGTCTCCGAATCATTACCCAGCCGAATATGCTCAAGTATCTCTGACGTACGAGCTTCGACGGGCAGTGTCTCGCGAAAATGATTTAAGGAAAGTGGTCGGGCGCGGACATGAGCAAGCTGTCCCCTCCGTAGAGACGAACTAAGCTATACTCGACGATCACACAAGAACTGTAAATCTGCAGAAGACCATCACAACAACCCAAATCTGCTGCAGGAAGATGTACATTAAGCTCTAGCGGTCCGTGGAAAATCTGACACGACTCTCAACTAAGTAGCGTCCCCAAATTTCCAACGCAAAACCACCGCGGCTATCTCCAGATCATGAGTGGAATATCCTCCTCGTACTTCCTCCAAATGTAGGGAAGCAAGAGAGACAACTCTATAGTGTCACCTCAGTACACACTCGAGCCCACTCAAGAAACATTACAGTTAAACAACAAGGTCGCCCGAACCAAAAGCAAAGGAAGAACTGATGTAGCTGTTAACTGAATCTTCAACTGCTGAAAACTCCGTACACATGCCTCAGTCCAAAGAAAAGAAACCTCCCTTCCGGTCCATTCAGTCGACGGTGCAGCATTACTCTAGCAACCCTGCACGAAACGGAGGTAAAAACCTGCTAAGACCAACTATCTGCGGATCTCCGTCCTGCACACAAGTCTGGGCCTAAGCTGAACGGCCACGATCTCCCTCGGAACCATACGGAACCGTCTCCCGCGACTACAAGACCTAGGAGTCAACACAAACAAGCCTGAAGAAACACTTCGAGAATTTAGCAACTGCTGGCACTCTCCCAGTGTCTGCATGACAAATCCTCAGTGCTACTCCTGTCCCTCAAGACACATTAAATAGACCAGAACGTCGTAAATAACACAACAGAACTGGTCGAGGAACGGCCTGAAGAAATCTGGTTCATCATATCTACAAATGCTGCTAGGGCGACAGTGAATCCAACGACTCACAAAAACACACAAAGTCTGTATCCCGCACAAGGCAGTCTTCGGAATGCCGTCACTCCGAACCCGCAATAATGATGACCTGATCCCAAACACACTTAGAAAATGTCTCGCACTCTTTAGCTGATCGATGAAATCGTCACGGCGAGATGAAGGATACCTATCCGCACCGTAAGCCGGTTCAATTGACGATCCGTCGATACACAACCTCAAACTGCCGTCTTCCTCCTCGACGAACAGAAAAAGGAGTTCCCAAAAGCGAAACACTCAGACGCACAAAACTCCCCAAACCAAAACTCTGCAGCTGATCCTTTAGCTCCCAAGCTTCGCTGGCCCATCTGGAACAACGTCGGAAAACTCTCGCACGAAAGGAACCCGGTCCAACAATCCCACGGTGGCTTCGTATCACGAACGAACGTCAAGAATCCACGACATCTCCTCAGAAGCCGACTAGCGAAAAGGCTGAATTCAAGCTGTGAGAGGCGGCACAACTATCCACCTGCACAACAAGAACTGACTTGCCGGGGAAAACAAAACCTAACTTGTTTCCTCACGGTAGTCCACAGACGCCTAACACGTAGCTGACCAGTCCGTGCCCAGGAGAACGTCAAATCCAACATCTCTAGAAGGATCAAATGACGGTCAAAACTCTAACTCCTATCCGATTGGCACAAAACTGAAATACGTGTCGCGCAACAAAAGAATCGCTGACAGAGCTAGAACAACTACTACTAATCTACCCAACCACAGTACAACAAGAAACCAACAAATACGCCAAGAGAATAAATAACTCGAGGGTACCTGAAAACTCCACATTGGACGTCTGCGCGTCCCGACGAGTAGAAGCAAACTCCTGTGTCTGCCCTCCACTCGCAGCTGGATGAACTCCTCTGGTAGCCTGAGCCCTTTGAGCGAATCTTCCACGTCCACGGCCTCTCTGAATACGATCCTGACGCCGTGCTGAGGAACAATCCCTGATGAAGTGCTGAAAGCTTCCGCATCGAAAACATCCACGTGCTGACTGCTGACCATCCTGGGGATGAGAGCTGAACGACTGTCTTCGTCCTAGACCTCTGCTACTCCCGTAGTGGCCATGAAATCTGTCTCGACGACCAAACCTCTGTCTCTGGGCTGGTACGCTGGTACGAGTCCTCCACTGTCCTGGAACTCCCTGAGCCTCTGAGATATGTGCCTCGTCAACTGGGGCTGCAACCACTGGTGCTATGTAGGTGACGGACTGCTGCAGGCTGATCGTAAGGGACAGCTGAGTAACAGGGGTGACAACCTCCTGTCGTAGCTCCCGAACGACGTCAACTAATGCACTCATCGTCTGGCGGAATTCCTGCATCTCTACCAAAAGTCTATCCATAGTATAGATCGTAGGCTGATCCGTCTGCACCTGTGCAAATAGAGTGCCATCCTGGTCAGTACTCGTCTCACCCGAGCTAACTCTGACCTCGGCCCTCGCTGCATCGCTCTGAGTCCCCATAGTCATCGGCGGCAAGGCTATAAATAGATATAAGATGAGATTCGATAAGAATGAGGAAATCGAATCTCGAAGATATGAATCATCAAGGAAGGAATGTCAAGCAAGTTGTACTTAGGTCACTTAATGCAAGGTACCGCGCTGTGGGTATGCTGCAGACATACACACACTACGTTACTCTGCTTAAGCTACCTACTCCATCATACCAAGGTCATCCTACACTCCGAAAGGTAAAACCTAACGCTCTGATACCAACTTTGTCACGATCCAAAACTGGCCCGTGACGGCCCTAATACTACGCAACGCCTAAAGACGCAACGTAGTAAAAGAAAGCCAAATCCAGAAATCTAAACCATGAAAAACACAGAAAAGATAATATAAGTTTTGAAATCATTGAAATCGCAACCCAAATTCTTTAAAATTCTTACTTTCTATTCTTTTAAAATTTTAGCAACACCCCATTTAGATGAAAACCAGCCAAGATGAATACAATACAAATATACGACGCCGTAGCGAAGAAAATAAAGACAGTAGAGAGAAGCTGTATATAAAAGATATCAAATCCACAATAATACACACTAACGTCCTCACCAAGTCTCTATGTCCACAAATACAATAGTAGATGGAGAGAGAGTACAATACAACGAAGGTACAATATATAATACAGATAACCGTCTAACCCACCTATACAAAATGGTACTGTGAGCTGATGCGGTATCTGTAGCAAAAGATAGTAGCTGGATAGCTGGATAGGGGAATAGCCTGCCTCGACTACTCTGGGGAACAACCTGAAACACCTGTGGCACAACGGGGGTGAGTTGCCAACTCGTGAATAGTATAAAACATATGCAGGTAATCGCAGGAATGCACGTACAGCATGAATCTAAGGTATGCGATTACAATAGTAATATGTCATGAAATGCTGAAATAAGGAGAGTATATTAGCAGGTACAATCAATATATGAAGCAATAGTAACATGACAGTAGTATGCGATAGCTATGCAATAGAGATATGAGAAATCAATATGCAACTAACATAAGGTACACTACAAGTACTAGCAATATATGAATCTGTGCATAAGGTAGGTAAGGGTGAGGTATAGGGTGGAATATGTCATTCCCCACGGAAACCTGACGTCGTGGCAGGATCACAATCCATCAAGATACTCCTATCCCAAATCCTCAAACCAGCCCCCACATTGGGCACTCACATCATACAAGTCTCACATCTCCTCAATATACAATGTCGAGTAATCTCCTATATGTACCGAGTGTACAACATCAAGTAGATCCCGCATCTCTAGTATGTACAATATCAGTATATCTCACATATATCACATATACAACGTCAAGTGGATCTCACATATCTCGTATGTACAATATCAAGTAATCTTCTATATCCGAATGTACAAATCACCAACCACATAGGTATATCCAATGTCCAAATCCCAATGAATCACCTAGTATCCCAAGTCCAATCTCAAGTAAGAATCTAACATCCTAAAGGTATATCTATGTACAGAAAAAAAATATGATGGGGGCAATACACATATATTAGCGTCCCATACCACTAATATTGGTGTAAGGGTATATATAACAACGGCTAAATCCCCTGTTATATATACAAAAAGGGGTTAAAGAAATATCATGAAACCGTGTGCCAAGCATCGACACAGAAATCCTCGTATATGGGGCTCCGTCAGTCCGGATCAGCCCACGGGTCCGTCTGCAGTGTCGGCCCTCGGCCCCGACAGTACAGGTCATCCCGCATCCATCTCTCTCTACTCTGGCCAGTAGCCTCCGGACTACTGCCAGGTCCAAACAATCACCGGTAGGTACTCGCCCGCCTCCAGGCTCAATCGGCAACCCATCGATCTTCTTGCCGAAGGGAACCATACCGGGCCCCACCATGTACTCTCATACGGCAACCACACATCGTATGGAGTAGATAATCAGCACCGATAAAACTCATTGGGGACGCTCAAATATCATATCAAGGAAACCGGGTTGTTCATGTATGCATAATTTCATGAACTCTCGCGGTTCCCAAATCCCGAAAACATCATGTAAAATCCAGATAAACAATGCGCAATCCAAGAATAAATGTATGCGATATATCTGAATGCGAGCAGGTAAATACAAGTATATAGCTGAACCAGATGTATGCGAAATCAAGATAAGGTACAGCTAAGTAACATCAGTAAATGAGAATATACGACAACAACTGAATACGTATCTGACATACAGATGTAGCAAGTATAGGTATCTACCTATAGGAACTGATGTCGTATACCCCCCTGGGTATAAGTAACATATGTAGGAAATCCCTCCCGGTATAGGTAAAATATGTAGGAGGTATACCTGTAGCTGTATCGCAAAGTGAAAATATACCTATCACTAAAGGTATGATACACTATAGGTATACCGTTATGCTAGATGTCAAGTGTGGTAAGCAATGGTAGCTATGAGGGGTAGTGTGTGACATGGCAGTTATTGACGGTGTGTGTGTAGCATGCAATCCGTGCTCGTGCAATATGAACCGTCAATAATGTGTGCAGTGTCCTACGGCTGCTAGTCACAATATAACAATATCTAAGGAAATGCAGTAAGGCGCAATTCTACAATGACGTAGAATGTGCGACAGGTAAATGAATCCTAGCCCAGACGCATAACGCCATGCGGCCGATTCCCCTGTAGATGTTATATCTACTCACCTAAACTCCACGCTGGGTGAATCCTATCATCTGTTCCCTCTGTAGGTGTGTCTGTAGCTCCTGCCTGCAAACCTGCAATTACGACATGAAAATCACATATAAGCCAAATATCTCGCGAAACGCGATATTGAATCGAAACGAGAAACTCGCGTCGCGAACTAAACGCGCGTGTGCACGATACGCTGAATCATGTGTGTACGCGTCTAAAACCCATCGCGACACGCCGCGATACGCTGGATCACAGAACCCACTCACGTATCGCGCGTATCGCGCAAACACAAATAACACCAAAACGAAAAATAGTCCCAGATTTTCCTACAGGTAAAATATTGCAAAACTATACATGCCAAAGACCTATACAACATAGCAGGGACCCCTAGCCAAAAGACCAACACCCAACTCCCCAACTTGGCCGCAATTTGCGGCCAATATGGAGAAATTGGCGGCCAGAATCTGGAGGGGTGGGTTCGTCTTCTGGTGGTGTCATCTATACCTAGTGTTCAGGCTCCAGTTTCATCAATTTTGTTCTGTAGGGTCCGGGTCTATAGCAGATTGCAAAAGTCACATATGTCGCTTAAAAACGACAATTAAGCACAATAATCAAACCCTATGGTATTTTAGTGAAATCCAGGGAATTCCCAATTGAAGTGGCCTTACTAACACTAAAATTACCTAGGGTAGCTATCACAATCAACAATTTCCCAAAATTCCACTTAAACACCATAATCAAGCACTAAACTAGCAATTTAACACTAAACGACACAAAACCAAACACCAAAAGCAAGTTAGGGATTTGGGGTTCAGAAATATACCCAAATGGACCCTAGTGAGCAGGCGAAGAAGTGTGGAGAGGAGATGAGGCTGCTGCAGTTGCTGTTGCTGATCCTGTTGCTGCTGCTGCTGATGATATTGCTGTTGTTGCTGTTGTTGTTGTTGTTGTTGTTGTTGTAGTTGATGATGATGATGATCTCTGCAGCTGCTGCTGCTTGCTCCAGGTGAGTGTGGGTGTGTGTGTGTGTTGATGGAGTTGTTGTTGTAGTCTTCTTGAGTTGCTGCAGAAGATGCTGGGGCTGCTGTTGCTGATGCAGCTTGCTGTTGCTGCCACTGCCTCTCTCTCTCTCTCTCTCTCTCTCGGCAGTGTGTGTGTGTGTGTGTGTGTGTAATGAGAGAGAAGACAAAAGAGAAAATGGGAGAATGTAAACACCCCTCCCTCTTCTCACTCTTTCCTCATTAATGAGGTAAGGCTCACCCCATGCTCCCCTCTCTCTCTCACACACAAAGTCAAACCACACAAATAAAAACCCTTTTTAATAAAACCCCCACATTTAAACAACCATGCACACATATAAAACCCAAAACCCTTAAACAAAGCCTAAAACTAGATTAGGCAAAGGTTAAACCTCAAAATAACCCTAGTTGTCATGCACAAGTGTGTGTGTGCCTAACAAAATTCTAATAAAGTACACAATAATTAGGATAAAATATTTAAAACTTAATTTGGTAAACTTTTAATTAAAAACCACACATTAAAATATAATTAGCTACAAAACACATTCTAAGGTGTTACAAAGAATGGCTGGATGCTTAGCGATCTGAGATGGAATCCTTATACACCAACAAAGTATGGACTTTGGTTGCGTTATCTGAAGGGTTAAATCCCCATCAGGAGCAAGTATATCTTGAGAAGATTACTTGGTGTAGATGGAAAAGTTGAGACTTTCAAAGCTAGACTTGTTAAAGGTTTTCGTCATCAACCAGGCGTGGAAAATGATGAAACCTTTTCCGGTAGCTATGCTTAAGTCCATCCAGATCCTACTTGCCACGGCTACATACCATGACTACGATATCTGGCGGTTGGGTGCCATGACTGCTTTTCTAAATGATGTTTTAGAAGAGTGCGTCTATAAGTACACAGCCAGAGGGCCTCATAGACAGTGGGAGCAGCGGAAACGTGTGCAAGATGTTTTATGTGATAAAGCAGGCATCGCGGAGTTGGAACATCTGTTTTGATGAGTTAGTCAAACAGTTTGACATCATCAAAATGGTAGATGAACCTTGTATATACGAAAAGGTAGTAGGGAGTATGGTAGTGATCCTCGTAGAGTACGTGGATGACATACTCTAGATAGGGAAGGAGTTTTCTATGCTACGCTCGGTCAATCTCCGCTTATCACAATGATTCTCCATATAGGATCAAAGTGATACCTACTAAATCCTGGGTTTTGGATCTATGAGATAGATCTAATTGGATATTAGGATACTCACTAGTTGTAGTGAGATGGTATCAATTGGTCCTGGGGAGAATCACTGGAAGGGTTCCAGGGTGATGAGGACGACTGAAAGTCAGTCACAGGCATTGTCTTTACCCTCAGTAAAGGGACGGTATGTTGGAAGAGTTCCAAGCTAGATACCGTGGCATACTAAAAGATAAAGGCTGGATACATCGCTACTTAAGATGCTACCAAAGAGGCAGTCTTGATGTATATTTGTTCATGAGATGAACTTAGTTCCTCCCATTGTGTGACAATGGAGTTGTGGCTTATGCCAAGGAACGTCGGTCCCATCAGTGATCCAGACATATTCTAAGGCAGTATCACCTGATCATGGAGATGGCTGATCTCCAAGGTGATCGAGGTTAGGAGAGTAGACTCAGAGGACAACACGGCGGATCCACTCACAAAGGCCTTTTCCCAGAGAGACACTTTTATGGGATGGTTGAGTATGAGATACTTCAACCACTGCTACAGATGGCCCTAGTGCAAGTGGGAGATTGTTAGTTATATGTATGCCCTAGAGGCCATTACTGTACATAGGATGTATATTGTAGTGGATACTGGGACATATATAGGGAGGACTTTCTTGCTCGACATGATAGTATGCTATCTGGTTACTCTTTACCTTAACGTGTATACTGATTGTCTCTCTGTTACATGTTGGTAAAGCCCTTAGGATGTGTACTTGACTACCTGGACTATGATGTGGATCATACTAGTGGGGACATAGTAGTCCATAAGTACATCCTTCAAGGTCCCTAGTCGTGGGTGTATCGAGACGGGGCATCGATATACCAGAGTAGACTAGCGTATACCTTCTTGACTCATACAGATGGGCGATGGATGACCCCATATCCATTGGTGTTTGACATCAGAGATGATATACGGGTGCTCAGTGGAGACTGGGTACACTGGACGGACTCGCCGAGAACTCCCAGATGGTATTATACCTTACGTCAGATGGCAGTTTTCTGGTGACACTGGAACATGTTAGTCTGTTGACCCGAGATCGTCATAGAGTCTTGTGTGATTCCCACTGTGCTTTGATTTCCACCTTACCGCGTCCAAGAGGGCGTGCAAAACGGTGGCTTTTGGGTACAGTCCCGAATCACATGGAGGCAATGAGCGATAGGAGGGGATTCGTCTCTCCCGGTATAGGGAGTTGATGCTGCACTGTGTTCGATTGGCCATAACCGGAAATCCCTGGCCAGGGTTGCTGAGATTTACTGGTAAGTGTTATCAGTAGTTTCTCGAAATGTTATAGACCATGTAGGTGTCCAGAAAGGTGTTAGAGGGGCTACGCCTCCAGGGAAAAGAGGTTATTTAATTAAGGAACTTCGCGAAAGCGTTGGAAAACCTCCCTCGAAGTACCAACACCAGCCTGGCTGAAAGGTTAAGCAAGTATTGTGATGTAGGATTAAATCCTGACTAGTTCTTCTTTTAGGTTTTGAAGAAGGATTTGAGGAAACAGTGGGAGCCATCCTATTTAGATAAACTTATAACCAATCTAAACTTGCAAGAAGCATATGCTGAGTGTTTTCTTTTCACTCTCTCTAACAGCTACCATGACAGGATTAAAACTATTACTTGAGAAAAATATACTGACCGGACAGAACTATAAAGATTGGCTAAGGAACGTCAACATTGCGCTGACTTATAACAAAGTAGCATATGTTACCACCGCTGTTCCTCCCCTTATCCCTGGACCAGATTCCTCAGTTGTGGATAAGGAAGTTCGTAAAACTTGGGATCTGGATTGTGAGCGAGCTAAGTGTATCGTGCTGGTGTCTATGAACAATGAACTCCAGAAACAGCACGAGAGTATGGATGTTGTATCTATCTTCCTCCATGTAAAGGATTTATATGGAGAACACTCCCGTATCGCAAGGTACGAGACCTCAAGGAAACTCTTCCATATGAGGTTAGCTCCAGGATCGCCTGTAGGAGAGCACGTCCTCAAAATGATCATCCTCATTGAGGAACTCGCAAACCTGGGATGCGTGCTAGAGAATGATTTGTATATCGACTTGATTTTGCAGCCCCTTCCCTACACCTTCTCTCAGTTCGTGCTTAGCTTCAACATGCACGAAATGGAAGCTGATCTTCCAAAGCTCCTCAACATGTTGAGGGTAGCAGAAACCTCCTTGAAAAAGGAGAAGACCCCCATTCTGTATGTTGGCCAATCATCCTCTTCTAAAACTAAAGCGAAAGCTAAAGGGAAGAAGAAGATGAAAGCCACCAAACCGAAGGGTGGGGTCAAGAAGGTGCAGGGAAAGAACAAGGCAGGAAGGGTGAAAGCGGATATAAACGAATGCTTTTATTGTCACAAGCAAGGGCACTGGAAGAAGGACTGTATGACCTTCAAGGCAAAGGAGACGAAGCAAGCGGTTGCTTCTGCTTCAGGTGTGTTCGTAATCGAAAATTGTCTTTCAGTAAACTCTGCATCATGGGTACTTGATACCGGTTCTGGTTCTCACATCTGTAATCATTGCAGGATCTGAGAAATAGTAGAGTACTGGGGGCAGGTGATATGACTCTCCGGATGGGCAATAGAATGCATGTAGATGCTGTTGCAATAGGGGAATATCACCTAGGGTTGACTAGTGGGCACGTTTTGGTGTTGTACAGCTGTTTCTGTATTCCCAGTATGCTGTGTAATATGATATCAGTATCTTTGTTGTCTAATAAAGGATATAATTTTGCGCTTGAAAGTAATGTCATGAACATTCTCCTAAATCAAGAACTGATTGGGTATGGCACACTGGAAAACGGCGTATACATACTTAATCAACCTCTAATTTTCAATATTCAAAACACACATAAAAGAAAGGCTCCAGATTCAAATCAAGCCTTCTTATGGCATTGTAGACTTGGTCATAAAAACGAAACAAGGTTGACTAAGTTACATAAAGATGGATATCTAGATCCGTTTGAATATTCAGCATATGCAACTTGTCAATCATGTATCAAAGGAAAAATGACTAAATCTCCGTTCTCCGGACACGGAGCAAGAGCTACTGAACTCTTGGGACTTGTACACAGTGATGTATGTGGTCCAATGTCTACACATGCGCGAAGCGGTCACTCCTACTTCATCACTTTTACTGATGACTTCTCTAGGTATGGACATGTGTTCTTAATGAAACATAAATCAGAAGCCTTTGAGAAGTTTAAGGAGTATAAATATGAAGTAGAGAAACAAACTGGTAAAAGCATCAAGATACTTCGATCTGATCGAGGTGGAGAATACTTAAGTACCGGTTTTCTTGAATACTTGAAAGAGAATGGAATTCTCTCTCAGCTTACTCCGCCTTATACACCTCAGCATAATGGTGTATCAGAAAGGAGGAATCGCACGCTATTAGATATGGTGCGTTCAATGATGAGTAGTGCTGAGTTGCCACTTTCCTTCTGGGGATTTGCTCTAGAATCAACAGCATACTTATTGAATAGAGTTCCAACTAAGTCTGTGCCTACCACTCCATATGAAATGTGGAGCGGGAAGAGACCATATCTTAAGTACATCAAGATATGGGGGTGTCCGGCATATGTTAAAAAGCATAAACCGGACAAGCTCGAGTCACGATCGGTTTTGTGCAAGTTTGTAGGATACCCCAAACATTCAAGGGGGTACATGGTCTACCACACTGAAGAACAAAAGGTGTTTGTCGCTCGCCACATTGTCTTCTGAGAGAGTGAATTTCTTGCAAAAGAAATTAGTGGGAGCGCGGTAGAGCTGGAAGAAATTCCAGAACCTCAAACTGCTACCGAGGACTTAGAAGAACCTCAGATTTCAATAGAACATGACGAACCAACACCACTCCGCAGATCTAGTAGGCTTTCTCATCCTCCAGAGAGATACTATGGTTTTCTTCAAGATGGGGATGAGAGGATTGCATCATCGACGATGATGAGCCTACTAGTTTTCAGCAGGCTATCACGAGTATTGACTCAATGAAGTGGCTGGATGCTATGAGATCCGAAATGGAATCCATGTACACCAATAAAGTATGGACTTTAGAAGTTGCTCCTCCTGGGGTTAAACCAGTTGGATGCAAATGGATCTTCAAAAAGAAGATTGGTGCATTTGGACAAGTGGAAACCTACAAAGCTAGACTCGTTGCAAAAGGTTTTCGTCAAAGACCAGGACTGGACTATGATGAAACCTTTTCACCAGTAGTTATACTTAAATCCATTCGGATCCCGCTTGCCATTGCTGCCTTCCATGACTATGAAATCTGGCAGATGGACATAAAAACAGCTTTTCTAAATGAACATTTAGAAGAGAGTGTTTACATGGATCAACCAGAAGGTTTCTTAGACAGTGAGAGCAGCGGAAGAGTGTGTAGGTTTCTTAAATCCATTTATGGATTAAAGCAAGCATCGCGAAGTTGGAACATCTGCTTTGATGAGACAGTCAAAGAGTTTGACTTTATCAAAAATGTAGATGAACCATGTATTTATAGGAAGATTGTAGAAGGAGCAGTAGTCTTCCTCGTTTTGTACGTCGACGACATACTACTGATAGGGAATGATGTCCCTATGCTACAATCAGTAAAGCTCTTCTTGTCACAGAAATTCTCCATGAAAGACTTGGGTGATGAAACCTACATTTTGGGCATTAAGATCTATCGTGATAGATCTAATAGAATGTTGGGACTTTCACAGTCCAGGTATATTGACACTATATTAAAGAGATTAAGTATGGAAGATTCCAAGCGCGGTAACATGCCCGCTTGTCACGGGATCACCCTCTCCAATGAGATGTCTCCAAAGACTGATGAAGAGAGGGATCGCGTGAGCATTTTACCCTACGCTTCGGCGGTAGGATCTATAATGTATGCGATGTTATGTACAAGACCGGATGTAGCTTACGCACTTGGTGTAGTAAGCAGGTATCAGTCTGACCCAGGTGAGAAACATTGGATAGCGGTAAAGAACATTCTCAAGTACCTGAGAAGGACTAAGGAAATGTTCTTGATTTACGGTAATAGGGACCTCCAGGTAGAGGCTTTTACCGACTCCGGCTTCCAAAGTGACAAAGATGATTCTAAATCCATTTCGGGTTTTATGTTTACCCTCAATAGAGGGACGGTATGTTGGAAGAGTTCCAAACAGGATACCGTCGCAGACTCAACTATGGAGGCTGAGTATATAGCTGCTAGTGAAGCCGCAAAAGAGGCTGTCTGGATGAGGAAGTTCATTTCTGAACTTCAGGTGGTTCCGTCCATTGCCAATCCAATACCTTTGTATTGTGATAACAATGGGGCCGTAGCATTGGCAAAGGAACCCAGGTCCTATCAGAAATCCAGGCATATCTTAAGGCATTTTCACCTGATCAGGGAGATCGTTGATCGTCGGGAGATCGAGATACGGAGAGTGGATACAAAAGACAACACGGAAGATCCATTCACAAAGGCCATTCCTCAAGTTCAGTTCGAGAGGTTGTTTGAGATGTTGGGCATGCGGTACTCCAGCAACTGGATATAGTGAAGACAGTGGGTACTCATTACACCAATTATAGGCCCTAGTGCAAGTGGGAGATTGTTGGATATATATGACCTAGAGGCCTTCATTGTATAGGATACTGGGGATATGTATGTACATAACAATCTTGCTTATATATGATAGTACGCTATTTGGTTTGTCTTTATCTTAACGTATGATATGTTTTACTTGGTATTTATATATATACGTGTTGATGAAGCCTATAGGGTGTATGCCTGACTTCCGGCATTATGATGGCAGTCATACTAGTGGGAGCTGGATAGTCAATGGCACATCCTTAGATGTCCCTGGTCGCAGGAGTATAGAGACTGGGCATCGATACTCCGGAGTAGACTGGTGTATACATATCTAGACCCCGAGGAGGGGCGATGGATTGGTCCCGCAGCCATTGGTGGAGTGTACCTAAGATTTTATACAGATGCTCACTAGGTGTGAGTACACCGGACAGGACTCGCCGAGAACTGACTGGATGGTATTTATACCTAACGTCAGATAGCAGTTCTCAGGTGACATGTGTGCAGATAGTCCGTTGACTTAAAGTCATCATTTGTCTCGTGTGAGTTCCCACTGTGCTTTGATTACTACCCTACCACGGTTCAAAGGAGTCGTGCAAACAGGTTTTAGTTGGGCACAGTCCCGAGCCACGTGGAGGCAGTGAGTGACTGTTAGGGATTCGTCTCTCCCGGTATAGGGAGTTGATATCGCACGGTGATCGGTTGGTCATTACCATAAGTCCCTGGCAGGGCTGATTGAGAATTACTGATAGATTGATCAGTAGATTCTCGGATGGTGATAGAGCCATACCGACACGACTTGTACGGTTATTAGGGGTCTAACGTTTACTACCTCCCTAGACCATACATGCGATATTCTTAGACGAACAGACCGGACTGCACGGATATTGTCACGCACAGGCTCAGTAGGAGTTCGGATGGGTATCCTCACCGGCCTTCTTATCGACATCTACCTGGGAACCGTTACGTACAGCTAGTGCCGCTTGCGGTCTGTGGTTAAACCCACTGCCAGCGTAGTAGTCGAGTCTTTAGAGTCCCACACAGAGTTTTCCCAAATCCAGGCGAAATGATATAGAGGTCGTACGGTTTACGACAAAGAGTTCGGACGCATACGTGTTTAAAACGCACGTACGACATTCGGATAGTTTTTACTAGCCGGCTTTGGTCTAAGCCAGATTCTAGTATCGAGTTATTGGATTTATACAGTCTACAGTTTTTCCGTGTTTTCATGGATGCGAGGGGCGTTCTCGTAATTATCCGAGAAGCTTCTAGAAGGAGGGTGACTAAGGAGGTTAAGGTGGCATTTTCATTAATTTCTTTTGTGACTCATTCATATGATTCATCATATCATTAAATGCATCATTAATGATCTAATGACTCGCATAATGAATCACTCTTCTTGAATAAATGAAGCATGGTGAATAATCATTTAATTGATATTTTTTGATAATTCATTATGTTTGATATATTCAAGTGAGAAGCTTTTCTCTTTTCATTATCATCTCCACCTTCTCTCTCCTTCCCCAAACCCTAATCCTACCACTCATGAGTTGAGTACAAGGATTAGTAAAGACTAAACACTCCATAACCTAACTCTACATCATCTTAGTTACTTTGGTTAGCAACTAGAAAAACAAAGTTAACTCAAGTCTTAAGGTGTAGCTTGGATTAGGGTACTCGGGTGGATCATCTATCACGGATAGGAGGCCGAGGAGGACGTAGAGATCACAAAGACGAAGGACTAGATTCGTTTGGTATAATCTCTTCACATAGTAGCTTAGAACTCTATGCTTATTGTTAATTATCGTTTAGAAAAGATCTTCGGTTAGTCGATGTATGCTACAAAACAAGATCGTTTTTCATATTTTCGCCTCCCCGCAAACCGTGGGGTGTTGCACATCGACTTACAGTTTTAAGGTCGATCCGTAAATCGGGTAATGGTAGCGCCAGTTTAGAAATTTTTGTTCCGCATTTTGGCCGCGTTTCGATGGCCGGGGCGCTGCCGTAACCCTTCACGGTCAGGTGTGCTAACAGAAACGATTCCGCTCTGGCATTCCTCAGGTCAACTCTCGGCCAATTAGTATGATCACTCATAAAGTAGCACGTCACTGGCGTTGGCCTCTGGCCCTCTGAATACACGTGACCCAACTGATCCTCGGTGCAAACTCATCGCAGCAGTGTCCTGGAAGGAACTGGCTCAAGGTCTCTTTCGATCTCGCCTATACCGAACTATACGGAGGCTGGTACACTTACAAATCTTTTCTCGCTTCCTGGACATCTGCGTTCTCAGCAAAACATTTTCTCGGGAACTGGCCGTATCCCAACGCCTCTGCATACATATCAGATCTCTAATCTCGACGGGGAATAACAACAGCTCGCCAGCATCATGCACGAACCTCTTGTTCCACTCGTCCTTATTATTGTCCACTTTGACATCATGTCATGCTATCTGCGTACTGCAAATGTTCTCGGTGACAATCAATCCGGAATCTCTCGCACGGACTCGAAATCACGAACTCGGTATCTTCATCACTCTGTAGAAGATATCCAGCCGAACGGGTCCTCGGGAACTCGTCCCAACCATCGGAGGAATACTCAAAACTCATCCATTTCTCGATCAACTCACAACACATCTGGGTGAGGCCCTTCCATCTGAAACTGGCCCACTTACCGATCTCACATCGGAACATCCGACGAACAACGTCATCTCTGGATCGATCTACTCTAGATCTGAGTAAGACTCTCCACACTGGAAATCTTCAACTCAACAGGACCTGCATCGACGCATCAAATCTGACGAATCACCTCCGTCTCTCAACTCAAGATAGACTAACTATCACCTGTCACATCTCTGCCTGGAAGCTCCAGCGATCTCAGCTCGTAAGCTCTTGAAGCGACATCACATCAATCTCAGCAACAGCTGGGTCATCTGTCTGCATGGTCGATGACATCAAAATCTCTGAGGTATCCTGTATATCAACAATCCTCTCGCAGCAGGAAGCCTCTAACAATGGCCCGATCATCCGGTACAAAACCGCACACTTGTCTCAAACGAGAGGTCACAACACAACACATCATCGATACGTTCCCATGTCACCAGAAAACACGATGGTCAGTCCTCATCCACTACGAGCTCTCCCTGACCGCATCTGTCACGTCCCGAAAGTACGGAACATGACCGGCACTTAAACTACGAAACGTCTCGAGGCGTACGTAATCTAAGTAAACCGAAAACCTAGAAATCCAAACCAAGAAAAGAAGTAGAGTGAAGGAAAACCAATTTAAAACAAGTAGTTTTAATAGCATAAGCCGAATTATGCGGTTTTTAAGAACATCAAAATTTACTGAAAATTTCGGCAGAGTCTCCTTTGTAAAAACTGGCTCCCAAACGGGATACAACATGAATAGTATACGAAATCAATAAAAAGGCATCCCCAAGCGGGAGCTAGCTTTTCGTCAATCGACGGTCACAACCACACAAGCAATATAATATACAACGCCAATGGCGAGGATCAAAACTCAAAAGGAACTCAAAACCACCAGAAATATAACGAGCGACTCTAAGGTCGAAAGAATAAACAACACTGGTCTCTAACTCAAAAAATACATGTTTGGTTGATGGAATTTACTAGATACAACGGAATAGTATTATACAAGGTAATATGATGGGTACGATACAAGAAAAACCCACCTACTAGCAAGTCACCCGAATGAAACTGAGCCAGCAAAGCCGTAATGAAACCTGTACGGCAAACCTGCAAGAAACTGGGGCACAACGGGGGTGAGTTGCCAACTCGTGAATAGAAAAACATCTACGCACAGAAATCGCATAAATAACGCAACCTAGGTCAATGATCATAATATATCCTCAAAAATATGTATAACATGCAGCCTATAACAATGGCTAGGGTAATATCTAACCGAGTGAAATCTCATGTGCCCGTGTCGGTGCCTCAGGTAGCAATATATCATATGAATGAGGTATGAATGCATGAAACCGAAGACATGTAATGAAGAAACTGTTTTCATAAATTAGTAAGATTTCCTTCGTATTTTTAAACTGAGGTATCATAATGAAATCAGTATCAACAGTGTCTAGCATCGACACAAAACATAAATCTCACTGTCTCGAAATATCAATGTCTCAATCTCAATATCTAGGGCGCCGTCAGTCCGGACCGGCCCCTACCATCCATCTCAAGACCACGACGGTATCCTCCGGATATCCGACGCGTCGGGTAATATCACCGGTAGGTAGTGCTCCCCTGCCGGGCTCAACGTCAACACCACATTCATCTTGCCCCGGGGTACCATAACGGGCCCACCATGTACCCGTGACGGTTCCCCCACTCCTCGACACGGATCTCCAAAACCACAGCAAACTCATGGTGGACGACACTTTACATCACTAGAAAACCGCAACATTTTATATTTTAAAAGATCATAAGTTGTAAATTTTGCGGCTTTCCCCGAAATCCAGAAATATCATAAATCTCAAGAAATTATCACAAGTGCATATGTCAATGATAATGAACTAGGCATGAACAACTGAGTAACAGTATGCATGAAGTGGTAGGTAATAACTACAATGTCTAATATGACATATAAGGGAAATACACTAATATCATGTCAAAACTACCAGCTAACAATCTAAGTCAAGCAATTATATTCTCTAAAGTGTACGTGACATGGCAATTACCGATGAAGATGTGAGTGAGCCGGAAAGTAGGTGTACGTGGTACATACGCATCATCGGTAATGGTGCTGGTGTCCTAACAGCATGATATCAATAATAGAATATGCAGCAAAATAAATATGCGAGACAGAGCAAACAGCAATAATGTGCGGGAGCTGAATACTAGACACAACGATAACTAATCTACAATAATCTAATATAAGTCCTACGAATGGTGCCTTTTGAAATAACACGAATCATGGGGTTTTGAAAATAGGGCTACGGTGTTTTTATGAAAGGATACGTCGTTTTTGAAATATCCGTAGATTCCCTTGAGCTGTCTTTAAAAATGCCCACGATTCGTTAGTTTTTGAAATAGGTAAGAAGTCTAATCTAATCTAACAACTACACTAAACTATACGGCTGAACCAACAAGCTGAACTACAGGTAAGGAAACCGCCTATCATCTGAGTCGATACATATACATACCTGTATATGTATAGTCGGTGATCCCGCCTCAACAATATCATATCCGATACCATATCTATAATCAGGCATCCCAAGTCAAGAGTGCGGATCAATCATCAATATAGCTCGTACGTAAATCTGTCGTACGGCATCCCAAATCTGGGTACGGGTCAATATCACATTCATCACACTATTCACCTGGTATCCTCTTTATCAAATATTATGATCGGGGTACTGATCTAAGTATAGTACCATACTGATACCGCCTACGTATGCATGGACGTGTGTGAAACACTACATCAAGGACCCGCTACAACGTCATGTCGTATCTAAGATACGAACCCTGCTATATCACCGATCTCACGGCCTCAAATCGAATCTCATCGACTCAGCTCAATCCCAAGTATCATCCTCAATCCGTATGTGAACACATAGTCCCATACCCATGTGAACACATAACTATAAAGAATCCCATGAGTACATATCAATAGGAATGTATGCAAGTATGTATGTGTGTATGTGTAGTGCAACACTACCCTAGGGTTCGCAACATTAAAAATAGTCCAACACACCAATATCCATCCTAAGCATCGTTATTAATCCTAAATAACATATAATAATTGTAGGTGTGTATACGCATCTGTATACACCACCACGGACTGCGGGGGTGCTATACGCCATCCACCCGACTTCTCCCCGTAGATATAAATCTACTTACCTGGTCCTCGCTACCCGGTGCCGACGTTGCCACGCGCTTGCTTGTCGTCTCGAAGTCCACATGGGGGTACCTACATATCATAACGCACCATATCTCATTAAAATCCGACTCATGATCAAAACGACGCACGAATCCCACATAGGTCAAAACCTATGGTTGCTTTCACAAATCAACCCAAAAACCCTCGGCGTCGGCGTACAACCGCCAAACCATCGAGAAAAACCCAAAGACACTCATTTGCACATTCACGAACACTAATTTTAATATAAACTAGGTTAAAACTCACAAAAACGCCAATTTCACTCAAAAAGTCATTTTTCCGAAAATCTAGCAAGCACAATTCGCCGTTTTTGTACAAAACACGATGTTTAAATGAATGTAGCGGCCAATATATTTATTAAATATCTTAAATATGTCATAAAAACCATTTCCATAATTTAAACTCATAAATTTGCATAATTTCCAAAATCCTAGTTTGCAAAATATCAAATTTAACACCCTTTAAAGCAAAATTCACAATTCATCAATTAAGCTTCGTTTTGCATGAACCAAAGTCATTAAACCACTCATTATAATAGTTATAATGACATGAACACTTAATTATATTTTAATCTAAGCATTTGATAATTTTTCAAAAACTCTAGTTAGCAAAAACAAAACTTAATTTAGACATTTCCATGCAACAATATGAAATTTAACTACTAAATTACTTTCTACAAATTCTAAGATGGTAAGCTACCCATCACAACCATACACCAATTCACAATAACCTAACTTGCATTCAAACCCTTTTCTTGAATTCCAAAACGTGCAATTAAACTCACATATCCAAATAACACTTAAATAAATTAGCTTAAGAAATCAGTAACAATTTAAGCAACAAAAATGTTTAGAAATATACCCAAAAGCATATGAAGATCCACAAGCATCCATGGCACTCCAAAATGCTCTCTTTTCACAAGGATCCATGCTTGAAATGCTTAAGGAATAATGGGTAAGTGTTGGATTTGGAAAAAAGCTTTGAAATTGTATGGACTTTGAAGCTTTTTTTATGGATTTTTGAAGCAAAAATGGAGTGAGAACTTGGGGAGGGGGGGCTGCTGCTAAGGGATCAGTTTCGGCCAGATTTTAGGGGGAGTGGGTGAGTGAGGAGAGAGAGTGAGGTGGGGAAAGTTGTTTCAAGTCAAAGTCAACTCAATTTATATCATTTTCTACTCTTTTCTTTTCTTTTCTTTTCCTTTTCTTTCCTTTGCAAACCAAGTGGGGAAAAAGTGAGGGCTGCTGAATTTGGCTAAGGGGAGGAGTAAGTGGGGGTGTGTGGGTGTGGGTACGGGTGTGGGGTGATGAAAAATGATAAATACAATACCCCATGCATCCATTTACGCTAAAAAAAAAGCCTTTTTTCTTCAATAATTTCTAAACCGTTTTGGCAAATGATTTCGTTCCAAAAACCACATAATAAAATTTTATTTAATGTTTTATGATGCACAAAATTTGTTTCAACTCATTCCGATTTGTAATTTTCCCTAATTAAATGTATTAGTGACGGCTTAAAATAATAATAAAATAATATTTTTTTAGGAAATTTGAAATTTCACCAGCGGCTCAATAAACACCAAATAATAGCAATTACATAGCTAGAATATGTATATTTAATTTTTATAATAAGATATTTGCATTTTGACTTTTTACAGAAAACCCCCTTATTTTACCGATTTTTCGAAATTTCACCGAAACGATTTTCAAAGCGTTACAATCTTCCCCCCTTAAAGAAATTCGGTCCCCGAATTTAAATTCAAACTCCCCCAAATACTAGAACATCTAAGAAAACCCATCAAGTCGTCGGGGCTCCGAAATTGTAAATACATAAAACAAATCATAGCGCAGCGCATGCGCTTGAAAAATGAGCATATAACTCAAATCAAAACTCCGTCAAACATCCCGCAATCATCGGAGTCATGGAGAAGACATCAATGCCAAATCCAAATCAAAATCAATATGACATAACTCGAAACTATACATGTAAATATCGAATCTATATATGTAAGTATCTGAAGGAAATGCATGCCAAATCTCTTTAAGTCGCTGTGCAACACGTATAACACTGCACAGTGGCGGACGTCTATCATAAGAAAATAACTATATACATATATACTTTTGTTTGAAATATACGTTCCGCCGTTTTGGAAACAATTTAGAAGGGTCTCCTTGTTTTAAACATTTCGTGTCATATCAGACACGTAGGTAAATACTGAGGCTATAGCTCGCTTTTTGGAAATCCCTCCAATAACTATCAATGCATGCAAAATATATTACTGTCCTCTGACTAGTCCTGCTCAGTACGAAAACACATAGCAATATCATAAAAACGTACTGCTCTATACGAAATCAATCCTAAAATATGCACATGAATGCTACGTGCGTCTGGTGCGCACGGAAATCAAAATCCATGAATGTGCCATACATGCGCACAGAAACAACATCTAAGTGCATCGGGTGTGCACGAAACATCTGTCGTAGGCAACATGTGTGCCTGACAGCAAAATCAGGTGCATCTGACATGCACGAAAAATCTCGATTTAGTGCATCTGGTGTGCACCAAAATCGCATCTCAAGACATGCGCGAAAATTCAAATTAGGTGCATCCATCGTGCACGAAATCATGAAATCCAATATCAAGCGCCGAACGTGCGCAAAATCAATCAGGTGCACAAAACAAAAATCGAGTATCATAATCGAAATCGAAGTCCAGTGCATCTAAGTGCACAAAAGGCGTATCACTGCACTGCAAGCATATATAAACTATACAGAGTGCAGGAACGAAATCGTGTGCGTGCATACGCACAAAATCAACTCAAATGTCTGAAACCGTAAAATCACAAACATGTGAAACCCAAGCACGAAAACGATATCAAGTGCAACACTGTGCAAGAATCGTAAATTCTCAATCATCAAAATCAAATCATGCGAATAAATCACCCAAAACATCGAAATCGATAATGGCGAAATAGTATCGCTCAAGTGCATCCTCTAAGAATCTCGGGCCAACTGTCGCGGTCACTAGTGGGACGTCTCGTCGATGATCATGGACTCTGGCCTGCTGGTGTGCGTAACAATGACCACTCCTGGGTCAAGATCTCCACTGTGAATTACCAATCTCTCGGTCCATCGGCTCATCGGTCCTGTCAGGTGTGCTAACGGGGATGATCCCATTCTGGCACTTCTCTGGTCATCTCTCGGTCAATCATTGCGACCACTCATAAGACAGCATATCACTGGCGTCGGCCTCTGGCTCTCTGAATGTACGTGACACATCTGATCCTGGGTGCAAGTATCATTGCAGCAGTGTCCTGGAAGGAATCCTGCTCACGGTCTCTTCCATGTCTCGTCCCTGCCAACTGTCCGGAAGTCATCGTCCTTTCCTATATCTGCATCTTGCTCCGGAACGGCTGCATACCCATCGCGACTCCTTCTGGAAGGTATATCCAGTACTCTGCCTCGGCATGCGTATCGCATCTCTGATGTCGGCGAAGTGGAACGTCGTCTTATCCAGATCTTGTACGGACCTCTTTACTCCACTTTCTCTAATGTCGACTGCTTCGGAATCGTCTCATCATGGCTATATGGACTGAGCTCCAACGGCTATCCTCGTATCTGGAGTCTCCCAAGAAATGCATCTCACCACCTAGCATCCGAATTAAGTCAAGCCATCCGACCGAGTCGTCAAAACCTCATAATCCCCCAAGAGCTCAACATCTTGGGCATAGTTTAATAGTATCGAGTACATACCACAGCATCGGTGGTCCAGCCGTAGAAGGGCAAACCCAAGCCTCACTAATGGCGCCGTAGAACTGCCGCAAACCCGAAGGTTCAAAGGCTTTCACACGGTCATTAAGTCGAGTTAGGGTTTCATTCTTCTAGAGGGACCATAGAATTGCCTGCATGTCTTTCCGACTACTTAAAACTTGGAATAATAGTTTTCTGACGTTCGATCGTCTCTGTCGACTCTCAACGTCTCCGCGTGAAATCGTCTCTAGCTGGAATCAATCTATCTGATGACCTCGCATCGGGGTAGGCGAACGATCCACAAGTCCTAGTCATTCATCCTCGATGACTGGCGACCTTCTATCATCTCTTAATACAACTCGTTCTGCACTAACGCCAGCATCTAGGGCAATATATCGTCGTTCGCAGCAATAACTAGCTCGCTCGTCTGCATGCTGAACAGTGCCTCGACCATCATGAATAAGCAACACACCAACGGTCATCAAAATCTGGTTGGCCTCTGTCAGTGGCCCAATCCTTTGATACTGATCGGCACGTCCGAGAAATCTCATAAAGGCGATCCGCCAACGCTCATGGCGCGGAAACACAGTAAAAAGACACATCTCCGCAATCGTGTGTCGCCGGAATTTCGCCCTGGTCAGTCCTCGTTCGTGACGAGCTCGTGCTGACCGCAACTCTAGCTGTAGCTCTCCCTGCCCGTAATCGTGGCAGCAAAACCAAACTAGTACCGATGAGGCTAGATCAGGAAGGAATATAATACTGAACAAGAAAATGTACATCCTAAGGCTTCCTAAGTGGAGTGGCGTGTCGTAAATATGCCGCGGAACATACCAACGATACGTCACTCTACTTTAGTCACCTATTCCATCAACCAAGGGTCATCCTACACTCCGAACGTAAAACCTAACGCTCTGATACCAACTTTGTCACGTCCCGAAAGTACGGAACATGACCGGCACTTAAACTACGAAACGTCTCGAGGCGTACGTAATCTAAGTAAACCGAAAACCCAGAAATCCAAACCAAGAAAAGAAGTAGAGTGAAGGAAAACCAATTTAAAACAAGTAGTTTTAATAGCATAAGCCGAATTATGCGGTTTTTAAGAACATCAAAATTTACTGAAAATTTCGGCAGAGTCTCCTTTGTAAAAACTGGCTCCCAAACGGGATACAACATGAATAGTATACGAAATCAATAAAAAGGCATCCCCAAGCGGGAGCTAGCTCTTCGTCAATCGACGGTCACAACCACACAAGCAATATAATATACAACGCCAACAGCGAGGATCAAAACTCAAAAGGAACTCAAAACCACCAGAAATATAACGAGCGACTCTAAGGTCGAAAGAATAAACAACACTGGTCTCTAACTCAAAAAATACATGTTTGGTTGATGGAATTTACTAGATACAACGGAATAGTATTATACAAGGTAATATGATGGGTACGATACAAGAAAAACCCACCTACTAGCAAGTCACCCGAATGAAACTGAGCCCGCAAAGCCGTAATGAAACCTGTACGGCAAACCTGCAAGAAACTGGGGCATAACGGGGGTGAGTTGCCAACTCGTGAATAGAAAAACATCTACGCACAGAAATCGCATAAATAACGCAACCTAGGTCAATGATCATAATATATCCTCAAAAATATGTATAACATGCAGCCTATAACAATGGCTAGGGTAATATCTAACCGAGTGAAATCTCATGTGCCCGTGTCGGTGCCTCAGGTAGCAATATATCATATGAATGAGGTATGAATGCATGAAACCGAATACATGTAATGAAGAAACTGTTTTCATAAATTAGTAAGATTTCCTTCGTATTTTTAAACTGAGGTATCATAATGAAATCAGTATCAACAGTGTCTAGCATCGACACAAAACATAAATCTCACTGTCTCGAAATATCAATGTCTCAATCTCAATATCTAGGGCGCCGTCAGTCCGGACCGGCCCCTACCATCCATCTCAAGACCACGACGGTATCCTCCGGATATCCGACGCGTCGGGTAATATCACCGGTAGGTAGTGCTCCCCTGTCGGGCTCAACGTCAACACCACATTCATCTTGCCCCGGGGTACCATACCGGGCCCACCATGTACCCGTGACGGTTCCTCCACTCCTCGACACGGATCTCCAAAACCACAGCAAACTCATGGTGGACGACACTTTACATCACTAGAAAACCGCAACATTTTATATTTTAAAAGATCATAAGTTGTAAATTTTGCGGCTTTCCCCGAAATCCAGAAATATCATAAATCTCAAGAAATCATCACAAGTGCATATGTCAATGATAATAAACTAGGCATGAACAACTGAGTAACAGTATGCATGAAGTGGTAGGTAATAACTACAATGTCTAATATGACATATAAGGGAAATACACTAATATCATGTCAAAACTACCAGCTAACAATCTAAGTCAAGCAATTATATTCTCTAAAGTTTACGTGACATGGCAATTACCGATGAAGATGTGAGTGAGCCGGCAAGTAGGTGTACATGGTACATACGCATCATCGGTAATGGTGCTGGTGTCCTAACAGCATGATATCAATAATAGAATATGCAGCAAAATAAATATGCGAGACAGAGCGAACAGCAATAATGTGTGGGAGCTGAATACTAGACACAACGATAACTAATCTACAATAATCTAATATAAGTCCTACGAATGGTGCCTTTTGAAATAACACGAATCATGGGGTTTTGAAAATAGGGCTACGGTGTTTTTAAGAAAGGATACGTCGTTTTTGAAATATCCGTAGATTCCCTTGAGCTGTCTTTAAAAATGCCCACGATTCGTTAGTTTTTGAAATAGGTAAGAAGTCTAATCTAATCTAACAACTACACTAAACTATACGGCTGAACCAACAAGCTGAACTACAGGTAAGGAAACCGCCTATCATCTGAGTCGATACATATACATACCTGTATATGTATAGTCGGTGATCCCGCCTCAACAATATCATATCCGATACCATATCTATAATCAGGCATCTCAAGTCAAGAGTGCGGATCAATCATCAATATAGCTCGTACGTAAATCTGTCGTACGGCATCCCAAATCTGGGTATGGGTCAATATCACATTCATCACACTATTCACCTGGTATCCTCTTTATCAAATATTATGATCGGGGTACTGATCTAAGTATAGTACCATACTGATACCGCCTACGTATGCATGGACGTGTGTGAAACACTACGTCAAGGACCCGCTACAACGTCATGTCGTATCTAAGATACGAACCCTGCTATATCACCGATCTCACGGCCTCAAATCGAATCTCATCGACTCAGCTCAATCCCAAGTATCATCCTCAATCCGTATGTGAACACATAGTCCCATACCCATGTGAACACATAACTATAAAGAATCCCATGAGTACATATCAATAGGAATGTATGCAAGTATGTATGTGTGTATGTGTAGTGCAACACTACCCTAGGGTTCGCAACATTAAAAATAGTCCAACACACCAATATCCATCCTAAGCATCGTTATTAATCCTAAATAACATATAATAATTGTTGGTGTGTATACGCATCTGTATACACCACCACGGACTGCGGGGGTGCTATACGCCATCCACCCGACTTCTCCCCGTAGATATAAATCTACTCACCTGGTCCTCGCTACCCGGTGCCGACGTTGCCACGCGCTTGCTTGTCGTCTCGAAGTCCACATGGGGGTACCTACATATCATAACGCACCATATCTCATTAAAATCCGACTCATGATCAAAACGACGCACGAATCCCACATAGGTCAAAACCTATGGTTGCTTTCACAAATCAACCCAAAAACCCTCGGCGTCGGCGTACAACCGCCAAACCATCGAGAAAAACCCAAAGACACTCATTTGCACATTCACGAACACTAATTTTAATATAAACTAGGTTAAAACTCACAAAAACGCCAATTTCACTCAAAAAGTCATTTTTCCGAAAATCTAGCAAGCACAATTCGCCGTTTTTGTACAAAACACGATGTTTAAATGAATGTAGCGGCCAATATATTTATTAAATATCTTAAATATGTCATAAAAACCATTTCCATAATTTAAACTCATAAATTTGCATAATTTCCAAAATCCTAGTTTGCAAAATATCAAATTTAACACCCTTTAAAGCAAAATTCACAATTCATCAATTAAGCTTCGTTTTGCATGAACCAAAGTCATTAAACCACTCATTATAATAGTTATAATGACATGAACACTTAATTATATTTTAATCTAAGCATTTGATAATTTTTCAAAAACTCTAGTTAGCAAAAACAAAACTTAATTTAGACATTTCCATGCAACAATATGAAATTTAACTACTAAATTACTTTCTACAAATTCTAAGATGGTAAGCTACCCATCACAACCATACACCAATTCACAATAACCTAACTTGCATTCAAACCCTTTTCTTGAATTCCAAAACGTGCAATTAAACTCACATATCCAAATAACACTTAAATAAATTAGCTTAAGAAATCAGTAACAATTTAAGCAACAAAAATGTTTAGAAATATACCCAAAAGCATATGAAGATCCACAAGCATCCATGGCACTCCAAAATGCTC
The DNA here is from genome assembly GCA_030015575.1 of Agapanthus africanus. NCBI lineage: Eukaryota > Viridiplantae > Streptophyta > Magnoliopsida > Asparagales > Amaryllidaceae > Agapanthus > Agapanthus africanus. The sequence goes on along the minus strand of CM057342.1, from coordinate 355,620,593 downwards.
TCTTTTCACAAGGATCCATGCTTGAAATGCTTAAGGAATAATGGGTAAGTGTTGGATTTGGAAAAAAGCTTTGAAATTGTATGGACTTTGAAGCTTTTTTTTATGGATTTTTGAAGCAAAAATGGAGTGATGTCACGACCCGAAAAAGCACGTGACTGGCCCTTGAACCATATGAAGTCTATAGGACCCCATCTGATCCAAGTAAGCCAAAAGCCCAGCAATCTAAAACCATTTAAAGAGTAAATAAGGAAAACTGTTTTTAAAAAGTAAGGAAATCATGTTTGAAAATCAAGTTTTTAAATAACTAAGCCGAATATGAATTTTTAAAATGTGTAATTTTTTCCTGAAAATTTCGGCAGAGTTTCCTCTGTAAAAACTGGCCCCGAACGGGGTACAACAAGAATAATATATATGACGTGATAAAAGGCATCCCCAAGCGGGAGCTAGCTCTTCGTCAATCGACGGTCACAACCACGCAAGCAATAATAATATACAACGCCAAGGGGCGAGGATCAAAACTGAAAAGAAACTCAAAAACAGCCAGAAAACCGCAATACTACAAGCGCGACTCTAAGGTCGAAATAATACAACACTGATTTCTAAGTCTGAACAAACTACAAGTTTTGGTTGATGGACAATTCTAGGTACAATAAATAATACATGAACAAGGGCGGTTCTGATACAAAAGAACCCACCTATCCAAGCAAGTCACCCATAAGGAAGCAGTGTGCCAGAAATGCCGCTATGGAATCTGTACGGCAAACCTGCAAGAACTGGGGCACAACGGGGGTGAGTTGCCAACTCGTGAATAGAAAGATATCTACAAGCAGAAATCAAATGCATGACCCATCCTAGGTCAAAACGATCAGATATACATAAACCTCAATATGAATAAAGCTGAAGCACGCTAAACTGGCAATGTAATCTCTATACATGAGTGTAGTGCCAAGTGCTCGTGCTAGTGCCTCAGGTAATCGCATGTCATGAATATGAGGTATAACCAATGTAATCAAATCTGCACACTCGTGGATCCCGTCCACTCGTCACCCACTGACAATAACCACCATGCATGTAAATATCATGAATCATGTGCATGGGAAATAATATGAGGATATAACCACCCGTGTCCCTCGCGACACATCAAAATCATGGAACCAGGGTGCCCAGCATCGACACCCAAAAACATCATGAAAACTGTGCCCAGCATCGGCACGTAAATCCTCATATATCGGGCTCCGTCAGTCCGGATCGGCCCGCGGGCTCTGTCTGCGGTATCGGCCCTCGGCCTCGGCAGTATGCCCAAAACATCTATCAACTCTGGTCGGTATCCTCCGGATAACCGTCAGGTCCAACCAATCACCGGTAGGTACTCGCCCGCCTCCAGGCTCAATCGGCAAAGCTCATCGATCATCTTGCCGAGGGGAACCATACCGGGTCCACCATGTACCCGCAATCGGCTCATCCACGCCTCGATTCGGGTTACACATATCGCTCTCAGCACCGAGAAAACACATGGTGGACGCACTGAAATATCATATCAAGGGTAACCGGGTTTTTAAAGAAATGACATATTCTCTTTTGAAATACCCTCGGTTCCCAAATCCAGAAATATCATAGAAACAACATATCTCAATGCGTACAGTCAAAGCATGATGTATGCGGCATGTAACAGTAATGCAAGCATATCAGTAAGTCATGCAACATGGAATAATAATGTGCACATGTCGAGGGAGACCGCTCTTTTAAAAGGAATCTGTTTTTAAAGAGTATCTTGCGGTTCCCAAATCCCCAATCAAGCTAGAATCATCTATATATGTGTACAGGTATAAGTGTACAATATGCCATGCCAGAATCATATCATGAATGCAATAGTACTATAGTGTAGTGACATGGCAATTATCGATGATGAGTGTGTGAGCCGGCAACAAGTGTACGTGGAACATATACATCATCGATAATGGTGCTGGTGTCCTAACAGCATGACTGAATGTCACAACAATACAAGCGATGCAATGCAAATAGCAGGAATATGCGGAAACGAATGATCAACGCAAAAGTACAGAACCTGCCCCAATAGATATGTCATGCAACCTTGCCTTTTGAAATAAGACGAATCAGGGCTTTTGGTAAAGTAAGGGCTACGGTGTTTTAAGAAAAGATGCATCATTTGAAAATATCCGTATAACCCTTCTGCTTATCTTTAAAATATCCCCGATTCGTTAGTTTTGAAATAGGTATGACTCGGTCTAGTCTAATGTCTACTAAATAATCTAGACAGGAGGGGTATGAAACCACCTAATCTGAGTCAAAATATATAGATATGATAGTCGGTGATCCCGCCTCAATAACATATCGTAAGATATCCTCGAGTCATGAGTGCGGATCTATCATCAATATCGGCTCGTACGGTAGATCGTCGTACGGCATCCCAATAGCTGGGTAGGGGTCAATATCACAATACCTCATCACATATCAGGTATCACTATCATCAGATCGCATAATCTGGGGTACTACTCTAAGTCTAGTACAAATCGATACCATCTATTAAAATATGAATGCGGGTAAAGCACATGTCCAAAGGCCCGCTAAAACTATCATATCGCACCTCGAAGACAAGCTATGTCACATCGCCGATCTCACGGCCTCACATCAAGTATCATCTCAAACCACGTATCATCCTCCAATCCCGTATATAAACACATAGTCCCATACCCATGTGTAGATATACGCACCATCATATGCACTCTAATAAATGAAAGAATGAATGCAAGTATGTGTGTAAATGTATATGTGAGTGCAACCACTACTCTAGGGTTCGCACTATACTAAACCAATATATTCTTATCATCAAAATATCATTATTACCATCAATAACCCTAAACAACACATAATAAATATTCGTGTGTATACGTATTCGTATACATCACCACGGACTGCGGGGGTGCTATACGCCATCCACCCGACTTCTCCCCGTAGATATAAATCTACTCACCTTGCTTCTCGTGTGCCAAAGCCGATGTCGCTATCTTCACCTCCTTTGCCTCAACATCACGCGGGGTACCTACAAGTATATCACAATGCTAAAGCACATTAAAATCACATTGGAAACCAAAATAGCACACGCTACCCGCATAGGTAAAAACCCATCGACTCGCATGTAAACACAATCAAAATCCACTTGTCGTTGACGTCCAAACGCCACTCGACAGGAATGAATCACCAAATACCAAAATCCATGCTAAAACAAGTCCCAAATTATACACCAACATAGGAAAATCAACCCAGATTTCACCCTAGATGGAATCAGTCAAAACTAGACATACTCAGGGTCAAAACTAGAGGAAATGGGGGCATGCACAGAAAACGAGGCAATTCCTTAAAATACCTTATTTTAGAATTTTCCATAATTTTTCCCCATTTATCTGTATTTAATTATACCAGAATATTAAAATATTCATTAAAATAATATTAAATTATAAAATTTCCCAAAAATCATATTTTATTATTTTGAAGACGTTACAATCTACCCCCCTTAAAAAAATTCGGCCCCTGAATTTAAATTTAAACCCCCAAATACTAAAATATTTCAATACAAATTCCAAGTCATCGGGGCTCCGAAATCATCTATACATAAAACATCATAGCGCAATGCATGCGCATGAGTACTGAGCAGATAACTCAAAAGCAACACTCCATCAAGCATCCGCAATCATCGGAGTCATGGTAACGACACAATGTCAAATCCAATACAAAATCAATATGATATAGACCAAGACTATACATGTAGACACCCAATCTATACATGTAATTAGCTGATGCAACTGTATGCCAAATCTTTTTAAGTCGCTGTGCGATGCGCGTAACACTGCACAGTGGCGGACGTTTCTCATAAGAAAATAACTATATATGTGTAAATATATCCTTTGTTTAATAAGCACGTTCCACCATTTTGAAAATAATCAGAAGAGTTTCTTTATTTTTAAAACGTTTTGTGTCATATCGGACACGTAGGTATATACTAAGACTATAGCTCGCTTTTCGGAAATCCCTTCGATAACTATCGATGCATGCAAAATATATCCAGGCACTGTCCACTGACTAGTCCTGCTCAGTATGAAAGCAAATATCCCACATCATAAAAATGTACTGCTCCAAAAGGAATAAATTCCAAAAATGCACATAACACCACCCTGTGCGTCATACGCGCACGGAAATCAAAATCCATATATGCGCTAAACATGTGCACAAAACAACATCTAGGTGCAACGGGTGTGCACGAAGCATCTGTCATAGGCAACATGTGTGCCTGACAGCCAGAACAGGTGCATCTGACATGCACGAAGAATCTCGATTTAGTGCATCTGGTGTGCCCCAAAATCGTATCTCAAAACATGCGCCCAACATGCGCGAAAATCCAAATCGGTGCATCCATCATGCACAAATGAAAATCTAGACCCTGCGCACTCAATATGCACGGAATCACAAAATCCAATAGCAACGTCGAATATGCGTAAGTCCAGTCAAAAGCACGGAGTGCAAGAATCCACATCAATATCACAATCAAAATCGATATACCGAAAGGCATCAAATCGAAGTCAGGTGCAATCGTAATGCACAAAATATAAATCCGGTGCAACAAAGGCACGAAATATAAATCTGATGCGATAAACGCAAGAAACATAAAACTGGTGCGACAAATGCACGAAGTATAGAACTGGTGCATCCCATGCACAAATACCAACCAATAACTCAAATACGTAAGCAGCAACACCAAGTGTATCCAGATATGAAGAAAATCATAAACGTGTGCAGCTGCGGGCACAAAACACATATCGATGCACTACAAGCACATATAAGCTATACCGAGTGCAAAATCAAAACACTAAAATTACATGAAACTCTGCTAGAAGCGTAAATCAAATCACCAGCATAAAATAGGCATGAAATCGCAATCAACAGCTCAAGAGTAATAACTATGTACAAGGTATAAATACCCAGTAGGTGCAACCATGGTGCACAAAATCAAATATCATGAAACTCAGTCATCAAGACTAAATCATGCGAATAGATCGCCCAAAATACCGAAATCCAAAGCAACGGATACGTGATAATCAAATCACAAAATCACAAATCATAATTACCGTCGTCGGTATACCCTCCTTCAGGGTCGAGAAGGTACCGGTACATCCGATGCTAGCGGCGCAAGATATCTACTTGCCTCTTACTCGCGGCTGGCGTCCTCTGCCTCTGGTTCCTGATCTTTCCTGTAGATTACCAACTCGCAATCCATCGGCTCATCGGCCCGGTCAGGTGTGCTGACAGGAACGATTCCATTCTTGCACTTCCCTGGTCATCTCTCGGTCAATCCTCACGACCGTTCGTAAAGCAGAACATCTCTGGCGCCGACCTCGGGTCCTCTGAATGCATATCACACATCCGATCCTGGGTGCAACTCTTATTGCAGCAGTGTACTGGAAGGAATCCTACTCAAGGTCTCTTCTGATCTTGCCTAAGCCAAACTGTAAGGAGGCTGGTACTCTGGCGTAATCTTTTCTCGCTCTCTGGACCTCTGCGTCCTTAGTACAACATCTCCTCGGAAGCTGGTCGCATCTCTGCGCCTCTGTATGCATGTCCGGCCTTTAATCTTAACGGGGTGTAGTAACAGCTCGTCTGCCTCTCGCACGAACTTCTTGTCCCGCTTGTCTGTATCATCGACCATTCGACGTCGCGTCTTTATCTGCACACTGCAATGTCCTCGGCTACGGTGCACCCGAAGTCTCTAACACGGACTCGAAATCACGAACTCAGTATCTTCATCACTCAGTAGAAGATATCTAGCCGAACACGTCCTCAGCGTGCATATCGCATCTCTGATGTCAGCGGAGTGGAACGTCATCTCGTCGAAATCTCGTGCAAACTCTTTACTCCACCTTGCTCCACTATCGACTGATTCGGACTCATCTCATCATGGCTACACAGACTGCGCTCCGACGGCTATGCTCGTATCTGGAGTCTCCCAAGCAGTGTCCCATCACATGATATCCGAATGACGTCGAATCATCCGATCGACTCGTCAGAACCTCACAATCCCCCAAGAGCTCAACATCTCGGGTACAGTTTAATAGTATCGAGTACATGCCACAGCGTCGGTGGTCCAGCCGTAGAAGGGCAAACCCAAGCCTCACTAATGGCGCCGAGGAACTGCCGCAAACCCTAAGGTTCAAAGGCTTTCACACGGTCATTAAGTCGAGTTAGGGTTTCATTCTTCTAGAGGGTCCATAGAATCACCTGCATGTCTTTCCGTATACTTTAAACTTGGAAAATAGGTTCCTGACATTCGATCGTCTCAATCGACTCTCAACGAATCTGCGTGAAGTCGCCTCTAGCTGGAATCAATCTATCTGATGACCTCGCATCGGGGTAAGCGAACGAACCACATGTCCTAGTCATTAATCCTCGGTAACTAGCGACTCACTATCACATCTCTAAGAATATGCTCATGCTGCAGTAGCTCCAATCATCTGGACGATATCGCATCACTCGCAGCAACAACTGGCTCATTCGTCGGTACGCTAAGCAGCGCCTCAACCATCATGAATAAGCGATACATCAACGGTCATCACATCCTGGCTGGCCTCTATCAGTGGCTCAATCCTCTGGTACCGTCCGGTACATCCTAAAAATCTCACAGCAGCGATCTGTCAAACGCCCATAGTGCGGAAACACAAAATACGAAGCCTCAATGCAACCGTATTCCTTGGGAATCACGCCCTGGTCAGTCCTCGTCCACGACGAGCTCATGCTGACAACTCGAGCCGTAGCTCACTCTGCCCGTGCAATCGCGGCAGCAAAACCATAACCAGTATCGATGAAGATAGATCATAGGAAGGAATATGACACAATGCAAGGAAATGTACAACCTAAGGTTTCTTAAGCGGAGTGGCGTGTCGTAAGTATGCCGCGAAACATACCCACGGTACGTCACTCTACTTTAGTCACCTATTCCATCAACCAAGGGTCATCCTACACGACGAAAGTTCGGGTCTAATACCCCCTCGACCAAGTCTAAGTTCCGTAAGGTCAAGCCTAATTTCCGTATATAAGTAACGCCCTAGGCTCCACATAGTCAAACTTAGACTCGAACCAAGGTCAACCTAGCGCTCTGATACCAACTTTGTCACGACCCGAAAAAGCACGTGACTGGCCCTTGAACCATATGAAGTCTATAGGACCCCATCTGATCCAAGTAAGCCAAAACCCCAGCAATCTAAAACCATTTAAAGAGTAAATAAGGAAAACTGTTTTTGAAAAGTAAGGAAATCATGTTTGAAAATCAAGTTTTTAAATAACTAAGCCGAATATGAATTTTTAAAATGTGTAATTTTTTCCTGAAAATTTCGGCAGAGTTTCCTCTGTAAAAACTGGCCCCGAACGGGGTACAACAAGAATAATATATATGACGTGATAAAAGGCATCCCCAAGCGGGAGCTAGCTCTTCGTCAATCGACGGTCACAACCACGCAAGCAATAATAATATACAACGCCAAGGGGCGAGGATCAAAACTGAAAAGAAACTCAAAAACAGCTAGAAAACCGCAATACTACAAGCGCGACTCTAAGGTCGAAATAATACAACACTGATTTCTAAGTCTGAACAAACTACAAGTTTTGGTTGATGGACAATTCTAGGTACAATAAATAATACATGAACAAGGGCGGTTCTGATACAAAAGAACCCACCTATCCAAGCAAGTCACCCATAAGGAAGCAGTGTGCCAGAAATGCCGCTATGGAATCTGTACGGCAAACCTGCAAGAACTGGGGCACAACGGGGGTGAGTTGCCAACTCGTGAATAGAAAGATATCTACAAGCAGAAATCAAATGCATGACCCATCCTAGGTCAAAACGATCAGATATACATAAACCTCAATATGAATAAAGCTGAAGCACGCTAAACTGGCAATGTAATCTCTATACATGAGTGTAGTGCCAAGTGCTCGTGCTAGTGCCTCAGGTAATCGCATGTCATGAATATGAGGTATAACCAATGTAATCAAATCTGCACACTCGTGGATCCCGTCCACTCGTCACCCACTGACAATAACCACCATGCATGTAAATATCATGAATCATGTGCATGGGAAATAATATGAGGATATAACCACCCGTGTCCCTCGCGACACATCAAAATCATGGAACCAGGGTGCCCAGCATCGACACCCGAAAACATCATGAAAACTGTGCCCAGCATCGGCACGTAAATCCTCATATATCGGGCTCCGTCAGTCCGGATCGGCCCGCGGGCTCTGTCTGCGGTATCGGCCCTCGGCCTCGGCAGTATGCCCAAAACATCTATCAACTCTGGTCGGTATCCTCCGGATAACCGTCAGGTCCAACCAATCACCGGTAGGTACTCGCCCGCCTCCAGGCTCAATCGGCAAAGCTCATCGATCATCTTGCCGAGGGGAACCATACCGGGTCCACCATGTACCCGCAATCGGCTCATCCACGCCTCGATTCGGGTTACACATATCGCTCTCAGCACCGAGAAAACACATGGTGGACGCACTGAAATATCATATCAAGGGTAACCGGGTTTTTGAAGAAATGACATATTCTCTTTTGAAATACCCTCGGTTCCCAAATCCAGAAATATCATAGAAACAACATATCTCAATGCGTACAGTCAAAGCATGATGTATGCGGCAAGTAACAGTAATGCAAGCATATCAGTAAGTCATGCAACATGGAATAATAATGTGCACATGTCGAGGGAGACCGCTCTTTTAAAAGGAATCTGTTTTTAAAGAGTATCTTGCGGTTCCCAAATCCCCAATCAAGCTAGAATCATCTATATATGTGTACAGGTATAAGTGTACAATATGCCATGCCAGAATCATATCATGAATGCAATAGTACTATAGTGTAGTGACATGGCAATTATCGATGATGAGTGTGTGAGCCGGCAACAAGTGTACGTGGAACATATACATCATCGATAATGGTGCTGGTGTCCTAACAGCATGACTGAATGTCACAACAATACAAGCGATGCAATGCAAATAGCAGGAATATGCGGAAACGAATGATCAACGCAAAAGTACAGAACCTGCCCCAATAGATATGTCATGCAACCTTGCCTTTTGAAATAAGACGAATCAGGGCTTTTGGTAAAGTAAGGGCTACGCTGTTTTAAGAAAAGATGCATCATTTGAAAATATCCGTATAACCCTTCTGCTTATCTTTAAAATATCCCCGATTCGTTAGTTTTGAAATAGGTATGACTCGGTCTAGTCTAATGTCTACTAAATAATCTAGACAGGAGGGGTATGAAACCACCTAATCTGAGTCAAAATATATAGATATGATAGTCGGTGATCCCGCCTCAATAACATATCGTAAGATATCCTCGAGTCATGAGTGCGGATCTATCATCAATATCGGCTCGTACGGTAGATCGTCGTACGGCATCCCAATAGCTGGGTAGGGGTCAATATCACAATACCTCATCACATATCAGGTATCACTATCATCAGATCGCATAATCTGGGGTACTACTCTAAGTCTAGTACAAATCGATACCATCTATTAAAATATGAATGCGGGTAAAGCACATGTCCAAAGGCCCGCTAAAACTATCATATCGCACCTCGAAGACAAGCTATGTCACATCGCCGATCTCACGGCCTCACATCAAGTATCATCTCAAACCACGTATCATCCTCCAATCCCGTATATAAACACATAGTCCCATACCCATGTGTAGATATACGCACCATCATATGCACTCTAATAAATGAAAGAATGAATGCAAGTATGTGTGTAAATGTATATGTGAGTGCAACCACTACTCTAGGGTTCGCACTATACTAAACCAATATATTCTTATCATCAAAATATCATTATTACCATCAATAACCCTAAACAACACATAATAAATATTCGTGTGTATACGTATTCGTATACATCACCACGGACTGCGGGGGTGCTATACGCCATCCACCCGACTTCTCCCCGTAGATATAAATCTACTCACCTTGCTTCTCGTGTGCCAAAGCCGATGTCGCTATCTTCACCTCCTTTGCCTCAACATCACGCGGGGTACCTACAAGTATATCACAATGCTAAAGCACATGAAAATCACATTGGAAACCAAAATAGCACACGCTACCCGCATAGGTAAAAACCCATCGACTCGCATGTAAACACAATCAAAATCCACTTGTCGTTGACGTCCAAACACCACCCGACAGGAATGAATCACCAAATACCAAAATCCATGCTAAAACAAGTCCCAAATTATACACCAACATAGGAAAATCAACCCAGATTTCACCCTAGATGGAATCAGTCAAAACTAGACATACTCAGGGTCAAAACTAGAGGAAATGGGGGCATGCACAGAAAACGAGGCAATTCCTTAAAATACCTTATTTTAGAATTTTCCATAATTTTTCCCCATTTATCTGTATTTAATTATACCAGAATATTAAAATATTCATTAAAATAATATTAAATTATAAAATTTCCCAAAAATCATATTTTATTATTTTGAAGACGTTACAAGTGAGAACTTGGGGAGGGGGGGCTGCTGCTAAGGGATCAGTTTCGGCCAGATTTTGGGGGGAGTGGGTGAGTGAGGAGAGAGAGTGAGGTGGGGAAAGTTGTTTCAAGTCAAAGTCAACTCAATTTATATCATTTTCTACTCTTTTCTTTTCTTTTCTTTTCCTTTTCTTTCCTTTGCAAACCAAGTGGGGAAAAAGTGAGGGCTGCTGAATTTGGCTAAGGGGAGGAGTAAGTGGGGGTGTGTGGGTGTGGGTACGGGTGTGGGGTGATGAAAAATGATAAATACAATACCCCATGCATCCATTTACGCTAAAAAAAAGCCTTTTTTCTTCAATAATTTCTAAACCGTTTTGGCAAATGATTTCGTTCCAAAAACTACATAATAAAATTTTATTTAATGTTTTATGATGCACAAAATTTGTTTCAACTCATTCCGATTTGTAATTTTCCCTAATTAAATGTATTAGTGACGGCTTAAAATAATAATAAAATAATATTTTTTTAGGAAATTTGAAATTTCACCAGCGGCTCAATAAACACCAAATAATAGCAATTACATAGCTAGAATATGTATATTTAATTTTTATAATAAGATATTTGCATTTTGACTTTTTACAGAAAACCCCCTTATTTTACCGATTTTTCGAAATTTCACCGAAACGATTTTCAAAGCGTTACAGCATCACCAGCAGTAGCTCAATCTGCGCTTAAACCATGGTGACAGGAACCTCAAATAAGTATCGACGAAAAGATCAAAGGGCTCAAAAGAGTCGACAGATCCCAAAATGGATACATGGTCATAAGGAGGAGTCAAATCACTGAGAGTATGATCATGGGAGCGAATAAAATCAAATATCTCAAATGGATGTATAATCAAAGGAACGAAGAGAATCACCAGTCTCAAGATATGTACATCCTAAGGTTTCTTAAGTGGAGTATCGTATCGTAAATATGCCGCGAAACATACGTACGGTACGTCACTCTACTCAAGCTACCTACTCCATCAATCAGGGTCATCCTATGTAACGAAAGTTCAGGTCTAACACCCCCTTGTCCAAGTCTAAGTTCCGTAAGGTCAAGCATAGGTTCCAAAATATATACGCCCAAGACTCCACATAGTCAAACCTAAACTCGAACCAAGGTTAAACCTAGCGCTTTGATACCAACTTTGTCACGACCCAAAATATTAGCTCGCGACCAGCACTTAAATCACGCGACGTCTACAGGCGTAACGTATTTCAAGAAAGCTGAAACCCAGAAATCTAAACCTTTTTATGAAATAAAGAGGTGAAGCTTTGAAATAAAAGTACAGTAAATCATGTTTTGTCTTTTGAAAATTTGGGCAGCACCTCCTGTAAGTGCACGGCGGTGCCCCGGCCGTCAATCCGACGCCGGAATGCGGAAACGAAAAACTTTGCAAACTAGCAAACCGGCACCACCGCACACTTTTAACCCGGATCGGGCCATTAATCCAAATCTAGCTAACTAAAAGACGGTAGAGTGATATACCGAGCGATCCGTGTCCTTCGGTCTTCTCGTCGTCGTCCCGATCTCCCCGCGGAATCTCCGGTCTCCACCAAGTCGCCGGAAGGGCACCACGTAGCCAATTTCTTTTACGGGCTCCCACCTCTGGACCGAGGCAACTCGGGCGCGAAGTTGGCTAGCCGATGCGTCCAAGGAGTGCTGTAGACTAGTGTAGAAACTTTGCCTCTTGGGGTTTATGTAGTTGCCATTTATGGAGGAATCAATATGAACTTTTGAAGAGGTGAGAAGGATTTTGTGAGCAAGCCAAATGAGATAATCAAATTTCCCTCATACAAAATGAAACCTCTCATACTCCCCTCTCAAATGTGGCCGGCCCCTTTTTGTTAGAATGAGGAGAGAAAAAACTCAAACCATGAAGGGAGGTGATGGTAGTAAAAGTAGAAAGGTGACCACATCAAAAAGGCAATGATAGCATTATCAAATCAATATCAAATCCTTTCTAATCTCATGATGATAAGAATATCATAATGAAGCTACAAATGCAAGAAACCCCTCCACAATAAGTTATTTGCAAACTTGCAAATAACCCCCTCCATCACAAAAGTCCGGCCGTGAAGGAACAAAGGAAAACTGGCCGGAACGGAATGCAAAATGGCAACTTCAGAAAACTGATCCTGTAATAAATTACAGGAAAACCCCGCTACTGCATATACATTCCCGCATCTGTATTCCCACTGAATACAAATGCAAAGAGACAAAATCTATACAGTACTATACTAGGATCCGGCTTAAACCAAAGCCGGCTAGTATTATCCGTCCGATCCTGATCCGTGCAATACCGCACGTATCTGATCGAACCCTGCCATATCTCCATACGGCCTCTAGTACTAACCGTCCGATCCTGATCCGTGCAATACCGCACGTATCTGATCGAACCCTGCTATATCTCCATATGGCCTCTACAGCGTTTCGCCCGAAACTTGAGTAACTGTATGTGTGGTGGAATCTAAAGATTCGTCAATACTATGGCTGTGGATTTAACCACTAGCACGTCAGAGGTATTAGCCATACATGATGGGCTACCAGCTATTGACCAAATGGGACGTCGATGAGCGAGCTCATCCTGACACCCTACTGAGCCTGTTAGTGACAATATCCGTACAGTCCGGTCCGTTCGTCTATAAGCATCGCATGGCGGGCCTAGGGGATTGGTAAAAGTCAGACCCCCAAAAGTGGTACAAGTCGTGTCGGAGTAAAGCCTAGAACACCCTGAGATACTACTGGAATACCTACCAGTAAATCTCCTGCCTTGGCCAAGGACTTCGTGTAATGTCTCTCCTAGACACAGCGCGACCTCACCCCCAATACCGGGAGAGACGAACCCCGGCAGATCCGCTCACTGCCTCCATGTGGCTCGGGACTGTACCCAACTAAAACCTGTTTGCACGTCTCCTTTGAGCGTGGTAGGGTAGTAATCAAAGTACAGTGGGAACTCACACGAGACAAATGACGATCCTCACGTCAATGAACTAACCTGTACACATGGCACCAGGGAACTGCTATCTGACATCAGGTATAAGACCAACTAGAATGTTCCCGGCGAGTCCTGTCCGGTGTACTCATAACCCAATGAGCACCTGTATACATCTTAGGTGAACCAACTGACACCAGTGGCTTGTGAGACCGGCCACCGCCCCTCGTCGGGGTCTCGACGGTATACACTAGTCTAATCTTGAGTATCGATGCCCTGTCTCGAAACTCCCACGACTAGGGACCTTTTAAGGATGTACTTATAGACTACTAGCTCCCACGTATATGATCGCCCTCATACTGCTGGAAGTTAAGCATGAATCCTAGGGACTCTATCAACGTGTAATAGCGACCTGTCAGGTCACCTAAAGCAGTACACGATGATAAAGATAAACCAGATAGCATACTATCATCTTGAGTAAGACTGTTCTACTGGGACAGGTCCTCCCTCAATCATTGCAATCACGTGCCTGTGATCCAATAATTGACTCTGAGGGCACTATCTCCAACGCCTCCCATGTAAAAACTAATCCCGAAAATGGGTACAACACAGAATATAATAAAGCATCCCTAAACGGGAGCAAATCACGCCCAACGGCGGAAACAACCACCACAAGTATAAAAACAAGTATACGACGCCCAACGGCGAAGATCCACATAAGGAAATAAAGTAAAGCAAGGCATCAACCCTAAAAGCGAACATAAAACCCATCGCTCAAGTCTCGCAACTACAAGTCTTCTAAGTCTGCAACATATACAATTACTAATTTCTGAATTGATGGAGTGACTAGATACAAAAAGAATAATGAATAGAAGAGGGGAACGATCCAAACTTAGAAGACTTGTAGTTAAGTCATCCAAACCTATACCGAACTATATCGTTCCAAAACATGTATCTTAATTAAATCATCCAAACCTTTACTACCATTTTAATCTCATCCAAAACATGTTTTAGTAAAACCTAGTTTGCTAATTATCTCAATTAGACAATTAGGAATTTAACAAATATCGTTCTCACAAATTGATTAAGTTTTCCAAGTTTACACTTCATGATTAACCATTTAACACATCAAACCCTAACTAGTAAATTGTAAAGTGGTTTAAGAAATTATACCGATCGATCCGTGTCCTTCGGTCTTTAGCTATCATTCCACGCTCCTCACGGCATCTCGATCTCCGGTCTCCTCGTCGAAGTGGCACCACGTCAACGAATCTTTATACGGGCTCCCGCTTCAAACTGAAGCAACTCGGACATGAAGTTTGCTAGCCGACATGTCCAAGATTGAATTAGAGAGAGTGTGGAATAGTTTGTCTCAAGGAACCCAAGCCATTGGGTAAAGGTAAATTGAAGTTGCCAAAAGGAGTGATGAAATGAGCTTGAGAAAATTGCAAATGAATCAATTTCCTCATCAAAATAGGCCCGGCCAAATTTTAGGGCTGAAGTGTGCTCTCGGCCAATGAGGTGGAGGGGGTGATCACATGGTAAGGAAAAAAATGACCATATCAAAAATATCACACAAAAGATCAACAAGAAAATATCCTTAAGCTTTACAAAAGCAATTAATGAAAAGAATGACTCACAAATCAAACCATGCTCATTAATTGCAATCAATGACTCACCCAAGATAAGTCCACCAACAACAATTTTGGCCAAGACAAGAATTGAAGGAAATTTGGCCAAAAATGAATTGCACAAACTATAACCTTTAATTAAGTGCATAACTAACACATTAAAATAATATTTTAATTAGGGAAAATTTCAATGTGAACCAAAACTTCCAATTGACCCCTAAAGCCCGTGCACTAGCACTATTATAGTTAAACTAGGCGCAGTCAAGTCTGTACAGAGATTTGATCACAATTGACTTAAAACGGAAAATACCGACTATTTTATTCTAAAACGGAAAAATTCATATAACGATTTCAGAAACGTTACAATTGTCCTATACATACATATCTCTATCATTCTGATGAAGCTCGATATCGGCAACCTCTAAGATCAGGACACGTGGCGGACGACTCGTCCCAGGACTCAGAAGAAAAGGCCCACAAAGGCCGACCATGCCACCTCTGTACCCGACTGGCCAGCACGAGCTAGCCCTCCTTAGGGCTCCCCGCAGATTGGCCTCCTCGACCCCTCAGCTCGCCCCGAGCTTCCACAAGACCAAGTCTTCCTCGGTCATCCGCCCAGTTCACCGCTCACCGGCGTAATAGCAGCTCCGCGAATCTCTCCATGCATGGATTCTCCGCCAGCAACATCCCACGTTCCATGCCTTCGCGATTCCCCTTCATGGGCGATCCACTCCCTACGCATGCGTGACGTCTGGAGCATAACTGCCGGCGAGATTCTCGCGCCTGCTGCTGCGTGCCTCCGCTACTATATAAGCCCCCATCACAGAGGGGTCAAGTAAGCCATTCTTTACGCTTTACGCGGTTACTCTGTTCGGATCTCATCACTAACTTGAGCGTCGGAGGGTCCTCGGTGGTACCAAACCACCCCGGGACTTCTTTGCAGGTACTCGGCGACAGCCTCCTCACCCAACCTTCTCCTCTCAAAACCCATTGAGACCCACACGCAACGAAAGACACTCAACCAAGTTCACCTCGAGATCAACGGAAGACAACATCTGACGGAGGCCCGAAAAGGAGCTCCATCAGTTGGCGCCTTCTGTGGGAAGTTAAGTTCCACAAAATATAAAGTTGACCTTCCTATCTCCCCTCTCATGGAAGACGACCATCATGAGGATCCCAGTACCAGCCGCCGCCTCCTGCTCACCGAAGGCGGGGATGAACCTCCCCACATGACCGTCATCAACGCCCTCGCAGGCCAGATAGATCGCCTGCAATCCCTCATGGAGGCCCTCGTCCGCGTCAAGACGACCGTGTAGGGTTCCTAGGCACACTCAAGAGGTTCCACAAGGCATCTACCATGCCAAATTCAAATTTTTCCATGTGCCAAAGAACCCTGTACTAGATCGTTAACTAGAGGATAGGCGAAACTACAAGCAAGCAATCTACTTTGCTAACAAGTGAATGGAAATACAACCTTTATAGATCCGGTCCACCACTTCTTTAGCTCCGTGATGATGTCCCTCCACTGCGATCATCGTGTTAGGTTTACCTAGCACCCTATGAAAGGTTTGGAAGCATCACATGTACCAAAGATTAGATTTTTATGGTGCTAAGTAAGCATACAAAAGATCTATCCTAGAAAAATTAGGGTTTCAAAACAATAAAGGTAACAAAAGCTAGGGTATTGAGAGTACAACCTTTGTAGCTCCCTATTGTTGACTCTTTTGGCCACTTGAGAGTTGGAAAACGGTTAGCTTGAGGTCTACTAGCGTCCACGACAATCCACCCGAAGCTCCTTTGTCCAAGCTTGCAACTTCACTTTGTCAAGAGAATGAAATGAAGATAACACTCTAAACAAGTGGGCTAGACTTGTGTAGAATGGTGTAGTGGTTCTCTTTCTCACTTCAAAATCCTATCTTGATGAGTATTTTGTTCACTACAAAAGTCTAGAGAGCAAAAGAAGAAGGAGGAAGATGATGATGGCCTTTTTGAACAAGAGTGAAAGAAATAACTCTTATGAAGAAAATGGAAAATATATGTATATATATTTTTCACCCTTCATCTCAAACCATTGTTAATGATAAAGATATTATTGTATTTGAGTTTAAAACACAAAAGAAAAATTAACCCATGGTTAATAAGTAGGTGAGCAAGGTAAGATGAAGAAGAGTGTAGAAACCATGTGTTAATCTTTATCTTTTCTTTTGTTTTAAAAACAAATACAAATGTAATAATAATCCATATATAAAACCATGGTGTGAGTCTTATATTGCCACCATTCTCAATGTATATACAACCATGAAAGAAGATGTATGTATGTATGTGTGCATGCACATCCATATGTGCATGAATCATGAAAGAATGCATACATGTATGCATACATCAAAAATACAAGAAAGGATTTCCAGTGAGAAAATAATGGTTAAATGATAAATCAACACTTGATTTATCAATCCGGTCATATCACATACGACCCCACCAAAAGCAAGCCGCCCGATTAATATACGGTATCTCATACGCGCATTTTAACCGGGTCCATGCGCATATCGCATACGTGCACCACAACGTTTCGCCTAGACTAGGTAACTCCTTTGTGGGACTCTAAGACTCGTCAATACGCCGGCAGTGGGTGATGATCATATCAAGCACCCCCAAGCCGCAAGCAGTCAGCTAAACGTAACGGCCACCCGGGTATTGAGCGATCAGAAGAAAACAAGCGAACCTGCTACAACTCCCGTCGAGCCAACCGGAAACACTACCGTACAGTCCGGTCTCTTCGTCAGATATGCTGCATATCGAGTCCAGGGATGGTCACGTCGACCCCAATAACTCAATAAGTCATGCCGGTGAATGGTCTATAACAGATCGAGAAACTACTGATAACACTTATCAGTAAATCTCAACAGCCCTGGCCAGGGACTTACTGATATAACCAGTCGAGCACAGCACAGCATCAACTCCCAATACCGGGAGAGACGAAACCCCTCCTATCTCTCATCGTCTTCGTGCGTCTCGGGACTGTACCCAACGGCCACCTGTTTGCACGATTCAGTAGAGCCGTGGTAGGGTGGTAATCAAAGCACTGTGGGAGAGCACACAAGACTCTATGACGATCTCGGGTCTACAGACTAACCTGTACCAGCGTCACCTGAGAACTGCTATCCGACGATAGATATAATTCCATATAGGAGTTCTCGGTGAGTCCGTCCAGTGTACCCAATCACCACTGAGCACCCGTATATGATCTTGATGTCAAACATCGATGAATGTGGGAACATCCATCGCCCATCACATGGGTCTAGTATTATATACGCTAGTCTACTCTGGTATATCGATGCCCCGTCTCGATACACCTACGACTAGGGACAGGATATGCTTATAAACTACAGATGTCCCACTAGTATGATCTCTATCATAATCACTGTAGTCAAGCCGATATCCTCAGGGCTTTATCAGCATGTATGAATGAATAAAAGCATGATCAAATCAACATGTCAGATAAAATAGAACCAGATAGCATACTATCATGTCGAGCAAGAATGTATACTGAATATATATATATATATACATGTACAGATACATCCACTATCATATATATATACATGTACAGATACATCCACTATCATATAATGGCCTCTAGGGCATACATATATCCAATAATCTCCCACTTGCACTAAGGCCAGTTATTGGCGTATCTCATACCCAACATCTCAAAAAGTCGCTCATGCTGCAGCTGAGGGAGGGCCTTGGTGAGTGGATCCGCGACGTTATTCTTTGTGTCTACTCTCTTAATCTCGATCTCGCGGCGATCTACAATCTCCCGGATCAAATGAAAGCACCTCAGGATGTGTCTGGACCGCTGATGGGACCTGGGCTCCTTGGCTAACGCCATAGCCCCATTATTATCACAATACAATGGTATTGGATCAATAATGGTTGGAACTACTCCTAGCTCCGATACGAACTTCTTCATCCAGACGGCTTCGTTGGCGGCATCATTTGCAGCAATGTACTCAGCCTCCATCGTAGAGTCTGCAACGGTATCCTGTTTGGAACTCTTCCAACTTACCGCCCCTCCATTGGAGGTAAATACAAACCCTGAGATAGATTTGCTGTCGTCCTTATCGCTCTGGAAGCTCGAATCGGTAAAGGCCTCCATTTGGAGATCTCCATTACCATACACCAGGAACAATTCTTTAGTCCTTCGTAAGTACTTAAGAATGTTCTTCACAGCTGTCCAGTGATTCTCCCCTGGGTTGGATTGATACATGCTTACAACACTAAGTGCATAAGCTACATCTGGGCGTGTACATAACATCGCATACATTATAGATCATACTGCCGAAGCATAGGGTATAACGCTCAAGCGAGCTCTCTCTTCATCGATCTTTGGACAAGAATCCTTGGAGAGAGTGACTCCATGGAAAGCGGGTAAGGCACCCCGCTTGGAGTCTTCCATACTAAACCTTTTTAGGATGGTGTTGATGTACCTGGTTTGGGACAATCCCAATAACTTTTTGGATCTATCCCTATAGATCCTTATGCCCAGGATGTATGTGGCATCATCCAGGTCCTTCATGGAGAACCTTAGTGATAAGAAAGATTTGACCGACTATAGCATAGGAATATCATTTCCTATCAGAAGAATGTCATCCACGTACAGTACGAGGATTGTGAAAGCTCTTCCTACAGCCTTCTTATAAACACAAGGTTCATCTGGATTTTTGATAAAATCAAACTCTTTGATAACATCATCGAAACAGATGTTCCAACTCCGTAATGCCTGCTTTAACCCATATATGGATTTAAGCAATCTACATGCTTTCCCGCTGCTCCTACTGTCAATGAAGCCCTCTGGCTGATCCATATAAACGCATTCTTCTAAATCTCCATTTAGAAATGCAGTTTTAACGTCCATCTGCCAGATTTCATAGTCGTAGTGAGCAGCAATAGCAAGTAGGATCTGAATGGATTTAAGCATGGCTACAGGCGAAAAAGATCCATCATAGTCCAAACCTGGTCTTTGACGAAAACCCTTCGCCACAAGTCTTGCCTTATAGGTCTCTATCTGCCCATCTACACCAATCTTTCTTTTAAAGATCCATTTGCATCCTACAGGTTTTACCCCAGGGGGTACAACGTCCAAAGTCTATACTTTGTTGGTGTACATAGACTCCATTTCGGATCTCATGGCATCCAGCCACTTCACAGAGTCTCCACTCGTGATAGCTTGCTGAAAACTGGTAGGATCATCATCATACATGATGCAGTCTTCTCCGTCACCATCAATGAGGAAACCGTAGTACCTCTCCGGTAGGCGAGAAGTCCTACCAGACCTTCGGAGCGGCCGAGCTTCTTCAGTTTCTATTGCAACAGCCGGTTCAACCAAATCGTCATTTGTAGTTTGTGTCTCTAGAACCTCTTCTAGATCTACCACTTTGCCATCGTCTTTATCCGTGAAAAACACATTTTCCAAGAATGTGGCATACTGAGAAACAAACACCTTTTGTTCCTCTTTGTGGTAGAATAGATATCCATAAGAATTGTTTGGATACCCCACAAAATTACACATGACAGACCGTGTCTCGAGTTTGTCTGGATTCTGCTTTTTAACATAGGCCGGGCAACTCCAAATCTTAATTCTCTTAAGAAATGGTCTCTTCCCATGCCATATCTCATATGGCGTGGTAGATACGGCTTTGGTTGGAACCCTGTTCAGTAGAAACGCTGCAGTCTCCAATGCATGCCCCCAAAATGAGACGGGTAACTCAGCATCACTCATCATGGATCGGACCATATCTAATAGGGTCCTATTCCATCGTTCTGACACACTGTTGTGCTGTGGTGTGTAAGGAGGAGTGAGCTGAGAGAGAATCCCATTCTCTTTTAGGAAGTTTGCAAATTTCTTACTAAGGAACTCTCCACCTCGATCTGATCGAAGCATCTTGATACTCAAGCCGGTTTGTTTTTCTACTTCTTGTTTATATTCAATGAATTTCTCGAAAGCTTCGGAGTTGTGCTTTAATAAAAATACATGACCGAATCTTGAGAAATCGTCAGTGAACGTAATGAAGTATGAAAAACCGCCTCTAGCCTGTGTAGACATTGGCCCGCATACATCACTATGTATGAGGCCTAGGAGCTCAGTAGTTCTTTCTCCGTGTCCGGTAAACGGAGTTTTGGTCTTTTTACCCTTGATACAAGACTGGCAAGTCGCATAAGATTTATATTCAAAAGAGTTTAAATAGCCATCTTTGTGTAACTTGTTTAGTCTTGTTTCGTTAATATGACCAAGTCTACAGTGCCAAAGAAAAGCTTCATTTAATTCTGAAAGTTTTCTTTTATTAGTGTGTTGTATACTGAAAACTATGTGTTGATTTAGGACGTATATCCCGTTATTAAGTATACCATACCCAACCAACATTTTATTTAGGTGAATGTTCATAACATTGTTCTACAATACAAAATTATATCCTTCATTATCTAACAAAGAAACAGATATTATATTACATAGTATACTTGGTACAAAATAACATGGGTTCAAAACCAATATACACCCAGATGGCAACCCCAAGTGATACTCTCCCACTGCGACTGTATGTACATTGGAACCATTTCCAATGCGGAGAGTATGGTCACCTGTCTTCAAAACTTTGCTATTTCTCAGCCCCTGCATAGAATTGCAAATGTGAGAACCTGAACCGATATCTAATACCCAGGAAGCAGAGTTTATTGAAAAACAGTTTTCTGTCACAAGCACACCTGAAGCGGAAGCATCCCCATGCTTCTTCTTGAGGTTCAAGTACTCCGTACAGTTGCGCTTCCAATGTCCTGTCTTGTGGCAATGAAAACATTCACCTTTCCCCGAGTCTCCAGCTTTGGACTTTTCCTTTCCCTTCACCTTTTTAACTCCACCCTTAGGATTGGTGGGCTTCTTCTTTTTCTTTCCTTTGGCCTTAGCTTTTTGGCGAGAAAAAGAAGATTTCCCAATAGTCATAACGGGAGTTTTCATTGATTTCATAATGCTCTCTGCGCTCCTTAACATATTAAGGAGTTCAGGTAGCTCCTTCTCCATGCCGTGCATGTTGAAGTTAACTATGAACTGAGCAAAGGTGGAGGGGAGGGACTGCAGAATAATATCCGTATATTGTTAATTGTCCATTTTCCATCCTAGATCCTCAAGCTCTTCTATAAGAGCTATCATCTTCAGAACATGGTCTCCTACCGGTGTGTCAGGGGCCATTCGCATCTAAACAATTTCTTTGATGCTTCGTATCGTAATACGCAGGATTGCTCTCCATACAACTCCTTTGTATGGAGGAATATGGTTTGAATGTCCATATTCTCGTGCTGCTTTTGATGTGTATTGTCCATCGATGCAAGCGCGAGGCATTTGGCCGTGGCACGGTCAGCGTCCCATGTCTTGCGGACTTCAATGTCCGCAACTGAGGATTTTGGACCTGGGGTGGGCGGGGCTGAAGCCGTGAGGACATATGATACTTTATCATAAGTAAAGGCTATTTTCAGATTCCTCAGCCAGTCTTTATAATTGGTCCCATTCAGTTTGTTTTTATCTAGTAGAAGCTGAGTCCAGTCATTGGTATCTGCCATTAAGAGAGAGAAAAGAATACACTCAGCGAAAGCTCTTGCATAGATCAGATTGGTTATTATCTTGTCTAATTGATGTCTCCCACTGCTTTAATCAAGTTTTTCTTTCAAACCTTAAAAAGAAAACTAGCCAGGATTAATTACAGTCTACAACTTCGCTAACCGTTCAGCCAGGCCAGTGTCGATACTTGAGGGAGGTTCCCCGTGCTTTCGCACTGACCTAATTAAAGTAAACCTCGTTTTCCCAGAGGCGTAGCCCCGTTAACACCTTTCTAGACACTTAATGAGTTAGCTAATTGTAAACTGCAAAACTCTCCTAGGAGCAACTATTGCCCACAGTGGGATCGGGATCCAACCATCATATGGAAGGTATGCAATCTCATTGCAAATCTCAACACTTGAAATTCCCGATGTGATTTTTACCCCTAGTACTTATGACCTTAACTATGGTCAACAAATCATAAGTACCAGTCAAATTCTACCCGTCATTTCTTGATCAATTAGACCTACCCATATGACCCTTAACTATGGTCAACAAAGTCGCATGAATGTCCTAATTAATCTGCATCATATGCAGTGTAGGAAGACATCACTTAGCTACCGTACACTACGCCTTAACTAAAGTCAACAAACGTAGCACGAATACTAAGTACTCTACTTCCTAAAATGACGGAGGGTTGCGGATGATTTTTAAAAAAATCTTTAACGCTTTGAACTTGATATCGTCGTAGAATCAAATGGTTTTCAAAAGGAGTGGCTTGTGCTCCGCGGTTTTGAAATATAACTTTTTCATAAAGAGCCGAGTGGTTTCAAATCTGATTCTACAACATCTTTTTAGGTTTATTTTCTTTACATTAATCATATTAATGTAATCCCGTCATTTAAGTCCTTAAGCCAATCACAGAAAAGAAACGAAAATAACACGTACGCTTATGTCATCCGCATTCGCCGCAATGTTCCGTTATGCACCGTTAGGTTACTTAACTAACGGCATACCGGGACGGGACCAGCGCGGGTGAAAAACATAAGCAACGTCTAATATATATCTCATATATAATATATCAATTGTCTCAGATATCTCAGAACACAGGCAGCAGAAACATATATATAATGTGGGATATATTAGGACGTCCGTATTTAGTATTTAGCCAATAATAGAAAATACGGATTCCACAGTCGCGATGAATAGCCAAGCCCACACCCCTAGACCCCTACGAGAGCGGCAAGTGACCCTACCAATCCTGGAGTTTGGGAGACCCGGTCTCGACTCCTCGAGATGGCCTCCCACTGAACCCCAGAACCCGGTCACTTGTGCTCCCCTCCTTGGGTCTATCCTAATGCGGAAAAGTAAATAATATACAACACTGGTGACATCAACCTCAACCCGGAAGTGCCCCAAATAAAAGAATATTACATTACATTTGAATTTTACATGAATGAAAAATAAAACTCTCATCTCACATAAAAAAAACCCCGGCTATTCAATCGTGACAATCCTGCACATCATATCTCAGCAACACATAATATCATATATCATCAACGTAAGTAAGTATGCGTACCCCGATTGTCGTTGATGTATAGCAACGAAACCGGCGATATCGAACATACTACACTTACGGTCGCAGAAAAGAAAGTGTAAAACTACAATATTTGGAATCCACATTCTCTTTAGACATCATAAATGCGAAATATCACATACTTCGTATTTCATGCCTAAACTATATGAATTCCACATATTGTATCACATTCCAGATAAATAGACAGTATTAAAGTTTTTCGACCGAATGTTCAAATACCAAAAATTCCCTAAAGCTCAACACTTGAGCGGAGTTCAAAAAAAATCCGGAGTGTGTCACAGTAGTAGCGGTCCAGCCGTAGAAGGGTCAAGCCAACGCCTCACATATGGCATGCCGTACTGCCCCAAACCCTAAGGTTCAAAGGGCAGTTCAAGACGGTCAGATAATCGAGTTAAGGTTTGTTGTCTTCTAAAGGGTCCACCACAAAACTTGCACATATATCCGAAAGATTTAAACCCCGTGAAAAGTGAGCAAACGACACTCGTTCGAACAATTCAATACTTTCTAGTTATCCGGAAAGACAAGAAGTTAAAATTTCGATCGAATCAATGAACTCAAAACCATCCCCAGAACATTCATCACTGAAGACAGATTAAAAATACCCAAAAATATCAACAAGTTGTTATAGGTATTACTGTATAAAAACCATGCAATGACTCACCTGTACGGCCGCGGAACCGCGGCCCAAGCAAGCTTTGGCAGCGTTTCCACGGCGGAAATGACTGTTCACTGCATCGTTTTTTACAGTGTTTCTTAGATTTGCCTGCTGAATTTTTTACATATTTTTAATTCTGAAAATAACCAGGTTTGAAAAAATGTCCAGAGAGGGTTCCAAAAACCCGTATTTCGGTTCGATCGGAGTTTTTACTTCGTTAAAGTGTCGCCTAATGTTCTAGGTCGGCTCTGATACCAATGTTAGGTTTACCTAGCACCCTATGAAAGGTTTGGAAGCATCACATGTACCAAAGATTAGATTTTTATGGTGCTAAGTAAGCATACAAAGGATCTATCCTAGAAAAATTAAGGTTTCAAAACAATACAAGTAACAAAAGCTAGGGTTTTGAGAGTACAACCATTGTAGCTCCCTATTGTTGACTCCTTTGTCCACTTGAGAGTTGGAAAACGGTTAGCTTGAGGTCTACTAGCGTCCACGACGATCCACCCGAAACTCCTTTGTCCAAGCTTGCTACTTCACTTTGTCAAGAGAATGAAATGAAGATAACACTCTAAACAAGTGGGCTAGACTTGTGTAGAATGGTGTAGTGGTTCTCTTTCTCACTTCAAAATCCTATCTTGATGAGTATTTTGCTCACTAAAAAAATCTAGAGAGCAAAAGAAGAAGGAGGAAGAAGATGATGGCCTTTTTGAACAAGAGTGAAAGAAATAACTCTTATGAAGAAAATGGAAAATATATGTATATATATTTTTCACCCTTCATCTCAAACCATGGTTAATGATAAAGATATTATTGTATTTGAGTTTAGAACACAAAAGAAAAATTAACCCATGGTTAATAAGTAGGTGAGCATGGTAAGATGAAGAAGAGTGTAGAAACCATGTGTTAATCTTTATCTTTTCTTTTGTTTTAAAAACAAATACAAATGTAATAATAATCCATATATAAAACCATGGTGTGAGTCTTATATTGCCACCATTCTCAATGTATATACAACCATGAAAGAAGATGTATGTATGTATGTGTGCATGCACATCCATATGTGCATGAATCATGAAAGAATGCATACATGCATGCATACATCAAAAATACAAGAAAGGATTTCTAGTGAGAAAATAATGGTTAAATGATAAATCAACACTTGATTTATCAATCCGGTCATATCACATACGACCCCACCAAAAGCAAGCCGCCCGATTAATATACGGTATCTCATATGCGCATTTTAACGTGTCCATGCGCATATCGCATACGCGCACCATAACGTTTCGCCTGGACTAGGTAACTCCTTTATGGAACTCTAAGACTCGTCAATTCGCCGGCAGTGGGTGATAATCATATCAAGCACCCCCAAGATGCAAGCGGTCAACTAAACGTAACGGCCACCCGGGTATTGAGCGATCAGAAGAAAACGAGCGAACCTGCTACAACTCCCGTCGAGCCAACCGGCAACACTACCGTACAGTTCGGTCTCTTCATCAGATATGCTGCATATCGAGTCTAGGGATGGTCACGTCGACCCCAATTACTCAATAAGTCGTGCCGGTGAATGGTCTATAACAGATCGAGAAACTACTGATAACACTTATCAGTAAATCTCAACAGCCCTGGCCAAGGACTTACTGATATAACCAGTCGAGCACAGCAAAGCATCAACTCCCAATACCGGGAGAGACGAAACCCCTCCTATCGCTCATCGCCTTCGTGTGTCTCGGGACTGTACCCAACGGCCACCTGTTTGCACGACTCAGTAGAGCCGTGGTAGGGTGGTAATCAAAGCACAGTGGGAGAGCACACAAGACTCTATGACGATCTCGGGTCTACAGACTAACCTGTACCAGTGTCACCTGAGAACTGCTATCCGACGATAGATATATTTCCATATAGGAGTTCTCGGTGAGTCCGTCCAGTGTACCCAGTCACCACTGAGCACCCGTATATGATCTTGATGTCAAACATCGATGAATGTGGGAACATCCATCGCCCATCACATGGGTCTAGTATCATATACGCTAGTCTACTCTGGTATATCGATGCCCCGTCTCAATACACCTACGACAAGGGACATTTCAGGATATGCTTATAAACTATAGATGTCCCACTAGTATGATCTCTATCATAATCACTGTAGTCAAGCCGATATCCTCAGGGCTTTATCAGCATGTATGAATGAATCAAAGCATGATCAAATCAACATGTCAGATAAAGTAGAACCAGATAGCATACTACCATGTCGAGCAAGAATGTATACTGAATATATATATATACATGTACAGATACATCCACTATCATATATATATACATGTACAGATACATCCACTATCATATAATGGCCTCTAGGGCATACATATATCCAACACATCGGGATCCCAGACTCTAGCGTCGGTTTCATCGGAGAAATGAGCGGGCTAGGTCGTTGACTTCGGTGCCGAAGATGATCTACGTCGAGGCAACTCAAACTCAAGCTCCATCTTCACTTGGTCATGAACCTTGTGAAGAAAATACCCTATACAATATGGTAAGTAGTAGAGGATGAAGAAATAGGAAGTGGGTTCACTTTGGATTTGGATTTCTCACTTGGATTCATCACTTGGAAATTTTCAAGAGGGCTTTCTTCTCTTCATCAAGAAGAAGAAGAAGAAGAAAAGAAAAAGAATTATTACCAAAAGAAAATTCAAGTGATATCAATCATATTGCAACCATGGGTGAGATAAACTCATGTAGAGAATAAACTAGGGTTTAGGTGTAATGGTCAGGTTAAGGAAAAAACAAAATGGTAAAGACTTTCAAAGCTTCATGAAGCTTCATGAATAAAACAAAGCAAGCCTCCATTTTATTTTTGCCAAAATGAATAAAGAAAATAAATAAAACAAATTAAAACCTAACCATTAACCTAAAGATGGTTTAAAGCAAACATACACCCAAGTTTGCATATATCATCAAACATGATACAATCAAGTGCACAAAAATATATCACATATACTACTTGTGCACATCAAGTGAGAAAATCCATCTTAAGTGAACAATACTAGTCAATGTAAAGTAATATATCAAATATATAATTATACAATAAATCATTAAATCAAGTGTTGATTTAATGATCCGGTCATATCGCATATAACCGACTAATATCAAGTGTATCAATGTATCGAATCAACACTTGATTCGGTAACCCGGCTATATCACATATAACCGTCCGATGATACAAATCGCGAGAATAGAATACAGTATCACATACTGGTATTATTCTCGGTCCCGCACATATCTCATATGCGCTCCTATTTCGTTTCGCTTGAGCCAGGAAACCTCCGTGTAGGACTCTAAAGACGCGTCAATACGCCGGCAGTAGGTGATGATCATATCAAACATCCACAAGCCGCAAGCGGCCTGATAAACGTAACGGCCACCCGGCTATTGAGCGATCAGAAGATCAACGAGCAAGCCCGCTCACACTCCTGTGAATCCAACCAGTAACACTTACCGTACAGTTCGGTCTCGTCGTCTGATATGTCGCATATCTCGCCTAGGGGTGGTAAACGTCAGACCCCAGTAGCTCGATAAGTCGTGTCGATATGAGGTCTATAACAGTTCGAGAAACTACTGGTAACACTTACCAGTAAATCTCAGCAACCCTGGCCAGGGATTTCCGGTTATAGCCAATCGAACACAGCGCCACATCAACTCGCTATACCGGGAGAGACGAATCCCCTCCTATCGCTCATTGCCTCCATGTGATTCGGGACTGTACCCAAAAGCCACCGTTTTGCACGCCCTCTTGGACGTGGTAAGGTGGAAATCAAAGCACAGTGGGAATCACACAAGACTCTATGACGATCTCGGGTCGACAGACTAACCTATACCAGTGTCACCAGAGAACTGCCATCTGACGTAAGGTATAATACCATCTAGGAGTTCTCGGCGAGTCCGTCCAGTGTACCCAGTCTCCACTGAGCACCCGTACACCATCCTTGATGTCAAACACCGATGGATATGGGATCATCCATCGCCCATCATATGGGTCAAGTTGCGTATACGCTAGTCTACTCTGGTGTATCGATGCCCTGTCTCGATACACCCTCGACTAGGAACAGTTATAGGAAGTACTCGTCGACTGCCGTGGCCCCACTAGTATGATCTCATCATAGTCCCAGTAGTCGAGTACATATCCTAAGGGCTTTACCAACATATAACAGAGAGACAATTAATGTACACGTTAAGGTAAAGGGTAACCAGATAGCATACTATCATATCGAGCAAGAAAGTCATCCCTATATATGTCCAAGCATCCACTACAATATACATCCTATGTATAGTAATGGCCTCGAGGGCATACATATAACTAACAATCTCCCACTTGCACTAGGGCCATCTGATAGCAGTGGTTGTAGTATCTCATACTCAACCACCCCATAAAAGTCTCTCTCTGGGAAAAGGCCTTTGTGAGTGGATCCGCCGTGTTGTCCTCTGAGTCTACTCTCCTAACCTCGATCACCCTGGAGATCAACTATCTCCATGATCAGATGATGCTGCCTCAGAATTTTTCTGGATTATGTTCATACCATAATATTGCATTTTGCAATCCCCATTCTTATGCATTTTACAATGAAAAAAGGTGCTTTTGACCCATGTCTGCTACATGTTACGGTTACAGGTTCTTGGAGCGAAAACAGTGAAAAACAAAAAAGACGACACAAAAAGGACTTTTGACCAACAAATAGAAAGATCTTAGTCGAGCCTACACAAAGATAAAGTTCACAAAGCATAAGACAGCGCAAGGTCTAAGAATACAAAGCGAACGGTTAAAAATCCAATGTAAATTGTTCACTGAAGATCTGGAACTAATGTAGAAGCCCAATTGATAAAAGAACCAAAGAACCGGAAGCCCAAAAGGACCCAGAACAAAACCCTAAATTTTCAGCATCTGAACTCACTAAAGGGACGCGGAAGCGCGGCCCAAGCCAGCCATTGCCGCAGTTCCGCGGCCGTATAATGCTCGGAGGTGGTGAAAATTTTACCAAAGTTTAGTGCGGCTCTGGAAAGATTTCCTATGGGTATATTTGTAATTTTAGACATGCGGATCAAAATGTAACCTAGGGTTTCCTATTCTCTATAAATAGGAACTCTAATCATTATAATTTCTTATGCCTCCCTTCATTAATAAATTCAGCATTCTTTTGGAGAGCATCATTTTTGTAAGTTCTTTATTTTTTGCCCTAGGTTAATTTTCTATTCTTGCCCTAGATAAATTTAATTCCTTGCCCTAGTTAATCTTTTATTCTCTACCCTAGATAAATGTTCTTAAATTCCCTAATGAGTGAGTAGTCTCCTCGCTTGTTAGGGTTAGATCTGGGGAAGGTTTGAGAGACGAAGATCTCTCATCCCCTTTCTTGCCCATCATATATTTTCATAGGACTCGATGCATACATGCACATACCGCTCCCTACGGCACCCTATCCCTCGAGGTAGCGGTGATACCGTAGTATAAAGGCCCGGTTGTGATGTTTTCCATGGAGGTTAGGGTAAGGATTGATAAAGGAAGGACAAGAAACTAGAGGAAGAAAACATCTTCCCGATGATTCTAATCCCTTTTATTAATAATTACCATAACACCTAATTAGATCTTCATATGGGTATAGAAAGCGGTGAGATTTATAGACTTTCCAAACTTAACCTAGACCTAACCCTAGCAAGACTTAGATATAGATTAATTTAGTTTTTAGATTTAATAATCAATCCGGCTCCCATCGGAATTAACTCGTTTGAGCGAATAGGAAATTCACAAAATCCCTGTGGACCGACCCGTACTCACCGGCTAGCTGCAAAGCGACGCCGTTCTTGATTGCGATTAATAGATAGTTTTTGAGATAAATCAAATGGCGCCGTTGCCGGGGATGGCGTAGAACTTTCCTTTTTGCAATTTCGGGTTAATCTTAAAATTAAAAAAATCTTAAAAATCTAAAAAAATCAAAAAATTATAAAAATATTTCATCTGTTATTTTTGGAAAGGACACTTTGTTGTTTGAATTTTGCAGGATTTACAAACAAAGACGGATCTGGAAAATTCCAGAAAACGAAACAGAAAGATAAAGATCTGAAAAATAGGGGGAAGTCAAAACAGAGAGACTGAAAAAAAATTTAGGATCTGTAGCCGCCACCGCACCGTGAAACCGCGGTCTCACCCATCCTAGGACCACGGAAACGCGGCCTTCCTGTGGAGTCGTCTGCTGAAAAAATTCTTGGGACTCGTGTTGACCACCTCACTGCGGATCCGCCGCACAATACATGTTCGAACCGCGGAAACGCGGCCTTTTGGTGTCCTCAGTTGATGGAATTTGCACTGTAAGCTCCCTGTTAATTCTCCTCTGCAAATTTTGAGGTATTTTCTGTGAACTGCCTGCAGAATTTTGCGCGCTTGAAAAATCTTTCTCTTTCCAAATAACAAGTCTTGTGCAGGATTTTTGGGCCCCGCTTAAAATAGAAATTGATTGCAAGTTATCTTTTTTGTTGCATATCTTTTCTCGAATATCTTTTTGCAACAATTTTTTCCAAATAAAGATTCTTGTGATATGCTTAAAATAATAACTGATTGCAAGTAATATTTTTCTGTTGCATACCTTTTATTAAAAAAAATTTGCAACAATTTTCAAATAAAGAAAAAGGAAATGGAAAATTTTTATTAGAGAACTTGCAAACTTTTGCCACAAATAAATCCTTGCACCACCACCCAACCTTCTTTCTTTTCCCCTTTCTTCTAACATGGGTACCCCACATAATAAATCACTTGCCGAACTTTGGTATCCCGAACCTAATTTTGCGTCATTCGTCAATTTGTTCGGTCAATTTAAAGACGATCCTTCCTTACCTAAAATATATTTGAAAGATCAAATAGAGGCGTCTAGGAGAAACAGTTTGACTTTTCAACCCACTTTGTGTCAACCAAGTCAATTTTTACCACCTCCATATGTTGATACCACTTTTTCAAGTCCTTCTATCACTCCTAGGCCGATGTCCATTGCTGAGCATATTGCTCAATCTCGCAGCCGATCTTTCACCCCTCTCCACTCATCTAGTTCTAGGGATCCGCACGATTATTCACCGTTTTATCCACATGTTGACCCTACACCTGCCCAACCACCCACTTCCTACCAGTCCTACCCGACCTTCCCACCTTCACTAGGCACTGCTTCTACACAACCTTTTGGGAGTTTCACATATCCAAACAATTTCGAATCTTTTGCCGAAACTCCCTTACCACCAAAGTCTAGTTTGGAAGAGGCGTTGGAGGCGTATATCGCAGCAACAAACAAAATGGTTAGGAATGTGGAAGCGTCCGTGGCCGCCCTTATGCAACCTGCTGAACCGGTAGCTAGTTTCCCGCTAGCCCCAAATTTTTCAATGTATGAGGAGGCGGTTGGACAGAATGAGAATGTGAGAGGATCTCCAAATCAAACCTACCCTTACCCAATTGAAGCCCACAACTCTGGTTTTCCATCGATTGTTCCCAATGAGTCACCAGTTGAAAATAAAAATGAGTTGTGTGATTTTGTATTGCTTGATTTGCCAAATTGTGAAGAACCCCTTTCGAGTGAAACCGCACTTAATCCTTTCGATCTTTACACCTCCACTCTAGAACCTAAATCGATAAATATCCATGCTTTTGATGAGGTGTCAGAAAAAATTGATTTTCACTTGATTGAGGATATAGACGCCGGGAATATTTCGGATGATGAACCCGTCGATTTAATTGAAATTTTATGTCCAATTCATCATCCCAAGTCTTTAAATGTTTTTCCCGAACTTCATATGGGTCTTGATTTTGATGATATTGGCATGGATAAGCAAATTTTTGAGGAAAATATTGAGGAGAATTATGAGGATAATATTGAGGTTGAACCATTTTCGTTTGATGTGTCGAATTTTCCAATACACCCTCCTAAATCCTTAACTGATACCCTTCCTCACTCACTTCCTTCCTTCCTTCCTATTGTTCCTGTAAGTCCATATTGCGACCCCCGGTGCTTACGGGGAGGCGGAAACGGTATAAAAAACGAATTTTTATCGCAAGAGGCAACATGGACTAAACAAGGTCGGGATCGTTGTCTAAACTAAAACTAGTATACAAGCTAAAGAGAGTTAGCTACTATGGAAGATGGTTATACCTAAACTTGAACTCCTTCTTCTTCAAACCTTGTAGAGGTTGATGGTTCTCTTTTCGTCGCCTTCTCCCGTCGAAGATGGATCCACCTCGAAGGCTCGACCTTTGGGCTCTTCCTCGATCTTTGAGTGAACTAGGGTTTCCGGCTTGCTAAACCTTCATCCTAGAATGAGTAGAGAGTGATTAGGGTTTGCTTTTCTTTCTAAAGAGAATGAATCTCAACACATGAGAAGGTTTCTCTTTGCTAGAGGAAGAAGAAGATGAAAATGAGGAGAGAGAGAAGTTATGATAGAATGAGCTCAATTATTTCTTTCTTGCAACCATATTGCAAAAGAAAAGAATTATCTAAATGATAATAATTAAAATAAGAATAGTTGATGGTAATTTTGGAATGACCACTATCATGCTTCTTTAAATGAAGTGTAAGCATGAATCAAGGAGGATCTTTCAAAGCATGATGGTGGTCAATGGTCAACAAGTCAACCAAGGTCAACAAGTCAACAAAAAATCAACCATAACATAATTCTCATTTAATTACTATTATTAATAGATAATATATAAATCCATTAGGGTTTGGAAAATGATAACTGTCAACTGTGCATACGCACCCGATCCGAAACCCTAATGAAAAACCTCATTCTCCGCCTCAAGCAACTGTGCATACACACCTGCATTCTCGTTCCGAGGAACAAGAATACCAAGAGATAAAAGCAACCCCCAAAACATATACCAGTATCTGGCTCAAACCAGAGCCTGCCAGTATAATCCGTCCGGACTCCAAACGTACACAAGTGCGCGGATGAGAACGAACCCTGTCGCAAAACCATGCGACCTCTACTCTGTTTTGCCCAGAGGCGAATACCCTCTGTGTGGGACTCTAAAGACTCGACACTACGCTGGCAGTGGGTTTAACCACAGACCGCAAGCGGCACTAGCTGTGCGTAACGGTCCCCAGGTAGATGTCGACAAGAAGGCTGACGAGGTGAAACCCCATCTGAACTCCTACTGAGTCTGAATGTGACATTCTCCGTACAGTCCGGTCTGTTCGTCTGATACATCGCATGGCGGGCCTAGGGGGCGGTAAAACGTCAGTCCCCCAATAGCGGTACAAGTCGTGTCGGAGTGAAGCCCAAAACACCCTGAGATAACACTGGAAACCTACCAGTATATCTCGCTTGCCCTGGCCAGGGACTACTCGTGTAATGGCTCTCCTAGACACAGCGCGATGTCAACCCCCAATACCGGGAGAGACGAATCCTGTCTAACCGTCACTGCCTCCAAGTGCTTCGGGACTGCACCCAACCACCACCTGTTTGCACGACTCCTTTGAGCCGTGGTAGGGTAGTGATCAAAGTGCAGTGGGAACACACTCGAGGCGAAGTGTCAGTGTCAAGTCAGCGGACTAAGCTGTACTCATGTCACCTGGGAACTGATAACTGACGATAGGTATAATACCAACCTGTCAGTTCCCGACGAGTCCTGTCCAGTGTACTCGTAACCCAACGAGCACCCGTATACTATCTCCAGTACGACGTACTGATGGCTGTGGGACAGACCATCTCCCACACTGGGATGAGAAGCGCATACGCTAGTCTACTCCGGAGTATCGATGCCCTGTCTCGACAGTCCTACGACTAGGGACCTGTATAAGGATGTGCCTATAGATTACCCAGCCCCCACTAGTGTGACTGCCATCACAACGCTGGTAATCAAGCAAAGATCCTAAGGGCTCCACTAATGCGTATGAGTGATATACTGAAATAAACACAAGTACACATTGAAGTAGAAACAAACCAAGTAGCATACTACTATATTGAGCAAGATTGTTTATACAAGGTGAATATCCCAAGCTTCCATCAAGTAATATACAAACTAGTATGATACAGTAATGGCCTCTAGGGTATATACACTAACAATCTCCCACTTGCACTAAGGCCATGTACTGGCGTATCGAAGACCTATCATCTCGATCAGCCGCTCGAACTGAGTCTGGGGTAGGGCCTTGGTGAATGGATCTGCAGTGTTCTCTTCTGAAGCAACCCTCCGAACCTCGATCTCCTTGCGATCCACGATCTCCCTGATCAGGTGATACCGCCTCAAGATGTGCCTGGATCTCTGATGGGACCTGGGTTCCTTTGCTAAAGCTATAGCCCCGTTGTTGTCGCAATACAGAGGTACTGGGTCAACAATGGACGGAACCACCTGAAGTTCTTTTAAGAACTTCCTTATCCAGACAGCTTCTTTTGCGGCATCAGATGCAGCGATGTATTCCGCTTCCATAGTCGAGTCTGCAACGGTTTCCTGTTTGGAACTCTTCCAACACACCGCCCCTCCATTGAGGGTAAAGACAAAACCCGACATGGACTTGGAATCATCCTTGTCACTCTGGAAGCTGGAGTCAGCAAAGGCCTCAATCTGGAGGTCTTTTCCGCCATACAACAAGAACATCTCCTTAGTCCTCCTCAGGTACTTGAGAATGTTCTTTACCGCTATCCAATGTTTCTCCCCAGGGTTTGACTGATACCGGCTTACTACACTCAGTGCATAAGCTACATGCGGTCTGGTACACAACATCGCATACATTATAGAGCCTACCGCAGAAGCGTAGGGTATAATAGACTTGCGATCCCTCTCCAAATCAGTCTTGGGAGACATCTTTTTAGAGAGGGTGATCCCGTGACAAGCCGGTAGGTTACCGCGCTTGGAATCTTCCATACTGAATCTTTTCAGTACGGTGTCGATGTACCTGGACTGTGAAAGTCCTAATATCCTCTTGGATCTATCACGATGGATCCGGATCCCCAGGATGTAAGAGACATCACCCAGGTCTTTCATGGAGAACCTGTGTGACAAGAAACCCTTGACAGATTGTAGCATAGGAATGTCATTTCCTATTAAGAGAATGTCATCCACGTATAAAACAAGGAATACTACAGTTCTCGCTACAAATCTACTATAGATGCATGGTTCATCTGGATTTTTGATAAAGTCAAATTCCTTGACCGTCTCATCAAAACAGATGTTCCAACTCCGCGATGCCTGCTTCAGTCCATAGATGGACTTAAGCAACTTGCACACCTTTCCGCTGCTCCCACTCTGAATGAAACCCTCTGGCTGATCCATATAGACACACTCCTCTAAACTTCCATTTAGAAAAGCGGTTTTTACGTCCATCTGCCAAATCTCATAATCGTGGAAGGCAGCAATGGCAAGAAGGATCCGAATGGATTTCAGCATAGCCACTGGAGAAAAGGTTTCGTCATAGTCCAAGCCAGGTCTTTGACGGAAACCCTTTGCTACAAGTCTAGCTTTATAGGTCTCAACCTGTCCATCTACACCAATCTTCCTTTTGAAGATCCACTTGCATCCTACGGGTTTTACCCCGTCTGGAGCAATGTCCAACGTCCATACTTTGTTGGTGTACATGGACTCCATTTCGGTCCGCATTGCATCCAGCCATTTTACCGAGTCAATGCTCTGAACGGCCTGCTGGAAGCTAGTAGGCTCATCATAGTCTATGATGCAATCCTCTCTATCCCCGTCTATGAGAAAACCGTAGTATCTCTCGGGCGGATGAGACTGCCTACTACTTCTGCGGAGCGGCATAGGAATGTCCTGTTCTTTTGAACCCTCTGGTTCCACTAAGCTCTCAGTAATAGTCTGAGGTTCTGGAACTTCATCCAGTTCTACTGCGCTCCCACTTATCTGATTTTCCAAAAACTCAGTTTCCAAGAAGTGGGCATGACGAGAAACAAGGACTTTTTGCTCCTCTGCGTAATAGAATAGATACCCCTTGGAGTTCTTTGGGTATCCCACAAACTTGCATTGTACTGAGCGTGCCTCGAGCTTGTCCGCATGCTGCTTTTTTACAAAAGCCGGACATCCCCATGTCTTAAAGGCTTTAAGACAGGGTTTCTTCCCACTCCACATCTGATATGGTGTGGTAGGCACAGTCTTAGTAGGAACTTGGTTCAAGAGATGTGCAGCTGTTTCTAGTGCATATCCCCAGAAAGATCGCGGTAACTCAGCCTTACTCATCATGGAACGAACCATATCCAATAGGGTTCGATTCCTCCTTTCTGATACACCGTTATGTTGCGGAGTGTATGGAGGAGTACGCTGAGAGAGAATACCATTCTCTTTTAAATAGTCCAGGAACTCGGCACTCAAGTATTCACCACCTCGATCCGATCTTAGGATCTTGATACTTTTGCCTGTTTGTTTTTCAACTTCATTCTTGTAATCCCGAAATTTCTCAAAGGCCTCGGATTTGTGCTTCATTAAGAAGACATGTCCATACCTAGAGAAATCGTCTGTGAAAGTAATGAAGTATGAATAACCGCTTCGGGCATGTGTAGACATTGGACCACACACGTCACTGTGTATGAGTCCCAAGAGCTCGCTCACTCTTTCTCCGTGTCCAGTGAACGGAGTCTTTGTCATCTTTCCCATAAGACAAGATTCACAAGTGGCATAAGACTGATACTCGAACGGATCCAAGTATCCTTCTTTATGTAACTTAGTCAACCGTGTCTCATTGATGTGACCCAGTCTACAATGCCATAAGAAAGCCTGATTGATATCTGGAGACTTTCTTTTGTGTGTATTCTGGACATTGAAAATCTGTGGTTGGTTTAATACGTATATACCATTGCTCAGTGTACCTGACCCAATCAGAACTTGATTAAGGTGAATGTTTACAACATTACTTACAAACGCAAATTCATAACCTTCTTTAGAAACCAAAGATACAGAAATGATATTACAAGTTGCGTTGGGTACAAAAAAGCAATTACGCAAAACCAAAACATGCCCATCTGTCATTCCCAGGTGATAGTCCCCCACGGCTTTAGCATCCATGCTAGCTCCGTTCGCAACTCTGAGGGTCATGTCACCTGCCTTCAAAAACCTACGGTTTCTCAACGCCTGCAAAGAATTACAGATATGAGATCCTGATCCGGTATCCAATACCCAGGAAGTAGAGTTTATAGAAAGACAGTTTTCAATAACATACACACCTGAAGCTGAAGCCGCAACCTGCTTCAGTTCCTGTGTCCTGGCTTTCCAAGCCCTGCAATCTTTCTTCCAGTGTCCACTCTTGTGACAATAGAAGCATTCCTCTTTACCAACAAGCTTCCCCGCTATCTTTGTTGCCTTTTCCTTTCCCTTCGTACCCACTTTACTAACACCGCCCCTTGGTTTGGCGGGGGCTTTCCTCTTCTTTCCCTTGGCTTTCGCCTTGGACCTAGAAGAAGAAGATCCTCCTGCAAACAAAGTGGATGTATCCCTACCCTTCTGTAGGGTGCCCTCTGCGCTCCTCAGCAGGTTGAGGAGTTCTGAAAGTTCAACTTCCTTTTCTTGCAAGTTGAAATTCAGTATGAACTGGGCGTAAGTGGATGGAAGGGACTGGAGAATTATATCCGTATAAAGTTCACTGTCCAACGTGGTCCCAAGTTCCGCGAGCTCCTCAGTGTAGCCAATCATCTTAAGCACGTGGTCCGCTACCGATGATCCGACGGCCAACTTAGTCGAAAATAACTTCTTCGACACTTCGTATCTTGCGATACGAGACTGCTCTCCATACAGTTCTTTTGTATGAAGAAATATGGATTCCAAATCCATATTCTCGTGCCTCCTCTGATGGTCGTTGTCCATCGAGGCAAGTACGAGGCATCTGGCCTTCGCGCTGTCAATCTCCCAAGTCTTACGGATTTCCTTATCCGCGACGCTGGAGGTGGGACCTGGGACGGGGGGAGCTTTGGTGGTAAGAAGATACCCCAGCTTGTCGTAAGAGATTGCCAATTTGACATTCCTGAGCCAATCTTTGTAGTTTGGCCCTGTCAATATGTTTTTATCTAGAAGTAACTTAAGTCCAGTCATTTCAATTTGGTCGCTGCAGGGGGAGAGAAGAAACACTTAGCACGATGCTCTTGCAAGTTTAGAATGGTTTTTAATTTGTCTAAACAGGATGGCTCCCACTGTCTCTCGAATCCCTCCTCAAACCACAAAGGAAGAATTAGCCGGGATCAATCCCACCGTACAATACTTGCTTAACCGTTCAGCCAGGCCAGTGTCGGTACTTCGAGGGAGGTTTTCCAACGCTTTCGCGAAGTTCCTTAATTTAAGAACCTCTTTTCCCTGGGGGCGTAGCCCCGCTAACACCTTTCTAGGCACCTACTAGGTTTATAGCATTGATCGTTTAGTGAGAAATTTCCCGAGGAGTAGCATATACTCACAGTAGGATCGGGATCCAAATATCATCGCGTGACGAAAATGAAGGAATCCTACCATAATCATCACACTCCAAATGGTATGCAAATCTAGCAAGTTTCAGTACTTATGAAACTCCCGATGTGGATTTTTGCCCCATGCTCTTATGACCTTGACTAAGGCCAACAAATCATAAGTCACATGTCAAGTTCTTCCCGTCGTTATCCAGGTTAATTTGAACCCACCCGTATATACCCTTGACTATGGCCAACAAGGCAATACGACTGTCCCAAACCAACGCATTCTATCTATGCAACATATGAATACCCACCAGCTACCAAACACTGTGCCTTGACTAAGGCCAACAAACACAGCTTGAATACTGTTGAATATTCATATGAAACGACGGAGGGCTACGGATGGTTTTGGCGAAACCGTGAACGTAGTGAACTTGATATAATCGATTGGAACGAGATAGCTTTTAGAAGGAGTGGCTTAAGCTCGGTATTTAAAAGTTAGTTTTGAAAAGAACCGAGTGGTTTTTCGAAAGTGTTCCATCGACTTAAACTTGGTTTATTATCTTGCATTAGTTCTTTTAATGCGTGATATTCTTGCATTAGTTCTTTTAATGCGTCCCATCATTTAGTTCCTACCATTGCAGAAAACAACCAAAATATGACGTACGCTTATGCCATTCGCATTCGCCACGGGGTCCCGTCATCACTCGTTAGGTTACTTAACTAACGACAGAGCGGGGGCTGGGCTAGCGCGGCTGTAAAACATAAGCAACGCCTAAATAGAAAGCAATGATAGACATTACAGATCACAGATGAATACATTGGATATACTAGCAATCCGCAATCCTTTCGAGCCTGAAACGAAAAGCGGATAACACGGTCGCGGTGAATAGCCAAATACCCCACCCAAGACCCCTACGGGTGCGGCAAACTACCCGCCAAGAACCCGGTAGTTTGTGCACCCCTCCATGGGTCTATCCTAGGAGCAAAAACAGTAAAAAGAATTATACAATGACGGCTACAACCCCGACCCGGTTGTGCGGCCAAACAAATAATATTATTACATCAATTTACATTTACAATGAATGAAAGAAAAACAAAAGCTCATCTCACATCCACCCCGGCTATTCACCCGCGACAGTCCAACACATTCATATACACATTCCAGCACATCACAGATCATGTATAACCCCGACTAATCGACTTATAGCGATTAGCCGACGTTCAATACATGCAAACATCACAGATATAACCAACATAGCCAAAGTGCAGTGAAGTTCGGAAAAATACGGAATTATAGGACCCCAAAAGTGAATTTCAGTTCTGGAAAATCTGGGTACATATAATATATTTTAAAAATCCCAAAACCAACACAGAAGAACACTGCACGAAAAACGATGCAAAGATGACACCAAACAGCGGCGGTTCCGCGGCCAGATGAATAGGTGAGGCCGCGGAAGGGCGGCGCTTTTGATGAATCATGCTATCGTTTTTCTTGGGTGTTCTTAGAAAACCCTGAGACGAATTTACAAGTATAAAGTTTTTCATTTTGAGCAGAAAAAATTTCAACAGAAACTTAGGGTTTTGGTTTTCCGGTTTTGTGATTTTTCGGTTCCGAACTTCGTTACACTTCACTACCAAGCTAGTTTAAGTTTAGTTAGGCTCTGATACCACTGTAAGTCCATATTGCGACCCCCGGTGCTTACGGGGAGGCGGAAACGGTATAAAAAACGAATTTTTATCGCAAGAGGCAACATGGACTAAACAAGGTCGGGATCGTTGTCTAAACTAAAACTAGTATACAAGCTAAAGAGAGTTAGCTACTATGGAAGATGGTTATACCTAAACTTGAACTCCTTCTTCTTCAAACCTTGTAGAGGTTGATGGTTCTCTTTTCGTCGCCTTCTCCCGTCGAAGATGGATCCACCTCGAAGGCTCGACCTTTGGGCTCTTCCTCGATCTTTGAGTGAACTAGGGTTTCCGGCTTGCTAAACCTTCATCCTAGAATGAGTAGAGAGTGATTAGGGTTTGCTTTTCTTTCTAAAGAGAATGAATCTCAACACATGAGAAGGTTTCTCTTTGCTAGAGGAAGAAGAAGATGAAAATGAGGAGAGAGAGAAGTTATGATAGAATGAGCTCAATTATTTCTTTCTTGCAACCATATTGCAAAAGAAAAGAATTATCTAAATGATAATAATTAAAATAAGAATAGTTGATGGTAATTTTGGAATGACCACTATCATGCTTCTTTAAATGAAGTGTAAGCATGAATCAAGGAGGATCTTTCAAAGCATGATGGTGGTCAATGGTCAACAAGTCAACCAAGGTCAACAAGTCAACAAAAAATCAACCATAACATAATTCTCATTTAATTACTATTATTAATAGATAATATATAAATCCATTAGGGTTTGGAAAATGATAACTGTCAACTGTGCATACGCACCCGATCCGAAACCCTAATGAAAAACCTCATTCTCCGCCTCAAGCAACTGTGCATACACACCTGCATTCTCGTTCCGAGGAACAAGAATACCAAGAGATAAAAGCAACCCCCAAAACATATACCAGTATCTGGCTCAAACCAGAGCCTGCCAGTATAATCCGTCCGGACTCCAAACGTGCACAAGTGCGCGGATGAGAACGAACCCTGTCGCAAAACCATGCGACCTCTACTCTGTTTTGCCCAGAGGCGAATACCCTCTGTGTGGGACTCTAAAGACTCGACACTACGCTGGCAGTGGGTTTAACCACAGACCGCAAGCGGCACTAGCTGTGCGTAACGGTCCCCAGGTAGATGTCGACAAGAAGGCTGACGAGGTGAAACCCCATCTGAACTCCTACTGAGTCTGAATGTGACATTCTCCGTACAGTCCGGTCTGTTCGTCTGATACATCGCATGGCGGGCCTAGGGGGCGGTAAAACGTCAGTCCCCCAATAGCGGTACAAGTCGTGTCGGAGTGAAGCCCAAAACACCCTGAGATAACACTGGAAACCTACCAGTATATCTCGCTTGCCCTGGCCAGGGACTACTCGTGTAATGGCTCTCCTAGACACAGCGCGATGTCAACCCCCAATACCGGGAGAGACGAATCCTGTCTAACCGTCACTGCCTCCAAGTGCTTCGGGACTGCACCCAACCACCACCTGTTTGCACGACTCCTTTGAGCCGTGGTAGGGTAGTGATCAAAGTGCAGTGGGAACACACTCGAGGCGAAGTGTCAGTGTCAAGTCAGCGGACTAAGCTGTACTCATGTCACCTGGGAACTGATAACTGACGATAGGTATAATACCAACCTGTCAGTTCCCGACGAGTCCTGTCCAGTGTACTCGTAACCCAACGAGCACCCGTATACTATCTCCAGTACGACGTACTGATGGCTGTGGGACAGACCATCTCCCACACTGGGATGAGAAGCGCATACGCTAGTCTACTCCGGAGTATCGATGCCCTGTCTCGACAGTCCTACGACTAGGGACCTGTATAAGGATGTGCCTATAGATTACCCAGCCCCCACTAGTGTGACTGCCATCACAACGCTGGTAATCAAGCAAAGATCCTAAGGGCTCCACTAATGCGTATGAGTGATATACTGAAATAAACACAAGTACACATTGAAGTAGAAACAAACCAAGTAGCATACTACTATATTGAGCAAGATTGTTTATACAAGGTGAATATCCCAAGCTTCCATCAAGTAATATACAAACTAGTATGATACAGTAATGGCCTCTAGGGCATATACACTAACAGTTCCGACCATGCAAGTGAACGTTACGCTTTCATCTCCTATACCAAGTTCGGCGTACCCATGTTTTCTTGCGAATCTTGAGGGATTTGACCTCATTTCTCGACGGGTTGATAGGTTAGCGCAATCTCTTTTAACAAATCGTTCAACACAAATTGCGCTAATTTATTCACTCGCTTTACACCCTCAAGATCGTACTCCACTTCTTTCTTCTTTCCGCCATTCTTCTCCTCCACCGAGACCATATTCTGCCCTTCTTCCCACACGGTCTCGCGTGCTTTTCATTTCTTTTCTTTCTACTCCCTTCTTTCACCAACTCGACCATTACCACGATAAGATTTTTGAATGGTTGGTGTTAACCTTTGGCTTGTGTAAAGCTAAGCTTAAGTTTGGGGGGAACCTTTGTATATATGTATATATATTTTTTGTTTTCTTTTTCTATAAGAAAATAACAAAAAAAAATCAAAACAATAAAATAAAAAAATATATTATAAATAAATAAACAGGGGAGTGCCGACATTTTGACCCTCTTGGTGTAGCATGACAGTGAGGACACTGTCAAGTTTAAGTTTGGGGGTATGCTCGGTACGTCTTCTTCCTTCGCATTCATTTGTACATATTTTTGCATTTGCATACTTATTTTAAAACCCATAAAAATTGAAAATTTTCAAAAATTATAAAAATTATTTTATTCAGTTTTGGCTAATTCACTTGAGTTTGACAGATAGGTTAACTAGCTAGGAACAACTAGATCTTTGACGTAGTAAATTAAAAACCCTAAAGATAACCTTCCTTAAAGTTTAATGGTAGAAAGTATATGGCTTTGTAGTTTATTTAGAAATAGGCAAATTTTGGGTTCACTTCTTGGGCTAAGTCGAAACAAAGGAAGAGTATTGATATTTTTATTAGAGTATAAGTTTGAAAAATAATTCCTAGCTTATGTCTAGATTCTGAAAATGTATACCCTACAATTTGTACAATCACGCATCTTGAAACTTGGAATAGTAGAAGAGACCTTGAAATGCTCCTGTCTAAAGTTCTCAGTACAATGAAAATAAAAGAAAAAAAAAGTGAATAAAGAAAAAATGAACACTGGTTTTTGTAATTACTTAAGGCTGCAAAAAAAATAGAAAAATATTTAGCGAGGGTGCTTCATCACCTAGTGCCTTAGACCAACTGGTTTGGGAGTCACTGCTAAAGCCTTAGGTGTTACAAGACTAGGAAGTACGCTTTAATGTGCAAGCACATCTTGTAATCGGTCGTTGGTACCTCAAGAAGTATTAACGATCGCATGAAGGATGTGTAAGCTAAATTCATTTAAAAATTCACCTACTAATAAGTACTTTGGACAACGGACAAGAGTATGATTGCTTGATTTGAATTTCCAAGTGTAGGGGTGATCTATACACACACGTAGAGGTATGTGATTGGAGTTTAGATGAGAGAAAGGAGTGAAGAATAGAACTTTTATCTTTAGTAAGGGTTGATAGAAATTTCTAAGTGGAGATGGAACCCTAGAAGGAAAACTTATGAGATGCCGAAAGCTAAGTAGATCTGTAAAACATATAT
Source organism: Agapanthus africanus (assembly GCA_030015575.1). Taxonomy (NCBI): domain Eukaryota; kingdom Viridiplantae; phylum Streptophyta; class Magnoliopsida; order Asparagales; family Amaryllidaceae; genus Agapanthus; species Agapanthus africanus. The sequence continues at coordinate 355,575,878 of CM057342.1, read as the reverse complement.
AATCTTAAGTTAGATGATAAAGAAGTGTGAAGAATATGGGTGGATAATTTACGAGTTGAAGATAATAGAATTCCTTGTTAGAAACCCTAATTGGAGGACAAAAGTCGAAAAGCCGAATTGATAGGATTTTGTGGGTAGTATCCGCTGAAAACCCTAAGGAGACAACACTCCTCCTACTAGGGACAACTAGAGATTTAACGGCTTGTTGCACGTGCTCAGTGCAATCGCGTTTCCCTGCGAAAGTGCGGCTAGGTTAGATTTTTATCGAGAATAAAAAAAATAAGTTTGCTCGAGGACGAGCAAAAGATAAGTTTGGGGGTATTTGTTCATACCATAATATTGCATTTTGCAATCCCCATTCTTATGCATTTTATAATGAAAACAGGTGCTTTTGACCCATGTCTGCTACATGTTACAGGTTACAGGTTCTTGGACCGAAAACAGTGAAAAACACAAAAGACGACACAAAAAGGACTTTTGACCAACAAATAGAAGGATCTTAGTCGAGCATACACAAAGATAAAGTTCACAAAGCATAATGCAGCGCAAGGTCCAAGAATACAAAGCGAACGGTTAAAAATCCATTGCAAATTGTTCACTGAAGATCTGGAACTAATGTAGAAGCCCAATTGATAAAAGAACCAAAGAACCAGAAGCCCAAAAGGACCCAGAACAAATCCCTAAATTTTCAGCATCTGAACTCACTAAAGGGCCATTGCCGCGGTTCCGCGGCCTTATAATGCCCGAAGGTGGTGAAAATTTTACCAAAGTTTAGTGCGGCTCTGGAAAGATTTCCTAGGGGTATATTTGTAATTTTAGACATGCGGATCAAAATGTAACCTAGGGTTTCCTATTCTCTATAAATAGGAACTCTAATCATTGTAATTTCTTATGCCTCCTTTCATTAATAAATTCAGCATTCTTTTGGAGAGCATCATTTTTGTAAGTTCTTTATTTTCTGCCCTAGGTTAATTTTCTATTCTTGCCCTAGATAAATTTAATTCCTTGCCCTAGTTAATCTTTTATTCTCTGCCCTAGATAAATGTTCTTAAATTCCCTAATGAGTGAGTAGTCTCCTCGCTTGTTAGGGTTAGATCTGGGGATGGTTTGAGAGACGAAGATCTCTCATCCCCTTTCTTGCCCATCATATATTTTCATAGGACTCGATGCATACATGCACATACCGCTCCCTACGGCACCCTATCCCTCGAGGTAGCAGTGATACCGTAGTATAAAGGCTCGGTTGTGATGTTTTCCTTGGAGGTTGGGGTAAGGATTGATAAAGGAAGGACAAGAAACTAGAGGAAGAAAATATCTTCCCGATGATTCTAATCCATTTTATTAATAATTACCATAACACCTAATTAGATCTTCATATTGGTATAGAAAGCGGTGAGATTTATAGACTTTCCAAACTTAACCTAGACCTAACCCTAGCAAGATTTAGATATAGATTAATTTAGTTTTTAGATTTAATAATCAATCCGGCTCCCATCGGAATTAACTCGTTTGAGCGAATAGGAAATTCACAAAATCCCTGTGGACCGACCCGTACTCACCGGCTAGCTGCAAAGCGGCGCCGTTCTTGATTGCGGTTAATAGATAGTTTTTGAGATAAATCAGATCACTGATGGGACAGGCGTTCCTAGGCTTAAGCCACAACTCCATTGTCTCACAATGGTAGGAACAAAGTTCATCTCATGAACTTTTATACATCCAGACTTCCTCTTTGGTAGCATCTTTGATAGCGATGTCACCAGCTTTTATCGTCTAGTTTGCCACGGTATCTAGCTTGGAACTCTTCCAACATACCATCCCTCCACTGAGGGTAAAGACAATGCCTGTGACTGACATTCAGTCGTCCTTATCACCCTGGAACCTTTCCAGTGATTCTCCCCAGGATCGATTAATACCTTCTCACTACATCTAGTGAAAATCCTAACATCCAATTAGATCTATCTCATAGATCCAATACCCAGGATTTAGGAGGTATCATCTTGATCCTATATGGAGAATTCTTGTGATAAGCGGAGATTGACCGAGCGTAGCATAAGAAACTACCTTCCTTATCAAGAGTATGCCATCCACGTACTCTATGAGGATCACCACCATACTCTCTACTACCTTTTTGTATATACAAGGTTCATCTACTATTTTGATTAAGTCAAACTCTTTAACTACCACATCAAAACAGATGTTCCAACTCCACGATGCCTGCTTTATCATATAAAACATCTTGCACACGTTTCCGCTGCTCCCACTGTTTACGAAGCACTCTGGCTGTGTACTTATAGACGCTCTTTTCTAAAACATCATTTAGAAAAGCAGTCATGACACCCAACCGCCAGATATCGTAGTCATGGTATGTAGCCGTGGCAAGTAGGATCTGGATGGACTTAAGCTTGGCTACTTAAAAAGGTTTCATCATTTTCCATGCCTGGTTGATGACGAAAATCTTTAACAAGTCTAGCTTTGAAAGTCTCAACTTTTCCATCTACACCTAGTAATCTTCTCAAGATATACTTGCTCCTGATGGGGATTTAACCCTTCAGATATAGCAACCAAAGTCCATACTTTGTTGGTGTATAAGGATTCCATCTCAGATCGATAAGCATCCAGCCATTCTTACAGAGTCTCATTCCTGATAGCCAGCTCGAAACTAGTTGGGTCATCATCTCATGATGCAATCCTCGCTCCCACTGTTATAGAGAAACCGAAGTATCTCTCAGGTGGGTGAGGAACCCTACTAGATCGGCGGAGAGGCTGAGGTTCGTTGGTTGCTATTGAATCCTTTGGTTCTACCAAATTATCAGCTGCAGTTTGTATAGCTGGAAACTTTCCAGTTCTACAGAACAGACCTTGCCTCGAGCTTTTCCGGATCTTGCTTTTTAGACATAGGCCGGATAACTCCAAATCTTAACTAACTTAAGATATGGGCTCTTCCCATTCCATATCACATATGAACCCTATTCAATAGTTATGCAGCTTCTCAAGTGCAAAACTCCCAAAAGGAAATAGGAAACTCAGTAGTACTCATCATAGAGCACACCATATCACATAGGGTGTGATTGCTCCGCCCCGATACACCGAGGTGCTGCGGTGTATCCGGACGAGTAATGCTGAGAGAGAATCATATTCTCCTTTAGAATAATCCAGGAATTCCGTGCTCAAGTATTCTCCTCCTTGATCACATCAAAGGACATAATACTTATACCCGTTTTTGGTTCTCTACTTCTAACTTATGTTCTGTGAATATCTCAAAAGGTTCGGACTTGTGTTTCAACAGGAACGTATGTCTGAATCTTGAGAGATCATCAGAGAAGGTAATGAAGTACAAAGAACCGGTCTTGGCATGTGTAGACAGGGATCTTACATACATCACTATGTATCAGTCCCAAGAGTTCACTAACTCTTTCTCTGTTTCCAATAAACAGAGCTATGGTCATCTTATCTTTGTGACATGACTGGCAAGTTTCACAAGATGTAAATTCAAACTAATTTAAATATGCATCTAAAATGTAACTTCAGCCAGTCGGGTCGCATTGATATGACCTAGTCTACAATGCCTCAAGAAGGATTCGTTCATTTTTGAACTCTTCCTCTTGTGTGTGTTCCGTATACTAAGAACTGTAGTTTGATTTAGAACATCAATGCTTTTAGATAACGTGCCTGAACCGATCAACTTTTGATATAGGAAATGTTCAAAACATTATCCAACAATACAAAATTTTATCATTTCTTTACTAATAAAGAGACTGATATGATTTTGTATATCAGGTTCGGTATCTAATAACATTCGTTCAGAATCAATGTATTTGGAATACAGGGTGACAGTGACCAACAGACTTGGCTGCAACATTTGCACCGTTTTCTGTCTCATGAAACTTATCACCCGTTCTCAGTTCTCTACCTTTCTGTAGCCCTATGTAACAGATTACATATCTGGGATCCTGATCCGGTATCAAATGCCCAGGACGTAGAAGATACAGAGAAACAGTTCTTTGTAATGAACACACCCGAAGGAGATGCATCATATGCACTTTCTTCGTTTGGGCGGCATAGGAATTCTGGTATTCCTCTATTTCCTGCTCTGTCTTATAACAATTATAAGTTGGAGCGGGACCAACGTTCCCCAGCTCAGTATAATAAGCGGGTTCGGTCAATATATCTGTTTTATTATCTTGATTAAGGCGTGATATGGTCGCTACCGGGAGAGAGAGAGAAGAAAACACTCAGCGTATGCTCTTGCAAGATCAGATTGGTTATTATTTTATCTAATCAGGATGGCTCCCACTGTTTTTTATCAAATCTTCCTTCAAACCCTAAAAGGAAAGACTAGCCGGGATTAATTACACGCTACAAGTTCGCCAATCTTTCAGCCAGGCTAGTGTCGGTACTTTGAGGGAGGTTCCCCGTGCTTTCGCACGGACCTAATTAAAATAAACCTCGTTTTCCCAGAAGCGTAACCCCGTTGACACCTTTCTAGACACCTACTAGATCGGCTAATTGTAATGTGTAAAACACTCCCAGGAGTAACAATTACTCGCAGTGGGTATCGGGATCCAACTATCTCATAGAAGGTATGCAATCTCATTGCAAATTTCAACACTTGAAATTCCCGATAATTTTGCCCCTAGCGTCCTATGACCTTGACGAAGGCCAAACTACCCATAGTCCGCTAGTCAAGTTCAACCCGTCATTTCCCGATTGAATTAAACCCACCCGCACGACCCTTGACGGAGGCCAAACAACGCCGTACAAATACCCTAATCCAATCGCATCGTATGCTAGCAGATAAGCATTAGTTAGCTACCGTACACTACGCCTTGACGGAGGCTAAACTACCGCAGCACGAATACTAACTAGTACTTATCTGAAATGACAGAGGGCTACGACAGGTTTTTCTGAAAACCTATTGCGTAGGGAACTTGATATCGTTGTAGAATCAAATGATTTTAAAAATGCAGTGCTTTTGAGGCTTTTCTAGTTTTGCTAAAGGGGTCACTCCCGGTGAACGGATCGTCGGCCCTTTCCTCATCGAATAAGGTGCTGGATATATCATATATACCGCTGTGCAAAGCAAAAACTATAGAAGCAATCAAAAGACAAACCGAGGGGTGTAGCATCTGCCAGTTATTGCTAAAGGGGTCACTCCCGGTGAAGGGATCTCGGCCCTTTCCTTATCGAATAAGGTGCAGGATGTTCTTCAAGGAACACCTCAATGCAAAGCAAGAACTGTAGCTACCTGTTTTTGAAAATTCGATTCCACAACATCTTTAGGTTTCTTTTTTTTCATTAATCATATTAATGAAGTCCCATCATTTAAGTTACCTAAACATCACAGATAAATACGACGTACACTTATGCCATCCGCATTCGCCTCGATGTCCCCTCGTGCACCGTTAGGTTAGGTAACTAACGGCAGAGCGGGGCAGGGCTAGCGCGGGTGTAAAACATAAGTAACACCTATATAATATATCATATATACTATATACAGTATTTATCAAAGAACATCAAATGATCACATCACAGATATCGCAGCAGAAGAAACATATGAAACATTGGATATACTAGGACGTCCGTGTTTTCAATACGAGCCAGTATAAAACACGGATTCCCCGGTCGCGATGAATAGCCAAACCCATACCCCTAGACCCCTACGAGAGCGGAAAGCAACCCTACCAATTCTAGAGTTAGGAGACCCGGACTCGACTCCTCGAGTTGGTCTCCCACTGGACTCTAGAACCCGGTTACTTGTGCTCCCCTCCTTGGGTCTATCCTAGTGCGGAAAAGTAAATAATATACATCAACGGTGACGGCTTCCGCAACCTGGAAGTGCCCCAATAAAAGAATATTACATACAAGTTTTTTCATGAATGAAAATGAAAAACACTCATCTCACAAAAAAAAACCCCGGCTATTCAAACACGACGATCCAATATAACATATCCAGCAACACATAACATCACATGTCATCAACGTAAGTAAATATGCCCATCGCAATTGTCGTTGACATATAGCAACGAAACCGGCAATATCACATATTACACTTACGGTCACAGAAAAGAAAGTGTAAAACTACAACAGTTGGAATCCGCAACCTTTTTAGACATTGCATGCCTAACCAAATGAATTCCTTAGACATCGCATGCCTAACAATTATAAACCCCGCATTTTAGTCTCATTTATCGAAAACTCTTTTCAATATTAAGTCGGGCAATTCAACAAGATTCCCGACATCCAGAACGAATGCTCGTCGCAAACTTTAGTGGGCGGCCGCACCCCCGATACCGTCGACGAAGTGCACCAAGGCAGAACACCGCTACCGCGAGCACCCGAACGGATGCTTTCGGCTACGGGGTTCTCCTACAGTCACTTGGTCGGGGCTAAGGGGTGTAGTTGTCTATTAAGTTTATCCGGCGAGTATCCGTGTACGCTACGTGATTGCGACGGACTTTTGATCGCATCAAAATCCCGTGGCAACCGATCAAGTGAGACTAAAGTGCTATGTTTATAACATTCATATTAGTTATCTCATAACTTCTTATGAATTCCAAATATTGTATCACATTCCAGATAAATAGAAAAATGTTAAACTTTTCGATCGAACAATCAAACACCCAAGTTTTCCCGAAACAGCTCAACACATGAAATAAGTTTAAAAACATTCACTTCATGCCACGGTACCAACGGTCCAGCCGTAGAAGGGTCAAGCCAACGCCTCACATGTGGCACGCCGTACTGCCCCAAACCCTAAGGTTCAAAGGGCAGTTCAAGACGGTCACATAATCGAGTTAAGGTTTGTTGTCTTCTAGAGGGTCCTTCGAGTTACTTGCACTACTTAGAACATTCTTAAACTTCGGAAAAAATCCAGCACTTGGAAATTTCCCAGCAGGGGAAAAAGTGGGTATTTATATCCAGTCAAACTTTTTAACATATTCTAAAACTACCCGGAAAAACACATAGACAAAATTAGACAATCCGATCGAATTTTCGAACACCCAATACAACCCAGAAAACTCAACTCTTGAGTAAACATTAAAAATTCCCAAAAAATACAGCACTTACAGAAACAAATTACTGTGCAAACCACGTGCATTGATTCATCACTTTGGCCGCGGAACCGCCACGCAAGCCAGGATGGGGCCGCGGTTCCGCGGCGCATCTATCGAATCAAGGGCACGTGCTGCACAGTAACTCATACAAAACCCTGCTGAATTTTTTGGATATTTTTAATCTAGAAAAATCCACAATTTCAGAAAATGTACAGAAAAGGGTATCGATTAGGGTTTCGGGGTTCGATCGGGTTTCTAATATCGTCTACACTTCGCCTAAGACTCTAGCTAGGCTCTCATACCACTGTAGGGTTCCTAGGCACACTCAAGTGGTTCCACAAGGTATCTACCATGCCAAATTCAAATTTTTCCATGTGCCAAAGAACCCTATACTAGATCGTTAACTAGAGGATAGGCGAAACTACAAGCAAGCAAACTACTTTGCTAACAAGTGAGTGGAAATACAACCTTTGTAGATCCGGTCCACCACTTCTTTAGCTCCGTGATGATGTCCCTCCGCTGCGATCATCGGGATCCCGGACTCTAGCGTCGGTTTCATCGGAGAAATGAGCGGGCTAGGTCGTTGACTTCGGTGCCGAAGATGATCTACGTCGAGGCGACTCAAACTCAAGCTCCATCTTCACTTGGTCATGAACCTTGTGAAGAAAACACCCTATACAACATGGCAAGTGGTAGAGGATGAAGAAATAGGAAGTGGGTTCACTTTGGATTTGGATTTATCACTTGGATTCATCACTTGGAAATTTTCAAGAGAGCTTTCTTCTCTTCATCAAGAAGAAGAAGAAGAAGAAAAGAAAAAGAATTATTACCAAAAGAAAATTCAAGTGATATCTATCATATTGCAACCATGGGTGAGATAAACTCATGTAGAGAATAAAGTAGGGTTTAGGTGTAATGGTTAGGTTAAGGAAAAAACAAAATGGTAAAGACTTTCAAAGCTTCATGAAGCTTCATGAATAAAACAAAGCAAGCCTCCATTTTATTTTTGCCAAAATGAATAAAGAAAATAAATAAAACAAATTAAAACCTAACCATTAACCTAAAGATGGTTTAAAGCAAACATACACCCAAGTTTGCATGTATCATCAAACATGATACAATCAAGTGCACAAAAATATATCACATATACTACTTGTGCACATCAAGTGAGAAAATCCATCTTAAGTGAACAATACTAGTCAATGTAAAGTAATATATCAAATATATAATTATACATTAAATCATTAAATCAAGTGTTGATTTAATGATCCGGTCGTATCGCATATAACCGACTAATATCAAGTGTATCAATGTATCAAATCAACACTTGATTCGGTAACCCGGCTATATCACATATAACCGTCCGATGATACAAATCGTGAGAATAGAATACAGTATCACATACTGGTATTATTCTCGGTCCCGCACATATCTCATATGCGCTCCTATTTCATTTCGCTTGAGCCAGGAAACCTCTGTGTAGGACTCTAAAGACTCGTCAATACGCCAGCAGTAGGTGATGATCATATCAAACACCCACAAGCCGCAAGCGGTCTGCTAAACGTAACGGCCACCCGGCTATTGAGCGATCAAAAGATCAACGAGCAAGCCCGCTCACACTCCTGTGAATCCAACCAGTAACACTTACCGTACAGTCCGGTCTCGTCGTCTGATATGTCGCATATCTCGCCTATGGGTGGTAAACGTCAGACCCCAGTAGCTCGATAAGTCGTGTCGATATGAGGTTTATAAGAGTTCGAGAAACTACTGGTAACACTTACAAGTAAATCTCAGCAACCCTGGCCAGGGATTTCCCGTTATAGCCAATCGAACACAGCGCAACATCAACTCCCTATACCGGGAGAGACGAATCCCCTCCTATCGCTCATTGCCTCCATGTGATTCGGGACTGTACTCAAAAGCCACCATTTTGCACGCCCTCTTGGACGTGGTAAGGTGGAAATCAAAGCACAGTGGGAATCACACAAGACTCTATGACGATCTCGGGTCTACAGACTAACCTGTACCAGTGTCACCAGAGAACTGCCATCTGACGTAAGGTATAATACCATCTGGGAGTTCTCGGCGAGTCCGTCCAGTGTACCCAGTCTCTACTGAGCACCCGTACACCATCCTTGATGTCAAACACCGATGGATATGGGCTCATCCATCGCCCATCATATGGGTCAAGATGCGTATACGCTAGCCTACTCTGGTGTATCGATGCCCTGTCTCGATACACCCTCGACTAGGAACAGTTATAGGAAGTACTCGTCGACTGCCGTGGCCCCACTAGTATGATCACATCATAGTCCTAGTAGTCGAGTACATATCCTTAGGGCTTTACCAACATGTAACAGAGAGACAATCAGTGTACACGTTAAGGTAAAGGGTAACAAGATAGCATACTATCATATCGAGTAAGAAAGTCATCCCTATATATGTCCAAGCATCCACTACAATATACATCCTATGTATAGTAATGGCCTCTAGGGCATACATATAACTAACAGACCGCGCCCGGGCCCCAGATCGCTACTCTTCCGCCTCCAGAAGACTCTGTCCCTGTCTGGATGACCAACCATCAGCAGGATGCATCCCCTCGCTACCGGTCCCTCGAACCGGCGCTCCCCGAGGCCCGCTGGGCGCCCCAGGGCTCCACGCCGAGATCCGCCGCCGGGGAGCCTCGCCCCAAGCCTCCTCGCTACCCCTACCCCCTGAGGAATTGTCGGTCACCTCCCCTATACACGAGCGTGGCGGACCCCACCATGGTCGGCAGGAACGCACAGAAGGGGTCCACCCCGGCGACTCAAGAGCTACCCCATCCCGGGACCTGAGGCACCTTATCGAGAGAAACCGGGGCTGCTCCCAGACGCAGTCCACCCGCAGCGGGGCCCGGGAAACCCGAGGCGCCGATTCTTTGAGATACCACGGTCCGCTCGATGCCCTCGAGAAGAAGATCGAGGGCATGCGCCGAGAAGCTCACCTCTCGAGCGACGGGGCTAAGTACGCCTCCGACTCGCTCACGAAGCCATTCACCGAGGAACTGCTCGCCGTGCGCGTCTCCTCGTGTAATAAGCCCCCGAAGGTCTCTCTGTTCGACGGGAAAACCGACCCGAAGGACCACTTGGATGCTTTCACCGCGGGAATGAGCTTCCAAGATCACTCCGATGCCGCCCAGTGCAGGGCCTTCCCGACCACCCTCATCCGCGCGGGTCGGGACTGGTTCCGGGGGATCAAGCCCCGCTCAATTTCAACCTTCGATGAGCTGGCCACCCAGTTCCTCGGTCATTTCGTGGGGAACCGTCGGCAAAAGCGCACGGTCGACTAACTCTTCACGGTTAAAAGCGGGGACAAGGAATCATTCAAGGTCTACATTACCTGCTTCTACAACGCCCTCCTCGAGGTGTCCAAGCACCGGGACGAGACCGTCATAACGGCACTCAGATCTGGTTTGAGGAACAAAGAATGGTTGCGTTCCTTCGCGCTGGCTCAACCTAAGACCATGGCCGAAGTCAAGGCGTGGACCGAGCGCGAGGTCCAGCTGGAATCCGAAGTGAACGCCAACCTTCCCCGGGCAGATCGGCCCGACCAGAAGAAAAGGACTCGGGAGGACGGGCCGGAACGTCATCAGCCCTACCACCCGAAGTTCCAAGAGTATACCCCCTCAACGTCTCCCTCGCGGTGTTGCTGGAGGAGGCCCAGAGTGAGGGGTTCTTCAAGTTCCCCCCGATCCCGCGTCAGGCCGCTAAGCGAACCCGGGGCCCCTACTGCGCTTTCCACCGGGTACTGGGCCACGCCACGGAGGACTGCATGTTAGAGATAGTGCCCTCAGAGTCAATTATTGGATCGCAGGTACGTGATTGCAATGATTGCGGAAGACCTATACCGGTAGGACAGTCTTACTCAAGATGATAGTATGCTATCTGGTTTGCCTTTATCAGTCGTGTACATGTTCAGGTGACTGATTACATGTTACACTTTGATAGAGCCCTTAGGATCTTGCTTTACTACCAACAGTATGATGGCGATCATATACGTGAGAGTTGGGTAGTTTATATGCATATCCTTAATTGTGGTCCCTAGTCGTGGGAGTTTCGAGACAGGGCATCGATACTCCGGAGTAGACTAGTGTGTACAGTCGAGACCTCGACGAGGGGCGGTGGCCGGTCTCACAAGCCACTGGTGTCAGTTGGATCACCTAAGATGTATACAGGTGCTCATTGGGTTATGAGTACACCGGACAGGACTCGCCGGGAATCTGCTAGTTAGTACTATACCTATCGTCAGATAGCAGTTCCCTGGTGACATGTGTATAGGTTAGTTCATCGACCTGAGGTCGTCATTTGTCTCGTGTGAGTTCCCACTGTGCTTTGATTTCTACCCTACCACGGCTCAAAGGAGTCGTGCAAACAGGTAGTTTTTGGGTACAGTCCCGAGCCATATGGAGGCACGTGAGCGGATCGGCAAGGGATTCATCTCTCCCAGTATTGGGGGCGAGATCGTGCTGTGTCTAGGAGAGCAATTACACAAAGCCCACGGCCGTGGCAGGAGATTTACTGGTAGGTACTCCAGTAGTATCTCAGGGTGTTATTGGGCTACACTCCGACACGACTTATACTGCTATTGGGGGTCTGACGTTACTAGCCCCTTAGGCAGATATGCGATACTCATAGACAAACGGACCGGACTGTATATACATTGTCACTGTTAGTCTCAGTAGGGTTTCCGGATGAGTTCGCTCATCGGCCTCCCTTGAGGTCAGTCCATGGGCAGCCGTTACGCATTGCTAGTGCCGCTGACGGTTTGTGGTTAAACCCACTGCCAGGGTACTGACGAGTCATTAGAGTCCCCCACAGACAGTTTCCCAAGTTCGGGCGAAACGTTGTAGAGGCCGTATGGTTTTATGGCAGGGTTCGGCAAATGCACGTGCGTTTACGCACGTGTTATTTTTCGGGCAGATGATACTGGTCGGCTTTGGTTTAAGCCGGATCCGAGTATTATATTGAGTAGGTATAATATCTTTGTCTCAGTTGCATTTGTATTCGGTCGTAATACAAATGCGGGTATATTTATACAGTTACGGGGTTATCCTGAAAGTTGTTTCAAGATCACTTTTGGAAGTTGCCAGTTTCCAGTTTTCTATCAGCCGTCTTTTAACATTCGGTTAAAGACGGATTTATCTTTTCTTGAGATGAGGTGAGTCAGTGTTCTGGAAGTTTCTAGAAACAACTAGAAGAGGTGACTAGGTTCATGAACCTTTGCTTACATTGATTACATGATGACTAGGTGTTTATGACTCATGCTTTGACATTAATGATTCTTGTTTATCCTTAGGATATTTGTTCATGATATTTATTCTTAAGGTTACTCTCCCCTCTCCTACACTCACCTCCCTCCACCTATAAATGGCCGGCCCCTCCTCTCTCTCTCACTTACTTGATGTTTCACTTGAAAAGATTATGATAGATTTTGGGGTGTATGGAATTCACAGCTCATTTCATTCCATCACCCGATTCCCTCGGCAACTTCATTAACCGATCGTCCACGGACTTGGACGAAGTGAGACAAAGTCATCTACTCATTCTCTACATCATTCATGGTCGTCTCTTTTGGCAAACTTGACGACCAAGTTGCCTCGAGTCAGAGGCGGGAGCCCGTTTAAAGAATCAGTGATGTGGTGCCACCTAGACGAGCATATTGGAGATCGATGAGATCGGAGCAGCCGCAACGGAGCATGGGATGATGGTTAAAGAACGAAGGACTCGGATCGTTCGGTATAACCTTTCTACACTCTTTACAGTTTGTTAGTTTAGCAATAATGGCAGATCCGGGTTAAAGTATACGATAGCGCCAGTTAAAAGTTTTTTGTTCCGCATTTGGCGTCAGTAGACGGCCGGGGCGCTACCGTAGACTTACAGTGGTATCAGAGCCTCACCATTTTGCTATACTAACTCGTGCTAACGCGTTTAAAACATCGATCGAACCGGAAATCAAAAACTGCAAAATCCAAGTTCTGAGTTTCTGTCGATTTTAAAAGGGTTCCAAAATTAATTTTACATATCACAGAAAATTCAGCAGGGTTTTAGTAGAACACTGACCAAATTTGGGCACGCGATTCCACCAAACCGCCGCGGAATCGCGGCCAAACCCATGGTTTGGCCGCGCATCCGCGGCCACTTGGTGAGATCATGCTCCCAAATTTTAACAGTATGTTCTCCTCTGGAAATTGGGGTTTTTGGTATATATCTTTTGGGCCCAGGTTTTCTTACTGTTCACCAGTTGTTCGTGGGGCCCACTTCATGATATTTAGTCGATCGAAATTTAAACATGTTAGTTTACAGTGCTTACATTATATCTCCGACCGGGAATGTCATTTGATCGGTAAACCGCGTCTGATTGCTACAGTTCTTTTAGACGGGTTTGCGAACGTGACATTCGCGTTGATGTTCTGTGTTGTGCTGTGATGTTGCGGATTTGTCGTGGTGGATAGCAGTGTGCAATGGTAGTGGAGTTTGAGTTTATTTGTACATTTGATATTGCGGGGCGAGCGTCCAACATGTGGACTGCCGTCACTGCCTGTTGTATAATATTCTTTTGGGGCACGACCAGGTTGCGGTCGATGTACCTGTTGTACTATTTTTCATTACTGTACTAGGTTTTGCCCCACGACGGAGTGCACGGATAGCCGGGTTCTAGGGGGTAACGGGTCCGCATCTCATGGCTTTGAGAGGCAGAGGGGCCGCACTCTAGAATTGGCAGACTATTCGCCGCACTCGTAGGGGGTAGAGGTTGACCCAAGGAGGGGTGCCTAAGATTACCGAATTCCGTGAAGTGCAGGGTGGTCCATTCACTTTGCTGTAGGGGGCTGCCTCGCTTCAGGTTTTGGCGGGTAACTTGCCGCACCCGTAGGGGTCTAGGTTTCATTGCACAGGCTATCCACACGACAGGGGAACATCGGGTTTCAGCAGCGGCTCTGTGAAACTCGGGGATCCCAGATTATCTGTATTGTTCTGTAATGCTTATTACTTTTCTGTAATGTTGCATATTATCACGCCTGGAGCGATTATTGTATATTGGTTTATATACTATTAGATGTTGTATATGTTTTATACCCGCGCTAGTCCAGTCCCCGCTCTGTCGTTAGTTAAGTAACCTAACGGGTGATGACGGGACCCAGTGACGAATGCGGATGGCATATACGTACATTTTATTTTCGTTCTTTTCTAGTGTGATCGATTGATGGGACTGCGTTGATTCTGATCAATGCAAAGTAAAGCAAACCTATTTACAGTTGTTGGAACAAATTTAAAAAGTGTTATTGTAAAGACGTTTCCTTTTGTTTTGCATAGCGGTATTCAGTGGAATATCCTGGACCTCATTCGACGGGGCAAGGGCCGATATCCCTTCACCGGGACTGACCCCTTGGGCAGAAGTTTGCGTCAGGGTAATAACTTCACTATAGTCGATTACAAGTTGCTTTGCATAGAGGTATTCAGTGGAATATCCTGCACCTCATTCCACGAGGAAAGAGCCGAGATCCCTTTACCGGGAGTGACCTCTTTAGCAAAAGGTTTTCGCCACTATATTTTAAAAAGCTATCAGGTTCCTTCAGCGATATCAAGTTCACTACGCTAAAGGTTTTTCGCCAAAAACCAGCCGTAGCCCTCCGTCACTTCTTTTAGGTATTCAGTAGTATTCAAGCTATGTATTTTAGCCAAAGTTAAGGCATAGTGTTTGGTAGCTGCTGGGTATTCATTTGTTGCATAGATAGATGAGTTAGTTTGGGACAGTCGTTCTGCCGATTGGCCAAAGTCAGGGGCATGTGCGGGTGGGTTCAAATTGACAAGATAGTGACGGGTAGAACTTGGCATGTGACTTATGACATTTTGACCAAAGCCAAGGTTATAAGAGCATGGGGCAAAAATCATATCGGGAGTTTCTAAAGAAACTGAAACTTGCCAAGTATGCGCATACCTTCTGGAGTATGAGTAACGTGGATGCATTCCATCACGTTATCATGCGATGAGAGTTGGATCCCGATTCCCACTGATGAGTTGGTTTACTCTTCGGGTGATCCCGATTGATTCTTCTTTCTGGTTTGGAGGAGAATTTGACAGGACAGTGGGATGTTTCCGGATTAGATAAAGTGATAACCATTCTGATCTAGGTTAGAGTGCACGCAGAGTGTTTCTTTTCTCTCTCTCTCTTTGGCAGCGACCTTTGACCGGCCCTAGACTATGACTCAGTAACCAGGTTGACCGAACCTTCTTAAAATACTGGCTTTTGGATTGTCTGAGTTGCATAAGTCATTGCCACTCCTTCTTTTACCCTTTGAATTTCTCAGAACACCCGTATTACTACGGATATCCACTTCCATTGGATAGATCCATCGTATGGTTATATACGAACTCGAAGGGACTTCTTCGAGGATGGATCCAGGTTCAGGAGAAATAGAATTGGTTTATTCAGTTGTCTTTTATTATCACCTTCTCTCAGGTTGCGATGGCTCCTTGGTTTAGGAGAGTACACCTATTACGCTTATTGGATAGTCTTATTCCAAACCATAGGCAGGTGCCGAAAGGTAGGGAATGAAGAAAACCAATTATCCTAAGTAGGGTGTGCAGAAGATAATATATAAAGACAAAATAAAGGGATTAGAAAGAGGGCAAAGTAAATTGCGACTGATATCATTCACGACCAAACCGCGTACTTCATCGCCACTCCTATTTCACCTTTAAAGGAATAAGGTATTATTCAGTTGTCTTTTATCATCACCTTCTCTCAAGTTGCGAGTACTCCTTGGTTTAGGAGGGTACACCTATTATGCTTACTGGATAGTCTTCTACCAAACCATAGGCTGGTGCCGAACGGTAGGGAAGGAAGAAAACCATTTAGCCTAACGATGGTGTGCAGAAGGTAACGACTAAAGACAAATAAAGGGATTTGGAGAGATGGCAATAAAATATACGGCTGAAGTCATGAATTTGATTATGGAAGAGGCATTACTATGAATACCAGGATACCCCTACGAAACATTTTCATGTTTCAGTGCATTGTTAAAGGAAAACTGTTTTCCCGATAGGATACTTACTCCAGGGTATGTATTTACCAGGTTTCATTCTCATATCTGTATGGTTTTTTCGGATGATGAGTGGGAGTAAGTTATTGGGAATTAGGTGATCATCCTCATTATATCAGAATTCGTCGTAATTGGTGATATTTGAGGAAATCGCCACGGTACAGTTTTCAACCTACGATGCACAGGTTTTGAGTTATTAAACTCAGCGGACTTATACAGAGTATTGTATGTTGTCCGGTGTCCATCAGGACAAAGGGGTAGGTCCTCATACTATGTTCTGTTAACTTATGACTTCTCTAGTATTTAGACAAGTGTTTCGTAGAAATACAAGGTCTAAGTTTTGAGAAGTTGTGGGTATAAGAATAAAGTAGAGAACCAGGTGTCACAAGTATCGGGATTCTTCAAAGAGATCGAAGATGTAGATTCTTGTGATTGGTATTCAGATGATAGTGATGGTTTTGAGAAACGTGTTTCTCTTTCAGGTTACTCATAATTGGATGGATTCCTAAGTTGAGTAATACTGATTAGCCTCTTTCCATTAAGTTGATATGCACTGGAAACAGTTGCATGATTTGAATATGGTTCCAATTAAATAAGTGCCAAAGTTTCTATATTGGATATAGAATAGTTCGTACCTTAAAAGATGTTAAGATACGGGGAGTTGTCCAGCTTTTGCTTAAAACCAGACTCTGGATGACTCAGGGCACGTTTCTGTAATGGCTGCTTGTGGGTTGACCCTGGCTATGACGAGGGTTGATTTTCTACCATTTGGAAGATCAATAGTAGTATTGTTCTTGACTCGCCACAGTTTTAATAAAATGGATCTTTTTCAGAAAACAGTAATGGGAGTATGGTAGAACTGGAAGTGATTCCAGAACCGCGAACGATTACGGAAAATTTAATAGGACCTATATATTCAATCAGGTTTGACATTCCATTAGCCACTCCGGAGATATGGTGGGTAACCTTAGACACCCGAGAGGTACTCCGGTAGCCTCAAGGACGGTGACAGGGAGGTTCTTATCTACCCAGACTTGACACTACTGTTGTTCCAGACTATGAAACCCGGTGGGAGGGTTGTCGTAGTCAGTGGGAGCATCGGAAGCCTAGTGGACAAGTAGCTTATGTTTATTTATAGACTAGAGCAGTTATAGCGGGGATAGATCATCTATTTTTGATATGACAGTCATGGGTTTGACTTCAATCAGAATAGGGGATGGATCTGTTAAGAAGGTAGTAGGGTGTGATGTCATGGTATCTGGATGACATACACAGAGTAGGAAGTAAAATTCCTATACTACGATCGGTTATACTGTGGTCGTCACACAGTTGTTTCTCCAGACAGGATATGGATATAATATTTGACATTCTGGTTTCTAGATCTATGGTTTTAGATCTGGATTTGGGTAGTTTCCCAATGTGGGTACTTTGACAGTATTCTAATGGTTTTTAGAATAGATGACTCCTAGCATGGTGGTGTACCTGCAGGTGATGGAGTCACCCTCTCTAAAGGTGTCTTACAGACTAAAGAGGAGAGGGATGTGCATGATTGGCAGATCACTTGCTTAGGCAATTGAGTCAATCATGAGATGTCAAGTACCACACCAAATGTTGTTTTTGCACTAGATACAATAAGTTTGTATTAATCCAATCCTGGAGAAACATAAGGAAGCAGTTTTAGAACATAAGTACATGTTCTACGGATTTGATGACGGAAGCCTCCTTCGGGAGACGATTATCATTCCAGGCTTCAAAGGTGACATGGTTGACAGAGTGATTGTCAGAGTTATAGTTTTTCCCTCTGATGAGGAACAGTATTATGGACAGGTGGTCCAAGAGGATACTGTGGGTGGCATGGTGCCGGATACTGATTAGGTTCAGTGATCGATACTGTCTAAGAAGTTTGGATTTGGAGTTCATTTATGAACTAGGTCCCATCAGATATCCAGACATATTCTAAGACAGATATTACTCGATTCGGGAGATGGCTTTCTCTACGAACTTGTGATTAAGAGAGATATAGAAAGAAACATCTAGGCAGATCCACTCACTGAGGCTATTTCTCGAACACAATAGTTTTACAAACGGGCTTTGTGAAACTGATTAGTAGAGGAGTTAGATGTTCGGTTTCACACGGGCTGTGAGTAGTCGACATTGCAATAATTAGCCTTGAGTGCAAGTGGGAGATTGTTGGAGATAGTGCCCTCAGAGTCAATTATTGGATCGCAGGTACGTGATTGCAATGATTGCGGAGGACCTATACCGGTAGGACAGTCTTACTCAAGATGATAGTATGCTATCTGGTTTGCCTTTATCAGTCGTGTACATGTTCAGGTGACTGATTACATGTTACACTTTGATAGAGCCCTTAGGATCTTGCTTTACTACCAACAGTATGATGGCGGTCATATACGTGAGAGTTGGGTAGTTTATATGCATATCCTTAATTGTGGTCCCAAGTCG
Source organism: Agapanthus africanus (assembly GCA_030015575.1). Classification (NCBI taxonomy): domain Eukaryota; kingdom Viridiplantae; phylum Streptophyta; class Magnoliopsida; order Asparagales; family Amaryllidaceae; genus Agapanthus; species Agapanthus africanus. Next base: position 355,557,278 of record CM057342.1, on the reverse strand, counting down.
TGGGAGTTTCGAGACAGGGCATCGATACTCCGGAGTAGACTAGTGTATACAGTCGAAACCCCGACGAGGGGCGGTGGCCGGTCTCACAAGCCACTGGTGTCAGTTGGATCACCTAAGATGTATACAGGTGCTCATTGGGTTATGAGTACACCGGACAGGACTCGTCGGGAATCTGCTAGTTAGTACTATACCTATCGTCAGATAGCAGTTCCCTGGTGACATGTGTACAGGTTAGTTCATCGACCTGAGGTCGTCATTTGTTTCGTGTGAGTTCCCACTGTGCTTTGATTTCTACCCTACCACGGCTCAAAGGAGTCATGCAAACAGGTAGTTTTTGGGTACAGTCCCGAGCCATATGGAGGCACGTGAGCGGATCGGCAGGGGATTCGTCTCTCCCGGTATTGGGGGCGAGATCGTGCTGTGTCTAGGAGAGCCATTACACAAAGCCCATGGCCGTGGCAGGAGATTTACTAGTAGGTACTCCAGTAGTATCTCAGGGTGTTATTGGGCTACACTCCGACACGACTTATACTGCTATTGGGGGTCTGACGTTACTAGCCCCTTAGGCAGATATGTGATACTCATAGACGAACGGACCGTACTGTATATACATTGTCACTGTTAGGCTCAGTAGGGTTTCCGGATGAGTTCGCTCATCGGCCTCCCTTGAGGTCAGTCCATGGGCAGCCGTTACGCATTGCTAGTGCCGCTGACGGTTTGTGGTTAAACCCACTGCCAGGGTACTGACGAGTCATTAGAGTCCCCCACAGACAGTTTCCCAAGTTCGGGCGAAACGTTGTAGAGGCTGTATGGTTTTATGGCAGGGTTCGGAAAATGCACGTGCGTTTACGCACGTGTTATTTTTCGGACTGATGATACTGGTCGGCTTTGGTTTAAGCCGGATCCGAGTATTATATTGAGTAGGTATAATATCTTTGTCTCAGTTGCATTCGTATTCGGTCGTAATACAAATGCGGGTATATTTATACAGTTACGGGGTTATCCTGAAAGTTGTTTCAGGATCACTTTTGGAAGTTGCCAGTTTCCAGTTTTCTATCAGCCGTCTTTTAACATTCGGTTAAAGACGGATTTATCTTTTCTTGAGATGAGGTGAGTCAGTGTTCTGGAAGTTTCTAGAAACAACTAGAAGAGGTGACTAGGTTCATGAACCTTTGCTTACATTGATTACATGATGACTAGGTGTTTATGACTCATGCTTTGACATTAATGATTCTTGTTTATCCTTAGGATATTTGTTCATGATATTTATTCTTAAGGTTACTCTCCCCTCTCCTACACTCACCTCCCTCCACCTATAAATGGCCGGCCCCTCCTCTCTCACTCACTTACTTGATGTTTCACTTGAAAAGATTATGATAGATTTGGGGGTGTATGGAATTCACAGCTCATTTCATTCCATCACCCGATTCCCTCGGCAACTTCATTAACCGATCGTCCACGGACTTGGACGAAGTGAGACAAAGTCATCTACTCATTCTCTACATCATTCTTGGTCGTCTCTTTTGGCAAACTTGACGACCGAGTTGCCTCGAGTCAGAGGCGGGAGCCCGTTTAAAGAATCGGTGATGTGGTGCCACGTAGACGAGCATATTGGAGATCGATGAGATCGGAGCAGCCGCAACGGAGCATGGGATGATAGTTAAAGAACGAAGGACTCGGATCGTTCGGTATAACCTTTCTACACTCTTTACAGTTTGTTAGTTTAGCAATAATGGAAGATCTGGGTTAAAGTATACGATAGCGCCAGTTAAAAGTTTTTTGTTCCGCATTTGGCGTCTGTAGACGGCCGGGGCGCTACCGTAGACTTACACTGTAAACAATTGAGGGACTATGTCGAGGAGCTCATCCGGTCCGGGCACCTCGCCACCGACCACGAGCAGGAGCAGCCTCGCCCTCCCACCGACCTGACCATCGGCCAGATCATGCTTGTTTTAGCAGACAGCTAGCCCGGGGCTCAGGGAGACCCATGCCCTATGCTAACCACGGGGGCCGGCTGCCCTTCAGGGAGCTCGGTCCAAGCCGACCAAGTCATCCTTTAACCTGTACATGTCCTTTTTCTTTCTTTTTTCTAAAAGCAATGTAAATTCTTCCTAGGATCTACTGTTGACTAAATAAAGATCAATGGAACATCACGAAAAAGAAGGGAAATCTTTGTTAATTCAAAGGGTATTATAGGCTCCCCAGCCATACATGCAAAAAAAGGGGGTTACAATAGCGGGGGTAAGGGGTGCACCGAGCACTGCTCGTGGTAATCGGCGAAGATCTCTGCCAACCGGGGCCGTGTGAGTTCCAGCCTCCGTTCCCGGTTCCCCCCACGGGCGTCAACCCCGAGCCTTAGCTCGTAGCATTCCCAGACGAGAGACTCCGAGCGCGCCAGCCGGCTCGCGGAGATCAAGCCGAAGTGCCTCAAGGTCCGCAGCTTACCCACAGCCTCGTCGAAGAGCTGCTCTGACAGGGGGTTGTAATGCCCCGGCGATGCCCTCCAGATAGAGTACATCAATAGCTGCAGCAGGGAGGAGCGCCTAAGGAGCAGCCGACCGAAGTGCTCCTCAATGCGAGCAACCACCAACTGCACCGTGCCCTCGGTGCGGTCGCGGTCATAGAGGTACACATCTTCAGAGATGATGATCTCGGCGATAGTGAATGGGAAACCCTCCATCTTTGGTGGCCTATCTGCGAAGGGGGAAGAACCAGCGCCCTTAATATAGCCCACTGCGCAGCCCAACAGTCACCCGTTTCCACCCAGAAGGACGCCGCCACGCGGCAGCCATCGAGCCTTCTACGGTGGAATCGAAGCGGCGCGCCCGTAGCACTTCGCCTCTCCCCGCACTCAATGCACTGGCTACGATCGTTCCCATTCCCCGCGCCTACAGCTGGATGAGAGGGCTGCACCTCGTCAGAGATTCAACCCAGCAGCTACCCTGCTCGGTTGTTGTAATGACCCCAAAATCTTTATACATTTGTATTATCCCTCTTCAAAAATATACCGTATTTATTTATACTTGTTATTTTCCTCTTTCTATTAAATTTATTATTATTTTATTCCTCAATCTATTATGTATTTTTTTTCTAGGTACAATTTCTTTTTCTTATATTTAAGTTTTTAACTTCTCATTCTTATTTTTCCTTTCATAAATATTTAACCCAAATCCATTATTCTTATTCTCTACAGCCCATCTAAAAAGCCCATTTTCTTTTTAAGCAACATCATATATTTAATTCTAATTAAATATGTGCATGAACAACCTTATAGCTCATTGGATAAGTCCTTGTATTGTTATTCCATAAGTCACATGTTCAAATCCCCATTCTTGCAATTATTTTTTATCATTTTTTTTATTCTTCTCATAACCTACAAATGAGACCTTTCATTTCCAAAATGAATGGTGACCTTTCATTTCTCTTTTAATTCTTATGTTAAATGCATATATTATTATACATAATTCACCATTACACCATCTTTATTGTCCTCCTCCATCTTTTCCTTCATCATATTTTTCTATCTCTCATTTCTCCCTCTTCACCTAAAGTCCAAGAAGAAGAACATGAGGAACTCTTCAAGAAGGTCTCGCTAATAACGCGAGGCTGTCGGCGGATAGACAAGCCCGGTGACAATACCGGCTTGTGTATGTAAGTCCCTTCACTTTTTCCTTCCTCCATCTCTTTCTTTTTCTCTTTATATTTCTCTTGTTTTATATTGCCATGAAAAACTTCACTTGACATATCATAGTTCATAAATAATTAATTAAATGGATATATATAAATAATGAACACACAAACATACACACATATATAGTTTGTAAAGTCTTTTTCATTACTCTCAATTCACATGTTAAGATTTCATAGTGACCAATTAGGATTGTATGTTTGTTGTTTTATTTTAAATTACTTTATTTAAAGTTTGTAAAAAAAAAAAAATGAAGTTACGAATAAATACCATAGTTTTCTCATTTCTCACATATGACATATCAATACCTTTAGTTTTAAAATAAATTTTATAAATTAATTTTTAATTAATGTAATGACCCCAAAATCTTTATACATTTGTATTATCCCTCTTCAAAAATATACCGTATTTATTTATACTTGGTATTTTCCTCTTTCTATTAAATTTATTATTATTTTATTCCTCAATCTATTATGTATTTTTTTTCTAGGTACAATTTCTTTTTCTTATATTTAAGTTTTTAACTTCTCATTCTTATTTTTCCTTTCATAAATATTTAACCCAAATCCATTATTCTTATTCTCTACAGCCCATCTAAAAAGCCCATTTTCTTTTTAAGCAACATCATATATTTAATTCTAATTAAATATGTGCATGAACAACCTTATAGCTCATTGGATAAGTCCTTGTATTGTTATTCCATAAGTCACATGTTCAAATCCCCATTCTTGCAATTATTTTTTATCATTTTTTTTATTCTTCTCATAACCTACAAATGAGACCTTTCATTTCCAAAATGAATGGTGACCTTTCATTTCTCTTTTAATTCTTATGTTAAATGCATATATTATTATACATAATTCACCATTACACCATCTTTATTGTCCTCCTCCATCTTTTCCTTCATCATATTTTTCTATCTCTCATTTCTCCCTCTTCACCTAAAGTCCAAGAAGAAGAACATGAGGAACTCTTCAAGAAGGTCTCGGTAGTAACGCGAGGCTGTCGGCGGATAGACAAGCCCGGTGACAATACCGGCTTGTGTATGTAAGTCCCTTCACTTTTTCCTTCCTCCATCTCTTTCTTTTTCTCTTTATATTTCTCTTGTTTTATATTGCCATGAAAAACTTCACTTGACATATCATAGTTCATAAATAATTAATTAAATGGATATATATAAATAATGAACACACAAACATACACACATATATAGTTTGTAAAGTCTTTTTCATTACTCTCAATTCACATGTTAAGATTTCATAGTGACCAATTAGGATTGTATGTTTGTTGTTTTATTTTAAATCACTTTATTTAAAGTTTGTAAAAAAAAAAAAATGAAGTTACGAATAAATACCATAGTTTTCTCATTTCTCACATATGACATATCAATACCTTTAGTTTTAAAAATTAATTTATAAAATTTATTTTAAAACTAAAGGTATTGATATGTCATATGTGAGAAATGAGAAAACTATGGTATTTATTCGTAACTTCATTTTTTTTTTTTTACAAACTTTAAATAAAGTGATTTAAAATAAAACAACAAACATACAATCCTAATTGGTCACTATGAAATCTTAACATGTGAATTGAGAGTAATGAAAAAGACTTTACAAACTATATATGTGTGTATGTTTGTGTGTTCATTATTTATATATATCCATTTAATTAATTATTTATGAACTATGATATGTCAAGTGAAGTTTTTCATGGCAATATAAAACAAGAGAAATATAAAGAGAAAAAGAAAGAGATGGAGGAAGGAAAAAGTGAAGGGACTTACATACACAAGCCGGTATTGTCACCGGGCTTGTCTATCCGCCGACAGCCTCGCGTTACTAGCGAGACCTTCTTGAAGAGTTCCTCATGTTCTTCTTCTTGGACTTTAGGTGAAGAGGGAGAAATGAGAGATAGAAAAATATGATGAAGGAAAAGATGGAGGAGGACAATAAAGATGGTGTAATGGTGAATTATGTATAATAATATATGCATTTAACATAAGAATTAAAAGAGAAATGAAAGGTCACCATTCATTTTGGAAATGAAAGGTCTCATTTGTAGGTTATGAGAAGAATAAAAAAAATGATAAAAAATAATTGCAAGAATGGGGATTTGAACATGTGACTTATGGAATAACAATACAAGGACTTATCCAATGAGCTATAAGGTTGTTCATGCACATATTTAATTAGAATTAAATATATGATGTTGCTTAAAAAGAAAATGGGCTTTTTAGATGGGCTGTAGAGAATAAGAATAATGGATTTGGGTTAAATATTTATGAAAGGAAAAATAAGAATGAGAAGTTAAAAACTTAAATATAAGAAAAAGAAATTGTACCTAGAAAAAAAATACATAATAGATTGAGGAATAAAATAATAATAAATTTAATAGAAAGAGGAAAATACCAAGTATGAATAAATACGGTATATTTTTGAAGAGGGATAATACAAATGTATAAAGATTTTGGGGTCATTACAGTTGTCCCCAGCGGGCAGCTTCCCTGCCACAACGTTGGGGATGAAAAACCCCTCCAAGAGGCATTCGAGCCCGAGCTTCCCTCGCTCGGCTATCCCCTGCGGGCAGCTTCACTGCCACAACGCTGGGGATCTGTAACAACTCCATTTTTAATGTACAAAGAATTGATTTAAATTCAATGTATACTTGGAGTATTTATTGCAGCTGATATCTCTTTAAGTATTTATTTCACTCCATAATTACAAGAAGGAGCTTGTAGCTTATTAGTAATACCTTGCACTGCTGAACCAAGCCACCAGAGTTCAAATCCCCAGCCCCACATTATTTTTTGTATTTATTTTGTTTTAATTTTTGGAAAGTCAACAGTCAAACCGCCATAACTCACATGAAATGATAACTTTTGCAAAATACCGTATTTTCGCACTTAAATACCACCATGTTGGTTTATCACATTTAACCCCTAAACTTTACTATACCTTAAAATAGATCACGAGGTAATGACCTACCTCCACACACACTCATATGAAATCATAACACACTACCTTGAAAACATAGAATACGATAAAACAAGATGTATATTAAAATACCATTTTCTTTATAAACCTTTCTAAAAGTTCTAAGTTTTAAACAATTTTAAAACAATATCTTTTAAAAGGAAAATACGATATGTCATGGACATCGATCGTTTATCTAAACCTGACTTTGTGGTGTCTAGGCAAGTGTGTCTAAGGCGAGTGGTTACTTAATTAGGACCACTACTTGTAGTGGAGAGCCTCCCACTCACCTGGCACTTACCTGACCGCAATTGGCGGTGAAGAGGCGATTTGAGGCTTCTAATGACGTGTCGTTTAGACCATTTAGAAATAGGCTAGTTGGCTTAAGAAACCCTAGAATCTAAAATACGGAAATTTACACCCTTTTACAAATAAATACCTTATTTTTATAAAACCGTTTTCTAAATGATTAGTATTTATTAAATCTTTGCAAAGCGCCACTACAACCCACTTTTGGGGAACTCGTTAGGGATAGTACGGTTTATCGTGCACCCTCGAGTTTAGTAGTACGAGATTCAGACCTCCGCAAGGAGCATTCGGTCTCGAAAGGTTTAAAATACGACATTTAAGAAAAATGAGATTTTTGGAAAAAATAAAATATTTATTAAAAATTATTCTTGTATAAACATATGTATATTTATCATTTAAACACCTATTTTATTATAAGATAAAGTTTCCACCTTTTCCTAAAAAAAATTACAAGATTAAAAGTTACATTAAAATACCATGAATTTCAATTAAATCAATATTACAAAATTAATACTTTTATTTATGTAATTAGGATATTCTCACTAGAAATAACACAAATAAAATTTACACTCGTTATAACTCTAAAGACGAATAATAAATACTTGAGGTGTATCTTGAAAACTATACAAAAGTACTTTTTACATAAAAACCCCTCAAGTTTTATAATTTACAATAAGGACCCTAACAATTATAGAACTTCAAATTACAATTCTTTTAGTCTGACTCGGGTTTGAGTCTGATTATTTCTGACTTGAATATGTTTCAAGTCAATCTATATTCTTTAATATTCCAACTTAATATGAACACATGAATCCCAGAATCCAGTTAACAATCTAAACAACTTGACTGAATCAAACCATGGATATACATCCATTATTCCGTTATTCCATTTACCTGATTATGCAGTTACAACATGTTTACTGATATCATGGTTTTGGTCGGTCATCTAACTTACACAATACAATACAATACAACAATACTATCAAAACACTACGGGGTTTAAGGGGTAGATTGGTATGGAAGCTGTTAAAGGTGGCACGAGGTGGTCAGATTAAGACACCTAACCATATTCCGTTGCTGTTGTACCGTGGCTTAACGGTTCCTTGTACATCCGTTTGCCCTGGTCTCTAGCATATAGAGACCCCTCTCGTATACACTGGCATCCTTCTGTACCAAGCTACAAACAACAGCGTTAACATAATATTCTACAACATTATACTTTAGAAAATACTCTTATTCTGTCTTTCTAATTCTTCTTTATCTTTGGGACTTACCGAGCGACCTGTTCGCTGACGACATTTTATTTCTTTCTTCTTTGAATGTCGTCAGGTGCTTTGGACCCAGCAGAGATCGAGCCTACCGGTGAAGACTTGGAGCAGTTTCACGAAGACCCCGAGCTCTAGATATTGTACCTTGTTCTATTCAGTATTTTCATTTCCTGTTATGCCACTGTTTAGGCATCGCTTTTCATTTCAGTTGTATTTACTTTTCATGCATTATACAAAAGAATGTTATTAATAAAGTTGCTGTTTTTTTCTATGTCTCTTGTCTCTTGTGATTTTTTTATATTGCTTAGATACGCTTAGCGTATGTACTTCTAAATATATACGTAGCGGACCTCGTCGCATCCACTTCGCCGTACACCAGGAAGCAGGGCGTGACAGGTTTTGTTGGTGGCCCATGCAGGTCAGAGCTGTATGAATCCCTATCATGCAGTTCTGGTCTGCGTGAACAACCTAAGCAATATAACACAAGAACCAGCAACTAAAACATTCTTTACAATTCATGTTTCTTGAATCTTAAAAATTTCTATTCCTTAAATCTTATCATTTCATGTATTTGAATCTGTCTTAACCCAAATTTTTCTTCAAGGTTATGGATTCCCCGAACAACACCAGCACCAACGTCAACAACACACCTCCAGCACTACCTCTCGTACTAGCAGTTCCTGCACCAACCACCGAGCAAACAGTGCTACTTGAGGCGATTCGCAGCCTTCTCGAGGGACAACAACAACTTCTGAACCGTCCTGAAACCGACGCACCGGGAGTAAAGCAATTCAGAGCTTTACATCCCAAGCAGTTCTCTGGTAAAGGAAGCCCTCTTGAAGCGGAAGAATGGGCACAAAGCATCGAAGATGATCTGGCAGCAGCCCAAGTGCCAGACCTAGCTTGGGTCCGTGTGGCGAAACTACAGCTCACGGATAATGCTCGCAACTGGTGGAAGGCGGAAGAAAGCCGTCTGGTACAACCGATTGAATGGAAGACCTTTCGCGAGAAGTTCGACGCGAAATACTTCCCTGTGACTGCCAGGTTTGCAATGGAGCAGCAGTTTATTCATCTACAACAGGGTTCAATGTGGGACAAATCAGTAGATGAATACGACGCTAAATTCACCATGTTAAGCCTGTAAGATATGTCACAATAGTTCAATTTTTAAATTTCACATACTACACAGCTAACACAATCTTTAAAAAGATTCGCGGCACACTTGATACCGACGGATGAGATCAGAGCCCATCGCTTTCAACAAGGACTGGACACGGAGATTCAGGATGCTCTAGCCACGGGAAATTTTTTGACTCATGAGGATGATCTAGAGCTGCCCGCAGCTGTGAGGCAGTGATAAAAGCAAGGGGCAGACCTCAGTCTGCAGGAGTCAAGCGCCCTGCCAACCAGATGGCAGATGGAGCCTCGTCCAGGCCACCTTTCGTGCCAAGGCAACCCGGAGTACCAACCCATCGTCCCAGCCCAGCCTTTTGCACCTACTGCAAAAGAACTGAACATATGATGAAGGACTGTCGTCGAGCCAACCGCCTTTGCTTAGTCTGCGGCTCAGCTACTCACAATATTGGGTCTTGTCCCCAAAGACAGAACCCAGTTGCTGCACCCAGGCCAGCAATTACCTATCCGCAGTGACCAGCTCTTCAGGCACCTGCTCCCAGACCTGCACTACCTGCACCACCCAGAGGACCACAAGCTGCACCACCTCCTCGTCAGTTCCATCAAGCTCAAAGGAACGTTTCGAGGAATGCTCCTCAGGCCAGGAGGAAAGTACCAAGGCGCCAGGCTTTCACGATGTCCGTGGAAGAAGCTGAGGCCACTGGCCAAGTCATCACTGGTAAATTTTTCTTTTCAAACTTTGCTTTTCTATTCTACTACTTAGTTACATATTTTCTATACCTAAAACAAATCCCACATACCTTAGGTACAATCTTAGTATCCTCAATCCCTGCACTTGCACTGTTTGATACTGGAGCATCACATTGCTTTATGTCGCAACGGTTTGTCCGAACCCATGCGATTCCAGTTTCACCGCTTGTATCCAGCTGGAATGTCAGTTCAGGAAATGGCGTTCTAAAGGAAACTATGGGATACAGCTTGTGTCCAGTCGTCGTCTGCAGTCGAGAGTTTTATGCTGACTTCAAAGTGCTGGACATACCGAACTTCGATGTGGTTCTAGGAATGGATTGGCTTGGAACTTTTTATGCTACCATAGACTGTCATCAAAGGAGGGTAGTATTCGATATCCCGGACCATCCGGTCTTCTATTTCAAAAGCGGAGACCGTACACTGGGGCCAAGTACCTACAAGCGAGGCCAAGAGAAGCAGTAGTTGCAGCAGCTCAAGCGGAGGAAGAATCAAGACCAGATGTGGTTCGAGAGTTCGACGATGTATTTCCTGACGATATATCAGGTTTGCCTCCCGATCGAGCTCTTGAATTCAGTATTGATTTAGTACCAGGAGCACAACCGGTGATCAAAGCACCCTATCGTTTAAGTCCGGAAGGTTTGAAGGAAGTCCGAACACAGTTGGACGAATTACTGGCGAAAGGATGGATTCGTCCCAGCACTTCAAGTTGGGGATCACCTGTATTACTTATGAAGAAGAAGGAAGGTTCATACAGAATGTGCATCGATTACAGAGCCTTGAACGAAGTCACTATAAAGAACAAGTATCCACTCCCGCGCATCGATGATTTATTCGATCAGTTAAGTGGATCTTGTGTTTTCTCTAAACTAGATCTTCGTTCAGGTTATCATCAAATGAAGGTCAAGGAAGCTGATATTCACAAAACTGCTTTCAGAACTCGCTATGGACATTACGAATTTCTAGTGATGCCATTTGGAGTGACCAACGCACCTGTAATATTCATGAACCTTATGAATCAAGTTTTCCGGGAGCACTTAGACAGGTTTGTTGGCATCTTCATCGACGACATCCTGGTGTATTCTAAGAGTCGGAAAGAGCATGCAGAACATCTACGAATTGTCCTAGAAACTCTTCGACAACATCAGCTTTATGCCAAGTACAACAAGTGCGAGTTTTGGCTAAATCAAGTTAGTTTTCTTGGACATATCGTATCAAGAGAAGGAATCTCTGTAGATCCAGCGAAAGTTTCGGCAGTTAGCGAATGACCTACACCAAAGTCAGTGAAGGATATTCGAAGTTTCTTGGGTTTAGCTGGATATTACAGAAGGTTTATTGAAGGCTTTTCGAAGATAGCAACGCCCCTGACCAAGCTTACACGTAATGATGAAGAATTTGTGTGGTCAGAAGTATGCGAACAAGCTTTCGTAGAACTCAAGTCAAGGTTGACATCAGCACCTATTCTCGTCATACCGGATCAATCTGGAGGATTCGAAGTGCATTGCGATGCATCCGGTAAGGGATTAGGCTGTATTCTACATCAGCACGGTAAGGTTGTGGCTTATGCTTCAAGACAGCTGAAGATTCACGAGCGCAATTATCCGACGCTTGATTTAGAGTTGGCAGCCATCATCTTTGCTCTCAAGATTTGGCGTTATTACCTACTTGGTGAACGAGTGAACATCTACACAGATCATAAGAGCCTGAAGTACGTGTTTACTCAGAAGGAGTTGAATATGCGGCAGAGAAGATGGTTAGAACTCATGGCGGACTTTGACATCAACTTGTAATATCATCCGGGGAAGGTGAATGTAGTACCTGATGCTCTTAGTCGCCAACCATTAGCAATGAATCTCACCGCTCAGTGGAAGCTTCAACAAGACTTGCATCAGATGGAGATTGAAGTAGTCATGCCAGGTAATGCTTCAAGTTTGATGAATTTACAAGTTCAATCAACCATTGTCAATCAGATCAAAGCAGCTCAAGCCAGCGATGCTAAGTTGCAAAAGATCAGAGAAAAAGTGGAGAATGGACTCAGAATAGACTTCATCATCCATGAAGACGGATCTTTGAGATACGGCAGCAGATTGTGTGTACCAAAAGGTTCTGTTCGGGAAGAGTTAATGAAAGAAGCCCACAACTCTCCCTACTCAGTACATCCTGGAGGTACCAAAATGTACAAAGATCTACGTAAAAATTATTGGTGGCATGGAATGAAGCGTGAAGTAGCCAGAAGCGTCGCAAAATACTTGGTGTGTCAGCAAGTAAATGCTGAACATCACAGGACTGCTGGATTACTTAAACCGTTACCAATCCCAAAATGGAAGTGGCAACATATCACGATGGACTTTGTGACTACTCTTCCACACAGCACAAAGGGTAACGATGCCATATGGGTCATTGTGGATCGACTCACAAAGTCGGCTCACTTCATCCCATTTCGAGTTGGCCAATCAACCGAGGCACTAGCAAAGAAGTACATGGAGATAATAATCTAATTTAGATTTAAAACTCTTCATAATGTACTATCTCTGATACCCATGAACTCATACAGGAAATCATGAGACTCCATGAAGTACCGGTCTGCATTGTCTCCGATTGTGACACCAGGTTCCGATCGCAATTTTGGCAGAGTCTGCAAGCAAGCTTGGAAACAAGTCTGAACTTCAGCACGGCTTATCATCCACAAACAGATGATCAGTCGGAACGAACTATTCAGATCTTGGAGGATATGCTTATAGGGTTCCTAGGCACCCTAATGAGGTCTCACAAGGCATCAACCATGCCCATTTCAAAAAATCTAGGTGCCGAGAAACCCGACTACGGATCGTCGGCTAGAAAACTAGGCGAAAAAGAAAACTAGTTAACACTTAACTACAAGTAAACGGAAATACAACCTTTGTAGATCCGTTGCTCCACCTCCATAGCTCCGCAACGAAGTCCCTTTGCTGTCCAAATGAATTCCCGGGCTCTAGCGTCGGCTTCGTCGGAGAAATGGCGAGCTAGGTCGTCGATGTCCATGCCGAAGATGATCTACGTCGAGGCATCGCTAAATCAAGCTCCACCTTCACCAAGTCATGAAAACTTGTGAAGGAAACACACTCTACTACTTGGCAAGAGGTAGAGGATGAAGAAATAGGAAGTGGGTAGACTTTAGAATTGGATTTCTCACTCATTTCCATCAATCACCATTGATGGAGCTTGCTTTCTTCAAGTGAAGAAAGGAAGAAGAAGAAGAATATTATGATAAGAATTCATTAGAAAAGAAAAGAATAATCATTCTTATCATAAAGGTAACCATGGTAAAGTGTAGAGAGTGAACAAGGGTTAGTGGAGTGGTTAGGGTTAAGCATGAGACAAAATGGTGACATAATCAAAGTGTTCATGAAGCTTCATGAAAGATTAAAAGAATGCCACCATTTTTCTCACCCTTTTTCTTTTTCCAAATGAATAACTAAATAATAAATAAATAAATGACAAAGAAAACAAAACCCTAACCATTCACAACCATGGTTTAATCTTTACACTTAACCAATATAGCATGCATCATCAAACATGATACAAACATGTGCACAAAATCATATCGCATATACAATGCGCACATCCGAGTGAGAAAATCCATTCAAAGTGAACCGATACTAGTTAATGCAAAGTAATATATCAAATATATAATTATACATTAAATCATTAAATCAACACTTGATTCAATGATCCGGTCATGTCGCACATAACCGACTGGTATCAATAGTAACAACTTATCGAATCAATACTTGATCCGATAACCCGGCTATATCGCATATAACCGATCAATGTCACAACGCGAGAATCGAATACAGTATCACATACTTGTATTATTCTCAGTCCCGCACATATCTCATATGCGCTCCTATTTCGTTTCGCTTGAGCCAGGAAACCTCTATCTAGGACTCTAAAGACTCGTCAATACGCCGGCAGCAGATGATGATCATATCAAACATCCACAAGCCGCAAGCAGTCTGCTAAACGTAACGGCCACCCGGGTATTGAGCGATCAGAAGATCGACGAGCAAGCCCGCTCACACTCCAGTGAATCCAACCAGTAACACTACCGTACAGTCCGGTCTGATCGTCTGATATGTCGCATATCTCGCCTAGGGGTGGTAAACGTCAGACCCCAATAGCTCGATAAGTCGTGTCGATATGAGGTCTATACCAATTCGAGAAACTACTGGTAACACTTACCAGTAAATCTCAGCAACCCTGGCCAGGGATTTCCTGTTATAGCCAATCGAACACTGCGCAACATCAACCCCCTATACCGGGAGAGACGAATCCCCTCCTATCGCTCATTGCCTCCATGTGACTCGGGACTGTACCCAAAAACCACCGTTTTGCACGCCCTCTTGGACGTGGTAAGATGGAAATCAAAGCACAGTGGGAACCACACAAGACTCTATGACGATCTCGGGTCAACAGACTACTCTGTACCAGTGTCACCAGAGAACTGCCATCTGACGTGAGGTATAATACCATATGGGAGTTCTCGGCGAGTCCGTCCAGTATACCCAGTCTCCACTGAGCACCCGTATATCATCTCCGATGTCAAACACCAATGGATATGGGATCATCCATCGCCCATCTGTATGGGTCGAGAAGGTATACGCTAGTCTACTCTGGTATATCGATGCCCCGTCTCGATACACCCACGACTAGGGACTTTGAAGGATGTACTTATATACTATCATGTCCCCACTAGTATGATCCGCATCATAGTCCAGGCAGTCAAGTACATATCCTAAGGGCTTTACCAACATGTAACAGAGAGACAATCAGTATACACGTTAAGGTAAAGAGCAACCAGATAGCATACTATCATGTCGAGCAAGAAAGTCCTCCCTATATATGTCCCAGCATCCACTACAATATACATCCTATGTACAGTAATGGCCTCTAGGGCATACATATAACTAACAATCTCCCACTTGCACTAGGGCCATCTGTAGCAGTGGTTGTAGTATCTCATACACAACCATCCCATGAAAGTCTCTCTCTGGGAATAGGCCTTCGTGAGTGAATCCGCTGTGTTATCCTCTAAGTCTGCTCTCCTTGCCTCGATCACCCTGGAGATCAACCATCTCCATGATCAGGTGATACTGCCTTAGAATAAGTCTGGATCACTGATGGGACCGTCGTTCCTTGGCATAAGCCACAACTCCATTGTCTCACAATGGTAGGAACGTAGTTCATCTCATGAACCAATATACACCCAAACATCCTCTTTGGTAGCATCTTGAGTAGCGATGTATCCAGCCTTTATCGTCTAGTATGTCACGGTATCTAGCTTGGAACTCTTCCAACATACCGTCCCTTTACTGAGGGTAAAGACAATGCCTGCGACTGACATTCAGTCGTCTTTATCACCCTGGAACCTTTCCAGTGATTCTCCCCAGGATCGATTGATACCATCTAACTACAGCTAGTGAGTATCCTAACATCCAATTAGATCTATCTCATAGATCCAAACTCAGAATTTAGGCGGTATCACATTGATCCTTTATGGAGAATCCTTGTGATAAACGGAGATTGATCGAGCGTAGCATAGGAAACTGCTTTCTTATCAAGAGTATGACATCCACGTACTCTACGAGGATCGCCACCATACTCCCTACTACCTTTTTGTTTATACAAGGTGTAAGTCGATGTAGTACACCCCAGTACTTGTGGGGAGGCGGAATTTTCAAAAACGATCATGTTTAAAGAACGAACATCGACTAACCGCTTGAATCGAAGTTAAACTATAAATAACCGTACACAAAGAGTTTCTTATCAATTGTGTTTAGGGATTATACCTAATGAAACCGGTCCTTCGTCTTTGTGTCCTCCTTCCTTCTCCTCGACCTTCTCTAGGTAGTAGACGATCCACCCGAGAGCAAAACACCAAGCTACACCTCTAACTTGAGGTAACTAATCTACTTTGATTGCTAATCAAAGAAGAAAGGATGATATAGAGTGAAGGTAATGGATGTTTAAGTCTAACTAATCCTTTGATCTCAACACATGAGGATTAAGGATTAGTCTCTTGAAGATGAGAGCTTGAGGAGAGAGAAAGTGAGATGAGTGAATGAGATGAGATAGAGTGTATCATAATATATTATGAAGCATTCTTATTTTAGAATAATGAATAATAGAAATGAATAAGCATGCTTCATAAATGAAAAGAGGTGATTCATTAACATGAGTCATTAAGCATTTATGGTGCATTAATGACCATGATGAATCACCCTCATGACACACTAATCTTATCCAAAGCTTATGTCACCTTAACCTCCTTAGTCACATCTTCTAGAAGCTTCTCGTACAATTACGAGAACGCCCCTCCAATCCGCAAAAATACGGAAAAACTTTAGACTGTAAAAATCCAATAACCGGATACCAGTAACTGGCTTAAACCAAAGCCGACTGGTAAAAACTGTCCGAAAGTCGTACGTGCGTAAACGCACGTATGCATCTGAACCCTTTGTCGCAAAACCATGCGACCTCTATATCGTTTCGCCTGGAGTAGGAAACTCTCTGTGTGGGACTCTAGAGACTCGACTACTACGCTGGCAGTGGGTTTAACCACAGACCGCAAGCGGCACTAGCTGTACGTAACGGTCCCCAGGTAGTTGTCGATAAGAAGGCCGATGAGAAAACCCATCCGAACTCCTACTGAGTCTGATGTGGCAATCTCCATACAGTCCGGTCCGTTCGTCCAAGACTATCGCATATCGGGCCTAGGGGGGCGGCAAGCGTCAGTCCCCTAATAGCGGTATAAGTCGTGTCGGAGGGAAGCCCATTACACCCTGAGAAACTACTGGAACCTACCAGCAAATCTCGCTTGCCCTGGCCAGGGACTTTGCGTAATGGCTCTCTGACACAGCACGATATCTACTCCCAATACCGGGAGGGACGAATCCTGTCTAACCGCCACTGCCTCCAAGTGCTCGGGACTGCACCCAACTGCTACCTGTTTGCACGACTCCTTTGAGCCGTGGTAGGGTAGCAATCTAAGAACAGTGGGACACACTCGAGGCGAAGTAGCAGTGTCAAGTCTGCGGACTACGCTGTACTCATGTCACCTGGGAACTGCTCACTGACGACTGGTATCAAACCAACCAACAGTTCCCTGTGAGTCCTGTCCGGTGTACCCGTAACCTAACGAGCACCTGCATACTATCTCCAGTACGACGTACTGACGGCTGTGGGACAGACCATCTCCCCAACTGGGATGAGAAGCGTACACACCAGTCTACTCCGGAGTATCGATGCTCTGTCTCGATAATCCAACGACCAGGGACCTGAATAAGGATGTGCTTGTAGACTACCCAGCCCCCACTAGTGTGACTGCCATCACAACGCTGGTAGACAAGCAAGATCCTAAGAGCTCTATCAATACGTACACTCACATATCAAGATAGAAAAAACCAAGTAGCATACTACCATGTTTAGCAAGACTGTTATATACATGTGAATATCCCAAGCTTCCATTAAGTAATATACAAACTAGTATGATACAGTAATGGCCTTCTAGGGCATAAACACTAACAATCTCCCACTTGCACTAGGGCCATGTACTGGCATATCGTAGACCAATGATCTCGAGTAGCCTCTCGAACTGAATCTGAGGAAGGGCCTTCGTGAATGGATCAGCAATGTTCTCTTCTGAAGCAACTCTCCGAACCTCGATCTCCTGACGATCAATGATCTCCCTGATCAGGTGATACCGCCTCAAGATGTGTCTGGACTTCTGATGGGACCTTGGTTCCTTCGCTAAAGCTATAGCTCCGTTGTTGTCGCAATACAGAGGTATTGGATCAACTATGGTAGGAACAACCTGAAGTTCTGTTAGGAACTTCTTCATCCAGACTGCTTCTTTTGCGGCATCGCAAGCAGCTATATACTCCGCTTCCATCGTCGAGTCAGCAACGGTGTCCTGCTTGGAGCTCTTCCAGCACACCGCCCCTCCATTGAGGGTAAAGACATAACCCGACATGGACTTGGAATCGTCCTTATCACTCTGGAAGCCGGAATCAGCAAAGGCCTCCAACCTGAGGTCTTTAGCGCCGTAAACCAAGAACATCTCCTTAGTCCTCCTCAGGTACTTGAGAATGTTCTTTACTGCTATCCAGTGTTTCTCCCCTGGGTCTGACTGATACCGGCTTACCACGCTCAGTGCGTAAGCTACATCTGGTCTGGTACACAACATCGCATACATTATAGAGCCTACCGCAGAAGCGTAGGGTATAATAGACATGCGTTCCCTTTCCAAATCAGTCTTGGGAGACATCTCTTTGGAGAGGGTGATTCCGTGACAAGCCGGTAGATTACCGCGCTTAGAATCTTCCATACTGAATCTTTTCAGTACAGTGTCGATATACCTGGACTGCGAAAGTCCCAACATCCTCTTGGATCTATCACGATAGATCCGGATCCCCAGAATGTAAGAGGCATCACCCAGGTCTTTCATGGAGAACCTGTGTGACAAGAATCCTTTGACAGATAGTAGCATAGGAATGTCATTTCCTATCAATAGAATGTCATCCACGTACAAGACGAGGAATACGACACTTCTGGCCACAACTTTACTATATATGCACGGTTCATCTGGATTTTTGATAAAGTCATATTCTTTGACTGTCTCATCAAAACAGATGTTCCAACTCCGCGATGCCTGCTTTAGTCCGTAAATAGACTTAAGCAGCTTGCATACTTTCCCGCTGCTCCCAATCTGATTGAAACCCTCTGGCTGATCCATATAGACGCTCTCTTCTAAATTTCCATTCAGAAAAGCCGTCTTTACGTCCATCTGCCAGATTTCATAATCATGGAAGGCAGCAATAGCAAGAAGGACCCGAATGGATTTGAGCATAGCCACTAGAGAAAAAGTTTCGTCATAGTCCAAACCAGGTCTTTGACAAAAACCCTTTGCAACAAGTCTAGCCTTATAGGTTTCCACCTGTCCATCTACACCAATCTTTTTCTTGAAGATCCATTTGCATCCTATGGGTTTTACCCCATCTGGAGCAAAGTCTAAAGTCCATACTTTGTTGGTGTACATGGACTCCATCTCGGTCCGCATTGCATCTAGCCATCATACCGAGTCGCCGCTCTGGATGGCCTGCTGGAAGTCAGTAGGTTCATCATCTTCTATGATGCAATCCTCTCTATCCCCGTCTATGAGAAAACCGTAGTATCTCTCAGGCGGATGAGACGGCCTACTACTCCTGCGGAGGGGTGCGGAAATGTTCTGTTCTTCTTGAACTTCTGGTTCTACCAGACTTTCAGTAGTAGTTTGTGGTTCTGGAATTTCTTCCAGTTCTATTTCGCTCCCACTTGATTCCTTTTCTAAAAACTGATGTTCTAGAAAATGGGCATTACGAGAAACAAATACCTTTTGTTCCTCTGCGTAATAGAATAGATATCCCTGGAGTGCTTTGGATATCCCACAAACAAACACTTTACTGATCGTGCCTCGAGCTTGTCCACATGCTGCTTTTTAACAAAAGCTGGACATCCCCAAATCTTTATATACTGTAGATGGGGTTTCTTCCCACTCCACATCTGATATGGAGTGGTAGGCACAGTCTTGGTAGGTACCATGTTCAAAAGATATGCCGCTGATTCTAGCGCATGTCCCCAGAAAGATCGCGGTAACTCAGCATTACTCATCATGGATCGTACCATATCCAATAGGGTTCGATTCCGTCTCTCCGATACACCGTTATGCTGTGGAGTGTACGGAGGAGTAAGCTGAGAGAGAATTCCTTTCCCTTTTAGGTAACCTAGGAACTCGGCACTCAAGTATTCACCACCTCGATCAGATCTAAGTGTCTTAATACTTTTGCCGGTTTGGTTTTCTACTTCATTCTTATACTCCTGGAATTTCTCAAAAGCCTCGGATTTATGTTTCATCAGATAAATGAATCCGTATCTTGAGTAATCATCCGTGAAAGTAATGAAATAGGAAAAACCACCTCTTGCATGTGTAGACATTGGACCACATACATCGCTGTGTATGAGTCCTAAGAGCTCGCTCGCTCTTACTCCTTGTCCAGTAAATGGAGTCTTTGTCATCTTTCCTTTGAGACAAGATTGACAAGTGTCATAGGTTTGATATTCGAACGTGTCCAAATATCCTTCTCTATGCAACTTGGTCAACCTTCTCTCATTGATGTGACCCAGTCTACAATGCCATAAGAAAGCTTTATTTAAATCTGGAGACTTTCTTTTTAGTGTGTTCTGGACATTGAAAATTTGGAGTTGGTTTAAAACATATATGCCGTTATTTAGAGTACCGGACCCAATCAAACCATGATTAAGGTGGATGTTAACAACATCTCTTACAAACGTGAAATCATAACCTTTATTTGATAACAAGGAAACTGATATGATATTATACGTTAAGCTTGGTACAAAATAACAGTTATGTAAAACCAAAATATGTCCACTCGTCAATCCTAGGTGATAATCCCCGACGGACGCAGCTCCCACGCTAGCTCCGTTAGCAACCCTGAGGATCATATCACCTTCCTTCAGCACTCTACGGTTTCTCAGTGCCTGCAATGAATTGCAAATATGAGATCCTGATCCGGTATCCAATACCCAGGAAGTAGAGTTGATCGACAGACAATTCTCAATTACAAACACACCTGAAGTCGAAGCCACAGCTTGCTTCGGTTCCTGGTTCTTGGCGTTCCACGCCTTGCAATCCTTCTTCCAGTGCCCTTTCCTGTGACAATGGAAGCACTCATCCTGGCCAACTATCGGTGCTGCAAGCTTTTTCTTTCCCTTCTTTCCCACCTTACTAACACCTCCTCTAGGTTTGGGTGCGGCCTTCTTCTTCCTTCCTTTGGCCCTAGCCTTGGACCCGGAAGAAGATGCACCGCCAACAAACATAGCGGGTGTTTCCCTTGCCTTCTACAAGGTGCCCTCTGCACTCCTTAACATGTTCAGGAGTTCCGCAAGTTCAACTTCTTTTCCTTGAAGATTGAAGTTGAGGATAAACTGGGCGTAGGTGGGAGGAAGGGACTGGAGAATAAGGTCTGTATAGAGCTCATTATCCAAAGTCGTCCCAAGGTCTGCGAGCTCCTCAATATAGCCGATCATCTGTAGGACATGTTCACCTACCGATGACCCGACAGCCAACCTCACTCGAAATAATTTCTTAGAGGTCTCGTATCTTGCTATACGAGATTGCTCTCCATAAAGTTCCTTTGTATGGAGAAATATCCCCTCTAGGGACATATCCCCGTGCCTCCTCTGATGTTCATTGTTCATCGATGCAAGAACGATGCACTTGGCTCTCGCGCAATCTAAATCCCAGGTTTTGCGGATTTCCTTATCCGCATTGCTGGATTTGGGACTAGGGACAGCAGGTGCCGTAGCGGTGAGGACGTACCCCAGTTTGTCATAGGTCAAAGCCATTTTGACATTCTGCAGCCAATCTTTATAGTTTGGCCCCGTCAGTATATTTTTCTCTAAAAGTAACTTAAGTCCAGTCATTTTCAGGGTCGCTGCAATTAGGAGAGAGAGAAGAAAACTCATTAGCATGATGCTCTTGCAAGTTTAGAGTGGTTTTTAGTTTATCTAAACTGGATGGCTCCCACTGTCTCTCGAATCCTTCCTCAAACCATAAAAGAAGAATTAGCCAGGACTATTCTCACCGTACAACACTTGCTTAACCGTTCAGCCAGGCCAGTGTCGATACTTCGAGGGAGGTTTTCCAACGCTTTCGCGAAGTTCCTTAATTAAATAACCTCTTTTCTCTGGGGGCGTAACCCCGCTGACACCTTTCTGGACACCTGCTAGGTTTATAGCATTGATCGTTAAGTGACGAATATCCTGATAAGTAGCATATACTCACAGTAGGATCGGGATCCAAATATCATCGTCTGATAATGTTGTAGGAATGCTACCAACATTCATCAAACTCAAAATGGTATGCATCTCTTTGCAAATTTCAGTTTCTTTAGAAATTCCCGATATAAGTTTTTGCCCCATGCTCTTATGACCTTGGCGTTAGGTCAAAATGTCATAAGTCACATGTCAAGTTCTACCCATCATTATCTTGTCAATTTGAACCCATCCGTATATATCCTTGACGTTCGGCCAAAATGATAATACGACTGTCCCAAACTAACTCATCTATCTATGCAACAAATGAATATCCAGCAGCTACCAAACACTATGCCTTGGCGTTAGGTCAAAATACATAGCTTGAATACTACTGAATACCCAGATGAAATGACGGAGGGCTACGACTGGTTTTGGCGAAACCGTGAACGTAGTGAACTTGATATAACCGAAGGAACCTGATAGCTTTTTAAAAGGAGTGGTTAAAGCTCCGCATTTAAAAATATCTGTTTTAAAAATAACCGAGTGGTTTCTTTTAAATTGTTCCAACGATTTAAACTTTGGTTTGTTTTTCTTTGCATTATAGATAATGCGTCCCATCATTAACCTATCATTGCAGAAAACAACGAAAATACAACGTCCTCTTATGCCATCCGCATTCGCCACGGGGTCCCGTCATCACCCGTTAGGTTACTTAACTAACGACAGAGCGGGGGCTGGGCTAGCGCGGGTGTAAAACATAAGTGACGTCTAAATAGCTACAATATATATAGATATTTTACATTCGTCTGACGCAATGATATTCATTCCAGAACACAGATAAACAATATTGGATTTGCAAGCAATCTGTATTTCTTTTGAGCCTGCAAGAAAAGACAGATTACACAGTTGTGATGAATAGCCGTTACCCCACCCTCGACCCCTACGGGTACGGCAAACTACCCGCCCGGCAGTTTGTGTACCCCACCTTGGGTCAGTCCTAGGAGCAAAAACAGTAAAATGAAATAATACAACGGTGGCTACAACCGCAACCTGGATGTGCCCCGCAAAAATAATATTACAACAAATTACATTTACAACAAATGAATTAAACAATAACCCATTGCTAAACCCCGGCTAAACACCACAACAGTCCAATACAGTTTATATGCACAAACAGATATAACCATTTCAGAAATGTGCAATCCCCTGCCAACTGACATACTAGCAGTTAGGGGAGGTTTACGAACACATTAAACAATCACAGATATAATCCAATATGCAAATACTGTACAATTTCGATCGATTAAACATCTTTAATATTGCTCAAAAAACTGCTCTGTTAAACTGAAACCTGAGCAAAATTAAAATATTCCAGAAAATCCCAAATATTACACAGAAGCAACAGAAGAAAACTTGGTTCATGACTCGCCAACTCGGCGGCGGAACCGCGGCGACTCAGTAGGGTGAGGCCGCGGTTCCGCGGCGATTTAGACGATTTAGGAGACTATTTTTCTTGGGTGTTCTACTGTGGTCATTTCAAGCTTTCTGCACTCACCTGAAAAATTTTTGGACATCATTTTAAATTCGACAGAAACTGAATTTTTCGGGACTTTCCGGTTTCGTTTTTTTTCGTTCGAAATTCGTACAAATTTGCAATTAAGTTATTTATTGTTTAGCGAGGCTCTGATACCACTGTAAGTCGATGTAGTACACCCCAGTACTTGTGGGGAGGCGGAATTTTCAAAAACGATCATGTTTAAAGAACGAACATCGACTAACCGCTTGAATCGAAGCTAAACTATAAATAACCGTACACAAAGAGTTTCTTATCAATTGTGTTTAGGGATTATACCTAATGAAACCGGTCCTTCGACTTTGTGTCCTCTTTCCTTCTCCTTGACCTTCTCTAGGTAGTAGACGATCCACCCGAGAGCAAAACACCAAGCTACACCTCTAACTTGAGGTAACTAATCTACTTTGATTGCTAATCAAAGAAGAAAGGATGATATAGAGTGAAGGTAATGGATGTTTAAGTCTAACTAATCCTTTGATCTCAACACATGAGGATTAAGGATTAGTCTCTTGAAGATGAGAGCTTGAGGAGAGAGAATGTGAGATGAGTGAATGAGATGAGATAGAGTGTATCATAATATATTATGAAGCATTCTTATTTTAGAATAATGAATAATAGAAATGAATAAGCATGCTTCATAAACGAAAAGAGGTGATTCATTAACATGAGTCATTAAGCATTTATGGTGCATTAATGACCATGATGAATCACCCTCATGACACACTAATCTTATCCAAAGCTTATGTCACCTTAACCTCCTTAGTCACATCTTCTAGAAGCTTCTCGTACAATTACGAGAACGCCCCTCCAATCCGCAAAAATACGGAAAAACTTTAGACTGTAAAAATCCAATAACCGGATACCAGTAACTGGCTTAAACCAAAGCCGACTGGTAAAAACTGTCCGAAAGTCGTACGTGCGTAAACGCACGTATGCGTCCGAACCCTTTGTCGCAAAACCATGCGACCAATATATCGTTTCGCCTGGAGTAGGAAACTCTCTGTGTGGGACTCTAGAGACTCGACTACTACGCTGGCAGTGGGTTTAACCACAGACCGCAAGCGGCACTAGCTGTACGTAACGGTCCCCAGGTAGTTGTCGATAAGAAGGCCGATGAGAAAACCCATCCGAACTCCTACTGAGTCTGATGTGACAATCTCCATACAGTCCGGTCCGTTCGTCCAAGACTATCGCATATCGGGCCTAGGGGGGTGGCAAGCGTCAGTCCCCTAATAGCGGTATAAGTCGTGTCGGAGGGAAGCCCATTACACCCTGAAAAACTACTGGAACCTACCAGCAAATCTCGCTTGCCCTGGCCAAGGACTTTGCGTAATGGCTCTCTGACACAGCACGATATCTACTCCCAATACCGGGAGGGACGAATCCTGTCTAACCGCCACTGCCTCCAAGTGCTCGGGACTGCACCCAACTGCTACCTGTTTGCACGACTCCTTTGAGCCGTGGTAGGGTAGCAATCTAAGAACAGTGGGACACACTCGAGGCGAAGTAGCAGTGTCAAGTCTGCGGACTACGCTGTACTCATGTCACCTGGGAACTGCTCACTGACGACTGGTATCAAACCAACCAACAGTTCCCTGTGAGTCCTGTCCGGTGTACCCGTAACCTAACGAGCACCTGCATACTATCTCCAGTACGACGTACTGACGGCTGTGGGACAGACCATCTCCCCAACTGGGATGAGAAGCGTACACACCAGTCTACTCCGGAGTATCGATGCTCTGTCTCGATAATCCAACGACCAGGGACCTGAATAAGGATGTGCTTGTAGACTACCCAGCCCCTACTAGTGTGACTGCCATCACAACGCTGGTAGACAAGCAAGATCCTAAGAGCTCTATCAATACGTACACTCACATATTAAGATAGAAAAAACCAAGTAGCATACTACCATGTTTAGCAAGACTGTTATATACATGTGAATATCCCAAGCTTCCATTAAGTAATATACAAACTAGTATGATACAGTAATGGCCTTCTAGGGCATAAACACTAACACAAGGTTCATCTACCATTTTGATGATGTCAAACTCTTTGACTAATCCATCAAAACAGATGTTCCAACTCCGCGATGCCTGCTTTATCAGATAAAGCATCTTGCACACGTTTCCGCTGCTCCCACTGTCTACGAGGCCCTCTGGCTGTGTACTTACAGGCGTTCTCTTCTAAATTATTATTTAGAAAAGCAGTCATGGCACCCAACCACCAGATATCGTAGTCATGGTATGTAGCCGTAGCAAGTAGGATCTGGATGGACTTAAGCATAGCTACTTGAAAAAGGTTTCATCATAATCCATGCCTGGTAAATGATGCAAACTTTTAACATGTCTAGCTTTGAAAGTCTCAACTTTTCCATCTACACCAAGTAATCTTCTCAAGATATACTTGCTCCTGATGGGGATTTAACCCTTCAGATATAGCAACTAAAGTCCATACTTTGTTGGTGTATAAGGATTCCATCTAAGATCGCTAAGCATCCAGCCATTCTTACAGAGTCTTACTCCTGATGGCCAGCTCGAAACTAGTTGGGTCATCATCTCATGATGCAATCCTCGCTCCCGCTGTCATAGAGAAACCGAAGTATCTCTCAGGTGGGTGAGGAACCCTACTAGATCGGCGGAGAAGCTGAGGTTCGTTGGTTTCTACTGAATCCTTTGGTTCTATCAAATCATCAGCTGCAGTTTGTATAGCTGGAACCTTTCCAGTTCTACATTACAGACTTTGCCTCGAGCTTGTCCGGATTTTGCTTTCAGACATTAGCCGGACAACCCCAAATCTTAACTAGCTTAAGAGATGGGCTCTTCCCTTTCCATATCACATATGAAGTGGTAGGCTACTGATTTGATCGGGACCCTATTCAATAGGTATGCAGCTTCTCAAGCGCATAACTCCCAAAGGAAAAAGGTAACTCAGTAGTACTCATCATAGAGCACACCATATCAAATAGGGTGTATCTGCTCCGCCCCGACATACCATCGTGCTATGGTGTATTCGGAGGAGTAATGCCGAGAGAGAATCTCATTCTCCTTTAGAATAGTCCAGGAATTCCGTGCTCAAGTATTCTCCTCCTTGATCACATCAAAGGACATAATACTTATACCCGTATTTTGGTTCTCTACTTCTTGCTTATATTCTGTGAATATCTCAAAAGGTTCGGACTCATGTTTCAACAGGAACATAGGTCTGAATCTCGAAAGATTATCAGAGAATGTAATGAAGTACAAAGAACCGGTCTTGGCATGTGTAGAAAGGGAACCTACATACGTCAACATGTATCATCCCAAAAGTTCACTAACTATTTCTCTGTTTCCAATAAACAGAGCTGTGGTCATCTTATCTCTGTGACATGACTGGCAAGTTTTCACAAGATGTAAATTCAAACTGATTTGAATATGCATCTACATGTAACTCCAGCTAGTCGGGTCGCATTGATATGACCTAGTCTACAATACCTCAAGAAGAATTCGTTCATTTCTGAACTCTTCCTCTTGTGTGTGTTCTGTATACAAGGAACTGTTGTTTGATTTAGAACATTAATGCTTTTAGATAACGTGCCTGAACCGATCAACTTTTGATATAGGAAATGTTCAAAACATTATCCAACAATACAAAATTTTATCATTTCTTTACTAATAAAGAGAGTGATATGATTTTGTATATCAGGTTCGGTATCTAATAACATTCGTTCAGAATCAATGTACCGGTAATACAGGGTGACAGTGACCAACAGACTTGGCTGCAACACTTGCCCCGGTTTCTGTCTCATGAAACTTATCACCCGTTCTCAGTTTTTCTACCCTTTTGTAGCCCTATGTAACAGCTTACATATTTGGGATCCTGATCCGGTATCATATATCCAGGATTCGGAGGATACTGAGAAACAGTTCTGTATAATGAACACACCCGAAGATGATGCATCAGCATGCACTCTCTTCGTTTGGGCGGCACGGGAATTCTGGTATTCCCTAATTTCCTGCTCTGTCTTATAACATTTATAAGTAGGAGCGGGACCAACGTTCCCCAGCTCCGTATAACAAGCGGGTTCGGTCAATAATCCGTATTATTATCTTGATTAAGGCGTGATATGGTCGCTACCTGGAGAGAGAGAGAAGAAAACACTCAGCGTGCGCTCTGTCAAGAATAGATTGGTTTTTATTTTATCTAATCAGGATGGCTCCCACTGCTTTTTATCAAATCTTCCTTCAAACCCTAAAAGGAAAGACTAGCCGGGATTAATTACACACTACAAGTTCGCCAATCTTTCAGCCAGGCCAGTGTCGGTACTTTGAGGGAGGTCCCCCCGTGCTTTCGCACGAACCTAATTAATGTAAACCTCGTTTTCCCAGAGGCGTAACCCCGTTGACACCTTTCTAGACACCTACTTGATCGGCTAATTGTAATGTATAAAACTCTCCCAGGAGTAATAATTACTCGCAGCGGGTATCGGGATCCAACTATCTCATAGAAGGTATGCAATCTCATTGCAAATTTCAACACTTGAAATTCCCGATAATATTTTGCCCCTAGCGTCCTATGACCTTGACAGAGGTCAACAAACCATAGGCTGCTAGTCAAGTTCAACCCGTCATTTCTTGATTGAAGTAAACTCACCCGCACGACCCTTGACAGAGGTCAACAAGGTCGCACGACTACCCTAAATCAATCACATCATATGCTTATGCAGATAAGCACTAATTAGCTACCGCACACTACGCCTTGACAGAGGTCAACAAACGCAGCACGAATACTAACTACTACTTATCTGAAATGACGGAGGGCTACGACAGGTTTTTCTGAAAACCTATTGTGTAATGAACTTGATATCGTTGTAGGATCGAATGAATTTTGAAATGGAGTGTTTTTGAGGCTTTTCTAGTTTTGCTAAAGGAGTCACTCCCGGTGAAGGGATCGTCGGTCCTTTCCTCGTCGAATGAGGTGCGGGATATATCATATATATCTCTGTGCAAAGTAAAAACTTTTAAAATCAATCAAAAGACAAACCGAATGTGTAGCATCTGCCAGTTATTGCTAAAGGAGTCACTCCCGGTGAAGGGATCTCGGTCCTTTCCTTATCGAATAAGGTGCAGGATATATCATATATACCGCTGTGCAAAGCAAGAACTGTAGCTACCTGTTTTATTTTTGAAATTCGATTCTACAACATCTTAGGTTTCTTTTATTTCATTAATCACATTAATGAAGTCCCATCATTTAAATACCTAAACATCACAGATAAATACGACGTACACTTATGCCATCCGCATTCGTCTCGATGTCCCCTCATGCACCGTTAGGTTAGGTAACTAACGGCAGACCGGGGCAGGGCTAGCGCGGGTGTAAAACATAAGTAACGTCTATATAATATATCATATATACTATATACTGTATCTATCACAGAACATCACATGATCACATCACAGATATCGCAGCAGAAGAATCATATGAAATATTGGATATACTAGGACGTCCGTGTTTTCAATACGAGCCAGTATAAAACACGGATTCCACGGTCGCAATGAATAGCCAAACCCACACCCCTAGACCCCTACGAGAGCGGCAAGCAACCCTACAAATTCTGGAGTTAGCAGACCCGGACTCGACTCCTCGAGTTGGTCTCCCACTGGACTCCAGAACCCGGTTACTTGTGCCCTCCTCCTTGGGTCTATCCTAGTGCGGAAAAGTAAATAATATACAAAGGGTGACTTCTTCCGCAACCTGGAAGTGCCCCAATAAAAGAATATTACATACAAGTTTTTACATGAATCAAAATGAAAAACACTCATCTCACATAAAAACCCCCGGCTATTCAAACACGACGATCCAATATAACATATCCAGCAACACATAACATCACATGTCATCAACGTAAGTAAATATGTCCATCCCAATTGTCGTTGACATATAGCAACGAAACCGGCGATATCACATATTACACTTACGGTCACACAAAAGAAAGTGTAAAACTACAACAGTTGGAATCCGCAATCACCTCAGACATCGCATGCCTGACCAAATGAATTACTTAGACATCACATGCCTAACAATTATAAACCCCGCATTTTAGTCTCAAAATCGAAAACACTTTTCAATACCAAGTCGGGGAATTCAACAAGATTCCCGACACTTTGATCGAATGCTCGTCGCAAACTTTAGTAGGCGGCCGCACCCCCGTCGCCGTCGACAAAGTGCACCAAGGCGGAACACCGCTGCCGCGAGCACCCGGACGGATGCTTTCGGCGACGGGGTTCTCCTACAGTCACTTGGTCGGGGCAATGGAGTGAGACTGTCTATTAAGTTTACCCGGCGAGTATCCGCGTACACTACGTGATTGCGACGGACTTTTGATCGCATCAAAATTCCGTGGCAACCGATCAAGCGAGACTAAACTGCTAGATTTATAACATTCATTCAGTTATCTCATAACTACTTGTGAATTCCAATTATTGTATCCCATTCCGGATAAATAGAAAATGTCAAACTTTCCGATCGAACAATCGAACACCCAAGTTTTCCCGA
This sequence comes from Agapanthus africanus, assembly GCA_030015575.1. Lineage (NCBI taxonomy): Eukaryota > Viridiplantae > Streptophyta > Magnoliopsida > Asparagales > Amaryllidaceae > Agapanthus > Agapanthus africanus. The sequence continues at coordinate 355,527,200 of CM057342.1, read as the reverse complement.
TACAGATCAACACATGAAACAAGTCTAAAAACATTCAGTTCGTGCCTCAGTACCAACGGTCCAGCCGTAGAAGGGTCAAGCCAACGCCTCACATGTGGCACGCCGTACTGCCCCAAACCCGAAGGTTCAAAGGGCAGTTCAAGACGGTCACATAATCGAGTTAAGGTTTGTTGTCTTCTAGAGGGTCCATTGCATTACTTGCACTACTTAGAACGTCATTAAACTACGGAAAAATCCAACACTTGGAAATTTCCCGACAGGGGAAAAATTGGGTATTTATATCCGGTCGAACCTTTTAACATATTCTAAAAATACCCGGAAAGCCACATAGACAAAGTTTGTAATAATCCGAACGATTCATCGAGTCCCAATACAGCCCCAAAATACTCAACTGTTTAATAAAATATTAAAATTATACAGAAAACACAGGAGTCAAATATAACAATTACTGTGCAAAGAGGAGTCAACGAGTCAATAATATGGCCGCGGAACCGCCGCGCCACGTGGGCTCAGGCCGCGGTTCCGCGGCGTTATGACGGAGTTGGGTCTCCATTTTTCACAGTATTTCATAAAAAACCCTGCTTGATTTTCTGGATATTTTTAATCTTGAAAAATCCACAATTTTCAAAACAGGACAGAGAGCAATTTGGAGTTAGGTTTTCGGTTCGTCCGGCTTTCAAACTCCGTCTAGACTTCGCCTAAGGCTCTAGCTAGGCTCTGATACCACTGTAGGGTTCCTAGGCACCCTAATGAGGTCTCACAAGGCATCAACCATGCCCGTTTCAAAAAATCTAGGTGCCGAGAAACCCGACTACGGATCGTCGGCTAGAAAACTAGGCGAAAAAGAAAACTAGTTAACACTTAACTACAAGTAAACGGAAATACAACCTTTGTAGATCCGTTGCTCCACCTCCATAGCTCCGCAACGAAGTCCCTTTGCTGTCCAAATGAATTCCCGGGCTCTAGCGTCGGCTTCGTCGGAGAAATGGCGAGCTAGGTCGTCGATGTCCATGCCGAAGATGATCTACGTCGAGGCATCGCTAAATCAAGCTCCACCTTCACCAAGTCATGAAAACTTGTGAAGGAAACACACTCTACTACTTGGCAAGAGGTAGAGGATGAAGAAATAGGAAGTGGGTAGACTTTAGAATTGGATTTCTCACTCATTTCCATCAATCACCATTGATGGAGCTTGCTTTCTTCAAGTGAAGAAAGGAAGAAGAAGAAGAATATTATGATAAGAATTCATTAGAAAAGAAAAGAATAATCATTCTTATCATAAAGGTAACCATGGTAAAGTGTAGAGAGTGAACAAGGGTTAGTGGAGTGGTTAGGGTTAAGCATGAGACAAAATGGTGACATAATCAAAGTGTTCATGAAGCTTCATGAAAGATTAAAAGAATGCCACCATTTTTCTCACACTTTTTCTTTTTCCAAATGAATAACTAAATAATAAATAAATAAATGAAAAAGAAAACAAAACCCTAACCATTCACAACCATGGTTTAATCTTTACACTTAACCAATATAGCATGCATCATCAAACATGATACAAACATGTGCATAAAATCATATCGCATATACAATGCGCACATCAGAGTGAGAAAATCCATTCAAAGTGAACCGATACTAGTTAATGCAAAGTAATATATCAAATATATAATTATACATTAAATCATTAAATCAACACTTGATTCAATGATCCGGTCATGTCGCACATAACCGACTGGTATCAATAGTAACAACTTATCGAATCAACACTTGATCCGATAACCCGGCTATATCGCATATAACCGATCAATGTCACATCGCGAGAATCGAATACAGTATCACATACTTGTATTATTCTCGGTCCCGCATATATCTCATATGCGCTCCTATTTCGTTTCGCTTGAGCCAGGAAACCTCTGTGTAGGACTCTAAAGACTCGTCAATACGCCGGCAGCAGATGATGATCATATCAAACATCCACAAGCCGCAAGCGGTCTGCTACACGTAACGGCCACCCGGGTATTGAGCGATCAGAAGATCGACGATCAAGCCCACTCACACTCCAGTGAATCCAACCAGTAACACTACCGTACAGTCCGGTCTGATCGTCTGATATGTCGCATATCTTGCCTAGGGGTGGTAAACGTCAGACCCCAATAGCTCGATATGAGGTCTATAACAATTCGAGAAACTACTAGTAACACTTACCAGTAAATCTCAGCAACCCTGGCCAGGGATTTCCTGTTATAGCCAATCGAACACTGCGCAACATCAACCCCCTATAGCGGGAGAGACGAATCCCTTCTTATCGCTCATTGCCTCCATGTGAATCGGGACTGTACCCAAAAACCACCGTTTTGCACGCCCTCTTGGACGTGGTAAGATGGAAATCAAAGCACAGTGGGAACCACACAAGACTCTATGACGATCTCGGGTCAACAGACTACTCTGTACCAGTGTCACCAGAGAACTGCCATCTGACGTGAGGTATAATACCATCTGGGAGTTCTCGGCGAGTCAGTCCAGTGTACCCAGTCTCCACTGAGCACCCATATATCATCTCCGATGTCAAACACCAATGGATATGGGATCATCCATCGCCCATCTGTATGGGTCGAGAAGGTATACGCTAGTCTACTCTGGTATATCGATGCCCCGTCTCGATACACCCACGACTAGGTACTTTGAAGGATGTACTTATAGACTACCATGTCCCCACTAGTATGATCCACATCATAGTCCAGGCAGTCAAGTACATATCCTAAGGGCTTTACCAACATGTAACAGAGAGACAATCAGTATACACGTTAAGGTAAAGAGCAACCAGATAGCATACTATCATGTCGAGCAAGAAAGTCCTCCCTATATATGTCCCAGCATCCACTACAATATACATCCTATGTACAGTAATGGCCTCTAGGGCATACATATAACTAACAATGCTCAGAGCGTGTATGCTAGACTTCAAAGGATCGTGAGAAGATCACCTACATCTTGTGGAGTTTTCGTACAACAACAGCTACCAAGCAAGCATAGGAATGGCACCTTTTGCAGCATTGTATGGAAGGAAGTGTCGATCGCCATTAAGTTGGGACGACGTCGGAGATAGGGAACTTCTTGGACCGGAGATGATAGTAGAGACTGTTGATGTAATCCGTACTATCAGGGAAAGGATGCGCATATCCCAAGATTGACAGAAGCACTGGGCTGATGCAAAGAGATGACACTTAGAGTTCCAGCCAGGAGATCACGTATTCCTGAAGATATCTCCGAACCGCGGAGTGATCCTATTTGGAAGACGGGGTAAGCTAAGTCCGAGATACATTAGACCGTTCGACATACTCGAACGAGTCGGTGAAGTGGCATACCGTTTAGCGCTTCCACCTTCATTGGAAGGAGTGCATATATGTTCCATATATCCCAACTCAGAAAGTATGTGAGTGACCCCAGCCATGTTCTCGATCATTCCGAGCTCACTATACAGCCCGACTTGTCTTGTGAGCAACAGCCCGTGGAGATCCTGGACAGGAAAGTGAAGACACTTCGGAACAAGGTGTAGGGTGTTTTTCGTCACCCCATTGAGATGGGAATACGCGCGCTCTTGTCAGGCGTACCACAGATTCCCCCTGCCTGGGGTAGGACAGGGTTTATTGATTGTGGGGATCCGAATCTCCGGCAGCCGCGGACTAAGCTGTCGTTAATTACCCCTCGCCTTTAGAGCGAGAGAACCTCCGATTAACGGGTTAAACTGGTCATGCGAACTCAATATGCAGTGTACGTGTGTTGTGTTTTGAAAGGGGTTTTTGGATATATCGGGATCCACGCAGAGTTTTTACGGGGGTCCCGCTACCCGGATAGCGGGCTGGGGGTCAAGAGGGCTAGCAGCCCCCTTGCGGGGTGCGGGGCAGCGTCCCGTTAGAAATTTTTTTCTAACAGGGACAGTTTCGTGGAGCACGTGTGTGTGCAAATATGTATACATATGTAAATGTATATGTATGTACATAAAAAGAGGGGGAAGAGGCATCCAAAGGATGCGCGGGGCTAACGCCTTGGGCGCTGTGCATCCAGGTGCTGTGCGCTCAGGCGCTAGCGTGCTACGTGTCGGCACGTGGGCGCTCTGTGCTTGAGCGCAGGGTACTGTAGCGCAAGCGCGCCATGTGTCGGCACATGGGCACTTTGCGCTTCAGCGCCTGACGCTCGAGCGCAAGTGCGGCACGTGTCGGCACGGGGGCGACTTGCGCTTGAGCGCTAGGCGCCTGAGCGCAAGTGCGCCACGTATCGGCATGGGGGTGACTTGCGCTTGAGCGCTAGGCGTCTGAGCGCAAGCGCGCCACGTGTCGGCACTGAGTGACTTGCGCCAGAGCACTGTGCGCTTGAGCGCAAGGGCGCCACGTGTCGGCACTAGGGCGACTTGCGCCAGAGCGCTTGCGCTTGGGCGCAAGCGCGCCACGTGTCGGCACTGGGACGACTTGCGCTAGAGCGCCTGTGCTTGAGCGCAAGCACGCCAGTGTCGGCACATGGGCGCTTTACACTCGAGCGCAGGGCGCTGTTGTGCAAGCGCGGCACGTGTCAGCACGTGGGCGCTTTGCGCTTGAGCGCTGAGCGCTTGAGCGCAAGCGCGCCACGTGTCGGCACGTGGGCGCTCTGTGCTTGAGCGCCGATGAGGAAAAGAGGCTTTTAGTCTAAAAAGATTCTCGGCGGAGAAATCAGAGTGGAGTTGGACTCCTAAGTGTGTTTTTGGGGTTAATGGAAGGGGATCTTCTTCTTCCTCCTCTGTTAGCTGGATCTTGAAGATCAAGAGATGTGAGATATCAAAATCTCTCTTTTTTGAGATCTGATGACAGATCCAAGTTCCCCTTTGTGGGTTTCGTGGTGAAAAACTATTTTGTTTTTGAAAAGGAAGAGTAAAACTCTTGATTTAATTCAAAAGAAAGAAGAAGGTTTGAGACCTTCAGAAAAGGGAGAGAGATACAAACCCTAGGTTTTTTTGTGAGAATGAAAAGTGTATGCTTTATTCATTATCATGTTGCCTTATATAGGCTTACATATTTACATATAGCCCCTTGGGCTTTACAAAAATGGCATTTTAGCCATCCCATGGCTCATGTGCCATTTCATTTTTGCACATAAGCCATGGGCTTACAAAATATTGGCTTTATGCCCATTTTGTTTACATTCATGCATAAAAAATTACATAAAAATTATTTATTACATGATTTTGTTGTTGGCATGGGGAGGCTGCTTACGGGCTCGACTTGGGCATGGGCCCGCTTGACCTGGGCTTGGGCCCACCTGGCTTGGGGTTGACTTTGATTTTGACTTAGTCAACCGGGGTGTAAATTTTTACCCCAACAAATTGCCCCCATCAATAAATGCATACAGCATATGTGGGTCATGTGCATGAAATTGATGGATCTTCTTTTGCGTGGAGGCGACTCGCTTTGGTTCCCACGTTTTGGGATGCACTACCCTTTTTACGACATGGACGGTCGGCGCTTGACGCGTCCCCCAGATAGAGTGTCCGTGGTAGACGTTTCCCTAGCCCGGAGTGATTTTGTTGATGTGCCCCCGGCGCGGAGTGTCGCTGGTCGACGTTTCCCCGAAGCGGAGTATCGGCTGGTTGACGTGTCCCCGAGACGGAGTGTCTGCTTAACGTTTCCCTGAGACGGAGTGTCGCTGGTCGACGTGTCTTCGGCACGGAGTGTCTGCTGGTTGACGTATCCCCGAGACGGAGTGTCGCTGATCGACTTTTCCCCGGCGCGGAGTGTCGCTGATCGACTTTTCCCCAGCGCGGAGTGTCGCTGGTCGACTTTTCCCCGGCACGGAGTGTCGCTGATCGACTTTTCCCCGGCGCGGAGTGTCGGTGGTTGACTTTTCCCTGAGACGGAGTGTCTGTTGTTGGACGTTTCCCCGGTACGGAGTGTCTGTGTTGGACGTTTCCCCGATGCGGAGTGTCGCTTCTTGACGTTTCCCCTAGACGGAGTGTCTGCTGTTGGACGTTTACCCGGTATGGAGTGTCTGCTGTTGGACGTTTCCCCGATGCGGAGTGTCTGTTGTTGGACGTTTCCCCGGTACGGAGTGTCTGTGTTGGACGTTTCCCCGATGCGGAGTGTCGCTGGTTGACGTTTCCCCGAGACGAAGTGTCTGCTGTTCGACGTTTCCCCGGTACGGAGTGTCTGTGTTGGACGTTTCCCCGATGCGGAGTGTCGCTGGTTGACGTTTCCCCGAGACGGAGTGTCTTCTCTTAGACGTTTCCCCGATGCAGAGTGTCTGCTGTTGGATGTTTCCCCGATGCGGAGTGTCGCTGGTTGACGTTTCCCCGAGGCGGAGTGTCTGCTGTTGGACGTTTCCCGATGCGGAATGTCTGCTGTTGGACGTTTCCCCGATGCGGAGTGTCGCTGGTTGACGTTTCCCCGATGTGGAGTGTCGCTGGTTGACGTTTCCCCCGAGACGGAGTGTCTGCTGTTGGACGTTTCCCCGGTACGGAGTGTCTGCTGTTGGACGTTTCCCCGATGCGGAGTGTCGCTGGTTGACATTTCCCCGAGGCGGAGTGTCTGTTGTTGGACGTTTCCCCGATGCGGAGTGTCTGCTGTTGGACGTTTCCCCGATGCGGAGTGTCGCTGGTTGACGTTTCCCCGATGCGGAGTGTCCCTGGTTGACGTTTCCCCCGAGGCGGAGTGTCTGCTGTTGGAGGTTTCCCCGGTACGGAGTGTCTGCTGTTAGACGTTTCCCCAAGACGGAGTGTCGCTGGTTTGATGCAGAGGTCGATGTTGGAATTGGTTGGTTTGATTTGTTTGATTTGAGTTGACATCAGCATTGCTATACTGGAATATGGTACCAAGAGCGAATCATCATCTGTCTTTGAGAGGATTTGGGAATTGGTTTTCTGTCAGCATCTGCATTGCTGCACTGGAATAATGCCAGGAGTAACTCATCATGTGCCCCGGGAGGATTTGGATTTAGATTTGGTTTTTTTCGTTTGGCATCTGCATTGCTGCACTGGAATAATGCCAGGAGCAACTCATCATGTGCCCCGAGAGGATTTGGATTTGGTTTGTTTGGCATCTGCATTGCTGCACTGGAATAATGCCAGGAGCAACTCATCATGTGCTCCGAGAGGATTTGGATTTGGTTTTTTTCGTTTGGCATCTGTATTGCTGCACTGGAATAATGCCAGGATCAACTCATCATGTGCCCTGAGAGGATTTGGGAATTGGTGGCTTAGGAGACAGGTTTAGATCCCTGTCATCTAAGGCTTTTCCATTTTGTGAGTCGTAAGGGTCTCACAAATCATTTTCTCCCTACGAGTCTTAAGGATCCCGTAGGTGTATTTTCTCCTTAGGAGTCGGAGGGCTCCTAAGTGTGTTGCTCCTTTGTGAATCGTAGGGATCTCACACGGGAATTTCCTCCTCACAAAGTCGAGAGGACTTTGCGAGTGCATTTCATTTCTTTTTTTTTTTACGAGTTTGCGCCCTTTCGGGTTTTCACAAACTCGCAGGCAGTCCTGCTGTTTTTACTCACGGAGCCCTTTCGGGTTTTCATCCGTGCCCATTTTGCTTGTGGACATACCGTTCTTTTTTTTTGGAGAGATCGGGATTGTTTTACGCCCGTGGATTGTATACGGTTTTGCAGGATGTATGATCCAGACCGTAGGGCCGGAAAAATTTCAGGACTTTGTTGGCGTCTGCATCGCTGCACTGGAATGTGGTACCAGGAGCGACTCATCATTCGCCGTTGGGGTATGGGATTTGGAATTTGGTTGGCGTCTGCATCGCTACACTGGAATATGGTACCAGGAGCGACTCATCATTCGCCACTTTGGGGTTGGGGAGCGATGGCTTAGGAGACAGGTTTAGATCCCTGTCACCTAAGACTTTTCAATTTTATGGGCCGTGAGTGTAAGTCCACGTTACCTCTCCCGGTACTTACGGGCTTGCGGAAATGATGAAAAACGATTTTTCAAGAGGTGGTAACATGGACTCAAAATACGGATCTTTGTTAAACAACTAACTAAAAACCTAACTAGAGTTTTACCTACTCGGTTATGGGGCTATACCTTTCTTGAACTCCTTCGTCTTCAACTCTTTCCGGTGTACGGATCGGCCTCACCTCGTCGTCTCCTTGCACCGAAGATGGATCCACCTGAAAGCTTCTACCTTTGGCTTCGTCTTCGAACTTGAAGAAACTAGAACACTTGGTTTGCTAAACCTTGTGAACTAGGATGAGTAGAGAAGTGATTTGGGTTTTCTTTTATCTCTAAGGCAATGTTTCTCAACTCATGAGAGGGTGTTGCCTTGAACTAGAGAGAGAGCAATAGGAAGAGCAAGAGGGAGAGCTCAAGCAAGAGAGAGAAATGAAATGAGAGAATGAGTAACTCTTTTGCCATCCAAGCTCTCATAATCCAAAACAATCATAACAAAATAGTAATCAAGTATTATGTGATGGTTCAAGTCAAAATGGCTATATCATTTCATGCACTCATTTTGCAAAAACAAACAAGCAAGCAAAAGTCTTTGCCATGAAATGATAGCCATTATCATGATGATGGTCAACTAGTCCAACCTAGTCAACAAAGTCAACAAGTCAACCCCTCAACAACCATGTCACTATAATACTTAATTAATATTATTGTTAATTATATTTCTTATTCTCATTAGGGTTTAGCCAAAAGTCAATAGTCAATAGTCAACAGTCAACAACCCCAATGAGAATCCTCTGCCCCTGTCTCTCTGTCAACTGTGCATACACACCCGCATCCGCGTTCTGAGGAATACGAATACAAACGAGATAAAACCAATCCCAAAACGTACACTAGGATCTAGCTTAAACCAAAACCTGCTAGTGTTAACTGTCCGGACACCAAACGTGCACAAGTGCACGGATGTGACCGGACCCTGTCGCAAAACCATGTGACCTCTACTCTTTTGCCTAAAGGCGAATAGCTTTCTGTGTGGGACTTTAAAGACTCGACACTACGCTGGCAGTGGGTTTAACCACAGACCGCAAGTGGCACTAGCTGTGCGTAACGGTCCCCAGGTAGATGCCGACAAGAAAACGGACGAGGTGAAACCCATCTGAACTCCTACTGAGCCTGAATGTGACAATCTCTATACAGTCCGGTCTCTTCGTATGATACATCGCATGGCGGGCCTAGGGGGCGGTAAACGTCAGTCCCCTAATAGCGGTACAAGTCGTGTCGGAGTGTATCCCAGAACACCCTGAGATAGCACTGGAAACCTACCAGTATATCTCGCTTGCCCTGGCCAGGGACTACTCGTGTAATGGCTCTCCTAGACACAGCACGATGTCAACCCCCAATACCGGGAGAGACGAATCCTGTCTAACCGTCACTGCCTCCAAGTGCTTCGGGACTGCACCCAACTACTACCTGTTTGCACGACTCCTTTGAGCCGTGGTAGGGTAGTAATCTAAGTACAGTGGGAACACACTCGAGGCGAAGTGACAGTGTCAAGTCAGCGGACTAAGCTGTACTCATGTCACCTGGGAACTGATAACTGACGATAGTTATAGTACCAACCAACAGTTCCCGATGAGTCTTGTCCAGTGTACTCGTAACCTAACAAGCACCCGCATACTATCTCAAGTACGACGTACTGACGGCTGTGGGACAGACCGTCTCCCACACTGGGATGAGAAGCGCATACGCTAGTCTACTCCAGAGTATCGATGCCCTGTCTCGATAGTCCTGCGACTAGGGACCTGCATAAGGATGTGCTTATAGATTACCCATCCCCCACTAGTGTGACTGCCATCACAACGCTGGTAATCAAGCAAAGATCTTAAGAGCTCCACTAATGTGTATAGGTGATATACTAAAATAAACACATGTACACATTAAAACAGAAACAAACCAAGTAGCATACTACTATATTGAGCAAGATTGTCTATACAAGGTGAATATCCCAAGCGTCCATTAAGTAATATACAAACTAGTATGATACAGTAATGGCCTCTATGGCATATACACTAACAATCTCCCACTTGCACTAAGGCCATGTACTGGCGTATCGAAGACCTATCATCTCGATCAGCCGCTCGAACTGAGTCTGGGGTAAGGCCTTTGTGAGTGGATCAGCAGTGTTATCTTCTGTATTTACTCTCTTCACCTCGATCTCCCGGCGATCTACGATCTCCCTGATCAGGTGGTAGCGCCTCAAAATGTGCCTGGACTTCTGATGCAGCCTGGGTTCCTTCGCTAAAGCTATAGCGCCATTGTTGTCACAATACAGCGGTATTGGATCAACACTGGTAGGAACCACCTGAAGCTCCGTGAGGAACTTCTTCATCCAGACAGCTTCCTTTGCGGCATCGCAAGCAGCTATGTACTCCGCTTCCATAGTTGAGTCAGCAACGGTTTCCTGCTTGGAGCTCTTCCAGCAAACCGCCCCTCCATTGAGGGTAAAGACATAACCCGACATGAACTTGGAGTCATCCCTGTCACTCTGGAAGCTGGAGTCAGCAAAGACCTCGATCTGGAGGTCTTTTCCGCCATACACCAAGAACAACTCTTTAGTCCTTCTCAGGTACTTGAGAATGTTCTTTACTGCTATCCAGTGTTTCTCCCCTGGGTTCGACTGATACCGGCTTACAACGCTCAATGCGTATTCTACATCTGGTCTAGTACACAACATCGCATACATAATAGATCCTACCGCAGATGCGTAGGGTATTGATGACATGCGAGTGTTCATACCAGAATATTGCTTTTACTACCGCCCATTCTTGCGCTCGTTTGTTTATAAGTAGGTGCTTTTAATCTGTGTTTGCTACATATTTGCAGAATACTGGTTCTCAGCTCTAAACAGTGAAATTCATGGAAAAGTATGACAAATTCCGGATTACTGCCAACAACAGATAAAACACGGGTCTCCGCTCTCTATCCGTGTGTTGCCACATACCAGATTAAGGGACAAAATGGCAAATCGATTGTCATTTTCATGCACAAAGCTCAATGTCAACACAAGATCCAAGAAATCTACGCGGAGCTCGAGGAAATCATGACAAAAGATCCACATCACATCACCTTTTGTTCTACTGAAATTCTGGAAGAATTGTGAAGCGTTTCTGAGAAAAGTCATATACCACACAGCAGACAACATGAAACCAGGGAAGCACACAAAACCCGAGGACCCAAATACCCTATACGGCCGCGGATCCGCGACCAATAGGGGGTCTAGGCCGCGGATCCGCGGCCATATAGGCGCCGCAATTGATGATTTTTCAGGGACTGTTTGGACATTTTATGTAGAGCCAGATTCTTACTCTAGGTTTCCAGTTCCCTGCCTATAAATACCCCAGTTCTGAGCCAAGCCAAGGAGTTCATTCTTAAGCCTCTTTTTTGTTAGTTTTTAGTCTTCTTCTTCTTCTTCTTCATTCTTTCCTCCATGAAAATGTAGTGAGAGCATTGAGTGGATGTTAAATGAAGATGAGGGTTTTTTGTATCATTCTTTTGCTTAGCTTCCCCCTTGAGCTCTCTACCTTAACTTGATCTTGCAACCTCTTAAGTGAGCTTGCAAGTTTAAGCTTTGGTCATTGATCTCAAGGGGTTGTATCATTTTGTTCTCTCTTTTGTGCTTCATTTCACATGAGTTCTTTACCCTTCTCTTGATCTTGCAACCTCTTGATTGAGCTTGCAAGTTTAAGGGTTGGCTATTGATCCCATGGCTTGTCTTGAGTTCTATGGTTCATAGTGTTACTTTCTTACTTATCTCTTTCTTGCATTTTTCATTCTTGTCTTTTATTACTTGCAATTTATTACCATGCACTTTAATTACTTGCTTGTAATCTTTTCTTTTCTTTGTTTATCTTTTTGTTCTCTCTTTTTGGTTCGTTTTGTGAATGCTTGTAATTATTGTTGTTAAGAATAAATACGATATTGTAAGTTAATGTTTCTTTGCTCGTTTCCTTTTCCCGTTATTTTCCATTGAACTCCGCCCAAACGATACGCAAGCGCTCCGTTACGCACCCTACCCTACCAAGGTAACGGTGATTCCTAACCGCGACCGGTTGCGTTCGGTTTGGCCGGAGGCGAAAGCAAGAGACAAGAACGGAAGGTGTAATGACCCCAAAATCTTTATACATTTGTATTATCCCTCTTCAAAAATATACCGTATTTATTTATACTTGGTATTTTCCTCTTTCTATTAAATTTATTATTATTTTATTCCTCAATCTATTATGTATTTTTTTTCTAGGTACAATTTCTTTTTCTTATATTTAAGTTTTTAACTTCTCATTCTTATTTTTCCTTTCATAAATATTTAACCCAAATCCATTATTCTTATTCTCTACAGCCCATCTAAAAAGCCCATTTTCTTTTTAAGCAACATCATATATTTAATTCTAATTAAATATGTGCATGAACAACCTTATAGCTCATTGGATAAGTCCTTGTATTGTTATTCCATAAGTCACATGTTCAAATCCCCATTCTTGCAATTATTTTTTATCATTTTTTTTATTCTTCTCATAACCTACAAATGAGACCTTTCATTTCCAAAATGAATGGTGACCTTTCATTTCTCTTTTAATTCTTATGTTAAATGCATATATTATTATACATAATTCACCATTACACCATCTTTATTGTCCTCCTCCATCTTTTCCTTCATCATATTTTTCTATCTCTCATTTCTCCCTCTTCACCTAAAGTCCAAGAAGAAGAACATGAGGAACTCTTCAAGAAGGTCTCGGTAGTAACGCGAGGCTGTCGGCGGATAGACAAGCCCGGTGACAATACCGGCTTGTGTATGTAAGTCCCTTCACTTTTTCCTTCCTCCATCTCTTTCTTTTTCTCTTTATATTTCTCTTGTTTTATATTGCCATGAAAAACTTCACTTGACATATCATAGTTCATAAATAATTAATTAAATGGATATATATAAATAATGAACACACAAACATACACACATATATAGTTTGTAAAGTCTTTTTCATTACTCTCAATTCACATGTTAAGATTTCATAGTGACCAATTAGGATTGTATGTTTGTTGTTTTATTTTAAATCACTTTATTTAAAGTTTGTAAAAAAAAAAAAATGAAGTTACGAATAAATACCATAGTTTTCTCATTTCTCACATATGACATATCAATACCTTTAGTTTTAAAATAAATTTTATAAATTAATTTTTAATTCTGAAAATTTCATGAAATTTACATATAATAGAATATATTATTTTATACACTCTGTAAAAATTTTAGATCGATCCGCATAACGGTTTAGGAATTATATCGTATTTATTCACTGATCGTAAAACAGAAAACTGCAGCTATCGGTCAATTTCTAGGACACATAACTTGGTATACCGGTATCCAAATTGAGCAAACTCAGGTTTTTTTTATATCTACATCGAATGATCTAGATTTTCTTAGTTTTATAGTTTTACCGAAAACCTATCTATGATAAAGAAAACTGCATTACAATATTAAGTGACGGATCTGGACAGAATCTGTTCCGATTCGCACACTGTTTTAAAATTGGACATAACTCGAACACCCGATGTCCGTTTGTGACAAAATTTAGATGTGTAGATGCACCATTGATAGAACTATAATTTTCTGTATATTATATTACTTAGGAATGCATGAAACAACCTGATATAGGCTTTGCAATAGAATATATAGTTGCTGTCCAGAAATCTGAATTTCTGTTTTAAATGCTGATATTAAAATGATCATAACTAGAGCTTCATAAATCCAAATCGTATGAATCTTGGTGTTTTCGATAAGTACATCGAAATACCTACAATTTTCTAATAATTTTCGTAACCTGAAACCTGATACAAAATAACTCAAACTGCGTTTTAAAAATATGTGACGGTGCCGAATAGATTCTGATCCGTTTTGCGCGACGATACGAAAACATATATATCTCTCAAACCGGTAGTCGTATTTAGGTGAAACTGGAACTTACGCATGCAAAACATTTAGAGACATATCTCTGTTTATATTCCGCATTCGTTCAACTTGATTAATTAGTCGTACATAATATTTCTTTACAGCATTGTTTATGGTAGTTACTCAAATAATATACTTGACTCATTTCATATTATTCGAACATGTATACATATTTATCTTGATCATTAAATTATTGTATGTACATAAAGACGATAATTAAATACTTAAGTTGTATTTTGAAAAATATACAATAGTATTTTTACAATAAACCCCCTCAAGTTTTATAAATTACAATAAGGCCCTTAACAATTATTGAACTTCAACTCACTTTCTTTTAGTCTGACTCGGGTTAGAGTCTGACTATTTCTGACTTGAATATGATTCAAGTCAATCTATATTCTTTTATATTCCAACACAACTTGAATACATGAATCCCAGAATCAGTTAACAATCTGTCTGACTGAACCGAACCATGGATATTCTTTTTACAAGTTTCCAGTATTCCATTTACATGACTCTACGGTTATAACCGTTTCCTGATATCATGGTTTCGGTAAGTCAATCAGTTAATCAAGTCAATCAAGCAATCATTACAAGTTTACAAGATAACAATACAAACATGACATCGCGGGGTTTAAAGGGGTAGATTGGTACGGAAGATGTTAAAAGTGGAATGAGGTGGTCAGATTAAGACACCTAACATGAATACTGTTGCTGTTGTACCGTGGCATAACGGTTCCTTGTACTCTCCGTTTGCACTGATCTCTAGCATATAGAGATCCCCCTCGTATACACTGGCATTCTTCTGTACCAAGCTACAAACAACTGCGTTAAACAATATTCCATAATATTCTACAACATAATACTCTAGAAAATACTGTTACTCTGCCATTCTCACTCCACTTTTCTTTGGGACTTACCGAGCGACCTGTTCGCTGACGACATTCTATTTCTTTCTTCTTTGAATGTCGTCAGGTGCGTTGGACCAAGTTGAGACCGAGCCAACAACTGAAGATTTGGAGCAGTTCCAAGAAGATCCAGAGCTCTAGACTTTGTACTTGTTCTTTCCAGTATTTCCTTTTATTATTATGCCACTGTTTAGGCATTGCTTTCTTTTTTTTCATTCCAGTTGTGTTTTCATTTCATGCATTGTATAAAGAATGTTATTAAATAAAAGTTGCTGTTATCTCAATCTTATTTGTCTCTTGTGATTATTTTATATTGCTTAGTTACGCTTAGCGTATGTACTTCTGAGTACATACGTAGCGGGCCTCGTCACGACCACTTCGCCGTACATTGGGAAGCGGGGCGTGACAGGTTTTGTTGGTGGCCCATGCAGGTCAGAGCTGTGTGAATCCCTGTCATGCAGTTCTGGTCTGCGTGAACAACCTAAGCAATATAACACAAGATGCAGCAACTAAAACATTCTTTACAATCATGTTCCTTGAATCTTACCATTTCATATTCCTTGAATCTTATCATTTCATATCCGTTGAATCTATCCTAACTCTATTCTTTCACTCACAATCACCAAATTGTTTTGAAACTGTTACACTTTCCTTTTACAAATTTCGAGGACGAAATTTTTTTAAGGAGGGTAGAATGTAATGACCCCAAAATCTTTATACATTTGTATTATCCCTCTTCAAAAATATACCGTATTTATTTATACTTGGTATTTTCCTCTTTCTATTAAATTTATTATTATTTTATTCCTCAATCTATTATGTATTTTTTTTCTAGGTACAATTTCTTTTTCTTATATTTAAGTTTTTAACTTCTCATTCTTATTTTTCCTTTCATAAATATTTAACCCAAATCCATTATTCTTATTCTCTACAGCCCATCTAAAAAGCCCATTTTCTTTTTAAGCAACATCATATATTTAATTCTAATTAAATATGTGCATGAACAACCTTATAGCTCATTGGATAAGTCCTTGTATTGTTATTCCATAAGTCACATGTTCAAATCCCCATTCTTGCAATTATTTTTTATCATTTTTTTTATTCTTCTCATAACCTACAAATGAGACCTTTCATTTCCAAAATGAATGGTGACCTTTCATTTCTCTTTTAATTCTTATGTTAAATGCATATATTATTATACATAATTCACCATTACACCATCTTTATTGTCCTCCTCCATCTTTTCCTTCATCATATTTTTCTATCTCTCATTTCTCCCTCTTCACCTAAAGTCCAAAAAGAAGAACATGAGGAACTCTTCAAGAAGGTCTCGCTAGTAACGCGAGGCTGTCGGCGGATAGACAAGCCCGGTGACAATACCGGCTTGTGTATGTAAGTCCCTTCACTTTTTCCTTCCTCCATCTCTTTCTTTTTCTCTTTATATTTCTCTTGTTTTATATTGCCATGAAAAACTTCACTTGACATATCATAGTTCATAAATAATTAATTAAATGGATATATATAAATAATGAACACACAAACATACACACATATATAGTTTGTAAAGTCTTTTTCATTACTCTCAATTCACATGTTAAGATTTCATAGTGACCAATTAGGATTGTATGTTTGTTGTTTTATTTTAAATCACTTTATTTAAAGTTTGTAAAAAAAAAAAAATGAAGTTACGAATAAATACCATAGTTTTCTCATTTCTCACATATGACATATCAATACCTTTAGTTTTAAAATAAATTTTATAAATTAATTTTTAATTCTGAAAATTTCATGAAATTTACATATAATAGAATATATTATTTTATACACTCTGTAAAAACTTTAGATCGATCCGCGTAACGGTTTAGGAATTATATCGTATTTATTCACTGATCGTAAAACAGAAAACTGCAGCTATCGGTCAATTTCTAGGACACATAACTTGGTATACCGGTATCCAAATTGAGAAAACTCAGGTTTTTTTTATATCTACATCGAATGATCTAGATTTTCTTAGTTTTATAGTTTTACCGAAAACCTATCTATGATAAAGAAAACTGCATTACAATATTAAGTGACGGATCTGGACAGAATCTGTTCCGATTCGCACACTGTTTTAAAATTGGACATAACTCGAACACCCGATGTCCGTTTGTGACAAAATTTAGATGTGTAGATGCACCATTGATAGAACTATAATTTTCTGTATATTATATTACTTAGGAATGCATGAAACAACCTGATATAGGCTTTGCAATAGAATATATAGTTGCTGTCCAGAAATCTGAATTTCTGTTTTAAATGCTGATATTAAAATGATCATAACTAGAGCTTCATAAATCCAAATCGTATGAATCTTGGTGTTTTCGATAAGTACATCGAAATACCTACAATTTTCTAATAATTTTCGTAACCTGAAACCTGATACAAAATAACTCAAACTGCGTTTTAAAAATATGTGACGGTGCCGAATAGATTCTGATCCGTTTTGCGCGACGATACGAAAACATATATATCTCTCAAACCGGTAGTCGTATTTAGGTGAAACTGGAACTTACGCATGCAAAACATTTAGAGACATATCTCTGTTTATATTCCGCATTCGTTCAACTTGATTAATTAGTCGTACATAATATTTCTTTACAGCATTGTTTATGGTAGTTACTCAAATAATATACTTGACTCATTTCATATTATTCGAACATGTATACATATTTATCTTGATCATTAAATTATTGTATGTACATAAAGACGATAATTAAATACTTAAGTTGTATTTTGAAAAATATACAATAGTATTTTTACAATAAACCCCCTCAAGTTTTATAAATTACAATAAGGCCCTTAACAATTATTGAACTTCAACTCACTTTCTTTTAGTCTGACTCGGGTTAGAGTCTGACTATTTCTGACTTGAATATGATTCAAGTCAATCTATATTCTTTTATATTCCAACACAACTTGAATACATGAATCCCAGAATCAGTTAACAATCTGTCTGACTGAACCGAACCATGGATATTCTTTTTACAAGTTTCCAGTATTCCATTTACATGACTCTACGGTTATAACCGTTTCCTGATATCATGGTTTCGGTAAGTCAATCAGTTAATCAAGTCAATCAAGCAATCATTACAAGTTTACAAGATAACAATACAAACATGACATCGCGGGGTTTAAAGGGGTAGATTGGTACGGAAGATGTTAAAAGTGGAATGAGGTGGTCAGATTAAGACACCTAACATGAATACTGTTGCTGTTGTACCGTGGCATAACGGTTCCTTGTACTCTCCGTTTGCACTGATCTCTAGCATATAGAGATCCCCCTCGTATACACTGGCATTCTTCTATACCAAGCTACAAACAACTGCGTTAAACAATATTCCATAATATTCTACAACATAATACTCTAGAAAATACTGTTACTCTGCCATTCTCACTCCACTTTTCTTTGGGACTTACCGAGCGACCTGTTCGCTGACGACATTCTATTTCTTTCTTCTTTGAATGTCGTCAGGTGCGTTGGACCAAGTTGAGACCGAGCCAACAACTGAAGATTTGGAGCAGTTCCAAGAAGATCCAGAGCTCTAGACTTTGTACTTGTTCTTTCCAGTATTTCCTTTTATTATTATGCCACTGTTTAGGCATTGCTTTCTTTTTTTTCATTCCAGTTGTGTTTTCATTTCATGCATTGTATAAAGAATGTTATTAAATAAAAGTTGCTGTTATCTCAATCTTATTTGTCTCTTGTGATTATTTTATATTGCTTAGTTACGCTTAGCGTATGTACTTCTGAGTACATACGTAGCGGGCCTCGTCACGACCACTTCGCCGTACATTGGGAAGCGGGGCGTGACAGAAGGACAAGGGTAAATAATCCGGATTCCACGAATACCGTGCTTAAATTCCCTAATCCACGTTGTTGCCAATTGCTCTAGCTTCAATTGGTCAAGACTCGGCTCAAAGGTTTTGAGTGCGGATTTCTTTAGCTTACACTTTCGTATCTTTTTCTTAACAACTTTATACTTGCATATATCACTTAGGATAGAACTGAACAAACATATACACATTCTTTATTGACTCGTCTAAAACTTGAATGGACATACAACCATCTCCCAGTGGATCGACCCGTGCTCAACCGGCTAGCTGCGAAGCGACACCGTCTTGATTGCGGTTAATTTTAATTCTTTCAATCAAATGGCGCCGTTGACGGGGAGACGGTAGCGTATTTTCTTCTTGTTATTCAGGTTAATATTCTTTTTGTATATATTTATAAATAATAAAAAAATAAAAAATAAAAATAAAATCTTTTTGTTATTTTTGATAATTTTTGTGTGCAAGTGTGCAGGCTAATCTGGAGCAAGCACAGTAATCCAAAAAGAAAACAGAGAATTTTATTTTGGAGAAGAGACCAAGGGGAGTGCAGGGACCCAAGTTGAAGCCCCAACTAAGCAACTTGACCGCGGAACCGCGATCAAAGGGGGGCTTTAGCCGCGGTTCCGCGGCCGTATTGAGGCCTCAGTGTCCCAATTTTTTCCTGCCCTGTCTCTGTTCTTTTATCGTCTCTGTAAATTCCACTATACTGTATTTTCTGCAGATTTTTGCGGATTTGCAAACGGCGATTGTGGGGAGCAAAGTGTACATTCAAGGCTAAGGTGATTGCAAAGTACAGTGCCAAAGATCCGGGTAGTTTGACCCGCGCAAGCGAACTTTTCAAGCTTACCAGATTTGATTCAACGGGGGTTTCCTAACCCAAAAACTTAATGGTACGTACTTTACTAACACATTCTTCTCAAATCCGACGCATCCAATATACTATTCTTTGCAGGATTCTTTGCAAGTTCGCTAGCAAACGCTAAAAATTGACTAACCCGTATTTGTTGCAGTGCCGTGCTTAAACTAAAAAAACGATTGTTTGATTCTTTATAGAATTTTTATTGAATTGCGCATTGCATACATTAATACGGACTTAAGGGCAAGTGAACTCCACAACATACGGTAAAGGATTTCATCACCTTTTCCGTGGCCCACAAATCACGAACTTGAGCATAACGTTTACCCGCACAAATTTTAAAAGAAACCAGACTTTAAGCCTTAAGGACTTCGCGCTCACTAGGAGAAGTTAACTGTGTTTAGAACCTCGCTTAACGGTATATTGTTTACGGGGTGTCTAGAAAAGTGTTAACGGCGAAACCGCCAAAAGAGAAAGGGTTATTTAATTAAGGACCTTCGCGAAAGCGTCGGAAAACCTCCCCTTATCTCTGCACTTACCTGGCCTCGTGATCAGTGTATTTTGAGCCCGTTTCTCGACACAGATTTATTTTGACAATCAAGTTCTGGAGCAGGTCTAGTTGACCTAGGCGAACCCTAGACCAATTAGGTGCATGGTATTTTTGTGTCGTGATTATTTTTGTCCAGATTCTTTTTGTTTGTATATTTCATTCTTTTGTTAATATCTTACTAAAAAAAATCACATTCTTTTTCCCCTCCTTTTCTCTTCCTTTCATTCTTTCTCTCTTCATATCATGGGTACTCCACCTAGAAAAACTCTTGCCGAACTTTGGTACCCACAACCAGACATTACTTCTTACGGTTCTTGCTTTGGCCGAACGTCGAACGATCCCTCCATGCCCAAAATCTCTTTAAAAGATCGGATAGACGCATCTAGGACAAACACTTGCCCTCCGCAATCCACTTTGTATCAACCTTTTCAACCTCCCCCACCCTCTTATATTGATACCCCTTTTGCAAGTCGTCCTTTGTCCATTGCTGAACATATTGAACAATCCTGCAGCCGATCTTTCACTCCTTTCACCATCACAGATTCTTGGGATCAACAATTCCATTCACTTTCTTATCCAAATGTTGATCCTGCTCCTGTCCAGCCATTCAACTCCTACCAGTCCTACCCGACTTTTGTACCTTCCCTAGACATTGCTTCTGAACCGCCATTTGGAAGTTTTCAGTATCCAAACAATTTTGAATCTTTTACTGAAACCCCTTCACAACCCATGTCTAGTCTGGAACAGTCTTTGGAAGACTTTAGGGTAGCGTCGTACCAACAGATGATGGATTTGAATTCGTCCATGGCCGCCCTCATACAACCTAGTGACCCGGTAGCTAGTTTTCAAGTAGCTCCAAATTTTCCAATGTATGAAGAGGCGGTAGGACAGGTTGACAATTTGAGTGGAGAGAGTGAGATGTACCCCCTTCTGAATCAAGCCTACCCGTTTCAACTTGAATCCCACAACTCCGGTTTTGGATGTCTATGAAAGGTTCCTAGGCACCCTATATAGGTCTCACAAGGCATCGAACATGCCAATTTCAAAAAAATGGTGCCGGGAAACCCTAGACTACGGATCGTTGCTAGAAATCTAGGCGAAAAGTAAACTAGTTAACACTTAACTACTTGGATATGGAAATTACAACCTTTGTAGATCCGGATATCCACCTCCACGGCTCCGCAACGAAGTCTCCTCGCTGTCCATGTCGAACCCCGGGCTCTAGCGTCGGCTTCATCGGAGAATCGGGTGAGCTAGGTCGCCGGCTTCGTGTCAAAGACGATCTACGTCGAGGCATCGCAAGTTCAAGCTCCGACTTCACAAAGTGATGAAACTTGTGAAGAAAACACACTCTACAACTTGGCTAGAGGTAGAGGGTAAAGAAATAGGAGGTGGGTTCTCTTTAGAATTGGATTTCTCACTCTCAAGCTCAAGTTGCCATTAATGGCCTCAAGGTTTCTAACTTGAAGATGAAGAAGAAGATGAGCTAGAAAAATGATAAGTCTTTTTGAAATAAAAAGAAAAAGGAATACTTATCATAATTCTTACTAGGGTTAAGTGTAGAGAATAGACCATGGTTAATGGATGGGTTAGGGTTAAGCATGATGACAATAAAGGTTAAGAAGTCAAAGCTTCATGAAGCTTCAACTAAATGACAAAGAAAGCCACCATCCTTTTTTAAATCATTTCCAAATAAATAAATGAACAAATAAATAAATGAATATGCAAAACCCTAATCAACACTTAACCATGGTTTTAATTCTTTACACTTAACTAAATTATCAAGTATCATCAAACATGATACAAGTATGTGCACGAAAATATATCACATATACAACTTGCACATCAAGTGAGAAAATCCATATAAAGTGAACCAATACTAGTTAATGCAAAGTAATATATCAAATATATAATTATACATTAAATCATTAAATCAACATTTGATTCAATGATCCGGTCATGTCGCACATCACCGACTAGTATTCAATGTATCGATTTATCGAATCAATGATTCGATAACTAGGTCATATCGAATATAACCAATCGAAACATTTATCGCGAGAATGAAATGCGGCATCACATACACGCATTATTCTCGGTCCTGCACATATCTCATATGCGCTCCTATTTCGTTTCGCTTGAGCCAGGAAACCTCTGTGTAGGACTCTAAAGACTCGTCAATACGCCGGTAGCAGATGATGATCATATCAAGCATCCACAAGCCGCAAGCGGTCTGCTAAACGTAACGGCCACCCGGGTATTGAGCGATCAGAAGATCGACGAGCTAGCCCGCTCACACTCCTGCGAATCCGACCAGTAACACTTACCATACAGTCCGGTCTCTTCGTCTGATATGTCGCATATCAAGTCTAGGGGTGGTATACGTCAGACCCCAATAACCGATAAGTCGTGCCAATGTGAGGCTCATAACGGGTCGAGAAACTACTGCTAACACTTACCAGCAAATCTCTGATCAGCCCTGGCCAGGGACTTTCCTGTTACGACCAATCGAGCACAGCGCAACATCAACCCCCAATACCGGGAGAGACGAAACCCCTCCTATCGCTCATTGCCACCATGTGACTCGGGACTGTAACCAAAGACCACCGTTTTGCACGCCCTCATGGACGTGGTAAGGTGGAGATCAAAGCACAGTGGGAATCACACAAGACTCTATGACGATCTCGGGTCTACAGACTAACCTGTACAAGTGTCACCTGAGAACTGCCATCTGACGTGAGGTATAATACCATCTGGGAGTTCTCGGCGAGTCCGTCCAGTGTACCCAGTCTCCACTGAGCACCCGTATACCATCTCTGATGTCAAACACCAATGGATATGGGATCATCCTGTAAGTGCACGGCGGCGCCCCGGCCGTCAATCCGACGCCGGAATGCGGAAGCGGTGAATAACTTAAATTTTGCGGACTTTGCAAACCGGCACCACCGCGCACTTTAACCGGATCGTAACCATTAAACTAGTCTAAGCTAACTAGAAGATGGGTTAGAGATATACCGACGATCCAAGTCCTCCGGTCTTCATCTCCACTCCGATCTCCTCGCGGGATCTCCGTCCGTCTCCTCCTCGTCGGAAAGGGCACCACGAAGCCTTCTTCTTTTACGGGCTCCCGCCTCAATACCGAGGCAACTCGCGCATGAAGCCGGCAACTCGACATGCTCAAGATGTGCTGTAGAATGTGTAGTAGATTGTCGCACTTGGGTTTTTGTTGCCATTTGAAGATGATGGAGGAAACAAGGATTAGAAAAATGGTGCTTGCATTTTTCTAGCATGAAAAAGAGATCAAGAAAGAAACTCTCAAGAATGAAGCTCTCTCTTCTTGTTTCTCTCTTTCTTTTTTCTTCTTCTTCTTTTCTAATGAAAAACTTATCTTCTTAGAAAAAGGGTGGAGGATTGAATATGAAGCATAACATTAGAAGGAAGGTGAGTGTAGGAGAATGGTGGAGGTAACCACATCAAGAGACAAATAAACAAACAACCATGCTTCACACTATTCAACCCATAACCTTTCAAATCTCTCAATTCAAAAGCATGGAGCAAAAGAAATGAAACTATCATAATCAATAGTTATGCAAGAAACCCCCTCCACAAAGATTATTTGCACAATTGCAAATAACCCCCTCCATCGGAAAAGTTCGGCCGGGAAAGAACAAAGGAAAACCGGCCGGAACGGAATGCAAACTGGCAACTCCAGAAAACTGGTCCCGTAATAAATTATAGGAAAACCCCGATACTGTGCATACACACCCGCATCTGTATTCCGACCGGATACAAATGCAATGAGACAAAATCTACACTGTACTAAACTAGGACCGGCTTAAACCAAAGCCGGCTAGTAATATCCGTTCGATCCTGATCCGTGCAATACCGCACGTATCTGATCGAACCCTGCCATATACCTATACGGCTACTAGTACAAACCGTCCCATCCTGATCCGTGCAATACCGCACGTATCTGATTGGACCCTGCCATATCTCCATACGGCCTCTACAGCGTTTCGCCCGAAAGCTGAGTAACAGAAAGTGTGGTGGACTCTAAAGACTCGTCAATACTATGGCTGTGGATTTAACCACTAGCACGTCAGAGGTATAAGCCAATACGTAACGGGCCACCAGCTATTGACTAAAAGGGACGTCGATGAGCGAACTCATCCTGACACCCTACTGAGCCTGTCAGTGACAATATCCGTGCAGTCCGGTCCGTTCGTCTATGAGCATCGCATGGCGGGCCTAGGGGGTTGGTAAAAGTCAGACCCCCAAAAGCGGTACAAGTCGTGTCGGAGTATAGCCCAGAACACCCTGAGATACTACTGGAATACCTACCAGTAAATCTCCTTGCCTTGGCCAAGGACTTTGTGTAATGGCTCTCCTAGACACAGCACGACCTCACCCCCAATACCGGGAGAGACGAACCCCTGAAGATACGCTCACTGCCTCCATGTGGCTCGGGACTGTACCCAACTAAAACCTGTTTGCACGACTCCTTTGAGCCGTGGTAGGGTAGTAATCAAAGTACAGTGGGAACTCACACGAGACAAATGACGATCCCCAAGTCGATGAACTAACCTGCACACATGTCACCAGGGAACTGCCATCTGACGTCTGGTATATGACCAACTAGCATGTTCCCGGCGAGTCCTGTCCGGTGTACTCATAACCCAATGAGCACCTGTATACATCTTAGGTGATCCAACTGACACCAGTGGCTTGTGAGACCGGCCACCGCCCCTCGTCGGGGTCTCGACTGTATACACTAGTCTACTAATGGAGTATCGATGCCCAGTCTCGAAACTCCCACGACTAGGGACCTTTTAAGGATAAGCTTATAGACCCCAGCTCCCACTTATATGATCGCCCTCATACTGCTGGTGGTCAAGCAAGAATCCTAGGGGCTTTATCAACGTGTAATAGCGACGTGTCAGGTCACCTAAAACAGTACACGATGATAAAGGTAAACCAGATAGCATACTATCATCTCGAGTAAGACTGTCCTACCGGGATAGGTCCTCCCTCAATCATTACAATCACGTACCTGTGACCTAATAATTGACTCTGAGGGCACTATCTCCAACAATCTCCCACTTGCACTCAAGGCTAATTATTGCGATGTCGCATACTCACAGCCCGTGTGATACCGAACATCCAACTCCTCTACTAGTCAGTCTCACAAAGCTCGTTTGCGGAACTATTGCGTTCGAGGAATAGCCTCAGTGAGTGGATCCGCTTAGTTGTTTCTTTCTATGTCTCTCTATATCTCAAGTTCGCGGAGAAAGCCATCTCCCGAAAAGAGCAATACCTGTCTCAGAATATGTCTGGATGTCTGATGGGACCTAGCTCATAAATGAACTCCAAATCCAAACTTCTTAGACTGTATCGTCAACTGAACTTAATCAGTATCCTGCGCGCCATGCCTCCCTCAGTATTGCCTTGGACCACCTGTCCAAAATACTGCCCCTCATCAGAAGGAAAACTATAACTCTGACAACCTCCTTGTCGTCCATGTCACCTTGGAAGCCTGGAATGATAACTGTCTTCTGAATAAGGCTGTCGTTATCATATCCCTAGAACATCTACTTATGTTCTAAAACTGCTTCCAACCGTTTCTCCAGGATTGGATTAATGTCAACTTATTGCATCTAGTGCAAGAACAACATCTGGTGTGGTACTTGACATCTCACGATTGACTCAATTGCCTGAGCAAGTGATCTGCCAATCATGCCCGTCCCTCTCCCCTTTAGTCTGTAAGACACCTTTGGAGAGGGTGACTCCATTACCTGCAGGTACACTACCGTGCCAGGAGTCGTCCATCCTAAATACTCTTAGAATGCTGTCAAGTACCCTGATTGGGAAACCACCCAAATCTAGATCTAAAACCATAGATCTAGTAACCAGTATGTTTGATATAAAATCCATATCCTTTGTGGAGAAACCACTGTGTGACGACCAAAGTATAACCGATCGTAGTAAAGGAATATCATTTCCTACTACCTTCTCAACAGATCCATCTCCTATTCTGATGACGTCAAACCTATGACTGTCACATCAGAAATAGATGATCTATCTCCGCTACATCTGCTTTAGTCTATAAATAGACATAAACCTGATGTCCACCAATGCTTCCGCTGCTCCCACTGACTACGACAACCCTCTGGCAGAGTCATATAGACGTGCACTTCTAAAGCTAGTTTAGAACGACGCTATACTCATCCTCCTGCCGGGTCTCGCAGCCTGGAACAACAACAATGGCAAGTGTGGGTAAACAAGAACTTCCCCGTCACCGTCCTTGAGGCTACCGGAGTACCTCTCGGGTGCCTGAAGTTACCCACCTTATCTGCGGAGTGGCCAATGGAATGTCAAATCAGATTGAATCTTTAGGTTCCTTATCAAATCTTCAGTAATCGTTTGCGGTTCTGGAATCACTTCCAGTTCTACCATACTCCCACTACTGTTTTTCTGAAAAAATCCATTTTTTTATAAAACTGTGGCGAGTCTAGAACAATATCGCTATTGTTCATCCAGATGGTAGAAAGTCAACCCTCGTCATAGCCTGGGTCAACCCACAAACAGCCATTACAGAAACGTGCCTTGAGTTGTCCAGTGTCTGGTTTTAATCATAAACCGGACAACTCCCCGTACCTTAACATCGTTAAGATATGAACTGTTCTATATCCAATATAGAAACAGAGGCACTGATTTAATTGAACCAGATTCAAATCATGAAGCTGTCCCCAGCGCATGTCAACTAAATAGAAGAAGGCCGATCAGCGTTACTCAACTTAGGAATACTTCCAATTATGAGTAACCTGAAAGAGAAGCAAGATCTCTTTATCAACTGAATACCATACACAAGTATCTACATCTTCGATCACCTTGAAGAATCCCGATACTTGCTACACTTGGTTCTCTACTCTATTCAAATACCTATAACTCCTCAAAACTTAGACCCTGTGTTTCAACGAAACACATGTCTAAGAACTAGAGAAGTTAAAAGTAAACAGAATATAGTATGAGGACCAACCCCTCTGTCCTTATGGACACCGGACAACATACAATACCTTGTATAAGTCCCTTGAGTCTGATAACTCTTTCACTGTGTGTCGTAGGTTAAAAACTGTACTTATGGTTAAGAAGAATTACACCGCTGTTTAATGCTCCTTACCTAACCATCCACTGATATAGGTAAATGTCGTAGACATAATTTCAGAAAGGTATATCTCACTCTATGAAAATAGACGTACAGATATATCAATTTGAAATTGGTGCATAACTGCGGATATTCAAAACCAAATATTTGCCGACTGGCAAACAACCCAGGTGACTTCCTCAAATATCACTGATTCCAACGAATCCCGATATAATGAGGATAATCACCCAATTCCCAATAACTTACTCCCACTCATCATCTGTAAAACCATACAGATGTGAGGATCGTACCTGGTAAATACATACCCTGGAGTAAGTATCTAATCGGGAAATCAGTTTTCCTTTAACATTACACAGTGAAACTGAAACATTGAAATGTTCCGATGGGGTATTCTGGTATTCCTAGTAATGCCTCTTCCAGATTCACGACTGTAACCGTATAGTTCTTTGCCACCTCTCCAAATCCCTTCATATGTCTTTAGTCTTTACCTTCTGCACACCCTTTTAGGCCAAATGGTTTTCTTCCTTCCCTACCGTTCGGCACCAGCCTATGGTTTGGAAGAAGACTATCCAATAAGAATAATGGGTGTACTTTCCCAGTCCTAGGAGCACTCGCAATGCGAGAGAAGGTGAAGATAAAAGACACCTGAATGTACTTTATTCCTATTTCTCCTGAACCAGGATCCATCCCCGAACTGGAACAAGTTCCTTTCGAGTTCGTATATAACCATACGATGGAATATCCAAATAAACTGTGGATCTTCGTAGTGATACGGAGTGTCCTGGAGAAATACAAAGGTGATGTGGGAGTGGTAACGAAATATTTGGTTTGGTCGTGAATATCTGTTGCAATTTACTTTGCCCTCCTACTAATCCCTTGCTTTGTCTGAACTTAATACCTTCTGCACACCATCGTTATGCTAATTGGTTTTCTTCATTCCCTACCGGTCGGCACCAGCCTAAGGTTTGGAAGAAGACAATCCAATTTGCGTAATAGGTGTACTACCCCTAAACCAAGGAGTACTCGTAACCTGAGAGAGGGTAAAAGGAAAAGACAACTGAATAATCCTATCCGTTTTCTCCAGAACCGGAAACCATCCTCGAATAAATTCTTTCGAGTTCGTATCTAACCATACGATGGTTTTGTCCAATGGAAGTGGACGTTCGTAGTAAAACGGGGTGTCCTGGAGAAAAGGGTAAAAGTAGGAGTGGCAATGAGGTTTGCAACTCTGACAATCCAAAAGCCGGTGTTTAAGAAGGTTCGGTCAACTTGGTCACTGAGTCAAAGTCTTAGGGTCGGGTCAAAAGGTCGCTGCCAGAGAGAGAGAGAAAAGAAACACTCAGCGTGCACTCTAACCTAGATCAGAATGGTTACCAATTTATCTAATCTGGAATCCTCCCACTGTACCTCAAATTCTCCTCCAAACCTGAAAGAAGAATTAGTCGGGGTTACCCGAGGAGTAAAATAACTCATCAGTGGGAATCGGGATCCAACTATCATTGCATGATAACGTGACGGAATCCGCTCACGCTATCACACTCCAGAAGGTATGCGCATATCTGGCAAGTTTCAGTTCTTTTGAAACTCCCGATGTAATTTCTGCCCCATGCTCTTATGACCTTGGCGAAGGTCAACAAATCATAAGTCACATGTCAAGTTCTACCCGTCATTATCCAGGTTAATTTGAATCCACCCGTACAGGCCCTTGACGAAGGTCAACAAGGCTATACGACTGTCCCAAACCAACGCATCTATCTATGCAGCAGAAAGGTAACAAGCAGCTACCATACACTATGCCTTGACGAAGGTCAACAAACATAGCATGAATACTACGTGCTACCCGTCTGAAACGACGGAGGGCTACGAATGGTTTCTGGCGAAAACCTTTAACGTAATGAACTTGATATCGTTGAAGGAACGGATAGCTTTTTAGAAAATATAGTGACGAAAACCTTTACTAAAGAGGTCACTCCCGGTGAAGGGATCTCGGCTCTTTCCCCGTAGAATGGGGTGCTGGATATTCATAACCGAATATCACTGTGCAAAGCAAAAGTAATCGGCTATAGTGAAGTTAATGCCCTGACGCAAACTTCTGTCCAAGGGGTCACTCCCGGTGAAGGGATCTCGGCCCTTGCCTCATCGACTGAGGAGCAGGATATTCCAAATGAATACCACGATGCAAAACAGAAATGAACGTCCTTGCAATAACAGCTTTTAGAAAAGTGTTCCAACAACATCAGATTAGGTTTGTTTTTAAACTTGCATTGATCCGAATCAATGCAGTCCCATCAATTGATCACACCAAAAAGAACGAAAATATACTGATGTACGTATATGCCATCCGCATTCGCCACTGGGTCCCGTCATTACCCGTTAGGTTAGCTAACTAACGACAGAGCGGGGACTGGACTAGCGCGGATGCAAAACATATACAACATCTACTAATATAAATACCAATATATAGTATTTCGCTCAAGGCGTGAATAAAATGCAACATCACAGAAATGTACAGCATCACAGAACAATACAGATATCTGGGATCCCCGAGTTTCACAGAGCCACTACTGAAACCCGACGTTCCCCTGGTCGTGTGGATAGCCTGTGCAATGAAATCCTAGACCCCTACGGGCGCGGCAAGTCACCCGCCAAAACCTGAAGCGAGGCAGCCCCCTTCAGCCCCGTGAATGGACCACCCTGCACTTCACGGAATCCGGCAACTTGGGCACCCCTCCTGGGTCAACCTGTACCCCCTACGAGTGCGGCGAATAGCCCTGCAATTCCAGACTGAAGCCCCTCCGTCTCAATGCCCTGAGATGCGGGCCCGTTGCCCTCTAGAACCCGGCTATCCGTGCACCCCTCCGCGGGGTAACCCTAGTACAGAAAGTAAAATATACATACACCGGGTACATCGACCGCAACCAGGTCGTGCCCCAAAAGAATAATACAATCAGGCAGTGACGGCAGTCCACATGTCGGACGCTCGCCCCGCAATATCAAATGTACATAATACAACAACACAGTACTAGCATTGCATCCAGGCTATCCCCACGACCGATCCGCAACATCACAGCAAAAACAGAACATCAACGTGAAAGTCACGTTCGCAAATCCGTCTAACCGGGCTATAGCAGTTAGACCGGATTTACCGATCGAGTGACATTCACGGTCGCAGATATAATGTAAATACTGTGAAAAATGTGTTTAAAATTTTCCGATTGATCAAACAATTAACAAGTGGGCCCCCAATCAAAACTGTAGCACTCACAGAAATACTGGGCCCAATTTTAATATTCCAAAACCCATATTTTAATCCCAGAAGGCCTCTGTAAAAAATTGGTGAAGTGATGTGAATAGTGCGCGGCGGAAGGGCCGCACAAATGGGGTTTTCGCGGCGGTTCCGCGCTCCAACTGTGGAGTTACTTCGTCAAATTTTTACAGAACTCTTAGATTTTCCAGTACATCAATATTTTATAACCTGAAAAATTTTTTGAGACCAAAAATTTTCAACAGAAACTGATGCGAACTAAAATGCAGTTTTGGAACTTTTTGATCGATCGGAAATGCAAACACATTACACAAAGCTAGACTAAGTTAATGGCGAGGCTCTGATACCACTGTAAGTGCACGGCGGCGCCCCGGCCGTCAATCCGACGCCGGAATGCGGAAGCGGTGAATAACTTAAATTTTGCGGACTTTGCAAACCGGCACCACCGCGCACTTTAACCGGATCGTAACCATTAAACTAGTCTAAGCTAACTAGAAGATGGGTTAGAGATATACCGACGATCCAAGTCCTCCGGTCTTCATCTCCACTCCGATCTCCTCGCGGGATCTCCGTCCGTCTCCTCCTCGTCGGAAAGGGCACCACGAAGCCTTCTTCTTTTACGGGCTCCCGCCTCAATACCGAGGCAACTCGCGCATGAAGCCGGCAACTCGACATGCTCAAGATGTGCTGTAGAATGTGTAGTAGATTGTCGCACTTGGGTTTTTGTTGCCATTTGAAGATGATGGAGGAAACAAGGATTAGAAAAATGGTGCTTGCATTTTTCTAGCATGAAAAAGAGATCAAGAAAGAAACTCTCAAGAATGAAGCTCTCTCTTCTTCTTTCTCTCTTTCTTTTTTCTTCTTCTTCTTTTCTAATGAAAAACTTATCTTCTTAGAAAAAGGGTGGAGGATTGAATATGAAGCATAACATTAGAAGGAAGGTGAGTGTAGGAGAATGGTGGAGGTAACCACATCAAGAGACAAATAAACAAACAACCATGCTTCACACTATTCAACCCATAACCTTTCAAATCTCTCAATTCAAAAGCATGGAGCAAAAGAAATGAAACTATCATAATCAATAGTTATGCAAGAAACCCCCTCCACAAAGATTATTTGCACAATTGCAAATAACCCCCTCCATCGGAAAAGTTCGGCCGGGAAAGAACAAAGGAAAACCGGCCGGAACGGAATGCAAACTGGCAACTCCAGAAAACTGGTCCCGTAATAAATTATAGGAAAACCCCGATACTGTGCATACACACCCGCATCTGTATTCCGACCGGATACAAATGCAATGAGACAAAATCTACACTGTACTAAACTAGGACCGGCTTAAACCAAAGCCGGCTAGTAATATCCGTTCGATCCTGATCCGTGCAATACCGCACGTATCTGATCGAACCCTGCCATATACCTATACGGCTACTAGTACAAACCGTCCCATCCTGATCCGTGCAATACCGCACGTATCTGATTGGACCCTGCCATATCTCCATACGGCCTCTACAGCGTTTCGCCCGAAAGCTGAGTAACAGAAAGTGTGGTGGACTCTAAAGACTCGTCAATACTATGGCTGTGGATTTAACCACTAGCACGTCAGAGGTATAAGCCAATACGTAACGGGCCACCAGCTATTGACTAAAAGGGACGTCGATGAGCGAACTCATCCTGACACCCTACTGAGCCTGTCAGTGACAATATCCGTGCAGTCCGGTCCGTTCGTCTATGAGCATCGCATGGCGGGCCTAGGGGGTTGGTAAAAGTCAGACCCCCAAAAGCGGTACAAGTCGTGTCGGAGTGTAGCCCAGAACACCCTGAGATACTACTGGAATACCTACCAGTAAATCTCCTTGCCTTGGCCAAGGACTTTGTGTAATGGCTCTCCTAGACACAGCACGACCTCACCCCCAATACCGGGAGAGACGAACCCCTGAAGATACGCTCACTGCCTCCATGTGGCTCGGGACTGTACCCAACTAAAACCTGTTTGCACGACTCCTTTGAGCCGTGGTAGGGTAGTAATCAAAGTACAGTGGGAACTCACACGAGACAAATGACGATCCCCAAGTCGATGAACTAACCTGCACACATGTCACCAGGGAACTGCCATCTGACGTCTGGTATATGACCAACTAGCATGTTCCCGGCGAGTCCTGTCCGGTGTACTCATAACCCAATGAGCACCTGTATACATCTTAGGTGATCCAACTGACACCAGTGGCTTGTGAGACCGGCCACCGCCCCTCGTCGGGGTCTCGACTGTATACACTAGTCTACTAATGGAGTATCGATGCCCAGTCTCGAAACTCCCACGACTAGGGACCTTTTAAGGATAAGCTTATAGACCCCAGCTCCCACTTATATGATCGCCCTCATACTGCTGGTGGTCAAGCAAGAATCCTAGGGGCTTTATCAACGTGTAATAGCGACGTGTCAGGTCACCTAAAACAGTACACGATGATAAAGGTAAACCAGATAGCATACTATCATCTCGAGTAAGACTGTCCTACCGGGATAGGTCCTCCCTCAATCATTACAATCACGTACCTGTGACCTAATAATTGACTCTGAGGGCACTATCTCCAACACATCCATCGCCCATCACATGGGTCGAGAAGCGTATACGCTAGTCTACTCTGGTATATCGATTCCCCGTCTCGATACACCCACGACTAGGGACCTTGAAGGATGTACTTATGGACTACCATGTCCCTACTAGTATGATCTGCATCATAGTCCAGGTAGTCAAGTACACATCCTAAGGGCTTTACCAACATGTAACTATAAGACAGTATAAAGAGACTAGTGTACATGTTAAGATAAAGAGTAACCAGATAGCATACTATCATATCGAGCAAGAAAGTCATCTCTATATATGTCCAAGCATCCAATATAATATACAACATCTGTACAATACTGGCCTCTAGGACATACATACAACTAACAATCTCCACTTGCACTAGGGCCAGCTGTTGTAGTATCGCATACCGAGCATCCCGAAGAGTCTCTCAAACTGTGTCTGGGGAATGGCCTTCGTGAGTGGATCCGCCGTGTTGTTCTTCGTGTCAACTCTCCTGACCTCGATCTCCCGGCGATCAACTATCTCCCGGATCAGGTGATACCGCATCAGAATATGCCTGGACCGCTGATGGGACCTGGGTTCCTTGGCCAAAGCCACCGCTCCATTGTTATCGCAATACAAAGGTATTGGACGCTTAATGGATGGAACCACTCCAAGTTCAGTAATGAACTTCTTGATCCAGACAGCCTCTTTGGCAGCATCGTTGGCAGCGATGTATTCAGCCTCCATCGTCGAGTCTGCCACGGTTTCCTGCTTGGAACTCTTCCAGCTAACCGCCCCTCCGTAAAGGGTAAAGACAAATCCCGACTGCGACTTAGAGTCGTCCTTATCACTCTGGAAGCTCGAATCGGTAAAGGACTACACTTGGAGCTCTCCGTTACCATACACCAAGAACATATCTCTAGTCCTTCGTAAGTACTTGAGAATGCTCTTCACAGCTGTCCAGTGACTCTCTCCAGGATCAGCTTGATACCTGCTCACTATACTTAGTGAGTATGCCACATCGGGTCTGATACATAGCATCGCATACATGATAGAGCCTACTACCGAAGCATAGGGTATCCCTTGCATGCGAGCTCTCTCCAAATCAGTCTTGGGAGACATCTCTTTGGAGAGAGTGACTCCAGAGATCGTGGGTAAGTTCCCACGCTTGGACTCTTCCATACTAAACCTCTTTAGTATGGTGTCAATGTACCCAGATTGGGACAATCCCAAAATCCTTTTGGATCTATCTCTATAGATCCTAATCCCCAATATGCAGGAGGCATCACCAAGATATTTCATTGAGAATCTTTGTGATAAGAAGAGCTTGACCGATTGCAGCATAGGAATATCATTTCCTATCAAGAGTATGTCGTCTACGTACAATACGAGGAAGACAACCTTACTCTCTGCCACCTTCTTGTAGATACAAGGTTCATCTGGGTTTTTGACGAAATCAAACTCTTTGATAACGACGTCAAAGCAGATGTTCCAACTCCGCGATGCTTGCTTTAATCCATAAATGGATTTAAGCAGCTTGCACACCTTCCCGTTGCTCCCACTGTCTACGAAGCCCTCTGGCTGAGTCATGTACACGCACTCTTCTAAATCACCGTTTAGAAAGGCGGTCTTAACATCCATTTGCCAGATTTCGTAATCATGATATGCAGCGATGGCAAGCATGATCCGGATGGATTTAAGTATAGCCACTGGAGAAAAGGTCTCGTCATAGTCCACACCTGGTCTTTGACGAAAACCCTTTGCTACAAGTCTAGCTTTGAAAGTCTCCACTTTCCCATCTACACCAAGTTTCTTCTTGAAGATCCACTTGCTCCCAATGGGTTTTACCCCTTCAGGAGCAACGTCCAAAGTCCATATTGTTGGTGTACATGGATTCCATCTCGGACCGCATAGCATCCAGCCATTTCACTGAGTCCCCACTCGTGATGGCCTGCTCGAAGCTAGTTGGGTCATCATCCTCCATGATGCAATCCTCGCTCCCACCGTCCATGAGAAAACCGTAGTATCTCTCATGTTGGCGAGGAACCCTACTAGATCGGCGGAGTGGCTGGGGTTCATCGGGAACTACGGAATCCTCTGGTTCTACCATGTCTTGCGTTATAGTTTGTTCCGCTGGAGCCTCTTCCAGTTCTACCTCAATGCCACTTGTCTGTTTCATAAGAAAACTCTTTTCTAAGAATGTGGCATGTCGAGAAACAAACACTTTTTGTTCCTCGGGATGGTAGAAGATATACCCTTGTGAATTCTTGGGATATCCTACAAACTTACATAAGACTGATCTTGCCTCGAGTTTGTCCGGATTCTGTCTTTTGACATAGGCTGGACAACCCCATATCTTAATGTAATTAAGATGTGGTCTCTTCCCTTTCCATATCACATATGGAGTGGTAGACACTGATTTGGTAGGAACTTTATTCAATAGGTCCATGGCTGTCTCAAGCGCATATCCCCAGAAGGAAATAGGTAACTCAGCTGTGCTCATCATAGAGCGCACCATATCTAATAGGGTGCGGTTCCTCCGTTCTGATACACCGTTGTGCTGTGGTGTATATGGAGGAGTCAGCTGAGAGAGAATCCCATTCTCTTTTAGGAAGTCCAGGAATTCATTGCTCAAGTATTCCCCTCCTCGATCAGATCGTAGGATTTTAATACTTTTTCCGGTTTGGTTCTCAACTTCTTGTTTATATTCCCTAAATTTCTCAAAAGCTTCTGATTTGTGTTTCATCAGGAACACATACCCGAACCTAGAGAGATCGTCAGTGAATGTAATGAAGTATGAAGAACCATCCCTGGCATGTGTAGACATGGGACCACATACAGCACTATGTATAAGTCCCAAGAGTTCGGTAACTCTTTCTCCGTGTCCCGTAAACGGAGTCTTGGTCATCTTGCCTTTGAGACATGACTGGCAAGTGTCATAAGATGAAAATTCAAACGGATTTAAATATCCATCTTTATGCAACTTAGCTAGTCGTATCGCATTGATGTGACCCAGTCTACAATGCCACAAGAAGGATTCATTGAGTTCAGAACTCTTCCTCTTGTGTGTGTTTGTTATGCTCAGAACTGTTGATTGATTTAGAACATAAATGCCATTGCACAACGTGCCTGATCCAACCAACTTTTGGTTACGGAAAATGTTCATAACATTGTCCTGTAATACAAAATTATATCCTTCTTTACTTAATAAAGAAACCGATATAATGTTGCATATCAGGTTCGGCATGTAATAGCATTCGTTCAGAACCAATGTATTACCAGTTGGTAATACAAGGTGATATTCCCCGACAGTCTTAGCTGCAACAATTGCACCATTTCCAACTCTAATGTCTTTATCACCTTCTCCAAGTTCTCTACCTTTCCTAAGCCCATGTAACTGATTACATATATGGGATCCTGACCCGGTATCTAATACCCAGGACGTAGAGCAAATGGAGAAACAGTTCTCAGTAACGAACACACCCGAAGAAAATGCATCAACATGTACTTTCTTCATTCAGGTGGCATGGGAATCCTGGCATTCCCCTATATCCTGTTCATTCCTGTAACTCTTATAGGAAAGAACAGAGCCAACGTTCCCCAGCACAGTATAACATGCGGGTTCGGTCAATACATCCATATTATTATCTTCATTAGGGCATGAAATGGTCGCTACCTGGAGAGAGAGAGAAGAAAACACTTTAGCGTATGCTCGTGCAAGATCAGATTGGTTATTATCTTATCTAATCAGGATGGCTCCCACTGCTTTTTATCAAATCTTCCTTCAAACCCTAAAAGGAAAGACTAGCCGGGATTAATTATACACTACAAGTTCGCCAATCTTTCAGCCAGGCCAGTGTCGGTACTTTGAGGTAGGTCCCCCGTGCTTTCGCACGAACCTAATTAATGTAAACCTCGTTTTCCCAGAGGCGTAACCTCGTTAACACCTTTCTAGACACCTACTTGATCAGCTAATTGCAATGTGTAAAACTCTCCCAGGAGTAACTCTTACTCGCAGTGGGTATCGGGATCCAACTATCTCATAGAAGGTATGCAATCTCATTGCAAATTTCAACACTTGAAATTCCCGATAATGCTTTTGCCCCTAGCGTGCTATGACCTTGACGCATGCCAAACAACCCATAGTCCGCTAGTCAAGTTCAACCCGTACAATTCGTGATCGAATTAAACCCACCCGTACGACTCTTGACGCATGCCAAACAACGCCGTACGAATACCTTAATCCAATCGCATCTCATGCTGCAGATAAGTAATAATCAGCTACCGTACACTACGCCTTGACGCATGCCAAACAACCGTAGCACGACTACTGAATATTACATATCTGAATTGACGGAGGGCTACGCAGGTTTTTCTGAAAACCATGAGCGTAATGAATTTGATATCGTTGTAGAATCAAATGAAGTTTTGAAATGGAGTGATTTTGAGGCTTTTCTAGTTTTGCTAAAGGAGTCACTCCCGGCGAAAGGATCTCGGTCCTTTCCTTGTCGAATAAGGTGCAGGATATATCATATATATCGCTGTGCAAAGCAAAAACCCAAAAGCAGTCAAAAGCAAACCGAGTGTGTAGCATCTACCAGTTATTGCTAAAGGAGTCACTCCTGGTGAAGGGATCTCGGTCCTTTCCTCATCGAATAAGGTGCAGGGTATATCAAATATACCGCTGTGCAAAGCAAGAACTGTAGCTACCTGTTTTAATTTAAAATTCGATTCCACAACATCTTAGGTTTCTTATCTTTCATTAATCACATTAATGAAGTCCCATCATTTAAATACCTAAACATCACAGATAGATATGACGTACACTTATGCCATCCGCATTCGCCTCGATGTCCCCTCGTGCACCGTTAGGTTAGGTAACTAACGACAGAGCAGGGCAGGGCTAGCGCAGGTGTAAAACATAAGTAATGTCTAAATAATATATCATATATACTATATACTATATCCATCACAGAGTCACAACACAGATATCGCAGCAGAATAAACATATGAAATATTGGATATACTAGGACGTCCGTGTTTTCAATACGAGCCAGTATAAAACACGGATTCCACGGTCGTAACGAATAGCCAATCCCACACCCCTAGACCCCTACGAGAGCGGCAAGCAACCCTGCCAATTCTAGGGTTAGGAGACCCGGACTCAACTCCTCGAGTTGGTCTCCCACTGGACCCCAGAACCCGGTTACTTGTGCTCCCCTCCTTGGGTCTATCCTAATGCGGAAAAGTAAATAATATACAAAAGGTGACATCTTCCGCTACCTGGAAGTGCCCCAAATAAAAGAATATTACATACAAGTTTTTACATGAATGAAAATGAAAAACACTCATCTCACATAAAAAAACCCCGGCTATTCGAATACGACGATCCAATATAACATATCCAGCAACACATAACATCACATGTCATCAACGTAAGTAAATATGCGCATCCCAATTGTCGTTGACATATAGCAACGAAACCGGCGATATCACATATTACACTTACGGTCACAGAAAAGAAAGTGTAAAACTACAACAATTGGAATCCGCAACTACTTTAGACATCACATGCCTAATCCAATGAATATCTTAGACATCACATGCCTAATTATTATAAATCCCGCATTTTAGTCTCATTATCGAAAACTCTTTTCAATATCAAATGAAACTAAACCGCTAGATTTATATCATTCATTCAGTTATCACATAACTGTTTGTGAATTCCAATTATTGTATCCCATTCCGGATAAATAGAATATATTAAAATTTCCGATCGAACATTCGAATACCCAAGTTTTCTCGAAACCGTCCAACACATGAAATAGGTTCCAAGACATTCGTTTCATGCCTCAGTACCAACGGTCCAGCCGTAGAAGGGTCAAGCCAACGCCTCACATGTGGCACGCCGTACTGCCCCAAACTCGAAGGTTCAAAGGGCAGTTCAAGACGGTCACATAATCGAGTTAAGGTTTGTTGTCTTCTAGAGGGACCATCGTGTTACTTGCACTACTCAGAACGTCCTTAAACCACACAATAATCCAACACTTGGACATTTTACGACAGGGGAAAAGTTGGGTATGTATATCCGGTCGAAGTTTTTAACATATTCAAAAAATTATCCGGAAAGCACTTAGACAAAGTTCGATAATCCGATCGAATCGACGATTCCCAATACAACCCCAGAATACTCAAACCTGGAGTCAAATTAAAATTCCCAGAAAACTCAGAATAATAAATCAGGTATTACTGTGCAAAGAAGTGGGGCTTACGTCATCAAGGAGCCGCGGAACCGCCGCAGAAGCCATGCTTCTGCCGCGATTCCGCCGCAGTTTGTACTGTTCACAGGAAACTTTTTGCACAGTAATTCTTAGATTTTATTTCTGATTTTTTTAAGCATTTTTAATTGACAAAAAACCACAAATTCGAAAAATTTCCAGAGAGCTATTTTGGGGTTGGGTTTTCGGTTCGTCCGGGTTTCAAACTCCGTCTAGACTTCGCCTAAGGCTCTAGCTAGGCTCTGATACCAGTGAAAGGTTCCTAGGCACCCTATATAGGTCTCACAAGGCATCGAACATTCCAATTTCAAAAAAATGGTGCCGGGAAACC
Source organism: Agapanthus africanus (assembly GCA_030015575.1). NCBI lineage: Eukaryota > Viridiplantae > Streptophyta > Magnoliopsida > Asparagales > Amaryllidaceae > Agapanthus > Agapanthus africanus. The sequence continues at coordinate 355,487,501 of CM057342.1, read as the reverse complement.
CTAGACTACGGATCGTTGCTAGAAATCTAGGCGAAAAGTAAACTAGTTAACACTTAACTACTTGGATATGGAAATTACAACCTTTGTAGATCCGGATATCCACCTCCACGGCTCTGCAACGAAGTCTCCTCGCTGTCCATGTCGAACCCCGGGCTCTAGCGTCGTCTTCATCGGAGAATCGGGTGAGCTAGGTCGCCGGCTTCGTGTCAAAGACGATCTACGTCGAGGCATCGCAAGTTCAAGCTCCGACTTCACAAAGTGATGAAACTTGTGAAGAAAACACACTCTACAACTTGGCTAGAGGTAGAAGGTGAAGAAATAGGAGGTGGGTTCTCTTTAGAATTAGATTTCTCACTCTCAAGCTCAAGTTGCCATTAATGGCCTCAAGGTTTCTAACTTGAAGATGAAGAAGAAGATGAGCTAGAAAAATGATAAGTCTTTTTGAAATAAAAAGAAAAAGGAATACTTATCATAATTCTTACTAGGGTTAAGTGTAGAGAATAGACCATGGTTAATGGATGGGTTAGGGTTAAGCATGATGACAATAAAGGTTAAGAAGTCAAAGCTTCATGAAGCTTCAACTAAATGACAAAGAAAGCCACCATCCTTTTTTAAATCATTTCCAAATAAATAAATGAACAAATAAATAAATGAATATGCAAAACCCTAATCAACACTTAACCATGGTTTTAATTCTTTACACTTAACTAAATTATCAAGTATCATCAAACATGATACAAGTATGTGCACGAAAATATATCACATATACAACTTGCACATCAAGTGAGAAAATCCATATAAAGTGAACCAATACTAGTTAATGCAAAGTAATATATCAAATATATAATTATACATTAAATCATTAAATCAACATTTGATTCAATGATCCGGTCATGTCGCACATCACCGACTAGTATTCAATGTATCGATTTATCGAATCAATGATTCGATAACTAGGTCATATCGAATATAACCAATCGAAACATTTATCGCGAGAATGAAATGCGGCATCACATACACGCATTATTCTCGGTCCTGCACATATCTCATATGCGCTCCTATTTCGTTTCGCTTGAGCCAGGAAACCTCTGTGTAGGACTCTAAAGACTCGTCAATACGCCGGTAGCAGATGATGATCATATCAAGCATCCACAAGCCGCAAGCGGTCTTCTAAACGTAACGGCCACCCGGGTATTGAGCGATCAGAAGATCGACGAGCTAGCCCGCTCACACTCCTGCGAATCCGACCAGTAACACTTACCATACAGTCCGGTCTCTTCGTCTGATATGTCGCATATCAAGTCTAGGGGTGGTATACGTCAGACCCCAATAACCGATAAGTCGTGCCGATGTGAGGCTCATAACGGGTCGAGAAACTACTGGTAACACTTACCAGCAAATCTCTGATCAGCCCTGGCCAGGGACTTTCCTGTTACGGCCAATCGAGCACAGCGCAACATCAACCCCCAATACCGGGAGAGACGAAACCCCTCCTATCGCTCATTGCCTCCATATGACTCGGGACTGCACCCAAAGACCACCATTTTGCACGCCCTCATGGACGTGGTAAGGTGGAGATCAAAGCACAGTGGGAATCACACAAGACTCTATGACGATCTCGGGTCTACAGGCTAACCTGTACAAGTGTCACCTGAGAACTGCCATCTGACGTGAGGTATAATACCATCTGGGAGTTCTCGGCGAGTCCGTCCAGTGTAACCAGTCTCCACTGAGCACCCGTATACCATCTCTGATGTCAAACACCAATGGATATGGGATCATCCATCGCCCATCACATGGGTCGAGAAGCGTATACGCTAGTCTACTCTGGTATATCGATGCCCCGTCTCGATACACCCACGACTAGGGACCTTGAAGGATGTACTTATGGACTACCATGTCCCTACTAATATGATCTGCATCATAGTCCAGGTAGTCAAGTACACATCCTAAGGGCTTTACCAACATGTAACTATAAGACAGTATAAAGAGACTAGTGTACATGTTAAGATAAAGAGTAACCAGATAGCATACTATCATATCGAGCAAGAAAGTCATCTCTATATATGTCCAAGCATCCAATATAATATACAACATCTGTACAATACTGGCCTCTAGGGCATACATACAACTAACAGTCTATCTATTGTTCCAAACGATTCATTGATTAAAGATAGAACAGATAATAAGTTGTGTGACTTTGTAGTGTTTGATTTTCCCGATTGTGAAGGGTCCTTTTCGAGTGAAACCACACCCAATCCTTTTGACCTCTTCACCTCCACTCTAGAACCTCTAGAACCTGAATTGATTAATATCCATGCTTTTGTTGAGGTGTCTGAGAATATTGATTTTCACTTGATTGAGGATATTGACGCCGGGAATATTTTGGATGATGAACCTGTAGATTTGGCAGAGTTTTTCTCTCCAATTCATCATCCCGAGTCATTAACTGTTTTTCCCGAACCTCATATGCGTCTAGATTTTGATGAAATTTGCATGGATAAGCTGGATTTTGAGGAAACTTTTGAGGATATTTTTTAGGATGAACCAGTTTTAATTGATGAGTCGGATTTTCCAATTCATCCTGTTCCTTTCATTGACTGTGTACACCCTCCTGAACCTTTAACCGATAACTTTCCTCAATCACCTACCTCCATCCTTTCCATCGTTCTGACCTTGCAAGAAACCGTCTCACTTTCATTTCATATGTCTGGTTTACCGAGTTCGGCGTACCCATGGTTTCTCACGAATCTTGAGGGATTTGACCCCATTTCTCGCCATATTGATAGATTAGTACAATCCATCTTTTCACATCGATCATTACAGATTGTACTAATTTATTCAATCCATTTCCACCCTCAAGTTCGTCTTCCACTTCTTTCTCCCTTCCGCCATTCTTCCTCTCATATACCGAGACCGTATCCCGCTTTTATCTTCATACGGTCTCGCGTATTCTCCCTCTCTTTTCTCTACGCCTTCTTCCACCAACCTGTACATTATAGAGATAAAATCTTTGAATGGTTGGTGCTCACTTTTGGCCTGTGTAAGGCCTTGTATAGTTTGAAACCGTTTTCTTTCACCCTAATCCTGAACTTCAAACGCTTAACAGTGGAAACATTGTTTTACTTAAGTTTGGGGGGGAACCTTTTTGTATATATTTTTTGTTTTCCCTTTTGTTTTGTATATAATTTGTTTTTAGGGAGAGCGCCGACAATTTTGACCCTCTTGGTATAGCCTGACAGTGAGGGCACTGTCAAGTTTAAGTTTGGGGGTGTGCTCGGTAAGCTTTCTTCCTTCGCATTCATTTGTATATTTTGCATTTGTATACCTTATTAATAACACACAAAAATCGAAAATTTTCCAAAAATATAAAAACTTTGCTGTCAAGTTAGCTAATAGGGTAACTTAGATTTTTATTCTGAAAGTTTAGTTGATATGTTAGAAATAACTAAATCCTAGGCTTAGGAATTGAAAACCCTAAAAATAACCCTCATTCTGTTTAAACTTGGTGATTATACGTCCTTACAGTTTTTTTTGAGAAATAGGTAATCTTAAGTTCAGTTCTTGAGTTAAGTCAAAATGAAGGGAAAGTATTGATACTTTACTGAAAAATAAGTCTGCAAAATAGTTTCTTTTCTTGAGTTCAAATTTAGAAAGTATATACCCTACAAACTGCACTTACACGCACCTTGAAACTTGGGATAGTAGAGGATACCTAGAAAAACTTTTGCCTGAAAGCCTAGTATGAAAGAAAAAACGGTATTTAAAGCTAAACACCAAAAGAGCATATTGAAAAATATATCCGGTCTTGAAAAAGAAAAAGAAAAAGAAAAAATAGAATAAAGTCAAGACCTGGAAACTGCTATTTACGCTTTAAAGTTCACACATTCAGTAATCGGTCGTTAGTGCCTCAAGAAGCATTAATAGTCGCATGAAAGGTGTGTGAGCAAATCCGTCCATCCTTAATGAAAAGAAGTAGTATTAGGTATTAGGGCAAGGGTATTATAGCTTGAATTGAATTCTTGAGTGTAGGGGTGCAAATATACACACACGTAGGGGTATACAATCGATGTTTGGATAAAAGATAGAAATAAAGAATAAGACTTATGTCTTCTGTAAAGTTGATAAAAATCCCTGATTTGAGGCCGCACTTTAGAAGGAAAACTCGGGAGAACCAACATCTTTCTAGACTTTTTTGGAACGTATAGGACCTAAGGTTAAATAGATAGGAGGTGTGAAAAATAAGGGTTGGATATTTCTAACTTAAGATGATAGAGTTTCTAACGTAAATACTAAACTGTAGGAGTAGAATCGATGTTAACTTATAACACTAGCTTGATGGGATTTTGTGGGTGTAATCCGCTGAAAACCCTCAGGAGACAACACTCCTCCTACTAGGGACACCTAGAGGTTTAACGGCTTGTTGCACGTGCTCAGTGCAATCGCGTTCCCTGCGAAAGTGCGGTTAGGACTTTTTTATGAATAATTGGTTTTGCTCGGGACGAGCAAAAGTTAAGTTTGGGGGTATTTGTTCATACCAGAATATTGCTTTTACTACCGCCCATTCTTACGCTCGTTTGTTTATAGGTAGGTGCTTTTAATCTGTGTTTGCTACATATTTGCAGAATACTGGTTCTCAGCTCTAAACAGTGAAATTCATGGAAAAGTATGAAAAATTCCGGATTACTGCCAACAACAGATAAAACACGGGTCTCCGCTCTCTATCCGTGTGTTGCCACATACCAGTTTAAGGGACAAAATGGCAAATCGATTGTCATTTTCATGCACAAAGCTCAATGTCAACACAAGATCCAAGAAATCTACGCTGAGCTCGAGGAAATCATGGCAAAAGATCCACATCACATCACCTTTTGTTCTACTGAAATGTTGGAAGAATTGTTAAGCGTTTCTGAGAAAAGTCATATACCACACAGCAGACAACATGAAACCAGGGAAGCACACAAAACCCGAGGACCCAAATACCCTATACGGCCGCGGATCCGTGGCCAATACGGGGTCTAGGACGCGGATCCGCGGCCATATATGTTAGTGTATATGCCCTAGAGGCCATTACTGTATCATACTAGTTTGTATATTACTTGATGGAAGCTTGGGATATTCACCTTGTATAAACAATCTTGCTCAATATAGTAGTATGCTACTTGGTTTGTTTCTACTTCAATGTGTACTTGTGTTTATTTCAGTATATCACTTATACGCATTAGTGGAGCCCTTAGGATCTTTGCTTGATTACCAGCGTTGTGATGGCAGTCACACTAGTGGGGGCTGGGTAATCTATAGGCACATCCTTATACAGGTCCCTAGTCGTAGGACTATCGAGACAGGGCATCGATACTCCGGAGTAGACTAGCGTATGCGCTTCTCATCCCAGTGTGGGAGATGGTCTGTCCCACAGCCATCAGTACGTCGTACTGGAGATAGTATACGGGTGCTCGTTGGGTTACGAGTACACTGGACAGGACTCGTCGGGAACTGAAAGGTTGGTATTATACCTATCGTCAGTTATCAGTTCCTAGGTGACATGAGTACAGCTTAGTCCGCTGACTTGATACTGGCACTTCGCCTCGAGTGTATTCCCACTGCACTTTGATCACTACCCTACCACGGCTCAAAGGAGTCGTGCAAACAGGTGGTGATTGGGTGCAGTCCCGAAGCACTTGGAGGCAGTGACGGTTAGACAGGATTCGTCTCTCCCGGTATTGGGGGTTGACATCGCGCTGTGTCTAGGAGAGCCATTACACGATTAGTCCCTGGCCAGGGCAAGCGAGATATACTGGTAGGTTTCCAGTGTTATCTCAGGGTGTTTTGGGCTTCACTCCGACACGACTTGTACCGCTATTGGGGGACTGACGTTTTACCGCCCCCTAGGCCCGACATGCGATGTATCAGACGAACAGACCGGACTGTACGGAGAATATCACATTCAGACTCAGTAGGAGTTCAGATGGGGTTTCACCTCGTCAGCCTTCTTGTCGACCTCTACCTGGGGACCGTTACGCACAGCTAGTGCCGCTTGCGGTCTATGGTTAAACCCACTGCCAGCGTAGTGTCGAGTCTTTAGAGTCCCACACAGAGGGTATTCGCCTCTGGGCAAAACAGAGTAGAGGTCGCATGGTTTTGCGACAGGGTTCGTTCTCATCCGCGCACTTGTGCACGTTTGGAGTCCGGACGGATTATACTAGCAGGCTCTGGTTTGAGCCAGATACTGGTATATGTTTTGGGGTTGCTTTTATCTCAGTATTCATGTTCCTCGGAACAATGATGCAGGTGTGTATGCACGGTTATTTGAGGAAGAGGAAGATGACTTTCATTAGGGTTTCGGAACGGGTGCGTATGCACAGTTGACAGTCGTCTTTTTCCAAACCCTAATGGATTTGTATTATATCAATTAATAATATATAATAAAATGAAATTGTGTCATGGTTGGTTTTTGTTGACTTGTTGACCATGGTTGACTTGTTGACCATGGTTGAAGTTTTGACCATCATCATTACAAAAGAAAGATGCTCTTTGATTCTAGCAAATTCATTTAATGTTTGAAATGATAATGGTCATTCTAAAACTTTCCATCAACCTTTTCATTTTCATTATTATTATTGATAATTCTTTTTCTTTTGCATTATGGTTGCAAGAAAGAAAAAGGATAGCTCATTCTATCATAACCTCTCTCTCTCCTCATTTTCATCTTCTTCTTCCTCTAGCAAAGAGAAACCTTCTCATGTGTTGAGAATCCTTCTCTTTAAAAAGAAAAGCAAACCCTAGTTACTCTCTACTCATTCTAGGTTCAAGGTTTAGCAAGCCGGAAACCCTAGTTCACTCAAAGATCGAGGAAGAGCCCAAAGGTCGAACCTTCGAGGTGGATCCATCTTCGACGGAAGAAGGCGACGAAAAGAGAACCATCAACCTCTACAAGATTTCAAGAAGAAGGAGTTCAAGTTTAGGTATAACCTTCATCCGAGTAGCTAACTCCTTTTAGCGTTTATGCTAGTTTAGTTTAGACACGATCCCGACCTTGTTTAGTCCATGTTGCCTCTTGCGATAAAAATTTGATTTTTATACCGTTTCCGCCTCCCCGTAAGAACCGGGGGTCGCAACGTGGACTTACAGTGGTATCAGAGCCAACTAAACTTAAACTAGCTTGGTAGCGAAGTGTATGGAAGTTCGAAACCGAAAAATCACAAAACCGGAAAAACCAAAACCCTAAGTTTCTGTTGGATTTTTTTTCTGCTCTAAATGAAAAACTTTATACTCCAAAAATCGGCTCAGGGTTTTGTGTGAACACCCAAGAAAAACGATGCAGTGATTCGTTCAAACCGCCGCGCTTCCGCCGCACGAGGTAGGCATGTGCCGCGGAAGCGCCACGGTTTGTCGTCTTCTGTGCATCGTTTTTCGTGCAGTGTGTGTCTGTGTTGGTTTTGGGATTTTTAAAATATATTATATGTGCCCAGATTTTCCAGAACTGAAATTCACTTTTGGGGTCCTATAATTCCGTATTTTTCCGAACTTCACTGCACTTTGGCTATGTTGGTTATATCTGTGATGCTTGCATGTATTGAACGTCGGCTAATCGCTATAAGTAGATTAGTCGGGGTTATACATGATCTGTGTTTGATATTGGATTGTGTATATGAATCTGTTGGACTGTCGCGGGTGAATAGCCGGGGTGGATGTGAGATGAGCTTTTGTTTTTCTTTCATTCATTGTAAATGTAAATTGATGTAATTATATTATTTGTTTGGCCGCACAACCGGGTCGGGGTTGTAGCCGTCATTGTATAATTCTTTTTACTGTTTTTGCTCCTAGGATAGACCCATGGAGGGGGTGCACAAACTGCCGAGTACTTGGCGGGTAGTTTGCCGCACCCGTAGGGGTCTTGGGTGGGGTATTTGGCTATTCATCGCGACCGTGTAATCCGCTTTTCATTGCAGGCTCGAAAGGATTGCGGATTGCTAGTATATCCAATGTATTCATCTGTGATCTGTAATGTCTATCATTGCTTTCTATTTAGGCGTTGCTTATGTTTTACAGCCGCGCTAGCCCAGCCCCCGCTCTGTCGTTAGTTAAGTAACCTAACGAGTGATGACGGGACCCCGTGGCGAATGCGAATGGCATAAGCGTACGTCATATTTTGGTTGTTTTCTGCAATGGTAGGAATTAAATGATGGGACGCATTAAAAGAACTAATGCAAGAATATCACGCATTAAAAGAACTAATGCAAGATAATAAACCAAGTTAAAGTCGTTGGAACACTTTCGAAAAACCACTCGGTTCTTTTCAAAACTAACTTTTAAATGCGGAGCTTGAGCCACTCCTTCTAAAAGCTATCTCATTCCAATCGATTATATCAAGTTCACTACGTTCACGGTTTCGCCAAAACCATTCGTAGCCCTCCGTCGTTTCGTATGAAAATTCAATAGTATTCAAGCTATGTTTGTTGACCTTCGTCAAGACATAGAGATTGGTAGCTATTGGGTGTTCATATGTAGCATAGATAGATGCGTTGGTTTGGGACAGTCGTATTGCCTTGTTGACCTTCGTCAAGGGTATATACGGGTGGGTTCAAATTAACCTGGATAATGACGGGAAGAACTTGACATGTGACTTATGATTTGTTGACCTTCGTCAAGGTCATAAGAGCATGGGGCAAAAATCCACATCGGGAGTTTCATAAGTACTGAAACTTGCTAGATTTGCATACCATTTGGAGTGTGATGATTATGGTAGGATTCCTTCATTTTCGTCACGCGATGATATTTGGATCCCGATCCAACTGTGAGTATATGCTACTCCTTGGGAAATTTCTCACTAAACGATCAATGCTATAAACCTAGTAGGTGCCTAGAAAGGTGTTAGCGGGGCTACGCCCCCAGGGAAAAGAGGTTCTTAAATTAAGGAACTTCGCGAAAGCGTTGGAAAACCTCCCTCGAAGTACCGACACTGGCCTGGCTGAACGGTTAAGCAAGTATTGTACGGTGGGATTGATCCCGGCTAATTCTTCCTTTGTGGTTTGAGGAGGGATTCGAGAGACAGTGGGAGCCATCCTGTTTAGACAAATTAAAAACCATTCTAAACTTGCAAGAGCATCGTGCTAAGTGTTTCTTCTCTCCCCCTGCAGCGACCAAATCGAAATGACTGGACTTAAGTTACTTCTAGATAAAAACATACTGACAGGGCCAAACTACAAAGATTGGCTCAGGAATGTCAAATTGGCAATCTCTTACGACAAGCTGGGGTATCTTCTTACCACCAAAGCTCCCCCCGTCCCAGGTCCCACCTCCAGCGTCGCGGATAAGGAAATCCGTAAGACTTGGGAGATTGACAGCGCGAAGGCCAGATGCCTCGTACTTGCCTCGATGGACAATGAACATCAGAGGAGGCACGAGAATATGGATTTGGAATCCATATTTCTTCATACAAAAGAACTGTATGGAGAGCAGTCTCGTATCGCAAGATACGAAGTGTCGAAGAAGTTATTTTCGACAAAGTTGGCCGTCGGATCATCGGTAGCGGACCACGTGCTTAAGATGATTGGCTACACTGAGGAGCTCGCGGAACTTGGGACCACGTTGGATAGTGAACTCTATACGGATATAATTCTCCAGTCCCTTCCATCCACTTACGCCCAGTTCATACTGAATTTCAACTTGCAAGAAAAGGAAGTTGAACTTTCAGAACTCCTCAACCTGCTGAGGAGCGCAGAGGGCACCCTACAGAAAGGTAGGGATACACCCGCTTTGTTTGTAGGAGGATCTTCTTCCTCTAGGTCCAAGGCGAAAGCCAAGGGAAAGAGGAAGAAAGCCCCCGCCAAACCAAGAGGCGGTGTTAGTAAAGTGGGTACGAAGGGAAAGGAAAAGGCAACAAAGATTGCGGGGAAGCTTGTTGGTAAAGAGGAATGCTTCTATTGTCACAAGAGTGGACACTGGAAGAAAGATTGCAGGGCTTGGAAAGCCAGGACACAGGAACTGAAGCAGGTTGCGGCTTCAGCTTCAGGTGTGTATGTTATTGAAAACTGTCTTTCTATAAACTCTACTTCCTGGGTATTGGATACCGGATCAGGATCTCATATCTGTAATTCTTTGCAGGCGTTGAGAAACCGTAGGTTTTTGAAAGCAGGTGACATGACCCTCAGAGTTGCGAACGGAGCTAGCATGGATGCTAAAGCCGTGGGGGACTATCACCTGGGAATGTCAGATGGACATGTTTTGGTTTTGCGTAATTGCTTTTTTGTACCCAACGCAACTTGTAATATCATTTCTGTATCTTTGGTTTCTAAAGAAGGTTATGAATTTGCGTTTGTAAGTAATGTTGTAAACATTCACCTTAATCAAGTTCTGATTGGGTCAGGTACACTGAGCAATGGTATATACGTATTAAACCAACCACAGATTTTTAATGTCCAGAATACACACAAAAGAAAGTCTCCAGATATCAATCAGGCTTTCTTATGGCATTGTAGACTGGGTCACATCAATGAGACACGGTTGACTAAGTTACATAAAGAAGGATACTTGGATCCGTTCGAGTATCAGTCTTATGCCACTTGTGAATCTTGTCTCATGGGAAAGATGACAAAGACTCCGTTCACTGGACACGGAGAAAGAGCGAGCGAGCTCTTGGGACTCATACACAGTGACGTGTATGGTCCAATGTCTACACATGCGCGAAGCGGTTATTCATACTTCATCACTTTCACAGACGATTTCTCTAGGTATGGACATGTCTTCTTAATGAAGCACAAATCCGAGGCCTTTAAGAAATTTCGGGATTATAAGAATGAAGTTGAAAAACAAACAGGCAAAAGTATTAAAATCCTAAGATCGGATCGAGGTGGTGAATACTTGAGTGCCGAGTTCCTGGACTATTTAAAAGAGAATGGAATTCTCTCTCAACGTACTCCTCCATACACTCCGCAACATAACGGTGTATCGGAAAGAAGGAATCAAACCCTATTGGATATGGTTCGTTCCATGATGAGTAAGGCTGAGTTACCGCGATCTTTCTGGGGCTATGCACTAGAAGCAGCTGCATACCTCTTGAACAAGGCTCCTACCAAGACTGTGCCTACCACTCCATATCAGATGTGGAGTGGGAAGAAACCCTGTCTTAAGTACCTTAAGATATGGGGATGTCCAGCTTTTGTAAAAAAGCAGCATGCGGACAAGCTCGAGGCACGTTCAGTACAGTGTAAGTTTGTGGGATACCCAAAGAACTCCAGGGGGTATCTGTTCTATTCCGCTGAGGAACAAAAGGTTTTTGTTTCTCAACATGCCCGCTTCTTGGAAACTGAGTTTTTGGAAACCCAGATAAGTGGGGACGCAATAGAACTGGAAGAGATTCCAGAACCACAAGCTATTACTGAAAACTTGGAAGAGCCAGTAGGTTCAAAAGAACAGGACATTCCTATGCCGCTCCGCAGAAGTAGTAGGCAGTCTCATCCGCCCGAGAGATACTTCGGTTTTCTCATAGACGGGGATAGAGAGGATTGCATCATAGACTATGATGAGCCTATTAGCTTCCAGCAGGCCGTTCAGAGCGTTGACTCGGTAAAATGGCTGGATGCAATGCGGACCGAAATGGAGTCCATGTACACCAACAAAGTATGGACATTGGACATTGCTCCAGACGGGGTAAAACCCGTAGGATGCAAGTGGATCTTCAAAAGGAAGATTGGTGTAGATGGACAGGTTGAAACCTATAAAGCTAGACTTGTAGCAAAGGGTTTCCGTCAAAGACCTGGCTTGGACTATGACGAAACCTTTTCTCCAGTGGCTATGCTGAAATCCATTCGGATCCTTCTTGCCATTGCTGCCTTCCACGATTATGAGATTTGGCAGATGGACGTAAAAACCGCTTTTCTAAATGGAAATTTAGAGGAGTGTGTCTATATGGATCAGCCAGAGGGTTTCATTCAGAGTGGGAGCAGCGGAAAGGTGTGCAAGTTGCTTAAGTCCATCTATGGACTAAAGCAGGCATCGCGGAGTTGGAACATCTGTTTTGATGAGACGGTCAAGGAATTTGACTTTATCAAAAATCCAGATGAACCGTGCATCTATAGTAGATTTGTAGCGAGAACTGTGGTATTCCTTGTTTTATACGTGGATGACATTCTCTTAATAGGAAATGACATTCCTATGCTACAATCTGTCAAGGGTTTCTTGTCACACAGGTTCTCCATGAAAGACCTGGGTGATGCCTCTTACATCCTGGGGATCCGGATCCATCATGATAGATCCAAGAGGATATTAGGACTTTCACAGTCCAGGTACATCGACACCGTACTGAAAAGATTCAGTATGGAAGATTCCAAGCGCGGTAACCTACCGGCTTGTCACGGGATCACCCTCTCTAAAGAGATGTCTCCCAAGACTGATTTGGAGAGGGATCGCATGTCTATTATACCCTACGCTTCTGCGGTAGGCTCTATAATGTATGCGATGTTGTGTACCAGACCGGATGTAGCTTATGCACTGAGTGTAGTAAGCCGGTATCAGTCAAACCCTGGGGAGAAACATTGGATAGCAGTAAAGAACATTCTCAAGTACCTGAGAAGGACTAAGGAGATGTTCTTGGTGTATGGCGGAAAAGACCTCCAGATTGAGGCCTTTGCTGACTCCAGCTTCCAGAGTGACAAGGATGATTCCAAGTCCATGTCGGGTTTTGTCTTTACCCTCAATGGAGGGGCGGTGTGTTGGAAGAGTTCCAAACAGGAAACCGTTGCAGACTCGACTATGGAAGCGGAATACATCGCTGCATCTGATGCCGCAAAAGAAGCTGTCTGGATGAGGAAGTTCTTAAAAGAACTTCAGGTGGTTCCGTCCATTGTTGACCCAGTACCTTTGTATTGCGACAACAACGGGGCTATAGCTTTAGCAAAGGAACCCAGGTCCCATCAGAGATCCAGGCACATCTTGAGGCGGTATCACCTGATCAGGGAATTCGTGGATCGCAAGGAGATCGAGGTTCGGAGGGTTGCTTCAGAAGAGAACACTGCAGATCCATTCACCAAGGCCTTACCCCAGACTCAGTTCGAGCGGCTGATCGAGATGATAGGTCTTCGATACGCCAGTACATGGCCTTAGTGCAAGTGGGAGATTGTTAGTGTATATGCCCTAGAGGCCATTACTGTATCATACTAGTTTGTATATTACTTGATGGAAGCTTGGGATATTCACCTTGTATAAACAATCTTGCTCAATATAGTAGTATGCTACTTGGTTTGTTTCTACTTCAATGTGTACTTGTGTTTATTTCAGTATATCACTTATACGCATTAGTGGAGCCCTTAGGATCTTTGCTTGATTACCAGCGTTGTGATGGCAGTCACACTAGTGGGGGCTGGGTAATCTATAGGCACATCCTTATACAGGTCCCTAGTCGTAGGACTATCGAGACAGGGCATCGATACTCCGGAGTAGACTAGCGTATGCGCTTCTCATCCCAGTGTGGGAGATGGTCTGTCCCACAGCCATCAGTACGTCGTACTGGAGATAGTATACGGGTGCTCGTTGGGTTACGAGTACACTGGACAGGACTCGTCGGGAACTGAAAGGTTGGTATTATACCTATCGTCAGTTATCAGTTCCCAGGTGACATGAGTACAGCTTAGTCCGCTGACTTGATACTGGCACTTCGCCTCGAGTGTATTCCCACTGCACTTTGATCACTACCCTACCACGGCTCAAAGGAGTCGTGCAAACAGGTGGTGATTGGGTGCAGTCCCGAAGCACTTGGAGGCAGTGACGGTTAGACAGGATTCGTCTCTCCCGGTATTGGGGGTTGACATCGCGCTGTGTCTAGGAGAGCCATTACACGAGTAGTCCCTGGCCAGGGCAAGCGAGATATACTGGTAGGTTTCCAGTGTTATCTCAGGGTGTTTTGGGCTTCACTCCGACACGACTTGTACCGCTATTGGGGGACTGACGTTTTACCGCCCCCTAGGCCTGACATGCGATGTATCAGACGAACAGACCGGACTGTACGGAGAATGTCACATTCAGACTCAGTAGGAGTTCAGATGGGGTTTCACCTCGTCAGCCTTCTTGTCGACCTCTACCTGGGGACCGTTACGCACAGCTAGTGCCGCTTGCGGTCTGTGGTTAAACCCACTGCCAGCGTAGTGTCGAGTCTTTAGAGTCCCACACAGAGGGTATTCGCCTCTGGGCAAAACAGAGTAGAGGTCGCATGGTTTTGCGACAGGGTTCGTTCTCATCCGCGCACTTGTGCACGTTTGGAGTCCGGACGGATTATACTGGCAGGCTCTGGTTTGAGCCAGATACTGGTATATGTTTTGGGGTTGCTTTTATCTCAGTATTCATGTTCCTCGGAACAATGATGCAGGTGTGTATGCACGGTTATTTGAGGAAGAGGAAGATGACTTTCATTAGGGTTTCGGAACGGGTGCGTATGCACAGTTGACAGTCGTCTTTTTCCAAACCCTAATGGATTTGTATTATATCAATTAATAATATATAATAAAATGAAATTGTGTCATGGTTGGTTTTTGTTGACTTGTTGACCATGGTTGACTTGTTGACCATGGTTGAAGTTTTGACCATCATCATTACAAAAGAAAGATGCTCTTTGATTCTAGCAAATTCATTTAATGTTTGAAATGATAATGGTCATTCTAAAACTTTCCATCAACCTTTTCATTTTCATTATTATTATTGATAATTCTTTTTCTTTTGCATTATGGTTGCAAGAAAGAAAAAGGATAGCTCATTCTATCATAACCTCTCTCTCTCCTCATTTTCATCTTCTTCTTCCTCTAGCAAAGAGAAACCTTCTCATGTGTTGAGAATCCTTCTCTTTAAAAAGAAAAGCAAACCCTAGTTACTCTCTACTCATTCTAGGTTCAAGGTTTAGCAAGCCGGAAACCCTAGTTCACTCAAAGATCGAGGAAGAGCCCAAAGGTCGAACCTTCGAGGTGGATCCATCTTCGACGGGAGAAGGCGACGAAAAGAGAACCATCAACCTCTACAAGATTTCAAGAAGAAGGAGTTCAAGTTTAGGTATAACCTTCATCCGAGTAGCTAACTCCTTTTAGCGTTTATGCTAGTTTAGTTTAGACACGATCCCGACCTTGTTTAGTCCATGTTGCCTCTTGCGATAAAAATTTGATTTTTATACCGTTTCCGCCTCCCCGTAAGAACCGGGGGTCGCAAAGTGGACTTACAATATAGGCGCCGCAATTGATGATTTTTCAGGGGCTGTTTGGACATTTTATGTAGAGCCAGATTCTTGCCCTAGGTTTTCAGTTCCCTGCCTATAAATATCCCAGTTCTGAGCCAAGCCAAGGAGTCCATTCTTAAGCCTCTTTTTTGTTAGTTTTTAGTCTTCTTCTTCTTCTTCATTCTTTCCTCCATGAAAATGTAGTGAGAGCATTGAGTGGATGTTAAATGAAGATGAGGGTTTTTTGTATCATTCTTTTGCTTAGCTTCACCCTTGAGCTCTCTACCTTAACTTGATCTTGCAACCTCTTAAGTGAGCATGCAAGTTTAAGCTTTGGTCTTTGATCTCAAGGGGTTGTATCATTTTGTTCTCTCTTTTGTGCTTCATTTCACATGAGTTCTTTACCCTTCTCTTGATCTTGCAACCTCTTGATTGAGCTTGCAAGTTTAAAGGTTGGCTATTGATCCCATGGCTTGTCTTGAGTTCTATGGTTCTTAGTGTTACTTTCTTTCTTATCTCTTTCTTGCATTTTTCATTCTTGTCTTTTATTACTTGCAATTTATTACCATGCACTTTAATTACTTGCTTGTAATCTTTTCTTTTCTTTGTTTATCTTTTTGTTCTCTCTTTTTGGTTCGTTTTGTGAATGGTTGTAATTATTGTTGTTAAGAATAAATACGATATTGTAAGTTAATGTTTCTTTGCTCATTTCCTTTTCCCGTTATTTTCCATTGAACACCGCCCAAACGATACGCAAGCGCTCCGTTAGGCACCCTACCCTACCAAGATAACGGTGATTCCTAACCGCGACCGGTTGCATTCGATTTGGCCGGAGGCGAAAGCAAGAGACAAGAACGGAAGGACAAGGGTAAATAAGCCAGATTCCACGAATACCGTGCTTAAATCCCCTAATCCACGTTGTTGCCAATTTCTCTAGCTTCAATTGGTCAAGAATCGGCTCAAAGGTTTTGAGTGCGGATTTCTTTAGCTTACACTTTCGTATCTTTTTCTTAACAACTTTATACATGCATATATCACTTAGGATAGAACTGAACAAACATATACACATTCTTTATTGACTCGTCTAAAACTCGAATGGACATACAACCATCTCCCTGTGGATCGACCCGTGCTCAACCGGCTAGCTGCGAAGCGACACCGTCTTGATTGCGGTTAACTTTAATTCTTTCAATCAGTGAGCCCTTTCCAAATCAGTCTTGGGAGACATCTCTTTGGAGAGGGTGATTCCGTGACAAGCCGGTAGATTACCGCGCTTGGAATCTTCCATACTGAATCATTTCAGTATGGTGTCGATGTACCTTGACTGTGAAAGTCCCAACATCCTTTTAGATATATCACGATAGATCTGGATCCCCAGAATGTAGTTGGCATCGCCCAGGTCCTTCATGGAGAACCTCTGTGACAAGAATCCTTTGACTGACTGTAACATAGTAATATCTGAAAGGTTCCTAGGCACCCTAGTGAGGTCTCACAAAGCATCGAACATGCCAAATTAAAAAAAAATGGTGCCGAGAAACCCTAGACTACGGATCTTAGACTAGATATTTAGGCGAAACAAAAACTAGTTAACACTTAACTATAGTTTAAACGGAAATACAACCTTTGTAGATCCGGATGTCCACCTCCACGGCTCCGCAACGAAGTCTCCTCGCTGTCCAAGTTGAACCCCGGGCTCAAGCGTTGGCTTCGTCGGAGAAACGGGTGAGCTAGGTCGCCGGCTTCGTGTCAAAGACGATCTACGTCGAGGCATCGCAAGTTAAAGCTCCGACTTCACAAAGTGATGAAACTTGTGAAGAAAACACACTCTACAACTTGGCTAGAGGTAGAGGGTGAAGAAATAGGAGGTGGGTTCTCTTTAGAATTGGATTTCTCACTCTCAAGCTCAAGTTGCCATTAATGGCCTCAAGGTTTCTAACTTGAAGATGAAGAAGAAGATGAGCTAGTATTATGATAAGTCTTTTTCAATAATGAAATAAAATCAATACTTATCATAATATAACTAAGGTTAAGTGTAGAGAGCAAACCATGGTAAGTGGGAATAGTTAGGGTTTAGCATGAAGACAAAATGGTCTTTGAGTCAAAGCTTCATGAAGCTTCATTAAGCTTCATGACAAAAAGGAAAACCATTTTGTTTTCATAAAATTATTTAAATAAATAAGAATGGATAAATAAATGAGAGAGCAAAACAAAACCCTAATTATGTACTTAACCATGGTTTTATTCTTTACACTTAACCATATAAACATGCATCATCAAACATGACACAAAGTAGTGCACAAAAGTATATCATATATACTTCTTGCACATCGAGTGAGAAAATCCATATAAAGTGAACCAATACTAGCTAATGCAAAGTAATATATCAAATATATAATTATGCATTAAATCATTAAATCAACATTTGATTCAATGATCCGGTCATGTCGCACATAACCGACTAGAATCCAATGTATCGATTTATCGAATCAATGATTCGATAACTAGGTCATATCGAATATAACCAATCGAAACATACATCGCGAGAATGAAATGCGGTATCACATACACGCATTATTCTCGGTCCTGCACATATCTCATATGCGCTCCTATTTCGTTTCGCTTGAGCCAGGAAACCTCTGTGTAGGACTCTAAAGACTCGTCAATACGCCGGTAGCAGATGAAGATCATATCAAACATCCACAAGCCGCAAGCGGTCTGCTAAACGTACCGGCCACCCGGGTATTGAACGATCAGAAGATCGACGAGCTAGCCCGCTCACACTTCTGTGAATCCAACCAGTAACACTTACCGTACAGTCCGGTCTGTTCGTCTGATACGTCGCATATCAAGTCTAGGGGTGGTAAACGTCTGACCCCAATAACCGATAAGTCGTGCCGATGTGAGGCTCATAACGGATCGAGAAACTACTGGTAACACTTACCAGCAAATCTGATCAGCCCTGGCCAGGGACTTCCCTGTTACGGCCAATCGAGCACAGCGCAACATCAACCCCCAATACCGGGAGAGACGAAACCCCTCCTATCGCTCATTGCCTCCATGTGACTCGGGACTGTACCCAAAGACCACCGTTTTGCACGCCCTCATGGACGTGGTAAGGTGGAGATCAAAGCACAGTGGGAATCACACAAGACTCTATGACGATCTCGGGTCTACAGACTAACCTGTACAAGTGTCACCTGAGAACTGCCATCTGACGTGAGGTATAATACCATCTGGGAGTTCTCGGCGAGTCCTTCTAGTGACCCAGTCTCCACTGAGAACCCGTACACCATCTCTGATGTCAAACACCAATGGATATGGGATCATCCATCGCCCATCTCATGGGTCGAGAAGCGTATACGCTAGTCTACTCCGGTATATCGATGCCCCGTCTCGATACACCCACGACTAGGGACCTTGAAGGATGTACTTATGGACTACCATGTCCCCACTAGTATGATCTGCATCATAGTCCAGGTAGTCAAGTACATATCCTAAGGGCTTTACCAACATGTAACAATTAGACAGTATAAAGAGACAAGTGTACATGTTAAGATAAAGAGCAACCAGATAGCATACTATCATGTCGAGCAAGAAAGTCATCTCTATATATGTCCAAGCATCCAATATAATATACATAATCTGTACAATACTGGCCTCTAGGGCATACATACAACTAACAATCTCCCACTTGCACTAGGGCCAGCTGCTGTAGTATAGCATACCGAGCATCCCGAAGAGTCTCTCAAACTGTATTTGGGGAATGGCCTTCGTGAGTGGATCCGCCGTGTTGTTCTTCGTGTCAACCCTCCTGACCTCGATCTCCCGGCGATCAACTATCTCCCGGATCAGGTGATACCGCCTCAGAATATGCCTGGATCGTTGATGGGACCTGGGTTCCTTGGCCAAAGCCACCGCTCCATTGTTATCGCAATACAAAGGTATTGGATGCTCAATAGATGGAACCACTCCAAGTTCAGTAATGAACTTCTTGATCCAGACAGCCACTTTGGCAGCATCGTTGGCAGCGATGTATTCAGCCTCCATCGTCGAGTCTGCCACGGTTTCCTGCTTGGAACTCTTCCAGCTAACCGCCCCTCCGTAAAGGGTAAAGACAAAACCCGACTGCGACTTAGAGTCGTCCTTATCACTCTGGAAGCTCGAATCGGTAAAGGACTCCACTTGGAGCTCTCCGTTACCATACACCAAGAACATATCTCTAGTCCTTCGCAAGTACTTGAGAATGCTCTTCACAGCTGTCCAGTGACTCTCTCCAGGATCAGCTTGATACCTGCTCACTATACTTAGTGAGTATGCCACATCGGGTCTG
The DNA here is from genome assembly GCA_030015575.1 of Agapanthus africanus. Taxonomy (NCBI): domain Eukaryota; kingdom Viridiplantae; phylum Streptophyta; class Magnoliopsida; order Asparagales; family Amaryllidaceae; genus Agapanthus; species Agapanthus africanus. Next base: position 355,467,978 of record CM057342.1, on the reverse strand, counting down.
GTACATAGCATCGCATACATGATAGAGCCTACTGCCGAAGCATAGGGTATCCCTTGCATGCGAGCTCTCTCTAAATCAGTCTTGGGAGACATCTCTTTGGAGAGAGTGACTCCAGAGATCGTGGGCAAGTTCCCACGCTTGGACTCTTCCATACTAAACCTCTTTAGTATGGTGTCAATGTACCTGGATTGGGACAATCCCAAAATCCTTTTGGATCTATCTCTATAGATCCTAATTCCCAATATGCATGAGGCATCACCAAGATCTTTCATTGAGAATCTTTGTGATAAGAAGAGCTTGACCGATTGCAGCATAGGAATATCATTTCCTATCAAGAGTATGTCGTCCACGTACAATACGAGGAAGACAACCTTACTCTCTGCCACCTTCTTATAGATACAAGGTTCATCTGGATTTTTGACGAAATCAAACTCTTTGATAACGACGTCAAAACAGATGTTCCAACTCCGCGATGCTTGCTTTAATCCATAAATGGATTTAAGCAGCTTGCACACCTTCCCGTTGCTCCCACTGTCTACGAAGCCTTCTGGCTGAGTCATGTACACGCACTCTTCTAAATCACCGTTTAGAAAGGCGGTCTTAACATCCATTTGCCAGATTTCGTAATCATGATATGCAGCGATGGCAAGCATGATCCGGATTGATTTAAGCATAGCCACTGGAGAAAAGGTTTCGTCATAGTCCACTCCTGGTCTTTGGCGAAAACCTTTTGCTACAAGTCTAGCTTTGAAAGTCTCCACTTTCCCATCTACACTAAGTTTCTTCTTGAAGATCCACTTGCTCCCAATGGGTTTTACCCCTTCAGGAGCAACGTCCAAAGTCCATACTTTGTTGGTGTACATGGATTCTATCTCGGACCGCATAGCATCCAGCCATTTCACTGAGTCCCCACTCGTGATGGCCTGCAAGAAGCTAGTTGGGTCATCATCCTCCATGATGCAATCCTCGCTTCCACCGTCCATGAGAAAACCGTAGTATCTCTCAGGTTGGCGAGGAACCCTACTAGATCGGCGGAGTGGCTGGGGTTCATCGGGAACTACGGAATCCTCTGGTTCCACCAGATCTTCTGTTGTAGCTTCTGCAGCTGGAACTTCTTCCAGTTCTACCTCATGACCACTAATCTCTTTTTCAAGAAATTCCTTTTCTAAAAAGGTGGCATGCCGAGAAACAAACACTCTTTGTTCCTCAGGGTGGTAGAAGATATACCCTTGAGAATTCTTGGGATATCCTACAAATTTGCATAGAATAGACCGTGCCTCGAGTTTGTCCGGATTTTGTCGTTTGACATAGGCTGGACAACCCCATATCTTAACATAGTTAAGACATGGTCTCTTCCCTTTCCATATCTCATATGGAGTGGTAGGCACAGATTTGGTGGGGACCATATTCAATAGATGTATGGCTGTCTCAAGCGCATACCCCCAGAAGGAAATAGGTAACTCAGCTGTGCTCATCATAGAGCGCACCATATCTAATAGGGTGCGGTTCCTCCGTTCTGATACACCGTTGTGCTGTGGTGTATATGGAGGAGTCAGCTGAGAGAGAATCCCATTCTCTTTTAGGAAGTCCAGGAATTCATTGCTCAAGTATTCACCTCCTCGATCAGATCGAAGGATTTTAATACTTTTTCCGGTTTGGTTTTCGACTTCTTGTTTATATTCTCTAAATTTCTCAAAAGCTTCAGACTTGTGTCTTATTAAGTACACATGTCCGTATCTTGAGAGATCGTCAGTGTATGTAATGAAGTACGAAGAACCATCCCTGGCATGTGTAGACATGGGACCACATACATCGCTATGTATTAGTCCCAAGAGTTCGGTAACTCTTTCTCCGTGTCCCGTAAACGGAGTTTTGGTCATCTTGCCTTTGAGACATGACTGGCAAGTGTCATAAGATGAAAATTCGAAAGGTTTCAAATATCCATCTTTATGCAACTTAGCCAGTCGTGTCACATTGATGTGACCCAGTCTACAATGCCACAAGTAGGATTCGTTCAGTTCTGAACTCTTCCTCTTGTGTGTGTTTGTTATGCTCAGAACTGTTGATTGATTTAGAACATAAATGCCATTGCACAACGTGCCTGATCCAACCAACTCTTGGTTACGGAAAATGTTCATAACATTGTCCTGTAATACAAAATTATATCCCTCTTTACTTAATAAAGAAACCGATATAATGTTGCATATCAGGTTCGGCATGTAATAGCATTCGTTCAGAACCAATGTATTACCAGTTGGTAATACAAGGTGATATTCCCCGACAGTCTTAGCTGCAACAATTGCACCATTTCCAACTCTAATGTCTTTATCATCTTCTCCAAGTTCTCTACCTTTCCTGAGCCCTTGTAACTGATTACATATATGGGATCCTGACCCGGTATCTAATACCCAGGACGTAGAGCAAATGGAGAAACAGTTCTCAGTAACGAACACACCCGAAGAAAATGCATCAACATGTACTTTCTTCATTCGGGTGGCATGGGAATCCTGGTATTCCACTATATCCTGTTCATTCCTATAACTCTTATAGGAAAGAACGGAACCAACGTTCCCCAGCACAGTATAACATGCGGGTTCGGTCAATACATCCATATTATTATCTTCATTAGGGCATGAAATGGTCGCTACCTGGAGAGAGAGAGAAGAAAACACTTTAGCGTATGCTCGTGCAAGATCAGATTGGTTATTATCTTATCTAATCAGGATGGCTCCCACTGCTTTTTATCAAATCTTCCTTCAAACCCTAAAAGGAAAGACTAGCCGGGATTAATTACACACTACAAGTTCGCCAATCTTTCAGCCAGGCCAGTGTCGGTATTTTGAGGGAGGTCCCCCATGCTTTCGCACGAACCTAATTAATGTAAACCTCGTTTTCCCAGAGGCGTAACCTCGTTGACACCTTTCTAGACACCTACTTGATCAGCTAATTGCAATGTGTAAAACTCTCCCAGGAGTAACTCTTACTCGCAGTGGGTATCGGGATCCAACTATCTCATAGAAGGTATGCAATCTCATTGCAAATTTCAACACTTGAAATTCCCGATAATACTTTTGCCCCTAGCGTGCTATGACCTTGACGAAAGCCAACAAACCACAGCCCGCTAGTCAAGTTCAACCCGTACATTTCTTGACTGAATTAAACCCACCCGCACGACCCTTGACGAAAGCCAACAAAGCCGTACGACTACCCTAATCCAGTCGCATCATATGCAGCAGATAAACAGCACATAGCTACCGCACACTACACCTTGACGAAAGCCAACAAATGTAGCACGAATACTATATGTAACCTATCTGAAATGACGGAGGGCTACGCAGGTTTTTCTGAAAACCTATTGCGTAATGAACTTGATATCGTTGTAGAATCAAATGAAGTTTTGAAATGGAGTGATTTTGAGGCTTTTCTAGTTTTGCTAAAGGAGTCACTCCCGGCGAAGGGATCTCGGTCCTTTCCTCGTCGAATGAGGTGCGGGATATATCATATATATCGCTGTGCAAAGCAAAAACCCAAAAGCAGTCAAAAGCAAACCGAGTGTGTAGCATCTGCCAGTTATTGCTAAAGGAGTCACTCCCGGTGAAGGGATCTCGGTCCTTTCCTCATCGAATAAGGTGCAGGGTATATCATATATACCGCTGTGCAAAGCAAGAACTGTAGCTACCTGTTTTATTTTAAAATTCGATTCCACAACATCTTAGGTTTCTTATATTTCATTAATCACATTAATGAAGTCCCATCATTTAAATACCTAAACATCACAGATAGATATGACGTACACTTATGCCATCCGCATTCGCCTCGATGTCCCCTCGTGCACTGTGTTAGTGTATATGCCCTAGAGGCCATTACTGTATCATACTGGTTTGTATATTACTTAATGGATGCTTGGGATATTCACCTTGTATATACAATCTTGCTCAAAATAGTAGTATGCTACTTGGTTTGTTTCTACTTCAATGTGTACTTGTGTTTATTTCAGTATATCACTTATACGCATTAGTGGAGCCCTTAGGATCTTTGCTTGATTACCAGCGTTGTGATGGCAGTCACACAAGTGGGGGCTGGGTAATCTATAAGCACATCCTTATTCAGGTCCCTGGTCGCAGGACTATCGAGACAGGGCATCGATACTCCGGAGTAGACCAGCGCATGCGCTTCTCATCCCAGTGTGGGAGACGGTCTGTCCCACAGCCGTCAGTACGTCGTACTTGAGATAGTATGCGGGTGCTCGTTAGGTTACGGGTACACTGGACAGGACTCGTCGGGAACTGACTAGTTGGTATTATACCTATCGTCAGTTATCAGTTCCCAGGTGACATGAGTACAGCTTAGTCCGCTGACTTGACACTGTCACTTCGCCTCGGGTGTGTTCCCACTGTACTTTGATCACTACCCTACACGGCTCAAAGGAGTCGTGCAAACAGGTGGTAGTTGGGTGCAGTCCCGAAGCACTTGGAGGCAGTGACGGTTAGACAGGATTCGTCTCTCCCGGTATTGGGGGTTGACATCGCGCTGTGTCTAGGAGAGCCATTACACGAGTAGTCCCTGGCCAGGGCAAACGAGATATACTGGTAGGTTTCCAGTGTTATCTCAGGGTGTGTTGGGCTTCACTCCGGCACGACTTGTACCGCTATTGGGGGACTGACGTTTACCGCCCCCTAGGCCCGCCATGCGATGTATCAGACGAACAGACCGGACTGTATGGAGAATGTCACGCTCAGGCTCAGTAGGAGTTCAGATGGGTTTCGCCTCGTCGGTCTTCTTGTCGGCATTACCTGGGGACCGTTACGCACAGCTAGTGCCGCTTGCGGTCTGTGGTTAAACCCACTGCCAGCGTAGTGTCGAGTCTTTAGAGTCCCACACAGAAAGCTTTTCGCCTTTAGGCAAAAGAGTAGAGGTCGCATGGTATTGCGACAGGTCGCATGGTTTTGCGACAGGGTTCGGTCACATCCGTGCACTTGTGCACGTACAGTGTCCGGACAGTTTACACTAGCGGGCTTTGGTTTAAGCCAGATCCTAGTGTACCTTATGGGATTGGATTTATCCAGTTTGCATTCGTGTTCCTCGGAACGCGGATGCGGGTGTGTATGCACAGTTGACAGGGAGGCAGAGGCAGTGGATTCTCATTAGGGTTGTTGACAGTTGACCGTTGACTTTTGACTTTTTGCTCAACCCTAATGAGAATATGATATGTGATTAACTATTATATTAATTAAGTATTATGGTGATATGGTTGTTGACTTGTTGACTTTTGTTGACTTGTTGACTTTGGTGACTTGTTGACTTTTGTTGACTTGTTGACCGGTTGACTAGGCTTGACTAGTTGACCATCATGATAACCATGGTTATCATTTCATGCCAAAGACTTTTTTCTTGCTTGCTTTTTGAGTAAAATGAGTGCATGATATGATAACCTTATGGTTGCTTCTAACCATCACCAAAAGACTTTTTTGATATGATGAGTTATGATCACTTTGGATTATGAGAGGGTGAGAGAGAAAAGAGAGCCTCATTCTTTCTTGCTCATTCTCTCTCTTGTTCTTGAGCTCTCCCCTTGCTCTCACCCTCAACCTCTTGCTCCCTCTCTTGATCTATGGTTCTCTTGTCTCATGAGTTGAGAATCAAGAACCATAGATAAAATCCCATTCTATTTCCTCTCTACTCATTCTAGTTCACTAGGTTTGGCAAACCAAGTGAACTAGTTTCTTCAAAGACCGAAGAAGGAGCTAAAGGTTGGAGCTTTCAAGTGGATCTATCTTCGGCGTACGGAGACGACGAGAAGGAGCCATCGGACCACCACCGGAGCTTGAAGACGAAGGAGTTCAAGACAAGCTAGGTATAACCATCTCTATCCGAGTAGCTAAATATCTTTAGCTTAGTATGCTAGTTTTAGTTTAGGTAACGATCCCGACCATAGTTTAGTCCATGTTGCCTCTTGCGATAAAAAAAAATTCGTTTTTTATACCGTTTCCGCCTCCCCGTAAGAACCGGGGGTCGCAACGTGGACTTACAGTGGTATCAGAGACTAACTAAACTTAAACTAGCTTGGTAGTGAAGTGTAACGAAGTTCGGAACCGGAAAAATCCAAAAATCAAACTTTACAAAATCTGAGTTTCTGTTGAAATTTTTCCTGGTCAAAATGAAAAACTTTATACTCCTAAATTCGGCTCAGGGTTTTGTGTGAACACCCAAGAAAAACGATACAGTGATTCGCCTAAAGTGCCGCGCTTCCGCCGCGTGATCCTTCTTGACCGCCGCGGAACCGCCGCGACTTGGTTTCTTCTCTGCATCGTTTTTCGTGCAGTGTGTTTGTGTGTTGGTTTTGGGATTTTTAAAATATATTATATGTGCCCAGATTTTCCAGAAAAGAAATTTCCTTTTGGGGTCCTATAATTCCGTATTTTTTCCGAACTTCACTGCACTTTGACTATAATGGTTATATCTGTGATGCTTGCATGTATTGAACGTCGGCTAATCGCTATAAGTCGATTAGTCGGGGTTATACATGATCTGTAATGTGCTGGAATGTGTATATGAATGTGTTGGACTGTCGCGGGTGAATAGCCGGGGTGGATGTGAGATGAGCTTTTGTTTTTCTTTCATTCATTGTAAATGTAAATTGATGTAATAATATTATTTGTTTGGCCGCACAACCGGGTCGGGGTTGTAGCCGTCATTGTATAATTCTTTTTACTGTTTTTGCTCCTAGGATAGACCCATGGAGGGGTGCACAAACTACCGAGTACTTGGCGGGTAGTTTGCCGCACCCGTAGGGGTCTTGGGTGGGGTATTTGGCTATTCACCGCGACCGTGTTATCCGCTTTTCGTTTCAGGCTCGAAAGGATTGCGGATTGCTAGTATATCCAATGCATTCATCTGTGATCTGTAATGTCTATCATTGCTTACTATTTAGGCGTTGCTTATGTTTTACAGACGCGCTAGCCCAGCCCCCGCTCTGTCGTTAGTTAAGTAACCTAACGGGTAATGACGGGGCCCAGTGGCGAATGCGAATGGCATAAGCGTACGTCATATTTTGGTTGTTTTCTGCAATGGTAGGGTTAAATGATGGGACGCATTAAAAGCACTAATGCAAGAATATCACGCATTAAAAGAACTAATGCAAGATAATAAACCAAGTTAAAGTCGTTGGAACACTTTCGAAAAACCACTCGGTTCTTTTCAAAATAACTTTTAAATGCAGAGCTTGAGCCACTCCTTCTAAAAGCTATCTCGTTCCATCGATTAAATCAAGTTCACTACGTTCACGGTTTCGCCAAAACCATCCGTAGCCCTCCGTCGTTTCACATGAATAGTCAATAGTATTCAAGCTGTGTTTGTTGGCCAAAGTCAAGGCACAGTGATTGGTAGCTATTGGGTATTCATGTGCAGCATAGATAGATGCGTTGGTTTGGAACAGTCGTACTGCCTTGTTGGCCAAAGTCAAGGGTAGGTGCGGGTGGATTCAAATTAACCTGGAGAACGACGGGCAGAACTTGACATGTGACTTATGATTTGTTGGCCAAAGTCAAGGTCATAAGAGCATGGGGCAAAAATCCACATTGGGAGTTTCATAAGTACTGAAACTTGCTAGATTTGCATACCATTTGGAGTGCGATGATTCTGGTAGGATTCCTTCAGTTTCGTCACGCGATGATATTTGGATCCCGATCCTACTGTGAGTATATGCTACTCCTCGGGAAATTTCTCACTTAACGATCAATGCTATAAACCTAGTAGGTGCCTAGAAAGGTGTTAGCGGGGCTACGCCCCCAGGGAAAAGAGGTTCTCTAATTAAGGAACTTCGCGAAAGCGTTGGAAAACCTCCCTCGAAGTACCGACACCGGCCTGGCTGAACGGTTAAGCAAGTATTGTACGGTGGGATTGATCCTGACTAATTCTTCCTTTATGGTTTGAGGAGGGATTCGAGAAACAGTGGGAGCCCTCCTGTTTAGACAAACTAAAAACCACTCTAAACTTGCAAGAGCATCATGCTGAGTGTTTCTTCTTCTCTCTCCTAATTGCAGCGACCAATCAACATGACTGGACTAAAGTTACTCCTAGATAAAAACAAACTGACAGGGCCAAACTACAAAGATTGGCTCAGGAATGTCACGATAGCAATCACTTATGACAAGCTGGGGTATCTTCTTACCACCAAAGCTCCCCCTGTCCCTGGTCCAACTTCCAGCGTCGCGGATAAGGAAATCCGCAAGACTTGGGAGATTGATAGCGCGAAGGCCAAGTGCCTCCTGCTTGCCTCGATGGACAATGAACATCAGAGGAGGCATGAGAATATGGACATGGAGTCCATATTGCTCCATACAAAAGAACTGTATGGAGAGCAATCACGTATCGCAAGATACGAAGCGTCGAAAAAGTTATTTTCGACAAGAATGGCCGTCGGATCATCAGTAGCCGAGCATGTGCTAAAGATGATCGGCTTCATTGAGGAGCTCGCTGACCTAGGGATCACATTGGAGAGTGAGCTATATACGGATATAGTTCTCCAGTCCCTTCCTTCCACTTACGCCCAGTTTATACTGAACTTCAACCTACAAGAAAAAGAGGTTGAACTATCAGAGCTCCTCAACATGCTGAGGAGCGCAGAGGGCACCCTACAGAAAGGTAGGGAAACATCCACTTTGTTTGTAGGAGGATCATCTTCTTCTAGGTCCAAGGCGAAAGCCAAGGGAAAGAAGAAGAAGGCCCCCGCCAAAAACCAAGGGGCGGTGTTGGTAAAGTGGATACGAAGGGAAAAGGCAAAGCAACAAAGATAGCGGGGAAGCTTGTGGATAAAGAAGAATGCTTCTATTGTCATAAGAAAGGACACTGGAAGAATGATTGCAGGGCCTGGAAGGCCAGAACACAGGAATTGAAGCAGGTTGCAGCTTCAGCTTCAGGTGTGTATGTTATTGAAAATTGTCTTTCAATAAACTCTACTTCCTGGGTATTGGATACCGGATCAGGATCTCATATCTGTAATTCTTTGCAGGCGTTGAGAAACCGTAGGGTTTTGAAGGCAGGTGACATGACCCTCAAAGTTGCGAACGGAGCTAGCATGGATGCTAAAGCCGTGGGGGACTATCACCTGGGAATGTCAGATGGACATGTTTTGGTTTTGCGTAATTGCTTTTTTGTACCCAACGCAACTTGTAATATCATTTCTGTATCTTTAGTTTCTAAAGAAGGTTATGAATTTGCGTTTGTAAGTAATGTTGTAAACATTCACCTTAATCAAGTTTTGATTGGGTCAGGTACATTGAGTAATGGTATATACGTGTTAAACCAACCACAGATTTTCAACGTCCAGAATACACACAAAAGAAAGTCTCCGGAAATAAATCAGACTTTCTTATGGCATTGTAGATTGGGTCACATCAATGAGAGAAGGTTGACTAAGTTACATACAGAAGGATATTTGAATGCGTTCGAATATCAATCGTATGCCACTTGTCAATCTTGTCTCAAAGGAAAGATGACAAAGACTCCGTTTACTGGACATGGAGTAAGAGCGAGCGAGCTCTTGGGACTCGTACACAGTGACGTGTGCGGTCCAATGTCTACACATGCCCGAAGCGGACATTCTTACTTCATTACTTTTACGGATGACTTCTCAAGGTACGGTTATGTCTTCTTGATGAAACATAAGTCCGAGGCCTTTGGAAAATTCCAGGAGTATAAGAATGAAGTAGAGAAACAGACCGGCAAAAGTATTAAGATTCTAAGATCGGATCGAGGTGGAGAATACTTAAGTGCCGAGTTCCTGGACTATTTAAAAGAGAACGGAATTCTCTCTCAGCTTACTCCTCCATACACCCCGCAACATAACGGTGTATCGGAGAGACGGAACCGCACCCTGTTGGATATGGTGCGGTCCATGATGAGTAACGCTGAGTTACCGCGATCATTCTGGGGATATGCGCTAGAATCAGCCGCATACCTTTTGAACCGAGTACCTACTAAGACCGTGCCTACTACACCATATGAGATGTGGTGTGGGAAGAGACCCTATCTTAAGCACATTAAGACATGGGGATGTCCGGCTTTTGTTAAAAAGCAGCATACGGACAAGCTCGAGGCACGCTCAGTACAGTGCAAGTTTGTGGGGTATCCAAAGAACTCAAAAGGATATTTCTTCTACTGTGAAGAGGAACAAAAAGTTCTTGTTTCTCGTCATGCCTACTTCTTGGAAACTGAGTTTTTGGAAAACCAGATAAGTGGGAGCACAGTAGAACTGGAAGAAATTCCAGAACCACGGACTGTTACTGAAAGTTTAGTGGGACCAGAAGGTTCGGAAGAACAGGACATTCCTACGCCGCTCCGCAGAAGTAGTAGGCAGTCTCATCCGCCTGAGAGATACTACGGTTTTCTCATAGACGGGGATAGAGAGGATTGCATCATAGATTATGATGAGCCTACTAGCTTCCAGCAGGCCGTTCAGAGCGTTGACTCAGTGAAATGGCTGGATGCAATGCGGACCGAAATGGAGTCCATGTACACCAACAAGGTATGGACGTTGGACATTGCTCCAGACGGGGTAAAACCCGTAGGATGCAAGTGGATCTTCAAAAGGAAGATTGGTGTAGATGGACAGGTTGAGACCTATAAAGCTAGGCTGGTAGCAAAGGGTTTTCGTCAAAGACCTGGCTTGGACTACGACGAAACCTTTTCTCCAGTAGCCATGCTGAAATCCATTCGGATCCTTCTTGCCATTGCTGCCTTCCACGATTATGAGATCTGGCAAATGGACGTAAAGACAGCTTTTCTAAATGGAAATTTAGAGGAGTGTGTCTATATGGACCAGCCAGAGGGTTTCATTCAGAGTGGGAGCAGCGGAAAGGTGTGCAAGTTGCTTAAGTCCATCTATGGACTAAAGCAGGCATCGCGGAGTTGGAACATCTGCTTTGATGAGACGGTCAAAGAATTTGGCTTTATCAAAAATCCAGATGAACCATGCATCTATAGTAGATTTGTAGCGAGAACTGTAGTATTCCTCGTTTTATACGTGGATGACATTCTCTTAATAGGAAATGACATTCCTATGCTACAATCTGTCAAGGGGTTCTTGTCACACAGGTTCTCCATGAAAGACCTGGGTGATGCCTCATACATTCTGGGTATCCGGATCTACCGTGACAGATCCAAGAGGATATTAGGACTTTCACAGTCCAGGTACATCGACACCATACTAAAGAGATTCAGTATGGAAGATTCCAAGCGCGGTAACCTACCGGCTTGTCACGGGATCACCCTCTCTAAAGAGATGTCTCCCAAGACTGATTTGGAGAGGGATCGCATGTCTATTATACCCTACGCTTCTGCGGTAGGCTCTATAATGTATGCGATGTTGTGTACCAGACCGGATGTAGCTTATGCACTGAGTGTGGTAAGCCGGTATCAGTCTAACCCAGGGGAGAAACACTGGATAGCGGTAAAGAACATTCTCAAGTACCTGAGAAGGACTAAGGAGATGTTCTTGGTGTATGGCGGAAAAGACCTCCAGATCGAGGCCTTTGCTGACTCCAGCTTCCAGAGTGACAAGGATGATTCCAAGTCCATGTCGGGTTTTGTCTTTACCCTCAATGGAGGGGCGGTGTGTTGGAAGAGTTCCAAACAGGAAACCGTTGCAGACTCGACGATGGAAGCGGAATACATCGCTGCATCTGATGCCGCAAAAGAAGCTGTCTGGATGAGGAAGTTCTTGAAAGAACTTCAGGTGGTTCCGTCCATTGTTGATCCAATACCTCTGTATTGCGACAACAACGGGGCTATAGCTTTAGCGAAGTAACCCAGGTCCCATCAGAAATCCAGGCACATCTTAAGGCGGTATCACCTGATCAGGGAGATCGTAGATCGCCAGGAGATCGAGGTTCGGAGAGTCGCTTCAGAAGATAACACTGCTGATCCATTCACCAAGGCCCTGCCCCAGACTCAGTTCGAGCGGCTGATCGAGATGATAGGTCTTCGATACGCCAGTACATGGCCTTAGTGCAAGTGGGAGATTGTTAGTGTATATGCCCTAGAGGCCATTACTGTATCATACTGGTTTGTATATTACTTAATGGATGCTTGGGATATTCACCTTGTATATACAATCTTGCTCAAAATAGTAGTATGCTACTTGGTTTGTTTCTACTTCAATGTGTACTTGTGTTTATTTCAGTATATCACTTATACGCATTAGTGGAGCCCTTAGGATCTTTGCTTGATTACCAGCGTTGTGATGGCAGTCACACTAGTGGGGGCTGGGTAATCTATAAGCACATCCTTATTCAGGTCCCTGGTCGCAGGACTATCGAGACAGGGCATCGATACTCCGGAGTAGACCAGCGCATGCGCTTCTCATCCCAGTGTGGGAGACGGTCTGTCCCACAGCCGTCAGTACGTCGTACTTGAGATAGTATGCGGGTGCTCGTTAGGTTACGGGTACACTGGACAGGACTCGTCGGGAACTGACTAGTTGGTATTATACCTATCGTCAGTTATCAGTTCCCAGGTGACATGAGTACAGCTTAGTCCGCTGACTTGACACTGTCACTTCGCCTCGGGTGTGTTCCCACTGTACTTTGATCACTACCCTACCACGGCTCAAAGGAGTCGTGCAAACAGGTGGTAGTTGGGTGCAGTCCCGAAGCACTTGGAGGCAGTGACGGTTAGACAGGATTCGTCTCTCCCGGTATTGGGGGTTGACATCGCGCTGTGTCTAGGAGAGCCATTACACGAGTAGTCCCTGGCCAGGGCAAACGAGATATACTGGTAGGTTTCCAGTGTTATCTCAGGGTGTATTGGGCTTCACTCCGGCACGACTTGTACCGCTATTGGGGGACTGACGTTTACCGCCCCCTAGGCCCGCCATGCGATGTATCAGACGAACAGACCGGACTGTATGGAGAATGTCACGCTCAGGCTCAGTAGGAGTTCAGATGGGTTTCGCCTCGTCGGTCTTCTTGTCGGCATTACCTGGGGACCGTTACGCACAGCTAGTGCCGCTTGCGGTCTGTGGTTAAACCCACTGCCAGCGTAGTGTCGAGTCTTTAGAGTCCCACACAGAAAGCTTTTCGCCTTTAGGCAAAAGAGTAGAGGTCGCATGGTATTGCGACAGGTCGCATGGTTTTGCGACAGGGTTCGGTCACATCCGTGCACTTGTGCACGTACAGTGTCCGGACAGTTTACACTAGCGGGCTTTGGTTTAAGCCAGATCCTAGTGTACCTTATGGGATTGGATTTATCCAGTTTGCATTCGTGTTCCTCGGAACGCGGATGCGGGTGTGTATGCACAGTTGACAGGGAGGCAGAGGCAGTGGATTCTCATTAGGGTTGTTGACAGTTGACCGTTGACTTTTGACTTTTTGCTCAACCCTAATGAGAATATGATATGTGATTAACTATTATATTAATTAAGTATTATGGTGATATGGTTGTTGACTTGTTGACTTTTGTTGACTTGTTGACTTTGGTGACTTGTTGACTTTTGTTGACTTGTTGACCGGTTGACTAGGCTTGACTAGTTGACCATCATGATAACCATGGTTATCATTTCATGCCAAAGACTTTTTTCTTGCTTGCTTTTTGAGTAAAATGAGTGCATGATATGATAACCTTATGGTTGCTTCTAACCATCACCAAAAGACTTTTTTGATATGATGAGTTATGATCACTTTGGATTATGAGAGGGTGAGAGAGAAAAGAGAGCCTCATTCTTTCTTGCTCATTCTCTCTCTTGTTCTTGAGCTCTCCCCTTGCTCTCACCCTCAACCTCTTGCTCCCTCTCTTGATCTATGGTTCTCTTGTCTCATGAGTTGAGAATCAAGAACCATAGATAAAATCCCATTCTATTTCCTCTCTACTCATTCTAGTTCACTAGGTTTGGCAAACCAAGTGAACTAGTTTCTTCAAAGACCGAAGAAGGAGCTAAAGGTTGGAGCTTTCAAGTGGATCTATCTTCGGCGTACGGAGACGACGAGAAGGAGCCATCGGACCACCACCGGAGCTTGAAGACGAAGGAGTTCAAGACAAGCTAGGTATAACCATCTCTATCCGAGTAGCTAAATATCTTTAGCTTAGTATGCTAGTTTTAGTTTAGGTAACGATCCCGACCATAGTTTAGTCCATGTTGCCTCTTGCGATAAAAAAAAATTCGTTTTTTATACCGTTTCCGCCTCCCCGTAAGAACCGGGGGTCGCAACGTGGACTTACACACTGTTAGGTTAGGTAACTAACGACAGAGCAGGGCAGGGCTAGCGTGGGTGTAAAACATAAGTAACGTCTATATAATATATCATATATATACTATATACTATATCCATCACAGAATCACATCACAGATATCGCAGCAGAATAAACATATGAAATATTGGATATACTAGGACGTCCGTGTTTTCAATACGAGCCAGTATAAAACACGGATTCCACGGTCGTGATGAATAGCCAATCCCACACCCATAGACCCCTACGAGAGCGGCAAGCAACCCTGCCAATTCTAGGGTTAGGAGACCCGGACTCGACTCCTCGAGTTGGTCTCCCACTGGACCCCAGAACCCGGTTACTTGTGCTCCCCTCCTTGGGTCTATCCTAATGCGGAAAAGTAAATAATATACAAAGGGTGACAACTTCCGCTACCTGGAAGTTCCCCAAATAAAAGAATATTACATACAAGTTTTTACATGAATGAAAATGAAAAACACTCATCTCACATAAAAACCCCCGGCTATTCGAACACGACGATCCAATATAACATATCGAGCAACACATAACATCACATGTCATCAACGTAAGTAAATATGCGCATCCCAATTGTCGTTGACATATAGCAACGAAACCGGCAATATCACATAATACACTTACGGTCACAGAAAAGAAAGTGTAAAACTACAACAATTGGAATCCGCAACTTCTTTAGACATCACATGCCTAATCAAATGAAATACTTAGACATCACATGCCTAACAGTTATAAATCCCGCATTTTAGTCTCATTATCGAAAATACTTTTCAATATAAAGTGAAACTAAACCGCTAGATTTATAACATTCATTCAGTTATCACATAACTGTTTGTGAATTCCAATTATTGTATCACATTCCAGATAAACAGAAAATGTTAAACTTTCCGATCGAACAGTCGAATACCCAAGTTTTCCGGATACAGCTCAACACATGAAATAAGTCTAACAACATTCAGTTCGTGCCTCAGTACCGACGGTCCAGCCGTAGAAGGGTCAAGCCAACGCCTCACATGTGGCACGCCGTACTGCCCCAAACCCGAAGGTTCAAAAGGGCAGTTCAAGACGGTCACATAATCAAGTTAAGGTTTGTTGTCTTCTAGAGGGTCCATCGCGTTACTTGCACTACTTAGAACGTCGTTAAACTACGGAAATATCCAACACTTGGAAATTTCCCGACAGGGGAAAAGTTGGGTATTTATATCCGGTCGAACTTTTTAACATATTCTATAAATTATCCGGAAATACACAAAAAACGAAATTTGATAATCCGGTCGAAACACTGATTCCCAACAGTACCCCAGAATACTCTTCTGTATAGTCACAACAAAAATATCCCAGAAAACACAGCATTGAATTATATGAGTTACTATGCAGAAAACATCACACAAAGGAACAGTACGGCCGCGGAACCGCCGCACATGCCTAGCATGTGCCGCTGTTCCGCGGTGGAAAAGTTGACTTAAGCCCTCGTATTTCACAGTAATTCAAATAACACCCTGCTTGATTTTCTGCATATTTTTAATTGACAAAAATCCCATTTTTTAGAAAAAGTCCAGAGAGCATTTTAAGGTTTTGGGTTTCGGTTCGATCGGGTTTCAAACGTCGTCTAGACTTCACCTAAGGCTCTAGCTAGGCTCTGATACCATTGAAAGGTTCCTAGGAACCCTAGTGAGGTCTCACAAAGTATCGAACATGCCAAATTAAAAAAAAAATGGTGCCGAGAAACCCTAGACTACGGATCTTAGACTAGATGTTTAGGCGAAACAAAAACTAGTTAACACTTAACTATAGTTTAAACGGAAATACAACCTTTGTAGATCCGGATGTCCACCTCCATGGCTCCGCAACGAAGTCTCCTCACTGTCCAAGTCGAATCCCGGGCTCAAGCGTCGGCTTCGTCGGAGAAACGGGTGAGCTAGGTCGCCGGCTTCGTGTCAAAGACGATCTACGTCGAGGCATCGCAAGTTCAAGCTCCGACTTCACAAATTGATGAAACTTGTGAAGAAAACACACTCTACAACTTGGCTAGAGGTAGAGGGTGAAGAAATAAGAGGTGGGTTCTCTTTAGAATTGGATTTCTCACTCTCAAGCTCAAGTTGCCATTAATGGCCTCAAGGTTTCTAACTTGAAGATGAAGAAGAAGATGAGCTAGTATTATGATAAGTCTTTTTCAATAATGAAATAAAATCAATACTTATCATAATATAACTAAGGTTAAGTGTAGAGAGCAAACCATGGTAAGTGGGAATAGTTAGGGTTTAGCATGAAGACAAAATGGTCTTTGAGTCAAAGTTTCATGAAGCTTCATCAAGCTTCATGACAAAAAGGAAAACCATTTTGTTTTCATAAAATTATTTAAATAAATAAGAATGGATAAATAAATGAGAGAGCAAAACAAAACCCTAATTATTTACTTAACCATGGTTTTATTCTTTACACTTAACCATATAAACATGCATCATCAAACATGACACAAAGTAGTGCACAAAAGTATGTCATATATACTTCTTGCACATCGAGTGAGAAAATCCATATAAAGTGAACCAATACTAGCTAATGCAAAGTAATATATCAAATATATAATTATGCATTAAATCATTAAATTAACATTTGATTCAATGATCCGGCCATGTCGCACATAACCGACTAGAATCCAATGTATCGATTTATCGAATCAATCATTCGATAACTAGGTCATATCGAATATAACCAATCGAAACATACATCGCGAGAATGAAATGCAGTATCACATACACGCATTATTCTCGGTCCTGCACATATCTCATATGCGCTCCTATTTCGTTTCGCTTGAGCCAGGAAACCTCTGTGTAGGACTCTAAAGACTCGTCAATACGCCGGTAGCAGATGATGATCATATCAAACATCCACAAGCCGCAAGCGGTCTACTAAACGTAACGGCCACCCGGGTATTGAGCGATCAGAAGATCGACGAGATAGCCCGCTCACACTCCTGTGAATCCAACCAGTAACACTTACCGTACAGTCCGGTCTGTTCGTCTGATACGTCGCATATCAAGTCTAGGGGTAGTAAACGTCAGACCCCACTAACCGATAAGTCGTGCCAATGTGAGGCTCATAACGGGTCGAGAAACTACTGGTAACACTTACCAGCAAATCTCTGATCATCTCTGGCCAAGGACTTCCCTGTTACGGCCAATCGAGCACAGCGCAACATCAACCCCCAATACCGGGAGAGACGAAACCCCTCCTATCGCTCATTGCCTCCATGTGACTCGGGACTGTACCCAAAGACCACCGTTTTGCATGCCCTCATGGACGTGGTAAGGTGGAGATCAAAGCACAGTGGGAATCACACAAGACTCTATGACGATCTCGGGTCTACAGACTAACCTGTACAAGTGTCACCTGAGAACTGCCATCTGACGTGAGGTATAATACCATCTGGGAGTTCTCGGCGAGTCCGTCCAGTGTACCCAGTCTCCACTGAGCACCCGTACACCATCTCTGATGTCAAACGCCAATGGATATGGGATCATCCATCGCCCATCTCATGGGTCGAGAAGCGTATACGCTAGTCTACTCTGGTATATCGATGCCCCGTCTCGATACACCCACGACTAGGGACCTTGAAGGATGTACTTATGGACTACCATGTCCCCACTAGTATGATCTGCATCATAGTCCAGGTAGTCAAGTACACATCCTAAGGGCTTTACCAACATGTAACTATTAGACAGTATAAAGAGACAAGTGTACATGTTAAGATAAAGAGCAACCAGATAGCATACTATCATGTCGAGCAAGAAAGTTATCTCTATATATGTCCAAGCATCCAATATAATATACATAATCTGTACAATACTGGCCTCTAGGGCATACATACAACTAACAATATCATTTCCTATTAGGAGAATGTCATCGACGTACAAGACAAGGAATACCACATTTCTCCCTACAATCTTACTGTAAATGCATGGTTTATCTGGGTTTTTGATAAAGTTGAATTCTTTGACAGTATCATCAAAGCAGATGTTCCAACTCCGCGATGCCTGCTTCAGTCCATAGATGGACTTGAGCAACTTGCACACTTTACCGCTGCTCCCACTCTGAATGAATCCCTCTGGCTGATCCATATAGACGCACTCTTCCAAATATCCATTTAGGAAAGCCGTCTTTACGTCCATCTGCCAGATTTCATAATCGTGGAAGGCAGCAATGGCAAGAAGGACCCGAATGGATTTCAGCATAACCACTGGAGAAAAGGTTTCGTCATAGTCCAAACCAGGTCTTTGACGAAAACCCTTTGCAACAAGTCTAGCCTTATAGGTCTCAACCTGTCCATCTACACCAATCTTCCTTTTGAAGATCCACTTGCATCCTACGGGTTTTACCCCATCTGGAGCAACGGCCAACGTCCATACTTTGTTGGTGTATATGGACTCCATTTCGGTCCGCATTGCATCCAGCCATTTTACCGAGTCACCGCTCTGAATGGCTTGCTGGAAGCCAGTAGGCTCATCATAATCAATAGTGCAATCCTCTCTATCCCCGTCTATGAGAAAACCGTAGTATCTCTCGGGCGGATGAGACTTCCTACTACTCCTGCGGAGCGGCGCAGGAATGTCCGGTTCTCTTGAAACTTCTGGTTCATCCAAGCTTTCAGTAACAGCTTGTGGTTCTGGAATTTCTTCCAGTTCTATTGCGCTCCCACTTATCTGATTTTCCAAAAATTCAGTTTCTAAGAAGTGGGCATGCGGAGAAACAAAACTTTTTGTTCTTCTGCGGAATAGAAAAGATACCCCCTGGAGTTCTTTGGGTATCCCACAAACTTACACAGTACTGAGCGTGCCTCGAGCTTGTCCGCATGCTGCTTTTTTACAAAAGCTGGACATCCCCATGTCTTAAGATACTTAAGACAGGGTTTCTTCCCACTCCACATCTGATATGGGGTGGTAGGCACAGTCTTGGTTGGAGCCTTGTTCAAGATATATGCAGCTGTTTCTAGTGCATAACCCCAGAAAGATTGCGGTAACTCAGCCTTACTCATCATGGAACGAACCATATCCAATAGGGTTTGATTCCGCCTTTCAGATACACCGTTGTGTTGTGGTGTGTATGGAGGAGTACGCTGAGAGAGAATTCCATTCTCTTTTAAGTAGTCCAGAAACTCGGCACTCAAGTATTCACCACCTCGATCAGATCTCAGTGTCTTTATACTTTTGCCTGTTTGTTTTTCAACTTCATTCTTGTATTCCCGAAATTTCCCAAAGGCCTCGGATTTGTGCTTCATTAAGAAGACATGTCCATACCTAGAGAAATCATCTATGAAAGTAATGAAGTATGAATAACCACTTCGCGCATGTATAGACATTGGACCACACACATCACTGTGTATGAGTCCCAAGAGCTCGCTCGCTCTTACTCCGTGTCCAGTGAACGGAGTCTTTGTCATCTTTCCCATGAGACAAGATTCACAAGTGGCATAAGACTGATACTCGAACGGATTCAAGTATCCCTCTTTATGTAACTTAGTTAATCGTGTCTCATTAATATGACCCAGTCTACAATGCCATAAGAAAGCCTGATTTGTTTCCGGAGACTTTCTTTTAAGTGTGTTCTGGACACTGAAAATCTGAGCTTGATTCAATACGTATATCCCGTTATTTAATGTACCTGACCCAATCAGAACTTGATTTAGGTGGATGTGTACTACATCGCTTACAAAAGTAAATTCATATCCTTCCTTAGAAAGTAAGGATACAAATATGATATTACAAGTCGCGCATGGTACATACAAACAGTTACGCAAAATCAATATCTGCCCAGTTGTCAGTCCAAGATGATATTCCCCTATGGATTCAGCATCCATGCTCATTCCGTTAGCAACCCTGAGAGTCATATCACCTTTCCTGATAACCCTACGATTTCTCAGAGCCTGTAATGAATTACAGATGTGAGATCCTGATCCGGTATCCAATACCCAGGAAGTAGGGTTAACTGACATACAGTTCTCTATCACAAACACACCCAAAGCCGAAGCCACAACATGCTTCGAATTCTGGCTACTGGCTTTGCTAGCCCTGCAATCCTTCTGCCAATGTTCATTCTCGTAACAATAGGAACCTCCCTCTTTTACTACATCCAGTCCCGAAACTTTTGCCCTTCCCTTTCCTTCTTCTTCCCTGGTTTCCTTCAGGGTATAAGCACAGGGCAGGGACTGTAGAATTAAGTCAGTACTTGACCCATTCTCCAACGTGGTCTCCAGGTCCGTGAGCTCAAAATAGCCGGTCTCTGTAAGGACGTTGCCCCTTACAGATGACCCGACAGCCAACCTCGCTTGAAGCAATTCGTTCGAAGTCTCATATCTTGCGATACGAGATTGCTCTCCATATAAATCTTTGTTATGGAGGAAGATAGAAACTGAGTCCATCTTCTCGTGCTGCCTCTGGTTTGCACCATCAACTGAGGCTAACACGAGGCACTTGGCTTTCGCACAGTCTTTTTCCGATGTCCTGCGAATACAAATATCCGTGACAGGGGAAACTGGACCTGAAACGGCAGGGGTTGGATCAGTCAAGAGGTGTCCCAGCTTGTCATGGGCAATGGACATCTGGACAGACCTTTTCCAGTCAAAACAGTCAGATTCAGTCATTTTATTATCTAGATGTAACCTATGTCTGGTCACTGGGTCACTGCAATTAAGAGAGAGAGAAGAAAACACTCAGCATGATGCTCTTGCAAGTTTAGATTGGTTTTTAATTTATCTAAACAGGATGGCTCCCACTGTCTCTCGAATCCCTCCTCAAACCATAAAGGAAGAATTAGTCAGGATCAATCTCATCGTACAATACTTGCTTAACCGTTCGGCCAGGCTGGTGTCGGTACTTCGAGGGAGGTTTTCCAACGCTTTCGCGAAGTTCATTAATTAAATAACCTATTTTCCCTGTGGGCGTAGCCCCGCTAACACCTTTCTAGGCACCTACTTGGTTTATAGCATTGATCGTTAAGTGAGAAAGTTCCGAAGGAGTAGCATATATTCACAGTAGGATCGGGATCCAAATATCATCATGTGATAAACTGTAGCGTTTTGAAAATCGTTTCGGTGAAATTTCGAAAAAATCGGTAAAATAAAGGGGTTTTCTGTAAAAAGTCAAAATACAAATATCTTATTATAAAAATTAAATATACATATTCTAGCTATGTAATTGCTATTATTTGGTGTTTATTGAACCGCTGGTGAAATTTCAAATTTTCTGAAAAAAATATTATTTTATTATTATTTTAAGCCGTCACTAATACATTTAATTAGGGAAAATTACAAATTGAAATGAGTTGAAACAAATTTTGTGCATCATAAAACATTAAATAAAAATTTATCATGTGGTTTTTGAACGAAATCATTTGCCAAAACGGTTTAGAAATTATTGAAGAAAAAAGGCTTTTTTTAGTGTAAATGGATGTTTGGGGTATTGTATTTATCATTTTTCATCACCCCACCCCGTGCCCACACCCACACACCCCCACTTACCCCTCCCCTTAGCCAAATTCAGCAGCCCTCACTTTTTCCCCACTTGGTTTGCAAAGGAAAAAGAAATGAAATGAAATGAAATAAAAGATTAGAAAATAGATAAAGTAGTTAGACTTTGACCTTACCTTGACCTTGACTTTCCTCCCTTGCATTTTCCTCACCTCCCTCTCTCTCCCCTCACCCATTTCTGGCCGAAATTCCCAGCCCCAAAACAGCAGCCCCTCCCTCCCTCTTCTCCTCTCATTTTCCATCAAAAAATTCACCCATTTCCATCAAAAATCAAAGCTAAAATGCAAATCCAAGCCCTACCCATTTTTCCTTAGCCTATCTAGCATGGATCTTGGTGAAAAGTTTGCATTTTGGAGACAAGTTTCATGTTGATCTCAAGATGGTTATGAGGTATAAATCTTGTTCTTTTTTTGAGTTGTTTGTTATTACTTCAAATTATATTAATGAAAGGTTTAGTTTAGATTATAAATTTAGAGTCCAAATTCAAGATTAGGGTTTATGAAATTGAAGTGGGGTTTTGTGTTGGAGTTGAATGGTGATCAATTGTGCATGGTTATGTGATGTATTTTGTATCTTAGGGCATGCAAAATGTAATCTTGTTGCTTAGTGCTAATTGTAACATTAAAATATCCAATTTAGCTTTATTTAAGCAAACTAGTTTTTAGCTTTTGGTTCCAAATGGGAGATTTAAAATCTAATTAAGGTTTTAATGACTTTATTAACATTATAAAATGTAGTTTAATGCTTTAAATCATGCAAATCCAAACTAGTTTGTTGTATGTGCATTTTGCTATAAAATGGTCGAAATTGGTTAAATTTGCAAACTAGTTTTTGTAAATATTGTGTTAAATCGAGAATTAAAATATGGTTAGGGTTTTTTATCATATTATTAACTTTATTAAGTGTAGTTTAACACTTTAGTTCATGGAAATCCAACCTAAATTGTAGTTTGTGCACTTTTGCTATGAAATTGTAAAAAGGGTATTTTGTAAACTAGAATATTAGGGTTTTTGGAATTTAATGAGATTAAATTCCGGAAATGGTTTTTATGACTTATGTAAGATATTTAATAAATATATTGGCCGCTACATTCATTTAAATATCGTGTTTTGTACAAAAACGGCGAATTGTGCTTGCTAAATTTTCGGAAAAATGACTTTTTGAGTGAAATTGGCGTTTTTGTGAGTTTCAACCTAGTTTATATTAAAATTAGTGTTCGTGGATGTGCAAATGAGTGTGATTGGATTTTCCTCGATGGTTTGACATTTGTACATCGACATCGAGGGTTGGTTTGATTATTCTTGCATGCGTAGGCGATGGGTTTGGACCTATGCGTGATACGCGTGCCGATTTGGTTTTCTTATGCCGTTTCGATTTCGAATTTAGTTTTAATGCGATATGGTGCGTTATGATATGTAGGTACCCCTATGTGAACTTCGAGACGACAAGAAAGCGCGTGGCGACGTCGGCACCGGCGAGCGAGGTTCAGGTGAGTAGATTTATATCTACGGGGAGAAGTCGGGTGGATGGCGTATAGCACCCCCGCAGTCCGTGGTGGTGTATACGGATGCGTATACACACCAACATTTATTGTATGTTATTTGGGATTAATAACGTTGCTTAGGATGGATATTGGCGTGTTGGATTACCTTAGTGTTGTGAACCCTAGGGTAGTGTTGCACACACATACACACATACATACTTGCATACATTCCTATTGATATATGCTCATGGGATTCTTTATAGTTATGTGTTCACATGGGTATGGGACTATGTGTTCACATAGGGATTGAGGTTGATACTTGGGATTGAGCTGAGTCGATGAGATTCGATTTGAGGCCGTGAGATCGGTGATATAGCAGGGTTCGTATCTTAGATACGACATGACGTTGTAGCGGGTCCTTGACGTAGTGTTTCACACACGTCCATGCATACGTAGGCGGTATTAGTATGGTACTAGACGTAGATCAGTACCCCGATCATGATATTTGATAAAAAGGATACCAGGTGAATAGTATGATGAATGTGATATTGACCCGTACCCAGATTGGGATGCCGTACGACGGATTTACGTACGAGCTATATTGATGATTGATCCGCACTCTTGACTTGGGATGCCTGATTATAGATATGGTATCGGATATGATATTATTGAGGCGGGATCACCGACTATACATATACAGGTATGTATATGTACCGACTCAGATGATAGGCGGTTTCCTTACCTGTAGTTCAGCTTGTTAGTTCAGCCGTATAGTTTAGTGTAGTTGTTAGATTAGATTAGACTTCTTACCTATTTATAAAACTAACGAATCGTGGGCATTTTTAAAGACAGCTCAAAGGAATCTACGGATATTTCAAAAACGACGTATCTTTTCATAAAAACACCGTAGCCCCTATTTTCAAAACCCCATGATTCGTGTTATTTCAAAAGGCACCATTCGTAGGACTTATATTAGATTATTGCAGATTAGTTATCGTTGTGTCTAGTTTTCAGCTCCCGCACATTATTGTTGTTCGCTCTGCCTCGCATATTTATTTTGCTGCATATTCCATTATTGATATCATGCTGTTAGGACACCAGCACCATTACCGATGATGCGTATGTACCACGTACACCTACTTGCCGGCTCACACACATCTTCATCGGTAATTGCCATGTCACGTACACTTTAGAGAATATAATTGCTTGACTTAGATTGTTAGCTGGTAGTTTTGACATGATATTAGTGTATTTCCCTTATATGCCATATTAGACATTGTAGTTATTACCTACCACTTCATGCATACTGTTATTCAGTTGTTCATGCCTAGTTCATTATCATTGACATATGCACTTGTGATGATTTCTTGAGATTTATGATATTTCTGGATTTCGGGGAAAGCCGCAAAATTTACAACTTATGATCTTTTAAAATATAAAATGTTGCGGTTTTCTAGTGATGTAAAGTGTCGTCCACCATGAGTTTGCTGTGGTTTTGGAGATCCGTGTCGAGGAGTGGAGGAACCGTCACGGGTACATGGTGGGCCCGGTATGGTACCCCGGGGCAAGAGGAATGTGGTGTTGACGTTGAGCCTGGCTGGGGAGCACTACCTACCGGTGATATTACCCGACGCGTCGGATATCCGGAGGATACCGTCGTGGTCTTGAGATGGATGGTAGGGGCCGGTCTGGACTGACGGCGCCCTAGATATTGAGATTGAGACATTGATATTTCGAGACAGTGAGATTTATGTTTTGTGTCGATGCTAGACACTGTTGATACAGATTTCATTATGATACCTCAGTTTTAAAAATACGAAGGAAATCTCACTAATTTATGAAAACAGTTTCTTCATTTACATGTATTCTGTTTCATGCATTCATACCTCATTCATATGATATATTACTACCTGAGGCACTGACACGGGCACATGTGATTACACTCGGGTTAGATGTTACCCTAGACATTGTCATAGGCTGCCTGTTATACATATATTTGAGGATATATTATGATCATTGACCTAGGATTGCGTTATTTATGCGATTTCTGTGCGTAGATATTTTCTATTCACGAGTTGGCAACTCACCCCCGTTGTGCCCCAGTTTCTTGCAGGTTTGCCGTACCGGTTTCCTTACGGCTTTGCGGGCATAGTTTCATTCGGGTGATTTTCTAGTAGGTGGGTTTACTTGTATCATACCCCCATTATTTACCTTGTATGATATTATTCAGTTGTATCTAGTAAATTCCATCAACCAAACATGTATTTATTGAGTTAGAGACCAGTGTTGTTTATTCTTTCGACCTTAGAGTCGCTCGTTATATTTCTGGTGGTTTTGAGTTCCTTTTGAGTTTTGATCCTCGCCGTTGGCGTTGTATATTATATTGCTTGTGTGGTTGTGACCGTCGATTGACGAAGAGCTAGCTCCCGCTTGGGGATGCCTTTTTATTGATTTCGTATACTATTCATGTTGTATCCCGTTTGGGAGCCAGTTTTTACAAAGGAGACTCTGCCGAAATTTTCAGTAAATTTTGATGTTCTTAAAAACCACATAATTCGGCTTATGCTATTAAAACTACTTGTTTTAAATTGGTTTTCCTTCACTCTACTTCTTTTCTTGGTTTGGATTTCTGGGTTTTCGGTTTACTTAGATTACGTATGCCTCGAGACGTTTCGTAGTTTAAGTGCCGGTCATGTTCCGTACTTTCGGGACGTGACATAAACTGAAGGAATCCTACCAGAATCATCACACTCCAAATGGTATGCAACGCTAGCAAGTTTCAGTTCTTTTGAAACTTCCGATGTGGATTTTTGCCCCATGCTCTTATGACCTTGACGAAGGTCAACAAATCATAAGTCACATGTCAAGTTCTACCCGTCATTGTCCAGGTTAATTTGAACCCACCCGTATATACCCTTGACGAAGGTCAACAAGGTAATACGACTGTCCCAAACCAACGCATCTATCTATGCTACATATGAACACCCAACAGCTACCAATCACTATGCCTTGACGAAGGTCAACAAACATAGCTTGAATACTATTGAATATTCATACGAAATGACGGATGGCTACGAATGGTTTTGGCGAAACCTTGGATGTAGTGAACTTGATATAATCGAAGGAACCTTGATAGCTTTTAAAAGGAGTGGCTTAAGCTCCGCGTTTTAAAAGTTATTTTTTGAAAAGAAACCGAGTGGTTTTTGAAAGTGTTCCAACGACTTTTACTTGGTTTATTTTTCTTGCATTAATTCCAATGTGTCCCATCATTTAATCCTACCATTGCAGAAAACAACCAAAATATGACGTACGCTTATGCCATCCGCATTCGCCACGGGGCCCCGTCATTACCCGTTAGGTTACTTAACTAACGACAGAGCGGGGGCTGGACTAGCGCGGATGCAAAACATAAGCAACGCCTAAATAATATCATACATAGATATATTGCAATGATAGCCATTTCAGATCACAAATGAATAAATTGGATATACTAGGAATCCGCAATTCGTACGAGCCTGTAACGAAAAGCGGATTACACGGTCGCGATGAATAGTCAATACCCCACCCTAGACCCCTACGGGTGCGGCAAACTACCCGCCAAATATCCAAAGCGGAGCAACCTCCCTCAACGACGTGAGTAGGCCACTCGGCACTTCGAGATACCCGGTAGTTTGTGCACCCCATCTTGGGTCTATCCTAGGAGCAAAAACAGTAAAAAGAAATTATACAATGACGGCTACAACCCCGACCTGGTTGTGCGGCCAAAAATAATATTACATCAATTTACATATTACATGAATTGAAAGATAAAAGGAAAAACTCTCATCTCACAACCCCCGGCTATTCATCCGCGACAATCCAATGAATTCATATACACATACCATCAACATTACAGATCACAGATATGTATAACCCCCACTAATCGACGTATAGCGATTAGCGGACGTTCAATACATATAACACATCACAGATATATACCCGTCAGCTTAAGTCTTTAGAAGTTCGATCAAAATACGGATTTTTAGACCCCATAAACAAATTTTCCTTTCTGTAAAATCTGGGCAGAAAAAATATATTTTAAAAATCCCAAAACAACCCCAGAAACACACTGCAGCAAAATTGTGCCACGGCCGAGTCAACTCGGCCGCGGAACCGCGGCGGGAGCATGCTCCCGCCGCGTTTCCGCGGCGACTTGACCGGTTCGTTGGACCAATTTTCTTGGGTGTTTTAACAAAAGCCTGAGCCGATTTTTAAGATAAGATTTATCATTTTTTGGACAGAAAAAAATTCGGCAGAAACTTGATTTTACGGGTTCGTTTCGCGACTTTTTCTTCGATCGAACTTCTAGTTACTTTGCTAACATGTTAGATAGTGTTTAACTAGTCTCTGATACCACTGTAAGTCCACGTTACCTCTCCCGGTACTTACAGGATTGCGGAAATGATGAAAAACGATTTTTCAAGAGGTGGTAATATGGACTCAAAATACGGATCTTTGTTAAACAACTAACTAACAACCTAACTAGAGTTTTACCTACTCGGTTAGGGGGCTATACCTTTCTTGAACTCCTTCGTCTTCAACTCTTTCCGGTGTACGGATCGGCCTCACCTCGTCGTCTCCTTGCGTCGAAGATGGATCCACCAGAAAGCTTCTACCTTTGGCTTCTTCTTCGAACTTGAAGAAACTAGAACACTTGGTTTGCTAAACCTTGTGAACTAGGATGAGTAGAGAAGTGATTTGGCTTTTCTTTTATCTCTAAGGCAATATTTCTCAACTCATGAGAGGGTGTTGCCTTGAATTAGAGAGAGAGCAATAGGAAGAGCAAGAGGGAGAGCTCAAGCAAGAGAGAGAAATGAAATGAGAGAATGAGTAACTCTTTTGCCATCCAAGCTCTCATAATCCAAAACAATCATAACAAAATAGTAATCAAGTATTATGTGATGGTTCAAGTCAAAATGGCTATATCATTTCATGCACTCATTTTGCAAAAACAAACAAGCAAGCAAAACTCTTTGCCATGAAATGATAGTCATTGTCATGATGATGGTCAACTAGTCCAACCTAGTCAACCGGTCAACAAAGTCAACAAGTCAACAAATTCAACCCCTCAACAACCATGTCACTATAATACTTAATTAATATTATTGTTAATTATATTTCTTATTCTCATTAGGGTTTAGCCAAAAGTCAATAGTCAACAGTCAACAACCCCAATGAGAATCCTCTGCCTCTGTCTCTCTATCAATTGTGCATACACACCCGCATCCGCGTTCTGAGGAACACGAATACAAACGAGATAAAACCAATCCTAAAACGTACACTAGGATCTGGCTTAAACCAAAGCCTGCTAGTGTTAACTGTCCGGACACCAAACGTGCACAAGTGCACGGATGTGACCGGACCCTATCGCAAAACCATGCGACCTGTCGCAAAACCATGCGACCTCTACTTTTTTGCCTAAAGGCGAATAGCTTTCTGTGTGGGTCTCTAAAGACTCGACACTACGCTGGCAGTGGGTTTAACCACAGACCGCAAGCGGCACTAGCTGTGCGTAACGGTCCCCAGGTAGATGCCGACAAGAAGACGGACGAGGTGAAACCCATCTGAACTCCTACTGAGCCTGAATGTGACAATCTCTATACAGTCCGGTCTGTTCGTCTGATACATCGCATGGCGGGCCTAGGGGGCGGTAAACTCAGTCCCCTAATAGCGGTACAAGTCGTGTCGGAGTGTAGCCCAGAACACCCTGAGATAGCACTGGAAACCTACCAGTATATCTCGCTTGCCCTGGCCAGGGACTACTCGTGTAATGGCTCTCCTAGACATAGCGCGATGTCAACCCCCAATACCGGGAGAGACGAATCCTGTCTAACCGTCACTGCCTCCAAGTGCTTCGGGACTGCACCCAACTACTACCTGTTTACACGACTCCTTTGAGCCGTGGTAGGGTTGTAATCTAAGTACAGTGGGAACACACTCGAGGCGAAGTGACAGTGTCAAATCAGCGGACTAAGATGTACTCATGTCACCTGGGAACTGATAACTGACGATAGGTATAGTGCCAACCAACAGTTCCCGACGAGTCCTGTCCAGTGTACTCGTAACCTAACGAGCACCCGCATACTATCTCAAGTACGACGTACTGATGGCTGTGGGACAGACCGTCTCCCACACTGGGATGAGAAGCACATACGCTAGTCTACTCCAGAGTATCGATGCCCTGTCTCGATAGTCCTGCGACTAGGGACCTGCATAAGGATATGCTTATAGATTACCCAGCCCCCACTAGTGTGACTGCCATCACAACGCTGGTAATCAAGCAAAGATCCTAAGGGCTCCACTAATGTGTATAGGTGATATACTAAAATAAACACATGTACATATTAAAGCAGAAACAAACCAAGTAGCATACTACTATATTGAGCAAGATTGTATATACAAGGTGAATATCCCAAGCTTCCATTAAGTAATATACAAACTAGTATGATACGGTAATGGCCTCTAGGGCATATACACTAACAGTGAGGGTCCCATAAAAGCATTTTATCCCTGCGAGTCGTAAGGATCCCGCAGGTGTATTTTCTCCTTAGGAGCCGTGAGGACTCCCAAGTGTGTTTTTCCTTTGTGAGTCGTAAGGATCCCACGAAGGTTTGTTCTCCTTATGTATCGTGAGGACACATGAGTGGGTCTTCTCAATGGAGCATAATTCCAAAGGCGGAGACCAGCCGCGTAACTCGTGATTGCGGTGGGATATGGGTATGATGAGAATTATTTGAGCCCGTGGATTGTATACGGTAGTCAATTTGGGGACTAACCGTAGGGACGGGGGAACTTTGGAGATTTGAATTTTTGTTGGCGTCTGCATCGCTGCACTGGAATATGGTACCAGGAGCGACTCATCATTCGCCTTTGTTTTGTTTGTTCTTTGTTGTTGTTGTTTTTTACTGCGATTGCTCTATCATTTCAGCTTTTCTTATCGCGAAGATCGCGATTGCCCCATCATTTCGGCTTTTATTCGCGGTTGCCCCATCATTTCGGTTTTTTTTTTCTTTTATTTACACTTTTTTTTTATTTACATTTACATTTTTACATTTTTTTTTACATTCCCAGTTTAACGACTTAGAGGTCGATTGTTCCCAGTTTAATAACGTGGTGGTCGATTGTTCCCAGAGAAAGGCGGGTGTTTGAGAGAATCAGGTCCCTGAAGGACTTCGGTCCCCGTGTGTATGAAATTGGCGGTCGCAGCTTGATTGTTTGTTAACACGCCAGGGGACAATGATATTTCTCCCGCCTTGTATTGTTTCTCGACCCAATCCTTGAAGATGCAACAGTCTTCAATAGTGTGCCCCAGCACTCGGTGGTATGGGCAAAAGTTGGGATGATCAGTCTTGTTCGCTTCACTTAACCTTTTCAGTTCTGGTAGCCGCAGGCCATTCTTCAGAGCATCTTTAAAACTTTTGTGGACCTTGTCCCTTCGGAATGAGTAGACCTTATTTATTCTTTCCTCCAAAGTTGGCTCTCGACACTGGTCAGTTTTTGCTCCGCCCTTTCTCTGCTTATTTGGAGAATCGGTGATGTTAGAACTTCCGCCTTTTCGGTTGTCGTCCCTCCAAGGTTTCGGTCTGTTTGTGAACTGAAGATCCTGAGCGGACTCGGGCTTTGAGCGTTCCAACGTTTGGACCTTTTTGGTCAGCTCTTGGAATGTTTTGAGACCCGCGGTACATAGAAACGGGGCCATCCAGTAGTTGAGATTTCCGACAAGGAGACTGACAGATTGGTCATGCTCTATCGGCGGTTCGCATTTGACGGAGAGATTACGCCATCGGGTTATAAAATCAGTGCTGCTTTCGTCGCTCTTGGGCTTGGTCCTTACGAGCTCGGCAATAGTAATCTTATCGCTGACGCTCATGAACCTATGCCGGAACAGAGACTCCATTTGGACAAAAGTTGTGACGAAGCCATCCGTTATGCTCGCGTACCAGTCGAAAGCAACATCGGTCAGGCTATTAACGAACTGGCGAAGGAGAAGCGCATCATTGCCCCCAGTATTCCCGCATGAGGCTTTGAAGTGGGCGATGTGCTGATTCGCGTTTCCCGTCCCATCGAATCTTCCGAATTTGGGGATGACATAGCCACTAGGGAATTCCACTAGATCATACTGAGCAGGATATGGTCTCCCACTACTGCTGATATCTTTTTGCGCTTCGGCTTCGGCTACCAAGGTTTTGACTTTGTCGGTAACCAAATCCATGATTTGATCCTGAGTTAGCGGGCTACTGTCATCGGTAGCCAAGACATTTCCCGAGATAGGATGCGACTGATTTTCATGCGGTGCGCCCACTTTTGGATTTGAGGGAACGGGCGTCGGCTGTTTCGGGACATCGTTCCCCGGTTCATGAGAGCCTTGCGCCTGATTGGGCGGCTGAGGGGCAAGTTGGGCCGTGAGCTGCATCACGACATTCGTCAAGTCATCGATCTTTGAGTAGAGCTTGGCCATCTCCTTATCTTTGCTTCTGAGCTGCTTTCGGAGCTCTTGGAGGAGTTGCTGCTCTGCGGTCTTAGGACGGAAAGTTGGCTCATCTTCGCTTTCCGAGCCTGACTCCTCATGAATTGAGGGCTCTCTCTGCCTATCAGCCTCATCGAGAGGGTTTTCATCATCCAGCGGAGGCGGCTGTTCTTAGGAAGTGGCAACCACATTCAAGCCAGATTGAATTTGAGATGTGGTGGCCCCGTCCTTCCTCTTGCTGCGTGTGCCCACCATGTAGACAGTGTGGACCACATACCCAGCCATCTTTTTATTTTTGGCAGCTGATTTCGCGGAGCGGTCCGGGCTTTGGAAATTCATAAATTTTAACATGGACAGAGCCATCGCCCTTTTGTTGGCTCTGTATCTGAGCCTTTTCTCCCTCAGCTTCTCGATTTTGATGGCTTGGCGGGCATCCGCTATCCGGGAAGCCATTGTGAGTTGATCAGAGGGGAGCTTAGAGAAGACACCCGATCGAGCAGTGGTCAAGGGCACCGCTGGAGCTTGCTCGGGACGCGTTGTAGCTTTGTTGGTGTTGATGGCCTTTCCCCCAGCTGGGGCCATGGAGAGTCGTTCGGAAACGGACTTGCGCTTGGGCTGAGGTGCCCTCGCGACCACCACATTTGGTCTCCTGCCTTTCGAGACCGGTTTGTCCGCCACCGGGGCTTGAGGAGCCGGGATGGCGCCAACAGGCATGAACATAATAGAGCCGAATGGTAGTAGCGGCTCCTCCCATTGTCGCCCGAGACTGGCCGGAAGGACCGTCCTGGAGTCTATCTTCATCGTGTAGTGTTAGTTGTATGTATGCCCTAGAGGCCAGTATTGTACAGATGTTGTATATTATATTGGATGCTTGGACATATATAGAGATGACTTTCTTGCTCGATATGATAGTATGCTATCTGGTTGCTCTTTATCTTAACATGTACACTAGTCTCTTTATACTGTCTTATAGTTACATGTTGGTAAAGCCCTTAGGATGTGTACTTGACTACCTGGACTATGATGCAGATCATACTAGTGGGGACATGGTAGTCTATAAGTACATCCTTCAAGGTCCCTAGTCATGGGTGTATCGATACGGGGCATCGATATACCAGAGTAGACTAGCGTATGCGCTTCTCGACCCATGTGATGGGCGATGGATGATCCCATATCCATTAGTGTTTGACATCAGAGATGGTATACGGGTGCTCAGTGGAGACTGGGTACACTGGACGGACTCGCCGAGAACTCCCAGATGGTATTATACCTCACGTCAGATGGCAGTTCTCAGGTGACACTTGTACAGGTTAGTCTGTAGACCCGAGATCGTCATAGAGTCTTGTGTGATTCCCACTGTGCTTAGATCTCCACCTTACCACGTCCATGAGGGCGTGCAAAACGGTGGTCTTTGGGTACAGTCCCGAGTCACATGGAGGCAATGAGCGATAGGAGGGGTTTCGTCTCTCCCGGTATTGGGGGTTGATGTTGCGCTGTGCTCGATTGGCCGTAACAGGGAAGTCCCTGGCCAGGGCTGATCAGAGATTTGCTGGTAAGTGTTACCAGTAGTTTCTCGACCCGTTATGAGCCTCACATCGGCACGACTTGTCGTGTATTGGGGTCTGACGTTTACCACCCCTAGACTTGATATGCGACGTATCAGACGAACAGACCGGACTGTACGGTAAGTGGTACTGGTTGGATTCACAGGAGTGTGAGCGGGCTAGCTCGTCGATCTTCTGATCGCTCAATACCCGGATGGCCGTTACGTTTAGCAGACCGCT
Source organism: Agapanthus africanus (assembly GCA_030015575.1). Taxonomy (NCBI): domain Eukaryota; kingdom Viridiplantae; phylum Streptophyta; class Magnoliopsida; order Asparagales; family Amaryllidaceae; genus Agapanthus; species Agapanthus africanus. The sequence continues at coordinate 355,434,445 of CM057342.1, read as the reverse complement.
TGCGGCCTGTGGGTGCTTGATATGATCATCATCTGCTACCGGCGTATTGACGAGTCTTTAGAGTCCTACACAGAGGTTTCCTGGCTCAAGCAAAACGAAATAGGAGCGCATATGAGATATGTGCGGGAGCGAGAATAATGCGTGTATGTGATACCGCATTTCATTCTCGCGATAAATGTTTCGATTGGTTATATTCGATATGACCTAGTTATCGAATCATTGATTCGATAAATCGATACATTGAATACTAGTCGGTTATGTGCGACATGACCGGATCATTGAATCAAATGTTGATTTAATGATTTAATGTATAATTATATATTTGATATATTACTTTGCATTAACTAGTATTGGTTCACTTTAAACGGATTTTTCTCACTTGATGTGCACATTGTATATGTGATATGTTTTGTGTACACTTGAATGTATCATGTTTGATGATGCATGTTGTTTTGGCTTTGTGTAAAGAATGCAACCATGGTTATGCAAGTGGTTAGGGTTTATATTTTATTCACTTATTATTTTATCCATTTATTATTTATTTAAATGGATTTATGAAAACAAATTGGTTTCATTTTATCATGAAGAATGGTGAAGCTTCATGAAGCTTTAACTAATGATGCCATTTTGTCTTCATGCTTAACCCTAACCACTCCCACTAACCATGGTCTATTCTCTACACTTGACCATGGTTAGGATATGATAAATATTGTTTTCTTTTCTATTTTGAATAACACTTTTATCATATTCTAACTTGATCTTCTCCTTCTTCTTCGAGATAAGAACCTTGATGCCATCAATGGCAACTTGAGTTCTAGTGAGAGAAATCCAAATCTAAAGTAAACCCACCTCCTATTTCTTCATCCTCTACCTCTTGCCAAGAGGTTTTGAGTGTTTTCTTCATAAGTTTCACAACTTTGTGAAGTCGGAGCTTGAACTAGTGCAACCTCGACATAGATCGTCTTTGACACGAAGCCGACGACCTAGCTCGCCCATTTCTCTGATGAAGCCGACGATTGGGTTCGGGATTCATGATGGACAGCGAGAGGACACCCACATGGAGCTAAGGAAGTGGAAATCCGGATCTACAAAGGTTGTAGCATCTAACTTCTAGTTAAATAGTTAACTAGATTATCTTTTCGCCTAAATATCTAGTCTAAGATCCGTAGTCTAGGGTTTCTCGGCACCATTTTTTTTAAATTGGCATGTTCGATGCCTTGTGAGACCTCACTAGAGTGCCTAGGAACCTTTCATGTAGGAGACGGGAGCTGAGTTCATCATCGAAGACATCGTCGGAAGGTGATTGTTTGAAAATCAGCATGAAAGAGAATTATTTTAGTATAAATATAGACATGTAAATTGATTGGGTTCGCATGAACGTTTAACCCGAAATATGGGAGGAGAGATTGGTCCTACCGGGCGTGCCAGAATCTGTAGGGTGTTTTTCGTCACCCCATTGAGATGGGAATACGCGCGCGCTTGTCAGGCATACCACAGATTCCCCCTGCCTGGGATAGGCCGGGGTTTATTGATTGTGGGGATCCGAATCTCCGGCAGCCACGGACTAAGCTGCCGTTAATTACCCCTCGCCTTTGGAGCGAGAGAACCTCCGATTAACGGGTTAAACTGGTCATGCGAACTCAATGTGCAGTGTACGTGTGTTGTGTTTTGAAAAAGGTCTTTGGATATATCGGGATCCACGCAGAGTTTTTACGGGGGTGCCGCTACCCGGATAGCGGGCTGGGGGTCAAAGGGGCTAGCAGCCCCTTGCGGGTGCGGGGCAGCGCCCCGTTAGAAATTTTTTTCTAACAGGGACAGTTTCGTGGAGCACGTGTGTGTGAAAATATGTATACATATGTATATGTATATGTATGTACATAAAAAGAAGGGGAAAGGCATCCAAAGGATGCGTGGGGCCAGCGCCTTGGACGCTGTGCGCCCAGGTGCTGTGCGCTCAGACGCTAGCGTGCTACGTGTCGGCACGTCGGCGCTCTGCGCTTGAGCGCAGGGCGCTGTAGCGCAAGCGCGCCACGTGTTGGCACGTGGGCACTTTGCACTTCAGCGCCTGACGCTCAAGCGCAAGTGCGCCACGTGTCGGCACGGGGGCGACTTGCGCTTGAGCGCTAGGCGCCTGAGCGCAAGTGCGCCACGTGTCGGCACGGGGGCGACTTGCGCCAGAACACTGTGCGCCTGAGCGCAAGAGCGCCACGTGTCGGCATGGGGGCGACTTGCGCTCGAGCGCTTGCGCTTGGATGCAAGCGCGCCACGTGTCGGCACGTGGGCGCTTTGCGCTCGAGCGCAGGGCGCTGTTGTGCAAGCGCGCCACGTGTCGGCACGTGGGCGCTTTGCGCTTGAGCGCTGAGGTTTGAGCGCTGAGCGCTTGAGCGCAAGCGCGCCACGTGTCGGCATGTGGGCGCTCTGCGCTTGAGCGCCAGCGAGGAAAAGAGGCTTTTAGCCTAAAAAGATTCTCGGAGGAGAAATCAGAGTGGAGTTGGACTCCTAAGTGTGTTTTTGGGGTTAATGGAAGGGGATCTTCTTCTTCCTCCTCTGTTAGCTGGATCTTGAAGATCAAGAGATGTGAGATCTCAAAATCTCTCCTTTTTGGGATCTGATGACAGATCCAAGTTCCCCTTTGTGGGTTTCGTGGTGAAAAACTATTTTGTTTTTGAAAAGGAAGAGTAAAACTCTTGATTTAATTCAAAAGAAAAAAGAAGGTTTGAGACCTTCAGAAAAGGGAAAGAGATACAAACCCTAGGTTTTTTTGTGAGAATGAAAAGTGTATGCTTTATTCATCATCATGTTGCCTTATATAGGCTTACATATTTACATATAGCCCCTTGGGCTTTACAAAAATGGCATTTTAGCCATCACATGGCTCATGTGCCATTTCATTTTTGCACAGAAGCCATGGGCTTACAAAATATTGGCTTTATGCCCATTTTGTTTACATTCATGCATAAACAATTACATAAAAATTATTTATTACATGATTTTGTTGTTGGCATGGGGAGGCTGGCTGAGGGCTCGACTTGGTCATGGGCCCGCTTGACCTGGGCTTGGGCCCACCTAGCTTGGGGGTTGACTTTGATTTTGACTTGGTCAACCGGGGTGTAAATTTTTACCCCAACACAAGGAAGTTAACTTGGTTCGAGTGATGTGGAGGAAAGACACTCCAGGAGAGTCCACTTGGGAAAGGGAGGATGAAATGCGTACTAGATATCCACACCTCTTTGTAAACTAGTCCTTAAATAAAAGTTGTAAATTTCGAGGACGAAATTTTTGTAAGGAGGGTAGACTGTAACAGCTCCATTTTTAATGTACAAAGAATTGATTTAAATTCAATATATACTTAGAGTATTTATTGCAGCTGATATCTCTTTAAGTATTTATTTCACTCCATAATTACAAGAAGGAGCTTGTAGCTCATTGATAATACCCTGCACTGCTGAACCAAGCCATCAGAGTTCAAATCCCCTGCCCCACATTATTTTTTGTATTTATTTTCTTTTAGTTTCTAGAAAGTCAACAGTCAAACCGCCATAACTCACATGAAATGATAACTTCTGCAAAATACCGTATTTTCGTACTTAAATACCACCATGTTGGTTTATCACATTTAACCCCTAAACTTTACTATACCTTAAAATAGATCACGAGGTAATGACCTACCTCCATACACACTCATATGAAATCATAACACGGTACCTTGAAAACTTAGAATACGATAAAACAAGATGTACATTAAAATACCATTTTCTTTATAACCCTTTCTAAAAGTTCTAAGTTTTAAACAATTTTAAAACAATATCTTTTAAAAGGAAAATACGATATGTCATGGACATCGATCGTTTATCTAAGCCTGACTTTGTGGTGTCTAGGCAAGTGTGTCTAAGGCGAGTGGTTACTTAATTAGGACCACTACTTGTAGTGGAGAGCCTCCCACTCACCTGGCACTTACCTGGCCGCAATTGGCGGTGAAGAGGCTATTTGAGGCTTCTAATGACGTGTCGTTTAGACCATTTAGAAATAGGCTAGTTGGCTTAAGAAACCCTAGAATCTAAAATACAGAAATTTACACCCTTTTACAAATAAATACCTTATTTTTATAAAACTGTTTTCTAAATGATTAGTATTTATTAAATCTTTGCAAAGCGCCACTACAACCCATCTTTGGGGAACTCGATAGGGATAGTACGGTTTATCGTGCACCCTCGAGCTTAGTAGTGCGAGATTCAGACCTCCGCAAGGAGCATTCGGTCTCGAAAGGTTTAAAATACGACATTAAAGAAAAATGAGATTTTTGGAAAAAATAAAATATTTATTAAAAATTATTCTTGTATAAACATATGCATATTTATCATTTAAACACCTATTTTATTATAAGATAAAGTTTCCACCATTTCCTAAAAAAAAATTACAAGATTAAAAGTTACATTAAAATATCATGAATTTCAATTAAATCAATATTACAAAATTAATACTTTTATTTATGTAATTAGGATATTCTCACTAGAAATAACACAAATAAAATTTACACTCATTATAACTATAAAGACGAATAATAAATACTTGAGGTGTATCTTGAAAACTATACAAAAGTACTTTTTACATAAAACCCCCTCAAGTTTTATAATTTACAATAAGGACCCTAACAATTATAGAACTTCAAATTACATTTCTTTTAGTCTGACTCGGGTTTGAGTCTGATTATTTCTGACTTGAATATGATTCAAGTCAATCTATATTCTTTAATATTCCAACTCAATATGAACACATGAATCCCAGAATCCAGTTAACAATCTATACAACTTGACTGAATCAAACCATGGATATACATCCATTATTCCGTTATTCCATTTACCTGATTATGCAGTTACAACATGTTTACTGATATCATGGTTTTGGTCGGTCATCTAACATACACAATACATTACAACAATACTATCAAAACACTACGGGGTTTAAGGGGTAGATTGGTACGGAAGGTGTTAAAGGTGGCACGAGGTGGTCAGATTAAGACACCTAACCATATTCCATTGCTGTTGTACCGTGGCTTAACGGTTCCTTGTACATTCCGTTTGCCCTGGTCTCCAGCATATAGAGACCTCTCTCGTATACACTGGCATCCTTCTGTACCAAGCTACAAACAACAGCGTGAACATAATATTCTACAACTTAATACTTTAGAAAATACTCTTATTCTGTCTTTCTAATTCTTCTTTATCTTTGGGACTTACCAAGCGACCTGTTCGCTGACGGCATTCTATTTATTTCTTCTTTGAATGTCGTCAGGTGCTTTGGACCCAGCAGAGATCGAGCCTACCGGTGAAGACTTGGAGCAGTTTCACGAAGACCCCGAGCTCTAGATATTGTACCTTGTTCTATTCAGTATTTTCATTTCCTGTTATGCCACTGTTTAGGCATCGCTTTTTTTTCAGTTGTATTTACTTTTCATGCATTGTACAAAAGAATGCTATTAGTAAAGTTGCTGTTTTTTTCTATATCTCTTGTCTCTTGTGATTTTTTTATATTGCTTAGATACGCTTAGCGTATGTACTTCTAAGTATATACGTAGCAGACCTCGTCGCGTCCACTTTGCCGTACACCGGGAAGCGGGGCGTGACAGGATCAAAGAAGCCCTCACAGAGGCAGTCGAGCCCGAGCTTCCCTCGCTCGGCTATCCCCGGCGGGCGGCTTCCCTGCCACAACGCCGGGGATCTAAAAGACCTCTCAGAGGCAGTCGAGCCCGAGGTCCCCTCACTCAACTATCCCTAGCAGGCAGCTTCCCTGCCACAACGTTGGGGATCAAAAAGCCCTCCCTGAGGCAGTCGAGCCCGAGGTTCCCTCGCTCGGCTATCCCCTGCGGGCAGCTTCACTGCCACAACGCTGGGGATCAAAGAAGCCCTCACAGAGGCAGTCGAGGCCCGAGGTTCCCTCACTCGGCTATCCTTCAGGACAAAAGCCCTCGCCAAGAGGCACCGGGAATCAACCCTACCCGGCCAAGGGTCCTTAGTAGGCTTCTTACAGCCCTATAGCTTTTTCTCATGCCAGGGACCAAAGTCCTCCCAGAGGCAGTCGGGTCTTTGCCCATCTATCCCCGGCTGGTAGCTTCCTACCATAACCGACAGGGATCAAAGTCCTCACCAAGAGGCACCGGACGGTAACCCCGTTCGGTCTCTGTCCTGAAGGATCAAAAGCCCTCGCAAGAGGCAAACCAAGCAGCTACCATGCTCAAGATGCCATAGATAAAAGCCCTAGCCAAAAGGCGACCGCGCAGCTTCACTTCCCGGTCATCCTTTGCAGGCCCCTCACGGCCCCTCCGGCGTCAAGGATCAAGGCCCTCGCCAAGAGGCACCAAGCAGCTACCCTGCTCAGCCATCCTTCGCAGGCCTCTCCCGACCCTTCCAGCGCTAAAAGTCAGAGTCCTCGTCACGAGGCCGCCGACTTCCTTCCTACTCGGCACATCCCGGCAAGTAGCTCCCTACCCAACATGAGATATCAGGTCTGTATAAGCCTAAACGATCTCCCCTTGACTCCGGGGCCCAGCGAGTACCTCCTCGAAAATGCTCGTCGGCAAGCGATTGCAGTCAACTCGACGGGCGATCATTAAACAGAGGGCCAACCTAACATTAAGGCACAAACACAACGGTGCGGGCAAGAAAAATAACATTCTTCACAGACAGGAAAAACGTGGGAGATAAGGAAAAACTTTATCACTACCAACAAAAAACAGTTTTTGTTTACAGAAGGTATTCTCTAGCTCCTCAGCCTTACAAAAATTCAAAAAAAAACAAAAGGAAGGTAGGGGAGCGGAGGCTCTACACCTTGTACCCGGGAACGACCTCGAGGTCCTCAACCTCCATCACTGGGGGCGCCGGGTCCTCGGCCCCCACCTCGCCGGGAACCTCTCCCCCTTGCTCGTCGGCGCCCATGAGGGGAAACTCGGCCCAGAGACCCGCGTCTTCAAATTTCGGCATCTTGGACTTCACGGCATCAAGGGCGTCGTGCCAGATGCGGGTCGTGGCCATGGCCAGGTCGTCGTAAAAATCCCTCGACCTTTTATAGCTCGCCACGGCCCTCGGTCCATCCGACTCTAAGGCCTCGGCCGACGCCCCCAGTTCCTTCCGGAGGGTCTTCACCGTCTTCTTCAGGTTGTCGGCGAGCACCTAGGAGTCCCCGAGCTTACCCTCGGCGATCGCGGCAGCCTCGCGATGCCGGGCGGCCTCCCTTTTCCCGGCTGCCACCTCGCCCTCCAGGGCGGCGATCCTCGTCGACATCGCCTCCTGCTCCCGCCTGGAGCTTTCTTGCAGCGCGGCGAGCTGGCCCACGGCCTCCACCGCCGGGGCTACCACCTCGGTCTCCATGCGGAGGGCGAGGGCCATGTGCTGGAGAGTCTGGGAAGGAGTAAAAAGAAGAAGGATCAAAAACATGAAGGAAAACACTAAATCTCGCAGCGCACTGTGGGCTTACTTGCACGGCTTCCTAGGCGATCGACGCCAGCTGAGCCTTGAGGGTCCCCCCAGGAACCCGACCTCCGGCCGAGGTCTCTATCTCGTGGAGGAGACTGTCCGCGACCGACAGCCCGGACGGCACCGCGAACCGGAGCCCACCTTCCTCCACCACGGTCGGCGAAGACTGGCCCTGGGAAGGTCTACGGGAACTTCTCTTGAGTGTCTTCGGGGGGGAGCCGATCTCCTCCTCCGAGGCCGTGTCCTCCACAATCAGGACCCGCTTCCGGCCCAACACTCTGCTGGGACCCGGGGCGGGGTCCACTGCCGGGTGTCCTCGGGGCACCGCCACTGGGGCGGTAGGAGTGGGGGCAGCCTGCGCCCGGGAAGAGCTGGCGCCTCCAGCCCTAGTAGGGTGCCTCGGTTGGCGCATGGCATCTCGGAGAACGCCGAAGTCCATAGATCCTGTGTTAGTGTATATGCCCTAGAGGCCATTACTGTATCATACTAGTATGTAAATTACTTGATGGAAGCTTGGGATATTCACGGTTGTACAGACAATCTTGCTCAATATAGTAGTATGCTACTTGGTTTGTCTCTGCTTTAATGTGTACATGTGTGTTTATTTATTATATCACCTATACGCATTAGTTGAGCCCTTAGGATCTTTGCTTGATTACCGGCGTTGTGATGGCGATCACACTCGTGGGGGCTGGGTAATCTACAAGCACATCCTTATACACGTCCCTAGTCGTGGGAGTATCGAGACAGGGCATCGATACTCCGGAGTAGGCTAGCGTATGCGCTTCTCATCCCAGCACGGGAGACGGTCTGTCCCACAGCCGTCAGTACGTCGTACTTGAGATAGTATGCGGGTGCTCGTTAGGTTACGAGTACACTGGACAGGACTCGTCGGGAACTGATGGTTGGTATTATACCCATCGTCAGTTATCAGTTCCCAGGTGACATGAGTACAGCTTAGTCCGCTGACTTGACACTGTCACTTCGCCTCGAGTGTGTTCCCACTGTTCTTTGATTACTACCCTACCACGGCTCTACTGAGTCGTGCAAACAGGTAGTAGTTGGGAGCAGTCCCGAAGCACTTGGAGGCAGTGACGGTTAGACAGGATTCGTCTCTCCCGGTATTGGGGGTTGACATCGCGCTGTGTCTAGGAGAGCCATTACACGAGTAGTCCCTGGCCAGGGCAAGCGAGATATACTGGTAGATTTCCAGTGTTATTTCAGGGTGTATTGGGCTTCACTCCGACACGACTTGTACCGCTATTAGGGGACTGACGTTTACCGCCCCCCTAGGCCCGCCATGCGATGTATCAGACGAACAGACCGGACTGTACGGAGATTGTCACATACAGACTCAGTAGGAGTTCGAATGGGTTTACCTCATCGGCCTTCTTATCGACATCTACCTGGGGACCGTTACGTACAGCTAGTGCCGCTTGCGGTCTGTGGTTAAACCCACTGCCAGCGTAGTGTCGAGTCTTTAGAGTCCCACACAGAGAGTTTCCGTGCACTGAGCGAAACGTGTAGAGGCCGTATGGTTTTACGGCAGGGCTGCGATCACTTACGTACACTTGTGTGCGTGTGGTGTTCGGGCAGGCAATACTAGTGGGCTTTGGTTTAAGCCGGATCCTAGTATTGCACGGATAGATTTGTTTTGTCTTCTGCGCATCCGCATTCTACGGAATGCGGATGCAGGTGTGTATGCACAGTTTTCCGGAGCGATGAAGGAGGAGGTGCCTCATTAGGGTTTTGGCAGTTGGTTCGGCCAAAACCGTTATGTGGCAAGCTCATTAGGGTTTTGACAGTTGATTCGGTCAAAACCATTTTGAGGCGGACTCATTAGGGTTTTGACATTTCGTTTGGTCAAAACCATTATGAGCCGGGGACATTATTTACTAATCCTTTCATTGATAATTATGTTATGGCTAATTACATTGACCATTTGACCATCTTGACTTTGTTGACCATTTGACCAAAATTGACTAGGATCTTCTTGAAAGATCTAAAGTATTCTTTGGTTTTCTTTTTCTTTTTGTTATGATAATGGTCATGTCATTTGTAGCCATCACCTTTATCTTGATGGGATTAGTAATGATAATGTTTTTGCATTATTGCAACCATGGTTGAGTTTTCTCTTTGATTAAGCTTTTCATTTGCTCATTCTCATTCTCTCTCTTGAAAAGAGAAGCTCCATGGTTGCTAGCTAGCTCCTCCTTCTTCCTCCTCTTGATTTATCTTTTGATCTCATGTGTTGAGAGATAAAGATCCCACAAAGACAAAACCATTCATCTACCACTTCTACACAACCTAGGGCTTCTAGATTAGCAATCTCCTTGCCCTAGTTACCTCGGCTCGAGGTGGAGCTCGGTGTACATCTCTCGGGTGGATCGTCTTCGACTCAAGGAGGCCGCGGAGGTGACCAAAGTCCGGATCAACCATCGAGCATGCAAAGAGAAGAACAACAAGAAGAGAAGGAGTTCAAGTTGAGGTATAACCCCTAACCGAGTAGATAACATCTCTAGTTAGGATGCTAGTGTATCGTTTAGCAAAGATCCGGCTTTTACGGTCCATGTTACCAAGTTCAGAAAAAATTTTGTTTTACCGTTTCCGCAACCCCGAAAGTACCCGGAGAGGTAACACGGACCTAACATCCTGCACAAAACAAACACCTCACTTATCAGCAATGCGAGTAAAACATAAACCCAGAAAGCAAGCCTAACTTACCAACGAACTCGACGGGGCTAAGCCCGGCCCAGCTCAAAACCCTCTCGGACAGCAGCACATCATATCGAGGGATGGGTTCCTACGACGCCACTCTCACCGCGGCGGGGTCGTCGGACAGGTTCCCCGGCAGACTCTTCTCCCTCGACCACTTGGTGGGCACCGGCCAGTCCTCGCCCTCGGGAGGGGAGACGAAGAAAAAATTCTTCTTCCAGTCGTGGATGGAGGAGGGAAAGGCCATGACCCCGGCCCCGGCGGCGACCCCGGGCTGCTTCCTAAACGAAAGATAAACCCACCTCGGGTCGCCAGCCCGACCGCCGGGGTGACTCTTAAAAGAAAGGGAGGAATCGAGAAGGGAAAGGCTGAATGGAATCGCCTGCAGCTTCAGGAGGATCAGGAACCCAAGGAGGATCCTCCACGCGTTCGGCACCAGCTGGCCAGGAGCCAAGCCGAAGAAATTCAGAGCGACGATGACCTCAGGAGAGAGGGGCAAGCGCATTCCGCCCCAAAAAGCTTCCAAATACAGGGCAGGGCGATCTCCCTGCCCCGGACCTGGTCCGCTCTCTCTCCTTCCTCGACCAGACGGAGAGTGTAGCACGAAGGAATGTGGAAGCGAGCTCAAGCATTGGCGAGCTCGTCCTCATGCCTCACCCAGCACGAGGTACTGAGGGCTACATCTACCGCCTCCTCCACGGAGGCGGCTCCCGCCTCACGGCCGCGGGGAGAGGGCCCAGCCCCTGCTCCCCGAGGAGACTCGGACACATCTAAAGGGACCCTATCATCTACTCCTACGACGTGAACTGATTCTACAGAGGAAGACATCTAACCTGGGAAGGAAACTCTTCAAAGGTTGGGAACAAGAGAAGGGGGACGAGCGCCGAGCAACTGGGGCTTGAGAGTGGGGAATATGAAAGAGTAAGGGCCCTAGGGCGGGCCCCACCTATATTTATTTCTGCAAGAGGCCTCATCCAATGGCGCCCATCGTCTCCTGCCGAAACGGCTTCTCGCGACCAGCGGCTCCGATCGCTCCACGTGGCATCCCAGCGATTGGCTGCGTCCCGACAGACGTCGCAGACCTGCGCACGTCACATCAGCCATTAGGCGCTCGACACGTAGACCGTCGCTTCAACTGCAGAGTGCACGAACCGGCGCACCCTCCTTAAATGAAAAGATCTCGCCTCGATTCGCCAGCGGGAAAGACAACCGACGGCTCAAGGACCTAACCCTGAGGAGGAGCTCGCCTCAGGGGGCCCGGCAGTCCACTCCTGACCCGACCGCTAGATGGTCGGGGCAAGAGTGGGGGGCTAATGATGATGCTCGATATCGACAACCTCTAAGATTAGGACACGTGGCGGACGGCTCGTCCCAGGACTCAGAAGAAAGGGCCCACAAAGGCCGACCATGCCACCACTGTACCCGACTGGCCAGAACGAGCTAGCCCTACTCAGGGCTCCCCGCAGATTGGCCTCCTCGGCCCCTCAGCTCGCCCCGAGTTGCCACAAGACCAAGTCTTCCTCGGTCATTCGCCCAGTTCGCCGCTCACCGGCGTAATCGCAGCTCCGCGAATCTCGCCATGCATGGATTCTCCGCCAGCAACATCCCACGTTCCACGCCTTCGCGGTTCCCTTTCATGGGCGATCCGCTCCCTACGCATGCGTGACGTCAGAAGCGTAACTGCCGGCGAGATTCTCGCGCCTGCTGCTGCGTGCCTCCGCCACTATATAAACCCCCATCACAGAGGGGTCAAGTAAGCCATTCTTTACGCTTTACGCCGTTGCTCTGTTCGGATCTCATCGCTAACTTGAGCGTCGGAGGGTCCTCGGTGGTACCAAACTACCCCGGGACTTCTTTGCAGGTACTCGGCGACGGCCTCCTCACCCAACATTCTCCTCTCAAAACCCATTGAGACCCACACGCAACGAAGGACACTCAACCAAGTTCACCTCGAGATCAACAGAAGACAACATCTGACGGAGGCCCGAAAAGGAGCTCCATCATATTCTATACAATACAGGCCTCTAGGGCATACATATCAAACAGATGGAGAAGAGGCCATCGATGGGTTCTTTGTGAGGGAAGAGAGATGCCTATTTGGATGGATGAGATAAAAAATAACATAGAGAAAAAGAAGAGAAATGAAGGAGAAAGAGAAAGACACATTTGAGAAGAGAAGAGAAGAGAAAGAAAGTGCAGAAAAAAATAATTGAGATGAGCTAATTTTTATTATCCCGTGGAATGGGTCTATTTGGGGTATTTTGTCCTTTTAGATTAATCCTAAAAAGACCATCCAAACAAGCCCAAATTTAGGATTGCTCTAATGCAGTGGATAAAAGAAATCTGTGATTTTAATTCTAAGGAAAGGGTGTATCCAAATATGCCCTAGGCAATATTTGGATAGTTAGGGTTAAAATCCATAGGATTGATTTCAGGATAAAAATATTTTGTAATGCATACGCATTCTAAAAGCAAAATTCCAATGAATTTTTATAACATAATACATGTTTGGATAGTTGGGATAAAAATAGTATTAAAGTAAAAGAGAGAAAGAAAGAAGGAGATCGATATAATGATGTGTCATTTCATAAGAGAGAGAGAGAGAGAGAGAGAGAGAGCTTTGGATTAGAAAAATCGGGTATTTACCAATTTTTAGAATCTAATCGATTGGGGATTTTTTGGTATTTTTCCATTGGAATTCTTCATAAAAAAAGTTATCCACTAATCTTTTGGATTGGCTCAGTCCAATGGAAAAATGGAATCCAGCATTATTTCCATGGAAATATGGATATCCAAAACATGTCCTTAAAGCAATTTCAAGATTAATGCATGTTCCCATGTTCTGAGGTAGTTATGGTTTGGAAAGTAACTGGGCTGCTAATCTTCATAGAAGAAAATTTATCAACTTAAGGCGGAAAATTGACCTTTTTTGTCATTTGCTCTTGAGCTATTTCCCCAATTTACCCACCTTAAATCCAACATATTTTTGGACAATTTTTGAAAAAAAATCTTTCATATACCGGATGCATGTTTCTGGTGATGAGAGATAAAGAAATAAAAACATGAACCCAACAAAATTATTTGAAAGTCCTAGAAAAATTCAATCTCCTTTTTTCTTTCCTATCAGGAGGCCCAATAATTTCTCCCATTATGGCACCTAGCTCCAATCTCTTCATTAATCTTTTTGGCATATATAAGGTTTGATAATGATTTTCTTGTTCCAATTTGGAAAATGCAACCGATCAAAATGCCTTAACAACTGTAGAAGGTACCAAGATATAGTTTCTGGGGGCCCACTTGTTGCTCACGACAGGCCGGGTAAGAACACGTGGCAACAAGCCCACCAAGATTTGGGTTGTTTTCAGATCAAAACTGAATTCTCAGCCGGTTAAGAATGAAGGGTCACACCTATCCCCAGGCCCATTGGGCGGGGCCCATCAGATAAGGATCTGACATGCATCCAACATAGTTCCTTGCTCTGACCCTTGGGACATCTACTTTTGAGATGGTTTTCTAATCACTTCAATCCGTGTGACCGGAGAAATTATCCGGTATATCAGAATGCAGTGCATCTAGACACCAGAGAAAAAGAGATGCAAGCTTAGTGAGACCCACGGTTTTAGTTATTTTTCTCTAGTGATCATTGGACACATATGGCTGACACATGCCCATCTTATTTCAATTGAGTATTCATACTAACTCGCTAGATTCACATAGGCTGACAGGATGATAATTGAATACATCAATAGGGCAGCTTTGGAACCTATGGTCTATACCTTACTTTCTGACTAATCACCAACCCATCAGCTCATGTAGGTTAAGAGTTTTTCTATTTTAACCGCCATCAATGATGCATCGTCTCTCTCAGGTTTCTGGTGGCATAATAATTCTTCGCTCAAGGTTGTTAAACCTAACGTGAAAATTGAGCTCGAGACTGCTAATCATGTTCGGTTAACTATTTAAACGAGCTTGTAAAAAACTTTTTCCAAGATTGGCGCGTTCATTTTGTCAAATGAACAGGAAAGAACTCTCGAAGATTCAAAACCAAGCCTCAAAGCTTTTCCAAACCTAATTATAATCTAAAAAGGAAAAAATGATAAAATTATAAGATTTTACGTGGAAAAGTTATGTAAGTGTGGAGTCTTATCTCTGAAAATTTATATAAAGATAAATTGATGAGTTAATTGTGATACTAGAGAATCGTGCGTTGAGCTTGTTTTAGAGCCTACTGGGTTCTAAATATTAATGTCATCAATAACCTAACTTCTTCCGTGTTACACCGAAACAATCTATGATTAAGATGTGTTTTACATCGAGATTATCAGCAACAAAAAACCATATATGATTAGCTAGCTATATTAATATGCATCTCCATCCAGCATAAATAACCATTATTTATTGCCAGAAAAATAACCTATAAACAAAATGAGTTGAGCTACAAATAGAGCTCGAACAGCTGTGTTCATGTTTTCCTATTATTTTATTGAGGTTCAATTCATGTCCAAATCCGGCTTTGGAACAATCTTAGATGAGTTTTTCCCTAGGAACGTTCAAACCAAGCTTCCGAGCTTAGAGCTTTTGTGACGTGCCAACCCTAATTCACAAACAAATCCAAAAATCTCCCCATTTATGTTCCCTTCCACCCATTTAAAATCCGTAAATAGCCCGAACGACCAAGTCCTCTCTTCTCCCTCCAAAATTTGCGCACCCCTCTCATAACACATTAACACGTACCAATTAATCCCCCTCCAAAAAAAAAAGGGAAAAAAATCCCATCAAACCAAAATCCAACATGGGACCTCCCCTCATCTAAACCCATCCCCCGATGGACTCGAAGCCCCGGCGCCAGCCCGTGACACCCGCCGGAGGAGCCAAGAAGCAGCCGGCGAGGAAATGCGGGGAGGTGATGGGAGGGAAGACGGCGGAGTGTGCGGCCATCTGCTGCTGCTGCCCGTGCGCGGTGATAGACTTCTTGGTCCTGACCGCGGTGAAGCTGCCGGCGGGGCTTTGGAAGAAGGCGATGAGGCGTAGGAAGAGGAGGTTGAAGAAGAAGATAGGCGAGGGGAAGAAGGCGAAGAAGAATCATGAAGGTGGTAGTGGTGATGGTGTTGTTGCTGCAAGTGGTGAGAGGGGTGGCGAGGGTAGCTGTGTCGGGGCATGCAAGGAGGTGGGGATGGAGAGGTCGCCGGCGGCGGAGGTGAAGGAGAAGGAGGAGGAGATGTGGGCACAGTTCTATAGCGCCGGCTTCTGGAGGAGCCCTTCTCAAAGAGAGAGGCAGTACTGAAGCTTTGATTAATTTGATTCATTGGAATATTGGTTTGATTTGTTGATTCATGGTAAATATTATTGTTGATATATAATCAAGGATTGATATTAATAATTTCTTCAAGAGGTAATTCTTTTTCTCTAGGTACAATTTAGGTTTAGCTTCCACATTAGAGATAATTATGGAAGGTAGAAAAAAAGGTAAGACAAAACGAATTTGAAAAAGGAAAAATAATTCGAATCCTCACCAATTATTGGAAGGCCAATGCCTGAATAGTGGTTGTCCGTTATTTGAATGGTGCGGATGCATATGAGCTAATAAATCATTAGACGCATTATCAATTAAAAGATATTAAGAGATGACAGAAGAGCCTTTCACCCCGAAAAGGCATATGACCGGCACAAGCATCACGTGAAGTCCGGTAGACCCCACCATAACCCAAATAAGCAACAACTAGGAATCTAAACCATTTACAAGCGAAATATATAATATATTATATATACTAAAATGGATGTGAATGTCACGACCCAAAGTTCGGCCCGTGACCGGCACTTAACCACGTAACGTCTACAGGCGTAACGCGACTAAGTAAACCGAAACCCAGAAATCAAAACCATTAAATATAGAGTGTTTTTAAACGTTTGTAAAACAGCTGTAAATGATTAGAAAACTTTAATTAATTTAGTAGAAATCCTTTTTATGTTCAAGTGTTGTTTAATAAATTTGACCACATTTTCTTTATAAGAATTTTGTCTCGAGAAGCGGGTAAAAGACAAGATGTAAGTAAAATGACATGTGGAATAAATAGAGCATCACAATGATAATGTACGACTAAGTAAAAATGAAATGAAGACGGCAAGAAATATAGAACTGCAAAAAAAATAAGTCGGCTCACAACGAGCTCGACACCAGAGTACAAAATAACATACGTCGTCCTCACAACTGTTTCTAAGTCAATACATGTAGGTAGATGGAGAGTACTAGATATATCAATATACAACTGAAAAGTAAACAGATACCGTACAAAATCCACCTAATAGCAAAAAGGCTAACACGCCTTAGTAATGGTATCTGTGACAAAAGATGCGGTAAACAGCCAGCCGCGACTACTCCAAAGGGTAACCTGCAAGCACTGTGGCACAACGGGGATGAGTTGCCAACTCGTGAATAGTAGATAACATATAAAGGTAATCGCGAGTATGCACGTGCTGCGATACTCTAACCTATGCCAACAGATAAACATCTATAAGATGAACTGGATACTCAATATCATGCAACAAGAGCGATCTAATAACATCTCTATGTGATGAGCAAGATATGTGATAATCAGGCATGGCAATGCAATCTAACAACCCTATATATGATGAGCAGGGTACGCAATGATATGCAAGCATGTGTACTCTATCAAGTATGCGAGCTACAGGATGAGATGTCAAGTACTGAATGCTGAGTATGGGAAGGAATAATGTCTACACGGAATATCAACGTAGAAAATAAATGGTGTCTATCAATACACCAAAACCCAGTACAACTCAAGCACCGTCATCCACATCGGCTCTCAAATCCTGTAATCTCATAAAAACTGGAGTGCCCATTATCGGCACTCAAAATATCATAAAATCAGCCGTGTCCAGCATCGACACGCAAATCCTCCAATATGGAGCGTCCGTCCATCGGATCTGCCCACGGGCTCCGTCTGCGGAATCCGCCCTCGGTCCCGGAAGTACGCATCGTCCCGTATCCACCAATCGACTCTCGTCAGTATCCTCCGGATAACAGCCAAGTCCAACCAATCACCGGTAGGTAGTAGTCCCTCCGCCGGGCTCACCGTCTAACAATACGAGTCTTCTCGCCCCGGGGTACCGTACCGGGTCCACCATGTACCCGCAATCGGTGCCTACCTCTCCTCGAATCGGGTATACTCACACAAGCTTTCTGGAACCGAGAAAACTCATGGTGGACGCACTAAAATATCATATCAAGGGAAACCGGGTTTTTAAACAGTGCGTATTTTCTTAAAATAGTACTCCGGTTCCCAAATTCAGAAATCACATAAATCAAATCCAATGCGTAAATCCATGCAATGTGTCGTATGACACTAAGAGTAAAAGAAAGGGAGAACCGCTCTTTTAAAGGATCCAGTTTTGAAATATCGCTTGCAGTCCCTTAGTTTTAAATCAAGTCAATATCATCCATGTATGTAACATATGAATATGGGTATAGGTATGGATGTGCGAATGGATAAGTACGCAAAGTGAATATAGCAATGTACATGTGCACTAATGTAGATATATGATGTAGATGTGCCCAAGTATGAATATATGTGATGTATGTGGCACAAGTATGGATATGTGATGTATAGGTGTCCAAATATGAATGTATGTGATGTATGTGACAGAAGTATGGATGTGTGATGTATAGGTGTCCAAATATGAATATGTGATGTATACATGCCCAAGTATGAACATATGATAGTATGCGGCAAATCATGACAACGTCAAATAAACAGAATCAATATGATATGCAGTTTATAGAAATCCTATAATGTGAGTGTCATGGCAATCACTAACGATGTGAGTGTTGCATATAAATCGTGCTCATGCAACTTGGACCGTTAGTGACAGTGCAGTGTTCTATACTACCAGTATATCTATATGGACACACATGACTACAAATCCTATTACGCCCTGACGCTTAACGCCATACGAGCGATTTCCCCGTAGATGTTAAATCTACTCACCTGGTAGCGTGCTAAGTATAGCCGACCACCTGCTTCCCTTTCCTGGCGACGTCTGACGTACCCGCCTGTGAATCTGGAATTTACACAAGGAATCCAATTATATAAGCAAGAATCTCGCAAAACGTGATATCGAAACAAAACGAGAAACTCGCGTCGTGAATTAACGCGCGTGTGTGCGATACGCTGAAACGTATGTGCACGCGTCTACGACTCATCCCGATACGCCGCGATACGCTGAATCACAGAACCACTCGCGTATCGCGCGTATCGCACAAACTAAAAACACCAGAAAACGATATATCGTCCCAGATTCTACCCAGGTTAAAATATTACAAAACTATATATACCATGGACCTACAAAATATAGCAGACACCCACCTTAAAAACCCTAGCTCCTAACTCTCAAGTCTGGCTGCAATTTGCGGCCAGATCGATTATTTCGGCTGCCTGGGATTGGGATGGTGGGGTCGGGCTCTGGTAATGGGGTCAGGGTATCTCTAGTAGGCTACAGTCCACTCAAATTCATTCTGAACTCACTGGGTAACAGCAGATTTCAAAAAGCTAAGTTTTGCTTAAAAACGTCCAATTTTGCACAATTTTGAAAACTCAGGGTATCTTTGTGTAATCTGGGGTTTACCTAGGTTCACTTGGCCCTAACAACACCTAACTAACTTAGTCCAACCAAACTAACCTTACCTAAGCAAAGTTTACACTAAACACCACATATATCACTAAAAACACACAATCTAGCACTAACAACCATAAACTAACACTAATTAAGCTAAACCGACACACAAGTCTAGCATACAAGCAAGTGGAGCTCAGAGGTTATACCTCACTTGACCCTATGATGCTGGGTCAGGAGAAGAAGAGAAGAGGAAGAAGCTGCTACTGCTGTTGCTGCTCCTAATGCTGCCTGAGCTGCTGTTGATGTTGTTATTACTGATGTTGTTGTTGTTGATGTGGTGCTGGGGCTGCTGCTACATGTGTTGTTGTTGCTGCTGCTTGGTGTTGCTGCTGTTGGGGCTGAAGCTGATGCTGGGGCTGAAGCGGATGCTGATGCTGATGCTGGGGCTGAAGCTGATGCTGTTGCTTCAGCTGTGTGTGAGAGAGAGTGAGAGAGTGAAAGAGTGAGAAAATGAGAGTGTGTGATGAAACAAAAGAAATAATAATATAAGAGTCAAGCCCCCATTTCTCTCTCTCTTGCCACATTAAATGCAAGCATGGGCTTGCCATGATGCACTCCCTCTCTCTCACATTTAATGCAAGCATGGCTTAGCTATGATGCACTCCCTCTCTCTCATTCTCTCAAGTCAACCAAAATACATTTTAAATCCCTTTTTCATAAAAAAAAAACCTTAATTAAAATCATGTTAACTTAATAATGGTGGGGTTAACCTACCATGGTTGTTAAACATGGTTTAACCCTAGTTTACATGCACAAGTTTGTGCAAGCTTAGGAAAATTCTAGAAAAATATTTATTAAATTTGAAAAATTGTTTGAAAACCAATTTGGTGAACTTTTTATTAAAATTCACATATTAAAATATAATTAGCCACTAAACACATCCTAAGGTGTTACAATCTTTCCCCCTTAAAGAAATTCGTCCATGAATTTTAAAATATAAAGCAGCGCATACCTTTAAAGAGACGAGGGAACTTCTTCCGCATCTCGCCCTCGGCCTCCCAAGTGATCTCTTCACCATTCGGGCTGCTCCAAAGTACCTTCACTGATGGCAAGACCTTCGATCTGAGTTTCTTCACCTGCCGGTCCAATATCACGACTGGCTGCTCGGTGAACCTAAGATCGCGCTCGAGCTGAACGGTCTGATGCTGAATTATGTGCGAAGGGTCATGTAGGTATCTGCGAAGCATTGACACGTGGAATTCGGGGTGAACATCTGGGAAGTCGGGTGGAAGAGCCAAACAATAAGCCACTGCGCCCACACGCTCGAGGATCTCGAAGGGACCTATGAATCTGGGGCTAATCTTCCCATTCCTTCCAAACCGCATCACTCCCTTCATCGGAGAGACCCTCAGAAACACGTGATCGCCAACTGCGAACTCTAATCTGCGGCGGCGCTTGTCAGCATACGATCTCTGCCTTCTCTGAGCTGTCCTCATCCTGTCTCGGATCAGCTGTATCTTCTCAGTCGTCTCCTGTACGATCTGTGGCCCCAAAATACTGCCCTCGCTGAGCTCTGTCCAACAGATGGGCGATCTACATCTCCTCCCATACAAGGCCTCGAAAGGTGCCATCTGAATAGTATCCTGGAAACTATTGTTGTAGGAGAACTCCACCAACGGTAAATGATGATCCCAGCTACCACCAAAGTCTAAAACGCACGCTCAGAGCATGTCCTCGAGAGTCTGAATAGTCCACTCCGACTGGCCGTCGGTCTGCGGATGAAATGCTGTGCTGAAACTCAAGCGCATACCCAAATCCTTCTGAAGCCTCTGCCATAGTCGGCTGGTAAACTGGGTGCCTCTATCGGACACAATACACGTCGGGACTCCGTGCAGTTGTACAATCTCGTCGATGTAAATCTGGGCATACTGAGCAAATCCGAAAGTCGTCTTCACTGGCAGGAAGTGAGCCGCTTTCGTCAGCCGATCCACGATCACCCAAATGGAGTCATACCCTCGCCTAGTCCTGGGTAGACCCACAACGAAATCCATCGAAATCTGTTCCCATTTCCACTCCGGAATGGGTAACGGTTGTAGCTCTCCCGCCGGCCTCTGGTGCTCGGCCTTGACTTGCTGACAAGTCAGGCATCTAGACACGAAATCTGCAATGTCCTTCTTCATTCCGTCCCACCAGTAAACATCTCTCATATCATGGTACATCTTGGTGGAACCCGGATGAACGCTGTATGTCGATCTATGCGCCTCCTCAAGAATCTCACGCCGCAGTCCCTCAGTATCTGGTACGCACAGTCTAGTCCTATATCGCAGTATCCCCTGATCATCGATCACGAACTCAGAAAATCTGCCCTGTCCAATCTGTGCCATGATCTCTGAACATCGGTCATCACTGTGATGTGCCTCATGTATACGGTCAAGTAACCGTGGGTGTGCACGAACATGCGCAAGCTGTCCCCCGATCGGCGTGAACTCGAACTGCACTCGGCTGTCGCATAATATCTGCCAATCTGCCGATGAATGCCTCTGCACTGCGCTCAAACAAGATAGACTGCCCCTGGGCCTCCTGCTCAAAGAATCTGCCACTACATTTGCCTTGCCCGGGTGATACAAGATCTCGCAGTCATAGTCCTTTACCAGTTCCATCCAACGGCGCTGTCGGAGATTCAGGTCCCGCTGCTGAAATATATACTTTAAGCTTTTGTGACCAGTGAATATCTGGCACGACTCGCCGTATAGGTAATGTCACGAGATCTTAAGTGCAAAAGACTACTGCGGCCATCTCCAAATCGTGAGTAGGGTAGTTCTGTTCATGTCTCTTCAGCTGCCGCGAAGCATACGCGATCACCCTGCCCTGCTGCATCAATACGCACCCTAGCCCCACCCGTGAAGCGTCACAATAGACTGCAAATCCGCCTGATCCTATAGGCAACGATAATACTGGCGCCGTAGTCAAACAAGTCCGTAGCTGCTGAAAGCTGTGCTCGCAATCCTCTGTCCAATCGAAGGGAACTCCCTTCCGGGTCAATCCGGTCAAGGGTGCAGCAATACGGGAGAAATCCTGTACAAATCGCCTGTAGTAGCCGGTCAGTCCTAGAAAGCTGCATATCTCAGTAACGGATGTAGGTCTGGGCCAACTCTGAACGGCCTCAATCTTCCTCGGGTCCATACATATACCATCCCGTGTAATCACGTGACCCAAGAAATCTACGCTGTCAAGCCAGAACGCGCACTTGGAGAATTTTTTATAAAGCTGGTGCTCCCTCAAGGTCTGCAGTGTGATCCGCAGGTGCTGCTCGTGCTCCTCTCTACTCCGGGAATACACCAAGATGTCGTCAATGAATACGATGATGAACAAGTCAAGGTACGGCCTGAATATACGGTTCATCAAATCCATAAACGTTGCTGGGGCGTTGGTGAGTCCGAACGACATCACCAAAAACTCATAGTGGCCGTAGCGCGTGCGGAAAGCTGTCCTCGGTATATCCTCCTGTCGAACTCGCAGCTGATGATAGCCTGATCGTAAATCGATCCTCGAAAAATATCCTGCCCCCTGAAGCTGGTCGAACAAGTCGTCGATGCGTGGCAACGGATATCTGTTCCGCACGGTCACCCTGTTCAGCTGCCGGTAATCGATACACAAACGTAAGCTTCCGTCCTTCTTCTTAACAAACTGGACCGGAGCACCCCAAGGAGAAACACTGGGTCGTATAAGTCCCTTGTCCAGCAAATCTTGCAATTGACTCTTCAACTCACTAAGCTCCGCCGGGGCCATCCGATAAGGTGGTATAGAAATAGGCCCCGTGCCGGGAATCAAATCAATACAAAAAGCAATGTCGCGCTCAGGCGGTAGCCCAGGAAGCTCGTCAGGGAACACCTCAGAGAACTCACAGACAATCGGAATCTGGTCCAACGGAACATCCGTAGCTCTAGTGTCGCCAACATAGGCTAGGAATCCCTGACATCCCTTCCTCAATAGCTGTCCAGCGCGAAGAGAAGAAATCAAGATGTGAGGGGTGGCACCAAGGCCCCCCTGCATGATAAAAGCGGACTCGCCGGGAAAACAAAATCTTACTGTCTTCTCGCGGCAGTCCACGGAAGCATAGCACGTGGCTAACCAATCCATGCCCAAAAGAACGTCGAAGTCCAACATCTCAAGAAGGATCAAGCCGACAGGCAGATCTCTCTCGCCAATACGGACAACGCAGGATCGAAACACGTGCCTAGCAACAAACGACTCTCCTACGGGAGTGGTCACAACAAGCGGCTGATCAAGCAGACCGGACTCTCTACCCAAACTCGGCACGAAGTGTGTGGATACGTACGAGTGCGTGGATCCGAGATCGAACAATACGTGTGCATCTACAGAACATACTGATAAGATACCTGAGACCACCGCATTGGACGCCTGCGCGTCCTGATGCGTCAACGCGAAAACTCGTGCATGTCCTCCACCTGCAACTGGCGGTCCCCTACTAGCAACTGGCTGTACTCTTCCGGTGGCTGGCTGTCCTCCGCCTCGACCGCCTCGCCCTCTAGGAACAAACCCTCCGCGACCATGGCCTCCTTGTGCATGAGTCTGACGCGGAGCAACTGTGGGTACAACAGGTAACGCCCTCTGGGGTGGAGAAGGTGGAAGTGTGACATGCGGTACGGCTGGCTCCCTCCTGCGTGTCTCGGTACAATCTCTGACGTGGTGACGAAGACTACCACATCCAAAGCATCTACGGGACGACTGCTGACCCTCCTGGGGGTATGAGCTAAACATCTGACCTCTCCCCGAGTCTCTGCCACCTGTACAACGTCTATCACGGCGTCTGAATGGATGTCTCTGAGCTGCTGTATCAGTACGAACCCTCTTCGGCCCTGGAACTACCGAAGTCTCTGCAAGGCGCTCCTCGACTAGTTGGGCTGCGTCTACAACTGCGGCATATGTCTCGTAATGCTGTGCGCTGATCGCAAGGAACAGTGGTGTAAGTAAGCCTCGGACAAATCTCTTGACTCGCAGTTCCTCAGTAGCCACTAGGTACGGAGCATAAACTGATAACTCGGTGAACAGCACACCGTACTCTGCCACTGTCATCTCTGGCGTCTGGCGCAAGGACTCAAATCTGCGTGCTCGGGCATCCCTAACACTCTGGGGAAGGAAGCGGGCAAGGAACACCGTCACGAACTCCGTCCAGGTCATAGGAGGAAGACCTGCTGCTCTGCCCTTCTCAACTGATTCGCACCATTTCTGCGCAAGACCTTCCAGACGAAAGCTCGCGAACTCTACCCATCTCGCATCTGTACATCTGAGGGAACGGCATATCCGGGCCATCCTATCAATGAAAGACTGCGGGTCCTCGGCTGCATCGGTGCCTGTGAAGACCGGAGGCTTCAGCCTCATGAATTCTGCTAACGATACTGTAATCACCTCCGTAGCTGCAGGGGCAACTGGCTGTACGGTATGTACCATCGCGGTCCCTGTGACTGGTGGAGCTACCTCTGATCGCTGCGCTCGGAGCGTCTCAACTAGCGATCCTATCATCTGGCGCATCTCCTGCATGCTGGATCCTACCGTCTGGCGCATCTCCTGCATACCAGCCCCTAGCGTGGCGATCTGATCTGTCATAGGAGGAACGGTCTGCTCGGGTACAACAGGTGCACTGCCCGGATCAGTCCTCGTCTCGGACGAGTCAACACGAATCTCGGCCCTCGCGGCCGCTCTCTGCGTCCTAGTAGTCTTTGGCGGCATAGTGGCTGAAACGGAAAATAGGATTTGATAAGGATACAGAGATCGAATCACAAGGATGTATACAATAATGAAGGAATTTCAATCAATAAGTTCTAAGGTCGCGTAGGCGGAGTACCGTGTCGTGAGTATGCCGCGGAACATATACACGCTACGCTACCCTGCTGCAGCTACCTACTCCATTATACTAGGGTCATCCTATACTCCGAAGGTAAAACCTACGCTCTGATTCCAACTTTGTCACGACCCAAAGTTCGGCCCGTGACCGGCACTTAACCACGTAACGTCTACAGGCGTAACGCGACTAAGTAAGCCGAAACCCAGAAATCAAAACCATTAAATATAGAGTGTTTTTAAACGTTTGTAAAACAGTTGTAAATGTTTAGAAAACTTTAATTAATTTAGTAGAAATCCTTTTTAAATTCAAGTGTTGTTTAATAAATTTGACCACATTTTCTTTATAAGAATTTTGTCCCGAGAAGCGGGTAAAAGACAAGGTGTAAGTAAAATGACATGTGGAATAAATAGAGCATCACAATGATAATGTACGACTGAGTAAAAATGAAATGAAGACGGCAAGAAATATAGAACTGCAAAAAAAAATAAGTCGGCTCACAACGAGCTCGACACCAGAGTACAAAATAACATACGTCGTCCTCACAACTGTTTCTAAGTCAATACATGTAGGTAGATAGAGAGTGCTAGATACATCAATATACAACTGAAAATTAAACAGATACCGTACAAAACCCACCTAATAACAAAAGGTCTAACATGCCTCAGTAATGGTATCTGTGACAAAAGATGCGGTAAACAGCCAGCCGAGACTACTCCAAAGGGCAACCTGCAAGCACTGTGGCACAACGGGGGTGAGTTGCCAACTCGTGAGTAGTAGATAACATATAAAGGTAATCGCGAGTATGCACGTGCTGCGATACTCTAACCTATGCCAACAGATAAACATCTATAAGATGAACTGGATGCTCAATATCATGCAACAAGTGCGATTTAATAACATCTCTATGTGATGAGCAAGATATGTGATAATCAGGCATGGCAATGCAATCTAACAACCCTATATATGATGAGCATGGTACGCAATGATATGCAAGCAAGTGTATTTTATCAGGTATGCTAGCTACAGGATGAGATGTCAAGTACTGAATGCTGAGTATGGGAAGGAATAATGTCTACACGGAATATCAACGTGGAAAATAACCGGTGTCTATCAATACACTAAAACCCAGTACAACTCAAGCACCGTCATCCACATCGGCCCTCAAATCCTGTAATCTCATAAAATCGGGAGTGCCCATTATTGGCACTCAAAATATCATAAAATCAGCCGTGTCCAGCATCGACACGCAAATCCTCCAATATGGGGCGTCCGTCCATCGGATCTGCCCACGGGCTCCGTCTGCGGAATCGGCCCTCGGCCCCGGCAGTACGCATCGTCCCGTATCCATCAATCGACTCTGGTCAGTATCCTTCGGATAACCACCAGGTCCAACCAATCACCGGTAGGTAGTAGTCCCTCCGCCGGGCTCACCGTCTAACAATACGAGTCTTCTCGCCCCGGGGTACCGTACCGGGTCCACCATGTACCCGCAATCGGTGCCTACCTCTCCTCGAATCGGGTATACTCACACAAGCTCTCTGGAACCGAGAAAACTCATGGTGGACGCACTAAAATATCATATCAAGGGAAACCGGGTTTTTAAACAGTGTGTATTTTCGTAAAATAGTACTCCGGTTCCCAAATCCAGAAATCACATAAATCAAATCCAATGCGTTAATCCATGCAATGTGTCGTATGACACTAAGAGTAAAAGAAAGGGAGAACCGCTCTTTTAAAGGATCCAGTTTTGAAATATCGCTTGCGGTCCCTTAGTTTTAAATCAAGTCACTATCATCCATGTATGTAACATATGAATATGGGTATAGGTATGGATGTGCGAATGGATAAGTACGCAAAGTGAATATAGCAATGTACATGTGCACTAATGTAGACATATGGTGTATATGTGCCCAAGTATGAATATATGTGATGTATGTGGCACAAGTATGGATATGTGATGTATAGATGTCCAAATATGAATGTATGTGATGTATGTGGCACAAGTATGGATGCGTGATGTATAGGTGTCCAAATATGAATATGTGAGGTATACATGCCCAAGTATGAACATATGATAGTATGCGACAAATCATGACAACCTCAAATAAGCAGAATCAATATGATATGCGGTTTATAGAAATCCTATAATGTGAGTGTCATGGCAATCACTAACGGTGTGAGTGTAGCATATAAATCGTGCTCATGCAACTTGGACCGTTAGTGACAGTGCAGTGTTCTATACTACTAGTATATCTATATGGACACACATGACTACAAATCCTATTACGCCCTGATGCTTAACGCCATACGGGCGATTTCCCCGTAGATGTTAAATCTACTCACCTGGTCGCGTGCTAAGTATAGCCGACCACCTGCTTCCCTTTCCTGGCGACGTCTGACGTACCCGCCTATGAATCTGGAATTTACACAAGGAATCCAATTATATAAGCAAGAATCTCGCAAAACGTGATATCGAAACAAAACGAGAAACTCGCGTCGCGAATTAACGCGCGTGTGTGCGATACGCTGAAACGTGTGTGCACGCGTCTATGACTCATCCCGACACGCCGCGATACGCTGAATCACAGAACCCACTCGCGTATCGCGCAAACTAAAAACACCAGAAAACAATATATCGTCCCAGATTTTACCCAGATTAAAATATTACAAAACTATATATACCATGGACCTACAAAATGTAGCAGACACCCACCCTAAAAACCCTAGCTCCTAACTCTCAAGTCTGGCCGCAATTTGCGGCCAGATCGATTATTTCGGCGGCCTGGGATTGGGATGGTGGGGTCGGGCTCTGGTAGTGGGGTCAGGGTATCTCCACTAGGCTACAGTTCAATCAAATTCATTCTGAACTCACTGGGGTAACAACAGATTTCAAAAGGCTAAGTTTTGCTTAAAAACGTCACATTTTGCACAATTTTGAAAACTCAGGGTATCTTTGTGTAATCTGGGGTTTACCTAGGTTCACTTGGCCCTAACAACACCTAACTAACTTAGTCCAACCAAACTAACCTTACCTAAGCAAAGTTTACACTAAACACCACATATATCACTAAAAACACACAATCTAGCACTAACAACCATAAACTAACACTAATTAAGCTAAACCGACACACAAGTCTAGCATACAAGCAAGTGGAGCTCAGAGGTTATACCTCACTTGACCCTATGATGCCGGGTCAGGAGAAGAAGAGAAGAGGAAGAAGCTGCTACTGCTGTTGCTGCTCCTGATGCTGCCTGAGCTGCTGTTGATGTTGTTATTACTGATGTTGTTGTTGTTGATGTGGTGCTGGGGCTGCTGCTACATGTGTTGCAAGGAGCTGCTGCTAGGAGCTGCTGCTGCTGCTTGGTGTTGCTGCTGTTGGGGCTGAAGCTGTTGCTGGGGCTGAAGCTGATGCTGATGCTGGGGCTGAAGCTGATGCTGTTGCTTCAGCTGTGTGTGTGTGAGTGAGAGAGTGAAAGAGTGAGAAAATGAGAGTGTGTGATGCAACAAAAGAAATAATAATATAAGAGAGTCAAGCCCCCATTTCTCTCTCTCTTGCCATATTAAATGCAAGCATGGGCTTGCCATGATGCACTCCCTCTCTCTCTCATTTAATGCAAGCATGGCTTAGCCATGATGCACTCTCTCTCTCTCTCATTCTCTCAAGTCAACCAAAATACATTTTAAATCCCTTTTTCATAAAAAAAAACCTTAATTAAAATCATGTTAACTTAATAATGGTGGGGTTAACCGACCATGGTTGTTAAACATGGTTTAACCCAAATTTTTAACCTAGTTTACATGCACAAGTTTGTGCAAGCTTAGGAAAATTCTAGAAAAATATTTATTAAATTTGAAAAATTATTTGAAAACCAATTTGGTAAATTTTTTATTAAAATTCACATATTAAAATATAGTTAGCCACTAAACACATCCTAAGGTGTTACAGTGAAGTTTTAAGAAAAGCTTTTATAAAAAGGAGTAAAGCTTGTTTTATGAAGTTGTTTGAAAAACAGACAGCACCTTGTTTGTAAATTTCGAATAAAATCATGTACAATGATAGAATATAAATAAAACCATCCCCACACGGAAGCTAACTTGACGCCCACACGGTAAAGACCAAACCACGCAATAATATACGTCGTCTAAAGGCGAAGATCAACAAGCAGAAAGCAAATAACATTTTATATACATAAAGTCAAGCCGACTCCACACGATTTCGACTACAACAACAAAATACAATTTCTAAGGTCTCGGCCAATACACTAGACTTGATTTTTGATGGAGTACTTCTAGATACAATAAAAGGTATAAGGTAAATGCCAATACAAATTCTAACCCACCTAGCTCAAAAAGATAAGCAATCACGCCCACAAGAATATAAGTATGCCATGGAGCCGCTACAGATCCAAGGGGTCAAAGCTAAACTTAATAAAGAAAAACGAAGTTCGGGTCTAATACCCCAAAGTCAAGTCTAAATTCTGCAAGATCATGTGCTTGTGAAGCAGGGGATGACAGCCCCACCTGAGGCGGACCCCAACCGCAACTCCTGCTTCGCAAGCGCATTTGCGGGGGCCCTTCACCAGGCCTCTTTCCTCTTACGAGATACCAATCATATTCCCTTTTATTAGTCCTCCCATTAATTAAGGCACTCGGTCTTACCAAAATATTATTGGATCCCACCAAAATTTTCTAACCAAATACGTTTAAGGTTTTTTATTTAATATCATTTTTATATCAAATAGACAAGAATTTTTCTTGTTCTTGTTAAGAATTGCTTGATTATATTTTCATTTAAATGTACAACTGAAAAAATAGCTAAACTAATAGAATGTCTTCTCCCACTATAAGTTTTAGAGTTAAGGAATATGACATCAAAAATATTATTCGAAAAATTACGGTCCAAAAATTATTAAATATATATAGGTTTTACTAGGGTCCTTAATTAATTCCATTTTTTATATAAAAAATCATCAGAATTCATAAACAATTAATAAACTTCATTAATAAACAAGTAATTAATTAAATAATATATGCAAAGATCTTATAACTAATACATGCATCTCTCTCAAGATAATTGAAAGTATGGAGTTTGCTATAAAAGAAGCCTCACAGTTACTATATTCCATTTTTTATTAAACAAAGGCAAACACTCCGCATTTCAATAAAAAGATGATTTAATGAAACTATATTAAAATAATATATTAAATTTGATTGGTTTTGTTTCAGTATATTTAATTATAAATTATATACATCTCCACCTTCCAATTTATATTCTGTCATTGGAGGGGATCTAAAACCTACAAAAAAAGGGACATACAATGAAACTTGAGAGTCTAGTGTTTTTCTTTTCTGCTATCATTTTGATATGGTTTCAAATTCCCACTTCACAAAGCCCAGTAATTTGCACAATAATTGTAAAGTATATATTTTTTATTTTCTTACATAGGTTTGGTATCGGACATGTATATTAATGTTGAATGAATAATGTGGTGCAAAGACAACCTTATGGCTATGTTAAGGTTGCTCTTTTTGTTTTTGTCAAGTCTCACTTCCATATTGGATAGACGCCATTATCATTACTAGTATTTTGCATATGCGATGCACATTGATACTCATTTTGATTTATTTTTCCTCTTCCTTATTCTCATAGCTATTTAAGATAGACATCATATCTTTTTTAACCCAAGGGGTCCATAAATATGGTTCAATAATGTTGTAGTGAAAACTTTGGGTCCATTTTTTTTTATTTGAATTTAAATTTGAGAAGTCAGTGAGAATAAAGGAATGTTGTCATTATTACTTTTTTATCTTAAAATGACACATTTTTTCTTGCATTTCTAGAAAATATGAGATATGAGTGAGCTACAGAAAAGTTGTCATTATAATGGTAGAGATGAATAAACCACTTTTATCTTGTACCTTGGAACGTGAATTCTCCACAAGACTTTACTCTAGGTCATCTAATCGAACACTACCTTTCTGGTTTGGGTTGAGTTATACTCGCTATATGCTTTAATTCTATGCTTGTTTAGGCAACAAACTGAATCCGAGCCGACACCGATTGATTCTCCTATAATACATCGTTTAGGTATATTTATTATATTTTATCAGTGTGAGGGTCAAAGACATATGAGAAGAAATAGTCGGTCAAAAGTCACCATTCTATCAATTTTTTTAACGATCAACATTGTTCATTATGATCAAACATATTTTAATGCATGCATACACAAAAAGATATGTGAGTTTAATTCTTCTTGTACTTGCATTGAAGGGTCGCAAGTTTAATGATTTATTAATAATAGAATATTTTCCATCAGTAACTCAACGGCCAAAACGAAGAACTTATCGTAAGAAAACTGGTATGTATATTTTTTAGAACATGAAGATCAAGTAAAACAAAGTATTTTTTAAATAACATTATGAAAAGCTAATCAATATAGGAGAAAAACTCTTATATGCCTTAGATACAAATTTTTTTTACGTTTATTTATTTACTGAAAACTCTCCATGGGTTTGGAGTCGTGACACTAAACTAAATTTTCCATTAAAAATTACTAGGTTTTTGCACGCGCTATGTGATATAGCATAGATTTACCGAATTAATTTATCGGATCCAAACCCATATATTCATACGACCTGGAGGCCTCATAAGATCCAAAGCCTGCATATAATCGCGGATCTTAATTAATAAATATTCTACAGGACCCACATCAACCCTCCTAGATATGCTATAAATATCACACATAAACCCCTAGAAAGGAGATGGATCAAAATATATCCATAAAGGGAGAAAACCCTAAAAGAGAGGAGAAGAGACGGCCCGACCTAGGGTTTCCGCCGTCGAAGAGATTTCGGCTATCACACCACCTTCTAATATTCTACTTTACATATTTTATACTGATAATACATCTAGACTAACTTAAGCATCGGAGGGGGTCCCTGTTGGAGATAGTGCTCTCAAAGTCAATTATTGGATCGCAGGTGCGTGATTGCAATGATTGAGGTAGGACCTACACTGATATGACAGTCTTGCTCGAGATGATAGTTTGCTATCTGGTTTGTCTTTATCATCGTTTACATGCTTTAGTTCACTATTGCATGATGATAGAGCCTATAGGATTCTTTCTTGACTACCAGCAGTATGATGGCGATCATATACGTGGGAGCTGGGGTCTGTAAGCACATCCTTAAAGTGTCCATAGTCGTGGGAGTTTCGAGACAGGGCATCGATACTCCAGAGTAGACTAGTGTATACAGTCGAGACCCCGACGAGGGGCGGTGGCCGGTCTCACAAGCCACTGGTGTCAGTTTGATCACCTAAGATGTATACAGGTGCTCATTGGGTTATGAGTACACCGGACAGGACTCGCCGGGAACCTGCTAATTGGTATTATACATATCGTCAGATAGCAGTTCCTTGGTGACATGTATACAGGTTAGTTCATCGACCTGAGGTCGTCATTTGTCTCGTGTGAGTTCCCACTGTGCTTTGATTTCTACCCTACCACGGCTCAAAAGAGTCGTGCAAACAGGTCTTTTTTGGGTACAGTCCCGAGCCACATGGAGGCAAGTGAGCGGATCGGCAGGGGATTCGTCTCTCCCGGTATTGGGGGTGAGATCGCGCTGTGTCTAGGAGAGCCATTACACAAAGCCCTCGGCCGAGGCAGGAGATTTACTGGTAGGTACTCCAGTAGTATCTCAGGGTGTTCTGGGCTACTCTCTGACACGACTTATATTGCTATTGGGGGTCTGACATTACCAGCCCCTAGGCCGATATGCGATACTCATAGACGAACGGACCGGACTGTATGTATATTGTCACTGTTAGGCTCAGTAGGGTTTATGGATGAGTTCGCTCGTCAGCTTCCCTTCCAATCAATACATAGGCAAACCGTTACGTACAGCCAGTACCTCTGACGTGCTAGTAGTTATACCCAGTGCCAGTGTGTTGATGAGTCATTAGAGTCCCCCACAGACACTTTCCCAAGTTCGGGCGAAACGTTGCAGAGGCCGTATGGTTTTATGGCAAGGTTCGGAAAATACACGTGCATTTTCGCACGTGTCATTTTTCGGGCAGATAATACTGGTCGGCTTTGGTTTAAGCCAGATCCGAGTATTATGCTATGTAGATATAATATCTTTGTCTCAGTTGCATTTGTATTCGGTCGTAATACAAATGCGGGTATGTTTATACTGATACGGGGTTATCCTGAAATTAGTTTCAGGATCACTTTTGGAAGTTGCCAGTTTCCAGTTTTCTATCAGCCATATTTAACATTCGGTTAAATACGGATTTATCTTTTCTTGAGATGAGTGTGGAAGGTTCTAGAAGCATCTAGATGAGGTGACTAGGATGGTGAGGTGGCTTAGTGCATTAATGGGGCATTAATGTGTTGATGACTATGTGTTATGATTCATCCTTTGCTTTAAATGAGTTCATACTAGGTGGTTAATGACTCATTTCCTTCTCCTTTATTGTTATGGTCACCTCTTTGCTCCTACCCTCACCTCCCTCCCTCTACTTATATGGCCGGCCCCCTCCCCTTGAGGTGATGATTGATTTGGGAAAAAGAAAGGGTTGTTAAAATGAGAAGAGAGAGATCTAGTTCATATATATTTTCATATCTCATTTCAATCCGATCCAAAAGGCAACTTTATTAACCGTTCGTCCATAGTCTTGGACGTAACGAGACAAAGTGTTCTACTCATTCTCTACTTCATCTTGGTCGTCTCTTTTAGCAAACTTGACGACCGAGTTGCCTCGGTTCAGAGGCGGGAGCCCGTTTAAAGATCCGTCGATGTGGTGCCACCTGGACGAGAAGACTGGAGATTCAGGAGATCGGAGCAGCCGCAACAAAGTGTGGAATGATGGTTGAAGACCAAAGGACTCGGATCGTTCGGTATAACTCTTCTACCCACTTTGTAGTTTGTTAGTTTAGCTTTAATGGCAGATCCGGGTTATAGTACGCGATAGCGCCAGTTGTAAAAAGTTTTTTGTTCCGCATTTGGCGTCTGTTAGACGGCCGAGACGCTACCATGGACTTACAGTCCCCTGGGTTCAAACCCGGGTTCCTTGATTTTGCAGGCTCTCGGATCTGGAGATTTGCCGCTTTTGCTCAAACAACCCTACCATACAAATTTATTGGTGTATCGAAGGTACTCCATATTTTATGCCGCATCAATTGACGCTGTCTGTAGGAAAGAGTTTTGTGATAGATCTTAGATCAGAACTTGCGATCAAAATATCCCAACTTTCTAATTGAAAGCTCGGCTATAAAAAGGGTACATAGATTTGCGATGGTCAAGATGCGTAAAATTAAGTTTTTGTTTAAAGGCTACCCTTTTAGCAAAAGTTCGACTAGATTTGAATAATTTATATCGATAGATTTACGATATTGAAGTTATATGTTTCTAGATTTTTGTGTTGAGTTTGTCTTGAAGAAAAAGAAAAACTTTAGAACACATTTTGATTTTTTGATCGTTTTGAGGATATGATTAAGTTTTGCATCAAATTGATTTTAAAGTTTATTTTAAAATTAAAGATGTGATGATATTTCAAATCTTTTTCTAGAAAGATATCTTAAATATAAAAGATTTGATAAAATCTTATTCTTCTCTCAAATATTTTGGAAATATTTATATTTTGAAAATTTTGAAGAGTTTGTTCCTAACATGGTTCAACAAATATAGTGTTGGTACATCATGATTATTTTTTTGGGAAGACATGATAGTACATACTTCATCTTTATTTTTAAATAAAAATTGAGATGCATGACGTAAATATATAAAATAATTGTAAGTAGACGCTCGTGCTCGTGCCGCTAACTAGCGACTAAGACGGAATACAAAACAAAAATTTCTCAAACGAGAGCACGAATTTTTACGAGCTATAATCGAATTCAAACACTAAACTAGTAACTAGAAGGAGATAAACTATTCGGATAGATGATATCTACATTTGTAGTCGTATCTTTCATCTTCTTTCCACTTCTTACGCTCCTGAGATTTTCGGGAACGAGCTTGGGGTCGGTCTTTCTTATTGAAGATGATCCACCCGAGAGAACCCTAACTTAGGCTGTAGCTTCATACTAAAATTAACAACTGAAGCAACTAGTGATCAAGAATTGCTAGGAATTGGTCACTAGAGATGTAGTGGCTAATCTCTAAGTTTTTCTCTCTCTTTTCTTTTCCTTTTTCCACTTTCAAAAACTCAAGAGGAGGAGGGAGAAGCTAATGGTGATGATCAAGTAGCATGGCACAAAAAGAAAATCTTATCTCAATCTTTTCTATTTCTCTTTTCTTTTATGTGTGTAAATGGGTGGAGTTGTGACTCACCATGGCCCACACCATTCTCTCACATTCAAGAAGATATGAGAAGTGAAGAGAGAGCCACCTCATGTGTACAAATATACATATGTATATTTGTATATATGTGTGTGTGTACACACACACACACACACTAATAGAAGTATAGGCTACAAATACGGATACCGTATTCGTATCAAAATACGGATACCCGTATCCATATCAAGACAAAAATACACGTATTTATACAAATACCCGTATTCGTATAAATACCGTATTCTGTCAAAATACGAATACCGAAAAGAGAGATACTAAAAAGAGATATATAATACCAGCTCACATTTTATCCAAATGTGATAATCTGACTATCTTTCAAACCGGTTAGTACTAAAAAAATGTCTAATTAAAAGTACGTGTACAAAAACACGTATTTAATCGAAGCTAAGTACGTATCAAAATACGTACACTATATCGTTTCCCTAACCTTGGAAACCCTCTGTGTGAGACTCTAAAGACCTGACAATACATTGACAGTGAGTTTAACCACAAGCACGTCAGCGACACAAGCTGTACGTAACAGCTACCCATGTATTGAACATAAGGAAGGTCGACAAGCAAACTCGTCCGTATCCCTACTGAGCCTGAAAATGACAATCTCCGTACAGTCTGGTCTCTTCGTCTGAGAGTATTGCATATCGGGTCTAAGGGGTGGAAAACGTCAGACCCCTGATAACCTGATAAGTCGTGTCGATATGGCTCAAAACCATTCCGAGAAACTACCGATCTCACAATCAGTAAATCTCAACTGGCTTGGCCATGGTCTTATGGTGATAACCAATCGAACACAGCGCGACATCGACTCTCTATACCGTGAGAAACGAATCCCTTCTATCGCTCACTGACCCAAGTGCTTTGGGACTCTATCCAACTAAAACCTGTTTGCATGACTCTTTAAAACCGTGATAGGGTAGTAATCTAAGTTCAGTGGGAACACACTTAGGACGAATAACGATGTCAGGTCTAAAGACTAACCTGTACCTATGTCACTAGAGAACTGCAATCTGACGATAGGTATATTACCATCTAGAAGTTCTCGGCGAGTCCGTCCAGTGTAACTCATAACCTAATGAGCACATGTATACTATCTTTGGTGCCGTACACCAATGGCTGTGGGACATGCCACCTTTCCTTACAGGAATAAGAAACGTATACACTAGTCTACTCTGGAGTATCAATGCCCTATCTCAAAACTCTAACGACTAGGGACAATTAAAGGATGCGCTTATAGACTATCTAAACCCTACGAGTATGATCGCCAAAATAACTCTAGTAGTGAAGCAAAGATCCTGTGGGCTTTACCAACATGTATTCAAGATACGTAATATTAATAGAACATATACACATGTTAAGGTAAAGACAAACCATATAGCATACTATCATATCGGGCAAGACTGTCCTGTACATATATATCCCAAGTGTCCATATGTAATATGCATTCCTGTACTATATAGTAATGACCTGTAGGGTATATACATCCAACAATAATAAGTCATATCGATCGACAAAGAACGAATAATTTATTAATAGCATGGACTCGTCTACTAACCTCCATCATATGAGAGATTTTCTATATGATTGATGTAATAACAGGGCTGCTAAGTTAGATTCCAGTCGTGAGATTTAATCCCGTGTTGGCTATAGTGCCCTCAAGGCAATTATCATAGTCGTGGACTTCTGATTATGATGATTGAGGCAGGACCTATACCGATAAAACAGTCTTACTCAAGATGATAGTATGCTATCTGGTTTGTCTTTATCATCATGTACGTGTTGATAGAGCCCATAGGATTATTTCTTGACTGCTAGCATTAAGATGGCGATCATATATGTGGGAGCTGGGGTCTATAAGCACATCCTTAAATGTCCCTAGTCGTAGGAGTATCGAGACCGGGTATTGATACTCCAGTGTAGACTAGTGTATACTGATCGAGACCCCGACGAGGGGAGGTGGCCAGGTCTCACAAGCCATTGGTGTTAGTTTGTTCACCTAAGATAGTATACAGGTGCTCATTAGGTTATGAGTACATTGGACGGACTCGCCGGGAACCTGCTAGTTAGTATTATACCTATTGTCAGATAGCAGTTCCCAGGTGACATGTGTACATGTTAGTCTGTCGACCTGAGATCGTCATTTATCTCGTGTGAGTTCCCACTGTGCTTTGATTACTACCCTACCATGGCTCAAAGGAGTCGTGCAAACAGGTTTTAGTTGGGTACAGTCCCGAGCCACATGGAGGCAGTGATCGGATCGTCGGGGATTCGTCTCTCCCGGTATTGGGGGTTGATGTCGCGTTGTGTACGGATGGCCATCACCATTAATCCGTAGCCACGGTGGACGAGAACTATCGATCCAGGATCGATAGTTTCTCAGGTGGTGATGGGTTTCATACCGACACTAAATGTCGCGTTGTTAGGGGTCTGACTTTATCCACCCCCTTAGACTCGATATGCGATACTCTTAGACTAACAGACGAGACTGTATGGATATTGTCACTGTCAGGCTCAGTAGTGGTTCTGCATGAGTTTGCTCGACGGCCTCCCTTTCGCTCAATACCCGGGTAGCCGTTACGTACAGCTAATGCCGCTGACGTGCTTGTGGTTAAACCCACTGCCGGCGTATTGACGAGTCTTTAGAGTCCCACACAGAGGGTTTCCCTGGTTCTGGCGAAATGATGTAGTAGCCGTGTTGGATACGTGCAGGGTTCCGATCGATTGGTGTACTTTGTACCTGGACTTTCGATCGGACAATTGATAGTACTAGACGACTCGGACTTGAGCTGGATTATTAAATCTGGTATTGATTTAATAATTTACGTATATGTATTTCGGTACATATATTCTAGTATTATATTCTTTATGTTATTCTATCTCTTTGGGTATTCGTATTTCAGTACGAATGCAGATATATTTACAGTTGAATGTAATCCGTATGTTTTACCGGATAACATTCTAGAAGGTGCCACCTCATTTTTGTTTTGACCATTTTTTAGAAAATGGTAAATGAAGTGGAAATGAAAATGAGGAGAGTATGGTGATGACCATGCTTGAATAGTGAACACAAATGAATTGTTAATTCATTTGTGCTCACTATTCAAGTATGGGAGCTATTTTAAAATGCAAAGAATTGTTTTACAAAACCTAGCATGCTCATTTTCTCTCTCCAAGAGAGCTCATTATTTTTGGATGCTTCATTCTTTTCTCTTGAGCAAGGTTTGAGCTCCATCACCATTTTGTGCTTCACTCTCCTCTAGTTCTCATGTTTTGCTTCCACCTTCAATCTTTCACCTCCTCTCAACCTTCTCATGTGTTGAGAATCATGAGAGGAGGTGGGATGAGATAGATCAACACATGGATTCTACACACTACATCCTAGGCACTCTAGGATAGCATCCTAGAGACCTTAGTTGCTCCATATGCAACGTGTTGAGGAGCTCGAGCCGGAGCTACATCTCTCGGGTGGATCATCGGAGATGAAGGAAGACCGGCAACCAAACTTCGTCAAAGAACCGCTAGGAGCTTGGAATGAAGACCGAAGGACACGGATCAACTCGGTATAACGATTCTAACTTTTAGTTAGCTTGCTAGATTAGGGTTTAAGGTTGATCCGTAAATCGGGTAGCGGTAGCGCCGGTTTCTGAAATTTTTGTTCCGCATTTTGGCCGCGTTTTGATGGCCGGGGCACTGTCGGGACCCTTCATGGTATCAGAGCCACCCTTTAAACCCCTTACTAGCTTGTTTAAACGCGCTTGAAAGATCGATTGACGGAAATTTCCAAAAACACGATTCCATTTTTCTGTTCTCTGCCGATTTTCAAAAGTATTCAAAAAATATTTTCCAGTGGCTTAAATATCCGTGCAGGCGATTCTATGGGTACAGAAAAAATTTAGGCTTCTAATTCCTCCAAATCGTCGCGGAACCGCCGCTTTTACCCCCTATTGGTGGCGGTTCCGCGGCCATTTAGTGGCGACGGGCTTCGAAATTTTTACTGTAGCCCTTGCTATGGAATTGTGTTTTTTGACATATTCTGTCTTGGCCCAGGTTTCAGTGAAGTGTTGTTTTTAATATTGGGGACAATTTGGAATTTTGTCGATCGATATTTTATGTGTGCTTTTAACAATACATATATTTCTATCTACGACCGTGAATGTCATTTGATCGGTAATCCTGTCTAACTGCTATATGTTCTTTTAGACGGGTTTGCGAACGTGACATTCACGTTGATGTTCTGTGATGTTGGTTGGATCGTCGTGGTGGATAGCCTGGGTGCAGCGGTAGTACAGTTTTAATTCTATTTGTACATTTGGTATTGCGGGTCGTGCGTCCGACATATGGACTGCCGTCACTGCCAGTTTGCATATTATTCTTTTGGGGCACGACCGGGCTGAGGTCGATGTCACCCTTGTATATTATTTTATTTTCTGTACTAGGATTACCCCGCGGTGGAGTGCACGAATAGCCGGGTTCTAGAGGGCAACTGGTCCGCATCTCATGGCGTTGGGACGGAGGGGACCTTACTCTAGAATTGGCGGGCTATTCGCCGCACTCGTAGGGGGTATAGGTTGACCCAGGAGGAGTGCTCAAGTTACCGGTTTCCGTGAAGTGCCGGATGCCCCATTCACTTTGTTGAAGGGGGCTGCCTCGCTTCTGGTTTTGGCGGGTAGCTTGCCGCGCTCGTAGGGGTCTAGGTTTCATTGCACAGGCTATCCACATGACAGGGAACGTCGGGTCTCATTTGCGGCTCAAGTGAAACCCGGGGCTCCAAGATTATCCACCATTCTGTGATGTTTCTGTGATGCTTCTGTGATGTTGCTTTATATCATGCCTGGGAAGATTGTTATATATTTATATATATACTAGTAGATGTTGTATATGTTTTGCACCAGCGCTAGCCCAGTCCCCGCTCTATCGTTAGCTAAGTAACCTAACGGGTGATGACGGGACCCAGTGGCGAATGCGGATGGCATATACGTACATTTTATTTTCGTTCTTTTCTTGTGTGATTAATTGATGGGGCTGCATTGATTCTTATCAATGCAAGGATAAAACAAACCTATTTATATGATGTTGTTGGAACCAAGTTTTTAAAAACTGACATTACAGACGTTCTCTTTTGCTTTGCACAGTGGTATTCATTTGGAATATCCTGCACCTCATTCGACGAGGCAAGGGCTGAGATCCCTTCATCGGGAGTGACCCCTTGAGTAAAAGTTTGCGTCAACGTAATAACTTCACTATAGTCGTTTCCTTTTTCTTTGCATCACGGTATTCAGTTTGGGATATCCTGCATCCCATTCGACGGGAAAAGAGCCGAGATCCCTTCACCGGGAGTGACCTCTTTAGCAAAAGTTTTCGCCACTATATATTTGAAAAACCACTTGGATTCCTTCAACGAGGTCAAGTTCATTACGTTTAAGGTTTTTCGCCCAAAACCAGCCGTAGCCCTCCATCATCTTACAAGTATTGCTTAGTATTCGTGCTGCGTTTGTTGACTGTGTCAAGGCGTAGTGTGCAGTAGCTAAGTAGTGCTTGTTTGTGGCATATTAATGCGATTGGTTAGGACAGTCGTGCGGCCTTGTTGAATGTGTCAAGGGCCCGTACGGGTGGGTTTAATGCAATCCTGGATAATGACGGGTTGAACTTGACTAGCACTCTTTGATTTGTTGACTGTGTCAAGGTCACTTGGGTCCTAGGGGTAAAAACACACATCGGGAGTTTCAAACATACAAGAAACTTGCCAGGCTTGCGCATACCTTCTGGAGTGTGGTGACTTGAGTGGCTTCCATCAAGTCATCATGCGATGATAGTTGGATCCCGATTCCCACTGATGAGTAGGACTACTCCTCGGGTAATTCCGACTATTTCTCATTTTGGGTTTGGAGGAGAATTCGAGGAAACAGTGGGAGCCATCCAGATTAGATAAAATGATTAACCATTCTAATCTAGGTAGGAGTGCACGCTGAGTGTTTCTTCTCTCTCTCTCTGACTACGACTATGACCCGACCTTTGACTAAAACTCATGAACCAAGTTGACCGAACCTTCTTAAAATACTTTGGCTTTTGGAATGTCACG
This sequence comes from Agapanthus africanus, assembly GCA_030015575.1. Taxonomy (NCBI): domain Eukaryota; kingdom Viridiplantae; phylum Streptophyta; class Magnoliopsida; order Asparagales; family Amaryllidaceae; genus Agapanthus; species Agapanthus africanus. Next base: position 355,393,325 of record CM057342.1, on the reverse strand, counting down.
GTGTCGCATACATCAATGCCACTTCTATATCATCTTTGCATTTCTCCAGAACACCCCGTATTATTACGAACATCCACTTCCATTGGATAAATTCATCGTATGGTTATATACGAACTCGAAGGAACTTTTTCGAGGATGGATTTTGGTTCTGGAGAGATTGAATAGGATTATTCGGTTGTCTTTTCTCTTTACCTTCTCTCAGTTTGTGAGGGCTCCTAGGATTAGGAGAGGGTACATCTATTGAGCTTATTGGATAGTCTTCTTTCAAACCATAGGCAGGTGCCGAACGGTAGGGAAGGAAGAAAACCAATTAAGCTTAAGTATGGTGTACAGAAGGTAATGAGTACAAACATATAAAGGGATTAGAATAATGGCAAAGGAAATTGCGACCACCATCATTCACGACAAAAACCGTGTATACCCCTGCCACTCCTACATCCACTTTGATTTTCTCTAGGACACTCCGTATCACTACGGATATCCACTTCCATTGGATAAATCCATCGTATGGTTATATACGAACTCGAAGGAACTTTTTCGAGGATGGATTCTGTTAGGTCCACGTTACCTCTCCCGGTACTTTCGGGGTTGCGGAAACGGTAAATCAAAATTTTTCTAAACTTTGTAACATGGACCGTAAAAGCCGGATCTTTGCTAAACTAAACTAGCCTACTTGCAAAGAAGAGTTAACTACTCGGCAAAGTGGTTATACCTCAACTTGAACTCCTTCTCTTCTTGTTGTTGTTCTTCTTTGATGTTCTTCTCTTCTTGTTGTTCTTCTCATTGCTTGCTCAATGGTTGATCCGGACTTCGGTCACCTCCGCGGCCTCCTTGAGTCGAAGACGATCCACCCGAGAGATGTACACCGAGCTCCACCTCAAGCCGAGGTAACTAGGGCAAGGAGATTGCTAATCTAGAAGCCCTAGGTAGTGTAGAGAAGATGTATGGATGTGTTTGTCAAGTAGAATCCTTTTTCTCTCAACACATGAGATCAAAGGAGAAATCAAGAGGAGGAAGAAGAAGGAGATTTTCTAGCAACCATGGAGCTTCTCATTTCAAGAGAGAGAATGAGAATAAGCAAATGAAAAGCTTAACCAAGAGAAAAGCTAACCATGGTTGCAATAATGCACAAACATTATCATTACAAATCCAATCAAGATAAAGGTGATGGCTACAAATGACATGACCATTATCATAACTAAATAAAAAGAAAACCAAAGAATACTTTAGATCTTCTAAGAAGATCCAAGTCAACTTTGGTCAAAAGGTCAACAAAGTCAAGATGGTCAAATGGTCAATGTAATTAGCCATAACAAAATTATCAATGAAAGGATTAGTAAATAATGTCCCCGGCTCATTATGGTTTTGACCAAACGAACTGTCGAAACCTTAATGAGTCCGCCTCAAAATGGTTTTGACCGAATCAACTGTCAAAACCCTAATGAGCCTTCCACATAGTGGTTTTGGCCGAACCAACTGCCAAAACCCTAATGAGGCACCTCCTCCTTCATCGCTCCAGAAAACTGTGCATACACACCTGCATCCGTATTCCGTAGAATGCGGATGCGCAGAAGACAAAACAAATCCATCCATGCAATACTAGGATCCGGCTTAAACCAAAGCCCACTAGTATTGCCTGCCCGAACACCATACGCACACAAGTGTACGTAAGTGATCGCAGCCCTGCCGTAAAACCATACGGCCCCTACACGTTTCGCTCAGTGCAGGGAAACTCTCTGTGTGGGACTCTAAAGACTCGACACTACGCTGGCAGTGGGTTTAACCACAGAACGCAAGCGGCACTAGCTGTACGTAACGGTCCCCAGGTAGATGTCGATAAGAAGGCCGATGAGGTAAACCCATCCGAACTCCTACTGAGTCTGTATGTGACAATCTCCGTACAGTCCGGTCTGTTCGTCTGATACATCGCATGTCGGGCCTAGGGGGCGGTAAGCGTCAGACCCCTAATAGCGGTACAAGTCGTGTCGGAGTGAAGCCCAGAACACCCTGAGATAACACTGGAACCTACCAGTATATCTCGCTTGCTCTGGCCAGGGACTACTCGTGTAATGGCTCTCCTAGACACAGCGCGATGTCAACCCCAATACCGGGAGAGACGAATCCTGTCTAACCGTCACTGCCTCCAAGTGCTTCGGGACTGCTCCCAACTACTACCTGTTTGCACGACTCAGTAGAGCCGTGGTAGGGTAGTAATCAAAGAATAGTGGGAACACACTCGAGGCGAAGTGACAGTGTCAAGTCAGCGGACTAAGCTGTACTCATGTCACCTGGGAACTGATAACTGACTATAGGTATAATACCAACCATCAGTTCCCGACGAGTCCTGTCCAGTGTACTCGTAACCTAACGAGCACCCGCATACTATCTCAAGTACGACGTACCGACGGCTGTGGGATAGACCGTCTCCCGTGCTGGGATGAGAAGCGCATACGCTAGTCTACTCCGGAGTATCGATGCCCTATCTCGGTACTCCCACGACTAGGGACGTGTATAAGGATGTGCTTGTAGATTACCCAGCCCCCACGAGTGTGATCGCCATCACAACGCCGGTAATCAAGCAAAGATCCTAAGGGCTCTACTAATGCGTATAGGTGATATAATAAATAAACACATATGTACACATTAAAGCAGAGGCAAACCAAGTAGCATACTACTATATTGAGCAAGATTGTCTGTACAACTGTGAATATCCCAAGCTTCCATCAAGTAATATACATACTAGTATGATACAGTAATGGCCTCTAGGGCATATACACTAACAGATTCTGGTTCAGGAGAAATTGAATAGGATTATTCAGATGTCTTTTCCAATTACCTTCTCTCAGGTTGCGAGGGCTCCTAGGATTAGGAGAGTACACCTATTACGCTTATTGGATAGTCTTCTTCCAAACCTTAGGCTGGTGCCGAAAGGTAGGGATGGAAGAAAACCAATTAGCCTAAAGAAGGTGTACAGAAGGTAATAAGTAAAGACATAATAAAGGGATTGTAGTGAGGGCAGATATAGTATATGGTTACTGTCGTGAATCTAGATAGTGGAAGAGGCGTTACTAGGAATACCAGTTAAACCCCTTCGAAACATTTTCATGTTTCAGTTTCACTGTGCGATGTTAATTGAAAACAGTTTTCCCAATTGGAATCTAACTCCAGGGTATGTATTTACCAGATCAGTTTCTCATATCTGCATGTTATTACGGATGGTGAGTGGGAGTAAGATATTGGGAATTGGGTGATTAGATCCTCATTATATCGGAATTCGTTGTAATTGGTGATATTTGAGGAAATCATCTGGATTTTGCCGGATGACAAATATTTGGTTTTGAATATCCGTTGTTATGCACCAATTTCAAACTGACATATCTGTACATTTATTTTATAAAGTGAGATATAACTTTTTGATATTTTGTCTGTGACATTTACCTATACCACCTGGTGATTAGGTAAGGTGCATTCAACAACGGTGTAATTCTTTCTAACCATAGTACAGTTTTTCAACCTACGACGCACAGAGTTTGAGTTATTGAACTCAGGGGACTTATACAAAGTATTGTATGTTGTCCAGTGTCCATTAGGACAATAGGGTCGGTACTTGTACTATATTCTGTTTACTTGTGACTTCTCCAGTTCTGGACAAGTATTTCGTTGAAATGCAAAGTCCAGATATTGAGAAGTTATAGGTATAAAAATAAAGTAAAGAACCATTTGTTGGAAGTATCAGGATTCTTCGAGGAAGTCGAAGATGTAGATACTTGTGTTTGGTATTCCGTTAATAGTAATGGTCTTGAGAACTTGCTTCTCTTTCGGGTTACTCATATATGGATGCACTCCTAGATGAGTAATACTGAATGGCCTTTTTCTATTTGATTGATATGCACCGGAGACAACTGCATGTTTTGAATCTGGTTCAAATTAAATTAATGCTTTTGTTTCTATATTAGATTTATATAGAATCAATTTATATCTTAACAATGTTAAGGTATAGGTAGTTGTCCGGCTGATGCTTAAAACTAGAATCCGGATAAACTCAAGGCACGTTTCAGTAATGGCAGTTTGTGGGTTATCCCGGGTTTTGACGAGGGTTAACTTTCTACCATCAGGAAGATTAATATTTATATTGTTCTTGACTCGCCACAGTTTTAGTAAAATGGATTTTTTCAGAAAACCGAAGTGGGAGTATGGTAGAACTGGAAGTGATTCCAGAACCGCAAACGATCACTGAAGATTTAATAGAACCTAAGGATTCAATTGTGGTTGACGTTCCATTAGCCACTCCGCAGATTTGGTGGGTAACCTCAGACACCCGAGAGGTAGTTTGGTCTTCTCAGTGATGGTGACAGGGAGGTTCTTGTTTACACAGACTTACCATTGCTGTTGTTCTAGACTATAAGACCCGGCAGGAGGATGAGTATAGCGTCATTCTAAACTAGCTTTAGAAGTGCACGTGTATATGACTCTGCCAGAGGGTTGTTATAGTCAGTGGGAGCATCGGGAGCATAGTAGGCAAGTAGCTTATGTCTAATTATAGACTAAAGCAGGTATAACGGAAATAGATCATCTATTTTTGTGTGACAGTCATAGGCTTTGACTTCATCAGAATAGGAGATGGATCTATTAAGAAAGTAGTAGAGAGTGATGTCCAGGTATTTGGATGACATGCACTTGATAGGAAAAGATATTCCTATGCTACGATCGGTTATACTGTGGTTGTCACAAAGTTGTTTCTCCAAATAGGATATGGATATAATATCAGCTTTTCTGGTTACTAGATCTATGGTTTTAGATCTAGATTTGGGAAGTATCCCAATCTGGGTACTTTGACATTTTTCTAAAGAGATTTTAGAATGGACGACTCCTGACATGGTGGAGTACCTGCAGGTGATGGAGTCACCCTCTCTAAAGGCGTCTTATAGACTAAAGGAGAGAGGGGTCTGCATGATTAGCATATCACTTGTTTAGGCAATTGAATTAATCGTGAAATGTCAAGTACCACACCAGATATTGCTTTTGCACTAGATGCAATATGCAGATATATTAATCCAATCCTGGAGAAACATTGGGAAGTAGTTATTGAACATAAGTGGATGTTCTAGGGAAATGATTACGGCAGCCTCCTTCAGGAGACGGTTATCATTTCAGGCTTCCAAGGTGACCTGGATGACAAAGTGACTGTCAGAGTTATAGTTTTCCCTTTTTTGAGGGACAGTATGTTGGACAGGTGGTCCAAGTGGATACTGAGGAAAGGCATGGCGCAGGATACTGATTAAATTCAGTGGTCGATATAGTCTAAGTAGTTTGCTGGATTTGGAGTTCATTTGTGAACTGGGTCCTATCAGATATCCAGACAAATTCTAAGACAAGTATTGCTCATTTCGGGAGATAGCTTTCTCCGCGAAGTTGAGATTAAGAGAGATACAGAAAGAAACACTGGAGCGGATCCACTCACTGAGGCCATTTCTTGAACGCAATCATTTTCGCAAACGGGCTTTGCGAAACTGATTAGTAGTGAAGTTGGGTGTTCGGTATCACACGGGCTATGAGTATGCGACATCGCAATAATTAGCCTTAAGTGCAGGTGGGAGATTGTTGGCTATAGTGCCCTCAAGGCAATTATCATAGTCGCGGACTTCTGATTATGATGATTGAGGCAGGACCTATACCGATAAAACAGTCTTACTCAAGATGATAGTATGCTATATGGTTTGTCTTTATCATCATATACGTGTTGATAGAGCCCATAGGATTCTTGCTTGACTGCCAGCATTATGATGGTGATCATATATGTGGGAGCTGGGGTCTATAAGCACATCCTTAAATGTCCCTAGTCAGAGGAGTATCGAGACCGGTCATCGATACTCCAGTGTAGACTAGTGTATACTGATCGAGACCCCAACGAGGGGCGGTGGCCAGGTCTCACAAGCCATTGGTGTTAGTTTGTTCACCTAAGATAGTATACAGGTGCTCATTGGGTTATGAGTACACTGGACGGACTCGCCGGGGACCTGCTAGTTGGTATTATACCTATTGTCAGATAGCAGTTCTCAGGTGACATGTCTACAGGTTAGTCTGTCGACCTGAGATCTTCATTGTCTCGTGTGAGTTCCCACTGTGCTTTGATTACTACCCTACCACGGCTCAAAGGAGTCGTGCAAACAGGTTTTAGTTGGGTACAGTCCCGAGCCACATGGAGGCAGTGATCGGATCGTCGGGGATTCGTCTCTCCCGGTATTGGGGGTTGATGTCACGTTGTGTACGGATGGCCATCACCATAAATCCGTGGCCACGGTGGACGAGAACTATCGATTCAGGATCGATAGTTTCTCAGGTGGTGATGGGTTTCATACCGACACTAAATGTCGCGTTGTTAGGGGCTTGACTTTATCCACTCCCTTAGACTCGATATGCGATACTTTTAGACGAACAGACCAGACTATACGGATATTGTCACTGTCAGGCTCAGTAGGGGTTCTGCATGAGTTTGCTCGTCGGCCACCCTTTCGCTCAATACCCGGGTAGCCGTTATGTACAGCTAGTGCCGCTGACGTGCTTATGGTTAAACCCACTACCTGTGTATTGATGAGTCTTTAGAGTCCCACACAGAGGGTTTCCCTGGTTCTGGCGAAATGATGTAGTAGCCGTATTGGATACGTGCAGGGTTCCGATCGATTGGTGTACTTTGTATCCGGACTTTCGATCGGACAATTGATAGTACTAGCCGACTTGGACTTGAGCCGGATTATTATATCAGGTATTGATTTAATAATTTACGTATATGTATTTCGATACATATATTCTAGTATTATATTCTTTGTGTTATTCTATCTCTTTGGGTATTCGTATTTCGGTACGAATGCAGATATATTTACAGTTGAATGTAATCCGTATTTTTTATTGGATAACATTCTAGAAGGTGCCACCTTATTTTTGTTTTGACCATTTTTTAGAAAATGGTAAATGAGGTGGAAATGAAAATGAGGAGAGTATGGTGATGACCATGCTTGAATAGTGAACACAAATGAATTGTTAATTCATTTGTGCTCACTATTCAAGTATGGGAGCTATTTTAAAATGCAAAGAATTGTTTTACAAAACCTAGCATGCTCATTTTCTCTCTCCAAGAGAGCTCATTATTTTTGGATGCTTCATTCTTTTCTCTTGAGCAAGCTTTGAGCTCCATCACCATTTTGTGATTCACTCTCCTCTAGTTCTCATATTTTGCTTCCACCTTCAATCTTTCACCTTCTCTCAACCCTCTCATGTGTTGAGAATCATGAGAGGAGGTGAGATGAGATAAATCAACACATGGATTCTACACACTACATACTAGGCTCTCCAGGGTAGCATCCTAGAGACCCTAGCTGCTCCATATGCATCGTGTTGAGGAGCTAGAGTCGGAGCTACATCCCTCGGGTGGATTATCGGAGATGAAGGAAGACCGGCAACCAAACTTCGTCAAAGAACTGCTAGGAGATTGGAATGAAGACCGAAGGACACGGATCAACTCGGTATAACTATTCTAACTCTTAGTTAGCTTGCTAGATTAGGGTTTAAGGTCGATCCGTAAATCAGGTAGCGGTAGCGCCGGTTTTTTGAAATTTTTGTTCCGCATTTTGGCCGCGTTTCGACGGCCGGGGCGCTGCCGGGACCCTTCATTCCGTACCAGGACCAAGCCCGACAATACGAAGCAAATGCAACCTAGACTTACAAGATACGGACTGAGCTGCAAGATATGAACTGGAGAGCCGTGAGCTCCGAGCTGGAGAGATGCGAGCTGGAGAGATGCGAGCTGCGAGCTGGAGACCTCCGAGCTGGAGAGCCGTGAGCTCCGAGCTGGAGACCTACGAGCTGGAGAACTATGAGGTTCAAGCTCCGAGTTGGAGACCCCCGAGCTGGATGTTTACCACCGAAGACGGGTCTGAGACGTTGGAAGGACGTCTAGCCTGAATACGGGGGAAGATGCTATATGGAATATATTCATCCACCTCTTCGAAAATACCAAGTTGATTTATAGCACCGTATATCGGAGATTTGGATGGAAGCAACCGTTGTAGCAGACTTATCAGATTCTTCCTCATATGTGAGGGTTTTTTGATTGTAGGTACGCTTTTCCATGCAGGCGCAAGCCCCCGTAGTTAATTACGTTATTGTAACGCGATAAAAACTTTCTCCTTCTCCTTGTGCATCACTTCATGTCGTATTATATTTTTTTATATAGGGTTGCCCTTGGATTGTATACAGAGACTAATTTATGTCATCGCCCGTAGGGTATGGATTAGTCCAAATCCGTATATATTGGATTTGGGATCGAACTTAGGACGTGTATCTCATATGAATGAGGTCCATCAGTTCGGAGTATGTCATCTAAGGATCATTAGTTGTCTTTAAGACCGAGATCGACTTAAGAATATGGTTAAGAACTATTAATCTTGTTTTAAATTAAGATCAACTTAACAAATATAGACTAAGAACCGTTAGTCGTATTTGAGACTAAGATCAACTAAGGTTTATTGATATTTTGATCAATGGATTACATGTGAGAAGCAAAAACTTCTATACTTAGTTTAATTTAACTAAGTAATCAAGCAAAATGTTGTTGTTCCAAGTGCGCAAGTACATATGGGATGCACATGCATATTTGTTCTTTTTGAAATGGGTGCGCATATGCTTTGCACGTGGTTATGCACTTGTTTCTGGTCAGGGTGCTGCGCACGTGCATATTATGTGGCTCGCACTTATTATCAGGTCAAAATCACATGTGCGAATGTATATATGTGCGCATGTATTTAAGTCAACATCTTTTCATTTGCGCCCACGTGCATATCACATGACGCTCGCACATCCATAGGCAGTATTCAACAAGTGCGCTCACATGATGCACATGCCTTCATCGGCGATATCCATCAAGTGCACACATATGCATATCACGTGATGAGCATGCCTTCATAGGCGGTATCCAACAAGTGCGCACACGTGTATATCACGTGATGCGCATGTCTTCATTAAGTGCACACACGTGCATATCACATGATGCGCACATCTTTAGGGACATTATTTTCCCATAGATAATTTTTATTAAGTGCGCGCTTGGTTTGTGTACACGCTTATTTTGATCAGAAAGCAAAGGCTTTCAAAAAAGAAGCAATGACTTCTGTTCTTTGATTTTCTTTTCCTTCTTCTTTTCTTTTCCAAGAAGCAAAAACTTCAATTTTTATGACGCAGATGCATCCTTGATGGTTTTTTTTCCTAAACCTTAAGATTAATCTCTCACAAAAGTTAAAACTTTTGTAAAAGAGGGATCAACTCTAAGATCTTTTGATCTTTTATTTGTGAATTAATGGATTCAGAGAATAACCAAAGTCTTCTATATTAAAGCGAAATCTTTATTTTATTTAAAGCCATAGCTTTTTGGGAGAGTAGAAGTCTTTTTTTTATTTTACCTGATTTAGGGAAGAAGAAGATAGGAATTTTCCTTGAGCTTATAGGAGGTTTGGCTATATTTGATTTCTTTAAATGAGGCTTCTATTTATAGGAGAGGAAAAATTAGGGTTTGTTGGATTTGTTTTTTCTTGGTTCCATAGCACGACCACTAGGTTTCGGGAGGTATCATCCATGCCGTTTTCAAAAATTTGGCGCGCTAAACAACCCTAACCCAGAGAATTAGATGAAACATGCATGTAAATATCTTTACATCTAAGTGAACAAGGAATACAACCTTTGTAGACCGGTCCTTCACTTCTAAAGCTCCATGTAGTAGTCCCTTCGCTCCAAGTAGTGATCTCCCGGACTCTAGTAAGGCTCCACAAGATGAAATGAACAAGCTTGCTTGAAGTCTTCGAGGCTGAAGATGATCTACGTCGAGGTGACACTAACTCATGCTACCTCTTCACTAATTAGGAATTAGTGAAGCATAACAACCTAAACTAAATGGCTAATCTAGTGTAGGTTGATTAAGTAGGAATTTTTCTCACTTTAGAAATATTTTTCTCACTAATTTTCTTCACCTCCTCAAAACCTAGAAAGCTTTTGGAGATGAAGAAGAAGATGAAGTGGAGAATAGAATGAAAGAATCCATGAGTGAGAATAGCATCCATGGGTGAGATAATATTTCATATTAACTCATGTAGAGACTTAACCATGGCTTAAGGTAATGGTTGGGTTAATAAATATCTAGGATGAGACAAAATTAGTGGACTAAGTCAAGTTTACCACAAGCTTCTCCAAGCTTCTTAACCTTGACAATTTTCCACTTAATTTTGTTTTATCCTTAATAATTAAAATCCCACATTATCATTAGCATGGTGTGAGTCTCATACACCAATGTTGCATGTAGCAACAAGCATGACACAATAATATATATCACATATATATTAAGTGTACACTAGTGAGAAAAAGAAATGCTTAAGTGAGCTAATATTAGTTAATGTAAATTAATATATCAAATATATATAATTATACATTAAATTATTAAATCAACACTTGATTTAATAATCCGGCTATATCACATATAACTGACTAATATTATATGTATCAACTTATCGAATCAACACTTGATTCGACAACCCGGCTATATCACATATAACCGACCGATATCACATATCGCAAGAATAGAATACGGTATCACATACACGTATTAATCTCGGTCCCGCCTATATCATATATGTGCACTTACTTCGTTTCTCCTGAGCCAGGAAAGCTCTGTGTAGGACTCTAAAGACTCGTCAATACGCCGGCAGTAGGTGATGATCATATCAGTCACCCATAAGCCGTCAGCGGTACTAGCTGGACGTAATGGCTACCTGGGCATTGAGCGATCATAAGATCAACAAGCAAGCCTGCTCATACTCTTGCGAATACAATAAGTAACACTACCGTACAGTCCGGTCTTTTCGTCTGATATGTCGCATATCCAGCCTGGGGGTGGTAAACGTCTGTTGGCTATAGTGCCCTCAAGTCAATTATTGGATCGCAGGCACGCGATTACGATGATTGAAGGAGGACCTATACCGGTGGACAAGTTTTACTTGAGATGATACTATGCTAACTGGCTTGTCTTTATCATCATGTATCTGCTTTAGGTGGCTTTACTGATCACTATTACATGTTTGAACCCATAGGATTCTTGCTTGACTACCAGCATTATGATGGCGATCATATACGTGGGAGCTGGGTGGTCTATAGGAACATCCTTAAATGTCCCTAGTCGTAGGAGTTTCGAGATTGGGCATCGATACTTCAGAGTAGACTAGTGTATACTGATCGAGACCCCGACGAAGGGCGGTGGCCGGTCTTACAAGCCATTGGTGTTAGTTTGTTCACCAAAGATGTATACAGGTGTTCATTGGGTTATGAGTACACCGGACGGACTCGCCAGGAACATGCTAGTTGGTATTATATTTATTGTCAGATAGCAGTTCCCTGGTGATATGTGTACAGGTTAGTCTATCGACCTGAGATCATCATTTGTCTCGTGTGAGTTCCCACTATGCTTTGATTACTACCCTACCATGGCTCAAAGGAGTCGTGCAAACAGGTTTTTGTTGGGTACAGTCCCGAGCCACATGGAAGAAGTGAGCAGATCATCGGGGGATTCGTCTCTCCCGGTATTGGGGGTTGATGTCGCGGTTGTGCACGGGTGGCCATCACCATAAATCCTTGGCCAAGGTAGTCGAGAATTACTGATCTAGGATCGGTAGTTTCTCAGGTGGTGATGGGCTTCATACCGATACTAAATGTCGCGTTATTAGGGGTCTGACTTTATCCACCCCCTAGACTCGATACGCGATACTCATAGACGAACGGACCGGACTGTACAGATATTGTCACTGTCAGGCTCATTAGGGATTTCAGGATGAGTTTGCTCGTCGGCTTTCCTTTCGCTCAATACCTGGGTAGCCGTTACGTACAACTAGTGCCGCTGATGTGCTTGTGGTTAAACCCACTGCCAGTGTATTGACGAGTCTTTTGAGTCCCACACAGAGGGTTTCCCTGCTTCGGGAAAAACGATGTAGAGGCCGTATGGTTTTACGGTAGGGTTCGATCATATACGTGTACTTGTGCACGGATGATATTCGGACGGATAATACTAGTGGGTTTTGGTTTAAACCGGATCCTAGTATTATATTTGTTGGATTATTTTCGTCTCATTGTATTCGTATTCTTCGGAATACGGATGCGGGTATGTATATACGGTTGAGGGGTATTCTTGTAATTATTACAAGATTACTTTTAGAAGATTACACCTTATCATGGTTTATACCTTTTTGGATTAAAATGTTATTGAGGTGTAGGATGTGGTGTTTATTGCATTTTTGTGGCATGGCTAATTAGTGACCTATGGTTACTATTCTAGCATGCTTAGGGTTTTTGTTTGTTGTGAGATTGTTTGTTGACTTGAGATATTTTTGTTGTATCTAGATATTTTGGAGACTTGACATATTTATTGTGATGGCTCCATTATTTCTTATCAACACTCACAACACACAAAACAACAAGCCATTATTCATTTCTTTTTCTCTTTCTTGAGTTGCTCTCAACACCTCATTCTCATGGCATCTTCTTCTTCCTCTAGCTCCACCCATACCCTCTCATGAGTTGAGAATCATTGGGTGACTTAAGACAAATTAATCCTTCATCACTCTCTACTTCATCTACGGTATCTAGAGTAGCGATCTAGGTGCCATAGTTGCCTCGGATATGAGGTTGGAGCTCGTTGCATAGACTCTCGGGTGGATCATCTTCGATGGAAGGAGACCGAAGATCAAGCTTGATCAAGGAAGCCCCTAGGAGCTTGGGATGATGGTTGAAGACCGAAGGACACGGATCTATTCGGTATAACCATTCTAACTCATTTGCATGTTTTGTTATCTAGGGCTTATGGGTAGATCCGGGTAATTGGTTGTGGTAGCGCCAAGTTTTATAAATTTTTGTTCCGCACTTGGTCACGGATTGATGGTCGGGGCGCTGCCGTAACCCAACATGGTATCAGAGCCACTCCATAAGCCTTAGTTAACTCATTGCGACATTAGAAATCCGCCGTTTTTGTCGTGCAAAAACTGCTGACAAAAACAGTTCCGAAAACTGAAAGTTTGAGATGTTTGCATACCCCGCGGGCTCACAATTGAACTGAGAAGCCACGGGGTGGTGCATGGGCACCCCGGGGGACCTACGTAGGGGACCGAACGGCTGGGCCCAATCCCCAAGTCCACCACAAGGTGGTCTTGGCGGTGGAGACACGAAACTTCCCCACCTTGGGCAGTTTCGGGTCTGCTTTACCCCCCTGGCCACCTCGTGGTGGCCTCGAGGGTGAGGTACCCCCTCTAGGCCCCCCCAACTCGAAGTTAATTTCGTGCTCTAACTCCCCGCAAAGGTTCGGGCGCATTTCATTTTGATTCGGACTTCCGAATTGGCTTTAAACGGTCGGTTTTTGGAACTTTAGCTCACTGTTTTTTCATGGTATTGGAAATTAGTTTAGGTTGCTAATTGCGTGCGGAATTCTAATGTCATAGTTTTCAGTACATACATTACTATCTGCGACCGTGAATATCATTAGAGCGGTACAACTCGTCTAATTTTTATATGAATTTTAGACGGGTTTGCGAACATGACATTCACGTTGATGTTCTGTGTTGTGCTACGGTTATGGCGGGATCATTGTGTGGATAGCTTGGGTGCAATGGTAGTACAGTTTGGGTTTATTTGTATATTTGATATTGCGGGGAGAGCGTCCGACATGTGGACTGTCGTCACTGCCAGTTTGTATATTATTTGTTTGGGGCACGACCGGGTTGAGGTCGATGTCGCCGTTGTACATATTCTTTTCTTTTCTGTACTAGGAATACCCCACGGTGGAGTGCACGGTTAGCCGGGGTGTAGAGGGCAACGGTCCCGCATCTCATGGAGGTGAGATAGAGGGGGCCTCTCTCTAGTATTGGCGGCCTATTCACCGCACTCGTAGGGGGTACAGGTTGACCCAAGGAGGGGTGCTTAAGTTACCGGATTCCGTGAAGTGCCGGGTGGCCCATTCACATTGTTGATTGAGGTTGCCTCACTTTTAGGATTGGCGGGTAACTTTCCGCGCTCGTAGGGGTCTAGGTTTTCATTGCACAGGCTATCCACACGACAATGGGAACGTCAGGATTCACTTGCGGCTTAAAGGAAACCCGGGGCTCCCAGTTATCAGTATTGTTCTGTGATGCTTATCGCTTATCTGTGATATTGCATATATCATGCCTGGAACTATTATTATATATATACACTAGTAGATGTTGTATATGTTTTGCACCCGCACTAGTCCATCCCCCGCTATGTCGTTAGTTAAGTAACCTAATGGGTGATGACGGGGCCCAGTGGCGAATGCGGATGGCATATACGTACATCATATTTTCATTCTTTTCTGGTGTGATTAATTGATGGGACTGCATTGATTCTGATCAATGCAAGGAAAACAGACCTATATGATGTTGTTGGAACAATTTTCAAAAGCTGTTATTACAAGGACGTTTTCTTTTGTTTTGCACAGCGGTATTCGGTTATGAATATCCAGCACCTCATTCGACGAGGCAAGAGCCGAGATCCCTTCACCGGGAGTGACCTCTTGGGCAGAAGTTTGCGTCAGGGTAATAACTTCACTATAGTCGATTACTTTTTTGCTTTGCATCGAGGTATTCAGTTGGGAATATCCTGCACCTCATTCGACGCGGAAAGAGCCGAGATCCCTTCACGGGGAGTGATCTCTTTAGCAAAGGTTTTTGCCACTATATATTTGTAAAGCTATCTGGTTCCTTTAACGATATCAAGTTCATTACGTTAAAGCTTGTTCGCCAAAAACAATTCGTAGCCCTCCGTCATTTCAGATAGGCAGCACTTAGTATTCATGCTATATTTGTTGGCCTTCGTCAATGCATAGTGTATGGTAGCTATTTGTTACATTTCTGTTGCATAGATAGATGCGTTGGTTTGGGACAGTCGTACTACTATGTTGGCCTTCGTCAAGGGTATGTACGTGTGGGTTCAAATTAACCTGGATAATGACGGGTAGAACATGACATGTGACTTATGATATGTTGGCCTTCGTCAAGACCATAAGAGCATGGGGTAAAAATCACATCGAGAGTTTCAAACATACAAGAAACTTGCCAGGCATGCGTATACCTTCTGGAGTGTGATAACTTGAGTGGATTCCATCAGGCTATCATGCGATGATAGTTGCATCTCGATTCCTACCGATGAGTTAGTTTACTCCTCGGGTGATTTTAGATGATCCCAACTAATTCTTCTTTTGGGTTTGGAGGAGAATTTGAGGATATAGTGGGAGACATCCTGATTAGATAAAGTGATTAACCATTCTGATCTAGGTTAGAGTGCACACTGAGTGTTTCTTTTCTCTCTCTCTTTGACAGCGACCATGGCCCGACGCTAGACTAGAACTCATAAACCAAGTTTACCGAACCTTCTTAAAGCACACTGGCTTTTGGATTGTCAAAGTTGCATACTTCATCGACACTCCTACTTTTACACTTTGCTTTTCTCTGGAACATTCCGTATCACTACGAAGATCCACATTTATTGGATATGACCATCGTATAGTTACATACGAACTCGAAGAAACTTGTTTCAGATTCGAGAATGGTTTCCGGTTCTGGAGAAATTAAATAGGACTATTCAGTTGTCTTTTCCTTTTACCTTCTCTCAGGTTGTGAGGGCTCCTAGGATTAGGAGAGAGTACACCTATTGCGCTTATTAGATATTCTTCTTCCAAACCATAGGCAGGTGCCGAAAGGTGCGGAAGGAAGAAAACCAATTAGCCTAAGTGAGGTGTACAGAAGATAATAAAGTAAAGAAAAATAAATGGATTAGAAAGAAGGCAAAGTAAAATACGACTGGTATCATTCATGACCAAATCGCGTATATCATCGCCACTCCTACTTCACCTTTGCATTTCTCCAGTACACCTCGTATCACTATGAAGATCCACATTTATTGGATAATCCATCGTATAGATAGATACGAACTCGAAGGAACTTGTTCCGGTTCAAGAATGGATTCTGGTTCAGGAGAAATAGAATAAGGATTATTCAGTTGTCTTTTATCTTTAGCTTCTCTCAGGTTGCGAGGGCTCCTAGAATTAGGAGAGTACACATATTATGCTTATTGGATTGGCTTCTTCCAAACCATAGGCTGGTGCCGAACGATAGGGAAGAAAGAAAACCATTTAACATAAGTACGGTATACAAAAGGTAATAAGTAAGGAAAAATAAAGGGATTGAAGAGATGGGAAGGAAATATACGGTTACCGTCATGAATCTGGATAGTGGAAGAGGCATTACTATGAATACCCGGATACCCCTTCAAAACTGTCATGACCCAAAAGTTTAGCGCGTGACCGGCACTTAAATTACGCAACGTCCAAAGGCGTAACGTAAATCAAGTAAGCCAAAGGCCAGAAAATCTAAACCTTTTTGCGAAAAATAGTGGGGGTGCAGTTTTGAAATAACAGTATAATGACGTCAAGATTTTTTTAAAAAAAAATTGGGTAGCACCTCTCTTGTATATTTTGATCCAAAAACATATACACAATAATATATAGGCATCCCCAAGCGGGAGCTAGCTCTTCGCCAACTGGCGGAATCACAACCACGCAACAACATATATACGACGCCCAACGAAAAAGAATCAACCCAGAAGGAACAAATAAAGAAGCAAGACATCAAAACTCAAGAAAGCGATCATAAACCCATCGCTCTAAGTCTCGCACAAAACCCAAGTCTGACTAGGTCTACCAATAATACAATCTCTAGTTTCTGATCTGATCTGATCTGATGTGATAGAGTTTATCTAGATACAATAGAATATAACAGTACGAGAGTGGGTACGATCCAACATGTGTCCCACCTACCAAAGCAAACACCCTGGAAGAAGCTGTGTGCCAGCGGTACCGCAACTGATCCCAAGCGGTCAAACCTGCAAGAACTGTGGCACAACGGGGGAGAGTTGCCAACTCGTGAGTAGAAAACATCAGCAAGTAGAAATCGAATAATGTAGGGATCCTAGGAACACTATAGAGGTCTCACAAGGCATCAACCATGCCAATTTCAAATTTTATGAGTGCCGAGAAACCCTAATACGGATCGTCGACTAGAATTTTAGGCGAAAAAGGAAACTAGTTAACATTTTAACTAAAAGTGAGAAGCTACAACCTTTGTAGATTCGGTTCTCCACTTCCCTAGCTCCACATAGACGTCCTCCCGCTGTCCAAGTCGGATCTCGGACTCTGGCATCGTCTTCATCGGAGAAATGAGCGGACTAGTCGTCGGGTACGATGCCGAAGATGATCTACGTCGAGGTTACACAAGATCAAGCTCCAACTTCACCAAGTTGTGAAACTTGTGAAGAAAACACCCTATACTACTTGGCAAGAGGTAGAGGGTGAAGAAATAGGAGGTGGGTTCACTTTAGAATTTGATTTCTCACACTTTTGCTCAACATGCCATTAATGGTGGCAAGTTTTTCTTTATCTTATGAAGAAGAAGAAGATGAAGATGATTATGATAAGTCATTAAAATGAAAAAGAAAATGAATACTTATCATAATGTAAACCATGGTTAGGTGTAGAGAATTGACTAAGGTTAGATGAATGGTTAGGGTTAAGCATGAAGACAAAATGGTCACTTTGGTCAAAGCTTCATGAAGCTTCAACAAGCTTCAAGAATGAAAGCAACCATTTTGTTTTCTTTTGCCATTTATTTTTAATCCAAATTAAAAAGATAAAAGAATGAATAAATAAAAACCCTAACCATTTACTTAACCAAGGTTTAATTCTTTACACTTAACCAAATGAGCAAGTATCATCAAACATGATACAAACATGTGCACAAAAATATATCACATATACAACTTGCACATCAAGTGAGAAAATCCATTTAAAGTGAACCAATACTAGTTAATGCAAAGTAATATATCAAATATATAATTATACATTAAATCATTAAATCAACACTTGATTTAACGATCCGGTCATATCGCATATAACCGACTAGTATCCTATGTATCGGCTTATCGAATCAATCCTTGATTCGATATCTAGGTTATATCGCATATAACCAATCGATACATTCATCGCGAGAATGGAATACGGTATCACATACACGCATTATTCTCGGTCCTGCACATATCTCATACGCGCTCCTATTTCGTTTCGCTTGAGCCAGGAAACCTCTGTGTAGGACTCTAAAGACTCGTCAATACGCCGGCAGCAGATGAAGATCATATTTATCACCCACAAGCCGCAAGCGGTCTGCTAAACGTAACGGCCACCCGGGTATTGATCGATCAGAAGATCGACGAGCTATTCTGCTCACACTCCTGTGAATCCAACCAGTAACACTTACCGTACAGTCCGGTCTGTTCGTCTGATATGTCGCATATCAAGTCTAGGGGTGGTAAACGTCAGACCCCAGTAACCGATAAGTCGTGCCGATGTGAGGCTCATAACGGGTCGAGAAACTACTGGTAACACTTACCAGCAAATCTCTGATCAGCCCTGGCCAGGGACTTCCCTGTTACGGCCAATCGAGCACAGCGCAACATCAACCCCCAATACCGGGAGAGACGAAACCCCTCCTATCGCTCATTGCCTCCATGTGACTCGGGACTGTGCCTAAAAACCACCGTTTTGCACGCCCTCATGGACGTGGTAAGTGGAGATCAAAGCACAGTGGGAATCACACAAGACTCTATGACGATCTCGGGTCTACAGACTAACCTGCACAAGTGTCACCTGAGAACTGCCATCTGACGTGAGGTATAATACCATCTGGGAGTTCTCGGCGAGTCCGTCCAGTGTACCCAGTCTCCACTGAGCACCCGTATACTATCTCTGATGTCAAACACCAATGGATATGGGATCATCCATCGCCCATCTCATGGGTCGAGAAGCGTATACGCTAGTCTACACTGGTATATCGATGCCCCGTCTCGATACACCCACGACTAGGGAACTTGAAGGATGTACTTATGGACTACCATGTCCCCACTAGTATGATCTGCATCATAGTCCAGGCAGTCAAGTACACATCCTAAGGGCTTTACCAACATGTAACCCTAAGACAGTTTAAAGAAACTAGTATACATGTTAAGATAAAGAGTAACCAGATAGCATACTATCATATCGAGCAAGAAAGTCATCTCTATATATGTCCAAGCATCCAATATAATATACATCATCTGTACAATACTGGCCTCTAGGGCATACATACAACTAACAATCTCCCACTTGCACTAGGGCCAGCTGCTGTAGTATCGCATACCGAGCATCCCGAAGAGTCTCTCAAACTGTATCTGGGGAATGGCCTTCGTGAGTGGATCCGCCGTGTTGTTCTTCGTGTCAACCCTCCTGACCTCGATCTCCCGGCGATCAACTATCTCCCGGATCAGGTGATACCGCCTCAGAATATGCCTGGATCGCTGATGGGACCTGGGTTCCTTGGCCAAAGCCACCGCTCCATTGTTATCGCAATACAAAGGTATTGGATGCTCAATGGATGGAACCACTCCAAGTTCAGTAATGAACTTCTTGATCCAGACAGCCTCTTTGGCAGCATCGTTGGCAGCGATGTATTCAGCCTCCATCATCGAGTCTGCCACGGTTTCCTGCTTGGAACTCTTCCAGCTAACCGCCCCTCCGTAAAGGGTAAAGACAAATCCCGACTGCGACTTAGAGTCGTCCTTATCACTCTGGAAGCTCGAATCGGTAAAGGACTCCACTTGGAGTTCTCCGTTACCATACACCAAGAGCATCTCTTTAGTCCTTCGTAAGTACTTGAGAATGCTCTTCACAGCTGTCCAGTGACTCTCTCCAGGATCAGCTTGATACCTGCTCACTACACTTAGTGAGTATGCAACATCGGGTCTGGTACATAGTATCGCGTACATGATAGAGCCTACAGCCGAAGCATAGGGTATCCCTTGCATGCGAGCTCTCTCCAAATCAGTCTTGGGAGACATCTCTTTGGAGAGAGTGAGTCCAGAGATCGTGGGCAAGTTCCCACGCTTGGATTCTTCCATACTAAACCTCTTTAGTATGGTGTCAATGTACCTGGATTGGGACAATCCCAATATCCGTTTGGATCTATCTCTATAGATCCTAATTCCCAATATGCAGGAGGCATCACCAAGATCTTTCATTGAGAATCTTTGTGATAAGAAGAGCTTGACCGATTGCAGCATAGGAATATCATTTCCTATCAAGAGTATGTCGTCCACGTACAATACGAGGAAGACAACCTTACTCTCTGCTACCTTCTTGTAAATACAAGGTTCATCTGGGTTTTTGACGAAATCAAACTCTTTGATAACGACGTCAAAGCAGATGTTCTAACTCCGCGATGCTTGCTTTAATCCATAAATGTATTTAAGCAGCTTGCACACCTTCCCGCTGCTCCCACTGTCTACGAAGCCCTCTGGCTGAGTCATATACACGCACTCTTCTAAATCACCATTTAGAAAGGCGGTCTTAACATCCATTTGCCAGATTTCATAGTCATGATATGCAGCGATGGCAAGCATGATCCGGATGGATTTAAGCATAGCCACTGGAGAAAAGGTTTCGTCATAGTCCACACCTGGTCTTTGACGAAAGCCTTTTGCAACAAGTCTAGCTTTGAAAGTCTCCACTTTCCCATCTACACCAAGTTTTTTCTTGAAGATCCACTTGCTCCCAATGGGTTTTACCCCTTCAGGAGCAACTTCCAAAGTCCATACTTTGTTGGTGTACATGGATTCCATCTCGGACCGCATAGCATCCAGCCATTTCACTGAGTCCCTACTCGTGATGGCCTGCTCGAAACTAGTTGGGTCATCATCCCCCATGATGCAATCCTCGCTCCCACCATCCACGAGAAAACCGTAGTATCTCTCAGGTTGGCGAGGAACCCTACTAGATCGGCGGAGAGGCTGAGGTTCATTGGGAGCCACTGAATCTTCTGGTTCCACTAAATCTTCTGTTGTGTTTTGTTCAGCTGGAACCTCTTCCAGTTCTATCTCAGAGCCACTAATCTCTGTTGCAAGAAATTCCTTTTCTAAAAAGGTGGCATGTTGAGCAACAAATACTCTTTGTTCCTCACTGTGGTAGAAGATATACCCTCGCGAATGTTTGGGATATCCAACAAATTTACACAAAACAGACCTAGCCTCGAGTTTGTCCGGTTTTTGTCTTTTGACATAGGCCGGGCAACCCCATATCTTTATAAAATTAAGATATGGTCTCTTCCCCTCCCATATCTCATATGGTGTGGTAGGCACAGATTTGGTGGGAACCCTATTCAGCAGGTATGCTGCTGTTTCCAGTGCATATCCCCAGAAGGAAACAGGTAACTCAGCTACACTCATCATAGAGCGCACCATATCTAATAGGGTGCGGTTCCTCCGTTCTGACACACCGTTGTGCTGTGGTGTATATGGAGGAGTTAGCTAAGAGAGAATCCCATTCTCTTTTAGGAAGTCCAGGAATTCAATGCTCAAGTATTCACCTCCTCGATCAGATCGAAGGATTTTAATACTTTTTCCGGTTTGGTTCTCGACTTCTTGTTTATATTCTCTAAATTTCTCAAAAGCTTCTGATTTGTGTTTCATCAGGAACACATATCCGAATCTAGAGAGATCGTCAGTGAATGTAATGAAGTACGAAGAACCATCCCTGGCATGTGTAGACATAGGACCGCATACATCACTATGTATCAGTCCCAAGAGTTCGGTAACTCTTTCTCCGTGTCCCGTAAACGGAGTCTTGGTCATCTTGCCTTTGAGACATGACTGGCAAGTGTCATAAGATGAAAATTCAAACGGATTTAAATATCCATCCTTATGCAACTTAGCCAGTCGTGTCGCATTGATGTGACCGAGTCTACAATGCCACAAGAAGGATTCGTTCAGTTTTGAACTCTTCCTTTTGTGTGCGTTTGTTATGCTCAGAACTGTTGATTGATTTAGAACATAAATGCCATTGCACAACGTGCCTGATCCAACCAACTTTTGGTTACGGAAAATGTTCATAACATTGTCCTGTAATACAAAATTATATCCCTCTTTACTCAATAAAGAAACCGATATAATGTTGCATATCAGGTTCGGCATGTAATAGCATTCGTTCAGAACCAATGTATTACCAGTCAGTAATACAAGGTGATATTCCCCGACAGTCTTAGCTGCAACAATTGCACCATTTCCAACTCTAATGTCTTTATCACCTTCTCCAAGTTCTCTACCTTTCCTGAGCCCATGTAACTGATTACATATATGGGATCCTGACCCGGTATCTAATACCCAGGACGTGGAGCAAATGGAGAAACAGTTCTCTGTAACGAACACACCCGAAGAAAATGCATCATCATGTACTTTCTTCATTCGGGTGGCATGGGAATCCTGGTATTCCCCTAAGTCCTGTTCATTCCTATAACTCTTATAAGAAAGAACGAAACCAACGTTCCCCAGCATAGTATAACATGCGGGTTCGGTCAATACATCCATATTATTATCTTTATTAGGGCATGACATGGTCGCTACCTGGAGAGAGAGAGAAGAAAACACTTTAGCGTATGCTCGTGCAAGATCAGATTGGTTATTATCTTATCTAATCAGGATGGCTCCCACTGGTTTTTATCAAATCTTCCTCCAAACCCTAAAAGGAAAGACTAGCCGGGATTAATTACACCCTACAACTTCGTCGATCTTTCAGCCAGGCCAGTGTCGGTACTTTGAGGGAGGTTCCCCATGCTTTCGCACGGACCTAATTAAAGTAAACCTCGTTTTCCCAGAAGCGTAACTCCGTTGACACCTTTCTAGACACCTACTTGATCGGCTAATTGTAATGTGCAAAACTCTCCCAGGAGTAACTCTTACTCACAGTGGGTATCGGGATCCAACTATCTCATAGAAGGTATGCAATCTCATTGCAAATTTCAACACTTGAAATTCCTGATAATATTTTGCCCCAAGCATCCTATGACCTTGACGGAGGTCAACAAACCACAGGGTGCAAGTCAAGTTCAACCCGTCATTTCTTGATTGAATCAAACCCATCCGCACGACCCTTGACGGAGGTCAACAAGGTCATACGACTACCCTAATCCAATCTGCATCATATGCATAAATAGATAAATACTAGTTAGCTACCGCACACTACGCCTTGACGGAGGTCAACAAACGTAGCACGAATACTAAGTAAGATTTATCTGAAATGACGGAGGGCTACGTCAGGTTTTTCTGAAAACCATGAGCGTAATGAACTTGATATCGTTGTAGAATCAAATGAAGTTTTTGAAAATGGAGTGATTTTGAGGCTTTTCTAGTTTTGCTAAAGGGGTCACTCCCGGTGAAGGGATCGTCGACCCTTTCCTCGTCGAATGAGGTGCGGGATATATCATATATATCACTGTGCAAAGCAAAAACTATAGAAGCAATCAAAAGTCAAACCGAGTGTGTAGCATTTGCCAGTTATTGCTAAAGGAGTCACACCCGGTGAAGGGATCTCGGTCCTTTCCTCATCGAATAAGGTGCAGGGTATATCATATATACCGCTATGCAAAGCAAGAACTGTAGCTACTTGTTTTGTTTAAAATTTGATTCTACAACATCTTAGGTTTCTTTTCTTTCATTAATCACATTAATGAAGTCCCATCATTTAAGTCACCTAAACATCACAGATAAATACGACGTACACTTATGCCATCCGCATTCGCCTGGATGTCCCCTCGTGCACCGTTAGGTTAGGTAACTAACGACTGAGCAGGGCAGGGTTAGTGCGGATGTAAAACATAAGTAACGTCTATATAATATATCATATATACTATATACTGTATCTATCACAGAACATCACATGATCACATCACAGATATCGCAGCAGAAGAAACATATGAAACATTGGATATACTAGGACGTCCGTGTTTTCAATACGAGCCAGTATAAAACACGGATTCCACGGTCGTGATGAATAGCCAATCCCACACCCCTAGACCCCTACGAGAGCGGCAAGCAACCCTGCCAATTCTAGGGTTAGGAGACCCGGACTCGACTCCTCGAGATGGTCTCCCACTGGACCCTAGAACCCGGTTACTTATGCTCCCCTCCTTGGGTCTATCCTAATGCGGAAAAGTAAATAATATACAAAAGGTGACAGCTTCCGCAACCTGGAAGTGCCCCAAAAAAAAGAATATTAAATACAAGTTTTTACATGAATTAAAACGAAAAAACACTCATCTCACATAAAAACCCCCGGCTATTCGAACACGACGATCCAATATAACATATCCAGCAACACATAACATCACATGTCATCAACGTAAGTATGTATGCATACCCCAATTGTCGTTGACGTATAGCAACGAAACCGGCGATATCGACATACTACACTTACGGTCACAGAAAAGAAAGTGTAAAACTACAACAGTTGGAATCCGCAACCTCTTTAGACATCTCATGCCTAATCAAATGAAATACTTAGACATCACATGCCTAACAATTATAAACCCCGCATTTTAGTCTCATTATCGAAAACTCTTTTCAATATCAAGTGAGACTAAACCGCTAGATTTATAACATTCATTCAGTTATCTTATAACTGTTTGTGAATTCCAATTATTGTATCCCATTCCGGATAAATAGAAAATATTAAACTTTCCGATCGAACATTCGAACACCCAAGTTTTCCCGAAACCGATCAACACATGAAATAAGTTCAAAGATATTCACTTCATGCCTCAGTACCAACGGTCCAGCCGTAGAAGGGTCAAGCCAACGCCTCACATGTGGCACGTCGTACTGCCCCAAACCCGAAGGTTCAAAGGGCGGTTCAAGACGATCACATAATCGAGTTAAGCTTTGTTGTCTTCTAGAGGGACCATCGCGTTACTTGCTCTACTCAGAACGTCCTTAAACCACAGAAAAATCCAACACTTGGAAATTTTTTTTCGGCAGGGGAAAAGTTGGGTATTTATATCCGGTCGAACTTTTTAACATATTCGAAAATTATCCGGAAAACCACACAGACAAAATTTGATAATCCGATCGAATCATTGATTCCTAATACAACTCCAGAATACTCAACTCTTGAGTCAAATTAAAAATTCCCATAAAACTCAGCATAATAAAATAGGAGTTACTGTGCAAACAGGGAATGATGATGTCATCATATGGCCGCGGAACCGCCGCAGAAGCCAGGCTTCTGCCGCGGTTCCGCCGCACTCTTGGCCTTTCAAGCGATAATTTTTGCACCGTAATTCTTATAATTCCCTGCTGAATTTTTTAAGTATTTTTAATCTGGAAAAAACCCAGTTTTTAGAAAAAGTCCCGAGAGCGTGGAAAATTTAGGGTTTTGGGTTCGATCGGGTTTCAAACATCGTCAAAGCATCGCCTAAGGCTCTAGCTAGGCTCTGATACCACTGTAGGGATCCTAGGCATACTATAGAGGTCTCATAAGGCATCAACCATGCCAATTTCAAATTTTATGAGTGCCGAGAAACCCTAATACGGATCGTCGACTAGAATTTTAGGCGAAAAAGGAAACTAGTTAACATCTTAACTAAAAGTGAGAAGCTACAACCTTTGTAGATCCGGTTCTCCACTTCCCTAGCTCCATGTAGATATCCTCCCGCTGTCCAAGTCAGATCTCGGACTCTGGCATCGGCTTCATCGGAGAAATGAGCGGACTAGTCGTCGGGTACGATGCCGAAGATGATCTACGTCGAGGTTACACAAGATCAAGCTCCAACTTCACCAAGTTGTGAAACTTATGAAGAAAACACCCTATACTACTTGGCAAGAGGTAGAGGGTGAAGAAATAGGAGGTGGGTTCACTTTAGAATTTGATTTCTCACACTTTTGCTCAACATGCCATTAATGGTGGCAAGCTTTTTCTTTATCTCATGAAGAAAAAGAAGATGAAGATGATTATGATAAGTCATTAAAATGAAAAAGAAAACGAATACTTATCATAATGTAAACCATGGTTAGGTGTAGAGAATTGACTAAGGTTAGATGAATGGTTAGGGTTAAGCATGAAGACAAAATGGTCACTTTGGTCAAAGCTTCATGAAGCTTCAACAAGCTTCAAGAATGAAAGCAACCATTTTGTTTTCTTTTGCCATTTCTTTTTAATCCAAATTAAAAAGATAAAAGAATGAATAAATAAAAACCTTAACCATTTACTTAACCAAGGTTTAATTCTTTACACTTAACCAAATGAGCAAGTATCATCAAACATGATACAAACATGTGCACAAAAATATATCACATATACAACTTGCACATCAAGTGAGAAAATCCATTTAAAGTGAACCAATACTAGTTAATGCAAAGTAATATATCAAATATATAATTATACATTAAATCATTAAATCAACACTTGATTTAACGATCCGGTCATATCGCATATAACCGACCAGTATCCTATGTATCGGCTTATCGAATCAATCCTTGATTCGATATCTAGGTTATATCGCATATAACCAATCGATACATTCATCGCGAGAATGGAATACGGTATCACATACACGCATTATTCTCGGTCCTGCACATATCTCATACGCGCTCCTATTTCGTTTCGCTTGAGCCAGGAAACCTCTGTGTAGGACTCTAAAGACTCGTCAATACGCCGGCAGCAGATGAAGATCATATTTATCACCCACAAGCCGCAAGCGGTCTGCTAAACGTAACGGCCACCCGGGTATTGATCGATCAGAAGATCGACGAGCTATTCTGCTCACACTCCTGTGAATCCAACCAGTAACACTTACCGTACAGTCCGGTCTGTTCGTCTGATATGTCGCATTATCAAGTCTAGGGGTGGTAAACGTCAGACCCCAGTAACCGATAAGTCGTGCCGATGTGAGGCTCATAACGGGTCGAGAAACTACTGGTAACACTTACCAGCAAATCTCTGATCAGCCCTGGCCAGGGACTTCCCTGTTACGGCCAATCGAGCACAGCGCAACATCAACCCCCAATACCGGGAGAGACGAAACCCCTCCTATCGCTCATTGCCTCCATGTGACTCGGGACTGTGCCTAGAAACCACCGTTTTGCACGCCCTCATGGACGTGGTAAGTGGAGATCAAAGCACAGTGGGAATCACACAAGACTCTATGACGATCTCGGGTCTACAGACTAACCTGCACAAGTGTCACCTGAGAACTGCCATCTGACGTGAGGTATAATACCATCTGGGAGTTCTCGGCGAGTCCGTCCAGTGTACCCAGTCTCCACTGAGCACCCGTATACTATCTCTGATGTCAAACACCAATGGATATGGGATCATCCATCGCCCATCTCATGGGTCGAGAAGCGTATACGCTAGTCTACACTGGTATATCGATGCCCCGTCTCGATACACCCACGACTAGGGAACTTGAAGGATGTACTTATGGACTACCATGTCCCCACTAGTATGATCTGCATCATAGTCCAGGCAGTCAAGTACACATCCTAAGGGCTTTACCAACATGTAACCCTAAGACAGTTTAAAGAAACTAGTATACATGTTAAGATAAAGAGTAACCAGATAGCATACTATCATATCGAGCAAGAAAGTCATCTCTATATATGTCCAAGCATCCAATATAATATACATCATCTGTACAATACTGGCCTCTAGGGCATACATACAACTAACAATCTCCCACTTGCACTAGGGCCAGCTGCTGTAGTATCGCATACCGAGCATCCCGAAGAGTCTCTCAAACTTGTATCTGGGGAATGGCCTTCGTGAGTGGATCCGCCGTGTTGTTCTTCGTGTCAACCCTCCTGACCTCGATCTCCCGGCGATCAACTATCTCCCGGATCAGGTGATACCGCCTCAGAATATGCCTGGATCGCTGATGGGACCTGGGTTCCTTGGCCAAAGCCACCGCTCCATTGTTATCGCAATACAAAGGTATTGGATGCTCAATGGATGGAACCACTCCAAGTTCAGTAATGAACTTCTTGATCCAGACAGCCTCTTTGGCAGCATCGTTGGCAGCGATGTATTCAGCCTCCATCATCGAGTCTGCCACGGTTTCCTGCTTGGAACTCTTCCAGCTAACCGCCCCTCCGTAAAGGGTAAAGACAAATCCCGACTGCGACTTAGAGTCGTCCTTATCACTCTGGAAGCTCGAATCGGTAAAGGACTCCACTTGGAGTTCTCCGTTACCATACACCAAGAGCATCTCTTTAGTCCTTCGTAAGTACTTGAGAATGCTCTTCACAGCTGTCCAGTGACTCTCTCCAGGATCAGCTTGATACCTGCTCACTACACTTAGTGAGTATGCAACATCGGGTCTGGTACATAGCATCGCGTACATGATAGAGCCTACAGCCGAAGCATAGGGTATCCCTTGCATGCGAGCTCTCTCCAAATCAGTCTTGGGAGACATCTCTTTGGAGAGAGTGAGTCCAGAGATCGTGGGCAAGTTCCCACGCTTGGATTCTTCCATACTAAACCTCTTTAGTATGGTGTCAATGTACCTGGATTAGGACAATCCCAATATCCGTTTGGATCTATCTCTATAGATCCTAATTCCCAATATGCAGGAGGCATCACCAAGCCCCTAGGAGCTTGGGATGATGGTTGAAGACCGAAGGACACGGATCTATTCGGTATAACCATTCTAACTCATTTGCATGTTTTGTTATCTAGGGCTTATGGGTAGATCCGGGTAATTGGTTGTGGTAGCGCCAAGTTTTATAAATTTTTGTTCCGCACTTGGTCACGGATTGATGGTCGGGGCGCTGCCGTAACCCAACATGGTATCAGAGCCACTCCATAAGCCTTAGTTAACTCATTACGACATTAGAAATCCGCCGTTTTTGTCGTGCAAAAACTGTCGACAAAAACAGTTCCGAAAACTGAAAGTTTGAGATGTTTGCATACCCCGCGGGCTCACAATTGAACTGAGAAGCCACGGGGTGGTGCATGGGCACCCCGGAGGACCTACGTAGGGGACCGAACGGCTGGGCCCAATCCCAAGTCCACCACAAGGTGGTCTTGGCGGTGGAGACCCGAAACTTCCCCACCTTGGGCAGTTTCGGGTCTGCTTTACCCCCCTGGCCACCTCGTGGTGGCCTCGAGGGTGAGGTACCCCCTCTAGGCCCCCCCAACTCGAAGTTAATTTCGTGCTCTAACTCCCCGCAAAGGTTCGGGCGCATTTCATTTTGATTCAGACTTCCGAATTGGCTTTAAACGGTCAGTTTTTGGAACTTTAGCTCACTGTTTTTTCATGGTATTGGAAATTAGTTTAGGTTGCTAATTGCGTGCGGAATTCTAATGTCATAGTTTTCAGTACATACATTACTATCTGCGACCGTGAATATCATTAGAGCGGTACAACTCGTCTAATTTTTATATGAATTTTAGACGGGTTTGCGAATATGACATTCACGTTGATGTTCTGTGTTGTGCTGCGGTTGTGGCGGGATCATTGTGTGGATAGCTTGGGTGCAATGGTAGTACAGTTTGGGTTTATTTGTATATTTGATATTGCGGGGAGAGCGTCCGACATGTGGACTGTCGTCACTGCCAGTTTGTATATTATTTGTTTGGGGCACGACCGGGTTGAGGTCGATGTCGCCGTTGTACATATTCTTTTCTTTTCTGTACTAGGAATACCCCACGGTGGAGTGCACGGTTAGCCGGGGTGTAGAGGGCAACGGTCCCGCATCTCATGGAGGTGAGATAGAG